>OY970835.1:1466666-2915833 GCA_963853835.1 Calendula officinalis
GAAGGAATCGATTTAGTGCCTGAATTGGTAACTTTTTTTTAATTTTTGTAATAATTTTAGGGTTGGTTTTTAACAATCTGTTTTTTTGAACAGTTTGATGAACAAAAGGATGAAGTAGTTGTTGAGCGAATTTTACGCGTTATTTTCTTGAATGCAGAGCGACCTACCCCTGTAAGTTAATGATTAATTTTATCTCCATCTATTAATTATTATTAATATTATTATTTTATATAAATTGAAATGATAATTGTTGCATTCAGGCATTGGAGAAACTGAAATATCAGCTAGCTGAAGCTGAAGCTGAATTAGAATTACGCAAAAAACCTCAAGTTGATACAAGTTATAAAAGTGTTGGGCAGGGACTTGTTATAGACGAGTGGGTAAGTTATCGCATTGATTATTATGGGTGTTCAAAACCGGGTACCCGGAAATCTGGGTACCCTAAAACCGGGTACCCGAAAATTCGGGTAGTAGATTTAGGTACCCGTATCAGTACCTGAATTTCCGGGTGCCCGGAAATATAATTTCTGTCACAAAAATTACATAAATGGAAGTCGCCATTGTTTATATATTTAATTTCTTTAAATCTTATTAATAAATTTGTTATTAAAAATTTACGTTATGATTTTCTTTAAAGAAAAATCGTTACTAGTAATGAATCTGACCAAATCTTTAAAGACATCCAATGATTCAAAACCATGATTCAACGCCGGAGGTGAGAATTAGATGGTTTGTACGTGAGAATTGAGATAGGGTTTTAAATTTTAAACATTTGTCAAAATGAGCCAAGCATATGCCCATATCTAATGATAATTAATGTCTAATAATAATATAAAAAAATATATAAAAATAAGTTGGAAAAATAAATTCGGGTACCCAATTACCCGGGTTTTTTAGAAAAACGCTACCCGTATTTGATACCCGGAAACCGTTTATCCGAAATCCGGGTATCCGGATTTTCGGGTACCCGGATTTTCGGGTATCCGGATTTCGGATATCGGATATTTTTTCGGGTACCCATTTTTTCGGTTATTTTTGAACACCCCTATTGATTATATATACTAAAATTTATATTTTATATATAAAATATATGTATTATGTTTACGGGATCAGTATAAATAAAAAGATTCATACCGTAAAAAGTTAAAAGAAAAATACTTATACACCACGTTTATAACAATGAGACAAAACAGTGTCTCGTTGTTTTAAGTGGTGCATAACTGCATAAGTGCCTTTCTTATGACAGAAATTACCAATTTCTAAGTCTTTTTGGTCTCGTTAATTACAGAAAGAAGGAAGGGAGAAATATCTTGCACGACAACAAGTCGAATCTGTAGATTTGATGTGAAAAGTTTTCTCGTCTATTTGTAATTTCTTTCTTTCGATTACTTCATTTGTATTACAAAAGTGTATAGTTTTTAGATAAACCTGAGGCAAGAAATGAGCTTCCTGTGCCATGTTTTTTTAAAAAAAAAGTATGATGAATTCTGATGATGACACATGTCTTAATATATCATTTTACATAATGATGCACTCGTTTTTTTGCACATCATGACACGTGTCAACATCAGAATCTTCTCTACACTTTTTACGATACTTGATTATATTTTTTCTGTGCTATAACTAGTATAAGTCATGGACTTTATTAATTTTTTTAATAAGTTAAACATGTAACAATGTCCTCGTATGCTTGAACAATGAGTTGTATCAAAATAAACCATTTCCATTTTAATTTCTTTGTACCTTTAAATATTTAGACTAAACTACAAGATGGGTCTTTTAGATCTACTCAAATTCCATGTATCACCCTTTAATTTAAAATATTACATTGTTAGTTTTTTTTTTTTTTTTTTTTTGAAATTTTTTGCACCTATAGTCCTTTAATCTAACGTCCATTTAATATATTAACATAAAAATGACCAACAATGTAAGTTTTAACTGAAAATTTTAACGAACATGAGCCTAAAGAACTATAGGTTCTAAAAGTGTTCAAAAATGAACTAGCAGCGTAATTTTTCAAAATAAATGACCATGCGTGAAATTTAAGATAAATACTACTAGGGATCATCCTTGTAATTTACTCTATATTTTGTGTTAAAACTCAAAAGTGTGTTATTTTTTAGCTCCAAAAATCATTAGAAGGATAACCAAAATGGAAAAAGATAACAGCATGGTAGTAATACTGATACATTGCACAATGTTCATAAGACAAAACTCGATTACGACATATCAGCATGGAGCCACAAGAACGAGACAATTAACCGTACCCGGTTTCACAACCCTGTTTATCTTATGCACAACTCTATATAAACCCAAAATCAAAATTTCAATTCCAACCTCAAAAAACATACATTTTCATCACTTCAAAGTTTCAAAAAGTAGAGAAAATGAAGCTCGTTAACAAGGCTTGCTTTATAGCGACACTTGGAGCCGTAATGGGATTGAGACACCGCACGATTAGAACCAAATTGCACACCGTTTGGCAAGTTGTTGGTCAATCGGCGTCTCAAGCTACCGTGTGTTCGGTTGTGTTAATGGACTCATCATGTGAAGCAAAGAAGTGTAAAGATGTCGAAGAACCATTGAGGACTGTAGCCTATTTAAGTTGTTGGGGTCCTTATCAATAAACTCAACAATCTTATTCATGTAATAATCTGTTATTAAAAGCCAGAGTTTAAAAGTTTTTACATTAAATGCTCCAAGTTCACAAACACCCTAACTTCCAAAACCACTATTCTGAGGAGTTTTTTTTGCAAAAGTGGGTTAAATTTTGAAAGTATTTGTAAAAATGGGTTGATTTTAAATCCTTTTGCAAAAATGAGTTGTTTTTTGTCGGACCACATAAAATTTACACATTACCCATTTTGTTTTTTTCACTTTAAGCCCCTCAACTGATGTTTTAATTCAGCCATCTTACTACATTTGAGATTTTGAGGTGATATAGGCCAGGTATTCGAAAACTTTGGTCTTAGTAATTAAATTGATTATTTAATCTATACAAATATATAATATGTTATTCTATTGGTCATAAGAATGAATATGAAGAGATGAATTTGATCACTAAAATTGGGAATTATGGTTGGCGGACTTACACCTTTTCTCTCCTCAACAAACTACGGGAGGGAATACGTCAGCAAAATATGTGAATTCGATATTTCCGGTGATGGGTTACAAAACATATGTTATTGTGACGTTTGGCAATTAAAAGATAAAAATCAACTACACAAGAAATGTTTTCAAATAAGTAAAAAAATATTCCGAAAAATTAAAAGTGATATCTCCTAACAAGTAGTGGTGTGTACATGGTTATTGCTCCTACTCGTTCAATTATGAATGTGCAATTCAGAAGACTTTGAATCAACGAATTCCCTATAAGTTGAGGGGCTTAATGTGAAAAAAGCTAAAGGGCTAATGTGTAACATTTCAAACTCAAATTCAGATTTTATGTGAGTCCCTAAAAAACAACCCATTTTTACAAAAAGTTTTAAAAACAACCCATTTTTGCAAACACTTTTAAAATTCAACCCACATTTACAAAAAAACTCCTATTCTGAGTATCAATTATAAAGATATCTATATAATTAATATATGAGTTTTGTTAATTACAGTCCTTAGGGCTATCAATAAGAGGTGATTACGTGCATAAATCGTTTGTAGTTTTAGTAGTGGGGGATGATTCCTAAAATACAGGGGACGGTTATCGATTATTGTACAAGTTCTTGATGCGTGTCTTGACGTCTTAGAGGGTGTTTGGGAATGGTTCAAAAAGTGACTTATTAACTTATTAACTTTTCAAAAAGTTAATAAGTCAATAAGTTATTTGTGTAAAGTTAAAAGTCCTTTTCAAATGACTTTTTGTAAAGCTTTGAAAAGTTATTTTTAAAAAGTAAGAGGGTAGTAACTTTTCAAAACAACTTATGACTTTTTAAGCACAAATTACACAAGTACCCTTAATGACCTATCAAAACCTACCTCCTCTTCACTTCCCACTTCCCTTTTTAGTCATTTTACACCAAAAAGCTAATCCAAACACATTTTAAAAAATAACTTATCAACTTTTTAATACCAATAAGTTAATAAGCTAAACCAAACAAATTTTGTAAAACTCCTTAATAAAACTAAAAAGTTAATAAGTCCTTTTACCTAAAAGGACTTTTAAAGTTAAAAAGCTTATCCAAACACACCTTTAGTGACAGCCCTTAGGGCTGTCATTATCATTTTCCTTAATATATATTAACTTACTTAGGTTTCTGCCGTAAAAAAAACCTTACTTAGGTTTCTGAGTTTTAAAACTATTTAGGACATATTATTCTAAATTTAACGATATAGTCATATGTTAGATGAACTTTTTTGTATTAGTCTAAATTTTAGCCATATCCATATCCTTAAAAGTCAAAAAATAAAATTACTTAATATATGATTGGAGTTGCCTATTTAGACACCCTAAAAATCTATTCAAACACCCCTCATAAATATGCAATTGTACTAAATACTCACTCCGTCCCTAAATAAAGTTCTCATTTTTCCATCAAGTTTTGTCCCTAAATAAAGTTCTCATTTTTCAAACTTAAGGGTTCCACTTAATATAATAATATTATTATCAATACTTTCACAACTAACTATCTCCTAAAACACTTTCTCTCTCTAATCAAACCTTATATTTTAATCAAAAGTAATATCAAATACCTTACCATTAACTATCTCTAAAAAAATTATGCCCAAGAGAAATGAGAATTTTATTTAAGAACGGAGGGAGTACTTTTTATTTTATAACTTATACTTTTATTTTGTATCTTTTATTTTATAACTTATACTTTTATTTTGTATCTTTTATTTTGATTTTATGTTAAATTAATTTGACTGCAATTAAAGAGGCCGGTTAGATTATTATCTTAAACGTTAAAACTTAAAAGAGGTTAGAAAGTCATATGTCAACAGTTTGACCGCTTAACCACGTTTGGCCACATAACGCTTTTCTTTCTAACGGCCTTAACCGACCGTATCCCTTTTGCTCCACATATTATTAGTGACGTACAAAAACACAAGACATCTGTCACTACAAATTTCTCATATTTCTAGTTGCTTCTATTTCTGTTTTGTACATTTTAATAATAATAGTTTAGATTTATATTAATGAAGGGTTTGTAAATGACAGTTCTTAGGGCTGTGTTTAACGGGTAGTTGAATGCATAAATCATTTGTACTTTTATTAGTGAGGGATGATTCCTAAAATGCATGGAAATGTGGGATAGTTATTAATTATAAATTGTACAAATTTTGATCCATATCTTGACTTCTTATTGACAGTCATTAGGGATGTCAATATCATTTTCTATTAAAAAGATACCAATTTTAGACGCATGTGTTATATGTTTTCTTGATCCCAGAACATAAATTTAATTAGCTTCGAGATATAGTATCTACATTATTTAAAAGGGAAAAGTGAGTGTGTGGCTGTCATATACCTAAGCTTAGGTGTTGACCCACCTAAAACTACATAATTTTGTTTAAAAAATCTTATAACTCACTACATAAACTCATTAGTATATCAAACCCCATCTAAAACCCATCAATTATCTTAAATCTTAATTGTGTTTTTGTTGAATTGGTATTTCAAGTTTCATATTCTTGAAATGGTGTTTATATTGAACACATGTCATATTCTTGAAATTGTGTTGAATTGATGTTTTTTTATTGTCTAAGTGTTCAAATATAGTGAGAAAGTGATAATATATTGTAAAAATAATCATTTTGGGTTTTTTGTTAACCAAAACTATGTAGTTATAAGTGGTTCCACACCTAACCTTAAGTATTTGACAGCCACACACTCACTATCCCCTATTTAAAAACTCTTATGATGAAATATCCTAATAAATTATATTGTTGTAGATATATTAACGCATATACTATAATTTCGTTAAGGAAATCAAGTTACCACATAAAAGGATATCATTTTTACACCACAAATAATACAACACACAATGCAAGTTATAAAACTAATTATATAATCATACTAAGCAATGGTTGTAGTAATAAATTAAAAGTTATGATATGCTCTCTCCGTTTTTTAATAAATTTCTCATTTCTCTCAAAATATTTTTCCCAAAATAAAGTTTTCATTTCTCTAATTGAATTGACCAACTCAATAAAATAATATTATTACAATGTACTTCACCACTAACTATCTTCTAAAAACACTTTATCTTGCCAAAATAATCTTATATTTTAATCAAATTTATTACCAAGGACCCCACCACTATCTATGTAACACCACAATCTTAGAGCCATTTTTTTTTAAAAATATGCATACGGAAGCGATTTAATAAATACTATAACTCCTAATTATTACACATCTAAAAACCATTTACATATTAATCAAATACATAAAACATTTAAGGTGTTACTGGAAACGGGCTCGACTTGGTTTACAGAATCAGAGTACGGTCAGACTTCCAAAACCCGACTCTAGTCAAGCTAAATCCACAACCTGAAAAGAGTCAACAAATGAGGGATTAGCACAAAGCTAAGTGAATAGAAATAACGATCAATTTGCATAACCACAATAAATTAGAGACAAGAGAAATCAATCTGGAAACCCGTCCAAACTTCCACAAGCAATTGGA
Organism: Calendula officinalis; assembly: GCA_963853835.1. Lineage (NCBI taxonomy): Eukaryota > Viridiplantae > Streptophyta > Magnoliopsida > Asterales > Asteraceae > Calendula > Calendula officinalis. The sequence goes on from OY970835.1 coordinate 1,473,290, forward strand.
CGTTATGAGAGTATTGGCGGACTTGCGCAGAACCTACAACTGTTGTTGGCCGAACAACAGTTTACCAATGGCTACTTTACTATTGGCACGGTAGTCCCCCCTGACGGAACACATCCGTAGGAGTCCGAGCACCTCATCCAATAGTAACGAAGCCTAGCCAAAACCCACTCATAGCTAAACTCTAGAAAACATGTGCACATACTACCATTAACAATCCCACAATTAATGGTACCACCGGAAAATTATTAAAACCAAGAAAAAAATGAATTTTCCCAAAACCAGCCAAGATAGCGCCGCTATCCGAGATAGCGTCGCTATCTTTCCAGAAGATAGCGCCGCTATCTGCCAAAAGATAGCGTCCACTATCTCAATACCAAACGCTATTTCGGGCCGCTGTTCAATTTTCCAAATACGAAGCAGAGATAGCGCCGCTATCTTAGAGATAGCGCCGCTATCTCCCCCAGACCAGCCAAAATGCTGCATTTTTCTCCTACAAGCCTACCATACCAAAACCTTTGTACATCACACAAGAAGAAGGTTAAATCCACTCACCTTAGCTTCCTTTTAGTACCGAGCTCAGTATTCTTATATCACCGAGGCTCCTTCCCTTTTCATATACAAAACGAACACCGAATTAGTCACCCGAAATCCTCAATTGTGTAACAAGTAATATAAGTTTAAGACTACATCTTTGAAACAACAACTCACAACTTATTACCTGCATTTACACACATCAATTACCAAAGTCTAGAATATCATTTAGTTAATTCATTATGCTTTACAACTAATTTACTCCTTAGGCCCAAACGGGTCAAAAACAAGAATAATGAATCGGGGATACACACAACATCATCCAATGAGATATCCTACTTGATCAATGTAACGACCCGAAATTTGTAAATAAATAAATTATGTAAAATCATGATAAATAAGGATAAATCATATAAAACACGTGAAAAGTGGTTTCGTGTCATTTGGACACCGTATGAGAAAGTTATGGATGAAACCGGATCGAAACGGGAAGCAAAAGTTGCAGCCCTGCTGCATTAGTCAAGATAGCGCCGCTATCTTGGAGATAGCGACGCGAAATGTTGGTCGCCAGACAGAGGTCCGAAATAGCGTTGGGGTCTTGAACGCGAAAATGAGATTTCGAAGATAGCGTCGGAGATAGCGACGCTATATGGCGTCGCGAATTATCGCGGAAGGCAGATCGCGACGCGATCTTTACATTAGCGGCGCGATTTCCTATCTGATGAGCATTAAAGTCGGGTTTTGGGCATTTAATGCATACAAAAAAACCCTAGTTTTCTCCCAACTCGAGCTTGTGTACGTTTTTGAGTGTAAGGCATCGTTTGGAGCCGAATTTTTGGTCAAATCTTGTAATTCTTCACTCCTAGTTGAAGATTTAAGGCTTTTGGTGAAGCCTTGGAAGGTTGATTGATCGTTGAAGCGAGGGATTGGGTGTCAAGAACACGGTTGGAGCATCATATTTCTAAGGTGAGTACGTGTGGACTTTACTGGGTACATAGCCATAGAAATGTATTTTACTTATTCATGACCGGTCTATCGGAAAATGGACTTAGATTTATTGTGTGTGAATTTAGTTATATATATTAATGTTAATATACAACTAACTTGTGTGATCATTGTTGTAATAGCCTAAGGTTTTACTTGGCATAACTATTAGGTTATGATAAGAGATAGATGGTGGTGATGCGGGGGATCCCCGATCATTGAGATGAGTGTATATATGTTTATACACTAGGCACGATGGTTCTTCTAGTATGCATATGTTTGCATACTAGGTTTGTTAGGATTCTGATACATATATGTTTATGTATTGGATATGCTTGTGTATTGGTACATATATGTTTATGTACTAGTTATGGGTGCTAGAGATTGATAGAGTTACCACAGGGTGACTAGACCGTGTTGTTAAGACGTAAACGTATAAAACATTATCTATATATATATATATATATATATATATATATATATATATATATATATATATATATATATATATATATATATATATATATATATATATATATATATATATATATATATATGTTTGATGTACGGCTTATCGGGTATAAAACCCATGTATCTCACGAGACTCTCTTGTCTCACGTACTCCTTGTTTGTTTTGCTAGGTACTCAGGTTCGGGATCGAAGGTTTAGGTGCGCATGGATAGAGATGCGAGGCCTAGAGTAGAAGAACACTAGAACGGATTTAGACTTAGCTTTGGTTTTGATCTATTTTGTAACACCAACTCTATACTCTGATTTTCATACCAAAGGTTTTTGTAAATCCGTATTTTGGGATAGTTCTCCTCTATATTAAATGATTATTTTGGCCAAATGTTTTTGTTATAAAATTTGAGGTGTTACAATCAACATCAAAATCACATAACTAACACACTTCTTGTATCCAATTGCAAGTTTCACCAACTTTGACCTTATTTAGGTCAAATTACACCAATTGTCAAACAAACGGGTCAAGACCCGAAATCAACATAATCATACTTCCCAATTAGACAACTAGCACATAAATGACATGAAATTGATAATTAAAGTTTGCAAGTCACACAAGACTAAAGTCAACTTCCAGGTTTTACCAAAGTCAACAATCTACAAATTAGCTAGTTTATGACTAAATTCCAATCTAACCAAACACTACTACTAAATTGTCAATTCATCAACAAGATAACTAGCAATTTCTACATTATCAATTATCATTCTAACATGCATAATTTACCTAACAAAACTTCAAGAACATTAAAATTCACAATTCAATAAATTGGGGAAGAACTCCATCTTCTTCCCAAGAACACCATTGATGGAGTTTCATGAAAGCTTCACCAAATGAACCAGAACTAACAATTCAACACATATAACTTGCAAGAACTCACTTAGACACCAAATCATCTAACAATTCCAGATTACGAGCAAGATTCGTCAAGAAATTCATAAAAACCCACTTAACTCAAGAACCCTAATTCAACAAAGCTCAAGAACATGAACCCTAGTTCAAGGAGGAAGAGAACTTACTTAATCTAGCTTCTAGATTCCGAAAATCACAAAGAGTAGGCAAGATCTTCAAGCAATTATCATCAATTTGGAAGAAAATTCAAGAAAAGTGTATGTGTGTGTGTTGTGTCGTGTACAGGCAAGGAGAGGGAAGAGAGAGACCAAAATGACATCTGCCCTTTAGACATAACACGTACACCCCTCCCCCAAACACATATATTTTCATTTAAACACAGTACAAGATATTAGGCTCACAGATAATTAATTTAGACCTAACTAACTCCAATTTTAACAACGAAAATATTTTTAGAACCCCGGTTCAGAAATGAACCCAAATATGTAAAAATCATTTTAACATTTTAATACTTCCTCCGATTCAAAATAAGTGATACACTTTTCATATTTGGGTGATTCAAAATAAGTGATACACTTTAAAATATTACCTTATTTGGTAAAAAGTAGTGGGCTCCACACTAACTAACTACCTACTTTATAAAGTGAAATGACTCTTATACCCTTACTTTTTACTTTTAAACACCATTAACACTACTTTATTCAAAAATTGTGGGACTCATTCCTCACTAATCATCCAATTAATCTAATTTAACCCTCATTATAATCTTTTGCCTCAAAAACCGTGAAATCCAAAGTGTATCACTTATTTTGAATCGGAGGAAGTATCTCATTTTTACTAATTTTTAACCCCATGGTTAAAATACAATTAATTCAAATAAATCAAATAAAATCATATAAAATAATAAAATAATAAACAATAAGATATTACTTACCAAAAGTAATAAAATATTATAGGTCGGGTCTCGGGATGTTACAATCTAGCTCCTAAAAAATTATGTCTAACAGAAATAAGAACTTTATTAAGGGACGGATGGAGTATAAATCACTTCCCATAAATATATTAGAGGTTTGTAATTGTCCATGTTTGTGTACTTAGGTAATGCCTGGAGTGTGTAAAATTCAGCATAAACCTTTGAAATGGTAATGCTGAGAAAAATTGGATCGGTATCAATTAGAATTTTTGCTGGTTAAAAAAATGTTATCACTACTAGAAAATCATCATTTTGTGACGTACACTTCGAATAAGTGTCACTAAAATTTAAAAAAAAAGTGTCAAAGTAAGAAATAATCACAAGATTTCAAGTGTATTTACCTAGATAAGAAAAAGTGTGAATAAAGAAGAAGGCGTTGCTAAAAATCCACATATCGTGACACAAAAAGAGTGTGGCAGTAGAATAGTTTATCTTTTGTGACACGTTTTTTCATAATAAAATATTACTCGTTAAATATAACATTATTCCTATGTGTCAATAAACAACTGCAATGTTTTTACCATGATTCTATACAGTTATGTACTCGACTAGATTATCATTTGCTTTACACCATCTTAATTGTTAGCCTCCCAATATTCAAATTGGGTGATTAAAAATTTCGGCCCTTCATTATTCGAAAAATTGAATGTGTGACTGCATGTATATAAGGTTAGATGTGATTCTGTGAAACCACTTCAAGCTACGTCATTTTGAATTTATACGGTATAGTTTTGATTAATATTTATTCACTCATTTAACGTCACACTTTCTTAATTAATTACCCTTAATGAATCTATGAGTACTTGTTCTATGTTGATGTGTTAAATTTTGATTAGTTCTATACTTAAGCTTAAATATATGATCATAGTATGATACTACCCCTCCAACACTTATTGCTCACAAGTATCACATTTAAATAGATCGTAACTGATAATATACAAAATAGTATTTTCTTCTTAAATGATGTACGTACGTACGTGTATATACAGGAGACAGATAATCATCTGACCATTATCCTATTACCAACCACAACTACCGTTGGTTGTTGCGTTAGGATTTGGTAGGGAAATTGAGCAAGCGATTGTAACCTTAAAAGAGAAAGAGGTTAGAAAGTCAAATGTCAACAATTTGACTGCATATCCATATATATACATACGTCCACAAAAACACTTTCTTTTTTTCTAGAATCTTGAGGATATTCTAACAGCCGCATAAGGTTTCAACCGACCGTTGCCTTTTTGCTCCACATATTTGTGGGGGCACATACACATGTCGTCTTCTCAAATTTCTAATGTTTTTTTTTTTTTTTTTTTTTTTTTTTTTTGAGGTAAAACACAATAACACGAATAAGAAACTCATCAAATGCACACATATAATTTATATTTTCGGCTTAAATTACATATAAGATGGGGATCTGTACATATTATCTGGAAATTTTGTTTTCAACCATTGAATATGTTCAATCAACACTTGTCGTCGCCAAATAACTATAATAAAACTTATTTTGGAAAACTGTCCCGATAAAACCTTTTCAAACTTTTCAGCTATAGCGGCGAAACAGTGACGACGTCGTTAGGAAAAGATATCCTGACAACCTGTCGTCGCTATATTGTCAAAACATGTTATTAGCATATGTACATTTTTGTTTTAGTGAAAGTCCAATCGAGCAAACCAACCAAACCAAGAAAAAAAAATGGAGACTACACCTTTGTTAAGTCATATTTTTATGCCTTCATTTTCGTTTTCATACATACAAATTCCATTTGCTACTATATAACATTAACATCAGATTAATTTCTAAATTTGTTGAACTGCTAAATAAGACATGCCACTAGAAACAATATCTATGGATAACATATAAACAACATTCTTGTTACCGTTTTCTATATGTAGATATACAATATTTAATATTTTACTGCTATAATCAAATTGTACATCACTAAGATAGATTATGTATCCATAACCAAAACAAAAGAAAAAAGATAAAACAACTTAGAAAAAACATTATCCTAAAATTGGTCCGTTAAAGATGAACAAAAAACAAGACGTACTACGGTCTACGGTCGTTCACTTAATGGGCCCCACGGTTAATCATCTCCATATACTGATTCAACGATTCTTGTCTCTGTAATCTCATATCCTCGTTAAATTTCCTAATAAATGCTTCCACTTTCCGGTTCAATTCCTCCTGCCCTAACGACGGTTCTTTCTTCAACTTCCCTGAACCGCCAGACCGGCTCAGCTTCGACGGCGGAGGTGGTGGTGGTTTCCTGCTACCGCCACGGTTGACGTCAAAAGTATCGGATTTTGTCATCCTGTCGGAGTGATGATCGATCGGTAAGTCGTCGGAGTTACCGTGAGTCTGCCACGTGTCGGATTTACGGAGGTGCCTCGTTAACGGAACTGACCTGCCTTCTGTAATTGTCTTCCACGTGGTTTCGAGAGTGTCTTGCCGCTTTGGTTTTGTTACTCCCAATGTTTTTCCACCTGCGAAATCCATGGTGTCAAATTGTCAGTCGCAAATACAGAATCCGTACGCCTACGTGTCTTTATGAATTAAAAAAAAATATAAACTCATAAAATGACGTCATATTTATGGTGTAGTTTTTTTGTTATATATGGCGGTTTTAGCCTTTAGGCTTATCTTTTTAAATTTGGTGAAGGGATGACCTTCGAAGTTAAAATTGGTTGCATGTTCCATTTGTCTGTTTCCCGCCGTTTTTATTATGGTACATGTTTTTACACAATATTGAAAATTAAAGGTTTTGTTGGAGTATTAAATTTTCTTACTTATTTTTTTCATCTTTCTAATTATTAATTAGTAGAATTGTTCAAATCTAATTATTATTATTATAAAGGTATATAAATATTTTTTAGAAACGACAAATATATTATAAAAGACCCAAGGTAAGCAAGAAACTAAGAGGAGAAACAAATTACATAAAAGTATATAAATAAATAAATGAATTTTTAGTATCCATAAATCATTTAACGGATAACAATATAAAATAAGAAAATTTAATACAGAGTATAAAGCAACAGAATCAATAACGAATTAATAACCAAATTTTATGTATTTAATAGGTTAAAACAAAATAAATAATTTCATAATTATGAAACGTTAATATTTAGTAGAAGTTTCTTTTTTATTTTATTTTAGTTAAAACGTTGAACACAAATAAATAAATAAGAAAACAGTTCTTTACCTTCTGTGGTAGCTTTAGTAGGTTTCCGATGACTGAATCTGGCCGAAGCCGGCGGCTTCTCCCTCGGAAAAGAACCATCCACTTGATTTATTTTCGCCGGTGTCCACGTGGACATCGATATTACAGATTTATCAACCCTATTTTCCTTTATTTCTTTATAAAATTCCGTCACTGTCTTATCGAAATCCGGTTCCGAAACACGACCAAATTCTGCCGCTATCACCACCGGTTCCGTAAACAACACCGGTTCATGAACTGGCGGTAATTCGACCGGAAGCATGACTTTGACCGGCTCACTCGGTATAGTTGACATCGTGTGATGATCATAGCCGTCGATCTTCGACTGTAGCCGTGAAGATGCAACGATTGTGATGATGATGCAGTTGATTACGACGTAAAGATACGGCGGTTTAAGCCACGAGGTTAAGGAGGTCCATAAACTTGGGAGGTCGGAGATTGTGAGGTCGTTGATGAAAGGTAGTAAAAGGTTGAACATGACGGCGGTGGATAAGACGGTGGCGGAGATGACGGCGAGTTTGAGAGATAAACTCATGGTGGCGTGACGGTGGTTGACGGCGGTGTGAGAGTGAAGATTGAAATAGAAATAGAAATGGAATTTTATGGGAGTATTAATAGTGAGTGAGTGAGTGAGTTGTAGATTAGATCTGGGCCGGTGGTAATTAAGGTGAAGGATGGTGTGGGCTTCCGCAATATCCTTTTTAACTACAACAACAATAGGTCCCACAAGGAGATGTGTTCACACTTTGTTTTTTCTAATATTTATATTTTGGCCCCTAAAGTTTGTGCATGTGTTTACCCGTGTGGGATTTTCATATGATATGTAAAATATGTTCTACTGGTAATAAATTAATATTCTCTACAATTTAAATACTATAAATAACTTAAATTGTAAAAATAAGTTGGTAAATGTTATATTACTAATATTCATACACATTATAATTTTTGGATAAAATCTATTATGTTAAAACAAATGGGGTTAAAATGTAAGAATTCAAAACCTAAATGTTAAAGCCTGATCAAATTTAAAAAAAGTCAACTATGACGACTTAAATTAAAAAAATAAAAGAAAAATTAAGCAGTTTGTCTGATACTATTCACTAATTTTATAAATATAATATATATAATGGGCAAGGGAGTTGAATAATCCGTCCTATCCTTTATGAATCGGGTTATTTGGGTTGAGTTATTTGATTTCGGCTTTGTTTTTAAGTGAAATCAAATAAAACATAGGTTCTATTGTTTGGTTTCGATTTTGTAAGTGTTACATAAGGTCCCATCAAACCAAAAAATTATCATTATAAGTTTTTCTAGTAATCCACTATGATTTTTTTGGCATTTGAGTAATTCGGTTATCTGGATAAATTCAAATCAAAGTTGAAATCCCCTTTTGTTCGAGTAACCTGATACTCGCCCGACATGAACATCCCTAACTATGGGTCCTTGTATATTTTTGGTCATCTAAACAAACCCATTTCCCATCGACAAAATTATTCCGAAACTCTTTTTCGACATTTTTACTATGTTATGTAACAAAAATATTACTTAACACTTGGTTTATGTTAATAAAATACAATATTTTGCTAGCATTAGCTTAACAAATACATGGTTTCGGTATTCTTTTGCCATGTGAGGTGAGTCGAGGAATATCATCTTAGGGGCACTTGTCTAAAAGTTATAATAGAACACACCTTAATATTCTAACTTTTAACAATATTGGTCTTACTTTGAAAATTCTTATACATAAAGTAGCTTAATGTTAGGTGTTCGGTTCCTCTATCATTTCTCGTTTATGTTGCCAAGTGTTATGTGCTATAGTCACTTTTCTATTACAAGACTTGTAACAAATGAATCATACTTATGTCATCAATTTATTTTTTAATACTATTTTACTTCATTTTTTTATAATGGCAATTTTTGAATTCTGTCTAATCAGATCAAATATACTCTTTTTGGACAACAACGATATCAATCGTGTCAAATGTGGGATATGAAAGATGTAAGATGTAGACAATTATACATTTTTGAGTGTAGAGACCGCTTCTCAAAAACCTCTGACAAAAAAATATGAATATTATCAATTTTCTTTCCCACAAAGCTTTAGATACCATGAATGTTGATCATGAAGAAGGCATGGGACCATTATATTTGATGTAATGAGTTAAAAAATTAATCTACACAAGATTCTTTATTATGTTTATGTAATTTCACGTCGAGTTTTTGTCAACCAAAATAAAATATTACAAATAATAAAATAGAAGTTGTGGTGGGATGGGTCAATGAAATAAATCATAAGCTGTTGAAATTTTATTACAATAATTTGCATGTTTGTGATATAGCTAGTTGAGCTGTCACATTTATCATAAATATCTCCCACATTTTTCTAACTACAGATTCCGTCTATAGAGTCATATTTAAGAAAGTTTTTAAATTTTATAAAATTTCAAGGAATAAATTTTAGTCATCGGATCAAAAGATCCCTTAACTATCACCATCATCAAATCACATGGGGTGGTGGTGGTGGTGGTGGTCGGCGGTGTTCAATCACATGTGATGTTTGTGGTGGTGGTGATTTGGGGATTGATTGATCTAAGGACTGAGATTTATCCCTAGAGCCTTTACAAAAATAATAGACCTCTTTGAACGTTTTTCTCCGTCTATAACGATTTTCTCCTATTAATTATGAGATCTAATTATTTTCATACTTATTTCTAAATCTTCTTATGGAAATCTAGTAAATATTTACTCAGATAATGACTACTACGAAATCATTCGAGAGTGCTTACCACTAAGCTGTTATTTGTTTCCAATTTTTATAATGTTTGATCTCTATATTTACGTTTTATTATTAAACTTGTATCGTGTAAAGATTAGTATATGGTTTTAATTTAAAAAAAGCATGTTGATATTGATATCACACTTATCTTCTAAAAAATTTAATGATCAATTCTACTATCAACATTTATTTTACTTATGTTTTGTTATGACGGGTTTATTGAGATTTGAGTATACTATTCGAAAGCCGAATGAAAGGTTTTAACTTTTAAGGATGTATATGTAATGGTTTGTTATGATTCTCTACATTGATATTACATCTCATTTGAAAAGGTTAGATATATTTGTGATTGTTATCATTTGTAATGGTTTGTTTGTACTCAAAACCGCTATTTGTATTTTCTTCGGGTGATAGATTTTGTAATCTTTTTGTTGGTCGGTAATCATATATCAAATAAACCTATATGTGAAGAATCACAAAACTCGACAACAATCGGAATCTTACATTTTGTTTGTGTGTGTGAATAGGCATGTCTTTAGTTTATTAGTTTTTGTGTTGCTCTAAATAATATAAAAACGAATATTATATATTTAATAAGTAACGTGGAAGGTAGTGCTAATTATATTAAATTTGGTAAACAAAGTTTCTTAATTTTAATTAGTTAATTAATTATGAGAAAATAATAAAAAGTGATAACTTAGATCTGGGTGATTAAGAAGATGTGATTAGAATAGTGATATGGTTTCCTAATGCTTGTCGGATATGTCAATAGTATAACAACAAATATTATATGAAGAAACACACATTATATTTTGGTTTCTTTTTTTTATTACACAGTATAACAACAAATATTATCATGTTTTGAAAACCTTCATAAATTGGAAACTAGTCAATAATTTTGGTACTATAACTTTTTTATATCACGAGAATATCATTTCTTTTTTTTTCTTTTTTTTTAAACGGAAAATTTAATCTACTCCTAATTACCACTTATGTTCACGACGGGACTCGAACTCCTGACCTCAAGGTTGAGAGGCAAACATCATACCGTTTCAATTAAAAATAAAATAAGTATACTTTTATAGTGGTTATTAAGGATAGGGTCCATAGGGAGGTGATTTGTAAATAGCAATATTGGTCCATATAGAGAAATTTTATCCTAAAGGATAATTGTGCTCTTCCTTTCCTTTTATTAAATTTTGCATTTCACCACTCATTTTAAGGACATGACTATTATTCGATATAAATATTGTACATTGATAGAAATTGCTCTGTACGAATCCTTACACTGTGTTCCAGACTTCTTTAATGAAAGAAAAGAAAAGAAGGTAAGAGAAATCAAGAGAAATTAAGAATGAAATAAAATTCATTGCTGTGTTCCTGGGTCGGAAAGAAAAGAAAAGAAAATTACCATTTTTTGTGTTCCTGATATGGAGAGAAAGGAAAAAAATTAACATATTTACAATTTTATCCTTCTAAGGTAAACAAATTAGGTAATGACAAGGTTAGTTTGGTAATTACAATTAACTAAAATTTCTGTTCTCTCCAAATCTTCTCACTTTTGGGAGGAAGATTAGGAGAGAAAAAGTGCTCATAATTTCTTTCCCCTTCTTTTCCATTCTTTTATAAAAATAGCTCTGGAACATGATAATATTTTTATTTCATTCATATTCTCTTCTCTTCTCTTCAAATTAAAACTCTGAACACAGTGTAAGAATATCTGAAATTGCGGGCTGCGACTTTGTTCTGAAGTTTTTTTAAAACCTTCACTTCAAAATCTTTTTAAAGAGGAGCTTTTAGAAGCTTATTTTTTAAAAGATAAAAGTTCAAACTCCAAAAGGATTTGTCATCCAAATAACGTTTCTTTTTAACTAAAAAGAGCTTATTTTTTTGAAAAATCAAGAGCTTAAGCTCCAGTCGTTTTATATATATAATCAGTTACATATTAATGTGTGTTTCTTCATACAAATATAATAATTATTTAAAATACTTAATGTATATAATTATCGGACATAAACGAATAAATACACACAAACAAATTTTAACGAACATTAATGAAAGAATAAGGCCTATGTCGTGGCGGATCCAGAAAAAAACTAAGGAGTGTCACATGTTACACATTTTTTTCTTAAGGGTTCACCTACACTAACAAAACAAATTTAAAATTTTATAACACTATTCAAAAAAATCCAAGGGTTGCACTAGTAACCCGATGCACCATACTAGATTTTCCCTTGGGCCTCTGATCGTATTCATTCATTTAGCTAAACGAACATAATATTTTGTTCATGCTCATTCTTTTAACAAATAAACGAACATTATTGGACGTACTGCCGAACGATTTGCTGCATGTTCGGTGTGTTTACAGATATTTAGAGACTTCTTAAAACATAGAAATTTCATGTTAATAGTAAGTGACATTTGCAAGTCATAAAGGTTTTTCTTTCACTAAGTTGATTCTGGAGATTAGACTAGGCGTAAGTGCTGCGTTGCGCCCGTTGGACGCTCTTCGTCCTACACACACGACACTTCCCTCCCCCTTACGCAGCTCCTCCTGCGACGCGTCTCATAAATGATTTGGTCGCTGCGGCGACCGTTATGGGTTGCCTCTTTTCAAAGGGGAGAGTTTGGTCGCCAGCTACGTGAGTTTGTTATGTGTTTGGTCCAGTTGATTTGACGCCACTTTGACAGCGGGTGTCCAAATGAGTTTGATCACCCCTTACTTCATGTACAAAAAATTAAGCATCTGAATTATCCTTAACTATGTTGGAAATATGGTATTTGCAAGTTGGAAAATTTCCTATCATACTTTGTATGTTGCATCGGTCACGAGGAGTTGTAGAGCTTTAATTTGTATCGAGCCTCTTGAAATGTCATAACGGTTGACAATAATGTTGACACTAATGGTGACACTAATGTTGATACTAATGTCTACACTAATGTTGACACTAATGTGAGCATTAAAATAATAAGAGTTATTATTTGCTCTTCATAAATTTGTGTAAAGGCTTGAGCCTATAAAAGGGACATTTGGGGTGAAAGTTCTAACACACAAAAATGAATAAGCTCTCCTCTTGAACATGCTATTGCGTTCTTGATAGAATTCATGTGTTTCCAAGTAGTCACTTTGTGTTATCGGTAACTCTATTGCTGTAGAATCATACCGACAAACTGTATCAAATCCTGGGGTTCTACGCCGAGGCTTGCAGCATATAGAGCGCGTAAAAACCTTAAAGGACATGAATTACAATTACGTGCGGTTCGTTCTTCATCAACATTCATGTTTAATTGTTCCATTTGGTTCCTTCTTATTTGTTGATTATAATATTGAATTATCAATATCAAATACGGTTTTAATATCGTAATTGTCTAATTATTTAATCACCGAATATATAAAGTATACACCAATCTTTAAGGTTTTTATTTTGTTATATATTATTGTGTATATATAAATATACACATATTTTCTTTTATAAAATATTCGGTGATTAATAAAACATTGAGATATTGTGTCAATGGTTAATATATATATATATATTAAATAGAGTTCATTATGTGAATGTTTAATATATATATTTAATGTTATGAATTAAATGTTTTAAAAGAGATTATTATGGTTATTTAGTTTCACTTCTATAAGTTACATTTCTTTTAATTATGGCCATTTAAAAGATGTATTGTGTTTTGACATAATTAAATATCTATTTTTAATATAATGGACAAGTTAAAACAAGAGGTTTTTCTCGTAAAAATATAATCCGTATAAAGTGGATGTTATATGAATTATCATGCTTATGGTTGAAGCATTATAATTGATTTAATTATTATTTTTTATATATAGATTATTTCAAGATACTTTATGTTTGAAAAGTGTACTATTTGAAAAATCATGATTATACAAAATAGATAATTTTAGTGTTAAACGGAATCTTTCCAGCTGTGTATCATTAAGCATTGTATTGAACCTATAAGTTGAATAAACTATCAATCATCCCCAAATAGTGTAACACCTCAATTTTTAAACCCGATTTTTTTTATATAGCGGAAGCGTAATATTTAAACCATAATAGTTAAGTCATTTTAGAAAATACAACTTCAAATATAATATTAATCAAAACATCAAAACGGTTTACGTGTTACTACGAAAACGGCTCGATTACAAAATACTATCAGAGCAATGAAAACGGCCCAACACCCGAACCTGCAAAAGAGTCAACGAGGGAGTGATTAGCTAACAGCTAACTGAATGAACTTAAACAACCAATATATAATAGAACAACCGATACAAATTCACACTTTCCCGATTAGTTAATTTTGAAGAGTAACGGCGGTTCGGCCGAACCTTAAATCATTGTCGGCCTAACAATGATAACCGATGGCCCTTTACTCAAGGACAATGTGTACCCCCTTAGAACAACCAGTGCTTCTAAGGGCGATACACCTTGTCAATAGTAAACTTCTGCCCAGTAGAATGTTCCAATTACTGACCTCTTCCCCAATTGTGCACATAATTAATTACCGAATTATTTATACCGAAGTGGACTTGCAATAAACATTGCAACCAAAAACCTGCATCCGAAAATGTTCGCGTCGTGAACTCTGAGTTCGCGTCGCGAACTCAATGTTCACGACCCGCGAACATCATCACGATCACAACCCAAAATCTCTGTCGAAGGTTCGCGTTCGCGAACCCAAGTTCGCGTCGCGAACTGCCCAGATACCAAAATCCTGCACTTTTTACCAAAATATCCAATTTCTACCCAAATTGTACACATATAGATTGAAGGCTAAATCCACTCACCCTACAACTGCAATCCTTCCAAACTCAGTTGTCTTATATCACTGAGTTTGCTTCCCAATTCCTGTACATAAAATGAATACCGAATTAGTAATCCGAATTTATCAATTGCTCGCAAAAGCAATACAAATTTAATACCGACATTTAGCATAAATGTAATGACTACCTTACTTGCATATTACCAAAGTTGCAATTACAAACTCTTAAGACATTCCAAGTTAAAACCCACAACAATTGCATTTAGTCACTTTTACATATTTTGCAACCAAACGGGCCAAAATCCGTAAACTAACTTTGACACTACCTAATTCATGTCTTGTAAATCTACAATTTCCCAACATATCATATTTAGACTTCTGAAGTCAAGAATGTACCAAACAATGCATTTTCAATCCAAATTTAACATATTAGGCCCAAACGGGTCAAAAAAACGAACAATTTATCATAACAGTTTCCAAATCCAAGACCAACATATCAACTAACATTTACATACCATTTTATGACTAACTTGACATCTTAAAATAAAATCAAACTTCAGATTTGACCAAAACCAAGAATCCATATAATAGACTAGTTTTATGTCTAAAAATCCAATTAGCCAAACACTACTAACTTTTTACCAAAAATCATGTTTCCAAGCTATAATCAATTTCAATTAACACAAATTGATCAACACATAATAATTTAACCTAGCATACACATCTTGTACACAAAATCATCATTTCATAATTTAAACGGTTCAAGTCATCTTCTCTAACTAGCCATTTATGGAGGATTCCATGAACTTGACAATTCAAGACATTATTAAGCATACACAACCTTTGACATTTCTAACATGTTTCTTTAACATAAGAACACAACAATTATACACAAAACTTTAATTTCAAGAATTACACCAAACACCCATCTTCTCTAAAATCACCTACAATGGTGGTTTCAAAGACTATCATCAAAACTATATCTACAATTAGTATTTAACCATGTATTAGATCTCATTTCATCAAAAGAACACAAAAGATTCATCAATTTAGCAATTCACCAAAAACCCACCAAGAAATATGAGCCCTAATTCATCTTTTTAACAAGAACTATAAACCCTAGACTCAAGAGGAAGATTTCTTACCTATGGCTTGCTTCAATTTCGAATTTCATAGAAGAGATGGTATATTCAAGCAATTTAATCTTCAAATTCATTAAAAACTTCAAAGTGTATGTGTTATGTGTGTGTGAGATCGTGGCAGAGAAAGAGAGAAAGGGTTTTAACCCTTTGACACCTACACCCCCTCTATATTACACGTGCAAAACCAAAAAGAGATGGATATTTTCATTAAAACACAGTGCAAAATACCTGTTATCTAATTATAAGCTGATAAATTTTAAGGCCTGAACGAACTCTGATTTACACAACGAAAATATATTTGGAACCCAAATTCAAAAGAGAATCAGATATATAAATATCACTAATTAAACAAAACATTTCAGTTTTCACTAATTTTAACCCCTTGGTTAAAATACAATTAAATCAAATAAAATTAAATAAAATATTAAATAATAAATTATTATTTACCAAAAGTAATAAAATAATAGGCCGGGTCTCAGGATGTTACAAATCTACCCCCCTTAAAAGGATTCCGTCCTCGGAATCACAACCGCTTACATATAACCCAAAATAAATATTTTCTCGACTCGGTTTCAAAAATTTTCTTGACAAGTTATAATCTAACCATTTCTCTACTTTGTCAACATCTCCGAATCACCAATTATATTATCTTTGTCACAATTTCATTGTATCCATAACTATCAACTATTTCAAGTCATGGAAATTTAAAAAAAAAAACGTCCGTAATTCCTTTACAATCCAAAGCATAGGCATTGATCACATTTTCGACTAGATTTTAATCTACATATCCCATTATAACCCACCAGTGTTCTCATTCCCACCCGATAATCTGTAACTGCTTCAACTACCCAAATGACATCCAACACTTTCTCTAAACCGGTACACAATTATGATCTCATCCATCAGAATATGTAACAACTATTTTCATCGTGGACCACTAATAACACTGTATCTGAAAACTCCAAAGTAATGGTACCCAATAAGAGATTGATAAATCATTAGTTGTCTAAAATCATCAATTAAATCCGCTTTTGTCTTAGTCGTAATTTCAAACTCAATGTCTTGCCCATCAAATTCCCTAGTCTTATAGTTTTTTTTTGGTTTATCCACTTGACAATAAATCATTTTCACATACTATTCGTATTATTCTCGATAATTACATATTGTAAACTCCTTCGGTTTGTGAAATTCGCACGTTTTATATTTAAAAGTTTACAATTTCGCAAATTTGACGCAAAGTTATCAATCACAATCTCCAAGTTATGGTTCGGATAACTCTACTTATAAAGTTCAAACCATTGCAAAGCATAGGTAGTCTAATTTATTTTACTGTATTATAATATATCCCACTTCTGTTAGGTGAAAACCGCAACATATTACAAAATTCATCATATTCATCAGGTCGTATAAGGGCATTAATTGAACAAAAATTTTTGCCTCTAAGTGTCAAATACCCTCTTATGTTCATTATCTTATCGAAATCTCATACTCTTGTACAGTTTAACTTACTAAAGTACCCGCAATTCAAAATCGTCATTATTAATTTACGGTCATAATCCACTAAATTTTAGAGAATACACATTTCATAATCTAATTCCCATCAATTTTATAACAACTCGGGATATCATCCATCGATGTAATCACAATTAAACTTAAATGGTCATTACACTTGGTTCTTTATGTCAGTTTTCAATTTCACATACAACACGTGAGATAATCTAGATACCTCCATCATATAACATTTCAGGCCATATAGAAATCATTCATTGACTTTCTTTCATATTTAACATCCATTGCATAGGAAAAACCAATCCACACACATCTGTCATATACTTTTAATCTTCACTTTCCAAACTACTTCACGAGATTCGACAGGTCACGGCCAACAATATCATTTATTCTTATATTTAATAGTAGTCCTACTCGGACTGCCTAGCTTACACCTAAGATTACATCAATCTTATCTAAAGGCATATTATTCAAGAAGTATATAACAATTACTACCCAAAACCAAATTAGACTTCAGGCACATATATTGTGACTTAATTCGATTACCATCAATCATCTTCACTTCCCATGAAGTAAAGGAACAACAAAAACAACCAAATTCATCTTATCACATAATTTTACCAACATAAATGAGCTATTTGCTCCAATATAACTAACTTACACGTGTAAAGATAGTATTGATCAGAAACATACCGGTAATGACATTGTCAGTAGTGGTAGCATGTTCAACCGTCATCTGAAATGCCCCACCCTCAAATGGGGGTGATTCTTTCTTTTCTTACTCGTCAACGATAACGATCCCCCGTCCGACCCGGGACCCGACCCTGTCTTCTTCACCGAAGGGCATTCACACGAACTATGACCTTCCTTTGACAATTCTAATATACATCCCTCGAAAAGTTACAATCTTTTGATTCGTGCCCGAACTACCCGCAATGCACATAACACACCGTATAAACCGAACAAGTATCTGTATGAGATGGCATGTATCTAAGATACCACTGTGCCCTTTGACCTGTACCACCTCCCGACTGCATACGGTTCAAGCTTCCATGATTTTTATTTCCTTGCCACCTCTCATTATGTTGGGGACTTGACTGAGTAGACTTTGTTTTCTGAGAAAGTTCATCTGGTACCTAATGTTCCTTTGTTAAATGCCCGGTCAATAAATCTCACCAAAAACTATAACATTTCCTTTCAACTTCCGAGTTGTATACATTACCCTTAACTCGTCTTCATATTTACACATGCTCAAATATCATACCATTTTTTTTACTCTTGATTACTCATTTGATTATTTCCTGAAGGCCCAACATCATTGATTTCCGATCGGTGGGTTCGGAGGGTTCGTGTTATCGTTATCCGCCATATCTGTAACAATCACAACATCTCACCATTGGGTTAGTTTAATCCGTTAGTACCTACATCCTAACCACTAACCCGAAACGGTCCTTACTAATTCTAATCCCCGCACTTTAGGAATGTTTGACCAAAATTGAGCCATGATTTGGGAATGTTACACCTAAATGTGCACACATTGCCAAACCAAGGCTCTGATACCAAATTGTAACACCTCAATTTTTAAACCCGATTTTTTTTTAAATAGCGGAAGCGTAATATTTAAACCATAATAGTTAAGTCATTTTAGAAAATACAACTTCAAATATAATAGTAATCAAAACATCAAAACGGTTTACGTGTTACTACGAAAACGGCTCGATTACAAAATACTATCAGAGCAATAATTGGTCAACCATTCCTAACAAGCACCCCTTGACCCGCCCAACAACCGAACCTGCAAAAGAGTCAACGAGGGAGAGATTAGTTAACAGCTAAGTGAATGAACTTAAACAACCAATATATAATAGAACAACCGATACAAATTCACACTTTCCCGATTAGTTAATTTTGAAGAGTAACGGCGGTTCGGCCGAACCTTAAATCATTGTCGGCCTAACAATGATAACCGATGGCCCTTTACTCAAGGACAATGTGTACCCCCTTAGAATAACCAGTGCTTCTAAGGGCGATACACCTTGTCAATAGAAAACTTCTGCCCAGTATAGTGTTCCAATTACTGACCTCTTCCCCAAATGTGCACATAATTAATTACCGAATTATTTATACCGAAGTGGACTTGCAATAAACATTGCAACCAAAAACCTGCATCCGAAAATGTTCGCGTCGTGAACTCTGAGTTCGCGTCGCGAACTCAATGTTCACGACCCGCGAACATCATCACGATCACAACCCAAAATCTCTGTCGAAGGTTCGCGTTCGCGAACCCAAGTTCGCGTCGCGAACTGCCCAGATACCAAAATCCTGCACTTTTTACCAAAGTATCCAATTTCTACCCAAATTGTACACATATAGATTGAAGGCTAAATCCACTCGCCCTACAACTGCAATCCTTCCAAACTCAGTTGACTTGTATCACTGAATTTGCTTCCCAATTCCTGTACATAAAATGAATACCGAATTAGTAATCCGAATTTATCAATTGCTCGCAAAAGCAATACAAATCTAATACCGACATTTAGCATAAATGTAATGACTACCTTACTTGCATATTACCAAAGTTGCAATTACAAACTCTTAAGACATTCCAAGTCAAAACCCACAACAATTGCATTTAGTCACTTTTACATATTTTGCAACCAAACGGGTCAAAATCCGTAAACTAACTTTGACACTACCTAATTCATGTCTTGTAAATCTACAATTTCCCAACATATCATATTTAGACTTCTGAAGTCAAGAATGTACCAAACAATGCATTTTCAATCCAAATTTAACATATTAGGCCCAAACGGGTCAAAAAAACGAACAATTTATCATAACAGTTTCCAAATCCAAGACCAACATATCAACTAACATTTACATACCATTTTATGACTAACTTGACATCTTAAAATAAAATCAAACTTCAGATTTGACCAAAACCAAGAATCCATATAATAGACTAGTTTTATGTCTAAAAATCCAATTAGCCAAACACTACTAACTTTTTACCAAAAATCATGTTTCCAAGCTATAATCAATTTCAATTAACACAAATTGATCAACACATAATAATTTAACCTAGCATACACATCTTGTACACAAAATCATCATTTCATAATTTAAACGGTTCAAGTCATCTTCTCTAACTAGCCATTTATGGAGGATTCCATGAACTTGACAATTCAAGACATTATTAAGCATACACAACCTTTGACATTTCTAACATGTTTCTTTAACATAAGAACACAACAATTATACACAAAACTTTAATTTCAAGAATTACACCAAACACCCATCTTCTCTAAAATCACCTACAATGGTGGTTTCAAAGACTATCATCAAAACTATATCTACAATTAGTATTTAACCATGTATTAGATCTCATTTCATCAAAAGAACACAAAAGATTCATCAATTTAGCAATTCACCAAAAACCCACCAAGAAATATGAGCCATAATTCAT
Source organism: Calendula officinalis (assembly GCA_963853835.1). Classification (NCBI taxonomy): domain Eukaryota; kingdom Viridiplantae; phylum Streptophyta; class Magnoliopsida; order Asterales; family Asteraceae; genus Calendula; species Calendula officinalis. Next base: position 1,494,043 of record OY970835.1, read on the forward strand.
CTTTTTAACAAGAACTATAAACCCTAGACTCAAGAGGAAGATTTCTTACCTATGGCTTGCTTCAATTTCGAATTTCATAGAAGAGATGGTATATTCAAGCAATTTAATCTTCAAATTCATTAAAAACTTCAAAGTGTATGTGTTATGTGTGTGTGAGATCGTGGCAGAGAAAGAGAGAAAGGGTTTTAACCATTTGACACCTACACCCCCTCTATATTACACGTGCAAAACCAAAAAGAGATGGATATTTTCATTAAAACACAGTGCAAAATACCTGTTATCTAATTATAAGCTGATAAATTTTAAGGCCTGAACGAACTCTGATTTACACAACGAAAATATATTTGGAACCCAAATTCAAAAGAGAGTCAGATATATAAATATCACTAATTAAACAAAACATTTCAGTTTTCACTAATTTTAACCCCTTGGTTAAAGTACAATTAAATCAAATAAAATTAAATAAAATATTAAATAATAAATTATTATTTACCAAAAGTAATAAAATAATAGGTCGGGTCTCAGGATGTTACAAATAGGCTCACCTATTCTTATTACAATGTCTAGGAAAGATAAAGGCGGTTTTTCTGACTCCAAATGGGGGTGGTTCCGATACGCACTAGCGCTGTCTACCCTCACCGTCTTCCCTGGTTGTATTCGAATAGAGCTACCTAAAAGGGTTGAATAAATAATGTTTTCTTGAATGTGGTTAAATACTTGGAGTTTCACAAATTTGAGGACTACTCTTTAGATGTTTTGTTTAAACACTTCTTTATTGAGAAGGAAACTCTCATAAAAGATAAAAAGAGTAAAGTCAGATTGAGTGTTTACCACGTGTCAGGTGGGAGCTCGGATTTTGCTTATGTAAAAGGAATTGCAAATGTTGTTGCAAATCTAACCCACTTTGGTGCAAGTGTGGGTCATGTAGGAGTCAATATGACTACCTCAATTACTCGGGTGATGGAGGCCCGAGGCTGGTTTGTGGATTCTGGAGCAAACATCCATGTATGTTGAAATCGTGATATTTTCAAAATTTATAGGACGGTTCGAGAAGGAACTGTGTTGACATGTGGTGACATGTGTTGATGGCCATAAAGTACGTGTTCATGGTATTGGCACAATGGTGCTAATATTCTGAAATGGGATTATGGTTACCCTTCGAGGGGTCTTACATGTTCCTTGAATCTCTAAGGTACTTATATCGGAGAACAAATTTGACAAAAATGGTTACAAGCTGGTAATAAAAAATGGTCATTTTGTGTTCTCCCAAAATGGGTTATTTTTGGGTCAAACCATCAACACGGGTGGAATGTATAAATTTGATCTATGTGGTGATGGATAAGATAATGTTGTATCTTTATCCAATGATTATGTGTTAAATATTTATCTTTGTAATCGTGAGAGTAACGATATTGTCAGCGTAGTGACATTATCGGTAGTGATGATGTACCTGAGTTTGAAATTAATGAAATAGTTTTTTCTAATTATATTGCGTGTTCAATTTCTTTGTGACATAAAAGGTTAGCTCACACTAACATTAAAAAATATTGAAAAGACACAATCTAAAGTATTGATAAAAGTAAATAAAAAAGATTTTGACAAATGTGAAACTTGTGTAAAATCAAAGGTTAAAAAGAAACTTTTTCAAGTGTCAAAAGAATTACATCATTACTAGAATTGATATATTCAGATATGTGTGAATTGAATGGGATACTCACACGTGGAGGTAAAAGATGTTTCATTACGTTTTGTGATGACTCTAGCCGCTATTTACATGTTTACTTGTTGCATTCAAAAGATGAAGCTTTTAATGCATTCAAATTGTATAAGTGCGACGCTGAAAATCAACATGACAAACACATTAACATTCTTCGCTTGGAAAGATGCGGAGAATACTTTAATCATGAGTTTGATACATTCTCTGAAGAGAATGATATCAAGCATGAAAGAATTTCACCATATACTCCCCAACCGAATGGATTAGCTAAAAGAGAAAGTTAAACCCTTGTTGAAATGGTCAACTGTATGTCGACTCAATCGGGTTTTCCACACAATCTGTGGGGGGAAGCTTTGTTGACTGCATGTTATGTGCACAACAGAATCACTAGTCGTGTGATTCTTTCTAGTCCATATGAGTTTTGGAATAAGAAAAAAACCTAACTTAGATTATCTAAGAGTGTGGGGGTGTTTAGCTTAATATCTTACACCTGATCCTAAACGATTAGATTATCTAAGAATGTGGGGGTGTTTAATTTATTATCGTACACCTGATCCTAATGATCCAAGTTGGGAGCTCGAGCTATGAAGAGTATATTCGTCGGGTATGCTCAGAATAGAAAGGCCTACCGATTGTTGGATAAAAAATCAGGTGTCGTGTAGAATCCAAAGATGTGGAGTTCTTCGAGGATAAGTTAATAGGAGATGATGAAAACTCCAATCTCAACTTTAATCATATTCTAGCACCCAGTACTTCTCGAGATATTATCTCATCTTCTTCTGTTGTAGAAGAACCATATTCTTATGTTGTAGAAGAACCACCTTCTTCTGTTGTAGAAGAACCAAAGAGAAGTACACGAGTTAGATGGGAAAATAATTTTAGAGACGTTTTCTTTCATACTTGGTTGGAGGATCTCAATCTAAGGTGACGAGAGAGGTCATTTTAGCTATTAATTTAGATGATGATCCTAAGACTTTTACTGAAGCCATAACATCGCGAGATGTTCATTTATGGAAGGATGCCATTAATGATGAAATCGATTCAATTATGGGAAATGGAACCTGGGAGTTAGTTGATCTTCCAAAGGGTATGAGACCCATAGGATCTATATGGATCTTCAAGAGGAAGTATCATCCACATGGATCAATATCTGCCTATAAAGTGAGATTAGTCGCTAAAGGTTATAGACAAAGAGAAGGTATTGATTATTTCGATACATATGCACTGGTTGCTAGAATTAGTTCAATTAGAACTCTTATAGCAATCTCAGCATTGAAAGGCTTGTACATTCATCAAATGGATGTGAAGACAGCCTTTCTAAATGGATATCTCAAGGAGGAGATATACTTGGAGCAACTTGAAGGTTTTATAGTATCCGGACAGGAAAACAAAGTTTGTAGACTTATTAAATCATTGTACGGATTGAAGCAAGCTCCAAAACAGTGGCATGAGAGGTTTGACACCACTGTATCTGCATTCGGTTTTAAGCATAATAGTGTTGATAGATGTATCTACACTAAATGCACACCTGAATACACTGTAGTTATCTGTCTTTATGTTGATGATATGTTGATCATTGGCACTCACCTACAAGGTATTCTTGATACGAAGAAATACCTATCCTCGAACTTTAAGATGAAAGATTTAAGGAAAGTGGATACCATTCTTGGTATTAAGGTTAAAAGGACAGATAGTCAAATTTCTCTACGTCAATCTCATTACATAGAGAAAATTTTGGCAAAGTTTCAACACTTGAATATTAAGGAATTTAACACTCTTTTCGATTCTAGTGTAAAACTTGAAGTGAACTCTGGTAGAGCAGTGGCTCAACTAGAATATGCTAATGCAATTGGAAGCATGATGTATGCTACACACTTCACTAGACCTGACATTGTTTTTGCAGTAAGCAAACTAAGTCAATATATTGTCAACCCCGGTACAGAGCACTGGAAGGCAGTAGGAAGAGTACTAGGATACCTGAAAAGGACTAGTAATCTTAAGTTGACTTACACGTCAAAATCTAGTATACTAGAGGGGTATTCAGATGCCAGCTGGATTGATAACAGAAGTGATTCTAAATCCACAAGTGGATGGATTTATACATTAGCTGGTGGGGCTATTTCTTGGGCGAGCAAGAAAGAGTCATGTATAGCTCATTCAACGATGGAAGTTGGGCTAATTGCTTTAGCCAATGCAGGCAAAGAGGCATAGTGGATTAGAGATCTACTCTTGGATATCCGTTTGTGGGATACTCTAATGCCTTCAATTCCCATGTACTGTGATAGTGAGGCCACACTATCTAAAGTATATAATTATGAATATAATGGGAAGTCGAGACACGTAGGTCTTCGACATAATTCTGTGAGACAACGAATTGATAGTGGTACCATCAAAGTTGTTTAAGTCAAGACAACAAAGTACTTGACGGATCCGTTTACCAAACCTCTGACGAGAGATTTGGTTACATCTACCGCGAGAGTCATGAGTCTAAAACCAAACTAGAATCGTTAGTAATGGAAACCCAACTTGAACTTAGTGCTCCTATTTTCAAGTTTAATGGGTAATAACGAAATTACTAACGATAGAAGGTACTATCAATCCAGATAGATCCATGTGAGGTAGGATAGTACGTCGTTGCCGAGAACGAGGATGAGTTAATACTCTTAAAAAAATTTGGAGACATCTAAGCAACGAAGATGTTGTGAAATTTTGCCTATATGATCTAGAGGTGGTGCCGCCTCAAATGAAGACTGTTGGTTTGTCTTCTAAAGGGTCATGAAAAAGATTTAGCACATGGCCATATTAGTGCTCAGGGAGAACACAAAGACGGAATATGTTGTGTGGGGGTAAACCGAGGAGGTTATAAAGGTTCTTGGTTTAAACCCATTAGGATACCATTGACTCAGTCTCTTCTTGTTTGCTCACATTAAACTTGGGTTTAATCTTCGTGACACCCAGGTGACAACATCTGTCTTAGTGAAAGGAAACTTTCCAACTTGGTGGGGGATTGTTGGAAATATGGTATTTGCAAGTTGGCAAATTTCCTATCATACTTTGTATGTTGCATCAGTCACGAGGAGTTGTAGAGCTTTAATTTGTATCGAGCCTCTTGAAATGTCATAACGGTTGACAATAATGTTGACACTAATGGTGACACTAATGTTGATACTAATGTCTACACTAATGTTGACACTAATGTGAGCATTAAAATAATAAGAGTTATTATTTGCTCATCATAAATTTGTGTAAAGGTTTGAGCCTATAAAAGGGACATTTGGGGTGAAAGTTCTAACACACAAAAATGAATAAGCTCTCCTCTTGATCATGCTATTGCGTTCTTGATAGAATTCATGTGTTTCCAAGTAGTCACTTTGTGTTATCGGTAACTCTATTGCTGTAGAATCATACCGACAAACTGCATCAAATCCTGGGGTTCTACGCTGAGGCTTGCAGCATATAGAGCGCGTAAAAACCTTAAAGGACATGAATTACAATTCCGTACGGTTCGTTATTCATCAACATTTAGGTTTGATTGTTCCATTTGGTTCCTTCTTATTTGTTGATTATGATATTGAATTATCAATATCAAATACGATTTTAATATTGTAATTGTCTAATTATTTAATCACCAAATATATAAAGTATACAACAAACTATTGTCTTATGGCGTTGGTTATGAAAATCTAAATAATAAAAGTTAGTACTAACAATCATTTAACGAAATTAAGACACTACGATACACGGTTGTCGGTTGTGGCATGTCACGTGGGTTCCCCCGGCTTGGCACATGTGTATTTTTCCTCCTTTCACGCCTACTTTAACTCTTAATAATCAGCATTAACATACTACTTTTAAACGTACGCCATTACAGCCTTGCTTGTAAATAATTAACACAACTCATTTTGACTTTAAAAAGTCAAGTCAAACTCACTATTTTCATATTAACCATGAAACAGCTGTTTGAAATAGTTGCAGACTGATTAAATTGTTTATTACCGTACACGAGTAATATATAATTAAGTCATAACAACTGTATCGTTGTGTCAAAGTCAACCCCGTTTTATTGATTAAGTTGGCTACTACAAGAGGAATTACATAAGCCCTTATGACTGTTTTTATGGGGCAGCTGAATGCATAAATCGTTTATACTCTTATTAGTAGGGGATGATTCTTAAAATACAAGGGTAGTTATTAATTATTGTAAAATTTTTAATACATATCTTAGCTTTTTATTGACAACCCTTAGGATTTCATTATCATTTTCCTTAAAAAAAATAGGGACTGATGATAATTTCAAAACAATAATATCATTAATGACGTCAGATGTTGAAATTTATTATGCAACATCATAAGAAAATCTTTTATATTGATATAAAATCTTGGGATTAATTGACCAACGTCATCCAACATTACATATAAAACCTACCAGGAGTGTCACGTGTAAGGTTTCATGAAATTTACAAATCTTGTTTCCGTACCAAGATTAACAGCTATGGGTGTAATCGAGTCGAGACAACTCGTAAGTTACTCGAGACCGACTCGAAAAATACTCGAAATCGACTCGTTGTGAACCGAGTCGAGCTCAAGCTCGAGCTACTCGAGTAGGGTTTCAAGCCGATTTCGAGTTCCAAAATACACAGCTCGTTAGGCTCGCGAGCCTTATCGAGCTTTTATTCAATTACCATTTTAACCTTTTTCCATATACATAATTACCTTTTACCCTTTTCCATATACATATTTACAATAAAAAAGTGCACTTTTAAAAATAAAATGAATTTTTCAAGCCGAGCCGAGTGTCGAGTTTCGAGCTTTCACCGAGTCAAGTTCGAGCTTAAAAATGGAAGCTCGTCGAGTTTCGAGCTCGAGTTTTTAATTGGCGAGTCGAGCTCGAGCTTGGCAGAACTCAACTCGACTCGTTTACACCCCTATTAACAGCACATCAGTTTGATATATTTTTAAGCACTTCATTTAAATATGATTATGATATCATGCAAAGTTATAAAAAGTCAATTACACATATTAACACCTTGGGCCCAAAAATTGGGCCCACAACTCCACTTTAACAAGGAGTGTTTTTCATATATATCTTTTAATTTATCTACCACAACTATAACTTTACATGCTTGTACAGTTAGCTGGAAAACTTATACAGTGTGCTATAAAAAGTAAAAGTTGTGGAAAATAAATGAATTCCCCACTTTAACAATGCTTTATCGTATGTGATTACCAAAAAAAACACATGAAAAACCCGATACGTGCAAGTTCATAATCGGAAAATATCGAGAATATTTTAGATTCATTCACATACATGAGAATATTTTAAAATGGAAAAATATCGAGAAGAAAAGAGTAAAAAAAAAAAAAAAAGTATTTTGTGAATTACAGTTTATGGTACACTATAACTAGTTGGAAGAAAAAGAAATTAGGGTTTTGAGAACATCCCTTGAGTTAATGATGAGAAATCATAGTCTTTGGCCGATTGGGAAGGTGATGCAGATGGTAGTTGTTTAGATGCTCCGGTGGGCCCCATGTTGTTAAAAGAAGAATTTTGGCCCATAATGCCAGGTGGCGTCATGCCATTGGTTGGGGTATTTAGGCCCATGGATGTTGGAACTTGAAATGAATTGCCAGCTGGATTTGTTGTTCCCATGTTTCCCATCTAGTTTAAAAAAATAAATTATATACAATAGAAGTTTTAATAAATTATATTACATACTTATTTGATAATTATTGAAATTATAATGATTTAATAAATATTAAAATAGGTTTTTGGACATAAAAGAGAGTTTTAAAGATTTAGAAGGATATAGAGATAATTTATGAATTTGAGAAGGATATAGAAATAATTTATGAGTTTTACAAGGATATAAAAGCAATTATCCCAAAATTTTATACCTGCTGCAAATATTTCTGTAGTTCATCTTTTCCAGGAACAGGCATATGCATTCCTGGGATTTGATAACCAACATCTGGCCAATTTTGATTGGTCAGATTTGTACCACCAGAACCAGATATGTTCTGTTGACCGTTGACTTGAAATTTTGGTAAACCACCAGATTTAGCAGCAGCAGCCATAAGTAGGTACTGCTGTTGAGCTAGCATAGCAAGTTGCTGTTGATGAAGAGCATATGGAGATGTTGTATTATTACCCTGCTAAAAATTTAAATAAATAAATTAGATTAATTCTTATTCATTCATAATGGCCTTCAAAGAAGAAATTAAAATATAAAAAAGGTGGCCTCCTTATACACAGTATGCCTAATAATTTAGGCAGACTAGGTCTTCTACTACCCTGAACTATTAAAGGTACACTATGATACCCTGAACTTGACAAAATGGTCAATTTAGTACCCTGACTCGCTATTTTGGTCTTGTTTTCTCACGTGATTTGCTTCTAATATCAATATATAGAGATGAACGTATATTTTTTTAGTCTAACAAAAGCTCCAACGAAAGCAAGTAAGGTAAGAAAACGCGATCAAATTAATGAGTCGGGTACTAAATCGACCATTTTTTCAAGTTCAGGGTACTATGTTGCACCTTTAATAGTTCAGGGTAGTAGTAGAAATATTTTGTGTCAAACATTACTATAAAAGTTATAGTATTTTACCACTAGAAGGTTCTATGCATTAAAATACAAAATTTTGCATGTTCTTGCTTTTACCCGTTTGACCCGTTAGACCGCTAAGAGATATATATAACTGACTTGACCCGTTCATAAGTAAAGAGGTCTAAAGTACAAATATACCTTTTCAAAAAGGCTCATAATATCATTTTTAACATCCTTTTGAGGCTTTTCTGATGCAATTATAGGCTGCGAGAGAGAAGGCGAATCTTTGAATAAATCTTCTATTCCAGAACTCGGTTTCGCCTTGTTCTCAGCAGGTTTTGTGGGGCCCGTTATTGGTACTTCTACTGCAGCTGCAAATACAATACAAAGCTTCTGTAAGTCAAAAATAAATTTGGAAAAAAATGGATCATTTGGCAACCTAATGATCTGATAAACCGCCACATCATCGGGACACAAAACCATCTTTTAATGACAAAATTAAACAGAAATTTGTATTTTCTGCAAAGTAATTTATTATTTTAAGTAAATCTAAGGGAAGTGTGTACATACATTGAAATCCTGCCCATAAATCATCTGTAGAGGATGCTTCTGGAACTTTCTCAGTAGGAACATCGTCCATTGAAAGCATATTAAACAGATCAGTAGCAAAGTCAGCTTTAGGAGGAGAGACAGTTTCCTTTGCCAGCTCAGCACAAGGAACTGCTGGTTCAGCTTTCTGTATCATCCGTTTTGAATCAATTTGGGATGTGCAAGGAGTAAGGACTCAAATGGGTCAAATAAAGGATCAACTCAAAATATATTTTTAATGCCTCACAATCTTGTAAATCATAATTACCGCATTATTTTTCCAATAAAAAGTTTTAGAAGAAAGTGTTTGTGGGTCAACTCAACCCGACCCGACCCGTATCAACCAATACAGAAAAAAACAGAAATTTGGACAGTAATTAATTAAATAAATAAAAGTTTACATACGGGTTCAGGTCCTTTTGGTGGCACACGAAGATTAATTCTTGCGACAGGTGTATTATTCCTTGTATTATGTGCTTGATAGCTCTGCCTTTCAACAGCAGGCTGGGCAACAACTTTTTCTTCTTGCACAACAGGAGGTGAAATTGGTCTTCCATCTTTAGCAACCCATCTTTTGTCTTCATACCTTAATGAAAAATAAATAATAATTAAAAAAATAAAAGAATATTGTGACTTCATAACATAAAGAACAAGGAAAAAGATTTTTTGAAGTAGTAAAGGGTACATATACATACTTGGCCCGAATGAAATTTTCAATCCCAACTCTATCATAATTTGGTGGTAGTTCTGCTTCCCAATAACTATTTGACCTCTCATTTCCCATAGCTGAGATAAAAAAATAAAAATAAAAATAAAAATAAATAATAAAAACACGAGTGGAACATAATTCTTATATAGGGTAAACTACATGGGAATTTAACCAACCATACACATTTTATTATTGTATATTTATATGTATTGTCCTAGAGAACTTACCTTTTAGTGTGTCGATTAACCTTAAACCGTTTATCATATGGATTTAAAAATTTTATTTTATTTTATTTTACACTATATATATATATATATATATATATATATATATATATATATATATATATATATATATATTCTATATAGGGTAATGATCCATAGAAAAGGGTCCTTATTTGAAGAAGCTAGAAAAGGGTTGTATTTTCGTAACTTATACATATATGCATGCATATACAAACATATATGTATTTATACATATATAATTAGACCATATATATTATATATATGCATATTCATGCCCTATATATATGTATATATACACATATATATACACATGCATTTTACGTAACTTGCATTTGCATTTTCATATCGGAACTTGCATTTTCGTTTACGAAAATGCATATACATACCATATATATATGTATGTATATATATACATATAGAGGGTATACATATGAAAATATATATATCTATGGTCTAAATATTTATGTATATTTACATATATGTATGTATATGTATATTTATATGCATATTTTACGAAAATGCAACCCTTTTCTAGCTTCTTCAAATAAGGATGCTTCTTTCTTGATCCATATTCTATATATATTCTATATATATATATATATATATATATATATATATATATATATATATATATGTGTTTTAACACACAAAACAGGAGATCATCTGTCTTACATTGGATAAATGCAACCTGTTCGGGAAGCCATGTGTCCAGTGTAGCCGATCTCACCTATCATTGGTGAACCAATAAATAATGAGGAAAAAAAAGATTTACATACAATTACTTGTTAGAAATAATCAAATAATTAAATAAAGGTTTAGGTAATAATCAATTTATTATTTTATTTTTATTACCTTTGATATGTGGACCCCAAGGCTTCTATGGATACCAGAACATTGCATGCATATAAAGATGCCTAGGTTCACACTAGCCCATCGAGGACCTCTGTTATGTAAAGGTTAGTATAGGTAGTTAATATACAGATATAATTAAAATAATAGTAGTAATTGATTTGATTAATTAATTGATTAAATAATTAATGTAAGTGTAGCACATACTTGGTTTTGCAATCAGCACACTCCCTGTTTTCTGGCAATTTAAGAAGTCCTTCTAGTACCTGGAAATAAAGATCACATAAGACCAGTTTATCAGACAGATGTAAGAATGCTAAGTTGTTTAAGCAATTGAATCAACATCAGTAACATGATCTTTTTTTAGCTTCCACAATTTGTTCTCTTAACACATTAATTGATGCTCAAAGTTCAGTTTTAAGCTTATATTTCACGGTTATAGCTCATTCAAACGACTAATTTCAGATAAATTTGAATCATAATACGAATCAATTCACTAACTGATCTTAATTAGTACTTACTATTTTTACTAAAGATATGATCCTAGTCTACGATTGAAGAAGATTCAGATCTGTAATCGCTATATAAAGAACCTGAATCGAGTTACCAAACGTAATATCTTTCATTCAATTTTTCAATAATTACTGCAGATCAGCTGAATCAACTGATACTAGAAAATACTACGACGTTGAATCATCAATCGAGAAATTGTAAATTAACCTACAAAACTGAAAAATCAAGTGCAGATCAAGTAACAGGAGATGGAGATGATACCTTTCTGTGCCTAGCATTAAGCTCCTTGGAGACGCCAGCCTTCTCGTTCATATTTCCCGACTAAATCGCGAAAAAAACGGTTTGAATCGGCGGCGGGATCTCACGGGTTTTATATCCTCCGATGATTTGGATCGCCGGAGATGGCGAAGGGAGGGAGATCGGGATGAGGGCTTGATTAGTTGATATTTTGGTCTCCGTTTGGGGGCGTCAGGAAGCAAGCGTGTGAAGGGAGTCGCTAAGGCCTCTCCCAACCCTTCCCCATCACTAAACCCATCACTAGCGCCACGTCATCGCATCCTTACTGACCTGCTACTCACACATTCGTGCCAACCCTACCCATCACTAACCCATCACTAAACCCATCCTTTCCACATCATCATTTCCACATCACCATTTTAATTAATATAAAAACACATTACATTAAATAAAAAACATTACATTAATAATAAAAATAATAATAAAAACATTACGATTAAAAAAAACACACGAAAAAAATAATACGGAAAAAAAAAATACGGAAAAAAAAAATACGGAAAAAAAAAATTACGGAAAAAAAATTAACGTTGACGGTAGTTCGGCGGGAGGGTCCAAATGTGTTCGATTAAGGCATTGCGAAGTTTATGATGCACAACTCGATCACGTATCTCCTTTTCAATACGCAATTGTGCTGCAACCCGTTCATGCCATGTACGTTGTGGGTGATTATCCGGGTTAGCGGTATAGTCTTCTTCGATTGGACAAATTGCGCGGCCGTTATCTTCCGTAATCATGTTGTGTAATATCACACAAGTGTACATGATACGTCGTATTTTGTTCACACTGTATGGTCGTGCCGGGTTTTTAATGATTGCCCACCGTCCTTGAAGCACTCCGAAAGCTCGTTCGACATCCTTCCTAGCGGATTCTTGGAACCGCTTGAACTTCATGTTCTTTTCTTCAATTGGGCATTTAAACGACTTGACAAGCGTTGCCCATTCCGGATAAATCCCATCAGCTAGATAATAACCCTTCGTAAATTGCTCACCCGAAATAGTAAACGGAACTACGGGAGACCTGTCTTGCCTTATTTCATCAAACAAATCTGATTCGTTAAGGACGTTAATGTCGTTATTCGAACCCGCCGGGCCAAAGTACGCATGCCATATCCACAAGTCGTATGACGCAACAGCTTCAAGCATTATTGTGGGACACCCTTGATCACCACGTGTGTATTGGCCTTGCCATGCTGTTGGACAATTTTTCCAAGGCCAATGCATACAATCAATGCTACCAAGCATCCCAGGAAAACCATGTATCTCTTGATGTTTGGCATGTAAACGTTGTACATCTTGAGTGGTTGGTTTTCGCAAAAACTCAGTCGAGTATAGATGGAATATACATTTACAAAAGTTGTCCAAACAATCGTACGCTGTTTGTTGACCCATGTGTAGGTACTCATCAAACATATCAGCGGCACAACCGTACGCCAATTGACGTATGGCAGAGGTACACTTTTGAAATACATTAAAACTGGGGTAACCCGTAGCGTCTCTCTTTTGACGGAAATAATCAAAATACGACGGTAGTTGACCCGGTGGATTATAAAAATGTATAGCCTGGCATATACGGATGAACAAAGGTTTCGACATGCGAAACCGTCTTCGGAAGTAGTCCGGGGGGAAAACGGCATTGTCGGCAAAGTAATCATTCCATAAACGTTCAGCAGCCGCAACGCGATCTCTTGGTATATATCTTCGTGGTGCTCTTGGCACGGTGGAATTTTCGGCTTCTTCTTGATCCAGATAATCAAGCGTTTCAATAGTTTGGTTCAAATCGAAGACAGCTGTTACATTGACATAATCTTGCCAGTAATCATCGGCGTCATCGTTTGGATCCATTGAGTGGAAAAAAAAATATGGAAATTGGGAAGAGAGGAAGTATGAGATTGTGAGAGGAAGAGAGGAAGTATGTGATTGTGTGTTTAAAATGGTAGAGTATATTGGGTTTTTATAGAGGTTGTGTGTAGTATTAATTATTTATATTAAAAAAAATAATAATAAATAAATTGAAAAAAACCAAACGCTCCCTCGATCCTACCCCTCGACGGCTTCCCCATCCCGTCGACGCAACGACGTCTCGCCCACGACGCCGGCCACGACGGCTCGGTGCCAACGCCGTCGTGGCTCGACGCAGCTCGACGGGGCGTGCCGACGTGCCGTTGGCACCGGTCTAAGAGCATATCCAACATAAACTCAACTCTCTGTCTCTATAATTGATGGGTCCATTCACTCTAAATATAACCTCAACTCCAACCATAAACTCTATCAATCCCTCTAAAACTAATGGGACCCATAGAAATCATATTTTTAATTAATTTATTTTACATTACAAAAGAAAATTAGTGAAGGATGTGTGGGGTCCATAGATAGAGGCATGGATAGAGAGGATACCCTCTCACTTCAAATATAGAGGGAGCTTTTCTCTCACTCTATATTTAGAGTGAGGGATAGAGGTGGATTGGAGGAGAAAAAACTTCAAATATAGAGACAGAGGGGTTGATAGAGGTGGGTTGGAGATGCTCTAAGACTATCCCCATTAGCAACCCAATCCAATCCAACCCAACCCTACCCAACTTTTTCATTAAAAAATAATATATATATCTCTCTTCCACCTACACAACCCAACCCAACCTTATTTTTCACACACATCAACAACCCAACCCAACCTAAATTTTTATTACTTATGAAAATCAAAACAACCAATCACAAAATTCCACCTCACATTAAAAACAAAAAGAAACAATAAAATAATTGGTAACCCTCATATGACCTTGGTTTCCTCCACCAACCTAGGTCACCTCTTTTGGTGACCCCCAACAATTTTTTTCATTATTATATTATGGTGACCCAACCCTCAAAGCTCCCAATGGGAGTACTCTAAGTGGGATAATCTTACACGTGTGAAACGGTTTTACAAGCATAGACCAAGAGAGTGTGTGGGATTAGGTTTTGAAGTAGATTTTCTACTTATTACGTTTTGAAAACGCAAATAATCTAAAACTAGTGTGTGGCAAAAGGTATGAAATAATCACTTATTTGCGTTTTGGAGCTTTCAAAATGGAGTTTTGAAAAAGTAGGTTGATAGCTACTTTTTTGCGTTTTGAAAATGGAGTTTTGAATGTTACCTATAAACTAAACAAATAATCAGGTTTGCCAAACACTAAAAACAGATTATATGATTATTGCGATTTCAAACAGTATAATCAAATCCAAACAATACTTTTCAGAATCACGTTTTGTAAACGCTGATTATCTGATTATTCATTTTCAAAACACATAATATATTTTTAATAAGCAACCCCAAACACCCCCTAAACTATAAAATGAATTCTTTTGGATAATTTAGATATATCCGAACCAAATAGGTGAATCCAAATGGATTTTGGATTTTAAATATTCAAGGCGAACCGTCCAAACTAATTTAAATCCAAACCGATCCGAACTAAATTACAATTTGGTTGGTTTGGTTTTGTCCGAACCAAACCGTTTTTTTCTTAATATACTTCACAAGACTACAAAAAATATATAACATAACTAATACTTTCTCCGATTCAAAATAAGTGATACACTTTAGATTTCACGGTTTATTGAGGCAAAAGTTTATAATGATGATTATATTATATTAATTGGATGATTAGTGGAGAATGAGTCCCACATATTTTGAATAGATGAGGTTAATGATATTTAAAAGTAAAAAGTAAGGGTAAAAGGGTCATTTCACTTTGTTAAAGTAGATAATTAGTGAGTGAGAGTCCCACTATTTTTTGCCAAATAAGATAATTTCTCAAAGTGTATCACTTATTTTAAATCAGCCCAAAATAGAAAGTGTATCACTTATTTTGAATCGGAGGAAGTATTAAGTTTAATATGTACAATTTCAAAATGATAAACTACTTTATACATAAAAACAAGTCTAATTCATAACTTGTGATATTTCAAAACAATGAGATCATCTGTTAATTTCCATAGTCAATAAATATTTGATTTTTTTGGAATTGAGTTATAATTGTTGGATATATATTTAAATATATGTAACTATTTGGATTTTTTGGACAATCCGGATTTTACAATGGAAACCAAATCCAATCCGAAAACCAAACTATTAATTTGGTTCAAGTCCAAACCGATCCAAAAAACCAATCCAAACGATTCAATCCAATTGTCCATTTGGACAATCCGGTTATATCTGAATAGTGAACACCCCTAATCAAGTATACTTACATATATTTCATACAATAATTACTAGAGAAAATGATTTTACATTCATGTGAATGAAGACTTTTATAGTTCTATATGTACCTGATGAGATTATATAAGGTATTTGAATCGAGAGATGTGATCCATACAAGAGGAAAACAAAGAGATTATATGATAAATACGCACTTGAGGGTAGTGGTGTCCAAAGGGTCAACCCGACCTGACCCGGCTCTTATCCAGTCGGGCCCGTCGGGTTTGAGGTTAAAAAAATTCTAACCCGACCCGATAAGGATTCGGGTTTGTCGGGTTCGGATTGGTCGGGTTTCTGGTTTGTCGGGTTGACCCGATCGGGTTGGTCGGGTTACACTTGAGTTATGAATTTTTTTATAAAAATTAAAGAAATTATTTAATATATTGAATTTTATGAGTTTTTATTTAACACTTGTAATTATTAATTGATTTTTATTGAATACTTTATTATATAATTTGCTAATTAATTGATTAAATAGTAAAATATCTTAATTTTTATAGGAAATAAAATACTTAAACTGTAACATCCCGAAACACGGCCTAGAATTTTAAATTACTTTCGGTAAGTAATTCTATTTGTTTATTATTTTAATAATTTATTTGATTTATGTGATAGTTTAATTGTATTTTAACCAAGGGGTTAAAATAAATGGAAAATGAAATATTAATATAATTTGGAGAGAATTATATTGTTGGGTCTGTCTTTGAACCAGAATTTCAAAAATATCTCTGTTGTTAAAATCCGAGTTGAATTGATATCTAAAAATATATTGTGAACTAAACTTTCAGTATTATACTGTGTAAGTGAAAGTGCTGGCTTCTCTTGTGTTAGACACGTGCCCTTTAGGTGTCATTTTTCCCTCTTTACCTGACTCCATCGACATACACACACACATACTTTTCTCACAAAGCCCTAATGATAGAATATTGGAGAAATTGAAGATCAAAGCTCAAATATTTCACCTTCCTTTCTGTGAATTCGAATTAAGAGCAAGAATCAAGTAAGTTTCCATCTAGTTGTTGTGTTCTTGAAGCTCTAGTTAGGGTTTTTGAGTTGTGGTGGGTTTCTTGCTTAAAGTGTTTAATTGTTTAATTCCTTGCAATCTAAATGAAGTTTGTGACTAATTTCTATGTTTAGATGCTTAGCTGTTGAGTGGGAACTAAAACTTAGAGCTCATAGTTTCAAGCTTCTTCAATGGTGTTTGGGGAAGATGACCTAAAACCAAAAATTGAGAAAATGATGATTTTGGGTATTCACGAAGTAATTGTTAATTTAAGTATTGTAAGTGATCAAATTATAACATGAGTTGGTGATTATGGTTTGATTATACTTGGTGTTTGGCTAATTTGGTACTTTGAAGCTTAACTAGTTATTTGGGTCAAATATAGTAAAAGTCAAAGTTGGAGTTTGACTTTATTTCTAAATGGTCTAAAGTATGTTTGAAATGTTATGTAATTACTAATTGATGTTCTAGATATGAAATGATATGTGTTTTGGTGAATTGTTAAGTTTTGACCCGTTTGGGCCTAATTGACTAGAATTGATTAATGAAGCATAACTTGATACAATACTTGAAGTGAGAAGTCTATTATATGGTTTGGTTATACTTAGACTTATGGTTTTTTTTTTTTTTTTTGACCAGCAAAAACTTAGACTTATGGTTATAAGACTTGTGCAACTTTTGACTACCTTATGAATATTGTATTTAACTATTTTCGTTGACTTGGTTACTAATTCGGTTGCATTATTATTACAAGCAAAGGCAAGGGAACTCACTAATTAGAATACTGAGTTTTGGGACTGGATTGTTAGCTAAGGTGAGTGGATTTATAACCTTTGTATTGTTTATATTGCAATGGTTTTGGTTGCAACTTGTTGGATCAACGTTAACTGGTCAGCCGTTAACTGGTCAGCATTAACGGATCGGCATTAACTGATCAACATTAACTGGTCAGCATTAACGGATCAGCATTAACTGATCAACATTAACTGATCAGCATTAACGGATCAACATTAACTGATCATCATTAACTGATCAGCATTAACGGATCAACATTAACTGATCAACATTAGCTGAACAACATTAACTGATCAGCATTAACGGACCAATATTAACTGACCAGTATTAACTAGGCAGTATTAATTGACGCGAACGTCTTCGGGTGCAGTTTTGGCTGCAATGTTTATTGCAAGTCCACACTTCGATATAATTAATTATGATAATTAATTAAGTGCACATTTGGGGAAGAGGCCAGTAATTGGAACATTCTACTGAGCATATGTTTACTAATGATACGGTGTATCGTCCTTAGAAGCATTGGTTGTTCTAAGGAGGTACACATCGTCATTGAGTAAAGGGCTATCGGTTATCATTGTTAGGCCTACAATGATTTAAGGTTCGGCCGAACCGTCGTTACTCTTCAAATTTAACTAATCGGGAAAAGATAAATTTATATCGGTTGTTCTATTATATATTGGTTGCTTAAATTCATTCACTTAGCTGTTAGCTAATCCCCACCTTGTTGAGTCTTTTGCAGGTTTATCTTTTGGGCGGGTCAAGGGGTGTTTTAGGAATGGTTGACCAACACTCTGATTTTGATATAGTTGTAACCGAGCTGCCGGATGTTTATAACACTGCAAACTACTTTAAATATTTTGGTTAATTATTGTAAAAGGCGTGTTATATATTTTAACTATTTTGTGATGGTTCTTAATACGCTTCTGTTATTTAAAAAAAAAATCGGGTTTGTATTTGCGGTGTTACATAAACTCTAATCGGGTCTATCGGGTCAACCCAACCCGACAAAGGTAAGAAATTCTAACCTGAAACCCGACCCGATAATGAATCGGGTTGGTCGGGTCGGGTTTAAAAAACCCGATAATAACATGGAACCCGAATATATCCGACCCGATTAGCGTAATCGGGTTCGGGTTTGATTCGGGTCGGGTCAACCCTTTGGTAAACATCCTATTATCTGTTATGAGAATGAAGACTTTTAATAGGATGACAGTCGGGACGATTGTATTTATGTACTGACACTCTTCAGATTCTAATAACAGATAATTAACTTTACATTACAATTTTACCCTATTGACACCAAAATTAGTTTTTTAGTTTTCCCCATCAAGCCTACCGAATAGACCATAACTCTTAAATCGTAAGTCCAATGGACGAATAGTCAGTGAATTCGGAAAGCTAAAACGGAGATGTCCAAGTCTCGAAGAGACGACCATCTCGGGCTTCTTTGACGCCTAAAAGCAGTCACGAGCTCGACCCAACAAATCCGCCAGAAAGTTATACTATGTCAGGATCGATTAACCAGACAGATTAATTAATCTAAGATCTACTAACAATAAGAAGTTGCAGCGGATCAACACTTATGTTAATTGATTAAGAACAATGAACAATGATAATGAATACGAATAATAATGAGAACACAGTGATTCACAAAAAGCTTCAATGTATATTAATGATCGATCAATACACACGTATGTTTACAATTCATAAGGAACTATATATAATAGTCCTTGAAGCCTAACTATTTACCCTAGTTATTCTAGGATACGATTACAATTTGAATTACAAAAGATATTAATTCTAAACTAACTCTACTAAGATCTCGGACTCGATAAACTCCATAAATAAGCACAGCAGTATCAACTTTGATCGAGCAGTAGTAAAAGTGATCGTCAGTAGTAAATAAGTTGACCAGTAGTATAAGCCAATATCAGTAGTAAGTTGCATCTTCAGTAGTAATTCATATATCAGTATCAAGTAGTTATAGCAGGATTAACTCTTGATCAGTAGGATCTGTACATCAGTAACAAGTATGCACATTAGTATTAACTTGTTTTATATCCCAACAATCTCCCCCTAAACTTGTTAATTCAGTTTAAATTAATCAAGTTTCTTTCTTTTCTCTTCTTCTTCCTTTGCTCTTATTTCATCTCCTTCCTTTTCTCTTAAAGATTTCAGTCTTCTTTGTTCATCCACATATGCTTTATTCTTATTAAACAATTGTCTGTATTTTTCTGTGTACATACCTTGATCATTTGTCTTACAAATGTACAGCATATGATTTGATACAAAGTCTTTAGTGAGTGATTATAATCTCTTTCCATTAAATACAGCTCACATCTTCTGTTAGTTCTTTCAAAGAAATACATATTGACTGTGGGAAGAACATTCCAAGCAAAAAGATTATCTTCACTTTCAATTCTTTCTTTATATTTCTCTGTATGAAATGTTGCATCAAACATTTCAGTTAAGTATCCAGCTCCAGAGTTTTTCCACCTTTTATTTTTCATTCTCGATTTTCCAATTTCCAACATAGTAAGAACATCACTTCTGTTGAAAGAAAATATCATAGGTTTCCATGCCTTGAATTTTTTAACACTCTTGTCAGCTCTAATGATCTCATGGATTCCTTGATTTTCTCTCCAGTTAATAATAGGGTTGTCGTGTTGGATTGGTTGTGGATCATCTATGATTTGGGGAGTTTGTTTGAGTTTCTTTGTAGTTGAATCATCATCTTCTGTATGTTTCCTTTTCTTTGAACCTTGCTCTGAAGATTCACCAACTACAGTTTTTCTATTTAGCACAGTCTTGGGATCAATTTTGATTATATTTGAAGGTTCTACTGCTTGTACATCTTCATTTAATTGTTTCTTTTTCTCATTACAATATCTTTCAACTAATGTAATAACCTTCATTCTTCCAAAAGATTTTGCATTATGACCTCTTGACTTAAGGAATTCAACCATCATTCTTTTCTCTTCATCAAATGGTTGTGGCATGTCAATCT
Source organism: Calendula officinalis (assembly GCA_963853835.1). Taxonomy (NCBI): domain Eukaryota; kingdom Viridiplantae; phylum Streptophyta; class Magnoliopsida; order Asterales; family Asteraceae; genus Calendula; species Calendula officinalis. The sequence goes on from OY970835.1 coordinate 1,514,546, forward strand.
TGCATCTTTTGCATTCATTTATTTCATTTTCAAGAAGTTGCAGTCTTTCTTCTTCAAATTTCCTTATTTTATCAAGTTCCTTTTGTTGTTCTTCTATGACAGATTCATCTATTTCTTGAATTTGTTCAACTGTAGACTTTTCTTCTTGAGCTTTCTGTTGAGCCTTCTTTTTGTTTTCAAGTTCAAGAGTTTTGGCACATTTTCTGTGGTACCTCATTCTCTTGACTTTCCAATGTGATTGTCTTAGAGGCCTGACTAAATTCATCTTGTTCACCATATAGTGACCAAGAGCTCTGTGTGGATAGTCATCATCAAAATTTTCTTTTCCTTTACCTATGCACTGAGGTAGAGGTGTATACTTCATATCTGGTACCTCATTTAATTGTATCTTTGGTGCAAAGGTATGAGCTTCATCATCTTCCAGAATTTTTGGGTGTGGAGGTAATTGACATTCATCTACCTCTTCCCAATTTACATTTGCATCAAAATCTTGAATTGTAACTTGAGTTTATGCTGGTGTTATGGTTACTACTAATGAATCAGTAGTAACTGGTACTTCGGTTGTTGCTGCTACAGACTTAGTAGTAACCGGTACTTCGGTTGTTGCTGCTATAGACTCAGTAGTAACCAATGTAGTTTCTACTGGTATTAAATTTAAAATGTTAAAGGGTCTGTAGAGTACCATTTGTAGATTAGAGGGGTCTGCTACTGGTGAAGGAGTTATTACTGATGTTGCTTCTTGTGTTTCTTCTTTAGTTGGATCAGTAATAATCACTTCAGTTGTTTGGATGACTTCAGTAGTATCCATGGGATCAGTAGTACCCATGACTTCAGTAGCAATTTGAGAAGGTACTTGTTCAGCTGTTGGTGATTCTTGTGCAGACACAAATACATCTTCCATACTTTTGACTCCTCTGTCAAAGTCGTCATCACTTTGACCTGTTTCACCATGAGCTTCTTTGAGATTTAAGAGGGAGGCTGCTGCTGCTGCAATTGATGTATCAATCATTCCTTGAATTGTATCTTTCTCCCCCTTAGTGATCTCAACCTGTTGTGGATCACTAATGAAGGATTTATGTGCACAGATTAAGTACACGTGTCACCGTGTCCAATGTTATAAGGCACTAAAGGGTCACACCACTACACACCCAATAATGGACAACCGAATAAAGTAAGTTGTGTGGAATAATTAATTAGTTAAGTTAATTATAAAGAAGAGAATAAATAATAATAAGTTAATTATTATTTAAGAGGAAAGTTAAATATTAAGTTAAATATTTAACGGACAGTTAATTGATAGTTAATTAATTAACTAGTAAAAGTCCAAGGGTTTAAAGTGTCAATGAGAAGTTTAATTATGTAATTAAACATAATTAAACTCCAAGGACCTAAACGTAACATATTACCTTATAAATAAGGGACCTATGTAAGGGTTTAGGGGTTAATCACTTACACACTCAAAACCCTAATACTCCCTCTCCCTCTCTCGGATCCGTCGACCGAAAAAGAACCCCAAGGGGTTTCGGCTTTGGTGTTTCGACCGAACACACACACACACACAAGTTCTTGTGTGTTGCTTTATTGGTACAACGCGGTCTTGCAACGTGTTCAGGTGGTGCAGTAGAGGTGGATCACTTCTTTAGCAATCTAAAGGTAATGTTCATCATCTCTTTGTTCTTGTGATCTCATTGTCTAGTAGAGATCCGGTATGTGGGATTCAAGTTCCGCCATGTGAATCCTACTAGGTTTACCTACAGTGGTATCAGAGCTTCCTACTAATCTCAATGAGATTCGGTTGAGTTTCTTTTTGTTTAGCAAAAAGAACCCTAGGAAATTTAATCCAAGAACATTGTTCAAGTTTATGAACAATTGGATTGAATAGGGTTCTAGATAAAAAGAAATTAGGTTTCTTTTTTTCCTTCTTTTTTTTCTCCGAAATTTCGTAAATATATACATATATTATAAAGGTTTTTTTTATCTTAGAAAGAAACCTAGTAAGTTTGATCCAAGAAAATTGTTCAAGTTTATGAATAATTGGATTAAATAGGTTTCAAGATAAAAAGAAATTTTTTTTTTCTTTCTTTTGTTTAGTAAGAAAACCCTAGGAAATTTAATCCAAGAATATTGTTCAAGTTCATGAATAATTGGATTGAATAGGATTTTTAGACAATAAGAAGAAGGTTATTATTATTATTATTATTATTATTATTATTATTATTATTATTATTATTATTATTATTATTATTATTATTATTATTATTATTATTATTATTAATTAATTAATTAATTAAAACGGTAGTCGGAACCGAACCAACCAAGAATCGGTTGGAGCTCGGATTCGATGACCGAATGGTCGACCGAAACCAAGCCCACCGAGTTTCGATTGGGTGATGGTTCTTGATGACCATGTTATCGTATTTAGGGTACAAGATTTTATGTAACCTAAATCGGGAATAAAGAATCTACAAGATTTTATGTATATTCTTTTATATGGAAAGTCAATCTATGTAAATCTTTGATTTTTTGATTAACTATCAAGAATAAAATCAAAGAATAGATTTACATAGATCTTGACTAGATTACATGTTTTTTTAATTAATTTAATTAATAATAAAAGATAATAAATTTTTTTTAAACCTAATGATTTTAATAGTCTATTAAAATCAAGTTAATTATGAAATTAAGGGGGAAATAAGAAACCAGTTTATAGGTAATTTAATAATTATCAGTTTGGTAATTTAAATTATCAGTTTATTTATTTAATTAGTATGACATAACCCAAAAGTCGTGACATTGTGTTTATTTATAAATTCCGAAATTTTTTAATTTTTAAATTTTCAAAAATTACCTTTTATTTTATTTTATTTTATTAAAATACACAAAACACAAAAACAAGTCTTTGGGGTTATGACATAAGCAATTTTAATTAATTGCAAGTATTTATTTTATTTCATTTATTTATTATTATTGGAATAAAAAGATGGTAATTATAAACAGTTAGTTTATAATACCAAGGTTTTAATCAAGAATGAGAATTTATAAACAATTAGTTTATAATAGCAAGTTTTATAAAATTAATAATGGTGATTATAAACAGTTCGTTTAGAAAACCAAGGTATAAAATTAATAATGGTAATTATAAACAGTTTGTTTAGAAAACCAAGTTTAAAATTGTAATGGCGATATAAACAGTTAGTTTATAAAACCAAGTTTTAAGAAACAAATTAAAAAGTGGAATTTATAAACAGTTAGTTTATAAAACCAAGTAATTAAAAACTGGCTAACTTTTTCGAACAAAGGAAAATCATTTTTAGAAAATCTTAGATCAGAGTGCAACCCACCTAATGGAACACCTCACTTGTTCAACGATATTCACATTGTAAGGAGAAAGAACCTTAGATGTGGATTCAAATCATTGCGAGTGTTAGGGTGCGTAGGGTCTTGTGATAATCGGGAGTCCCGGCGCAAGGCATCGCACTGTCTTAGGTGGTACGATCTATTTTGGTGATAATCGGGAGTCCCGACCCAAAATGCACTAGAGGGATTAAAACATGTACAAGTTTGTTGTTCAACTTGATATCTCGAACATCTAGGAATCGTTTCTAGTTCAAAAGGCGATCGGTATGGCTATACCTACTAGAAATAGCGTGGCTCTAATGGGAAGTGCCCAAACCTTGCATTAGAGGGCGTGAAATATGGGTCCTAGTCTAACTATTATTCTTAAAATGTAATAATGTTAGAAGTTATTTATTTTTCTAATCATACTAACCGTTTTTTGTTTTTCTTATAGATGTCTGTACTGTCCGAAATTCCGTTTTACTCACCAATTGAATCGCAAAGGCTCATCGCTGGAAAATGGAAGCTTACTGGTCCAAACTACAAAGTTTGGAATGTGCATCTTAGGAACGTCCTAAAGGCACAAGATCTACTGTACGTGATAGACGGGGTGCCCAAGGGACAACCAGGGCAAGATGCCCAGGATGATGAGCTTGATGCTTATTATCAGTATCTGGCAGATGAATCACAAGTTATGTCGATTCTCATTCTTACTTCATTATCAGAGCTTACTGATAATCTACGTAAGAAACAATGCTATGAGTTTGTCCAGTATCTTGAGGAGACGTTTAAAGAAAGTACCGAAGAAAGTAAGCAGTTCATTTTGCAAGAAATCTTTTCGTCAAAGATGAAAGATGATCAACCATTGAGTGACCATCTTACTAACATAAGAAGGTTGCTAGATTGTCTCACCCTGGTTACTGGCACATCAAACCAGCAAGAACAAGTCTTGTTCTTGTTTGGATCTCTCACTCAATACTATCAGGATAAGGTAGTACGTTTAGTTGGGAATTTTGATTTGACTGTCGCAGGACTACACGATAATCTCTTGTGTATACGCGATGTTCAAAGGTTAGAGGAAAAAATCTATCCCTGCGATTCAGCAGGATGATTTCGATGAGTGGTTGAAGAACTTTGCTGATTTGTGTTGCCCAACTTGTGGCAGCAAGGATATTTGCGAGCACACGTCCGATGTGGGACTGTTGGACACTGATTTTTTTCAGTGATTCAGGTATCTTTATGATTGATTGTCTCGTTACTTCTAGTGAATCCTGGGTATTGGATACCGGATGTGGTCATCACATTTGCAATCATTTGCAGGGATTTAAGAAGAACATGAGGCTAGGACGAGGGGATGTTGAACTACGAGTAGGCGAAGGTTCCAAGGTTGGAGCCGAAGCCGTAGGAACATATCTTCTCAAGTTGCCTTCAGGAAGAGTCTTGGAACTTAAAGATTGTTATTATGTTCCTAGACTTATTAAAAATGTTATTTCTTTTGATTTACTTATAGACAGTGGTTTTTATTATGAGTTTTATGGAAAAACAATTTCTTGTTTAAAAGATGACATTTTATATTTCAAAGCAAATTCTCATAATGGTCTATATACGTTAAATCTAAATAACATAGAACGCCATGTTTATCATATAAGTAAAAGATCCAAGAGTAACTTGAACCAAACTTATCTTTGGCATTGTCGTTTAGGTCATATAAACGAGACTCGCATTAAGAAGCTCCACGATGATGGAGTTCTAGAGCCATTTGATTTGGAATCATATGCCATATGCGAATCATGTTTGTCTGGCAAAATGACAAAAGACCCTTTCAATCACTACAATGAAAGGGCAGGCGAGTTGTTAGGGATTATACACAGTGACGTGTGTGGACCTTTCACTCCAGAAGCCAGAGGTGGATACCGCTACTTCATTACCTTTACTGACGACTTCAGTAGGTATGGTTATGTCTTTCTTATGAGACTAAAGTCTGAAAGCTTTGACAAGTTCAAAGAGTATTAGAGGGTAGTAGAAAACCAACTGGGCAATAAAATAAAGTCAATTCGGTCGGACCGAGGAGGCGAATATTTGAGCCAAGAGTTCGACAATCATTTGAAAGAATGTGGGATTGTTTCACAACTCACACCTCCGTATACACCTCAGATGAACGGTGTATCAGAAAGGAGAAATCGCACCTTGTTAGACATGGTACGTTCAATGATGTGTCACGCTCCCCTACCACTATCATTTTGGGGACATGCACTCGAGACTGCAGCGTTCACGCTGAATAGGGTTCCGACCAAGTCAGTAGAAAAGACTCCGTTCGAGCACTGGACGGGGAGAAAGCCAAAATTGTCTTTTCTCAAGATTTGGGGTTGTGAAGCGTACGTTAGACGTAACTTCACAGACAAACTAAACCCCAAGTCAGATAAGTGTATATTCGTTGGATATCCAAGGGAAACCTTAGGATATTATTTCTATCATCAAGAAGACAACAAAGTTTTTGTTGCTCGGAAGGGTGTCTTCTTGGAGGAGAAGTTTCTAGGAACTGAAACTCCAAGAAAAGAAATAGAACTTCAAGAAATTGAAGAGAACAAAGATCCACCTACGACTTCAGTCGAACCAGTAGTTCAACAAAGAATTGTTGATCCTCAACCAGACCCGCCGGTTGAGGAAGAAGAAACACGCAACCCTCGTAGGTCCAGTAGACCACGCCAAGAACCAGTTAGGTATCTTGGATTCATGATCGATGAAGATGATGGAAGTCTACTAGAACCATTAACCTACAGTGAGGCTGCTGATGGCGTGGAGTCTGAAAGATGGCTCGAGGCTATGCAAGCAGAGATGCAATCCATGTATGACAACCAAGTTTGGGTGTTATCAGACTTGCCACCACAGTCACGAGCTGTTGGATGCAAGTGGGTTTTCAAGAAGAAAACTGACATGGATGGGAAAGTGCATACTTACAAAGCACGACTTGTCGCGAAGGGTTTCACGCAAACACATGGTCTGGATTATTCTGAAACCTACTCGCCAGTCGCCATGCTTAAGTCTGTCAGAATTCTTATGGCCATATCAGCATATTACGACTATGAGATATGGCAAATGGATGTTAAAACCGCCTTCCTTAACGGGGAGTTGAATGAGGACGTATTCATGATACAACCGGATGGTTTTACTGATCCAAAGAATCCTGATAAAGTATGCAAATTGCTAAAATCCATTTATGGATTGAAGCAAGCATCTAGAAGTTGGAACTTACACTTTGACAAAAGAATCAAAGAATTTGGTTTTGTCAAGAGTGAGTTCGAGGCGTGTGTCTACACAAAATTCAGTGGGAGCATATTAATCTTCCTAGTCTTGTATGTTGATGACATACTGCTCATAGGAAACGATATACCAGCATTACAAGGAGTAAAATCCTGGTTAGGTAAATGTTTCCAGATGAAAGACTTGGGAGAAGCCGCATTTATACTGGGTATAAAAATCTATAGAGATAGATCTAGGCGGCTTATTGGACTTAGTCAAAGTACATACATTGACAAAGTACTGAAGAGATTCAGTATGAGTGATTCCAAGAGAGGTCTCATTCCAATGTCACATGGCATTACACTGAGCAAAGCCCAGAGTCCTACATCTAGCAAGGAAATAGCTAGGATGAGTTTGGTTCCATATGCTTCGGCAATTGGATCAATCATGTATGCCATGTTATGTACTAGGCCCGATATTGCTTACTCCATAAGTCTTACGAGCAGATATCAAAAGAACCCTGGTGAGGCCCATTGGGTGGCTGTCAAGAACATTCTCAAGTATTTGAGAAGGACGAAAGAAATGTTCTTGGTCTTTGGAGGTTCAATGGAAGAATTGCGTGTAACTGGTTACACAGATGCAAGCTTCCAAACCGATAGAGACGACTACAAATCACAATCGGGATTTGTATTCACGCTAAACGGAGGAGCTATATCTTGGAAGAGTCAAAAACAAGATACGATAGCAGATTCGACTACAGAGGCTGAGTACATTGCGGCAAATGATGCTGGAAAAGAAGCCATGTGGCTTAAGAATTTTATCGAGGATCTTAGAGTTATTGCCAGTATCTCTAGACCCATCGAAATATTCTGTGATAATAGTGGAACGATAGCGCAAGCTGTTGAACCAAGAGAGCATCAAAAGACCAGGCATGTGCGCAGAAAATATCACCTCATACGCGAGTATGTTACAGAAGGTGATATTATAATTAAGAAAATACCAACGGATGACAACGTTGCTGACCCGTTGACAAAACCACTAGCTGGACCAAAGCATGAGAAACATGCGCACGCTATAGGCATGCAGTACCTAAATATTGGTAGCTAGTAATTTTGATTAGATTCATAGACATATTTGAAATCGATACATTATGTAAGAACATTTCGTGGGATTGAAATAGGAGGTTTTACGTAATTTTTCAAATTGTCTATTCTTAACATGTTTTAAACCTGTCCTTGATACACAAAGTTTTGAGTATCTAAATGTCTGTGGTTGCTTGAATTTAGTGGGAGCTATATTCAGGAGTTAATGCCATTATGAATATTAATCTATTCATAGTCATTGAATAGAGAAACAAGTGTTGTTAAAATAAATATTCATAGATGTTTACAGAGTTTGCTAAACATTAGACGTGACCAAAAGATCGAGATTACTTCATGGAGCCTAAGCATGAGTAATTTCGAGTAGATGTCCTCTGACCTGAGACGTTTTGGTTTGAGACACGACAACTTCTGATCTTTAGCATTTATCTAACGTCATACCGTAAAAGGGTGATCATAAGGGACTTGACTAAGACAGCGGAAGTCGTGGGCAAGATAACGCAAATTGTCAAGATGGAATTTGCACCTTCTTTAACTAGAAGAGATATTTCATGGCCGCTCGACGATTAAGACTACTGACATGCGTGGCCGCGCTCGGAGAATGATTAGATCATTCGGTAATCCGTTACTGCAGAAAGTCGAAATCAGTGTCGAGAAAGTTCGAGTATATAGAACAAGATCCCTGCTCCATGTCTATTACTCAAATTAAGAAATATCATGATGCGAAAGGAAAATCTGTTAGTGTTATTCATTTATGAATATTATCTCTGGATGTAAGAGTTCTTATAACGTGGTTATCCTAAATGTCTGGCCAGGGACCGCTTTAGGCCAACGATGATCAGTAAGTGATACTTAACTTGCACAAGTGGGAGTCTGAAGGATTTATGTGCACAGATTAAGTACACGTGTCACCGTGTCCAATGTTATAAGGCACTAAAGGGTCACACCACTACACACCCAATAATGGACAACCGAATAAAGTAAGTTGTGTGGAATAATTAATTAGTTAAGTTAATTATTATTTAAGAGGAAAGTTAAATATTAAGTTAAATATTTAACGGACAGTTAATTGATAGTTAATTAATTAACTAGTAAAAGTCCAAGGGTTTAAAGTGTCAATGAGAAGTTTAATTATGTAATTAAACATAATTAAACTCCAAGGACCTAAGCGTAACATATTACCTTATAAATAAGGGACCTATGTAAGGGTTTAGGGGTTAATCACTTACACACTCAAAACCCAAATACTCCCTCTCCCTTTCTCGGATCCGTCGACCGAAAAAGAACCCCAAGGGGTTTCGGCTTTGGTGTTTCGACCGAACACACACACACACACACAAGTTCTTGTGTGTTGCTTTATTGGTACAACGCGGTCTTGCAGCGTGTTCAGGTGGTGCAGTAGAGGTGGATCACTTCTTTAACAATCTAAAGGTAATGTTCATCATCTCTTTGTTCTTGTGATCTCATTGTCTAGTAGAGATCTGGTATGTGGGATTCAAGTTCCGCCATGTGAATCCTACTAGGTTTACCTACAACTAATATCAACTTTCTTCTTCAATTTGCTGATTATAGAAGTTTGTCTGTGAAGCCTTTGATCAATTCTTTGCATTCTTCGGTTCAGAACATTGATGTAATGCTTCATACAGCTCATGGTTCTACCTTGGTTGTTGATTAAAATTTGGCAATTTTGTACAGTGGTTTCAAGGTTTTCCATCCTATCCATCAATTCAGTTTGTTGCATACTACCCTCAGTCCTTCTAGGAACATCATCGGGTTGAGTTGGTACATTGGTTTGAAGGTTTTCCATCCTTTCCATCAAATCAATAGGTTCCATTCTTCCCTCATCACTGCTTGGTGATTCATTGGGAGTTTTAGATACTCTCTTCTTCCTAGAAGAAGCAGTAGTATCTCCCCTTGTGGTTTCTTGGCACCGGGGTCCTTTGAGTGCTTCCTCAAATGATTCATCACTCAAAGTTGCCGAGGTCTGGGTCCTAATGATGTTCTCACTTGCCTGTGCACCAACCTTTGGTACATTAGTAGTGAGAGCCCTTTCCTCATGACTTCTCTCCTCCTTGGAAGTCAACTCTTAGAGTCTGGGGTCTGACTCAACTGGTCCCCTGGTGTCCTTTTTGGAAATTCTTTTCCTTTTATATTTGGAAGTAATAATTTGGCTTTTGGGTAGGTTTACCAAAGAGTGAAGAGTAGCACTCTGAGGTTCTATTACATGTTCCTGGGACACATTCAGGACATTTTGAGGTGAGGATGTTTGAGTGGCTATTGGGGATTGTATTTGGGCTGCAATATTTAGTGATGGAGTGGGTTGGGGTTCAATGGGTTGACTTGAACCTTCTCCAGTTGGGGGATGATCATGGATCATATTTGGGAACAAAGGTGTTATTCTACCAGAAAATTTGAATAAACTTCTCATGTTGGAAAAGACTTTTTTGTTAAGAGAAGGTGCAGAGTAAATTTCTTTTGGTTTAGTGAGATCTGAGATCTCACAATTTAAAATATGTGCAAGAAATCTGGGATGCATTAAAAATTTAGAGGATGATAGATTTCCAATCATACCATCAAAAATCATTTTTGAAAAATTGAACACTTGGTCTGTGCTCAAACAAACAACAGCAGAGGCTATTGACTTGTTAAATTCATTCCAAGTGCTTTTTTTTGGAGAGATGCAGTGTTGAACAGTATGAACTAAAAATTTCCATTGGGGAGAAAGAAGCCCTTTTTGAAAAGTAACAATGTTTTGCTTACCTTCATACCTCATTTTTATTAAATTGTCTACAAGCTCTCCCTTAGAGAGTAGAGATATACCTGATTTATCATGAAGTTGTAGATGTTGTCTTATAGTCTGTTCTGTTATAAAAATTGATTTTCCATCTACTGTTGATTTGATTTTTGATATTTCCCCTTCTTGGATATGTTCTGCAGATTCCCAAAATTGAACAATATGTCTTCATAGATTGTAGGTTGGATTGTGAGAGCATATTTAATTGATGACTGTTTTAAAAACATCACAATTTCTCTAAAATCTTTGGTTCCATCTGGGTTCTTTAGGAATGCAATCATATTGTGAAATTCACAATATTGAAGATCTGTTTGAACCGCTACTGGTTTGATCATTGCCATTTTTGATAGGATTTGAGATTGAGAGTTGAATGTTAAGTTCGTTTGTGAGTTGTGGAATCGAATTGAGGTTGTTACTGGTTTTAGGGTTTGAATCAAGATTGCCGATCTTTAGGGTTTATAGTGGGTTTTAGCAGATCGAGGTTTGGATAATGTAAGATTAACCGACTTCTGTTATTTATAGTTTTCGAAATTAACCTGCAAAAAGTCATAAATACCCTTCGAATCATAGCATAACGGCTATTTTCATGGGGTTTGTTTGGTAATTTTATCTATTTTAAGAGTAAACTGCTGATCAGTAATAACTAAGTACCAGTAGTATAAAACGTCAGTAGTAACTGCGATTTTAATACTAAAAAGGTTGGTCAGTAGTAACTTAAAAACTACAATCAGTACTAAGTGAATAACCAGTAATAAGAAAAAACTTAAGTAATATTGTACAAAAAATCTTACATATGATTTAAATTATGAGATTAATTTATTAAAATCATTCCAATACTACTAACCAAGAAGTTAAATCTTCCTACATCAAATGCTTTTGTAAAAATATCTGCTAATTGATTATAAGTATGAATTTTTTCAACTTTAATTAGTTTCTTTTCATTACAATCTCTTATGAAATGAAATCTGATTTCAATATGTTTAGTTTTTGAGTGTTTTACTGGGTTGTTCACAATACTGATTGCACTTTGATTATCTATGAAAATAGGAGTTTTGAGAATAGATATACCAAAGTCCATGAGTTGATTTTGAATCCATAGGACTTGAGCACAACATGCAGATGCAGCTACATACTCTGCTTCTGCAGAAGATGTTGAAACATTTGTTTGCTTCTTGCATTGCCATGACACAAGTCTTGATCCAAAGAATTGACATCCACCGGTAGTTGACTTTCTATCCAAGCATTCACCACCATAGTCACTATGTGTGTAAGCTGTAAGTTCAAAAGGTGAATCATGTGGATACCAAAGACCTAGTGATGGTTTCCCTTTCAAGTATCTAAAGATTCTTTTGACTGCTTGCAAATGTAGTTCCTTTGGTTTTGCTTGATACCTGGCACAAACACAAACACTATACATAATATCATGTCTAGATGCAGTTAAATACATTAAAGAACCTATCATTGATCTATACAAGTGTTCATCTACATCCTCCCCTCAATGTCAGGATGTAGATGTTTATGTGTTTCCATAGGAGTGCTTGCACTTTTGCAGTCTTTCATTGCAAATTTTTCTAATATGTCTTTGACATATTTAGATTGATTGATCAAGACACCATCTGGTTTTTGATTGACTTGGAGTCCAAGAAAGAAGTTCATTGGACCCATTGAGCTCATCTTGAATTTGATCTGCATGAGTTCTTCAAATTCTTTGCACAGTTGATCATTTGTAGATCCAAAGATGATATCATCTACATATATTTGAACCAGTAGGATGTCATCTTTGACCTTCTTTGTGAAGAGAGTCTTGTCAATTGCACCTCTTTGAAATTTGTTTTTTAATAGGTATGAGGACAATGTGTCATACCAAGCTCTTGGTGCCTGATGAAGGCCATATAGAGCTTTGTCTAGTTTGAACACATAGTCATCATGTTCTGGATCTTCAAATCCTGGAGGTTGACATACATACACTTCTTCTTCTATTTTCCCATATAAGAAAGCACTTTTTACATCCATTTGATATACTTTGATTTTCTTGCATGAAGCATATGCTAGAAATATTCTGATTGCTTCAATTCTGGCAACTGGTGCATATACTTCATCATAATCAATGCCTTCTTCTTGTGTGTATCCTTGGGCAACAAGTCTGGCTTTATTCTTGATCACTATTCCTCTTTCATCTTTCTTGTTTCTGAAGATCCATCTTGTTCCAATGGCTCTTTTTCTGTAACGCCCCAAAAATTTAATAATTAAATTAATTGAATTTTAGAACCTTTATTAAATTGTATTTGATGGATTTTATATATATATATGTGATGTTACTACATAAGCTATGCGTGCTCGATTTATTTAAGGAGTTAAGCTAATTTTACGACCCTCTGCCATCGTGACGGTTCATCTTTGTAGTATTTTAATTCCTCCGTGTTTTGAGTGTCGGGACAAGGGCCGGCCGAAGGCCCAGGCCCAAAAACCCAATAACAGATTAGGAGGATCGGTGGGCTATAAGGGCCGATCATTTAATTTGAGCCCACGACTTGTTTTCTTCTTGTGTGATTTGAGCCCACGACTAACTTTAAGCTCGGCCCAATTCCCAAATCCTATTAAACTCTAAGCTTCCTAGTCGCTGCTCGCATATCAGTCTGATCAAGAATTGCGAAACCCTATTGCCGACAGCCAAAAGGCTGGTCTCCTGTTCCGATCGAGCAAGTATCCGGCGTGCAACCTTTTTCCGGTGAAAGCCACTAATCGCAGCAAGAATCGGGTGTGGGGAGTTGCATTCATTCGGTAAATTCTAAGTTTATTTCTTACGTAGTTTTCTTCCACCGATTCGATCGGGACCTAGCCTAAACAGTTTTGTTTCGTTGTGTTGTTAAGTCGTGCTTCGGGTGTCATTAGAGGAGTGGTGGAATCGGAAGAAACAGTACCATCACGAGCAGCGGCTGGATTCGATATTGAAGCTTCCGGTAGTCATTCTTATTCTGTGATGTTATTCTATGCTAGTTATATTTTCGGGTTAGGGAAGCCATCATGGTAGATCGAGAGGAAACCGAACCCATAGGGTTCTTGGGTTCCTAGTCGGGAATACCTAGTCTAATCTGAATTCTAGAATCATAGAATGAAATTTTGATGTCGGGTGTTCCGGTGACGGGTTGGGTCGTTAAAACAAGCTTTATAAGTAGAATTCTTTGGCAGAATCTGCCCCGTTATTCTAAATTGTTTTTGACGGGTTTAAAATAATCTTTACGGCTTTTGGCCCGTGATGAAACCTTGGTTTTTGAATTAGCTTTCCAACGCCGCAACCCTCTCGTTAATCCGAATTACGGTTTAAAAGTTATAGTCGAATTAGTAGGCTGCTGTTAGGAATTTGAGCTGTGCAATATGCCTGTCTTGCATCACTGTTTTGAGACACTTAGAGTCTGTTTTGGCCAGTAACCGTCTCACAGTAAATTGTAGTTCTGATTGTCTTCTAGCCATGGTTAAAATATGAGGAAAATCTAATAAACCGTTTAGGAGTTATGGCAGTTCCCGTGAGACTGACGGGGGCTGCCAGTTTTCTGAAATAAGTCCTCGGGTAGGATTTTAATTCCGGGTTTCACTTTTTGGTTTTTAGGACCGTCTAGGAGATAACGTACTATCTTTCTGATTTTCGGGAACCTTTGGAGCTTGCATTTCTCGAGGTGAGTATTCTCACCGTGTATTCAGTTTTAATAATATACATGCATGACTTACGTGTTACGTTTCTTACACCATGTTTTGTATCTGAGTATGAACTGTTATTTGAGTTTGACCTGTTATCTGAGTATGAACTGTTATCTGAGTTTGATCTGTTATCTGAGTATCTGAGCAGCTGTTGAGTTATTTATGATCTGAGACATTGTGCCTGGGTAACTGAGCTCGGCACAGGGTCATTCTGTGTTATTACTTGCTAGGGCATTCTGAGATAATTATGTCAAAAGAGATAATAAAATATAATAACACATCTGAGTTTTGGGATCACCTCCCGTCTGAGTTTTTGGGATTATTCCCGTCTGAGTTTGGGATCACTCCCGTCTGAGTTTTTGGCTTACGCCTATCTGAGGTGTGAGGAGGGACGAGGTTGATCTCTCGTCCCAAGTCACACAAGCGCGCTATATAAATTTAAAATCTGAGTAATAAAATCTGAGAAAAAAATAATCTGAGTAGTTTTGACTAGGAGTACACCGATGTGCCCTCATGTGTTGTATGTTAAGATTGCTTGCATTTTGAGATATTCACTCAGCTTCTCCAGCTGACCCCTATTTTCCCACTGTTTCAGGTACTAGCAAAGGGAAGGAGAAGGTGGACGAATGACCGCTGTATTCTACCTATGCTGATGTGGACAGCAATTATTATTATTATAAACGTTTTACTCTATTAAACAATTTCCGCATTTAAGACTTTGTTAATTAATGACATTAATATTTTGAGATTTTTATATTTAAATTATTGGGACATTTTTATTAAAATATTATATTTAAAAAGTTTTAAAAATCTTGTAAAATTGAGGGTGTTACATTTTCCTTTTGGTAGAGGCACAAGTGTCCACACAGCTTGTAGTTTGAATTGAAGAAGTTCTTCTTGCATTGCTATGATCCAATTTGAGTCCTTCATGGCTTGTTGAATCTTTTTGGGTTCCTCCTGAGACAGAAAACATTCATACATGCATTCATTAGAGATTAGACTAATGTTACAAACATTTGAATTTAAAGATTCTTTGAATTTGCTTCTTGTCTGCATGGTTGTGTTGACTTCACTTAGGACTTAGTCCAGAGGATGATTTTTGTTAGTTCTTGTGCCATGAACTTTGTCAACAATCAGTTGACTGTCGAGATTTGACTCATTGGGCTCATGAGTTTGTGCATCTGAATTTGTTTCTTCTTGATGGTTTGCATTTTGAGGAGTTTCATCATTGTTACTGGCGTCAGTAGTAATATTTTCTTCATTGACCTCAGGAGGGTCATTGTTGTTACTGAGGTCATTGTTGTGTAGATTATCATCAAAACTCTGAGTGTTTTCAGTAGTCCTTGGATCAGTAGTATCTTCAGAGTTCGTGTTATTACTGGTGTTACTGAAACTAGGGTTATCAGAGTTACTACTGTCCTCAGTATCAACTGTGGGATCAGCATTAACTAAGATGTATTTCATGATTTCTTGCCTTCCACTTGATGATGGTCCTACTTGTTGGCTTTGATTGTTTGAACCTCCTGAATTAAACTCATAATTAACATCAAAAGATTTGGTTAGATTATCAATATTAAACAACCAATCTGGACCATTTCCTTGTTGATTCATTAAATTTTCATTGAAGGACACATTTACACTTTCTTCAATTATCCTTAGTCGTTTGTTGAATACTATGTACGATTTGCTTTGAGTTGAGTATCCTACAAATATTCCATCATCTGCTTTGCAGTCAAACTTACCAATTTGTTCTCTTGTAATTAAAATGGTACAAGGACAACCAAATGATTTTAAGAAACTTATTGATGGTTTTCTTTTATTAAAAAGTTCATAAGGTGTTTTAAAATGAGGCTTAACTATTAATACTCTGTTCTGGACATAACATGCAGTATTAACAGCTTCAGCCCAAAAAGTTATTGGTAATTTTGAATCTGCAAGCATGGATCTGGCTGCTTCAATTATGGTTCTATTTCTTCTTTCAACTACACCATTTTGTTGTGGAGTTCTTGGTGAGCTGTACTGCCTGTCAATTCCCTTTAGATCACAAAAGTAAATTAAGTTAGTATTCTTAAATTCTGTGCCATTATCACATCTGATGGCTTTCACTTTGAGATCTCTTGTATTTTCTAGCTTAATAATTAAATTTTTGATAATCTCACTTGTTTCATCTTTGGTACTAAGAAAGAAAACCCAAGTGTATCTGGAAAAATCATCAGTAATAACAAGGCAGTATTGTTTCTTTCCAATACTCATTACATTTGTTGGTCCGAAAAGGTCCATATGTAAGAGTTGCAAAGGATTAGAAATAGAGTTTATTGCTTTGGTCTTATGAGAAGTCTTGTGTTGTTTGCCTTTTAGGCAGGCAACACAATGATGATCACACATAAATTCTTTTTGTGGTAAACCAACTACTAGATCCTTTTTAACTAAGTTGTTCATGTTTTTAAAATTTGTGTGACACATCCTTATATGCCAAAGTTCTGATTCATTTGTGTTTGCCTTGGATATAAAACAGTTGACCTCATTTGATGAAATGAGTTCTCCCCCTATATCCAAGCAATACACATTGTTTCTCCTTGGTGTTCTTAGAACAACAAATTTTTCATCTAAAAGAAAATCAGGAGAAAGAATGATGCACTCAATATCTGTAAAAAGAAATTTATTCTTCTTATCACAGACTTGTGAGACACTAACCAGATTATATTTAAGCTCAGCAACATAAAATACATCATCAAAAGTAATCTTACCATTTGATACTGTACCTTTACCTGTGATCTTACCACCTCTTGGATTTTCACCAAAAGCAACATATCCTCCTTCAAAAGACTTGAAATCTCTGAGTATTTGAAGATTTCCAGTCATGTGCCTAGAGCATCCACTATAAATATGCCATGTTCTACCTTCTTCAGGGATCTGAATGCTCTGCACACAAAGTAAAAGGATTAGTTAATTTTGGGAACCGCAGCTTGTTTTGTCTTGGGTTCATCCTTTGAAGAGTAAGTTTTTCTAAATGAATGAGTTTTGGATGCAGGTTTGGTCTTATTTTGCTGGTTAGTACTGGTGTGGTGTGTTGCTACTGACCTAGGTTTATACCCGTTGTGTTTGGCTTTTGAGTATTTTACTACTGATGGACCAGTAGTATTTGGGTAGTAAAAGTTTTTGGCATAGTCAGTAGTGTTTTGATAATTGTACCAGATAGCGTTGTAATTAGGGTTTTTATCAGTAGGAAATCTGGAATATTTGCTACTGATGTTTGAAAATTTTGGGTATTGAGGAGATTTAACTTGTTTTCCATTGTTTTTGAAATAATTACTCCTCTTTGGACTTTTATACCTAATATTTTGCACAAATCTCTGTGCAGTTCTTCCAAATTTGGGAGTTTCAACATGTGACATTTTAACTTCTTCACTTTTTAAAACTTTTTCTTTTTCTTTACTAAGTTTAAACTCCTTGAAGTCTTTGCTGTTAATCGGATTAAAATGACAGTTCTTTGCTATGTGATTAACTTTGTTACATATTAAACATGTTAACTTTGTTGATTTAGCACCTTCAGGCTTTCTTTGTTCTTTTAACTGATTTAAGTTTCTTTGATTTCCCCTTCTTAAAATTTTTGGTATATTTTCTGAGTTATATTTAGGGGATTCAATAGGACTTTGTGTTGTATGAAAACTTGCATCAGTTGACTTAGTTGTTTGATCATCATCAGAAGAATCATTTGACTCATTTGTTTCATTACTAGTATCAGTTTCAGTTTAACTCTCTATTTTTTAATCATATAAAATTCTTTCTGTGCTAGCCTTAAGAGGAGGGATAACATTAGTTGGAGGAGGAACTGCATAATATCCCACTCCGTGCACAACTTTTTCAGTAGTTTGATTACTAGTTAATTCATTAACAATTTGAGAGCTTCTTTCAAATTTCTTTATTGTTAATTTATTCTGTTCTAGTTCCATTTGACATTCTTCTAATTTACTCAAAGTTTCTTTTAATTTTAACTGGGCATGTTCTTTTTCATAAGTAGTTTGCAACAATTCATCTTTTATCTTTTGATCTGTTATTTTATAGATTTTAATTTGATTTTCAAGATCAGCTATACATCCATTGTATTCAATTCTCCTATTTCTGTTTAAAATCATTTCTTCAAGTGTTTCTTTGTTAAGTTTTTCTGATTCTTTATATGCCTTAATACATTCAGGATTACAAGCTTTAGAATGTACCTCAGTAGTAGCAGAATCAGTGGTGAAGGCCATGAGAGCTTGGTTCTGTGCATGTTCTTCTGCTTGAAAGCTCCAGTCATATCCTAGTCCTTCTTGTGATACTAGAGCTGTTGAGTTTGAAGTATTATTTTTGTTGTAGTTTGACCTTTGATCTTTGTTTGGACATTCTCTGGTAAAGTGACCTAGATTGCTACAGTTGTAGCATTTGACCTTGGTCTTGTCAAATCCAGCACGATCACCTTTGTTGTATGACAGATTTTGCCTTCCAGTTCTTTTAAGAAAACTTTTTGTTCTTAAGCTCAGCATTGCCATCTGCCATTTGATGTCCATCTCTTCCAAATCATCAGGATTGAGTTGTTCTAAATCCTCACTAATCAATGCAATATGCACATGACTTGTGAAGAAAGATTCTCTTGCTATATCTTAATTATCTGCATTCTTTATAGCTTCCTGACATGTTCCTGTACTAGACACAAAAGCAGCATTGTTTGTAGGTAAATTTGGAGTTTTAGTACTTACCTCTGATTCAAATACTCTTAGCTCATTGTAGAGTTCATCCAGCTCTTTCGCTTCCAATTGATCTCCTTGTCTATATATAACTGTATACATAGACCATTCTTCACCTAAAGACCTGAGAAACTTTCTGTTGACATCATCATTGTCTGGTTGATAACCAACTTGATTCAGCTCACCAACTAGTTTGTTGAACCTATCAAAGACTTGTGACAATGACTCATTGTTCTTGCCTTTAAAGTTTTCAAAGTCTTGCTTCAGTACAGACTTCATGTTTCTCTTGGTACTCTTTGTACCCACAAACCTCTTCTCCAGTGCTTGCCACAGTTTCTTTGCATCATCATATTCAACAAACAAATGTTGATAATCATTGGGAATGGCAAGCAGAAGAGTGCTTAGGGCCTTGAGTTCAATGCCTCTATCCTTCTTTTCTTTTTCACACTTGAGTTTGTCAACTTCAGTTGAAGTTGAGGTTAATTGAGTTTGAATAGTCTTGTTTCCTTCAAGAACCACTTCCCACATGGAATAATCACTAACCAACATGTACTGCTTGATTCTGTTTTTCCACATCCTAAAGTTGTTGGGAGTGAGAATTGGAATCTTGTTAGCCTGAGTGCTTTCATTGTTATCAGACATGATTAACAATTTAGAGTTTCGAAATTATGAAACTTTTTGCTGTTCTTAATTCGTAGATCTAGAACCGTAAGGCTCTGATACCACTTGTCAGGATCGATTAACCAGACAGATTAATTAATCTAAGATCTACTAACAATAAGAAGTTGCAGCGGATCAACACTTATGTTAATTGATTAAGAACAATGAACAATGATAATGAATACGAATAATAATAAGAACACAGTGATTCACAAAAAGCTTCAATGTATATTAATGATCGATCAATACACACGTATGTTTACAATTCATAAGGAACTATATATAATAGTCCTTGAAGCCTAACTATTTACCCTAGTTATTCTAGGATACGATTACAATTTGAATTACAAAAGATATTAATTCTAAACTAACTCTACTAAGATCTCGGACTCGATAAACTCCATAAATAAGCACAGCAGTATCAACTTTGATCGAGCAGTAGTAAAAGTGATCGTCAGTAGTAAATAAGTTGAGCAGTAGTATAAGCCAAGATCAGTAGTAAGTTGCATCTTCAGTAGTAATTCATATATCAGTATCAAGTAGTTATAGCAGCATTAACTCTTAATCAGTAGGATCTGTACATCAGTAACAAGTATGCACATTAGTATTAACTTGTTTTATATCCCAACATACTATAATGACAAAATAAATTTGATACAAGTGTCATCCAAGCGCCACCGGGACGTCTAGAAATTAGGGATTGACCCACTAACAATAAGAACATTAATACAAGGTAGGGGTGAGAATTTGGACCGAAAAAATCAAACCGAACCAAAAAGCCACCGAAACCGAACCGAAACCAATAACATATTATCAGTTCGGTTTCAGTTTCGAAATTTCATCGTTTTGTGAAACGATCGCAACTTTCCCACCTCGTGCTTGTCGTCCAAAATCAAGTTTGTTGACTCCACAATTAAATTGTCCAAATCGTGGGTCGGTGGTGGATCGCCACTTCAATTAAATAAACACCGTATTTCAAAAAATTCAACAATAAAATTGTCTACCGATTTGGAAATACACACCGCCAACCATTAAACCACCACTTGCCACCTTATGCTAAATATCACTGTCATTCCCCCTTATCCTACTTTCTTACTTTGTCTTCTGCCACCACGTCTGCCATTCACTTTCCACCATCCTAATTATTTAATATGGCCGATGAGTTCACCACCGACTTCACTTTGATCATTATTATCACTTTCAAAAACAAATGTGCTTACTCACGGGTTAAAACCGAGACGCAAATAAATAAAATAAGGAAACGTCGATTAATATAAAAATTATGCGGGACGCGTTCACGTTCATTAAATAATAGACTGTCTAATTTCATTATTAAAACATCTAAATATTTATTATTAAGAGCGTCTAGTTATTTATTATTAAAAACATCTAACAAATTACAGTGACCTAAACTATATTTTCTGATATGTAATACGAGGTAATATAAAAATTATACCAAATTTTTGGTTCGTTACACTCAATGCTCTTGACTTACTAAATATTTTATTAGAAAATCCAAGTGATGATAGTGTGGAAGTTGTTGGTTTTGTTACTAGGGTGTCATTGCCCTCACTTCTAGACCGTTCTCAATCCAAGGATAATGTCATTGCCATCATGGGCACAAAGACATGTTATGTTTCCTTATTTTTTCAAAAAGCTATTTACTCAGCTAAATTACATCAATCTTAACCCCTAATCTTCTTTTATTTTTTCTATATTAACCACATGTAATGCCAACAACAAATTTAAGGCTTTTTTACAAGCAAATTATTTGTTGATTTAGTGTAATTACATGTTAATGTTAGATCCAAGGTATTGAGGTAGAAAAGGTGTTGTATCTCAGCCTATTTATCTATTAATATGTCACTTTGGGAGTTTGGTCTCTATTTTATCTCAAACGGGTCAATTTTGACCCGTTTAATTATTATTAGAAATCTTGTATATTTGACTACTTGATGGTATTCATCTTTATATAGTATTGATAATGTTAGGCTTTCTAAAGATACAATCAATGCATAGTTGTATTAATAATATTAGTTGTGATTCAAATTCTTATAAACACTTTTAGACTTTGTGCTTAGTAACTATAAAATCCTTAAAATACTATTTTGCGTGTAGTCATATCTATATAAACGATTTTAAACGAGTCGAATCTCAGCTTACAAAGATCATTTTAACGAGTCTAAACTTAAGCTCAACTAAATTCGAGCCTAGTAGAATTCGGGATTGTCGAGCTCATTTAAACATGATAACAACGTACACGTAACACTCAAAAGTAGGCTAATTTGTATTTTGTTGATATTATATATAAAAAGAAGTGTTTTGATAATGACAGCCCTTAGGGTTGTCTCTAATCGTATAAAAGTTGTACATTAAATCATAGGAGGAAGTGGTTCCTAAAATTCAGGGGGTAGTTATAAATTGATGTACAAGCTTCTGATGCATGTCTATTGACAGCCCTTAGGGCTAGCCGTGCACACAAACCGGTTTCGGGTTTGACCAAAACCGGTTTTGGTCAACTCCGTCAAAACCGGTTACGCTTAAAACCGGTTCGAGTTCTAACCGGTTTCGGAGGAAGAAAACCCTAACATGTGTTATGGGTATTGTAACTGGTTCGGTTTGGTTACAAACCGGTTAACCAGCCAAAATAGGCTTATTGACCAAATTTTCG
Source organism: Calendula officinalis (assembly GCA_963853835.1). Taxonomy (NCBI): domain Eukaryota; kingdom Viridiplantae; phylum Streptophyta; class Magnoliopsida; order Asterales; family Asteraceae; genus Calendula; species Calendula officinalis. The sequence continues at coordinate 1,536,767 of OY970835.1, forward strand.
GTCGGTTTTGGTCAAAACCGGTTACTAACCGGTTCGAAAGCTAAGAACCCCAAAACCGGTTGGGAACCAATCGGTTTGAAAAAAACCAAACCGGTTTTGGTCAAAACCGGTAGGGGTTAGCACAAACACCGGAAAACCGAACCGAAACCGAAAAAACCGAAAAGATCGCACCGAAAAAATCAAACCATTTGAAAAACCGATGTGAGCGGTTTTTATTTTTTGAAAAACCGAATGTTTGGGGTGGTTTTTGGGTGCATACGAAAAACCGAGCCGAAAAAACCGCCCCGCCCCACCATTTATATATTTCAAATTTTATAAAAATATTTGTATAGTTATAAAAGATTTGATCCTTACTTATATAAAAGAAAGTTTTAAGTACTCCCTCCGTCCCACAAAAAACTTCCCATTTCACCCTAAATTTTTGTCCCACAAAAAACTTCCCATTTCAATAAAATACTATTATTACTAAGGACCCCACCACTAACTATCCACTAACTTTCTTTCTCTCTCCAAATCAATCTTATATTTTAATCAAAATTATTATCAATGACCCCACCACTAACTATCACCTTAAAACTTGTGCCCATCTCAAATGGGAAGTTTTTTGTGGGACGGAGGGAGTATATCATTTGTAATTTTTCACACGTTTAAATCCAATGTTTTCGAGGTCTTATAACTTTATAAGTATTAAAGTTTGGAATAATAACTTTTAAGTTAATAAATTGGTAAATTTTAAGGAAAACAAAAAACCGAAAAAAACCGGAAACCGAACCGAGAAAAACCGAAAAACCAAAAAACCGAAACCGAAACCAAACGGTTTCTAATTCTTAAAAACCGAAGTTTACGGTTCGGGGTTTGGTTTTAGTGAAAACCCGCCCCAACCCGCCCCATGCTCACCCCTAAAAACCGGGTTTGGCCGGTTCGGTTCCGGTTTCGATTTCCGGTTTCGGCTTCGGGTTTTTTATGCACGGCTACTTAGGGCTGTCATTATCATATAAATTTGATAATATCCTAAATACAATAAATTTTAAATAAATTATTTTAAATATCCTAAATTATTAAGACGAGTTGGAAGTCTATCCAAAGAAAGCCTCCAAATGAAAATATTAACCTTGATCGGGACCGCATTGCACCATTTTGAGACAAAAAGATTTCCGGGAAAAAGAATGTTATTTATATGTTTTCTTGTTTCGGAAACGGTAAATTCACAAGAAACACCTAAATACCAACAAACTTTGTCAACCCCTTCTTTTAAATGTGTGTCTCGAATTAGAGACATAAGGTTTTGTAATTGCTCTTCCTCCGCACCTCCTCTAATAAGTCTTCTCCAATTAAAAGACCAAATACCATTACATAATCTATCTTTTACCTTACAAAAAGGATTCAACTCTAATTTATAGAGACGATTAAAAAGATTGCAAAGCGGTTCATGACTAATCCAAGAATCTGACCAACAATTGATATTCTCACCATTCATAACTTTAAATCTTAAGGAGCTGTAATCAATAAGTTTTATTTAGTTTTGTGTGCCAACAATTAATTGTGTGAGTAAGGTACTAACCGACCTTGTTGTAAAAAAAAAAGGAATTGTGATGGTATTGTATTACCAACTCTTTTCAAACATTTAAGGTCAGTGGTGGTTTAGTTTAATGAACCACCGTTTGTCGAGTAGTCACCTGTCTTATATTTTCCTTCTAGGCGAGTCAAAGATCTCATAAAAATTAAAAGTGTCAATTTGATAGTATCGATTCTTTTGTGTTGTCTATCGTCTCCTCCGTGTTAATTTGGATTGTTAGTATCAATTTTGTAATGTATAGTTCACAAATGGTGAAGGAGGTTCATGATATTTATAAAGTATGTGTAACAAATCTTACCTTTTGGATTAATCAATCCCCAAATTACCACCAACACCAAAATCACATGTGATTCAACACATCAACACCACCATCACCTCATGTGTGTTTAAATCACATGTGATTACACACAGCCAACCACCACCACCACCACCACCCCATGTGTATTAAATCACATGTTATTCAACACGGCCGACCACCACCACCACCAACCTCTGCCGGCGGCCACTATCTCCACCACCGGCAACCCTTCGTTACCATCTGATGTTTGCAATCACATGTGATTGCGTATCCAATCACATGTGATTGCGCCGGCCGGAGGCGGCGGTCGCCGGCGGCGGATGGCAGCCGGAGGTGGTCGCCGGCGGTAGTGGCCGGAGGTGGTCGCCGGCGGTAGTGGCCGGCGGTGGGGGTTGTATACTGAATTACATGTGATTTGATGATGATGGTGGTTGTATATTGAATCACATGTGATTTGATGATGATGATGATGATTAAGGGATCCTTTGATCTAACTGCTAAGATTTGTCCCTTGAGACTTTATAAAAATCAAGGACCTCCCTGAACGCAACCCATGCATGATTCTGTGTTTTTTATTTTGTTTTTAGTAGCTTACTTGATATTGTATGTGCTATATCTATTATCTTTATTGTCTTGTTTGATTTTACGTTTGTCACGGTACGTGGATTACGATTGATATTGTACATAACAGGTTTGTGTTATGATGGTGAATTGAAATGTGATAATAATATACGGTCACTCCTTTTAGGCTACAATCCCTTTGATATCATCAAACAATCGTGAATGAAATACCATAAAACACTCTTCATTCAATATCTATTAATACCTAAAAATTATACAAAGAGAACACCAACTCTTTATGAGTTAGTTAATCAATCATTATTATATATATATAAGTTTGTAACCTCGTACATAACCACAATAATAACGGCCAAAAATCGAATCTCAACCATTTTTTTGAATATTTGATGTAATTTCTCAATCATTCTTTCTTCTTTTCTTTCAAATCAATATCCTTATACGGTGCAGCAGTGTACGCATACATTTGAAAAACGGCGAAAAAAACCATTTCTACAATCACTAACGCGTTTTGTAACGCTTGCTGAATATGTGTCACATCAAGCCAAAAATGATCTGATTTGATTATGCCCATTGCCACAAGACCACTTAGTAAAATTCCCTGCAAATATCGTACATATTTATTTGGTCAAAATACATAATAGTACCCTAGACTTGGCTGACCGGGTTTTTTACTACCATGAACTATTAAAAGTGTAGCATAGTACCCTGAACTTGACAAAATGATCGATTTAGTACACTGACTCACTAATTTGGTCTTCTTTTCTCACGTGATTTGCTTCTAATATCAGTATATTGAGATATCGAGATGAACTTACATTTTTTAGTCAGTCAAAAGCTCCAACGGTAGTAAGTCAAGTAAGAAAACAAGACCAAATTAGTGAGTCAGGGTACTAAATCGATCTTTTTGTCAAGTTCGGGGTACCAGACTACATCTTTAATACTTCAGGGTAGTAGAATACACGGTCAACTAAGTTCAGGGTACTAAAAAGCGTTTGCCTAATTTTTTTTTATTTCAAATGTGAAATATATATTATGCAAGAATTATGATTTAATATTTATACCTGCCAAAAGCAGAAGAAGACGATCCCTTTAACACATAAGAACTTTGCAAGAGGCTTATGTGGCGCTAATTCTTTAGCAAAAACATGATAAAAAATCACGAGAGCATATAATGCCAATGAAACGGATATATTTAAGATCATGGTGAATGTCCAGCTCAGCCAATCGGGATATATTTCAACAAGTTGTAAAAGTATCATCAAAACAGAGCACACGGGTCGAATCACTACAAATTGCCATGTCCAGTATTTAAGGAGCTTTAGGTTTTGATGGTTTAGACGAACCGAATGAGGCTGCATTTTATAATTAATATATGTTATTGATATAATTTATTATAACTTGTTGTAAACTATATACATGCTATTTATAATAATGTATTTTTAGTTATTGACATATTGTGCAAAGTTTTGTCTAGTCGAATCATTAGAAGATGGTTTCATGTCCCAATTAGATCATTAAAAGATGTACTTTTTTTTAATAAAAAAATGATATTTTTACAAAAAAATGCTAAACTATATAAGAAAAATGTTAGATTTATCATTTATATATATGGATAACTATTATACAAGTTAATTAATTTAAAAAGTTGGGTCAGATGACTCAACTGGACGACAAGAACTAAACAATGACAAATATAAAAGTAGGTTGTTATTTTAGACAAATTAACCAGTTTTAATTACATGAATTCCATTTAAATCTTTGTTTATCAAAGATTTATACTATTGTTGTAACTATATTGTTCTAATAAACAAAATACCACATTAATGATTAATTACATACAAATATATTTAAATGGACAAAAGTGTTTGCGGGTCAACCCTATACACACCGTTCTGAAACGTATCAAAATGGCTCGTTTGACATGTTACCTAACCACCCGACCCGCCCATCTTGCCATGAAAAATGATTAAAAAAACTAAAAAAAGAAAATAAAAACTTTACTTGGAAAAGAGTCATTGGAAATGAGTGGTGTATCTCCCTTCCTTTAATTTCATCAGGAACAATATTCTTGCTTATAGATATATTCAAATATGTATACAACAAAGCCAAGAACTTAGCCATCACCTGAATTTAATAAACAACATAATTATAATCAAATTCAATAAATAATATAAAAACTAACAAAAACATGAAAACAAGGTCTTTAATTCTCACCAAACCCTCGTAGCATTCCTTAATCGAGTCCAAAAACACGAAAAACGTCTCACTTCCACGAATATCAAGCAATCCAACATACGAATCAATAGCATAAATTGGTGCCATCAGAATAATCACTAAAATCGCCTTTTGTTCTTTAGGTTTTTTCCAATGAGTAAGATGATCATTTACCAATTTTAATGATAATAGAACCGTAATTGCTACAATAGCTCCCGAACCGATTAACGTCTCCTGTTTATGAGTCATTTTGATGCTAATTACAGATCAAAATACCGGAAAATGAACCTGCAGAAAGATAACCTAGTAAGTTGACTTTTCTGTTGACCAAAAACTGTCAATCGAGCTGAAAGAGTGAATAATTAATTAATTATATACTAATCAGTATTTACCGAGCTAACTACGCATATAACAGACATAATTATAGATACTGAAATACACAATATGGCAATTTTAAGCATAATATCAAGTAAATAACTGACGGAAAGTTCGAGAATCGAGATCGACGTTTAGAACATACAGATCTGAAGCAATTAACCGATTGTAGCGCAAATTGTTGATGTTTTTATGATGAAAAAAAGTTATGATTATGATATTTAATTGGTTACCTCGAAGACGAAGATGAAGATGATTGATTGAAGAATAATCAGTGTGATGCCTTGTTTTCTTTGTTTTGTTCGACTACGAATGTAGCGAGGTTAGGTGGATGGTGTAGATGAAAACCAATTGATTTTATGTAATCTGGATCACGATTCATGTGAATTAAACGTGTTTTTGGTGCTATGTGGGCCATACTAACCATCTGAATTAACTGTATTTAAAATATCTCATAAAGTTTAATCATTTTACTAGTTAAATATTTCTTCTTTAATCATTTTACATTTTTACTGGATAAATTTTTCTTAACACGGCGGTTTGAGTTTTAAAAATGATTTTAAAAATGACAGTCTTCAGGTATGTACATCAATTTATAATCGACTATGAATTTTAAGAATTACTTATTTGTATCATTTTTAATACATTTAGAGATAGTCCTTAAGGTTGTCATTATCAAAATTCTTTTAAAAATAATCACGATAATAATTAGGTTGAATATATTACAAGAAAATTTTGATCATTTGAAGTAGACAGTTATAAATAGAAACTTCATTTCAATAGAAAAAACAAATAAAATTGTGTGGGGTATGCATATAGCAAGCGCAGATCTCGATACAAAATCAATAATTCAATATGTGACACTATTCTCCCCATCTCAATAATTAATTTGGATCTGGAACGCAAACGGGTTGACCCGAACTGAGTTTGAGTTCAGTTTGTTTGCTCGACAAATTTTCACTATGCATACTTGAGCTTGCCTAAATGATGTTTTGAGTTCAGCTTGAAGATATCCAATATTTATATAAAAATATAAAATTGTTATTTTGATAAAATCTCAACTTAAAATTAATCAAAATTGTTATATAACATTTTTTATATTTATTTCTCCAACGAATTTAAAACCTCCCCCAAAACTAATCCCCATTGAGTCCAGTGAGTGCCGCCCTGCGTACAAAAATTTAAGAAAACAAACATCATTATCTTGTTTGGGTCATTCAGCAACCTATTAGATGACATGGCAGTAAATGATGACAAAAAAATTTAAACATACATTTTTTTTATTAAACAAAGAAAAAAACATTGTATTAATATTTTTGGTTATGAAAAAAATGAGAACCTGACAGAAGACGCAAAAGGGTTCTCTTAACGGTCCATCACACGAGAGCTCACTTGTGCTGCCATCTATAAATGTCCCGTCAGCAAATATGACCTCTGACGCATAGCCAGCTGTCATACCTGCAATCGGTTTTGTATACGAGCTTACGGGTGAGCTTCTTTGTACAGCTTCACAAAAAGCAAGAAGCTTTTCACGACTACCCAGTTGTACAGCCTGCAAATATGATTGTACATGTTTAAATTATATACATAATACAATAAACTGGACAAAAACGGGTTGTAACTCATTTTGACCCGTTACCCGACCCGCCCGTTTTGGGTTACCTGAACTATGTCATGACGGGGTACTCGTGGAAGTGGTTGGACCATGTAACCTTTTGTGGACATAACTTCAGCAATCAATAAGCCTCCCTAATATAACACAATAAAACAAGAAAAACCATTAATAAGTTACAAAAGCAGGTCAAACTTAAAGGGCGGGTCAAAATAAATAAATTTATACGGGTCGGGTTGACCCAGAACATTTCTTGTCCAAATTTTTTTTACTTTTTTATAATAAATTATAGGGTCATATGATTAGAAAAATTATATTTACAATAATAATATGATCTTTTTTGTAAAAATGCATCCGACTTTGAAACTTACGTTATAATATATCGGTCTACCTGAGACCAATATTTTGCTTATGTGGCACCTTTTTTTGCCATGCGGACCTAAAAAAATCTTTTTTTTCGGCGTTTTGAAGTTTTGATGTACTATAATTTACATAACCTATGTAGTTTGCCCTTAATAAAATGATTTGATAACAATTTATGCATTAAAAAATAATAATTTGGGCAATAGTGCAATACTTTCAATTTGTTACCTTTTAAGCAGATTTTTTAAATTCAGCCGACCCGTTACATTTAAAACATAACTGGGTCGACCCATTCATAAGTAAAACGGGTTGAGATTGAATTACCTTTATTGCTTCCCCAACCATTTGAGGTGAGAGATATAGCCCTTGAAAAAAAGTTCTCATAATATCACCAGGAGTTGACCCACAGTCAACCCCAAGGCCAGGGGCAGAAAGACGGGCAGCTGCTGCTTTGACCCATTTTTCTTTCCCAGCAACATATCCACCACAAGGTGCAATTGTGCCACCTGGATTTTTAATTAAACTTCCTGCAATAAGATCTGCACCCTGTTTACCCGTTATCACCAAAAATTTAAATAAAAAAAATTTTATTTCCCTAAAATAAATATTAAAAGATTACATACCACCATTGGAGGTTCAATAACTTCTGTAAATTCACCGTAGCAGTTATCCACCATAACCATACAATTTGGATTTTGTGTCTGTAGAAACATAACTTTATCAGCAAACACATAAGCAAAAAGGTTTCATAATATTAAATAATAAAAAGGGTAATTATAGAAATTGTCTATGTGGTCTTTCATTTTCACAACTTTTGTCCGTAAGCATTTTTTTTAGGTTTTTTTGTTCTTGTGGTCCTAATTTTTCATTTATTCCGTCCTTTTCCACCTAAATTGACCAAAATAAATATAAGGGTATTTTGGTCATTTTAGGTGAAAAGGGACGAATTAAATGAAAAATCAAGACCACAATGACAAAAAAAACCCGAAAAATGTTAAGGGGCTAAACTTGCGAAAACGACAGACAACAAGGATAATTTCTGTAATTTACCCTAATAAAAAATTTAAAAAGAGATATATAAATGATACCTTGATTATGTGTATTGCCCTTGATATTTCATCAACACTTAAACTTTTTCGCCAAGAATAACCACATGATCTTTGTATAAGAGCACATTTTGTTTGAGGTTTTAAAGCAACTTCAAGAGAATTCCAATCAAGTCCTCCATCATCTGCAAGCTAAATCAAACATTACTAAAAGTGCACAATTTTTTATTATTGTAATAATCAATATCTTTGAGTAAAACGATTCAGGAGGTTGTATATAGTGTCTAGTGAGTGACTTTTGACCTGTTTGACTCTAAAAAAATTGACCCAATTGAGATTACACACAATATAACTTACTGCAATTTCTCGATATTTGATTCCAAAATCTTTAAGGGAACCTAATTCATTTGCATCCCTGATTCCTGTAACTTCCTCTAATGTATCATAAGGAGCACCAGCAACTGCTAAAAGCTGGTAAAAAACAATAAAAAAAAAAAAACTAAAATATGCAGAAATTAATGTAACAATTATTATATGAATATAAACTAGTTTTCATTACGGTTATAATACGTTGAGAAAATTATTTAAATTATTACCTCATCACCAGGCCTCAAGAAAGCAAAAAGAGCACATGTAATAGCATGTGTGCCTGAAAAGAACTGAATTGGGCAAGTTTTATAAATGGGTCAAAAGGGATCCTGTGAGGACTCAAAAAACGGTGAGGACTCGCGAGGACACCTCATAAAAATTTCAAAAAATTCCGAAAAAAATATATATAACTCACCATGATTATTACTACATTTGACCAAAAAAAAGTTTCGAAAAAAAAATTATGATCCACTTTTTTTTGCGGATCATAACAATGATCCATATTTTTTTGTGGATCCTTATTATGATCCATATTTTTTTCTTTTATCATTTTTGAAAAAGTTTTTTTTTTTGGATCTTATAGGCTGCGATTTAGATATTTAAAAAAGAAATTTTTTTGAAAAAAGTTTGTTTTGGACCATTTTTAGTGTTTTTTTTGGAGTCCTCACCGGGAAAAGAGTCCTCACCGGATCCGGGTGGGATCCTGTGAGAACTCAAAAAACGGCGAGGACTCGCGAGGACACCTCAATACATTCCAAAAAATTCCGAAAAATATATATATAACTCCCCATGACTATTACTACATTTGACCAAAAACAAATTTTGAAAAAAAAATTATGATCCACTTTTTTTTGCGGATCATAACAATGATCCATATTTTTTTGTGGATCATTATTATGATCCATATTTTTTTTTTTAGATCATTTTTTTAAAATTTTTTATTTTTTTTGGATCTTATATGCTGCGATTTTAATGTTTAAAAAAGGAATTTTTTGAAAAAAGTTTGTTTTGGATCATTTTTAGAGTTTTTTTTTGGAGTCCTCGCAGTCCTCACCAGGAAAAGAGTCCTCACCGGATCCGGACCCGTCAAACACATAATATAAAATAAAATAAAAAACCAAATATAATATTAAAAAGTAGTAAACCTGTGACCGAACAATAGCAGATTCAGCACCAAAAATTTCTGCAAAAGCTTGATCAAGGGATTCTCGGCCTCCAGCTTCTTCATGGCCATAGCCAGTACAACCACCAAAATGCTAAATCAATATAAATACATAATAATTACAAAAAATGTTTTAGGGAATGACATATTAACATAATAAACGGTTTTTATACAAAACATTTTATAAAAAAAATTAGATTCTCATACATGAGATCCAACCCTAGCGTTCTGAAAAGCTTTGAGAACTCTTGATGTATTCTGTGCCACAAGATTATCTATCAATCTGAATTCGGGATACAGGATATCAACTGCACTTTCGACCTGAAATTAAAAATTTACAAAATCGGAACATAATTTATATTTATATATCAAATTCATAACGACAATAACAACTTAATCTCTACGTTTGGAGCAAATTTGACATGAAATATCGATGAAATTAACAATAAATTTAGGAAAAAAAGACGAACCTCTGGAACGAACAAAGGAGTTGAATGTTGTTGATGGTAATTAGGGATTGAGATTTGAGAGCTTGAATGTAATGAAATTGCTGCTGCTGCTGTTTTGTTTGATAGATTATAGTTTAAGTTATTAAACGCTCTCGAGTTGAAGTTGAATGTAGCCATGGATAAGATGGCCGCCATTTTTCTTCAAAACTCGACCTTAATTTGCCAACTGAAATTTCTGTTATTTTCTTACTCCCTTTAATACGTCAAATGGTTCGTATTGCAACTTACTAGGCATTTGCACGGTACAAAAACCAGATAAATTAGAAATTGAATCGAACCGAAAATAGAAAATAGGTGGCAGAGTAATCACGTTTTGGACGGGACCGAACCGGATCAAGAATCAGAAATTTTTCCCTTTGATCAACTTTTTCAGTATTGAACCGAACAATGGATTTTGCATGAAAATCTGAACTGAAAGTCGAAGCGAGATTCTGGCAGATGAGAACTAAAACAACTTTTCCTTATCGTTTTACTAGGCCATGTTTGGGACAGCTTATTTAAAGGGCTTTTAAGCTTATTAACTTATTAAGCTTGAAAATTAGAGCAATTTTAGAGCTTAATAAGCTTAAAAGCCCCTTAAATAAGCTTTCCCAAACTTTTAATTGGTATTATGTTTTATGATATTATCATTTACTATCCCAAAATAACATTGTGTTCTTGAATTTTAATTGAGAGATAATATAAAAAAAACTGGAAAGATTTAAATTTTAATGTGTTCCACAGTTTTCATTAAAAGAAGAGAGGAGGAGAGAAAAGAAATTGTAAGACCTTTATTTCTCTCCGAACATTCCTTTCAAAAATCAGAAGATTTAGAGTCAATAAAAACTAAAATTAATGAAAAATATTGCGATTACCAAATTAACCTTGAAATTTCCTAATTAATTTCATTTTAAGGCTAGTAAATTTGTTAATTTTCTCTCTAACTCGGAAACACAAAAAAAACATTATATTCTTTTCCGACTCGGAAGATAAAAAGAACATTATTTTCTTTTAAATATCTCTTCTTTTCTTTTATCTTCTTTAGCTTCTTTTTTTCCTTTTATTTAAAAAGTCAGGAACACAGCGTAAGAGTCTTCTTTTACAGTATTAAATATTTTAAGAGATGTTCCTTTATACGCACCACTTAACTCCATCTCCAATCGACGTTTTCTCCACCTCTTTCAATTTCTCCGGCGGCGCCTTTTTACAAACCGATTCACTTCATCTTCAATCGACGTAACCCCAGATTAGGTGTAATAACCGTCAACCGTCACCACCATAGGTATGTATAAATGCAACTTCCAATCAAGGGCATAAATTCATTTTTAGGGTTTTCAGTTTTGAAATTTTCATTCATTTAAATGAGTTCAATTCAAACATTAGAAATTGGATAAGGTTAGCAAATCCCGTTTCCCCTCTCATCCTTTTGTTTTGATTTCATTTCCATTTTGAAATTAATGCCCTAAATTTGATAGATTTTGCTTCTAGTAAATGTTTATGTTCTGATGATTTTTTTGTAATCATTGAGACTTTGAAATCAAATTAATCGATGCACAACTACTATATATACTATATATATATATATCTAAATCTATATGTATTGAGCGTTTGTAACCATCACTTATAAATGACTTGATTTAGGTCATGTTCTATTTCAAATGAGTCATATACAAAATATATGTGTAAGGAACGGGTCAAATGGTTGTACATGTCAAGAAAATTAATGTTTCATATAGTTTATTTATAAAACACGCAATCTTATCCTGAATCAATCAAGGTCGACCCGTAATGTGGATTTGTTTATCATTCAATTTTGAATGGGTCGACCCATAATATAGAACCTATTTGACCCATTTCAATTGTCCTCTTTTACACCAGCACATTACCGCGGGCAAAAGACTAGTGTATATAGATATAAAAGCGGTACCGAAATGTTAGCGCACACAGAAGAAATGGGCACAAAGTTTGACTTTGGAGAATAGTACAACAACAAAGGTGCAAAGTTATGATTTTGAAACCCTAACATCATCATGTGTACGGAACAAAAACTTTCCGATTCCTAACTCGCCCTCTTCGTGCAGCAATATGAGAAATCAACGAATTAGCCACAAGGGCAAAACTGTCCAAACCCATTAACTTCACCCCGAGGTTTTTATACAAATACTTCAACCGAGTTTCACCATCTCCTTCCATAGATTGCAACTCACCTGCTTGTACACGTGTCACAATCATATAAAGCTTCAAAGGTTGTTGACTTTTGTTGACCCGATCATTATCACCGCCACAGCTCTCAATAGTGACCATCATAATACCCGTTGACTTCGGGTCTTCGTTTGACGGGTCAAACACGAAATGGAAATTCCCGAACGATAAATCGGGATATTTGAACAGATTTACGAGTGTGTCGTTTACGCCGATGATTTTTCGGGTGGTTTTTTTAGGGGTTGTTTGTTTACCTTTTGTGGTTCTATAAATGCACGAAGCTTCTCGTAAACCGCTTAAATAAGCACCGTGCATGGTGGCGGGGTGTTGGCGGTTTGTGGCTTCTCCGGCGAAAAAGAGGCGGTTTTCGACGTTTTCGGCGAGGATGTCGTAATCGCTACCGGAAGAGTGGACCCGTACGTGTGAGTATGACCCGTAAGAAAGCGGGTCGTTTCCCCATTTTGTACAAATTGATTGGGTCGGGTTAGGTACTTCAATACCCTTTGGACCATATATACCTGTAGAAAATAAAATAAAAAAAAAACAAAAAAATGAACTTAGAAATTGCAACTTTTGTTTACTAATAAACAGGTCGATCTGGGTTGTGTTTTATCTCAAGTGGGTTGAATGCATTTTAGTATCCTGAACTTTGCTGACTAGGTTATCTATTACTCTGAAGATTCTCTACTACCCTGAACTATTAAATTTTCAGCATGGTACCCTAACCTTGAGAAAATGGTCGATTTAGTATCATGGCTCACTAATTTGGTCATGGTTTCTCACGTGATTTGCTTCTAATATCAATATATTGAGATGAACGTATATTTCTTAGTCTGTCAAAAGCTCCAACGAAAGTAAGTCAAGCAAGAAAATGTGATCAAATTAATGAGCCAATCAACCATTTAGTCAAGTTCAGGGTACCATGTTGCACATTTAATAGTTCAGGGTAGTACAGGACCTAGTTAGCCAAATTCAGGGTACTAAAATGCATTTTGGCAATAAAAAAAAGAGACTTGTTTCAACCCGAACCCGTTAGATTGTTACCTCTAAGGATGGTTAAAACACGATGAAGCAAAGTGGACGGATCGGTTGACTCAAACGATTGTGCAGCTTCACCAGCAACCAATGCAACAAGAACCGAACCACCAGAAACCGTATGATAACTATAAAACAAAAAAAACTCGCCCCGGTTTTTACTATCTTTACTCAAACAACCAAACGTATCCAAATCCTCACCCCAAAAAACACTATCAAACACCATCGCAACCTTATTCAACAACCCAAATCCCAACCTATCAATCGCCTTAACTTTCCTTTCGGGCAGTTCGGGCACAAAAGTAACCGCCTGTTTCTTCAAAACACCAAGAGGAACAGTACACAACACCATATCAGCTTCATACGTCTGACCGCCAGCTGTCACTTCACAACCGCCATTCCCGTACCGAATCGTGTCGACGGTTTTTTCGTAAAAAATCGGGACCCGATCACATAACGCTTCGATTAACCGCCAATTCCCGCCCGGAAGAAAACAATGGTCCCCGCCCATTTCATACGGGTCATCTTGGTCCCAATAAGCAGCTGAAAGATGAGACAAACAGCCCGCATTTGCATATTCCAAATTTGCAAAATGCCAATCGAGTAACTGTTTTTCCTCTGCACGCGTGGCGACAGTGTACACCTGACGAAGCTTTTCAAGAACCGACCCTAATGAAATATCACCCGCTGACTCACCCATAATTTGTCTAAATTCGGTTACTTTATCCAAAAGCCGATTAAAAATATTTTCCACTTTTGAGTCAACTTCATCGCCCACGGGTCGGCCTTCCGGGTCGTATAACGGGCATTTATCTCTAACTTTATGTAATGGAATCGCCAGCTGTCTAGCCAAAACGCCAAGTGGATTAGCATGGATACCCGTTATAACACTACCACCAAGATCAACTGCTGCAAAATTACCATTTTGACCCATTTTTTGCGTGTAGACCCGGCCACCGGGTCGGTTTCTACCTTCTAGAACAATCACTTTAAACCCGAAAGCTAACAGCTGGCGGGCTGCGGCTAGCCCGGCGAGCCCGGCCCCGATTATTATCACAGACCCCTCGGTTGCTTCTTCGGGCATTTGAGATTTAAAAGGTGGTGAAACACCGAAATTTATATACCCGTTAAATAACAGAAAATCGTAAGCCGAATTTAGTAACTGATCGTATTCGGTGCTCACAGTTTCTTTAATTTGTCCTTTTGAAAGCCATGCTTGTACATTAGCTCGCCACCTGGCGAGTATATGATTCCTTACAACAATATAATCATTTTGTTGTTTTCCATCTAATTCCGTTACTACTTTTGCTTTAATTTCTTCTTCCAAAAGTGCATCGATTGGAAACCCTAATGAAAGTGCTATCATTGCTTCTTTTTCTGTTTCTTTTTCCAATTCTTTTTTGGTTCTAAATCGTTTTCTGGAAGAACTGCCTATTTCCTTATCCAAATAATCATCCAGCAAATTCTCATTGTAGCTTCTAGATAACGATTTCTTCCTCAATAGCCTCTTTGATACCGGTGTCTCCATCCTAAACCCTAGATTTGTTACAATAGCTAGTTTCTAATTCTCTCGTGCATTTTATCAAACACCATGTGTGCAATTGTGAGAAACATTAAATTAGTAAATTACCATAACAAATCACATAGATCGAGCTTCTGCATGCAAAATTATCTTAATTACAACGTCGTCACAGAAAACCCTAAAGTTAAAACAGTTTATTTCAAGTTGAAGATAAAAAACTTGCTATGCACAATAAAATTGGAGCCCTAAATTACTGTTTATTGGAAACTAAAAGCAGTACTTTAAAGGATTCTGCAGATCTCGAAGGGATGGGGAAGTCTTACCGTTTGTCACCGGAAGTTGAATCGATGTTATCGTCTTTTTGAAACAGGGAAATTAGGGCTTTTTTTCACAGAAAAACCGACTTCAAAGTAAATTGGAAATTTCGTTCATTTGATTTGGAGGGAAATCCCAGTCTCGTTGGGCTTAACAATAAATGGGCCAAACTTCCTACCTGGTCGGGAGGTTGAACGGGTTAAAGCAACTACCTTTTTTAGTGGGTTGTGTTTTGGATTGGTTTTGAAATATATAAATTTTCAAATATTTTAATTTGCTACATATAATTGGAAATTGGTTGTGAGCAATGTTTTAAAATCGTATTTTGCATTCAACCGGATATCTTATCATTTGAATTTTTCTTCAGGTGTTTATTGAATTGACATATCTTAAATACGGTTGAACCGGATAACAATATTATTGACTATCTTTCTCATGTAGCATTTACCATTATTTAAATATTATACAAATGCAAAAAAGACCTGCGAAAATACAAAATTATATTTATTAAATGTTTATCTAGTAAATGATCGAATATGTCACCTTTAGAAAATGCATTTCGTTCGATTTGACTCGACAATCCATATTCGATTGATCAAAAGCTTTTCATTCCCATATTTACGTTTTCTTGGTAGTTTTCTTGCAACTAAAAAATGGATCCTTTTGTAATGGCAAGTTGTATACATATATGATGGTAAATTTATTAATTAATCGCGTATGCATGTGATTATTGATCTTGCTTTTACGTATGATCCCTTCAACCCATTAATTTATAGATAATACTCCCACTAGTCATTGTGTATATATATTAACCAATGTGAAGGTCACCAAAACATATTCATTTATAAGAATTTAAGTTATGAAGATGAGCAACACCAAATGCTTGATGGTTCTTATGCTTGCTTTAACATTTGGTATAGCCCAAATATTTGGAGAAACCGTCACTTGTTTCGATCGTAAAAGCAAATGCTTCTTGAAGCAAATATCGTGCCCGAAAGAATGCCCGACAACGTCTCCCGCAAACCCGAAAAATAAAGCATGTTATCTCGATTGTGCTTCCCCCATATGCAAAGCTCAATGCAGAAGTAAGATTTCTTTTTTTTTTTTTAACAATTTTTCGTATAGCAAAGCTCGTAAAAGGAGCGGGTTGGATAGGTTAGGTAACATGCCATAGTCAGAATTAGTTCGGGTTGAAACGTGAGATATATGTTTTAATTCTTTTTTATCTAGGCTCTGACTCGCTTTGCGAGTCGACTAATCCCAAGGTGACCACCCGTTTTATTGGTAGCCCGAAGTCAACATAGATGAACATTTGTTTCGTTAAAGAAGTTTTTCCTCATAGTAAATATCTTGAAACATGTGATTTGCTTTTTAATATAAAATAAAATATAAAGTTAATTAGTATATATGTTTGAGAGTTATGGTATCAAAAACATTTTTGTAAATGAAATATCTTGAAATTTGTTTTTTTTATCTAAAATAGCATTTAGATGTTATATCAGTAGACAATATTTTTTGTATTATATTTTTTTTAACGACACATAATCTACACCAATATGTATACGGATTTGAACCTATGATCTATAGGTTAAGGGTAAAACTTTACACATTACACTAATATCACTAGGTTACAGACTTTGGTTTTTTTTTTCCTTCTATTTTATATGAAAATCTCATGTAACATTGTTTGGGGTTTAGATCTTTAAATGTAAAACATTTAAATACACGTTAAAAGTTTTTTTATACAATTGAATTATTTAACCGGTTAAAATCTTCTATTTCATTTTTTTTTATTCGTTTCCCCCTTATCAAACTCATAAAACTCCAAATGGTACAATTTTGCTAAGGTTCGGATTCTTAGAATAGCCTTAGGTAGATTTTGTAGCAATTATTAGTTTAAGTATCATTGCCTTTGTTATTATTGTATTCCTAGATTAGGAATTGTAATTGGCTTTAGAGTTTTGTTGTTATTCTTGGTTTTATTCTCTAAGCATATTTTGGGAAACCAAGCTAGTTGCCATTTTTTTTAAATAACTTTTTTTTAACTCTTTTTTATTAAAGACATTATTTGTAAATAACTCTTTTTGATCTACATATTAGCCGGGTTCAGTCATTTTAAAAAAAAAAAAAAGTCCAAATAGACCCATTCTCACATTAGCGACTTGAGATTGCATATATTATTTATGATCCAAACATGAAACCGGTTAACCTAACAAACCACATGTATATTGAAACAGACAGGAAACCGAACTGCAACGGGCGTGGGGCCGCATGTTTGGACCCACGTTTCGTTGGCGGAGACAACATTGTTTTCTACTTCCATGGAAAACGTGACGAGCATTTCACGTTGGTTTCCGACAATAACCTCCAAATCAATGCAAGATTCATCGGGCTAAGACCCGTGGGCCGAACCCGTGACTACACATGGATCCAAGCCCTAGGAATCCTTTTCAATTCCCACACGTTCTCCGTGGAGACCATTAAATCGACCAAATGGAATGAAGAAATCGACCACCTTAAGTTTGCATACAAAGGGGAAGAACTAATGATACCCGAAGGGTATCCGGTCGTATGGGAGTCCCTAAAAAGTGACATAAAAATAGAACGAATTTCAGAGAAAAATAGTGTTTTAATCACTCTTCGCGAAGTGGCGGAAATTTCAATCAATGTTGTGCATGTGACCGAAGAAGATGATCGGATACATAATTATGGTATGCCTAAAGACGATTGTTTTGCTCATTTGGAGGTACAATTTAACTTCTATGGGTTATCGTCACGAGTAGAAGGTTTGCTCGGAAGGACTTACCAGCCGGAATTCAAGAATCCGGCCAAACAAGGTGTTGCAATGCCGGTGGTGGGTGGTGAAGATAAGTATAGAACGAAATCTTTACTTTCTTCGGAATGTAATTCTTGTATTTTCTCGAAAGCCGAATCTTCGAATCGAGAGGTGAATGCAATGTAATGGTTCGTGGAAACGTAAACTAAACCAAACCGAGCAATTAATAAATTAATGATGTCAAACTTATGCTTAAATGTAATAATTCTATGTTGATCGATGATTAAATGGCTAAGAAGTTCTTGAAAATCCTATCCCTAATTGGAAAATGTTCTTTCAGTTCACCTTATTTACGAATCAAGCGTATCATATAATTCAATGTTATGGACAAAAAATATGTACATTTAAGAGATACTCCGTATGTGTTAGTGTTAAAAAAACAATGATGTAACGGTCAAAATATGATAAAATGGAAAGTAAGGAAGATGTAACATTTAATACAACTTACTAAATGTCACCATAAATTTATTGAACATCAATGTTGCGGTAGGTTAAAATTTTGTAAACAACATTCATGGCTTATAATTAAATGCTTTCCAAACCAAAACTATCATCATCATCATGCATCATCATCATCATCATCATCATCATCATCATCATCATCATCATGCATCATCATCATCTAAACTATGATGATGTATTGAAGGAGATGATTACGTGTAGGTTTTAAGAGTGGCACCACAAAAAGTGCAAACAACGGCCTTGCAAGATCTCCAAAAAAATGGGATGTAACAGAATCTGGTTTTTGTTACGATTTTGGCGACACTTGCTCCTCGACGACATCTTGAACACGATCCTGCCACCGGTTTTGTCCTCTTTACGTTACGATTTTGATCCGCAAGAAAGCAAAACACCACCATATATATAAATTGATAGATGAATGTATATATGGAGAGAGAGAGAGAGAGAGAGAGAAGGCGAAGGATATTGAGGATTTGAAATAAGATTGTTTTGATGGCTGAAAAGGGAATGCGGGTTTATCCAACATTGACAAATAAGAGAAGCTAAACTAAGTAAACAGTTACATTCCAAAGGGTTTTGGCATAGAAATATGATATTTACCATCTTTGTAAAGTAAACAATTGCATTCAACTTAAAATCGGTATTCAAACTTCATGAATAAAATAGAATTTTGTTACAATATATCAAAAAAATATAAAATATTTCATTTTAATAAAAAGAATTGAGATTAAAAAATTAAAATAAAAAAACATGGTTTACAACTAATTCAATCATCCTAATCCCAGCTAATTTACATTCGAAGTTGTTTTTTTAACGATAAATTAGTAATTTAGTAGTTCGAATAGTGACATCCAAATAGGCAATATGTCTTCCTCGAACTTAACTCCTTTTTCGGGGGATCAACTCAACTTTTTCTAGCTTGAGGAATGCCCTCAGCAAGTCTCAGATCCAATACCTTTTGAAGAAAAAGTCTCCAAGACTATCATTGATGTTCAATTGATTTATATAAATTGGTTTACATTTCAAGGTTCATAAATAGTTTTTTAATTCAATTGATTTAATTAATCCAACATACTTTCTATTTCTCGATTCATCAATCGATACAACCAAAATTTTAAAACATCAATTTATCAATTCATCATATCGATATCCATCCATTTATGTAAAAGATTGTCTAACTAATACCCTAAGTACATGATATAAGATTCATTAAAAAAAGAAGATAGGGAATAGAAACTGTGTGAGAGAGAAAATGAGAGGCAAGAGAGAATTCTACGGAAGACCAAAAGACAACGACGGAGAATGGAAGACGGTGCAACGACGGAAAGGCAATCGGAGCAGTCAAGATCAATAGAATCACAGAGACAACAAACTCAAATCCACATCTTTTTTCATTACAAACTTTGCTGAAGACCATACCGAAGGAATACTGTGGAGAGAGTTTATGAAGTATGGAGATCTCGTGGATGTTTATATTGCCAAGAAAAGGAACGCCGATGGAAATAGGTTTGGTTTCCTTAGATTCACCGGGGTGTACAACCCAATCGCTTTTGAACGCAGTCTTAAGAACGTCAAGGTGGGCTGGAATCTGATTTCAGTAAACATCGCAAGATTCGATAGGGTTCACAACCCTGTCCGCGATTATCGGCCTCCCCACCCTCCCCACAACCACCATCACCGACCCCCCCCCCCCTCCTCCGCCACCAGCATTCGCTCCTAGGGGGCAAAGCTATTTACAAAAGAAGGATGAAAGAAGGTCTTTCGATGAGGTTGTATCCGACAAGAATCAAAACAATGCCCAGCAGCAACCCCTTATTCGGTTATCGGCGGCCCATGAAACTGTAAAATGGCTCGCTCGTGACCTAATCGGAAGAGTCCCTGATTTCAAGACCTTGTGGAACTTGGAAAACCTAAAAAATGCAGACAGGTGTGACGATATATGTATCCATTATCTGGGTGGATTAACAGTTAGATTGGAGTTCGATTCCAGAGGCAAAGGAAAAACCTTCCTTGAAAATGCTAAGGATGTGTGGCAGAATTGGTTCTCCAGTCTTAATTTTTGGAAACCTGATCTACTAATTACTGAAAGGTTTGCCTCAATATTGGTACACGGGGTCCCAGTTCATGCGTGGACAACAGAGGCATTCAATGAAATTGGAAAAGCATGTGGAAAGGTAATCGTTGAAGAGGAATGCTCTGAAGATAATACGAACCTGACGGTGGGAAGAATCGGGGTCTTGACAACCGAAATGAAGTGGATCAATAAAACAATCAAAATCATAATCGATGACAAAGAATTTCCAATAAGATTAACAGAAGATCATGTCGAGTCCATTAGATTAACCCCGGGAGCTGTTCCTAACTCTCATAGAGGTTTCTCTGATTATGAAGAGGATGATGACGATGATGATGATTCCGGTAGCTCGGGTAGTGATTCAGACCAAGAGAACGGAGATTACCGGGAAGAAACCCCGCCGGATAATCATTTCCCAGAAAAGAAGACGGATAACGAAGAGAAAAAGTCTAATCATTACTCATGGGATGGCGTGCAGAAACATCACGTGGATCAAGATCCGGGGAATGAAAACGTGGTATGGAATGACATCGAGGATGAGGTCAGTGGAACGTTCCCGATGGGCCCCATAAAATATCTCGTCGGTGGTTTGGAGGAAACGGATCCCCTTGATATTATAAGCCCAACGGAGCCCAGTGATAATAATAATACCAATCCCTTTTTCGTAGAAGAGCCCAACTCGCCCATTGATTCAACCCTGCCCGGTGAGCCCAATGGTAGAAGTAATTCACTGGACCAAATTAGCAATATTGGGCCAATTGATACTAACCCTGAAACATTGGTGGCCGATACTCCTATATTCACGAACCCAAAGCAGAATACAAACGTTCCAGTTGATGCTCCTAGAAATGCCGATGAGAATAATAAGATCCCGGAAATTGATTTAAATCCTCTATGTCAGTCAATTGCTTCATCAGGTAGAACGTTATCCATACCATTAATCTTTGGTAAAGCCTCTAGGAATCGAATGAAGGAAAACAGCAAAAGCAGAAAGATATAAAAAAGGACAGATCCACAGTTCGGTGGAGAGTCTACATGCTCAATCCCAATTTCAGATGAAATCGAAAACACAATTGAAGTCGGCAATTTAATCGGTTTCCAAATGAACAGCTTTGGACCAGATATTAGAAAAGCGATTAGCGGAGCAGGATTGAAAACAGTTTCTCAATGAAGCTAATCTCAATTAATATTAGGGTACCCTTAAAAAGAGGTGGATTCAAGGCTTGAAGGTGTTAAATAAAGTTCAATTTATTGGTATACAGGAGTCAATGATAAAAAACGTTAACCCATGGCTGATCAGAGCTTATTGGGGAATATCAAGGTTCGAATTTGATTTCATTAAATGTAATGGTAAATCAGGTGGTCTTGTTGGATTTTGGTGGGTTCGAAAAGCAGCGGAATGTATAATTTAAAAAAAAATAATTTAACCACCAAGATCCACCAATGACCGAATCTCTAAACCAAAATCGTGCAACAAAGAAGAGAAGGAGAACATCATACCCTCGAAGACACCCGCAAGATGTGATGATGAACTCGTTGATAGATTATGGTCACGAAATCGTTCCCGTCCATCGATTGATCCACACCGAGTAAGTGATTCCTTTCGAGTTGCTAACGCGACACCGAAAATGCTCAAGAACTCTCTTAGAATTTCGGCAACCAAACACTTGTATTTAGAGAGAAAACCGATTTTTGCATTAACCTTCTACAACCTCCCACATCTCTCTTATATAGATAAGAGAGCATGTGGAGGTGGGTGGAAAAGCTCAACATGCATTGGACCAAAAGGAGGTTAAATGGAATTAAAGCATGCATGTGGAGAAAGTAGTGGCTTTCCTTTACATGCATTGGACCATTAAATGGTCCAATGAAATAAAAGCTACTTTAATTTCTCCCAACATTTTTATTTATCTCTTCTCTTTTAAGTGTTATCGGAAAGGAATTCCCCCGGCGTGTGACCCGATAGGCTCGCACATCATCGGCCATGATACTCGAACACGTGTGTCGGTGGGCACTAATTCTGACAATATAATCACTTATGATTAAGCTGCCACGAATCCAACAGTTTAATCATCTATGATTTAGCTGCCACGAATCCGACAGTTTAATCATCTATGATTAAGCTATCACGAATCCAACAGTTTAATCATCAATGATTAAGGTTGCGATTCTGACAGTTTAATCATCTATAATTAAGCTATCACGAATCCAACAGTTTAATCATCAATGATTAAGGTTGCGATTCTGACAGTTTAATCATCTATGATTAAAGTCACGAATTCTAACAGGTCTAATATCGATCTGGGACCCCACGCGGTTCATCAAATCGGATACAGTAAAAGGCGATGGTTTTATTGCAACTTTAGGCGTGATTATGGGCTCGAACAAGGAATGTGGTTTCATTAATTTGTACGCTTGCCAGACCTGAAAAGGAAACAAATATTGTGGAATTCGGTGTCGGATCTAATATTAGCAGATACAAGCAGGGCGTGGATTATATTTGGAGACTTCAACGAAGTCAGGAAAAGATCTGAGAGAACTGGTACGTCTTACTCCCCTACAGGTGCTAGATTGTTTAATCATTTTATTAGTAACGCAAGTATACATGAAATAAAAATGGGTGGTAGAAAATATTCGCGGAGTACACCTGATTGCAGTTCGATGAGCTTAATAGACTGAATCTTGGTCTCTGATGCATTTTTCCAATATTGGCCTAATCCCAATGTGAACATCCTCCCAAAAGGCTATAGTGACCATTGCCCATTGTTGTTGAGCACTACTAACGTTGATTTCGGGCCGTCTTATTTTAAAATTTTCAATTCATGGACTTCACTGGCCACTTTAGACCCTGTTATCTCATCGACTTGGTCTAAACTAGTCGATGGTAGTTTGCCTCCTATTGTTTTATTTTGCAGGAAATTGAAGGCGGTAAAACTGGCAATAAAAGAATGGAGATCAGCAGAATCCGATAACTCTATAAAAAGCTGCGCATTGCGGCTGAGCAGTTAGATAACAAAGCTGAATCGGTGGGTCTTTCATCAGGAGAAAAAAACAGAAGAATAAATATCGATTTTCAAATTAGAGATCAAGAAAGCTTAAAAACCCGAGACATAAGACAAAAATCAAGATCAAAATGGAATCTGGATGGCGACGAGAATTCAAAGTTCTTTCATGGTTCTCTAAACCACAAAAATCGGAAAAACTTTATCCATGGGTTAACTTTTAATGGAATTTGGACCGAGGAGCCGTCAGCATTGAAAAAAGGTACTTCAGATTATTTTGCTAACATTTTTGCTGATCCTAACAGGTCAAGACCGAGCTTTATGAGCAATAAATTCAAAAAATTGTCGGATTTTCAGAAAGTGGCAATTGAATCAGTGTTTTCGAAAGCAGAAATTAAAAAAGCAGTTTGGGATTGCGGGGTGGAAAAGGCCCCAGGGCCGGATGGATTTACGTTTGGTTTTTACAAGAAGTATTGGAGTGTAATAAAAGATGATCTCATAAGGGCAGTTAAGTCATTTGAAAACGGTGGTGAATTAAAGTTCGGTTGTAACTCATCTTTCTTCACGCTTATTCCAAAGTGTCAAATCCCGATTGCCTTGTCCGATTACCGCCCAATTAGCCTGATTGGTAGCTTCTATAAAATCATCGCAAAATTATTAGCTAATCGTCTCAAACTGGTCGTAAATGATATTATAAGCGTTGAACAATCGGCTTTCATTGAAGGCCGTAACATTCTTGACGGCCCACTCATATTAAGCGAGATTATATCATGGTATAAAAAGGTGAAAAAACAATTATTGATTTTTAAAGTGGACTTTGAAAAAGCCTATGATACCCTTAATTGGGAATTCTTAGATTCGGTTATGGCTCAAATGGGTTTTGGGGAAAAGTGGAGAAAGTGGATTCAGATGTGTTTATCTTCAGGTAGAGCGTCTGTTCTACGGATCTCCGACCTCGGAGCTCGATATTAGAAGAGGTCTTAGACAAGGTGTCCCGATGGCACCTTTTTTATTTATCATCGCGGTTGAAAGTATTCACGTGGCCATGATGGAGGCGACTGAAAAAGGCGTTTTTCACGGAATTCCCCTCCCAAATGGCGGTCCAACCATTTCCCACCTTCAATATGCGGATGACACAATATTTATTGGTGATTGGTCCGAGTCAAATGCTAGGAACTTAAAACGTCTTCTCACATGTTTTTACTTATCCTCGGGCCTTAAAGTTAATATGTCTAAGAGTAATATTCTTGGTATTGGTGTTCCTAGTCTTGAGGTTAGCCCGATTGCCAACCGCCTTAATTGCTCGGTTGGGAACACTCCGTTTAAATATTCAGGTTTAACCATCGGGGCCCCTATGCATCGTGTGGAGTATTGGGATATAATTGTCAACAAATTTCAAAAGAAATTATCTTCTTGGAAAGCATCTACATTATCATACGGGGGTAGGTTGACCCTTGTAAAGTCGGTATTAGGTGCACTTGGAATATACTTTATGTCAATTTACAAGGTTTCGGAAGGTATAATAAAAAAACTCGAATCAATCCGAGCAAAAAAAATTTGGGGCTCCAAAAAAGGTGAAAGAAAATTTAATTGGGTTAAATGGAAAAATATCCATAACCCTATTGATTCGGGTGGTTTAAATGTTCCAAGCATAAAAGCCCAAAACCTAGCTCTTTTAATCAAATGGTGGTGGAGATTGAAGAAGGAGGAAAGCTCCCTATGGAAAAACGTGATTGTCTCGCTTCATAATATTTCTCAAGATCTCATCCCATCAAGTAAATTTCCAGGTGTGTGGAATAACATAGTTAAAGTTAGGATTTATTTGGAAAAGATCAATATTCCAATAGATTCTTGGTTTCAAGCTTCTATAATTCCCGAGTCTGGAAGATTTCGGTGGTCATGGGCTTTCGAATCAGACGGTTGTTATTCGGTCTCATCAGCTAGGTCTGCGTTTGAAGGGATTCTCGCTGGGCCTCGGCCTTCTGGGAATTTCACATGGATTAGAGCAATTCCTTCTAGAGTTAATATCTTCTTTTGGAGACTGCTTCAAAACAGGTTGCCTACATGTGTTAATCTCCTGAAAAGGGGAATAATTCTGCAATCCACGGTTTGTTGTGCTTGCGAAAGGGAGTTAGAGGTTGAAGATCATCTTTTCTGGGAATGCCGAAAGGTTTGAGAAGTATGGGTTGCGTTTTGTAATTGGTGGAATATAGATATTGGAAGTATTTTGGGTCTAGATCATCTCATGCGATGGCCGGTTCGGGAAAATCTCTCTAAGATTAAATCCCAGCAGTTTATAAATTATAACTGCCCTTGTTTCAATGGCATGGCGTATTTGGAGGTATATAAATGATACTATCTTTAATAACAAGAATGGTGGTTTTGATAGAATTTTTGGAGAAGCTCAAGCCCTTGCATTCTATTGGACCAAGACAAGATCAAAATGCAAATGGAGTAGTGTAGATTGGGGGCAGTGGTGTTTAGATCCGCTCAGCTTATGATCGGGTGATGCAATGGATCTTCTGTTTTAATTGTTTTTTTCATATCTAGGTAGCTTTGTTGTTCCGGTTTATATGCACAAATGGATTTTATTAATTAAATTTTTTTAAAATTTTAAAAAAATTTAATGCATTAAATGTTTATTTATTTTTATTTAAAAAAAAATTAGGCATTAAATGGAGTAAGTTAGTCCTCTATGTAAATGGAAAATTTGGTAAAACAACACGTTTTTCCACGCGGAATAAATAGAAATACTACTCAAAACTGAAAAGTGAAAACGAAAGAAAACTCGGAAAACCGCCTAAAAAATCCCTCATTTCCCAAAAAATATAATAAATCAAAATCGGTGATCCATCCTGCTATACCTAACGAACACAGTAAATCTTTCACGCCGCCTACATCTCCGGCCGTCCGGAGATCGGAAAATGTTAAAACATTATTCTAGTCGATCGGAATGGTGGGTATTATGCGAAATGTCGATTACCATCTGGGTTTAATTTTAATTTCAGTATAAACCAATAAGCATTTCAAAATCAAACACTCATGGAGGGCAATTATGCTAAAGAATTAGAAATTGGTGTTCGAGTTGTACAAATGGCGTGTTGTTTGTGTCAGAAAGTGCAAAAGGGTTCGTTTGGTCCGAGCCCTGATCAGGTCATTTCGAAAGACGATGATTCACCGGTGACTGTTGCCGGTAAGTTAAATTTATTTAATTTTGTTCTTATTGTTCTTCAAATAAAAATTAGGGTTTATAAGAGTTTATTTGTGAATAATGTTTATAAACAGATTGGAGTGTACAAGCAATGATTAGCTGGATTTTATCAAAATCATTCGGTGAAGAAAACGTCTCAATAGTTGCAGAAGAAGACGTACAAACACTCTCCAATCCAACCGCCACAAATTTACTACAATCTGTAATTACAACCGTAAATGAAAGCTTATCAACCGCACACCGGTTCGGGCTCACGGGCCCAACCGCACCCTTAATGGGCCCACAAGTTTTATCGGCCATTAGCCGGTGCAACTCAACGGGCGGGCCCGTGGGTCGACACTGGGTCCTTGACCCGGTGGATGGAACCCTCGGGTTCGTTCGTGGAGGTCAGTACGCGGTGGCTTTAGCTTTGATTGAAAACGGGCGGGTCGTGGTTGGTGTTCTCGGGTGCCCGAATTACTCGAGTAAAAAGAAATTGGTTAATAATAATTCGAGTGTGGTGAAATCGGATGTGTGGCAAGACGGGTGTGTTATGTATGCAACAAAAGGTTCGGGTCAAGCTTGGATGCAACCGTTGGTTTGTGAGGGTAGGACCCTCGAGTGGCCCGATTCGGCTAGTGTTATACGGGTCTCGGATATTGATAATCCGGTGATGGCTACGTTTTGTGAGCCCGTTGAGAAAGCTAACTCGAATCATTCGTATAGTGCGGGAATTGCTTATAGTGTAGGGCTTAGGTAAGCTTGAAATATTACTTTTTTTATGGAAAATATTCTTGTTTCTTTTATGTGGCAATTTCGACTCGTTTACTTATGGGTTGATCCGGGTGGTGTCTTATCTCTTACGAGTTAAACGGGTAATTTTTTTATTCTTTTTGGCTCAAATGGTAGTCGAATGGATCAAACGGGTCAGTTGCCTAAAGTGTATGTTATTGTGTTTATCTCTAATGTGTCAAATTAATTTTTTAGCTTTAACGAAAATTGGTCAAATGGGTCAGTTGCCCAAAATGTATATTGTTGTGTTTTATCACTAACGGGTAACATTAGATTTTTATAGGTTTAATGGGAATGGGTCGAATTGAATGGGTCAAACGGGCCAGTTGCCCAAAGTGTATGCTATTGTGTTTTCTCTAATGGTCAAACGGTTAAAAATTAAATTTTTATAACTTAAACAGAAACGGGCCGAATCAAATGATTCAAACGGGTCAGTTGCCCAAAGTGGAATGTGTTGTGTTGACCGACCCACTTCCACCCGTGTGAAAATGACCCATTTTGGCCCGTTACCAACTCCACCTCCCTCCATACATTGCCACCCCCTTCTTATTAATGAAAACTGTTTCTTTTTCACATTATGGGCCAACTCGACCCGACCCACTTCAGCCCGTATGAAAATCACCCGTTTTAATAAAAAAAAATCATTTCTTTTTCACGTTATAATTGCAGAAAACAACCGTTGCGCGTTTATAGCATGGTGAAATATGCTGCAATTGCACGTGGTGATGCAGAAATTTATATGAAATTTGCAAAAGCAGGATACAAAGAGAAAATATGGGATCATGCTGCAGGGGTGGTGATTGTGGAGGAAGCTGGCGGTGTTGTGACGGATGCTGGCGGCCGCCCACTTGATTTTTCAAAAGGAGTTTATCTTGAAGGTCTTGATCGGGGAATTGTGGCGGTTTCAGGGAAAAATTTGCATGAAAAAATTGTAGGGGCTGTTTATGCAAGTTGGGATTCATCTCATCTATGAATCTTTGTATGTTTTGTTTTCAATGAGGGTTATATTTGTAATTTTGCGGTTGGTTTTTAGGTTAATATACTCTTTTTATTGACTTTTATAAAAAAAAAAATATTTTGGATATTAATATAGTTGAAACTTGATTTTGTTGGGTCAAATCATTGTGGTTATAAAATTCAAAGAATTCTAGATCAGGGAGGTGAAATTTTGAGATCGTGTTAAACATGAAAGTTTCATGATGAGAGTGAGACACCCCACCTACCCCATATGTGATACCCGTAAAAAATCACGGGTTGCTTTTTACGCTGAATGTAATTAATATAGAATAAATTCTTAATCGTTTATTTAATGATGATTAAATTAACTTCATGAAAATTAAATTTTTATTTGATGCTGAACGTATATATAATATAAAAATTAATCGTTAATTCCATGATTATTTCATAATGAGGTCCCGGGAATCGAGAATCCACAACTTTGGAGTTTATCTCCTGGTTTGCTTCTCCAACTACTTGGAATACTTCTATTCCCGTATTAGAAGTGAGATCCGGTGAGGACTCGCGAGGAAACCTTAGAAAAATTTCAAAAAAATCCGAAAAAAAATATATAACTCCCCATGATTATTACTACAGTTGACAAAAAAAAAATTTTAAAAAAATATGATCCACTTTTTTTTGTGGATCATAATAATGATCCATTTTTTTTGTGGATCAAAATTAAGATCCATATTTTTTTTTTGGACCATTTATGATTTTTTTTTTTGGTATCTTATAAGCTGTGATTTTTATATTTAAAAAAGAATTTTTTTTGAAAAACAATTATTTTGGATCATTTTCAAAAAAAAAATTTGGAGTCCTTGTAGTCTCACCAGTTTTTGAGTTATGACCGGATTTCACCCCCGTATTGTATTCTATTTGAAAAAAGAAATTTTATACTACTATAAAAGGAAAAAACCATAGGTTGTAGCAAATCAAGATATGAACTTAATACAATCTAGGGTAGCAATAGACCTACACACTTATATAAATTCAAAAACTGTATTATATTAAAATTATTATCATCATCCTCAACTTGTCTACAAAGAATCTGGTCACACGTGTAACTAAAAACTTCACAAAATCAGAGTACAAACAATAATTTTCATGTATGTTATTGTTAAAAGCATCCTCCTCATAAACTGTTCACACATGTAACACAATAATTCCAAAACCATTGGAATACCAATTAGGTCATTATTTCCACCAATTATTATAGCAAAAATTTGAGTGATATCAAGTTATTTATTAACAATTCCATCTACCAATTTCTAATCATGATGGTAAAGTAAAGGAAGCCAGTGAAATCTAAATAATTGCTAAGGTCTCTCCCAACAGTGACGCATCACTAAATCCATCAGTAGCGTCACATCATCCACATCCTTACTGACGCGTTACTGACACGGTCGTGCCAACAACAACTCATCACTAACCCATCACTAACACACCCTTTCCACATCATCATTTTTAATTAATTAAAAAAACATGACATTAAATTAAAAAAACATTACAATAATAATAACAAAAAAATCATTACAATAATAGAAAAATTAAAAATACTAAAATTAAAAAAAAACATTACAATAAAAAAAATTAACGTTGACGGTAGTTTGCCGGGAGGCTCCAAATGTGTTCGATTAGGGCATTACGAAGTTTATGATGCACTACTCGATCACGTAACTCCTTTTCAATGCGCAATTGGGCTGCAACCCGTTCATGCCATGTACGTTGTGGGGTATTTGCGGGGTTAGCTGTGTAGTCTTCTTCAATTGGACAAACTGCGCGGCCGTTGTCTTCAGTAATCATGTTGTGTAAAATGACACAAGCGTACATGATCCGTCGTATTTTGTTCACACTATATGGTCGTGCCGGGTTTTTAATGATTCCCCACCGTCCTTGAAGCACTCCAAATGCTCGTTCGACATCCTTCCTTGCGGATTCTTGGAACCGCTTGAACTTCAAGTTCTTTTCTTCAAGTGGATATTTAAACGACTTGACAAGCGTTGCCCATTCCGGATAAATACCATCAGCTAGATAATAACCCTTTGTAAATTGCTCGCCCGCAATAGTAAACGGAACTGTAGGAGCCCTGTCTTGCCTTAAATCATCAAACAAATCAGATTCATTAAGGACATTTATGTCGTTATTTGAACCCACCGGGCCAAAGTACGCATGCCAAATCCACAAATCGTATGACGCAACCCCTTCAAGCATTATTGTTGGACATCCTGGATCACCCCGTGTGTATTGGCCTTGCCATGCCGCTGGACAATTTCTCCAAGGCCAATGCATACAATCAATGCTACCAAGCATTCCAGGAAAACCATGTATCTCTTGATGTTTTGCATGTAAACGTTGAACATCAAGAGTAGTTGGTTTTCGCAAATACTCAGTCGAGTATAGATGGAATACACATTTACAAAAGTTGTCCAAGCAATCGTATGACGTTTGTTGACCCATGTGTAGGTACTCATCAAACGCATCAGCAGCACAACCGTACGCCAATTGACGTATGGCAGAAGTACACTTTTGAAATATATTAAAACTGGGGTAACCCGTTGCGTCCGGCCTTTCACGAAAATAATCAAAATACAGAGGTAATGGATCCTGGGTGTTAAAAGTTATACCTTGGCATATACGGATAAACAAATTCTTCGACATACGATATCGTCTTCGGAAATAATCCGGAGGGTAAACGGCATTATCGTCAAAGTAATCTTGCCATAAACGGTTAGCAGCAGCAACACGATTTCTTGGTAAGTATCTTCGTGGTGCTCTTGGAATGGAGGAATTTCGTCGTTCTTCTTCTTCCAATAAATCAAGCCTCTCGTGAGCTTCAGTCAAATCGGCAACCGACGTTGCCGCTAAATAATCCATGTATTCTAGGTTGTAATAATCGTTATGATTAGGATCCATTTGAAAAAAGAAGAAGAAGGAAATATAGAATTTGTAGTTGTGATAGTGTGTGTGTTTTTAAAATGGTAGAATATGAGGGTATTTATAGAGGTTTTTAGGGTTTAGAGTGTATTGTATTTGAAATAAGAAAATAAATAAATAAATAAATAAATAAATAAAATTTGAATTTCTGATTGCCCGCTCCCCGGACCCACCCACCACTCACGACGCCTCTCTCTTCTCCGTCGCACACTCGACGCCTCCTCACGACGTGCGCCACCGACGTGGGCGTGCCAACGCCGTCGGTGGTCGACGCCCTCTCGACGCCCCCCTCACGACGTGCATTGGCGGTTGTTGTACGGATAAGAAGAGTGGGGAGAAGCACAAGGCATTGCGTGTATATTGAAAGAAAGTATTTAGAATAGTAGTAACGGCCCTCCATCCGTCCCTTCCTTTGTACGCATCCTCTTCATTATGCGGGCTCGTGCACAACGTGTCCCCAATCGTTAAGTGTCGGCCACGCGATCTTTGTAGGTCGCCATATTTCAAAGGGAAAGGAGTTTTTCAAGGGGAATAATTTGGTCATCTGGTTATGTTGGTTTGATCGGGATTTATAATGTGTTAGGTCAAGCTAATGTGACGCTGATGTGTTAGGAGTGACCACTAAAACAGTGTTCACCCATTACTACTAGTCTTTACGGTGGTGCGTTGTTTTTAACATTTTTTAGTAGACTACAAATATGTGATACGTACTACAAGTCTTGCAAGCATGTGATTAGCGTATGAGTGTCATACTTTTTCTAAATCTTTCTTGATTAAAACGAACGATTGTGAGCAAGAATTGCTTCCCAAGCCAACATACCCACATTCCATCTTTATCTTTATCAAGGAATATGATCCGAACCTATAACATTAATTCTATTAAAATAACCAACTGCAAATTCCTAATTTTTTTTACAAGTTCCAAAACTTTCTTCACCACAAACGGAACATAATCCAGCATCCATCAAATACCAAAGAACTTCTAGTCGATTGGTACCTGGAAATTTAATTATGAGTGATGTTTTCATACATCTATATTTTATTATTTATGATTGTAACATTACCTAAAAAACTTGAGATAGAGACTTTTAGCGACAATATAAGAGCAACAGATGTTGCTATTTAAGAAAAGAATATAGATAGCTTAATTTACAAATGTTTTTCGAGTCTAGTATTTCGCTAGATTCGAGTTATTAATATATTTCGTAGGAGGTCTTCGGGAGGGTGATAACAATGCCGAAGCTCGTTTCATTATCTCCTTTTTTGCTGGTAAAAAAAAAAAAAACGAAAATATATATATAAAAATGTAACTTGAGATAGAGACTTTGGTATTTAATTTTATTTAGTGTTTTTTCTAACGTATGCCCCAGGGGCATACGTTAACGTGCATTTAATGAGCTAATAATTTCCATTTAAACAGAAATTGAAATTAATGCATATTCTAAAATGGTAATTTTTAAGTGTATTAATGTTAATCAGTACATATTTAGCAAATTATTGGCTCATTAAATGCACATTAATGTATGCCCGAGGGTATACATTAGAAAAATCATTTTATTTAATGTGATTCCCTATGTTTATGGAATTTAAAATAGAGGTGTTTAGCGGCAAAATAAAAGGGAGGATGGCTAAAAAAAGGGTGGTGATTTTTCGTTTCAAATAGTCCAAAGAATTTAAATATAGTTGCTATAGTTAAGTTGATACACATAATAAGAATTTAAAATCTATCCTAAATTAAAGCAGTTTTTTTTTTTGGAAACGGCAAATAGAATAAAAAACACCCGAACTTAGCAAGATACTAAGACGAGCAAAAGTTTACAAGCATGACAACAAAGAGGAAATCCTCCAATCGACCAAATTACATTCAAATTTACTCCTATGTTTTAACCATAAAAAGGAAGTCTCGATGATATCGCCTACAATAACCAAATGAGACATATGATTGTTGTTGAAAACCTCCTCATTTCTCGCCTTCCAAACGCACCAAAGTAAGCATTGGATCATCATTGTTAGTATTTTCTTTTTCTTTGGGCAATTGCCCCAACTAGCACCAAATTCAATGAGTTCTTTTACCGTATTAAAAGATGGCAACGGTATGTTACACCAATTAAAAAACCATATTAGCACATCATTTGTTCTAGAGCACCGTAAGAAAGCATGATCAATATCTTCGTCTTCCATCTTGCAACATTGACAGATGGTTGAGCCAATGTTAACACCTCTTTTTTCCAGGCAACATGCAACCGGGATTCGCCCGAGACCTACCCGCCATATAAAACATTTGACTTTGAGAGGAGTAATACCAGACCATAGCATGTTTATATACCCTTTTGTGGTTAATTTCTTATCCAGCCACTGCCGAATGTTATGTACCTTAAAATCCCCATCACTAGAAACATTGCATAACAATCGATCATGAGAATTGGTTAGTCGAGCATCATTAATGAAATGTAGCATATTACAAAATTCATTAACCAAGCAATGATTATTGAGACTACCCTTCCAATCCCATACGAAACCAGTAGGCGATATGCGATCTAAAACCGTGCAAGACTTATATTTTTCTAATGAGTATAAGTTAGGGAATAGCACTTGCAAAGATGTGTTGCCATGCCACTTATCCTTCCAAAATAGTGCATTAGAACCCGAACCAATTTTAAGAGAAAACATATCGAAATAATTATGATCAAGTTTCAAGAGTTCGGATTCGACCTTAGTGATATTTTTCCACACGCCCCCGTATTTGGCCGAAGCCATGATGTGAAAAGGTTTACGCCTAAGGTTGTGTATTGCACTAATAACATTTTTCCAGATACTTTCCTTGTCATCACGTAATCTCCACCACCATTTAGAAAGAAGAGCATAATTTTGGGCCTTTAATGATCCAATTCCAAGCCCACCATCCTCCTTTGATGCCAAAACAGTGGACCACGCCACCCAATTAATCTTTTTCTCGCCCCATAAAAATCGTCTTCTAATTTGCTCAAGGGATTCAATTACACATACGGGAGCTTTGAATAATGAGAAATAGTAAAGAGGTAAGCTACTTAATACCGACTTTACAAGAGTGAGCCTACCTCCAAAAGAAAGATTTTTACCTTTCCAATTGGATAATTTTGAGTTAAAACGATTAATCACCGGTGTCCAATGTTTTTTTAAATTCATATTAACTCCAACCGGCACCCCGAGATAAGTGAACGGTAGAGATCCGGGGACACAATTAACAATCTCGGCCCAATTGTTTAATTGAGACGAAGAGACCCCAACACCAAAGACTTTTGATTTATGAAAGTTAACTTGCAAACCGGAAGAGACATGAAAGCATTTCAAGATTCTAGCAAGATTTTTAAGATTCACACTAGAACCCTCCTCAACAAAGATTGCATCGTCCGCATAAAATAAGTGTGAGATTGTTGGCCCGTTCGAGCCAATTGAAAGGCCACGAAATAATTTTTTCTCACAAGCGGCCTTCATAGCAACATTAAGCCCTTCCATTGCAATAATGAATAAGAAAGGTGATAAAGGGTCACCTTGACGAACACCTTTTGAGACATGGAATTCCTTAGTTGGAGACCCATTAATAAGAACCGATGCATAAGATGAAGAAAGACAACCAAGAATCCAAGTCCTCCATTTGATACCGAAGTTCATTTGAGCTAATACAGAATCTAAATAATGCCAATTGATGGAGTCAAATGCTTTCTCAAAATCAACTTTAAACATAAACATCTTCTTTTTTGCAACTTTCGCCCATGAACATTTCGTTTATGACAAGAGGACCTTCCAATATATTCCTACCATTAATGTAGGCTGATTGTGACCCACTCACGATACCATCGATTACCGATTTCAATCTAAATGACAATGCTTTCGCCAAAATTTTATACATACAACCGATAAGAGAAATTGGTCTAAAGTCGCATAAATTAACCGGATCCTTTATTTTAGGCAATAAAGAAATGAAGGAAGAATTGCAACCTCTTGAGATCGAGCCGGTTGCTTCAAAGTGTTTAATAAAAGACATCAAATCAACCATAAGAACTTCATAATGAACTTTGATGAATTTAAAAGTTAAACCATCCGGACCGGGGGATTTCTCACCACCACAAGCCCAAACAGCGGCTTTGATTTCCGCTTCCGAGAACGGTCTTTCAATAAAAACCTGTTGCGAGGTAGTTAACTTTGAAAAATGCGGATTTACAAAAGCGGGCCTATCAATCCAATGATCAGTGAATTTTGAAGAAAAGAACCGAAAAGCTTCCTCCTTTATATCCATGGGGTCGGTCACCCAATTTCCGTTGATTGTTAAACCGTGAATACGGTTATTCCTGTTTTTATTTTTAAGTGTTCCATGGAAGAATGAGGTATTTTCATCGCCATCAATTGCCCATTTTATATGAGCCCTTTGTTTGAGATCAAGTTTATGAAATCTTTCGAGATCCGCCAATTTTGATTTACTGTTTTTAAAATCAATAATTTCAGCATCTGATAATGTTCTACTTTCCGCCAAAAGGTCAAGATCGTCTAGACGTTTTTTAAGATCTTTTAAATCTTTATTCTCCTTATTGAATTCGATTCCCCGCCACTTCTTGATCTCCGTTTTTATATGTTTCAGTTTGGCCGCGAAAAATAAATCAGGCGGGCCAAAACCATGGAAGGAAACACACGCCGATTTCACCAAATCATGGAAACCATCTCTCAATAACCATGAATTATAAAATCTAAATGGAGAAGGGCCGAAATCAACTGTATTTTTGCATAAAATTATTGGCGAATGATCGGATTGTTCACGAGGAAGGGCCGTGACCGCGGTACGAGGCTGAACCTGCAAGAAGTTCGAACACACAAGAAATCGATCCAATTTGCTCAATTTACGACAATCCGGGCTTAAGTATGTGAATCTCCGCCCGCCCATGCTAAACTCTAAAAGACCTGTAGAATTGATAAAATTGTTGAAGCTATTTGCCGAAGAACGGCAAAAAGAAGAATTTAATCTCTCATCCGGCCTACGAACTGCGTTAAAGTCACCAAAGAAAATCCATATGCCCTGACGAGAATTTTTTAAATTAATTAAATCTTCCCACAGTTGCTTTTTTTCATTTAGTGACTGAGGAGCATAAACATTTACAAGGAAAGTGTCACCAATAAAACCATTCC
This sequence comes from Calendula officinalis, assembly GCA_963853835.1. Lineage (NCBI taxonomy): Eukaryota > Viridiplantae > Streptophyta > Magnoliopsida > Asterales > Asteraceae > Calendula > Calendula officinalis. The sequence continues at coordinate 1,573,372 of OY970835.1, forward strand.
AATTGCCTCCCACTGTGAGACTGTAACGTGACTTCACACAAAAATTGGCAGTGAAAACCTCAGTGTTCCACATACTGATTAAACCGCCTCATCTACCAATGGAATCAACAGCTTCAAATTGTACATTGTTGCAACCCCAGCAACCGTTAACATCAAAATTACCAGACACTGGAACGTGCGATTCTTGCAAACCAATGAAATCAGTTTTGTATTTCGATTTTAATTGCCTAACCCAATCGATCTTGTGAGATTCACTCACCCCCCTAATGTTTAATGAAAGTAAATTCATTGGGAAACAATTTTTTCCCCCTCACCTGCGAATATTTCACACAAGATAGGATTGTCATCCTTAATTTGGAATCCAGCCTCAGCCCCAATGGCAGCCGTCTTGGTGATTTCAGGAATTGATTGAGATTGCGAACCCTCACCAGAATTGGTTGAAGACGCCGGACCAACATTGAGATCGATAATAGGAGCGGAATCAGGAACCAAAGAAACAGGAACCGAAGACGGTGTAGGCTTTTCACCGTGGTAGTGCGGACCAACGATAGAGGGCCTAATAGGAGAAAACCTCCTGCGTTTTTTAGAAACTGACCCAAGACCAATATCGGACTGGGCCTTACCCAACACAAAAGGGCTTAAACCAGATATAGAAGAATTAGGCCCAATGGGAACCGAACTCTGAAAAGGGCCAAAGTTAAAGATCGGACCCTTGGGAAAAGAATCACCCCATGTGGTGTTGCCAGGCTGTAGATCAACATGGATACTCTCAACCGACTCCTCAACTCCTGAATACACATTATTCTCCGCATTTATTGCCACATGGGGACTTAAGAATTCGTATATTATAGAAATCAAATTCAATTGAAAGGAAATCAAATTGATAAGTCACTGAATTTATTTTTACGCAAGTTTGAAATTTTAAATTTTAAATTTTAAATATTAACTCCTTTAAATACGGCCATATTTAATGGTATATTTTTAATTGCATTAAATGTAGACGAAATAAAAGCAAGGTAATCGAGTTCTTCCTCTGTTTTGATTTAATTTTAAAGTTGCATCTGCTTTGCTTAATTGGATCTTACATTTAAATTTGGGTTTTTAAACCCTTGCGTCTCGTTGAACAAAGAGGAAAAGTAATCCAGTTATTCCTCTGTTTCGATATTTGTTAAAGTCGCATCTGCTTGAGTTATTTAGATTTTAATTGCGTTTTCAGCATTTGAGTTAGCTTTCACCAAATATGATATGAGGTGAATCCAGGGTTCTGCAATTTAAAACTTTTATCGAGTTAAATAAAGGTTTTGTTGTATTTGGGTTAATTTAATTTCACATTAGAAAATTCAATTCAATGTTTAATAAAACTTGTGTTATACTTGCTCAACTTATTAGATCATCATAAAGTTCAATAACTATTTGATTAAATGAGTTGATCGATCTTCACTTACTTTTAAAGTTTTAACTGGTTTGTATATGTTGGAACAAGATCACAGATCAACTTATTACTGATGCTGCAGTTAGTACTGATCATAGTTACTACTGGTGAATACTATGGTTGTTACTGATGGGGCAGAATAACTTACTACGGATGAGTTGATACTGGTGAAGACTATAACTAAAGTTACTACTGATCAAACACATATTGAAGATACTACTGATCTTAGTAGTTACTACTGACGTTGTATCTGGACTTATTACTGGTCACCAAAGTTACTACTGACGATGCACATTTACTACTGGTGATTGCAGTTACTACTGGTACGCGTTTTGGAAGCATATCAAGTCCGAGATCTTCGCAGATATAGTTATAGAATGTAATTCAATGTATATCTTTTATTATTCGATGTAAATCAAGTCCTAGAATAACTAGGGTAAGTAGTTAGGCTTCAAGGACTATTATATATAGTTCCTTACGAATTGTAAACGTACGTGTGTATTGTTAATCAATAATATACATTGAAGCTTTTTGTGAAACTGTGTTCTTAATATTTTCGCATATTGTTCTTACAATTCATCGTTCTTAATTATATTGATATAGTGTTAATCCGCTGTAACTTCTATCATCAATTAGATCTAAAGGTGTTTATTAACTCATTCATAGTTAATCGATCCTGACAGTATAATTTTTGCAGGTTTTTAATATTGCGATCAAAGATGCATCTTTTGGCTTATATTTTGTTTTATCTACATGAGATCCTCCTTGTTACCGCAGTGTGTGCATTCTATGTAACAGGGTCAACGTTGACTCTGTTTGCTCAGCACCTTACAACATGGACAAATTCGAATCAACAAAAGCTTATATTAACTATTATTTCCATGATACCGGTTTACTCTATAGCATCATATATCGGTTTATTTGCTACAAATAGTGGGCAGATCCTATTTTTGTTTCTGGAGTCCACCAAAGATTGCTCTGCTAGTATAGTAAGAGCCTAAATATAAAGAGTAAATTACACGGAAGGTCCCTGTGATTTGCCACTTATTACACTCATAGTCCATGAACTTCGTTTATTATACTGGACGTCTCTGGTGTATACAATTTGTTACACCCATGGTTCCTACTGCCCTTAAATGACGAAAATACCATTTTGATCTTTGTAATAAAGCGAATATAAGAGACTGTGAATGTAATAAGTGATAAATCACATGGACCATCTGTGAAATTTACTCTATTAATTGATTTTTTTTCTTTTCTCTCTTTAATTCATATTTTTCTGCCATATTCAAACTCACCACCCACCTCTATCTTTTTGAATTCAAACCTCAATCAATAACCATTATCGTCGCGTCATCAAATCCGCTGAAAAGTTGATCCATCACAAACCCAAGCCTCCTCCAGTTGTTTAGCCGCTGATGACGTTCTATCGACCTGGGTGTGCAAAACACCAACTCCCCTGGCGACATGCATCAATTGTCTGAATCACAGCGTGTGCAAACCACCAACTTCTCTGGCGACGTGCATCGGTTGTCTGAATCAATTCAGGTCGATAGAACATCATTGGCGGCAGAACAATTGGAGAAGGCAAACGGATGCCGGGGTTGGTGATGGATCGACTTTTAGGAGGTTTGGTAGCGTGACGATAATGGTTATTGATTGATGTTTGAATTCAAAGAGGTAGAGCTAGGTGGTGAGTCTGAATGTGGAGGAAAAACATGAATTAAAAAGAGGAAAAAAAAAATCACTTAATAGTGTAAATTTCACAGATGGTCCATGTGGTTTATCACTTATTACATTCACAGTCCCTTATCTTCACTTTATTACAAAAGGCCAGAGGGATATTTTCGTCATTTAGAAAAAGTTAAGGGCAATAGGGATCATGGGTGCAACAAACTATATACACCAGGGACGTCTAGTGTAATAAACGAAGTTAAGGGACTGTAAATGTTATAAGTGGCAAACCACGAAGACCTTCCGTGTAATTTACTCAAATATAAATTTATCTTTGTGATTTTAGTTAAGTGTTAATTAGTTAATTCTAATTTTATTTGTTTATTACTTGACAGGTTATTGTGGCGTTCTTGAGTTTGCTGCTCGAGTGCTTGGATAGACGCTCTATCCTCCTCATAAAAGATATTTTCACAACGTTAAATGAGTTTAACCATGGCAACTTTCTGGTACATAACTCATTTTCTTATTGACTTGATTAGTTATAACTTGAAGACTATGAATGTCATTTCTCAAAGTCTTTTAAGTTTTTATTGATGTCAAATTTGACATGTTTGTGTTGTTTCTGTAAGCATTTATTTGAAAGGGAGCGGTATCAACACCACAAAAATTATATCACACACCACAAGATAAGTATTAAAGTAGACCGTATAAATATACTAAATCAAATGTTGTGGTGTGCTATATAATTATGTAGTATAAAAATTACATCCCTTATTTGAAGTGAACTCCAACAAATTGGTGCTATATATAAATATTTTACAGTTCCAAAATTGTGTCGGCTGTTTTGATGATGATAGATATACATTCTAGCATGCTACACATGGCATTACTTGTGATTTCCCACACCCCGACTTTAATCGCAACATATGCCATCCACCGATACTACAGAATGTATAGGGATGAGTTGGCATTGCATAGCCCTAAATTGAAGTTATATTGTATGTACGGGGTCGTACTAATGAACACATGTCAGGTACATTTATTTATACACATGGATTTTATATTTAGGGAACAAATAAGGTGTTTTAGATGAAGTAATGATATGTTTTATTATTATTTTCAGGGACTTGTGCTTAATGGGCTTGGGGCTATAGGCATATTCAAATCAAATGTGCCACATATCAAGCACACTTTGCAAAACACACTTGAGATTGTGGAGGTCGTTATTTAGCAGATATTTATATGTTTGCATACGACATGGCACCATATTTTCCGTATCGTCTGCCCGTGAGTTGCGTTCGGGCAGCACAATATGTGCCCGTGAGTTGTGTTCCTCCTGTCCTTCTTGGGCGCCTTGATTTTCTGGAACGAGATGCTCCTCCTCGCCCGTCACAACATATTCGTCACCGTCGACATCATAGTAGCCCGTCTTTGTCAATTGAGGATACTCTTGGTATTAAGCAAGAGTGAGAATATGTGTTATTAACCTTAAAGTGTTTCAAATTTTGTTTTTTCATGGTTGCGTTTAACGTTGAGAATTAGTCGCTTGTATATTGTGTTTTTTTTTTTTTTTTGGAAACGGCTTGTATATTGTGTTTGACATGGTATAATTGCTTCCATTTCATACAGTCAACGTACTCGTTGATCTTGTTTAGGATAACTTGAGTTTGGCTTCTGGCTTATATATTATATAAATATAAATATACTAGGTTATGACCCGTGAAAAATCACGGGTTGTTATAATTTTACTGAAAGTAAGAATAATAGCAAACAAAAATGAATTGTTAATTGTATGTTAATTATGTATGAGATTAAAAGATATATACTTCTCCGATTCAAAATAAGTGACACACTTTATGTTTTGCGGTTTTTGAAACAAAAGATTATAATGATAATTAAATTAGATTAATTGGATGGTTAATGGGAGTGGGTCCCACATCTTTTGAATAAAATGAGGTTAATGATGTTTAAACGTAAAAAGTAAGGGTAAATGAGTCATTTCACTTTAATAAAGTAGATAGTTAGTGAGTGTGAGTCCCACTATTTTTTGCCAAATAAGGTAATTTTTCAAAGTTTGTCACTTATTTTAAATCATTTCAAAAAGAAAAGTGTGTCACTTATTTTGAATCGGAGGAAGTAGTAGATTTTAAAAATCGAGTGTAAACATTATATAAACATGAGAATATATAATATATAAATATATAATCTATATTATAATGGCTCCTTGATATTGTATTTCAAAGACTCCAGTTTCACAGTGTCGAAATGGCGATTTGGTTAAGATTGGGGATGACTACGTGTTATGCAGACTTGGCATATGAAAATGCACTTCAAATTTCCAATATAATTTTGGTCCATATGGCAATGAATCTCAGAGAAATTGTTCCTAAAAATAAGACTTGTATACCCGGCTCACAATATAAGAGGGATTTGAAAATTGCCAAACCGGAAAAGGTAGCAATTAATACTGGCTTAATTTAGTTTATATTAATTAGTCCGTTCTTAATTGTTGAGTCTAAAAACTAAGCGGGATTTTTTGATTTGAGGGTGTCTTTAAGGGTGCCACGTGGCAGTGGAGCTATAAAAAAATGACATGTGGCTCTTAAAAAGCTTGTTTTATTATATTAGAGATTCAAGTTAGTACTTCATTTTTATGTAGTCTGAATAGATAAATATCAACCATTGATTTAATATAATTAATGTTCAAGATTAAACACATATTACACACATGGAGGGTATTTTATGTCTATCCAATTGATTAAGACATGTATAACAACCGTAATTTTGTGTTTGTAATTTTGTATATTTAATTCGGGATTTTTTTGAATTATATTATTTATGTTAAGACCTCGTCTACCGTTATGTCATGTTGAGTGTTTGAATGTTTAAACTCGTGTTATTTGAAAATGGGTCAATAGTTTGGATTATATCAAGTTGGAAAAACGGGTATAGCAGAAATCGGGAAATCGCGGCGCGATCTCCATATTCGCGGCGCGATCTTAGCCAAAGACGAACAGCGACCCGAAATAGCGAACCAGCCCTCGCGATCTATTAACGCGAGTTAACGCGGGGTCATAGTTCGCGACGCGATCTCCATCTGGGCTGTATAAAAACGTGGAAATCAGGGTTTTAGCTCATTTATCACCCTAAAACCCTAGTGGCCGTTTTTAGAGAGAGAAGTGACGATTTTGGTGATCTTTGGCTCAAATCTTCATCAATCTTGGAGATTTTAACATCAAAGGTAAGGATTCTTGATCCTTCATACTTGGTATTTAGTTTTCAAGCTTTTCTTGGGCAACGATGGTGGTTTGGGGAACCAACCATGTCATCTTTGGGGAAGATGACCAAATATGAGTGTAAACCACTCCTTGTGAACTTGTAATCAATGTGTACAAGTTGGATTTGGGTTTGAGATTCCACTAAGTTGTATGAACTTGGAGGTTGGGAATGTTAATATGGATTAATTAGTAATTAGTTATGGATAATAACTAGTACTTGTGATGGTATTGATGTTAGGTCAAGAAGACCTGGTGTTTGGAAGTACTTCTTTATTTAAGAAGTAAGCTTTGTGTGGATTAACACACTATTTGGATAAGCATTGCTAAGGTGAGTACATAGTAAGGTTAATTTTTATGATTGAAATGCTAAGAGTCTTTATTAGATAATTGAATTGATAAAGAAATGATTGAACTGTTATACATATGAATTGAACTGTCATTGAGTTGATTTGACTACCACTAGTATGATGTGATTTATATCATGGAGCATTGGCTCAAGATTTGTGAATTGTATGTGGTAGCTATGTAATCGGATCTTAGTTAACCCACACAAGTTGGGGGAGTTAGTGACTACTACTTGGGGCGGTATCACCCTGCGCAAGAGTAGTATGTCGAGAAATAGATAACCCGGAAAGCGGGGGAGTTTGAGATAACCCGGAAATCGGGGGAGCAATAGATAACCCGGAAATGAGGGAGTTTACCTATATAACCCATATCGGGTGAGTTTGTTTCGGGGAGGCCCGTTACGTATGTGTGGGCTTATGGCAAGCCTTAGAGTTGATTGACTATGTGCAATGTGATATTTGTTTAAATATTATTTTATTGCAATTATTTCTAACCGTGTCTAAAACCCATGTTTCTCACGAGACAATTTTGTCTCACGTACGACATTTCTTTTGACTATGTACTCAGGTTCGGGAGCTAAGGATTAGGCGGCCCGTAGTTAGCATTGGAAGTGATTAGCTCGGTGTACCTATTTAATTCCCTAGACTTTAGTTTTGATATTATTCTAACACCAGTTTTTGGTACTTGTAATCATTCCAATTGTTTTGCTTAAATTACTTTTTGGATATTATGGATTTTTATTTACTAAACTTGTTTATTTAAAAAAGTTTAAATTGGTTTGAAAAATTGAGGTGTTACAACATGCGTCAAAATCAAGGTATAATATTAGAATAAAGAATTAATTGATTACACATGTCATCTTATCAAGTAAGTAGACACATAAGTAAACACAGAATGTAGGCATCAATATCATTTCCTCTTAATTTAACATGTCCTTTTCAAAACTTTTATATAATGAAAATGATCATTACAGGGCAATTTTTATTCATACAAAACAATTTTATATCAAATGACAAACTCTTAGTGAGAAGAGTGAAATGTAAAGTGTGGTAAAAGAAAAAAAAGATATAATTGTTAGTTAACATAAAATTGCTCTATGTAAATAAAAATTACTCCGTAAAATTCAACTCCGGCACCTCCTTATGTTGGGATATAAACAATTTACTATTGATATGCATATTGTTACTGATCAAGTCTTGATACTGGTACAAGACTTACTATTGAAGATACTACTGATCAAGAGTTATTGCTGCTATAACTACTTGATACTGATGTATGAATTACTACTGAAGATACAACTTACTACTGATCTCGTGTTTACTACTGATGGATCAATATTATTACTGCTCGATGGATTTACTACTGCTATGCTTATTTATGTAGTATATCGAGTCCGAGATCTTAGGAAAGTTTGTTTAGAATTAATATCTTTTGTAATTCAAATTGTAATCGTATCCTAGAATAACTAGGGTAAATACTTAGGCTTAAAGGACTATTATATATAGTTCCTTATGAATTGTAAAGATACGTGTGAATTGTATTCGTTCAATCAATATACATTGAATCTTTTTGTGATAAACTGCGTTCTTAATAATTCGTATATTATTTACAGTTTATTTGTAACACCTCAATTTTTCAAAACATCTTTTAAAATATATTTTTAAATAAAAACATTAAAAAGTCCAATATCTCAAAATACGGTTTAACAAAAACCTTTTAAAAGTTTATCAGAGTATTAAAACTGGTGTTACAATACAATATCATAACCATAAGATAAACAGGATCTACCTACGAGCTCCCGAGCTGATCAACTCTAGGCCACTTCTAACGGGACCTTCTAATCCAACGATCCTGAACCTGAGTACATAGCCACAAAAACAAAGTAGTACGTGAGACAAAATAGTCTCGTGAGATACATGAGTTTTTCGACCCATTCTCAAATATAATAAAAGTCATAATATTCATTTCTTTTCTTTAATCACTTATTAATTATCAATATATATTCTTACTGCTTATTCGTATTTACTAGTAAGCTAACCGTAAGCTTACCCATCACATAGTCACATACATGTAAGCTATCCATAAGCTTACCAAATCTTTATCACATACGCTACAGACCTCTCCGAAACAAACTCCCCCGATGTGGGTTAACTAGGTAAACTCCCCCGTTTCCGGGTTAACTAAAACTCTCCCGTTTCCGGGTTAACTGAAACTCCCCCGTTGTTGGGTTAACTAAAACTCCCCCGTTTCCGGGTTAACTATTTCTCGACAGGCTACTCTTGCGCAGAGTGGTACCTCCCCAAGTAGGTGTCACCAACTCCCCCAACTTGTGTGGGTTAACTATGATCCTTTTCTCAACACATATTGAAATCTCCAAATACGGGCCTATGCCCCAATAATACATACTAAAACATAAATTAGAATACATCTATTCTAATTATCATATTATGCTCGTTTCTTATTCAATTTCAATATTGATTTAACCGAGTCCTTTATTAAATAAAACATATTTATCATTTATCAAAACATAACACTTTAACTTCTCTTTGACTAGAATATAAATCTATTTCTAGTCACTTTATATTTATTTCCCCTAGCAATTCAATCACTACTCTTATTAGTATAATATACTAATCAATACTTGATACTTGAAAATCATTGTTATTAGCTTTATTAATACATATTATTAATAAGCCAAATGTCATACTTTCTTAATCATTACTCTTAGTCAAACATCATATTAGTAAGGAATTATTAATTACTTTTCATTATCATAACTCTTTCAAAAATCATTAGTCATTTAGACATACTTAACTAGTCTATTACTTGCATTCTTTTAGCTCTTTAATCATATCTTTATTAAAAATATTTATTAATAAAGACTCATAAAACATCATAGTTTTCAAAATCATTTGCTATGTACTTAATAAAAGTCTCATGTACTCACCTTAGCCAAACTAACTCCAAATCGTGTCTGACAACACGAATCCTTGCTTTCCAACTTGTGAAGTGTTACCAATCTTTAGGTCTTCTTGACCTACCATCAATATCATCATACAATCTAGTTATTATCCATAACCAATCGCTAATCAATCCATAACAACATTCCTAACCACCAAGTTCATCCAACTTGGTGAAATCTCAAACCCTAGTTCATGATTCCATCACAAATTCCCAAATCTAACTTGTACACAATGATTACAAGCTTACAATGAGTGTTCTACACTCATGTGTAGTCATCTTCCCCAAAGATGACATGGTAGGTTACCCAAACCACCATCTTCCCCAAAATAAAGTTCATAACTAGTTAGATAACATCAACAATCAAGAAATCTTACCTTTGATATTTAGATCCTTCAAGATGGTGAAGATTTGAGCTCAAGAACTCCAAAACCGCCCCCTTTCTCTCTCTAAATTGGCTGCACACTTCAAGGGTTTCAAGAATGAGAAAACCCTAGCTTTTCACGTTTTTATATACCCAGACACGAGTTCGCGCCGTGAAGAAGAAGTTCGCGCCGCGAACTTCCCGCGTCGGGAACTCTTCGCGATTGGGAACTGGTCGGGAACTCCAAGATCAAAAACTCCAAGTCCTCTGTCCAAAGTTCACGACCGCAAACTATTGTTCGCGTCGCGAACTGCCTAGTGCAGCTAAGGCTGCACTTTTTGTTGTTAAATCCGACCCGGTTTCGTCATTAACCATATCAAACGGTGTCCAAATGACACGAAACCAATTCCTACGTCTTTTAAACAATTTATCCTTATTTATCATATTTTTCCATAATTTATTTGATTCAAATTTCGGGTCGTTACATTATTGTTCTTGATTAAATCAACATAGTGTTAATTCGCTGTAACTTCTATTGTTGAGTAGATCATTGTGTTTATTAACTGTTTTGATTAATCGATCTTCACACCTTATTCTCTAAATATGCAGCTTCTTTAATTCCAAAGATACGACCTCTTTTATGTCAACTTGGTCTTATCAACTCAATCAACTCCCCTTTTAGCGTGTGTTTTTAATTCCTCTTTTGACTTAATAAATATCTCCATTTACGCCCCGTCCTATAAAATAATAAAACTCATCAAAATAGTATAGTATATATAATAATATATCAACACATTTATTAAGCAGATAAAACAAAATAAAGTGTAATACTACCTCCGTATCAAAATAAGTGATATATTTGAAGAATTACATTTTTTAAAGTAAAAGATTAAAAAGTGGTTTAAAATAGATTAAAGTGATATTAATAATGTTTAAAACTAAAAGTAAGGGTAAAAGGGTAATTTACTTTATTAAAGTAGATAATTAGTGGAGAATGAGTCCCACTTTTTTACATAATAAGGTAAGTTTTGAAAGTGTATCACTTATTTTGTTTCACCCCTAAATAGTATTCTAGTGAGTACAAAGGATTTATCTAGTCCCAAGGGATAAATCCTAGCCATTGGATCAAGATGGTCAAGATCAAATCCCCCACCTACAGCCACCTCCGGCCGCCGCCTCCGGCCGCCGTCCGCCGCCGGCCACCGTCCGCCGCCGCCGTCCGCCGCCGGCCGGCGGTGGTGGTGGTGGCTGACAGTGAAGGTGCTAGTGCTAATGGGGGTAGTGGTGGTATTGATGTATCGAAGCACATGTGCTTCACTAAAACACAACATATTACTTCTAAGCACATGTGCTTCAGGTCACGAAATACATGTGCTTCAAATCACTAAAAACATGAGTTTCTAAACACACAAGGGAGCATACGAAGCACATGTGTTTGACGTTATGAAACACATGTGCTTCACTACACGGAAAAAAAATCAAAACAAGTGACGAACATATCATTATGAAGCACATGTGCTTCTTAAAGCCAAGCACATGTGCTTCATAAAGCAAAACACATGTGTTTTTGTTCTGAACACATGTAACTTACAAGCAAGTCATTTGTGTTTGAATCACGAAGCACATGTGCCTGACGTTATGAAACACATGTGTTTCACTACACAGTAAAAAAATTAAAACAATTGACGAACATATCATTATGAAGCACATGTGCTTCATAAAGCCAAACACATGTGCTTCATAAAGCCAAGCACATGTGCTTCATAAAGCCAAGCACACGTGCTTCATAAAGCCAAGCACATGTGTTTTTGTTCCTGAACACATGTAACTTACAAACAAGTCATTTGTGTTTGAATTACGAAGCACATGTGCTTGAAGTTATGAAACACGTGTGCTTCACTACATAAAAAAAAATCAAAACAAGTGACGAACATATCATTATGAAGCACATGTGCTTGTAGTGGTGGTGGTGGTTTTGAATCTTGATCTTGACCATTAATTTTTCTTGATCCAAGGGCTAATAAATATCTCTTGGTACTAGATAAAATTAATGGAATATCTTGAACATTTCACTAGAAAGTGTATCACTTACCTATTTTGATACAGAGGTAGTATAAAATATGGGAATTAGTTTTCCTACCACAATTTTTGATTCCCCTACCATAATGTACACATATTAATGCAAACTGTACAAGTATATAAAGTAATTATTGTGGTATAATGCTTAAAAGATATGGTAGGAAAATCACCCTATAAAATATACGGATCATTGACGAAAGCTTTTGAAATCATGGTGTAAACTGTAAACTTTGTAATATTGGTTGACCATACCATCTTCCATCATTGCTGCAAAGTTTTTCGTTTAAATAATATAAATTACGTACCTTCTTCTGAATTTGACATATTCAATTCAAGATGTTGCACCTGTCACCACTCACTTCTATAATGTCAAAGTGAATAAATTAGTTGGTAGATATAAAAAAAAAAAAAAAAAAAAAACAATATCACTTTTTATTGTTTTAAGAATTATACTTCCTCCATTTCAAAATAAATGATACACTTTTCATTTTGGGGTGTTTTAAAATAAGTGATACACTTTAAAACTTTCCTTATTTGATAAAATATAGTAGGATCCATACACACTAACTATCTCCTTTAAATAAAGTAAAATTACTCATTTATCATTACTTTTACTTTTAAACATCATTAAACTCGTCACTAACCTTGTTGATTGGTTGGCAACAGCCTTTTTTCCACTTGTTACGTGTCTTTTGATGACGGAAGGTTTTCAAATATTAGTAGTGACTTATAGAAGAAGGTTTGTCCTCCATACTTGGCTCTTCCTTACTTCTTTATTTTCATGTAACGTCACATCGAATTTTTCTTGCTTACATACATGTTTTAACACCTTAAATTTTAAAACAATTTATAAATAAAATTTCATCTCAAAATGCGTAACAATGTATTGTTATCAAATATCAGCTTTACAAAAATCGAAGATTTCTTGTTTGAGATTATCAGAGTTTACAAAAATGATGTTACAAATTTTATCTTAGTGATAGGATAAGGATTCTAATTATCAACACCACAAACATAGTACGTGAGACAAAGTTACCTCTTCTAACCGGACCTCCTAATTCTTCGATCCCGAACCTGAGTACATAACAAAAATACAAATATAGTACGTGAGATAAAATTAGCTCGTGAGATACATGAGTTTAGACACGACAATTCAAATAGTCACATAACATCATTTGCAAACTTTATTATATTTATAACGGGTCACTTCTTTAATTCATCATTGGTCAAATGTCAAGATAACTCGCGCCGCTAATTACGAACCCGCGATTTTTCGCGTCGCGAACCTCGGCGCGATCTCGAGTTCTCGTTTACGCGGAAAATAGCGTCCGCTATTTATGCTTGATGTTTGGTTTGACACTACTTCGCGCCGCAAATTACCGTGTTCGCTCCGTGAACCTGGCCTGGCTGCCCTATTCGTTTTTCTTCCTCGTTACTTACCAAGTTTGACCCGTATCTGATACCAACGATCAACGCGACTTATAAATTCAATCAATATCCATATTTAGCTATTATATTAACTAATGTTCATCATATAATAGACACACAAACCGTTTATTCACCGAAATATTTTAATATAATAAAATCCAAAAATTCGGGCCGTTACACATGTCAACAACACTTCTCCCTTTCTTCTTCTGTTTTGTCACTTCAACTCCTCCTCACCATTTTTTAATGACACACAATATTTATAAAATAAATACACCACATTAACTAAAAAAACATTATAATTAATTAAGAAAAGATATTACATAAGTTAAAAAAACATTTAATAAGAAATTCGAAAAATGACATTGATAAAAAAAATATAGTTAGTGTTGATGTTAGTTTGCTAGGAGGTTCGATTAGGGCACAGAAAAGTTTGTGATGCATAATTCAATTGTGTAACTCGTTTTCTATATGCATATGTATTGCAACCCATTTTCTCTACAAACGTTGTGGAGTCAGCCACATAGTCTTCTTCAAGTGAACAAAGTGCGAGGTCATTGTCCTCAGTAATCATGTTGCGTAAAAGCACACAAGTATAAATGACTCGGCGTATTTTGTTCACTCTATATGTGTACTCTAAAATATGTGTATTTTGCGTAAAATCAAACAAGTGTGCCAATGCCACCGTTGACACCGGTCTAAATATGTGTATTCTAAGGTTTTGATCCATATTTATATCGATGAGTAGTAAAGAGTTATTTTTTTATTAATACTTTATCCGATTCAAAATAAGTGCTACACTTTGGGTTACACGATTTTTGAGTCAAAAGATTATAATGATGGTTAAATTAGATTAATTGAATGGTTAGTTGATAATGGATCTCACACCTTTTGAATAAAGTGGGGTTAATGATGTTTAAAAGTAAAAAATAAGGATAAATAAGTCATTTTGTTTTGTTAAAGTAGATAGTTAATGGGTGTAAGTCCTACTATTTTTTTGCCAAATAAGGTTATATTTCAAAGTATAACACTTATTTTAAATCACTTATATAAAAAAAGTGTAGCACTTAGAAGTACATGCACATTTCGATATTACTTTAAAATATAATAAAGCCAGTGTGAAAAAGAATCCTTTCAAGTACGCCGAAAATTTGTTTCCATCGAGAAGTTGGTGTACCTTTAACATTGCAAATTTGATACTCTCGATCTTCCACAAAACAATTTCATCTTTTTCTAATTTTTTATTCTATAAAAAATTTCTTATTTCTTAAATTTGAATATTACCAAGAAATTCATCATTAATTATCTTCTAAAAATACATTTTCTTTTCAAACTAACCTTATATTTTAATCAAATTATATTTAAGGACATCACTGATAACTATAACCCAAAAGAGAAATGAAAACTTTTTTGTGGGACAGAAAGAGTATTTAGTTATTTGTATATAAAGCTAATGATGTTACCGCAAAACTCAATCATTGATCAATAATATATAATGGATAAATCTCAATAATTGATCAATAAAATTTATACAAAACATAATATTAAAAATAACTAAATTTGTAAATATTACAAACCATGCTCTAAGCTTCTATTTATATCAAATTATGCTTTTGTTTGTATCAATCAATATTTTGGGATTATATATAAAGTATGCTCTATGCATCGAATGTAGATTCGTATTTATATTTTCATTTGTATATTCTTGAACTATATAAATAAGCTAACAACTATCATAAATTTTATCTATAAATGTGTGACGTCCTTATGGGAGTTTCATCTAGAATAAATTGAAGAATTACCATTTTGGCATTTTCCCCCCAAAAGAAACATTGTTTCGCGACGTGTTTCCACAGCCCTATATATAAATAACGTTTCTCACTTGGTTGCTAGCTTTTCTATTCTTCCTTCATTTGGGACAAAAGGTAAGTTTTACTCCTTATAAGTTTTGTATTTTATCTGCTTGAGTTAATTGGATCTTTACATGTATATGTATTTAAACATTCAAACGTTTTAGATGAGTTTATCTTTCAAAAGTTTTAACTGGTTGATATAATTTATGCAGGTTTCGTTTTGATATTGCAATAAAAAATGGATGTTGGGGCTTATATTTTCTCTTATAGACATGAGATATTGATTGCTAATGGAGTGTGTACGGTGATTGCAACATCGTTAACGCTGATATTGTTTGCTCAGCACCTTCGCGCCTGGACAAAACCCAAACAACAAAGTTGTATAATTGTGATTATTTTTATGATACCCGTTTATTCTATTGCATCCTATATCAGTTTGTTTGCAACAAATGGTGGGGAAATCCTATTTTTGATTTTGGAGTCCATAAAAGATTGTTATGCTAACTATGTAAGTGCCTAAAAATTAATGAACATTGCCATATTTTTGTGATTTTAGTTAAGTGTTAATTCGCTTCATTTGATTTTATATGTTACTGCGTATTTGTTTACTACTTGACAGGTTATTGTGGAGTACTTGGGTTTGCTGCTTGTATGCTTCAATAAACGTCATATCTTCATCTCAAAAGATGAATTTTTCATAACATTAAGACAATTTATGCATTGCAACTTTCTGGTACATAACTTTTATTATTAGTTATAACTTTAGGACTTTGAATGTCATAGAATTACATATTATGTATTGACGTCTATATATGTTAAACTACATATAAATGTATCTTACAAGATGTTTACATGTTGGCAGCCAAGAAAAAATGATCTTACGGATGAACAAAACACAAGTGTCGTTAAGTTTTGGGCATACATGTCTTTAGCTATTAAAGTCGTGTGCGCTGTTTTGATGATAACTTTACAAATCCTTGATAGACATCCTAGCTGGCTACACAAGACATTAGTTGGGATTTCCATCATCCCATCTTTCTTTGCAACATACTCCATCAATCGCTTCTACGAAATAATAATATATATGGAACCTGACTTTGCATTGAATAGCCCTAGATTGAAATTCTTTTGTATCAACGGGATCGTACTAATGAACACATGTCAGGTAAATTATATACGTTAATGCTCGAATTTCAAATTTTGGGAACAAATGAGGTGTTTTGGGTATGAAGTAATGATTTTTGATTATTTTCAGGGAGTTGTGATTTATGGTCTTGGGGCTATAGGCATAATCAAATCAAATGACATTGGGCTAGATGTGCCGCATGCTTTGCAAAACACACTCGAGATTGTGGAGGTGTTGATTTTCGCAATTATTCATATGTTTGCATACCAAATGGCACCATATTTTGTGCCTATCCTGCCAGTGGGACGTCCCGTTCTCGCAGAACAAAATGTTTCTCTTGTCCCACTAATTAGGCGATCCGATTCCGGGGAACAAATTGTTCAACCACGTCGACGTGATATTCGTCAACGTCGACGTCAGCTTTGGCAATCAGATTCTATGGCCCCGTGGTTTCCTTCGTCGCCAAGAGATATTCATCACCGTCGACGGCGGTCCGTTTCTACGGAACAAAGTGATCCTCCTACGCCTCCATTTCCTTCCCCGTCACAAGATACTCGTCTCCGTCGACGTGATAGTTATGCGAGTCTGACGATAGAGGTAGGATCTAATATGAGTGAGGCAGATTATACGAGCGATGAAGATATTACAAGATACGAGACTAATGTTTCTATTAATCATTATAATACGTCTTATAATTAACGTTAAGGGTGGCCATAATAAAGGAGGAGTTCCTAAATTATCTTTCAGTTTTTGTTTTTTTTCTTGGTTGCATCTAATGTTGAGAAGTCGTTGTATGTTGTGTATGACGTTTTGCTTATTTGTATATGTTTTCGTGTGTTCGGCGCAGTTTGTTGGCTTTTGTCGTCGTTTTTGTAATATATTTTTTGAAAAGTGAGTATTATTTTCTACTATTTAGTGTTATACATCAGTCTACCCACTAGATTAAGACGTCTATTAAAATCAAAAGATGATATGAGGAAACAAAATTAGTAGATTACATATGTTAAGTTTAAAAATGAGTAGAATTATGCCTATGACTAAAAGATAATAACAAATATAATTTCTCTATATTCTTATATCTTTCCCATAATAAATAAATGTCCAACAACAAAATTGAGAAAAAGATGGAAAGAGCTTATCCAAGATCATTTTCATCTTTATAAAAAGGGAGCTGATTCGTACAGAATATAATTTAGTAATACAAAGCAATTTCAAATGAAAAGACAGTTATGCCCTTCTCACCCTAATGTAATTGGCTGATTGGTTTATCTAAAATGGTCGTCCCTAACCTTCATCCCCTCGCACATCCGTTCATCCCTAAAAACCCATTGACGATTGAGTTGAAGAACACTGACAAGTCAAACCCCAAATAGAAAATTTTCAGATTGAATATGATAGAACAAACAATCAAACAAGCACGCAATCGCTACAAACAAGCACGCCAATCACTACACCAAGAAACAAGCACACTGAAAATCACACACGCACACACTAATACAAACAAATAGAAATATTGATTTTATACCCACAGAGGAATTAAACAAGGAAATCCCAATCCCCCAACACCAATGATTTTACAATTCAAACAGCAACGGTATCGCCGGAAACAAAAAAACAGATTCCGGTTCAAAATGTCAGGTCGACTACCCAAATTCGATCAAACCAAATTTCGGATCAGGTAACGATCTTATATATGGGTACGTGAAACTAGGATTTGGAGTTGAGAAAAAACAGAAGTGGCGGTGGCGGCGGTGGCAGCGGTGACGGATGGAAGAGGAGGGTGGAAGTGGCAGAATATGGTGATAATCCGGTGGTGTATAAATTTTTTAGCAAATGGGTTTGTAAGGATAGAGAGGATGAAGATGGGTATGGCAAGGGAGGTTGAATCTATGAGATTGGAAATGGAGATGAAACAAACGGAATTGTTTATCGAATCAAAGGAAAGAATTGCATTCGTTCTTAGATGCGGTTCTGGACAGATTAAGAAGATTAAGAGAGAATGTTGATTTAGGTGAAGAACAAGCAGTTTAAGTTTTGGGTTATGGTGATTTAGGTCTTTAAGGTGGAGAAGCTGTTTCACTATCTTGCACAAATTTCGTTATTAGAGAAGAGGGAAAGGGTATTATTGTCATTTGATGTGAAATTGCTCTGTATGGATAAAAATTGCTCAGTACGAATCAGCTCCCTTATAAAAATTGGATCGAGATTAGAGGATCTTACTAAAATATCATACTCTCTTGTATAAATATAACCAGAACTTAACAGATGGTCAATAATCACCGGTCAATAATTTTACAGAATATGCTTTCATATTTGCTTTTTATTATTCATCTTCTAAGTTATGAATGCTAAAATTGAAATACTAAAGCAATTGTCTAGAAAAAATAATAAATAAATAAATTGTGACTCATACCACAACCATGGTGTATAGACTTGCAGGTGAAGACAAAGAACTAAGCAACAAAATAACCAATCCACCCCCTTCAACTGTTTTGGAGTCAAAGCTTCAAAATTCTAAAAACAAAAAAATAAGGGTTTTGCTAATGATAGCCCTAAGGGCTGTCAATAGACATGCATCATAATTTTATACTTCAGCCCTTAACTAACTCCTGAATTTTAGGAATTAACACACCCTTTAAATTGATGTACAACTCTTTATGCCTTATTGACAGCCCTAAGGGCTGTCATTAGTAAAACATAATTTTTGTTTTACTAACATGTAACAGACTAACACGTAAAACATAATTTTTGTCAAACATTAAATATTCAATGTTTTATTCTTTTTCCACTGCTTGCTAACTGGTCTAAGAGTATATCCAATCATATTCTATTTCATACTATATTTCTATTTTTTATTGTTTATTTTTTTTCCAACTCAACTCTATCACTAATTTCAAATATAAATTTTAATTTCAAAATTGAAGGTAAATTGCTTTACATTCAAAATTTCTAATTCAAAACCTACCACTTCATATGAAGTCGATACAATCAAAAAGTAAAATAAGTAAAAAAACAAAATTAAAGGAAAGACCCTGCTGAGTTCAACTTTATCTTTGTAAGAGTATCTCCAATTGTAGCTTTTTTAAAGGTTTATTACTATTTGAATAAGTCTTTGGATAACTTTTTACCCATTGGAATAACTAGCTTTTTTAAAAGCTTATTCAAAGACTTTTTTTCTACTAACCTTTTAATGTACTTTCAAAGATTGTCTTTTTTAGTCCTTTATGTTTAATAGTTTTTCATTTTAAACTTTAGATATATTATACATAAATTCTTTATTATATTTTTATTAGTTAATAAATAAATTATATAATATTTAATGTCAATTATTATAATATTTTTGTATGAGATATTTTAAAAAATATTATATATAGTAAGATGTTATAAAAAGTGTCAAATTATATAAGGGGTATATATAAAACATTTAAGATAGATAAAGGTAAATTGGAAATATTGTTAAAGAAAAAACTTTTGAAAGGGTTAACCATTGGAGATGCTATTTATGTAGAGGTTTTTGGTTAGTAGATTATTGATGTGACAAAAGTAATAAGCTATTGTAAGGTTAACCATTGGGATGCTCTAACACCATAGAACATTATTTGCAATCAATTCTCAACGCAAAAAGAAAAATAAAATATTATTGGGGGTAGGTTGTGGACATGATGAGAGATCAAATGAGATCGAAATGAAGCTAATTCATGGTGATTTGATCAAAGTTGAAGAATCAAGTGTGTGTAAGTGTGTGTGTTCTTGAGAGAGAAGATGGAGGGAAAAAGATAGCTTTCAAAAGTTAGTTCATTGAATGTGTGGGAAAGCTTACAATTCAAGTCAAACATACAACATTATATACTCCTACCACTTAACAAGGAAACGTTAACTAACGGAATTAAAGGTCAAAACCTTATTACAAAATTGGTCATAACAATCTCCCCCTTTTTGATCTTTAATATGTCATCCCAGTCTTCAGACTTCAGATTCTTCTCATAATCTGTCTTTGGCAAAAAAATGTTTTTCTAAATTTCAAAAACAAAACATTGTAAAAATCTGGAAGTTTAAGATTGTAACACCCTGAGACCCGGTCTAACATTTTAAGGTTGTCGGTAAGTTTATTTTATTATTTACAATTTTATAGAATTTTATTAGATTTATTAGAATTTTTAACCACGGGGTTAAAAATTAGCAAAACTGAGATAGATATATATTAATATGATTTTTATATATCTGGGTCCACTTTTGAATCAAGGTTCTAGTGATATTTTCAGTTTTGAAAACGGAGGTCGTTTCGGGTTCCAAATTAATCATCGTAATTCCTGATACAGTATAATATTGTGTTTAATAAAAAAAAAAAATCAATTTTTTACCAAGTGAGGAGACGTGAGATAGTGATAAGGGTCAAAAAGTCTTCTTGTTTCTTCCTTTTTCTTCTTTCGAACGTACAGAACACACACAACAAATATTTGAGTGTTTTTCTTAAAATCAAGAGATTTAAACTTGCAAATCTTATGGAAATTCAGTCTTGAGTTCGAAATTCAGCAAAGAGTTAGAAGGTAATCTTCTTTTCTTGGTTAGAGTTTCATTTTAGGTGTTCTTGTTTAAGAACGTGATTTAGGGATTTGTGTTCTTGGTGAATTTTTGCCATAAACCGAAATTGATGATTTCTATTGATTAGATTATATTAGTGAAGTGTTTTAGATGTTATATGAATGATTGAAACATCCAAACTGAACTTAATTCGTAGTTGGTGATTTTTGGGTCAAGAACCCTAATTTAGAAATTTGAGAAATCTGTGATATTAGTGATTGTAGTATGTTAAGATTAGTGTTATATTGTGTTGGTAGTTAGTATAACATTGAAATTAAATAATTGATTGTGTTTGGCTTAAAAGATGGTAAAATCATGAATTGTGTAGATTTGACTTTTTGGTTGGGTCAAATCTGAAATTAGTAAGTTATTAGATTGGTAAATTGTGTTGGATGAATTAGTTGGAAAGTTGTGATAATATTGATTCCTAATTGAAGTTGTTTGGGATAATAAATTGGTTTTGACCCGTTTGGGTCAAATTAGTACCCTAGTTGTGAAAGGATAAATAAATAGTTAAATTTGACTTGAGATGAGTCAAAGAACTTGTCTATGCAGAATTTGTATTATGTGTATTGGTTTGGAATTGATTTTGAAGTTTATGCACATTTTGACTTGAAATGGTACTAATTCGGGTATTGTTTTGGTTAGCAGGAAAAGGAAAGGCGAAGACTCAGTGATATAAGACGACTGAGTGGTCATCGATAGTGCCAAGGTGAGTGGACTTATAACCTTTGTACTGTTTAAATTGCAATGGTTTAGGTTGCAATTTGTTAGGATTGGTTTTGGAAGTTGTTGAGTTGAAAATGGAGAATTTTAGCATCTGCAGTGTTTCATGGCACGAAGTTTTGGGTTCGTGGCACGAACCTGCTGTTTGGTTACAAAATTTTGTGTTGTGATTTACACTGTAGGTTCTATTGTTAATTAACTGGCTATGTGTTAATTAATTGATATGTGCACATGGAAAAGAGTAGAGGACAGTCTGCGTGGGGGGCTGGGCTTTCGTTTACTGTTAGATAACGGTAATTGTACCTTGGCATATGTGTTGTGTCTGAAGGAAGCTTTACCGTTGCTAATGAGTAAAGGGCTTCCGGTAAGCTGTTGTTAGGCCCACAACAGTTGTAAGGTTCTGCAAAACCGCCGGTCCTTTCGTTATTTGTGATTAAGTGAAAAAAAATTGTGAATCGAGATTGTTGGATTTATACATTATAATGTGTTATAATTTCAGTCACTTAGCTTTGTGCTAATTCCCCACTGTGTTGTATATTTTGCAGGTTTTGGAAGTTTGTGATTAGGAATGGATGACCAAATTATAAGGATATGTTTTTGAGTCGAGCCGAAAGTTTATAACACCGTTTTGTAAATATTAAACTACTTTACTTTTACAACGTCTGTAAATTAATTAGTTTGAACACTTCCGTGGTTGTTTTGTTTAAAAAAAATGGCATGAAAATTTTGGTGTTACAAAGATACTCAAAGAGGATATGTTTTTCGTTGATAATGTTTGAGTGAGGAAATCCTATAACTGATTTACTAAAGATTTGAAAATTTTGGGAAATGGAATATCAGTTAAGTAAGGATTTGACTGGGTTTTCAGATAATGGAGAGGTTGTTTTTGAAATTTTGTGGTAGAGGATTATATTAATGATAGAACGATAATGTTTTTGAATGATTTGTCAGTCAAAGTTTTGGATGTGTGTGTTTGTTTGTGTACGAATGATTTGAAAGTTAAAAGTTTTGGATATGTATGTATGTAAGTTTTGTATGTATGAAAGAATGATATGTACATTTAGGATTTGGATGAATGTGGATGATTTGTATTTTGTATGGAACAAAAGATTTGAACAGTTAAGCTTTTGTATGGATATGGTTGTTTATAGAATTTGGAAATAATGATTTTGTAAGGTTAAGTTTTTAATTGAAGTGGTTGAGGTTTTAGAGAGAGATTTATTCAGATGAATCGGTTTCATTGTTCTTCACTTGTTTTTCCATTTAGTACACTGATTATCATTTGCTCTTTCTCTTAATCACTTGATATAAACTCGGTATTTGATATTGACGTTTTTAGACACGTTCAAACCCGTCAATATCGTCTATTTTGAGTACGTTTTAGAAGCATATACATGTGATATTACTCAATTATGTGTTTATGTTACATTTCAGGTGATATATCGAAAGAGGTGCAAAAAACGGGCCAAAAGATGAAGAAAAATACAAAATTATAAGGCAAAAATAGTTACCGATCGTGAACTGATCGTGAACTATTCACGATCAGTCACCAAAGTCCCTGATTGGTTTTCACGATCGTTATCTCTAGTTGGCGATCGGGAAGTATTAAAAACAGGAAGTTCGCGACGCGAACTATAGTTCGCGCCGTGAACTATGCGCTTCTGATCGTGTTTTATACCAGATCAAAAGGAAATGTCAGGCATCTTTTTCTGGAAGTGTGTTTTTGGGCAGTTAAGGACGATTTTGGAAGCAGTTTATCAAGGGATTAGTCAAGTTTATAGCAATCATTGATTCTCAAACATTTTGGATTAAATCTATGGTTGTAATTCTATACTTTAACTCTTGTTTGTTGATTTCAAGCATGTCTATGTGCTAGTAATCTTTATATTCACTATGTTTGGATGATTCTAGGGTTAAGTATGGTTTAATTTTAGGGTTTGTTTGTGTTCAAAACAATTGTTGATGTTTAATTACTCTTCTTGGTTTAATTTATGAGTTTTCGTTTCTTTATCGTTGGTAATTGACTAAATTAGATATTGACAACATTTGGTTCAATTGATTACTTCCCCAACTTTTCATTAAGACCTAGTTGGTAATTCACTAGAAATAGGGATTAGAGACAAGATTCCAATAAGTTAGATTAAACAAGAAGTTCAACCCTAGTAATGAAAATTCTAGGTTAGAGGTCTTAGTTAATTCAAGACGGTAATTTCAACAAATAGAAGTGTGATTAGTTATAGCTTTTGAGAGAAGAAATTCCTATTAGTTGTAATTAGTTTATTAAATGGGATTGAAAGAAATCTAATACCGTGACTTCTAGAACATTAAACTAGCCGGTGCTTAATAACCATACTTAGAACTAGATGAATCCATACATAGTGAATATCCCTAAATCTCATTTTAATCGTTCAAATTTGCATTTCTTGTCATTTCAAATATTAATTACATTTCAGATAAGTCAAAACATGAACAAAAATCTTTTCTTGATTAATTCTTTAACTTTCTTTACTTGGATTACATAAACTGTTCCCTGTGGATTCGATAACCCGAAATACTTACCTAGCCTATATTACCCACGATTAGGTATACTTGCCTATGAATGTGGTAATCTAGATTAGTGGTATTTAGGAGACATAATTTTATAACTAGATCAAACACATCAAGTTTTTGGCGCCGCTGCCGGGGAGCAGTTTTATGTTTTTAGGTTTTTGAAAGTTAATTAGTTAATTGATCCTTATTTAGGAATTTATTCTTAAATAAGTTACTTAATTTGTAATTTCTGTTTCCCTTTATTTTGTCTATCAGTTGCGTGTTAACTCTTTGCTTTGAGTTGTGCAGGGGCATGAGCAATAAGAATACTCTTAGAGGCAAAAAGGCTAAAGCTGATCAACCCTCACCATCCTCTGATCCAGAGAAACTTTTTCGAAGGAGACAGAGGATTCAATTAGAAGCAAGATACAACGCAACC
This sequence comes from Calendula officinalis, assembly GCA_963853835.1. Lineage (NCBI taxonomy): Eukaryota > Viridiplantae > Streptophyta > Magnoliopsida > Asterales > Asteraceae > Calendula > Calendula officinalis. The sequence goes on from OY970835.1 coordinate 1,598,187, forward strand.
ATAAAGAAAGCTCAAAATATTGGGGAACCGAGTCTTGAAAATCAGAATCCGCTTTTTGAAGTTCAAGTCCAAAGTTCTGAAAATCAGGAGCAAACTCCTGTTAATTTAGAACCAATAGTTAATCAAGAGACGATTCTTGATAACCAAATGGGTGATCAAGACCCACCACCGGAACGTCCGATGTGGCAAACGAGGCAAAATGCCCCGGTTGATGCCATTCCGGCAATTAGACTTCCGGAAATAAATGGCATAAATTTTGAAATAAAAAGTCAGTTCCTCATTATGGTTCGTGATTTGGGTTATGATGGTAGACTCACAAATGACCCAAATCACCATATTGAGTGCTTTAATGACATATGCCAATTGTTTAGGATTCCTAACGTTTCGCAAGATGCGATACGACTTCGACTCTTCCCTTTTAGTCTAATTGGAGAGGCAAAAATTTGGGTTAAATCCCTTGAGCCAAACTCCATTTCGACTTGGGAAGAACTCCGAAGTCGATTTATACACCGTTATTTTCCACCCGCGAAAGCGGATAAATTAAAAACTGATATTCTGGCTTTTCAACAGGAAGCTGGGGAAACATTAACGGAAGCATGGGAACGTTTCAAAGGAATGTTGAGGAGATGCCCAAATCATGGATTTGAGAAGAGCGATATCGTCCATCTCTTCTATAGGGGTTTGTCCAACAATGCACGATCCACCCTTGATTCATCGAGTGGTGGAATATTCATGTATAAAACCCCTACGGAAGGATACCAACTTTTGGAGGATATGGCCATGCACAATGCGGAATGGGCCACCGATAGAAGAGCCGGAAAGCAAACGGGTTCGGTCAATGCGGTTGACGATAGACAAAATGATGAAGTCGCCGCCATAAAGAATAACCAGGTAATGTTAGAACGTAAATTAGATAAAATAACATCTTCTTTACATGCGATACAGGTTGGTTGTGAGAAATGTGGTGGACCCCACCTTGCAAAGGAATGTCAACAACACCAACCGATGATGACCGAGGAGGAGGTCAATTATTTAAACCAAGGTTACGGGCAAAACTATCAACGAGGAAACCAAGGATACAACAACAATAGGGGTTACAACAACAATAACAATAATTTCCCCCCTAGACCATCACATCCACCCGGTTTCCCTCAAAATAACCAACCAAATTACCCTCCTCGAAATAATTCTAACACACCCGGTTCGAGTTCTAAGCCCGAAGAGCAAATGTCTCTCGAGAGCATGTTTGGTCAATTTATGGCTAGCCAAGCCAAAACAAATGAAGAAACCAAACAAGACTCGAAAGAGATGAAACAATGTATTAGAAACCAACAAGCCACCATTCAAAACTTAGAAAGAGATATTGGGAGAATTGCCCAAGCCTTAACCGAAAGACCTCAAGGCAATTTACCCCCTTCTACCCAAGCGAATCCCAAAGGAGACTTTAACAACTCACGGGATGTCAAAGCCATTACCACACGAAGTGGTAAAGAGGTAAGTTCACCAATGGTTAAAATTACTACTAATAATTCTAGTGAACAGGTACTTGTAGAAGAGGGGACACCAATGATTGAAGAAGGGGTGATTGTTGAGAAGATTATAGAAAAAGATGAACCGAAGAAGAGTGAATCAAAGAAGGAAGCAACAACAAATTCTTACCTACCTAAAGTTCCTTTCCCACAACGGTTGAGAAAGGAAAAACTCAAAGAAAAATATGGTAAGTTTGTTGAAATGATTAAACAGGTACGCATTAACGTGCCTTTGGTTGATATGTTGGCAGGTATGCCAAATTATGGAAAGTTTATTAAGGATTTGGTGTCAAATAAAGTGCAAATGGAGGAAGCATCTTCAGCTGTGTTGAGTGAAGAATGCTCGGCGATCATAGAATCCAAGATGCCACCAAAGCTAGAGGACCCAGGGAGTTTCATAATCCCTTGTCTCTTTAATAATTTACCGGTTTGCAATGGTCTAGCAGATTTAGGTGCTAGTATTAGTTTAATGCCCTTGTCGATAGCTACAAAAATAGGATTAACCGATTTTAAGCCGACTAGGATGATCTTGAGATTAGCAAACCTTTCATACACATATCCCATTGGTATAGCAGAAAATGTTCCTGTTAGAGTTGATAAATTCGTGTTCCCCGTAGACTTCGTTGTCCTAGAAATGGATGTGGATCCCAAAGTCCCGCTAATTCTAGGTAGACCTTTCTTGAACACGGCGGACGCCATGTTTCATGTGTCTAAGAAACAACTAAGTCTAGGAATAGATGATGATAGGGTCACCTTCTCTATAGAGAAAGCCATGAAGCATACCTCCAAATCCGATGATTCTTGTTATTTCATTGATGTTATCGATTCATGTATCGATGAGGAGGTTACTTCCTTTCTCGACCTCGATTGTAATGATGTCACCACAAAAGGTGATTTCACTATTGATTCCGATGAAACAATCCGAGATCTCCAAGAGTTCGAGGATTTGCTTCATGTAGATGGTGAGGAATCCGAGGTAGGAGATGTCGTGTTTGAGAAAATTGACCCTAAAGACAACCTTCGAATTAAAACTTCTTTAGAAGAGCCACCTACTCTAGAGCTTAAAACTTTACCAAACCATTTAGAGTATGCCTTTTTAGAAGGTGATTCTAGTCTTCCGGTCATCATTTCATCTAAGTTATCCTCCACCGAAAAATCCGATCTTATTAAAATTCTTAAAACTCATAGACAAGCCATTGCTTGGAAAACGGCTGACATTCCGGGTATAAATCCCGCCTATTGTACACACAAAATCCTCATGGAGGAAAATTTCAAGCCAAGTGTACAAAGGCAAAGGAGATTGAACCCGAATGTCAAAGATGTGGTAAAAAAAGAAGTTCTTAAACTTCTTGATGCGGGACTCATCTACCCTATCTCCGATAGCCCGTGGGTGAGCCCGGTACAAGTTGTACCGAAAAAAGGGGGTATGACAGTTATCAAAAATGAGAAGGGTGAACTAATCCCTACTCGAACTGTCACGGGTTGGCGCGTGTGTATTGATTACCGCAAGCTAAATGATGCCACCCGTAAGGATCATTTTCCTTTACCGTTCATTGATCAAATGTTGGAACGACTCGCGGGAAACAACTTTTATTGTTTCCTCGATGGCTTTTCCGGCTATTTTCAGATCCCAATCGACCCCCTAGATCAAGAAAAAACCACATTCACGTGCCCCTTTGGTACTTTTGCTTATAGGAGAATGCCGTTTGGTCTATGCAACGCTCCGGCCACGTTCCAACGTTGCATGACGGCTATTTTCCAAGACATGATAGAGGATTGTATGGAAGTATTCATGGATGACTTCTCGGTTTTCGGGAACTCATTTACTTCATGTCTAGCAAATCTTGAGAGGATTTTGAGAAGGTGTGAGGAATCCAATTTAGTGCTTAATTGGGAGAAATGTCACTTCATGGTGCGAGAAGGCATCGTGTTAGGACATAAAATTTCTGAGAAGGGAATTGAGGTAGATAAAGCTAAAATAGATGTCATATCTAAGCTACCTCCGCCCTCGAATGTGAAAGCCGTGAGGAGTTTCCTTGGTCATGCGGGTTTTTACCGTCGGTTTATCAAAGATTTTTCTAAAATCACCCGACCCATGACCCATTTACTTGAGAAGGATATACCATTCGTTTTCTCAAACGAATGTGTAGAATCCTTTGATTTGTTAAAGGAAAAACTTATCGAGGCTCCGATCATGGTTTCTCCCGATTGAGAATTACCATTTGAGTTGATGTGCGATGCGAGTGATTATGCACTCGGTGCGGTGTTGGGGCAAAGAAAGAACAATCACTTTCAACCAATCTATTATGCTAGCCGAACACTCAATGGTGCTCAAGTGAACTATACAACCACCGAAAAAGAATTACTTGCGGTTGTGTTCGCTTTTGACAAATTTCGACCCTACCTTGTGTTGTCGAAAACCATTGTGTACACCGATCATTCCGCATTGAAACGTCTCTTTGCTAAGCAAGACGCCAAACCTCGACTCATACGTTGGATTCTACTCTTGCAAGAATTCGACATTGAGAGCAAGGATAAGAAGGGGGCGGAAAACCTTGCAGCAGATCATTTATCCCGCCTCGAAAATCCATATTTGGAGGAATGTGATGAAAATGGGATAAATGATAAATTTCCCGATGAATTCCTTGAAGTAGTCAACGCTTTACAAGTGTCTGATGACCCGTGGTTCGCCGACATGGCAAATTATTTGGCGGCGGGTATCCTTGTAAAGGGTTTGACTCATCAACAAAAAGGGAAATTTTTCTACGATCTTAAGTACTATTATTGGGAGAATCCTTACTTATTCCGGGTCGGGCCTGATTTTGTTCATAGGCGATGTGTGCACGGTGAGGAAGCTTATGTCATTCTCAACGAATGTCATAAGGGACCCACCGGGGGCCACTTCGGACCTAACCTCACCGCCCGGAAAGTATTAGATGCGGGATTTTATTGGCCAACGATTTTTAAAGACTCATATAAATTGGTCAAGGCTTGTGATGCTTGCCAAAGAACGGGTAGCATCTCCAAACGAGACGAAATGCCTCAACATAACATTCAAGTTTGTGAGGTGTTCGATGTTTGGGGCATTGATTTCATGGGCCCATTCCCGAGCTCCCATGGTAATAAGTACATTCTTGTAGCCGTCGACTACGTCTCCAAATGGGCCGAGGCAAAAGCATTACCAACAAATGATGCCCGGGTCGTAGTCAAATTCGTTCAAGCTCTCTTTTGTAGGTTCGGATGTCCTCGTGCTCTCATTAGTGATCGGGGCACTCATTTTGCCAATCACCTAATGGAGAAAACTTTGCAAAGATATGGTGTCCATCACCGTTTTTCAACTTCTTATCATCCACAAACAAGTGGACAAGTTGAAAACACTAATCGAGCACTTAAGAGGATCCTTGAGAAAACCATTGATCGAAATCCAAAAATTTGGTCTCAAAAGTTAGATGATGCTCTTTGGGCATTCCGAACCGCGTTTAAAACGCCTACCGGTTACACCCCGTACCGCATGGTTTACGGGAAAGCATGTCACATTCCGATCGAAATTGAACACAAAGCCTTTTGGGCTCTTCAAGAATGTAACATGGATGTAATCATGGCGGGTCACAACCGCAAATTCCAATTAAATGTTCTTACCGAAGAAAGATCTCATGCCTACGAGAATTCTCGAATTTACAAAGAAAATACGAAACGTTGGCATGACAATAAATTGAAAACCTTCAAATGTTTCAAACCGGGAGATAAAGTCCTAATTTATCAATCTCGTTATAAGTTTTCTCCCGGAAAACTTAAATCCAAATGGGCCGGTCCTTACACCGTTGTCCAACAAAAACCTTCCGGGTATGTGGAGCTCATTTGTGATAGTGGCCGTTTTAGCATAAACGGTCACCGTTTGAAACTTTATCATGAAGGGAATGGTAATTTTGAGAAGGAGAAATTGGAGGAAGAGGAGGTGATTCATTTCATCTCGGTTGGTGCTCGTAAGTGAGAAGAGAGTAGCATCGAGTCGAGGTTTAGACTCAATAATCTTTGAAGCGCTTCTCGGGAGGCAACCCGTGTGTATTGTGGTTAATTCCTTTTCCGTTCAGCATTTTCGTTTTAGTTGTTAGTGTGTATTTCTGCTCGTTTAAGTCTTTTGGTGAGTATGTTGTCAAAATCTGCTTGTGTTTTAAAAAATTCGGTAGTATGGGATTGGAGGAAAGTTCGCGCCGCGAACTTTCTTCCCGATCGCTAAGTCCGTCCAGGGAGTTGGGCTCTTCATCGCTAAGATTTAACGATCAGTTAGCGATCCGGGTCGCGTTTCGGATTCGGGTCGACCCGGTTCGACCCATTCGGGTCAAGCAAAGTTCCCGATCGGGAACTAGATCACGACGCGAACCCCTCGAGCTATAAATCCGTCGTTTCTCTTCCAGCTTTTCACAATCGTTAACCCTAAGTCCAAAATCGCGAACGGCAGTGCAAGCACTCCCATTTTCTACCCGATTTCACTCATTTTTCTTCCAAAACTTCCGATTTCTTCATCAATTCTTCATCTCCATGGGTCCAAGGGTTAGTTCTTCTACTTTTCTTCATAGATTCACCTATTATTTCGGTATAGGTCCGAAATTTTTGACTTGTTCTTAAACTTTTTGAGTTAAATCTTAGCTCTTTATGCTTAATAGTTGATTTGTAGTTGAACCCTAGTTGAAATCTGCAATCTTTGTTCTTAGTTAGTAAAACCCTCTTAAGATTAGTAGATTTCTAGCCCTACATTGTATGAAATTGGGAAATTGTGTAATAATTGGGTTAAATTTCGGATTTTTGCAAGTGTTTAAGTGGGATTTAAGTTGTTAAACTAGTTATCATACTTCAATTTTCGATATTTTAGATGACTAGTTTAACAACTCGGGTTGGATAAAATTGGACACCAAATGTCAAGTCTTTTGTTCAAAGTTATGTTAAGAATGTTACAAAGACACTGTTTTTACAATGTTAATATGTTTATAACACTTAGTTTTTTAAATCAATTTGAAATAAAATTTAATTAACAATGTCAAATCTTTAATTTTATTTTCAATTTTCTTATTTTTAAAACTAAGTGTGGGAAGGGGTAACGTCATTTACATTCATGTTTTACATAATTAGACACCCTACTATTCGTTCATATTTATATTCTTAACATTGTGATTATTGTCTTTGATGTAGAAACAACAAAAGACAGCTGCCTCCACATCGGCCAGTGGCCGCGGGCGCGGACGTGCACGGGCACCTTCACCTATCCCAGAACCCGCACCGGAACCCGCACTCCTAGAAGATGGGTTCCCGGCCATTCTTAGAGTTAATAGGGAACACATCTTCCTAAACTTTGAGAATGCACCTCGAGAGGGTCTTGCACGAGAAAGTGAGAGTAGGAAAAATAAACTCTCAAACAAAAAAGTAGTTGTGGGAAGGTGTGTTGACCTGGAATTGTTAGACGCGGTAGGTCGAAGGGCGGATATTGAAAGTTACCTGGTCCGTTATCATAAGGATCACGATGGCAATGTACGTTTTATATGTCGGGCGTGGGAGAGAGCTCTCCTCATCAATGAACCAACTTATGATGAGCTCCTCCTCGAGTTTTATTCTACTATAAAATTCGAACCCCGTGTAGCCATGAAGAACCCCGAAGACCCTTGCATCCAATACCGAGTAGCTAACCAATGGGTAGAATGTAACCTCATTCAATTTGCTATTAACCTAGGTATTTATACCGAAGAAGAAACCACACCCAGAAGTTTTCATCATTATATGAAGTGGTGTGCGACGAATGAGGTTAGAAATGTTGACGAATATTGGTGTCAAATCGGGGTTGGTGATTACCGAATGGCTCATACAAAAGAGTCAAGCATTAGAAGCGGTACTCATCGGTTTCTTCATAGAATGATTGCATATACCATCCGCCACCGAAACCAAGGGCCCGAAAAAGTTAACAAATACGATATGTGGTTGCTCCACCAACTCATCGACAAGAATGCGATAACGAATATTCCATTCGTCATCGCCAAATTTTTGAGTACACAAGGAAAGGGACTAAAAGGAAAAAGTCCGATAGGTGCCGGTCACTATGTCACTCGTTTGGCACGGGCCGCAACTGCCATTCCTCACAGAGTTTGGGAGAGCATGACATACCGACCAATGGGGTCAATGGACGAGGTATTGTTGTTGGGTATGCACGTCATTGTGAAATTTGCGGGTGACTATGTTTGGAATGAACATCCCGGTGTGGAAAATCCGGGAAGTGGTAGTGATAGTAGTGAGGATGATGGTGATGATGATGTAGATATGGACGATGCACCGGGTCCCGAAATACCAATAGCGGGTCAACACTTTGATCAACCGGGACCAACGGGTCCCCAATTTGGGCATTCGGGCGCCTCGGGATCCGGTTCGGGTCAATCCTCGTTTGACCCTTATTTTTCATATAATCAAATGGTCGAGAGGATGGATGCAATGCAAGTCGATGTGTCCTATGTCCGATCATCCCACGACCATTTGCACACCAATGTCCAAGATCATATGCACTGGTCATACTACAATCAAATGCGGGTTGGGAAACAAGTGAGTTGGCAAACCGATGTTGCCAACTATAATCTATATCCAAATCAATTTCCCCGACCCCCACCCTTTGATCATTCCAACATACCCACGTGGGCACCGAGCTACCCCGCACCACCGAACTACCCCGATTATGATGCTTGGTACCAAGACTCCAATTCTTGGTACCGTCCGTACCCACCACCGCAATGAAGGCGAAGAGGCAGAAAATAAAAAAAAAAAAAAAAAAAACGTATTTCTGTTTTTGTTTGTTTGTTTTTAGGTGTTCGTCGTGATTGCTGTTTGTTGCGGACTCTTGTAAACTGCTCCGGAATTCAAAATTTCACCGGGAATGTACACAACACACCCTCAGGTCGTATACTTTCTTATGACCTCGATTTCCTAAATTTTGTCAAGTTTATTGCATTGGGGACAATGCAAACACTTAAGTGTGGGAAGGGGGTGTATTTAAAAAGAAATCCACCATTTAAAATTTGTGAAATCTTCGAAAATAATCATCCAAGTAAGAAAACCGATTTAATGGTTAAATTTTTTTTTATGACACATCTCGATGCTTTTGAAAATAATTTTGGGAGACAAAGTTTAATTTAAATGATAGAATTTTAGCTAGCTTTTATGTTGCAATATTTGTGGCTTTTCATAGATTTAAGAATTTTAGCTCTTTGATTATGGTAATTTTAACGTAGAAAATTGGAAATGCCTTGCATAATATATAAGAATCGTCTTTAAGAAAATTAAGGTTAGTCTTACTAGCTCCCAATGACATTAGGTTAAGATAAGGGCCTTTAGTTTACGGTGCACATCATTGTGAATAATAAACAAAATTATATTAAAAAGTTATTAATTAAATATTGTGGAAGAACAAACAACCGGACGTGTGTCACTCAGACAAGTAAGCCCGAGGGGTCCTTCAAACCTAGCATTCTAAGGTTAACTGATCTGGACATGTTGGTGGAAAGTCTGTTACGCGGGTGGCATTCGAGCTGAGGTTCTTCCCACCAAACAAATAAATAAATAAATAAAGAAAAATATATAAAAAAAAAAAGAAAAAAAAAGAAAGAAAAAAAAAAAGAAAGAAAGAAAATAAGCAAAAATAAATAAGCTTGAATAAAGCATACATGAATAAAGCGTTTACGCTACCCAATGATATTTAAACTAATTTTTTTTAATTTAACCCTACTAATTGGGTGGTTTTCATAAAGATGATATTTGTAGATTATGCAAGAATGAAGAGATTCTAAATTAAAATTGGTATAATTAAGGTAGCCAAAAAATTAGTAGGTTTATGAAAAGTTAACTAGTTTGGTACACAAAATTGGATATAAAATCTAGGTGAAATTTTATTTGCTAAATTAAACTAAATTCTGAAATTGTCATTGATTGTGATTGAAATGTTTGTCATATGCATTGGATTGGTGTCTTATTAACAGATTTTTCAGGATGATTTGCTTGAGGACAAGCAAAGTTTAAGTGTGGGGATTTTGATATTGACGTTTTTAGACACGTTCAAACCCGTCAATATCGTCTATTTTGAGTACGTTTTAGAAGCAAATACATGTGATATTACTCAATTATGTGTTTATGTTACATTTCAGGTGATATATCGAAAGAGGTGCAAAAAACGGGCCAAAAGATGAAGAAAAATACAAAATTATAAGGCAAAAATAGTTACCGATCGTGAACTGATCGTGAACTATTCACGATCAGTCACCAAAGTCCCTGATTGGTTTTCACGATCGTTATCTCTAGTTGGCGATCGGGAAGTATTAAAAACAGGAAGTTCGCGACGCGAACTATAGTTCGCGCCGTGAACTATGCGCTTCTGATCGTGTTTTATACCAGATCAAAAGGAAATGTCAGGCATCTTTTTCTGGAAGTGTGTTTTTGGGCAGTTAAGGATGATTTTGGAAGCAGTTTATCAAGGGATTAGTCAAGTTTATAGCAATCATTGATTCTCAAACATTTTGGATTAAATCTATGGTTGTAATTCTATACTTTAACTCTTGTTTGTTGATTTCTAGCATGTCTATGTGCTAGTAATCTTTATATTCACTATGTTTGGATGATTCTAGGGTTAAGTATGGTTTAATTTTAGGGTTTGTTTGTGTTCAAAACAATTGTTGATGTTTAATTACTCTTCTTGGTTTAATTTATGAGTTTTCGTTTCTTTATCGTTGGTAATTGATTAAATTAGATATTGACAACATTTGGTTCAATTGATTACTTCCCCAACTTTTCATTAAGACCTAGTTGGTAATTCACTAGAAATAGGGATTAGAGACAAGATTCCAATAAGTTAGATTAAACAAGAAGTTCAACCCTAGTAATGAAAATTCTAGGTTAGAGGTCTTAGTTAATTCAAGACGGTAATTTCAACAAATAGAAGTGTGATTAGTTATAGCTTTTGAGAGAAGAAATTCATATTAGTTGTAATTAGTTTATTAAATGGGATTGAGAGAAATCTAATACCGTGACTTCTAGAACATTAAACTAGCCGGTGCTTAATAACCATACTTAGAACTAGATGAATCCATACATAGTGAATATCCCTTAAATCTCATTTTAATCGTTCAAATTTGCATTTCTTGTCATTTCAAATATTAATTACATTTCAGATAAGTCAAAACATGAACAAAAATCTTTTCTTGATTAATTCTTTAACTTTCTTTACTTGGATTACATAAACTGTTCCCTGTGGATTCGATAACCCGAAATACTTACCTAGCCTATATTACCCACGATTAGGTATACTTGCCTATGAATGTGGTAATCTAGATTAGTGGTATTTAGGAGACATAATTTTATAACTAGATCAAACACATCAGTATTTGCACAATTTCTCAGTCATTTCTCCCCCTCATGAGGATCATGAACAGGGTCCTCATGATAATGATGAAAATTTTGCGTTGAAGAAACGAATCTTGGAGAAAAATATTTGAAAAATGTAGAATAGCAATGTCAATAATCACGTGAAGGCATAAACATATGCAATCTTGACTGAAGAACTTCAGAAAAGAGATCGTTTACGGATATGACGAACACGATGATTAAAGACATTGTTAATCAAAGATTTGAGATTTAAAAGAGATCAAGTTATTGTGCACAAAAATCATTTGAGTTTAAGGTGAATACCTCTGATTAGTCCAAAAGCCACGTATGTATACTACTTACAAAGATGCAATTTTCGCTGAAAGATTTCAGAGAAAAGATCGACGAGTATACAAGACTAAGAACTAAAAAGACAATTAAAAGATAGTCCAGTAGTCATTGATGTATACTACTTACAAAGATGCAATTTTCACTGAATGATTTCAGAGAAAAGATCGACGGGTATACATGACTACGAACTCATGAATTTCTAATGAAGTATAGAAAATGTTAAGAATGATTTTGAAATGATAGAAAATGTTTGAGGTTTGAAAAATCATTCGAAAAGTGAAAAATTTATGTGCATAATCAGGTTTTTGAGAAATAGTGTCACAACGCAAGAAACGAAAATTTGTCATAAACAGATGCAATCTTTACTAATCGAGACTCGTAAAGAGATCGTTTACGAATATGACAAAAATTTATATCCTACGTTGTGAACACATCATTGTGAGCACAAAGTGAGATAAAAATTTTGGAATGTTGAGCATCACTGAATAATAAAGAATTTATGAGAATGTGAAGTCAACAACTCAATATGAGTAAAAAAAACTTGTAATTGAGGATCGATTTTGCACAATGAAAATTGTATGTAAAAGGAGAAAAATTTTGATTTACAATTGAAAAAATTTTAACAATGAAGGAACACAAAGGTAGCAATGAGAAATAAGAGAATTTGCAATAAACAGATGCAATCAATACCAACCTAGACTGGTAAAGAGATCGTTTACGAATATTGCAAAAGCTAATACTCAACATTGATAACCTTGTGTGATTGTAAATATGTAAGAGGTTGAAAAACTGTTTGAGGTAAAAAAAAAAATTATTATCAAGATAGAATAAGAAAATTTGTAATAAACAAATACAATCAGTACCAATTGAGATTGGTAATGAGACCGTTTACGGATATTATAAAAATTGATACCCCATATTGATAATTCCAAAAAAAAAATTGAAAGGAGCATCGAAACAGTATGTAGCGATTATAAAAGGATGCTCCCCCTCGACAGTTGAATTTCAAAAATCATAAAGCAGTTACGCTCCCCCTAGACATAAGAATGTCTATTTTCTCCCCATTGACAAGTGAATATAGGAATTCTCCCCTTCAACCAATGATTGCATTGAAGAACAGGTTTCAAGCAGATGTACTTGAAAGCCATTGCTTTGAAGCGCGGGTTATACACAGACGTGTGCATAAGCCATAATCCGTTGAAAAGCGAGTTATACACTGAATTGTGTATAAGTCATAACTCCTGCAAAACACATCAAACAACTTTTGGGACCCATTTTGTTTTGGGTCCGATGATGTTAGTGTTTGAGTGAAACCATCTATAAGTTGAATCAATATGATTTACAGACTTGGAATTCCAAGAAAAACTGAAACACGGTGTTTCACTTTCAAATAATTTTCGAGGAATTATTTGAGATGTTGGAGTTTTAGGAACCCAGTTTGCTTTTAAGATCGTGGTTGTTTTAGGAGTTGTTGTTGGCACTTGATTAAAAATGGTGATTGGTGCCAATGAAAGTAAATCTTTTCTTAAGTATCTTAAAGATTTAGTTTTGGAAAAGATTTTCTTTGAAGTAGTAGAATATTTCAACACGGTTGATGGTTTAGTCTTAGACATTTGAGAATGCGGAAGTCTAGAAGAGGAACCTAATTTATTTGGAGTTTTAGGTGCGGAATTTCCTCTATTAGCTTGTTTGAGAGCATTCAGATTCTTATCAGAGTTTAGTGGGACCGTGGATCTCCTAGGCTTAGGTTTGGTAGAGGAACTTACTTGTGAATTCGGTTTAGGTTTTGAATTTCCTCTATTAATCTCAGATTGCTTGATTGTATATAAATCACGATATGTCATGACAGGAGAAAACATTCTGGACTCATAACATTTGGTCTTTGTAGCAAAAGGAGAATCTAAGTTCATAGATGCACTAGGCTTCTTAAGCTTCTGAAGATGAGATGATTTATATTCCTTAAACTGATGACTTCTTCTATCGCCAATAGGGTTGTGTGATTTTAGAACTTTGGTGCAAAGTGAACAACCACTTGTGGAAGTACTAGAAATAGGTGACTCAATGCTGGGAACAAGTTTTTGTAGAGAGAGTAAAGAAGCTTCTAAATTTTGAATTTGTATTGTTAACTTCAATTTCTCTTCATCAAAAGATTTATGTGTTTCTTCATTTTTACTTTCTAATTCATAAATTTTGGATTGTAAAACTGATTTTTCTTTATCTAATGCCTTTTGTGTTTCATCAATTTCAGTTTCCAATTGACAAATTTTCTTTTTAAGAATTATAGATGGTACATAAATCTTTGGTGTAACCTTTTGTTGAATAACATCATTTCCTTTAATTTCAAATTCTTCTGGAGTCACGATTGGAAAGTATTCATCATTTTAGAATTGTGCCTTTTTAGTTTCATATGTTTCATTCAATTCAGCATAATTGAAACTAATCTGGATATTCTCCTTCTTTGCTCTGTTGAATGTCTCAATCTCTTCTTCCTCATCAGTCATTCTAATGAAGCTCTGCCAGATATCTAGATGCATGTATTTGTAATCGTATAGAGTTGGAAGCACATCACACGCCTTTTTCAGATATTCTGGATTATCAGGTCCTAACCCTTCTCTTGAATTGAAGTATTTGAAGTCCTTTGGATTGTTCAAGTGAATGGTTTGATCAGTTTGTCCGCGTTTGGCGATAATTTCTTCAAGGTGTTTGATGTGGGAAGACAATTGAGTTTTATCATGTTGTAGTTGATTTATGACATGTTGTTTGTTGTTTAATTCCCGTGATGTTTTGATGTCATTTTCATGTAAGGTTTCAGATAGTTCTTTAATTTGATCGTTTAGAGATTTAAACTGTTTCTCATTATCATCAAATTCTTTTTGTTTACGTTCTAACCAATTTTTCGTGATTTGATATTCATGAAACGCTTCAATATACAATTTGTAATATTTATCATTTCGTTCATTTGATATTGAATCATTTTAATGTTTAAGATTCTGTATTTCAATGTCTTTTTCTGAAATTGAATGTGAACTTTTTTTAATATCAATCTCATATTGAGCTTTCAATTCTGACACTTGAATTTGTAAATCCAGATTCTCTTGTTTGAAATTTTTAATTTGGTTAATCTGTTGAACAAGTTGTTCATTTTCATTTTTCAAATCATTTAAACGTTTTTGAAATTAATTATTTAAATTTTGTTCATTTAAACATTTTTGTTTTAAAGAATCAACTTCAGATATCTGAGTTGTAACAAAACAAGTTTCAGGACCGATTGAATTATCAGAATTTGACAAGAGAGAACTGATTACCTCAATGTCTTTGTTGGCTTTTTCATTGATTTGATTAGAAACCTCAGCACTCACTTCATTTGGATCTGAATTTTCCATCCATTGAATATCTTCAAGTAATAACACTTTTTAGTCTCTATTTGTTTAGCCTTCAACATCATTCGTTCATAATACCCTGAATCACGAGCTGTAGATGGCTTATCAGTTGAGATTGTAGTAGGTAGAGCAGGTTTAAGGTTTGATGCAGATTTCAGATTGTTGTTTGTAGGTTTTGAGTACCATTTCTTCTGATAGTTTGAGATAAAAGACATAGCCTTTTGTACTTTTTGAAGTTCTTGTTCCAAATCATCAAAATCTTGTGCAGGTTTTTCCATTTTTACTTATCAACGGTTGATAAGTAAAAGATCTTGCGTTAATCAGATACCCGTGTTTGAAAATATAAGATCTTGTGTTAAAAAAATGTAATAGTTTGAGTCGAGAAGTGTAAAAAGTTTTAGGTTAGGGTAAAAGTTCTCGTGTTTTAAAAGGTGAAAAATTTTCTTTTAAGATTTAAAATTGTTTAAAAATCATTTCTACAAAATGTTTAAAAAGTTGTAAGAAGTTTGAAATTTGTTTTAATTTTTTTTTTAAAAACAAGTAAAGATGGCTTTCAAGTAATTTTGATGTGCAAGGAACCTTGTCTTTACAAGTACTTAACCAGGATGATGGATTTATTCAAAACACATCCCAGCATTAACAAAGAATTATTTGCCAATGAAAACATTTTGGGATTTAAAAATCCTAACCGTCCATTTCCGGCTGATCAATCTGGTGATGGTCTTGGTTTCCTAAAATGATTTGGGCTGTAATATTAAAGTGGGCCGAAATCTAGTTTGGGTTAAATTGAATTTGGGCTTAAAAACAAAACGAAAAGCAGCTATTTATTGTGAATTAATACTGATTTGGGATTTGGGCCGTGAACTAATCTGTATCAAGAACAACAATGGGCCAAACTTGGGACTGAATATGCTCTGATACCAATTGAGAGATCAAATGAGATCGAAATGAAGCTAATTCATGGTGATTTGATCAAAGTTGAAGAATCAAGTGTGTGTAAGTGTGTGTGTTCTTGAGAGAGAAGATGGAGGGAAGAAGATAGCTTTCAAAAGTTAGTTCATTGAAAGTGTGGGAAAACTTACAATTCAAGTCAAACATACAAAATTATATACTCCTACCACTTAACAAGGAAAAGTTAACTAACGGAATTAAAGGTCAAAACCTTATTACAAAATTGGTCCTAACACATGACTTATGAATGAGCACCTCCGACCACCTTCTATAAACCACTCTCTCGTTTCATCCTCTTCTCCAAAATCGATATGCACTGTCAGGATCGAATAACTTAATCAAATTATTAGAAACACAGATCTACTAACAAGAGAAGTTACAGCGGATTAACACTCTTGTTATTTGATTAAGAACAATGAAAACTGTAATCGAATAAGAACAACAATAAGAACACAGTAATCACAAAAAGCTTCAATGTATTAATTTTACCGATCAATACACGTATGTTTACAATTCATAAGGAACTATATATAATAGTCATTGAAGCCTAACAATTTAACCTAGTTATTCTAGGATATGATTACAATTTGAATTACAAAAGATAAACATTCTAAACTATCTCTGCTAGAATCTCGGACACGATCAATACCATATATAGATATCAGTAGTATTTATCTTCTTCAGTAGTAAATCCAAGATCAGTGGTAACTTTGTAATTCTGCCCCATCAGTAGTAAGTCTTGTAGCAGTACCAAGACTTCATCAGTACCAATTGCAGTATCAGTATCAACTCTTATATATCCCAACAATCTCCCCCTAAACTTATTAATTCATCTTGAATTAATCAAGTTTCTTTTTCTTTTTCTTCTTCTTCTTTTCTCTTCAGTTCTTCTAACCGTTTAGCTCTTATTTTATCACCTTCTATAGTTCTTTGATTACATTGTTTCCTTTGAGCAATTATGTACTTATTGTTTCTTTTCACAAAATAATTTAAGTTTTCAGAGAACAAGGTAACATCATGAGGTCTTATGAATGAACAACAAATAACTTGATACATTGTTTATTAAGAATGTGGATATTCTTTCTCATATAAGAATAGCTCGCATCTCTTACTTGCTCTTTCAAAGAAATACATATGTACTGTAGGTAGCACGTTCCAAGCATAAACATTTTCTGTACTGGTGAAGTTCTCAGGATAATCTTCTGGATAAAAAGCAGCATCTATCATTTTTGTAAGATATCCAGCTCCTGAGTTCCTCCAAGACTTCTTTGTCATTCTTGGTTTTCCAATCATAAATGTTAGGTCACAACAACCCTGGATTGAATGTATAATTGATAGAATAATTAGACTTAAGACAATTAAAGTGATTAACACAATATTAGAGTCAAATGTATAATTCCACTAAGTATGGTATGCTGCGGAATAACAATACCACTGATCAATTACAATATGTTTATATGTGAAAGCGTAGATTAGTAAGTACTCCTTTGCCAAGTGATCTCTATTTATAATGATATAGAGATCTTACAAAAGAGGCAAGGAGTAACTGAAAGACTGGAAAATGAAAGTGGCCGAGATCAAAGGGATTTGATCTGGCCAAGTAAACAAGGAAATGTTTACTCACTCCTTGGACTCAGTATTGGATGTCAATACTGAGTTCCAATACTGAGTGACCTAGACTGTCTACTCAGTATTGGTCCAAGACTTAGCTAATTTATTCTACATACTATTCTAAGCTAGTCTAGACTGTCTTGTTATCTTAAGATCCACAAGGGGTAAGGCTTTTTGCCTTAACAATCTCCCCCTATCTAATGATAACAAGACAATATTACAAAGAGAAGTAAGACAAATAAAACAAAAGGTTGCGGAGTCTTCTTCTTTCATCTTCTTTTTAACACTTCTATTTCATAGAAGGTCTCCTATTTGACTTCTGCAAATTCCACAGACCTCTTTAGCTCATCAAATCTTTGACTCAGTGTACTGATGATTTTCTTTCTAAACCAGGCATCTTATCTCCTTTTGATCATCCATTTCAATCCTATTAAATGACTAATAGGAATCCTCATGAGTTGACTTTCAGAGATAAAACATTCATTGTCTTCAGTATCAACATACATATAGCCAGGAGGATATAAAATGCTCCTCTGATTTTGAAAGACTACCCCTTGTGGGACCTTGAAGAAATTCTTGTACGTGTATAGACAATCAGGAATGTCCTTCTTGAAAGTTTGAGTCATCACACAAAACTTTCTATACTCATCTTGATCTAAGATCCGTTTCTCATAGCATACTTGGACGTTTACACATACTTCATCAAAGATTATGTTCACTGCAGATGTTTTAGCCTCCATGCTGTGAACAATGTTAATCAGTTTTGTCCAATCTTGCAGTCCTAGATCTTGTATGTCATGAACAAGGATTTTGAGTGGAGGACGGTATTCACCGTAGCAGATAACATAAATTGTGCCTTCTTCAGTATCTGCTTTGATTGTAGAGTCTATGACATCAAAGCTAATCCTGCATATGTCTCTCACTCGAAAATACCTTTTGCTTCTTAGAATTTCAAGCCTGTTTTCTTTATAAAGAGTTCTTTGGTGAAGAATTTTTAGTTCAAGCTCAATATTCTTCTTACTTTTGTCAGGCTTGGATGTTGATGGACCAGTTCTTGTTTGTCGTTCAGTTTGCAGTGTGGTCAGTATTGGAGCATGTTCATGACTGGTCTGGCTTCTTCTGATCAAGGGATTTGAATCCTCTGATGATTCTGAAGTTTGCACGACATTTACTGCTCTTCTTCTTTTTGCATGCACCACTATATTGTCTTCAGAGTCTTCAGAAGGAGAGTTTGTATTGAGAGGAAGAGGAGGTTGTCTTCTGATGATTGTGAGGATGGGCCACACAAACGGCCTGTATACAATTATTTGCAGGTTGTTCTCATGCTGAGCCTGCAGTTGTTGATCAGTATCAGTCTCCCCCTGAGCAGATGGCTTAGACTGATGTTGTTCCAAGACTGATTTACCTCTTTGTCTTCTTCTTTCATACTGAAACCTTAGAGGTTCAGTATTGGTGGTTTGCTGTGATTGATGTGGAGGTTGATCTTCACTTAGTTTTCTTCTTTTCTCCCCCTGAGCAGATGGCTCAGGTTGATCAACATCATCTTCTCTTTGTCTCTTCTCCCCCTTATTGTTATCATTGGATGGGGAGGGAAGAGGTTCAGTATCACCACCTGCATCCCCTGGAGTATCATCATGAGTGGGGGAAGGCAGGGGTTTAGTAGCAGCATCAATATCACCATGTTGATCTTCATTTGTTGGTGATTGTCTGGGCTCAGTATTATCACCTCCTTGATCATCATTTCCTCCACTGTGTTGAGAGTGTGGAGATAGTGGAGGTTGTTGTTGTTGTTGAAGTAGTGCAACTGATTCTTTTAATGAATCAATTTCATTACTCATGGTTTCCATCCTGGCAAGTATGGTAGTCTGTGTTTGTTGCATTGCCAGAATTTGCTGCATGATTGTGTGCAGAGAAACCTCTTCCACTTGAGCCTGTTGAACATGAGTACCCTGCACAGATGGTGCTAAAGAAACAAAACAAATTGTAACTGGTTAGTATGGAATGGCTTATCAGATAGAATTGTGGTGTTGTTTAATTCTAAAATCATTTAAACAGAGTTTTCGAAGTCTGTATTTCATCTGGTGTTTGATGAAATATTGTGGACTTGTGCATAACATGTGTAAGAGAGTTTTCAGTATAGGTGACTGTGATGTTTAGTAGCTCAGTGTAGGATACGTCAAGTATGCTGAAAAGGTTTGGGTAAAGGAAAACGAAACCTGGGATATGCTTCTTTGTTGTTTCAATGTTTATCACTTGGTGTTAGAGTGATAACAGTAATGTGGATTTAAACCCCAAGAGTGTTATTTGGATAGTGTAGCTTTAGGGTTTCTGATTATTTCTTAAATCATATTGTCCAATTTAACATAAATTGGATATAATAGAAGCAGTACCAGTGGGTGTCAGTGTGACATCAACCACCATTGTCTTTTTGTATGTTAAGACAACAGTAGGCTGGCAATGATCTTATTGTGTTCAGTGTAGGAATTTTTCATAGTAGCAGTGGGCTAACTATGTTGGCCTTAAGAGAATATATATATTTAAAAAAAAATCGTTTGAGACGTTGGTCAGTATTGAGTTGGTACAGATCAATACTTAGTCTCCAGTTTTGAAAAAAATATATTATATATAGGAGTTTGAAGGCTTTATTAGAAATTCATACCTGAGGCTTTGTCAGATTCCCTTCTCCCTTCAACAGAGATAGGTGCTGGATCATTTGTGTGTTGGTTTGATCCTCTAGCACCTTCCAGGTTTTGTTGTTCTGTTGGTTGTGCTGCTGCTTCCAAATTTGTTATTGCTCATATTCGATTTCAGCATCAAGTGGAACATGTGGTTCCATGATTGGTGGTGATTGAGCAATGTTTTCTTGTACTGGTTCTGGAAGTTCAACATGAGATGCTATTTGATGATGTTCTTCAAGAGAAGGAGTCAGTGTTGGATGTAAACTGTGCAACACTGAATCTGTGGACAGTGCAGCCATGATGACTGGACTCAATCTTTTTCTGACCCTTCTTCTTATTATGCAGTATTTGGAACATCAGGTTCTGGTTCTTGGACTGGAGATGTTGGAACATCCTCCATCTCAACATCATCATTGTCATTTGCATCATCATCATCATTATCATCATCTGCATCATTATCATCTTCATCTTCATCATCATTTATATGAGCCTCTGCAATGGCTACCATTGTGGCACTGAGAGGTGGTTCATCTTCCATGGGCTGATGAAAGAATATCTTTTCATGGATTGGAGGAAGATCAGCTCTAACTCCATCAAAATTATCATACATATCATCTGGCATGGAATTTTGGAAGATGATTGATAAAAATCTGCAAAAGGAACATTAGGATTCCTTTGTCTTGCTTGAACTTGAGATGCAAACTCATTGAATATCCATCTTGCATAATCAATCTGCCTGTTGTGATACATAGCATGTACCATCTGCATTCCAAAGTCATTGATTTGATCAAGTGCTCCTGTTTTATGAGTCATAAACCGTATGATTTTTGAAATCATAATCCCCCACATAGGGCCAAATTCATGCCTCTTTATTGTTCCTATAGTGTGTTGTCTTCCAAGTAGCGGCAGTACTGAACGAGCAGTGTCACGATCCACAAATTCATCATATTCGACATGTGCAGGAAGTTGAAGATCCCGCCTAATGATTTCAGTGGAAACAAAAGCTCTTCATTGATCTCGAATTACCCATCCCGCAATCATATCTGGTGAGTCCAAAATAGTAGAGTACCAAAATTCACACAACATTGATGGATAGATTGCTCTGGGTGAAGCTTGAAGAGCATTCGCGATTGGGCAATGTCTAAGATATGAAATCATTTGTCGAAATTGAGAGCATACCCATCCCTGAGGAATGTCGAAGTTCGCTGTAATGTTGTTCTTCGTGAATTTTGGGAGTTCATCCCGTTGAAAATCTTTGGCTGGTGCGACAAAGTCTGGAGCAATGAATCGAAAGTTCGCCATTTGAATCTGTGATTAAGAGTTGAAGTTTGCTTGCAAGTGGAGAGTAAAAATGTTAATTGCAGAGAGAAATTTAAGAGTAAGAGAGTAAATAATAGAGAAAATGATTTAAGTTTGAAGAAAATGATTATTTATACTCTTAATTGCAAATGATTGCAGTATTGGGAAGTAAAAATGGCGAAATGACAGCATTATCCTATTCCAACGGTAACTTTTCTATTAAGGAAAGTAACCGTTGGGGAGTATGAGGTTTTGAAATCAGTGTTAAACTCCAGGACTCCCAATACTGATGTAGAGTTAAAAAAAAATTAAATTAAAAAAAAATTTAAAAATAATAAAAAACATTTAATTTAATGTGTAGATTAATAAAAAATTTATAAAAATTAAAAATGATATACCAGACGAGCTATACTGAAAGGGTCAGTATTGGGTCAATACTGAAAAATCAGTATATGAAAGAATTTTTTGGAAAAATAATTTCAAGGATTGAGCATGCCCAATTGTCCTAGTAAGTACATAAACCTTTCTTCTGAGAGAGGTTTAGTAAATACATCAGCCAATTGGTCCTCTGTTGGTACATAATCTACCTGAACCTTACCCTTTTCCACATTATCTCGGATAAAGTGGTGTCTGATATCAATGTGCTTTGTTCTTGAATGATGGACTGGATTTTCAGTGATAGCAATAGCACTCTTGTTATCACAATGAATGGGTGTGTTGTTGAAATTGAATCCATAATCCATGAGTTGATATTGCATCCATAAGAGTTGAGCACAACAACTTCCTGCAGCTACATATTCAGCTTCTGCAGTTGAAGTTGCTACTGAATTTTGTTTCTTGGATGACCAGCCTACTAATCTTCCACCAAGGAATTGGCATCCTCCACTTGTGATTTTTCTATCTAACCTGCATCCTGCATAATCTGCATCTGTGTACCCTTCAAGAGTAAAATTTGAATCTTTGGGATACCAAAGACCCATATTAGGAGTACCAGATAAATACCTAAAAATTCTCTTAACAGCTTTCATGTGTGATTCTTTTGGATCAGCCTGATACCGAGCACACAAACATGTTGCAAACATGATATCAGGCCTGCTAGCTGTTAAGTAAAGTAAGGAACCAATCATACCTCTGTATGTGGATTGACATACTGGTTTACCAGTTTCATCCTTACTTATCTTATCTTGAGTACTCATAGGAGTGTGCATAGAAGATAGATTTTCATATTTATATTTCTTTAGCATATCATGCACATACTTACTTTGGTTTATAAAGGTGCCATCAGGCTTTTGATCAACTGTAAACCTAGGAAATAAGTAAGTTCTCCCATCATACTCATCTGATACTGAGATGACATAATCTTTGAAAACCAGTCACACATTCACTTGTCAGTGGAGCCAAAGATAATATCACCCACATATATCTGAATGAGTAAGATGTCAGACCCTTTTCTTTTTGAAAATAATGTTTTATCAATTTTACCACGTGTAAATTTATTTTCAATTATGTACTCAGACAGGGTATCATACCAGGCTATTGGAGCTTGTTTGAGCCCATACAAAGCTTTATCAAGCTTGAAAACATAATGAGGAAATTTAGGATCAACAAAACCTGGTGGTTGTTTGACATAAACTTCTTCTTGTAGTTTTCCATTTAGAAAGACACTCTTGACATCCATTTGATACACCTTGAAGTTCTTAAAGGCTGCATATGCAAGATATAGCCTAATTGCTTCAATCCTTGCAACTGGTGCAAATGTTTCATCATAGTCTATACCTTCTTCTTACCTGTATCCCTGAGCAACCAGTCTTGCTTTATTTCTGATTACAACACCATCTTTGTCCATTTTATTTCTTAACACCCACTTAGTACCAATGATAGTTTTGCCTGGTGGGGGTGGTACTAAGTTCCAAACTTTGTTTCTTTCAATTTCTGTAAGCTCATCTTGCATAGCTTCTACCCAGTCTTCATCAAGTAAGGCTTCATCAGCCTTCTTTGGTTCAATGGTAGATAAGAAACTTGAAAAGAGACAAAAGTTTGCACTAGCCTGAGGTTCAAAAGTCAGTTTTCTTCTTGTTTGAACTCCTTCTTCAATAGGACCAATGATATTTGTATGAGGATGGTCTCTGTGTTCCCTTAGATTTGATCCTAAGGTAGCATTTGAAGTAGGATCAATAACTTCTTGCTGAACTGAGGGGTTGCCAGTCTCATACTGGTTGGAGTTTGATTCAGTATTGGACTGCTCAGGATTGCTGGTTTCTTCATCTTGCAGATTTAAGTGAGGTTCCATTGATGGATTTGAAGATTCTCCATCTTCATAGGTGGAATTATTTAGATCAAGATTTGCAGACTCGGTGTTGAAGTTTTTAGTGATGGGAACTTCAGTATTTGATGAATTTTTAGCATATTGAGTGAAATCTTGATCATCATCACTCATATCATGTGGACCAGGATATGGGTGAGTTTTGGGCTGTTCAGCATTGGAGTTTTCTGGATTACATAAGATTTCAATTTCACTTATGTCCTCCTTTGCTGAAGTAGAATGCTCATCCATGTGTTCATCAAAAGTAACATGGATAGATTCATCAATCACCTTTGTGGAAAGTATATACACTCTGAAGGCTTTGGAGTGTGGTGAGTAGCCCATGAAAATGCCTTCATTTGCTTTGGGGGCAAACTTGTTGAGATTTTGCTTAGTACTGAGAATAAAGCATTTGCACCCAAAGATGTGGAAGTACTCCACATTAGGAATTCTGCCATGATATAGCTCATAAGGAGTCTTGAGGTGTCTCTGGACTATTGTTGCTCTATTCTGAGTAAAGTTGGCACAGTTTACAGCTTCAGCCCAGAAGCTCAGTGCCAGTCCAGCATGGCATAGCAAAGTTCTTGCAGCTTCAATCAATATTCTATTCTTTCTTTCTACAACACCATTTTGTTGTGGTGTGTAGGCTGCAGAGTAGTTTTGTACAATTCCTTTTTCTTCACAGAAATTTGCTAATACTGAATTTTTAAATTCAGTACCATGGTCACTTCTTAGTTGTTTGACCTTGGTACCCTTTTGCGGTTCTTCTCTCTTGATAAAAGCAATGATTGTCGTGATAGCATCTGATTTTGTCTTGAGGAAGATGACCCAAGTATATCTTGAAAATTCATCAACCAAGACTAAGGTATAGACCTTTTTTCCCAGAGATGGTGTACTGATGGGGCAAAAAAGATCCATATGTATCATTGCTAAGGGTTCATTAATAGAGTGGTTTACTTTTGATTTGAATGAACTCTTCTTCTGCTTGCCCATTTCACATGCTGAGCATAACTTGTCTTTTGAATAAGTAATTGTGGGCAACCCTCTCACCAACTTCTTAAAACTGAGTTCATTGATGTTCCTGAAGTTGATATGAGAAAGTTTCTTGTGCCACATCTAGTTCAGTTCTGGATTGACTTTAGACAGCAGGCATACACGGATGATGGGGTCAATTTCTGAAAGATTGACTACATAAACATCTTTTTCTCTTCTGGCAATGAGAACAGGTTGTCCTCTTTCATTATATATGATGCCAGCAATCTTTCTGAACCTGGCTTCCTTGTCATCATCACGCATCTGACTGATACTGAGCAGATTGTGTTTTAAACCTTCTACATAGGCAACTCTTTTAAAAGAGATGTTGCCAGCTTTGATTTCCCCATATCCTCTTGTGTTCCCTATAGAATCATCCCCAAACCAGACAGAAGGACCCTTATCTGGAGTGTAATGCTGAAGGTACTCCATACTTCCAGTCATGTGTCTTGAGCAGCCACTATCAAGGTACCATTTTCTATCACCCTGCACAAGACACAAAATAAGGATTAGTTCCTTTTAGGAACCCATTTTAAAATGGGACCTTTGGAAGGATTAACATTTTTATCTTGTTTAATCTCTGTTTTAGAGGGAGTCAGTATCACTTGAGATGAACCAGTATTGGTAGTCTTTTGTGGCACTGACTTTGGATCCCCCCTTTTCTTTGGTACTGAGTACCTAGGATTAGAGAGATTAGTTCGACATTCATCTCCTTTATGACCTGTATTATGACATCTGTAACATTTTCTAGGTCTATTTCTAAACATATTTTCATAAGGAATTTTAGAAAACTGTTTATGTTTTGGTTGATCAGTATGTGTCAGTTTTGCAAAATTCTGACTTAAGAATTTGATTTGGTCACCAATAGATTTTAAAAGACTATTTTTATCATTTTTATAGGAGGTTGAACTTCCTTTTTGACAGTCTTTTTGGGAGATGAATTTTTCTTTTTGTTTGGTAAAGGTGTTTGTTTTTGCTTTTGTTTAGACTTAGTTCCTTTACCATTTTTGGAACCTGTTGAAAGTGTTGTAGGTTTAACCTTATGTTGTAATTTTAACACTTTAACAAGTTCTTTAGATTTCTGAGTATCTGATTCAGATGTGCTTGAAACTTCAGTATGAGTGTTTTTAGAAGAAATAGAAGTTGTTTCCAAGGTGTTTAAAATAGTATTTTTAGAGTAAGGAATGACATTAAATAATACTTCAAACGGTGGAACAGCTGAAGTGTCATACTGATCTACATTGATGTTAGTATCAGAATTTTCTGTAACAGGAAATTCAATACTGAGATCTTGTAATTCAGTATGGCACTTAGAACAGATAGAGGGACCAATAGGTTGAACTTGGTCAGAAATGTTTTTATCCTCATTATCTGAATCAGTTTGACAACTAGTTTCACAAAAAGTTTTGGATTTTACAAAATTAACAGGATTTAAGTGATTAAATTCTTCAAATAAATCAGCAAAGTTATTTCTATTTTTAAACTGAGGATCCACACCAAGTGCGGCCCTCACATTTTCAGGAAATTGTTGATTTAAACATTTATTTAGCTTGATAGAAGCATTTCCCCATGATTTACATTGATTTTCAAATTTTTCTTTTTCTAATTTATGTAAATGTGCTTTATCAGCTAATCTTTGATTTATATCTTGTAAGTTTAAGAAATCAAGTTCCAAATCTTTTAACCTTGCTAATTTATCTAAATTTTCATTATTTACTTTTTCTAGTTGTAGGATTGTAAGTTTTAAAGCTTTTTCTCTCTGTACTAAAGTTTTAAGATCAACAATCATATACTCAAAAAATCTTTTCTTTTTCATTTAAAGAGTAAGTTTGAAAGGCACTCACCTTGTACAATTGAGTAGATCCCAATCACTGTGGATGCTCATTTTCTCAGCTTCTTTGAGATCTCTCTCAAAAGTGCTTTTCAAATCTTCTTCAGTGAAAGCCATGAAGGCTTTATTTTCAGCCTCATCCTTATCATCACTGAGGTCTTCATCCATCCAGGCCTCAGAGTAAAGTGCTTGATGAGGTGCTCCACTTCCACTAGCACCTTTTCCCTTGCTCCTTGCTTTCAACTTCACATACTTGTCCCTATACCGTTTAGCACGGTATGCAATTTTATCATTCTGATCAGTTTCAGAAGACTTTGTGTGACAGTTGGCTGCAATATGACCAGGCTTTCCACATTTGTAGCATAGACCAGATTTGGGGTCAGTATTGGAAGAGCTAACACCAAGCCTCTTCTTTTTCAACTGATCCAACTTCATGGACATGAGAGCCATTTGAGTTTCCAGTTCTTCTGCCTCAACATCTTCAAGACAGTCTTCTGGCTCATCTGGCTCAGTTACAGTATAGGCCTGTTTAACAATTAGAGCCATGCCAGTAGATGTCTTTTCAGTTTTCTTCCAGTTCGTCAGTCTAGAAGCATTGTTCTCTTCGTGATTCAACATTAAGCCATACAGTGTTTGAAGAGTGTAGGACTCAATGTTGTTAGCAGCATTGACAGAGTTTGTCATATCAAGGAATTGTTGAGGAAGACTGTCCAGAAATTTTTGACATAGTTCTCCCTCATCCTTCTCAATTCCAACACTGATCAGATCACGAACAATGGTGTTGAATCTGTTGTAAAGAGCAGTGAGATCTTCATTTGGATTAGCAATGAAGTTCTCATATTTCCTTCTCATGTTGCTCTTTCTTTGCAACTTCACATGTGGTGTGCCTTCATAAGTAACTGTCAAGCTATCCCACATAGCTTTTGCAGTTGGCAGCTTCATGATTGCACTGCGAACTTCTTTTGTGACTGCATTACCAATCACACTCTTGGCTCTTGAGTCTAGACTGAACAACTGAGGATCAGTATCAGTCCAAGTATGTTTCAACTTTGGAATTGTCCTTGTTGATGCAGGGGCATTGTCTGTAGCTGCAACAGGTTCAGTGGTTAGAGGAATGATGGGACCATCAGTTAGCACAGTGATCATCTCATCATGGATGGATTCAAGATACCACTGGGCTTTTAATTTCCATTGAAAGAAATCTTTGCCATCAAAGATTGGCACTCTCTTTCCTGACATCACTGGAGCAACAATCGAAGACATTCTGGTTTTTGATTTTTAGGAAGGATAGATATATGGAATGGCTGCCAGGGTAATAGATCGACTAAATAAGAATTAATTTAGCCTGCTCTGATACCAGTTGTTAGGTCACAACAACCCTGGATTGAATGTATAATTGATAGAATAATTAGACTTAAGACAATTAAAGTGATTAACACAATATTAGAGTCAAATGTATAATTCCACTAAGTATGGTATGCTGCGGAATAGCAATACCACTGATCAATTACAATATGTTTATATGTGAAAGCGTAAATTAGTAAGTACTCCTTTTCCAAGTGATCTCTATTTATAATGATATAGAGATCTTACAAAAGAGGCAAGGAGTAACTGAAGGACTGGAAAAGGAAAGTGACCGAGATCAAAGGGATTTGATCTGGCCAAGTAAACAAGGAAATGTTTACTCAGTCCTTGTACTCAGTATTGGATGTCAATACTGAGTTCCAATACTGAGTGACCTAGACTGTCTACTCAGTATTGGTCCAAGACTTAGCTAATTTATTCTACATACTATTCTAAGCTAGTCTAGACTGTCTTGTTATCTTAAGATCCACAAGGGGTAAGGCTTTTTGCCTTAACAATAAGAACTTTAATTATGTCACTTCTTGTACAATACATTGAAGGGTTTCATTGTAACTGATTGACCACTTGGGTCAACCCCCTAGTATGCTTGGTTCGAACCATACTGTTGGAAATCTAAACTAGATTAACAAGAAAGAAGCCTTGTACGAAAAACCCGAACACACACACATGCTTGTGGTGTTCGACGAACTGACCAAGAACCCTAGGGTTCTTGGTTGGACTTTCGTACAAAGGGGAGAAGGGAAAAAGGGTTTTTCCAATTCATACCTTAGATTGCTCAAGATAGATCCGCCAGTGATAAACACAACGAGAAGCCCTCTAGATAAGCTCTTGTAATGAAACTTGTTCTTCAAGACTTGAAGAACACGAAGAACGAACAAAGAACACAAAGAACACAAGGCTTGTGTTCTTGTTTTGGTGTTTCGGCCGAAATAGAGAGGAGGGGGAGCCAAATTTCGTGGCTAGGGTTGTGTGGTGGAATGAATAAAGTGAAGCCTAGATCTTCTATTTATAATGGAAGATCTTTCACTTAAGTCCTTCTAATTTAATAAAGGAACGTTTCTTAATTAAACTTTTCCTTTTACACTTCCAACCCTTATAGTTTATCTAGTTATTATTGTTGCACTTAATTATTAAATGTCTAGTATTAATACACTAATATATTCCGTATATTATATACACGAAATATATATACTTTGTATTTATACTTTTAATAATTAATTATATAATAAACCTTATATAATTTAGACAATAATATTATCCAACACCATATGATTTAATTACTTTAAATCATATTATGGATAATCTATAATTAACACATTGTATATTTACTCAACTAGTAAATGTACAAATACTTGTATTAATTAGTTAGATAAACTAATCTAGTAATAAGTTGAACTTAACTTAATACTTAACTGATTCATAAATGACTATTATGAATCATTCCTCTTCCAAGTATCATTACATATCTTTCTCGTATTACATGCACTCACCGATGTGACCCTTGAGTGTCCTATAGACATGGACGTGACATCATAAGTTGACTAACTGTGCACATAAATCCTTCAGACTCCCACTTGTGCAAGTTCGTAACCTTAGATTGATGACACTAGTCCTCCAGCGGCCCTCTAGCAGGCAATACAGGATAACCAAGCCATAGAAACCCTTTGATTTTAAGTAATCAATAATTTTACTTTTCATCCTACCAAAGGATTTAGCACTATAACCCTTTGATTTTAAGTAATCAATAATTTTACTTTTCTGTTCAAATATATCATCTGGTAGATCAGCTTTTTCTCTTTTACACTCTGCAACAAGATCTTCAAGACAGTTCAAGTGTTCTTCTTCAATCTTTTTCTGTTTATCAAACTCTGCTTATTGACCTTCTACCAGGAATTCATCAATCTCTTGAATTGCTGCACTATTCATGTTTTCTTCTTCAGCTATTCTTTTATCTTCAAGAGCTTGAGACTTTGCAACCTTTCTATGATACCTCATTCTCTTCACCTTCCATTTATCTTGTTTTGCTGGTCTAACACAATTGATTTTATTTACCATAAAGTGACCTAAAGCTCTATTTGGATAGTCTTCATCAAAATTTTCTTTTCCCTTTCCAACACAGATTGAAGGTGGAGTGTACTTCATATCAATCACTTCTGGAATTATGATTGATGGAGAGAATAGGTGAGTTTCATCTTCAGGAAGAATTTTGGGGTGAGGAGGTAATTCACATTCATCAACATCATCCCAATTCAAATTATCATCAATGTCAGGTATGATAAGTGGTTTTAGTTCTGGAGTTGGGGGATTTGGGATGATCACAGCTGGTTCAAGTAATTCAGGTATTTCTTCATTTGATTCAGTAGTCACCAAGGTGGTTACTACTGGTATTTCAACATTTGCAAGTACTGCCAGTTGTTGTAAGGAGTCTACTACTGGTGAGGTTGTTGTTGAGGTTACTACTGCTAGGGTATCAGTAGTAGAAATGATAGTCTCTGTTGTTGGGACATTTACTACTGGTATTTCTTCTTCTTCAATTGGGTCAGTAGTAACAACCTCTTGATTCTTAGCATCAGTAATATCCATAGGGTTAGTAGTTTCTATGATGTAACGCCCTGAAATTTTAATAATTAAGTAATATTAATTTAATGGTCATATTTAAATTTAAAATGAATAATTAGACTACGTGTAGTTAGACGATTCATATTATTTAGACGGCAATTTATTAAGGCGGTTTAATATTAAGTATACGTTTTAAAGTGGTCGCGAATTATATAGTCTCGTGTTTTGACCCGATTAGTTAATCATATGAATCAAGATTATTTGGAGCCGGGTTATTTTATTGGGTGTTGAGTTGGATTCTATTAAGTCAAGCCAAAAGAATAAAAGACCAAGATTTAGTTTAAGTCGGGCTTTCGAGTTCGGACTTAGTTAATTAAATTACATTAAGCCTAAAACCCATTTAAGTATCCCTAAAACCCTTTTTCCGTTTGCCTGTTATCTTTTACCTCCGTTGAAAATACCCTATGGCTGCCAAAAAAAAAAAAAAAAAAAAAAAAAAAAAAGAAACAATTCTTGTTTGAGGAAGTCGCCGACGAACAGGAGTAAGAAGCAGGTCACAAAGTCTCGCGGTGGGAATGTTATTTCTTTTTGAGGTTGGAAATTAATTTACTTGGATTTTATATTTGACCGACATTTTGGAGAATGGTGGTTGCTTAGCATATTTTGTTGGCATCTCCCATCTTGAGAACGTGGCATCACATGAGAGGCAAGCCTCATATATTTTTCCTTGGGTACACATGTTGGCTGACACCAACATGGTAATATTATCCTCTTTTGATTGATCATAACTGCTGCCCCAAAGGTGTTCGATGGTGGCGTCAGTTCGTGTGGTGATTCGTATGAAACCGGTGTTACGGTGAATCGTTCGTAGGGTATAATCCTTGTTCCCTTTTCTTTGTAGTTGATAATCTTTTTCATTAAATTTTTCGTTTTGATTTTTGGTTATTGGAGATGTCGGCTTTTGATGTTGTTATTGTAGTAATTTTGACGTTCATCTTCTGGCAGAATCTGCCTCGTCTGTTCCAACCCGTTTTCGAAGCTCTTAGAGTCGTTTTTAGGGAATGACCGTCTCCCAGACATTTGTAGTCCTCTGAGTTAGCTAACCGTGACCTCTGACCTCTCTTCATTCCGAGTTTTAGTCAGTGAGTTATGACCAATCTCGTAAACTATCGTTGTGCTGAATTTTTGCTAAGTTAATGGTTATTTAATTATGATTCCATGGTTTTATAATTACCTGTTTTGTTGAATTGATCAAACCGTTTAACATTTTGAAGTTTTTGAATTTGGACCGTGATGGGATGGACGACACCCTACCGGGTGTCGTGATGATATTCCGAGGACCGGGCTTTATTAGTGTAAAAGTCGTTTTCCTAAATTTCTAGTTTTATTTTTCTTCTTGTTTTGAGAAGTGGGAAGTGGCGTGTGATTACACCGAGGATGGTATCGGGCCCTCGGGCTCGGTTGTATGAGGTCCCGCGACACATCACGATTGTCACTTAACCGATTAAATGACACTCTTATTGATTTACCGTTTTAGTAACCGAGAGGGGAAACTGAACCCGTAGGGTTCTTAGTTTCCCAATCGAGAAAGTTTTCAAATAAACAAATTCAATTTATTTTAAATTTAGTTTTCTGTGATGAATTGGATTTCGGGACTGTCGGGTGCCCTCGGGAATAAACGGGTTGATGTCGGGATTTAAAACGGGTTTTAAAACTATACGCTGAATTTTGGGTAGATTCTGTTGGTCATGTTCGAGTATGTTTTTATCACACTTAAAATACGTTTCTGGATATTTGGCCCTTAGGGGTCTCTAGTTTTCTGAGTCCTCTTTCCGATGCCGCTGACGGCTCGTTAATCTGATTTTCCGTTTAAAAGTTATCCCTATTCTAATCTGCTGCTGTTAGAAATTTCATATGTGCGACGGGACTGAGTTGTGAGTCTGTTTCGAGACCTTTCTGTTCGTTTTCGAGTTTCCGGGCCTTTTGATGATTTGTAGCTTTCTGAGTTTTCTAATTGCTGTAAAAATTTGGTACAAATCTAATGAATGGTTTGGGAGTTATGACCGTTTCTGTGAGAGTGCTGAATGTTGTTTAGTTTCTGCTGAAACTACCCCGAGTCTATTCCTAACCCGAGCTTCATTGTGTTATGTAGGGCTTTTAGGACCTGATAAGAGACGCTCTTCTGCACCAAGGATATTTAGGAGCATACGTCTATTCGAGGTGGGTAATCTCACTATAAACTTGTACTTACTTTCGATTCATGATTATGTGTTATATGTTATGAATTGTCTTGTTGATTGAGCTTGAGTATTGGTTGTGCGATTTATCTGAGTTACCTGTGATCTGAGTTATTTGTGATCTGAGTTATCTGTTAACTGAGTTATCTGAGTTCTGAGTTCTTGAGTTAAAACATTAAACATAATATACTTGACTTGACACCGAAGAGCACTGGTGTAAGATGTTTGTCTTGGCACCGAAGTGTACCAGTGCCAGACGTTTTGACTCAACACCGAAGAGTACAGGTGTTGAGCCTTGAGTGGTGTGAGGCGGGTCGAGGTTGATCTCTCAGCCCAAGTCACACCGGCGCGCTATATAAATTAAAATCTGAGAAATAAACTTGAGTAATTGAGAATTGAGTAGAGTCTTTAGGGATCACTTATGTGACTTGAGTTGTTTGTACTTACATGTTTATTTTGGTATTATTAACTCAGCGGTGGCTGACCCCAAACACTCTCCCCATTTTGCAGGTACTAGAGCAAGTGCATTGGATGAGCTGTTACTCGATGAGCTTTTATGGACTTGGATTCCAAACATTTTATTTGAGTCAAATGTTTTTTTTAAAACAATTATTTATTTATTCCGCATTTAAAACCATGAGATGGTTTATTTTTATTTTAATGAGATGGGACCGTTTGGTTACTTGTACTTTTGGGAAAATGATTATTTTATTTATAAAAAAAAAAAATTCCACATTTTTGGGATGTTACATATGACCTCAGTAGTAACTGGAGGATGTATCTGTTCTGCTGTTGGGGATTGATTTGCAGACACAAACACTTCTTCATCCACACTTCTGACTCCTCTGTACAGGTCTTCACCAGAAATGTGATCTGCTTCACCATGAGCTTCTTTGAGATTTAAGAGTAGGGGTGGCAATTTCTGACCCGACACGAACCCGACCTGAAACCGACACGAAAATAAACAGGTTTGGGTTGAGGTAAAAAATAATTGGGTCAGTCTCGGGTTGAGTCAGCTGACCCGTTTATTAAACAGGTTAGGTTCGGGTCAATGATAATTTATATGGGTCGACCCGTCAACCCGTTTAATTATTAAAATATATTTTAAAACATATATATTTATACTTAATTTATAGTTTACTACTTAAAACGTAATTAATAGTTAGATAAAAATTAAAAATGTTACTTAGGAGTTTGGTGTTTAGTATTTTGTTATGAATTTGTGTAATAATAGCATCATTTTGCCTTTTTGACCCGTTTAATTTGTTTGACCTGATAACATGTTTAACTTGTTTTATTAAACGGGTTATATGGGTTAGGTTTGGGTTGAAGTTAAACAGGTTAGGGTTGAGATACCTGACCCGTTTATATAAACAGGTCGGTTTCGGGTTGAACGTCTCTAACCCGCCAACCCGCGAACCCGAACCCGTCAACCCGAACCCGACCTGAATTGCCACCCCTATTTAAGAGGGCTGCTGCTGCAATTGATTGATCAATCATTCCTTGTATTTGATCCTTCTCCCCCTTAGTGATCTCAACTTGTTGAGCCTCACTATCTGCAATCTTCTTTTGTAATTTTCTAATGAGATTTGATTGTTTTTGAAGCTTATACTCGAACCTCTTCTGCCTTCTGTTCAAAGTATTGATATGGTGCTTCATGTAGCTCATGGTCTTTCCTTGATTATTAATGAGATTCAGACAATGTTGTACAGTGGTTTCAAGGTTTTCCTTCCTATCCGTCAATTTGGTTTGTTTAATACTACCCTCATCACTGCTTAGTGATTCATTGGGATGTTTAGACACTCTCTTCTTCCTAGAAGAAGCAGTCGTATCCCCCCCTTTTGGTTTCTTGGCACCGGGGTCCTCTTAGTGCTGCCTCAAAAGATGAGTCATCACTTAGAGTTGCCGAGGTCTGGGTCCTACTGATGTTCTCACTAGCCTGTGCACCAACCTTTGGTACATCAGTAGTGAGAGCCCTTTCCTCATGCCCTCTCTCCTCCTTGGAGGACAACTCTTGGAGTCTGGGGTCTGACTCAATTGGTCCCCTGGTGTCCTTTTTGGAAGTTCTCTTCCATTTATATTTTGAGGAAATGGTTTGACTTTTAGGTAGGTCAACCAAAGAGTGAAGAGTAACACCCTGAGGTTCTGTTTCATGTTCCTGGGACACATTCAGGACATTTTGTGGTGAGGTTGTTTGAGTGGCTATTGGGGATTGTGTTTGGGCTTCAATATTTAGTGATGGAGTGGGTTGGTGTTCAAGAGAGTGGCTTGAACCTTCTCCTAATGTTGGTTGATCATGGATCATATCGGTAAACAATGGTGTTACCTTACCAGAAAATTTGAATTGTTTGTTCATGTTTGAGAAAACTTTTCTATTTAATTCAGGAATGGGAAAAATGTTTTTAGTTTTTATGAGATCAGGAATCTCACAATAAAAAATGTGTGCAAGGAATCGTGGATACATTAACAATTTTGACACAGACAAGTTTCCAAGCATTCCTTCAAATATCATTTTAGAAAAATTAAATACTTGATATGTGCACAAGCAGACAACAGCAGCTGCTATTGATCTATTGAACTCATTCCAAGTACTTTTCTTTGGTGACATACAATGTTGAATTGTATGTACCAAGAATTTCCATTGAGGAGAGAGAAGACCTTTTTGAAAAGTTTGGATATCTGTTCTTCCCTCATACCCCATCTTTAAAACATTTTCTATTAAAGTTTCATTGGATAAAAGAAAAATACCTGATTCATCGTTGAGTTTAAGATGATCTCTGATAGACTGTTCTGAAATTTTAATGATCTTTCCATCAATTTCCGATTTAATGTTGATTGAGCCCTGTTCTTCGATTTTCTCTGCATTCTCCCAAAATTGAACAATATGTTGTTCACATAGTTTTGGGTTTACTGTGAGAGCAAACCTTATGGGAGAGTTCTTTAAAAACATAACAATGGGTCTGAATGATCGGGTTCCATCAGGATTTCGTAGAAATGCAAGCATATTGTGGAACTCTAAGTATTGAAGATCAGTCTGAGCAATCAATGGTTCCTTCATTGCCATCTTTGTTGTTTAGATTTGATAGTTTGATTTTAAGTATGTACTAAATCGTCGATGTATTTGGTTGTTACTGATTCAAGCTTTTGATCGAAGTATTGCAGATTAGGGTTTATCGTGGGGTTTATCAGATCGAGGTTTGGATAATGCTAAATTAATCTTCATTTAGCTATTTATATTTTTCAAAAACACCTGCAAAAGGACCGAAATACCCTTCGAATCATAACCCAACGGCTATTTTCATGGGGGTTAGTTTGGTAAAATACAGTATTTCACACATAACGGTCAATCAGTAGTAAATTGGGTATCAGTAGTAAATCATCAGTAGTAACTTTAAATTTATACTTAACCTAATTCACATGAAACCCTATCAGTAGTAAACATCGAGAACAATTAACAATCAAGAATGATTACTTACCAGTAATAAAATAAGTTTAAAGATTAAAATTAGTATACAAAACTTTATGATTTAAATTATGAGATTAATTTATTAAAATCATTCCAATACTGCTAACCAAGAAGTTAAATCTTCCTACATCGAATGCTTTTGTAAATAGATCTGCTAATTAATTGTCAGTATGAATTTCTCAACTTTAATTAGTTTCTTTTCATTACAATCTCTTATGAAGTGAAATCTTATTTCAATATGTTTAGTTTTTGAATGTTTTACTGGATTGTTCACAATACTGATTACAGTTCGATTATCAATAAAAATAGGAGTTTTAAGAATAGATATACCAAAGTCCATTAGTTGATTTTAAATCCATAGCACTTGAGCACAACAAGCAGATGCAGCTACATAATCTGCTTCAGCAGTTGATGTTGATACATTTGTTTGTTTCTTACATTGTCATGACACCAGTCTTGATCCAAAGAATTGACATCCACCAGTAGTAGATTTTCTATCTTGACATTCACCACCATAGTCACTATCTGTGTAGGCTACAAGTTTAAAAGGTGAGTCATGTGGATACCAAAGACCAAGTGATGGCTTTCCCTTCAAGTATTTGAGGATTCTTTTGACAGCCTGCAAGTGAAGCTCCTTAGGTCTTGCTTGATACCTGGCACATACACAAACACTATACATAATGTCAGGTCTTGATGTAGTTAGATACATTAAAGAACCTATCATTGATCTATACAAGTGTTCATCTACATCCTCCCCTCAATGTCAGGATGTAGGTGTTTGTGTGTTTCCATGGGAGTGCTTGCACTTTTGCAGTCTTTCATTGCAAAATTTTCTAATATGTCTTTGACATATTTTGAATGATTGATCAAGATTCCATCTGATTTTTGATTGACTTGGAGTCCAAGAAAGAAATTCATTTGACCCATTGAATTCATCTTGAATTTGATCTGCATAAATTCTTCAAATTCTTTGCATAGTTGATCATTTGTGGATCCAAAGATAATATCATCTACATATATTTTAAACAAGTAAGATGTCATCTTTGACCTTCTTTGTAAATAGAGTCTTGTCAATTGCACCTCTTTTGAATTTGTTCTTCAATAAGTATGATGATAATGTGTGATACCAAGCTCTTGGTGCATGATGTAGGCCATATAGAGCTTTGTCTAGTTTATACACATAATCATCATGCTCTGGATCTTCAAATCCTGGAGGTTGACAAACATAAACTTCTTCTTCAATTTTTCCATAAAGGAAAGCACTCTTTACATCCATTTGATAGACTTTGAATTTCTTGAATGAGGCATATGCTAGGAATATTCTTATTGCTTCAATTCTTGCAACAGGTGCATATACTTCATCATAGTCTATTCCTTCAATTCAAGTTTCTGAAGATCCATCTGGTTCCAATGGCTCTTTTTCCTTTTGGAAGAGGTACTAAAGTCCAAACAGCTTGTAACTTGAATTGAAGAAGTTCTTCTTGCATAGCTTCAATCCAATTTGAATCTTTCATAGCTTGTTGAATCTTTTTAGGTTCATCCTGTGACAAGAAGCATGTAAACTGACATTCATTAAAGATTAGGCTTATATTACAAGTATTATTATTCAAACTTGAATTAAATTTGCTTCTTTTCTGCATATTTGAGTTGACATCACTTAGAACAAGGTCTAAGGGATGATTCTTTTGAGCTCTTGAATTTGAAGCTTTGTCAACAGTTATTTGACTATTTAGTTTTGAGTCATTTAATTCAGGGATTTGTGCATCTGTCCAGTTTTCTTCTTGAGTTTCTGAATCTTCTTGATCTTCTTCATTGATACTGGTATCAGTATTAACTTGATTGTTGTGAACATCATGAGTTTCAGTGTTATTACTGACATTAGTATTGTTTGTTGCAACATCATTATTTTGAGTTTCCGGGTTACTACTGGGATCAGTAGTATCATTCAGGTTTAGGTCATTGCTGGCATAAAGATTACTAGGGTTTTTAGAGTTGCTGCTGTCCTCATTATTAACTGTGGTATCAGTATTAATTATGATGTATTCCAGTTTATCTTGAATACCATTTGTTGATGATGATCCTCCTTGTGGATTTTGATTGTCAGTATCACATGCATTAAATCATAACTAAAATCAAGTGATTTGGTTAGATTGTCAATATTAAATAACCAATCTGGACCATTTCCTTGTTCATTCATCAGGTTCTCATTAAAGGATACATCCACACTTTCTTCTATGATCCTCAGCCTTTTGTTGAAAGTTAGATTTTGTCTGCCAGTTCTTTTAAGAAAACTCTTTGTCTTTAAACTTAGCATAGCCATCTGCCACTTGATGTCCATCTCTTCCAGATCATCAGGGTTGATTTGTTCCAGATCTTCACTAATCAATGCAGTGTGTACATGACTAGTAAAGAAGGATTCTCTTACTGCATCTTCAGATTCCACTTGCTTTCCAGAAACACCATCTTGACCTGTACCTGTATTTGACACAAAAGCAGCATTGTTTGAAGGTAAACTAGGGGTTTTGTGACTTACCTCAGATTCAAATACTCTTAGTTCATTGTACAGTTCATCAAGTTCCTTCTCTTCTAATGCATCTCCTTGTCTATATATGACAGTGTACATAGACCATTCTTCACCAAGAGATCTAAGAAACTTTCTGTAGATGTCATCATTGTCTGGTTGAACTCCCACTTGAGTGAGTTCACCAATAAGTTTGTTGAAACGATCAAAAACTTGTGACAATGATTTATTCTTTTGTCTTTTGAAGTTTTCAAAGTCTTGCTTCAGTACTGACTTCATGTTTCTTTTGGTGCTTTTGGTGCACACAAATCTCTTTTCTAGTGCCTGCCACAGTTTCTTTGCATCATCATATTCAACAAATAAATGTTGATAGTCATTGGGAATAGCAAGCAATAGAGTTCTTAAGGTCTTTAGTTCAATGTCTCTGTCCTTCCTTTCCTTATCACTTTTGACCTTGTCTGCTTCAGTTGATGAGCTAGTGATTGGAATTGGAATTGTTTCGTTGCCTTCTAGAACAACTTCCCACATGGAATAGTCAGTAATAAGCATGTATTGCTTAATTCTGTTTTTCCACATCCCAAAGTTGTTGGGTGTGAGAATTGGAAACTTGTTTGACTGCGTGCTTTCATTGTTATCACACATGATTAACAATTTTTGTTTCGAAAGTATGAAACTTTTTTATGTTCTTTAAATCGTAGATCTAGAACCTTAATGCTCTGATACCACTTGTCAGGATCGAATAACTTAATCAAATTATTAGAAACACGGATCTACTAACAATAGAAGTTACAGCGGATTAACACTCTTGTTATTTGATTAAGAACAATGAAAACTGTAACCGAATAAGAACAATAATAAGAACACGGTAATCACAAAAAGCTTCAATGTATTAATTTTACCGATCAATACACGTATGTTTACAATTCATAAGGAACTATATATAATAGTCCTTGAAGCCTAACAATTTAACCTAGTTATTCTAGGATATGATTACAATTTGAATTACAAAAGATAAACATTCTAAACTATCTCTGCTAGAATCTCGGACACGAGCAGCACCATATATAGATATCAGTAGTATTTGTCATCGTCAGTAGTAAATCCAAGATCAGTGGTAACTTTGTAATTCTGCCCCATCAGTAGTAAGTCTTGTAGCAGTACCAAGACTTCATCAGTACCAGTTGCAGTATCAGTATCAACTCTTATATATCCCAACATGCACATTTGTGTGAACAAGATGATTGTGTAAATTACCATTTATTCTTCATAACTCAAAGCTATATCTTCTCCAAATTCGATCTGCATATCTGTTTTGCACTCCAAGAGAGACTACCGGGCTGCTGAAAATGAGACCTACTGAGCTCAATGTAACAGCTCGGAGTTGGTTTTACAGATCGGAGTGTTCAAATCGGATGATTAGACTACCGAAATAAGCCTGCCGAAAATGAGACCGGGAAGGCAGTCGGTGTTGCAGCTCGGAGTATCTCAAAACAGATCGGTGTATTACAGATCGGAGCTCGTGTGGAACTCACCGTAACAGATCTGAGTCGGTGTTACAGATCGGAGTTGGTGTTTCAGATCTGAGTTGGTGTTACAGATTGCAGTTAACAAAGAGAAAAACAAACCTGCGTAGCTTTCCATTATCAAGCTTGTTGGGATTAATCAAAGTTATTACTGATTCACATGTTATTACTGATGTACAAATTTAGTACTGATCAACTACTTAATGCTGCTAAGGAGTTGATACTGAAGACAAAAGATACTACTGATGATACAGTTCCTACGTACTGATCTTATATATTACTACTGATGTTATGATTTACTACTGCTCGATCAAATTGATACTGATGAAGCTTATTTGAAGAAAATATCGAGTCCGAGATCTTAGGGAAGTTAGTTTAGAATATCATATCTTTTGTATTTGAATTGTAATCGTATCCTAAAATAACTAGGTTAATAGTTAGGCTTCATTCAATCAATATACATTCAAGCTTTTTGTGATAAACTGTGTTCTTAATAATTCGCATATTATTTACAGTTTATTGTTCTTGTTAAATCACAATAGTGTTAATCCGCTGTAACTTCTGATTGTGAGTAGATCTTTATGTTTCTATTAGCCATCTGAGTTAATCGATCATGATAAGTGGTATCAGAGCTTTGTACTCTAGATCTACGAATCAAGAATTCACTAAAAGCTTTTCAATACATTCAAAAACCACGTTATCATCATGTCTGATAACAATGAAAGCACACAAGCAAACAAAATTCCCATTCTCACTCCCAATAACTTTGGGATGTGGAAAAACAGAATTAAGCAGTAGATGCTTATTACTGATTATTCTATGTGGTAAGTTGTTTTGGAAGGTAATAAAACCATTCCAACTGTCATACCCAGCACATCCACTGAATCTGACAAGCTCAAATGTGATAAGGAAAAGAAAGACAGATGAATTGAACTAAAAGCCTTAAGTACTTTATTGCTCTCAATTCCTAATGACTATCAACATCTCTTTGCTGAGTTTGATGATGCAAAGCTGCTATGGCAAGCCTTGGAGAAAAGTTTTTTGGGCACAAACAGCACAAAAAGAAACATGAAGTCTGTGCTGAAGCAAGAGTTTGAAAACTTCAAAGGATAAAAGAATGAATCTTTGTCACAAGTGTTTGATAGGTTCAATAAACTTATTGGTGAACTCAAACAAGTTGGGGTTACACCAGACAAAGATGATGTCAACAAGAAGTTTCTTAAATCTCTAAGTGAAGAATGGTCTATGTACACTGTCATATATAGACAAGGAGATGCATTAGAAGAAAAGGAGCTTGATGAACTCTACAACAACTTAAGAGTGTTCGAATCTGAGGTAAGTCAGAAAACTCCTACTTTAAATTCAAACAATGCTGCTTTTGTTTCCACTGCAGGTACAAATCAAGATGTTACATCTGGAAAGTCTAACGAATCAGAAGACATTGCTAGAGAATCCTTTTTCACTAATCATGTGCATACTGCACTAATTAGTGAAGATCTGGAACAAATCAATCCTGGTGATCTTGAAGAGATGGATATCAAATGGCAGATGGCTATGCTCAGTTTCAGAACCAAGAAGTTCCTAAAAAGAACTGGTAGATCAAGTTTGAGTTTTAAGAAAGGTGATAGGGCAGGATTTGACAAAACCATAGTCAAATGCTACAACCGCAGCAACTTGGGTCACTTTGCAGAGAATGTCCTAACAAAGATAAAAGGTCAAACTCAACTGCACTTGTATCACAAGAGGGTCAAGGATATGATTGGAGATTTCAAGCTGAAGAACATGCTCAAAATCAAGCACTCATGGCCTTTTCTGATCCTAAATCTGAGGAAACCCCTAAACCATGTTCTCCAGAATGTATTAAACTATTCAAAACTCTTGAAAAAGAAACCAAAGAAATTAATGATGATTTAATCAAAAATAGAAAGAGAATAATAGAATTTAATGGTGTTATAGCTGATTTGAAAATCAAATCAAAATTTATCAAATAACTGATCAAAAATGTAAAGAAGAATTATTACAAGCAGTTTATGATAAAGAACATGCTGAATTAAGAGTAAAAGAAGCTATAACAAAATTAGAAGAATGTCAATTATAATTAGAACAAAATAAATTAACAATTAAAAAATTTGAAAGAAGTTCTAAAATTATTGATGAATTAACAAATAATCAAACCACTTAAAAGGTTGTTCATGGAGTTGGATATCATGCAGTTCCTCCTCCAACTAACTTTATTCCTCCACTTAAATCCAGTTCAGAAAGAATATTAGATGAACTAAAATTGGAAAACCAAACTAAAACATGTAATGATTCATCTGATGAAGAAAACTCCATTAAATCAACTGATACAAGTTTCCATACCACACAGAGTCAAGAATCTCCTAAACATAATTCTGAAAATATACCAACTATTTTAAGAAGGAGAAATCAAAGAAACTTGACTCAATTAAAAGAGCAAAGATAACATGAAAGTGCTAAAATAACAAAACTAACATGTTTAATTTACAACAAAGTTAACCACTTAGCAAAGGATTGTCACTTCAATCCAATCAACTGCAAAGAATATAAGGAATTTAAAGAAAGTAAAGTAAAATTAAAAGACCTTAAATTAAAGGAATCAAAATTGAATCAATCTAATACAAATTCACATGTTGATGTCCCTAAATTTGGATGAACTGCTCAAAAAATTGTGCAAAATATCAGACATGGAAACCCAAAAAGAAGTAATTATTTTGAAAATAATCGAAAGCAAAATCAATTTTCAAAATATTCAAAATTTTCAAATATCAGTAGAAACAATCAAAGATTTACTACTGATCATAAACCAAAGTATAATGTAGTGAGATACAACTACTATAATACTACTGATTAGCCCAAATGGTCTTACAACCCACATACTACTGGTCCTTCAGTAGTAAAACATACAAAAGCCAAAACCAGGGTATATAAACCTAAAGCAGTAGTAAAACCAAACATCAGTAACAATCAGAACTCAAACACCAAACCTCCATCAAAAGTCAAATCTATTAGAAAATTTTATTCTTCAAAGGATGAATCCAAGATAAAACAAGCCTGGGTTCCCAAAATGAACTAATCCCCTTTATTTTTGTGCAGAGTATCCAGATACCTGACAAAGGAAAAACGTGGCACATTGATAGTGGATGCTCTAGGCACATGACTGGAAATCTTCAAATTCTAAGAGATTTCAAGTCCTTTGAAGGTGGATATGTTGCTTTCGGTGAAAATCCAAAAGGTGGGATCAGTGGAAAAGGTACAATATAAAAATGGTAAGATTACATTTGATGATGTATTTTATGTTGCTGAGCTTAAATATAATCTGGTTAGTGTCTCACAAGTATGTGATAAAAAGAAGATTCTTTTTACAGATATTGAGTGCATCATTCTTTCTCCTGATTTTATTTTACATGAAAAATATGTTGTTTTAAGAACACCAAGGAGAAACAATGTGTATTGCCTGGATATAGGGGGAGAACTCATTTCTTCAAATGAGATCAACTATTTTATGTCCAAGGCAAACACCAATGAATCAGAACTCTGGCATAGAAGGATGTGTCACACAAACTTTAAAAATATGAATAATTTGGTCAAAAAGAACTTAGTAATTAGTTTACCACAAAAATAATTCATTTGTGATTATCATTGTGTTGCATGCCTAAAAGGTAAGCAACACAAGACGTCTCATAAGTCCAAATCAATCAATTCTATTTATAACCCTTTGCAGTTGTTACACATGGATTTATTTGGGCCAACAAATGTTATGAGTATAGGGAAGAAACAATACTGCTTAGTTATTACTGATGATTTTTCCAGATATACTTGGGTATTTTTTTCTCAGGACTAAAGATTAAACAAGTGAAACAATCAAGAACCTGATAATCAAACTGGAAAACACTAGAGATCTCAAAGCGAAAGCCATTAGATGTGATAATGGCACATAATTTAAAAATGCTAATCTAATCTCTTTTTGTGATCTTAAAGGTATTGACAGGCAGTACAGCTCTCCTAGAACTCCGCAACAAAATGGTGTAGCTGAAAGAAGAAATAGAACAATTATTAAAGCAGCCAGATCCATGCTTGCAGACTCAAAATTACCAATAATATTTTGGGCTGAAGCTGTTAATACTGCCTGTTATGTGCAAAACAGAGTATAAATAGTTAAGCCACACTTTAAAACACCATATGAACTTGCTAATAAAATAAAACCTTCTATAAGCATTCTAAAATCATTTGGTTGTCCTTGTACAATTTTATTTACAAGAGAACAAATTGGTAAGTTTGACTGCAAATCAGATGATGGAATCTTTGTGGGATACTCAACTCAAAGCAATTCATATAGAGTATTCAACAAAAGGCTGAGGATCATTGAAGAAAGTGTAGATGTATCCTTTAATGAAAATTTAATGAATGAACAGGGAAATGGTCTAGACTGGTTATTTAACATTGACTCACTAACCAAATCTCTTGATTTTAGTTATGATTTCAATGTAGGTGGAACAGACAATCAATCACCACAAGGAGGATCATCATCATTCAATGGCAGTCAAGATACAATGAAGTAGATCCTTGTTTATACTGATCCCACAGTTAATACTGAGAACAGTAGTAACTCAGATAACACAAACAATCCTGATGCCAGATAATAGTCACTCAAACAACCTCACCACAGAATGTCCTGAATGTGTCCCAGGTACATG
This sequence comes from Calendula officinalis, assembly GCA_963853835.1. Lineage (NCBI taxonomy): Eukaryota > Viridiplantae > Streptophyta > Magnoliopsida > Asterales > Asteraceae > Calendula > Calendula officinalis. The sequence continues at coordinate 1,642,921 of OY970835.1, forward strand.
AAATAGAACCTCAGAGTGTTACTCTTCACTCTTTGGTAAACCTACCTAAAAGCCAAATCATTTCCTCAAAATATAAAAGGAAGAGAACTTCCAAAAAGGACACCACGAGACCAATTGAATCAGATCCCAGACTCCAATAGTTATCCTCCAAGGAGGAGAGATGGCATGAGGAAAGGGCTCTCACTACTTATGTACCAAAGGTTGGTGCACAGGCTAGTGAGAACATCATTAGGACCCAGACCTCGGCAACTTTGAGTGACGATTCTTTTGAATTAGCACTTAAAGGACCCAGTGCCAAGAAACCAAAGGGGAGGTACATCTGCTTCTGCTAGGCAGAAGAGTATATCTAAATCATCCAATGAATCACCAAGAAGTGATGAGGGTAGCATGAAACAGATTGATTTGATGGATAGGATGGAAAATCTTGAAACCACTGTACAAAATTGCCATATATTATCCAATAATCAAGGTAGGACCATGAGCTACATGAAACATTACATCAATTTAATGAATAGAAGGATGAAGAGATTTTAATACAGGCTTCAACAGCAATCATCCATGATCAGAAAATTGAAGAGAAAAATTGATGTTAGTGATGCTCCACCAGTTGAGATCACTAAGGGGGAGAAGGAACAAATTCAAGGGATGATTGATACTTCAATTACGGCAGCAACATCCTCCCTTTTAAATCTTAAAGAAGCTCATGGTGAAACTAGTCAAAGTGATGAATACTTTGACAGATGAGTCAAATGTATGGATGAAGATGTATTTGTGTCTGCACCTCAATCTCCAATAGCAGAATAGGTACCTTCTCCTATTGCTACTGATGTCATGGGTACTACTCATCCCATGGACAAAACTGAGGTTATTGATCAAACGGAGGTGATTACTACTGATCCCATTGAAGAAGAAATCCAAGAAGCGACATAAGTAAAAAGTCCTCCAACAGCAGCAACAAATGTACAAGTTACTACTGATGTCATACCAGTAGCAACTACAGAAGAAACTCACCAGTAGTAGACTCCTCCAACCTACAAATGGTACTTTACAGACCTTTCAACATTCAAAATCTAATATCAGTAGTAACTACTTTGGATACTACTGAGTCTGTAACAGCAGCCAAACAAGTACCAGTTACTACTGATTCAACAGTAGTAACTACAACACCAGCAGTAACAGAAATTGTCATTCCAGACTTTGATGCTGATGTTAATTGGGAAGAGGTAGATGAATGTGAATTGTCTCCTCACCCCAAAATCTTATCTGAAGATAATGCTCATACCTTTGCTCCTATAATTTCTATAAAGCCAGTAGTAGATATGAAATACATACCACTTCCACAATGTGTTGGAAAAGGAAAAGCAACTTTTGATGATGATATACCTCACAGAGCATTAGGTCACCACATGGTTAATAAGATAAATTTGGTTCGACCTTTAAAACAAGATCATTGGAAGGTGAAGAGAATGAGGTATCACAGAAAATGTGCTAAGACTCTTGAATTGGAAAACAAAAAGAAAGTTGAAAGAGAAAAGACTACAACTGAAGCCATTCAAGAGATTGAAGAATTTCTGGTAGAAGGTCAACAAAAAGAACTAGACAAACAGAAGAAAATTGAAGAAGAATCATTAATTCTTTTGAAGATCTAGTTGCAGAGTGCAAATAGTTAAAAGCTGAACTACCTGATGAAATTATTGACCAAAAAGCTAAAATGATAGAATATTTAAAATCCAAAGGTTACAGTGCAAAATCATTTGGAAGAATGAAGATGGTGAATATAGTTGATAAATATTGTACTGCAAAGAAGAAAGAATTAGCAGAACCAGAGGTCATGGAAGTTAAACTTACAGAATTAAATAAAATTGACCCTAATCTGGTAATCAAAAGAACAAAAATGATTGGTGAATCTTCCAATCAAAATGCAAAGAAAAGAAAAATAACTGATGCTGAGTCTGCACAAAAGAAAGCCAAACAAGACTTCCCCATAATTGAAGACCCTCAAGAACTACAACAGAATAATCCAATTATAAACTGGAGGGTTATGAACAACATTATTGACATTATTAGAAAAGACAATTATATGTAAAGGTTTAAAGCATGGAAACCTATGATTATGTCCCTGAACAGAGAGGATGTCTTTACTATGCTTAAAATAGGAAAGCCAAGAATGTCAAATGATAGATGGAAGAATCAAGGTTCTGGATACTTAACAGAAATGTTTGAAGCTGCATTCTATCCAGAAAGATATCAAGAAAGAATAGAAAATGAAGATAATCTCTTAGCTTGGAATGTTCTTCCAACAATTAACATGTACTTCTTTTAAAGAACCAATAAAAATTGTGAACTATACTTAATGGAGAAAGACTACAATCACTCGAAGAAGACATTGTATCAAGTCATATGTTGTTCATTCATTAGACCTAATGATCCAGTAATGTATGCAGAAAAATACAGACAATTACTTTAAAAGAACAAAGCATATGTGGATGAACAAAAGAGACTGAAATAGTTAAGAGAAAGAGAAGGTAAAGAGAAAAGAGAAAAAGAAGAAAAGGAAAAAGAAACTTGATTAATTCAAAGAAGAATTAATAAGTTTAGGGGGAGATTGTTGGGATTAATCAAAGTTATTACTGATTTACATGTTATTACTGATGTACAGAGTTAGTACTGATCAACTACTTAATGCTGCTAAGGAGTTGATACTGAATACAAAAGATACTACTGATGATACAGTTCCTACGTACTGATCTTATATATTACTACTGATGTTATGATTTACTACTGCTCGATCAAATTGATACTGATGAAGCTTATTTGAAGAAAATATCGAGTCCGAGATCTTAGGGAAGTTAGTTTAGAATATCATATCTTTTGTATTTGAACTGTAATCGTATCCTATAATAACTAGGGTAAATAGTTAGGCTTCAAGGACTATTATAAATAGTTCCTTATGAATTGTAAACATACATGTGTATTGTAATTCATTCAATCAATATATATTGAAGCTTTTTGTGATAAACTGTGTTCTTAATAATTCGCGTATTATTTACAGTTTATTGTTCTTGTTAAATCATTAAGTGTTAATCCGCTGTAACTTCTGATTGTGAGTAGATCTTTGTGTTTTTATTAACCATCTGAGTTAATCGATCATGACAAGGCTCTCCATTATCGTTACAAGTAATCCAGTTCTTCCTCTATTTGTCTGTTATTTTGTTTCTTTCGTAATGCTTCAAATAACTGATATTGATCGTTGAAAAGCATTTGTTTATGAGGTGAATCCAGGGTCTTGCAATTTTAAACTTTTATCTCCTCGATCGAGAAAAATCTTATGAACGTTTTTTGTTTTTATCTGCTCGGGTTAATTAAATTTCACTTTAGAAACTACAATATTTAATTAAACGATATTCAGATCTGTTGAATTTTTACCAAATATGATCTGAGGTGGATATAGAGGTTTAAAAAATCATGCAAGTTAGATATAAGTGGGCTTCAACAAGTACGATTTGAGTTCAATTTAGGGGTTTTCAATTTTAAAGTTGTAATTATCTACATGGTCGAGTTAGATCTTAGGGTTAAAGTTTTAGATATAGTCAGAAAGCTTAATAATAATTTCATTAAAATCATGTTATTTAGATGAGTTGATCTTCACTTAGACTTGAAAGTTTTAAGTGGTTTGTATAATTTATGCATGTTTCGTTTTTCATATTGCGATAAAAAATGTTTGGTATGGCTTATAATTTCTCTTATATACATGAGATCCTACTCTTTTGTTCGTGGAGTCCACAAAAGATTGCTATTGATCAGGCCCAATGATAGGGGAGCGAGCCTTAATGTTTATAAAAGCACATGATCGTGTGAGAAAATGAGCTTTAGTAATAAGGGCATAACTTTCTGCTCGTGTCTCCGTTTCCGGCCCACGAGTAATCAAATCGAAGCTCGAGACGAAGGCTACGAGATGATAAATGTCGTAGGCGGTTTACCCAACTTCCCGGCCCAAAAAGCCTTGTTTTGGACACTTTATTTACGTTTTTATGTTTTTTCTTTAAATTTCCAAACTTTGTTTAGGCTCAGTTTTTGGCCCGTTTGTCTTTTTAGACCCATTCGAAAATCTGGGCCATATTTAAGGTGTATTTTGGAATTTGGAATAATCAGTTGAATATTTTGGTGAAATTAATTTTTCTTTCCCGAAATTGTGTTCTTTGTGTTAGAACAAGTTTTGAAAACCAATTCACGGTATTCTCTCGAATCAACGTGTTTTGTGTTAGATTAATCCGGTATTCTTTTTGAATCAACGGATCCTAATCTTTACTATCTTTTCAGTTATACATCAGCCATGCTAATATTGCTATGCCAAATCTTTGTGATTTTATTGAAGTGTTAATTAGTTTAATCTAGTTTTATTTGTCACTCCGTATATATATACTACTTGACATGTTATAGTCGCGTTCTAGAGTTTGCTGTTTCTGGTACATAACTTCTTTTATTATTGACTTACTTATACGAGTATCACTTGAGAGCTTTGACATGTTATTGTCGCGATCGGGAGATTGTGGATGTGTTTATTTTTGCAATTATTCGTATATGTAAATACCGCATAACGCCATATTTTCCCCATAACCTCCTTGTCAGGATCGAATAATAAAATATGTTATTGAATCACAGATCTACTTACAATGAGAAGTTACATCGGATTTACATTATTGTAATTACAAGAATTATGAATAACTGTAAATATGAATGCGAATAATAAGAACACAGTTTTTCACACAAATAGCTTCAATGTATATTGATTAATCATACAATACACGAGCCCGTCATGAGGTATTGGTTTTTCTTTTTTGGTAAAAGAGTGAAAATCTGCATTATTAACGCTATTTGTGGGAATGAAGGGTGCCAAAAAATGAAAAAAAATATCGAAAGACAAACTATTGGCACCGCTTCAATCCGAGGCGTTAATAATACATATTCATCAGAAGACCCGGGGACTTGAATCTGAACAGAAAGGGCTCAAAACGAGCTCGCAAGACAGATTTGATGCACCGGTCAATTACCTAACAGCAGCAGGTTAAAACGGGCATAACTTTTAAACCATAAATCGGATTGACGAGCGGTATGCGGCAACGGAAAGCTGACTCGGAATACTAGCCACTATCGCGGGCCAAAAATTCAAAAACATATTTTAAACAGACTAAAAACAGCCGAGAACAGAAGACAGAAATCTACCAGGAAATGTATTTATGAAAAACTCATTTTAGCAAACCCGACACGTTACCGTAAAAACCCGAGCACGCCAAATTCATACCCGTCAGTTTAAAATCACAGTTCCCTCAATTTAATTATGATTCTAAAATTTGATGGTAAAGGTTTCCCCATCCGTCAAAACTCTCGATTTGTGTACAACGATTAAACAAATGAACCTAACCCACCAGAACAACCCGAGGCTCGGCCTCAGCTGCTCGGTTTACAAATACACAGCCCGGATTAATGACAAATAACCAATTCTAGTATAATCTAGACGAAAAATCAACAAACGATTAGCAACACGAGACAAAACGAACAATGACTACACAAACCATTCAACAAAATCAGCCCTGCCATGGCTCGGTTTTTACTCAGCCCTCACCCACAGAACCCGTGAATTATAGCAGAAATAATGCCATCTATATATAAAACTCGAATGAGAGATTGTTAATGAATCGAGAGCAAGACGAACCAGAAAAGAAAACGCCTACCAATTAATTTGTACACTTGAACTCAGCCTTGGCCCGAGGTTCCTGATTGCTCTCAATATCTGCCTTCTTTGCTCAAACCCACACAAACAAAACAATAATAATTCGATGTTAGGATTAAACCCACGGGAATCAAGAAAACAGATAGAGGGAAACTTATACCGAACGAGTTCTTGCTCACCAACACTGGACGTCGGTTCTTCTCTTGGTTTCGATCACATAGCACTGGTTAAGCAACTGGTCTACTCGTCGTCGGAAAAAGGTACACAATAGGTACAAATTAATCGGGTCTAGAGATTACAAAGGAAAACGAAACAAGGAGAGGTGCTGAGGTGTAGATCACGGTTGGAGTAAGGGATCGGAATAGGGTTTTGTGTGAATAGCGTACGTGTTAAGTTTTTTTAATATTAAAGATGATTGGGTTAAGGCTCAAACGAGATTGGGCTTGGACCAGCAACCAAAAATTCAGGCTTATTAATCCATTAAATAAAAAAAATGACACAAGGGATAATTTGGACCAGATTTTCGAGAAGCAAAGCAAAAGAGGAGATTTCGGTGTTTAACCCATTAGACCGGACTCGAGATTAAAGAGATGGATTGTTCGGCCCTTAGCCTAATGGCCGGGCCTCGAAGTTCACTCACACTAGATAAGCTTGAACAATACATAACTCGGGAATTACTAACGTCGCGTGCAAAGAAGTTAAAACGTCACATAATTAAATAACTTGTATAGACGAAACGTCACACATTTATTACAATGTATATAAAAATATATGATTAATACCCAATTTAAATTTATTAAACGTAATATTTAATTATTAAAAATTTCGGGGCGTTACATATAATCAAAATAAGTGATACATATTTCACTTAACGTATCAACATAAGTGATACACTTTTCATTTCTTATTAGGTAAAAAAATGTATCTCGTTCTCCACTAATTATTTATCTTAATAAAGTGAAATTTGTTTTTTAAAGATTATTAATATCACTTAATTCAAAAGGAGTGAGATTCATTATCAACTAACTATCCACTTGAATTAATCTTAACCCAAATTTTAATTTTTTATCTCAAAAATCGTGAAACTCAAATGTATCACTTATTTTGATATGCATGTAATATAAGAAATCGCCTGCTTCTAGAAAAAGGCTTGCTTACAACAAAAGCATTACAAACGGAATTAAGCATTGGGCCTTTCAGCAAATGATGTCTAGCTCAACTGGATTGATGCATGAGTTTTACTCTCATATGAGTCGTGAGGTCTGGAGTTTGAATCCTGTAAACACCTCTTGTGGTGTCAAATATGGGGGATTTTCCCCTGGAAATCCCTATAGGGGCCGGTATTTTAAGCACCTTGCTTATTGGGCTTCTTTGTTATTCCACCAAAAAAGTTAAATTTAGGACATATCACTAGAAAATTTACAGCATCGAACCTATCCATACTCATATAGTACACCTACGTATGTATCAGGTTTTGTCTGTAACGTTATTTATAAAGATAGGACATATCACTAGAAAAACAATACAAAACAAATAAAATACCCAAATCAACTGTTTTTGTCTGTAACGTTATTTATAAGTCGTTGTAATATCCGTAATCGATCTCTTTACTAGTTCCGTAGTAAAGATAGCATTTGTTTATTACAAATTCTTTTAACTAACGTTACTTACTACTTCAAAAGATTTACCTTCCCATGGTTTTGCCAAATCCGGCCTTACCTTCCCAGGGAAATATTTCTGTCAAATGGTAAATGTGAAGGTATACGCCTAAGGTATAGAAAGAGGTAAGTGCAAGGTGATGTGAAAACATGATAAATTGAAGAAAACACACCTTTGAGTGCATCCAAACCGATAATAAACCGGGCAACCACACAAAAAGGTGATCATTCATACGTTGAATATTTCACTAGACTTTACAAGCCCAGTAAAGCAAATGCACGCCACCACCAGCCACTCAAATTCCTCTCAACATGAATTTGTTTCATTTCTCAAGGCGACATAACAAAATCTACTGACTACTCATTCGGAGTTTATCGTTATTGAAATATAATAACCTCCTGCCCCGGGTTAAGTCTCTTTGTATGCACAGTGTGTCTAGTTCTCACCCTCAAGAATCTTCCAATATAGGAAACTTGCACTACAAAAATGGATCTCCGTGAATCCATCAGAACACTCGTAGTGACATCACAATCTGATGATTCACGAGGATCGAGTGGAAATCCTGCTAGAGCTAAAATCATGCCAACTCTAAACGCAAGTCACACATTTGGATCAATGGTTGTGCAAACGACTACCGATCCATACCATGTGCAAACGGATACTCTATTTGAGTCCGGTGATACCCATAAAGAACAAGTTGGTGTGCCTTAACTTCAACAATCATTCAGGCAACAACTTATACCGGAAACACATAAAATTCCGATGAAAAATCCATGTGAACATCTTAAAATGCAACATCTTAAAAAGCTGATCAAAATGCACATGAGCGTAATAGTCCACTCTCAAATAACTCATATGATCTGCTATATCCATCATGATCTTCCCCGGAGCCACCGATAATATAGGGAGGGTCCCTAGGTCTAGGTGAGCAGAATCAAGAATCATGGGATCTTGATTGGGGTGCGCTGAGGTAAAAAACTGAGAGGGGGTATGAAGCATGGGGTGCAAATCAGCTTATCACATGGTAAAAACAAAAAGATGGTGTGGTTGAAAATGAAAAGAAAAAAAATGAGCTTGAGTGAGGAGTGTGTGTTAAATGGTTAAAGAAAACGGAAAACCCTCCCTAAACCGAACATAAATCCGGGTAACCAGATCTAAATCAGACTGCATAAGTTTCTTTCTGATTAAGTCATCATGGATCCAGTTGTAACGACCCGAAAATTGTAAATAAATAAATTGTACAAAAATACGATAAATATGGGTAATTCGTTTAAATCACGTAGGAATTGCTTTCGTGTCGTTTGGACACCGTATGACAAAGTTATGGGCGAAACCGGGTCAAGACATGGAAGAAAAAGTGCAGCCTGGGCTATTTGGGGAGTTCGCTGCGCGAGGATGGAGCTCCCGATCGCGAACTTCGACCAGAGAGTTGGTATTTTGGAGACTTGAGTTCGCGGACAGTTCACGATCGCGAGGAGTTCGCGACCCACAGAGTTCGCAGCGCGAACTCTTGTTCACGGCGCGAACTTCCCCGACCAACTGTATTAAAGTCGGGTTTGGCTCATTAAATGCCATCCAAAACCCTAGTTTTCTCCTACCAGTTGGTGTGGGCGATTTTTGAGCATAAAGTGGCGATTGGAGCTTAATCTTCACTAAATATTGGTGATTCTTGCTCCTAGTTGAAGAACAAAGGTAAATCTTCATCTCTCTTGGTTTTTTAGCCATAGATTCAGGTAGGGAAAGCTTGAATCTCAAACCCTAGTTTTGGGTTTGTTCATAAATGGTTAAATGGAAGTTGTATAACTGATATCTATGGAATTTTAACAAGGAAAATGAGTTTATGAAATGGATCTATGAAAATATGAAGGTTTTTGGAATTAGGGTTTGGTAATTTGGGGAAATATGATGCTAGTAGTTAACTAGCCATGGATTAGGTAGTTAGTATTGATGTTTGATGTAAACCATTGTCTTGGTTTTGGTATTAGGTCATTTGGTGGAAGGATTTGAGGTTCAAGCCTTGGGGAGAGATATTTGTGTTCAAGAAACACATCTTTTGGATAAGCTTGGCTAAGGTGAGTACATGTGAACTTTCAAAACTGAGTACATAGCTAGTAAATGTTTAATATTTACATGTTTTATCGAGTCTATAAGTAATTTAGTCAATTATGTGATTACTAATGAATTGCTTATGTGATGGTGAATTGATTAATTGATTGAGAAATGATGGAGCTATAAGCTCATAATGATAAGTGATAAATGATGATGACGATTATGATGTCCTTAGGGCCGTGATAGATTGGAGGCATTCCGGTTATTACGGTACCTTAAGGTTAGGGGTAAATTGGAGGCATTCCGATTACCCAATACCTATGAGTCCCGGTAGATTGGAGGCGTTCCGGTTACCGTGGATATGACGGTCTTGATAGATTGGAGGCATTCCGATTATCTTGACAATGGCCAATGACGAAAGAAATGAAGTGACCCAAATGGAAATAAGAATACTATTATAATATAAATGATATTATGTGACTAGTTATTTATCGGGTCTAAAACCCATGTATCTCACGAGGCAATTTTGTCTCACGTATTATGTTTGTGTTTTGCTATGTACTCAGGTTCGGGATCGAAGATATAGGAGGCCCGTTTAGAGAGGAGGCCTTGTTGAGATTAGCTTGGTGTTCATAGTTGAAGTCCTTATCCTATGGCTTAGATATATTTTGTAACACCGTTTTTGTAAACTCTGATAATCTCAAACAAGAAACCCTTTGGTTTTTGTAAATTCGGTACTTGACACCGATACATTATTACTTATTTGGGATGAAATGTTATTTGAATATTGTTTTGAAAATTGAGGTGTTACAACTTGGTATCAGGGCTATAGTTTAAGTGAACTAGGTTGAGTTGACCATCCTAGACTTAAACTGAGCTAGTAGGACCATAAGTTCCATAGGATGATTATGAATTGACTCTTGAGACCTTAAGTATAGGATCAATAGGGTTGACCTTGAAGGAATAGGTCATGTTTGGGAATTGGGACGGTCTATATTACCGTTATTTGATAAATTGACTTCTAAATGATTGATGTCTTATTATAGTAAAATAGTGCAAACTAGAAGTGGAAGAGGTCCACTTGATCAAGAACAAGATTCAAAGCGTGTTAACAATCCGGTGTTTGCCCGGAAAATCGAATGGAAGAGGAAAACTCCGGGGTTGAAAGGAATCACACCCCGATAACCGTGGAACATCTCCAAGCTATGCTCAACCAAATGAGGGATGTCGTGAATGATGATGTGCATCGAATCCTCAACAAACATAGGGATCGTGAGAGGCGGGAGGAAACTCCACCCCGCACCAAAAGTAAGTCGAGTAGCGTTGCTCAAATTGAAAAGTCTTCAACTGAGGAAGAAAGTGACCCCGAGCCGAGGGAAAGAAAGGGTTGTACTTATAAGAGCTTTATGGCTTTCAAGCCCGATAACTACTATGGTAGCTCCGAACCGAAAGTCACGATCCGTTGGATCCGTGAAACCGAACAAGTCCTTGAAGCTAGTAAGTGTAAAGAAGGTGATATGGTAATCTATGCTTCCCGATTGTTGAAAGATGAAGCCCTTGTGTGGTGGGACACCATGTATGAATCCTTGGGAAAAAGGGCGGTGTACAAGATGACTTGGGAAGAGTTTGTGAAGCGGTTGAAGGCAAAGTTTTGCCCCAAGAGAAACTTGGAACAACTTTAAGAAGAGTTTGTTCATTTGAAGAAAGGTGGTTTGAGTGTCGATGAGTACACTAAGAAGTTCACGGGATTTATCCCGATTGTGATCAAATTGTATCCGGATGAGAGATCCTGGATTGTTCGTTATGTTAATGGACTCTTGTGGGAGTATGAGTTGGAAGTGAAGAGGGCCGCCACACTAGATGAGGCTATTAGTGCGGCGAGGAATGTGGAGGAAGTGGGCCAAAGGAGAATCAATGAGAGACCAAAGTTTGAGAAGTTTGAGAAGAGGAAGTTTGAGGGGAGTTCGGGCTCGGTGAAGAAGGGAAAGTTCACCCCGACCTTCTCTAAGCAATCAAGTTTGGGCACGTGTAAGAAGTGTGGCAAGGACCACAAGGGGGAGTGTTTGGCGGATGTGAAAGCTTGTTTTAAGTGTGGAAGACCCGGGCCTTTGGCAAGGGATTGCCGGGCTAAACCGTTGGATGAAATTGAATGTTACTCGTGCCACGAAAAGGGGCACTATAGTAATTCTTGCCCGATGAAGGGAAGTGAGACAATGGTGTCGACCGCACAAAAGAAAGCGGAGCCGACAAAGGTCAAGGGACGAGCCTTCCAACTTACCCGAGATGAAGCCAAGGAAGCCCACGATGTCGTTTCAGGTACCCTACTCGTAAATTCTATTCCCGCCCGGATCTTATTTGACTCGGGTGCTACTTATTCATTTGTGTCCCATGATTTTGTTGTGAAATTGAATGTGCCTTTAGAACTTCTTGATGAGATTTATGATATTGAAATTGCGGATGGTAAAACCTCCATAGTTCAACATATGTGTCGGGATTGTGAGCTAGAAATAGACGGGAGAAAGTTTAAGGTAAACTTATTGCCTATGGGAATTGCGGGGTTTGATGTAATAGTTGGTATGAATTGGTTGGGTGATCATCAAGCAAAGATTATATGTGGGAAAAAGATAGTCTCAATTAAGACCCCCGATAATGAAAAGGTTTATGTATATGGCGAGAGACGACATCACTTACCGAGCCTCATGACCGCGGTTAAAGCAAGAAAATGTTTAGTCAAGGGGTGTTCGTCCTTTTTGGCGTATGTGTTAGATGGAAGGAAGAAAAAGAAGACGGTGGAGGATGTGAAGGTGATTCGGGATTTTCCCGAGGTATTTCCCGACGATTTACCGGGATTGCCACCGGAGAGGCAAGTAGAATTCCGTACCGATTTAGTTCCGGGAGCGACACCGATAGCTCGTGCTCCATATCGTTTGGCTCCCACCGAAATGCGGGAATTGATGTCACAATTGCAAGAATTGCTCTACAAAGGACTTATTCGTCCTAGTTCGTCTCCATGGGGTGCGCCCGTATTATTCGTCAAGAAGAAAGACGGTTCGATGAGAATGTGCATCGATTACCGAGAATTGAATAAGATGACTGTTAAGAACCGTTACCCATTGCCTAGAATCGACGACTTATTTGATCAACTCCAAGGGGCCGATTATTTCTCAAAGGTCGATTTGAGATCGGGTTACCATCAAGTTCGAGTGAAAGAAGGAGACACCGAGAAGACGGCGTTCCGTACACCTTATGGGCATTACGAGTTTTTGGTAATGCCATTCGGGTTGACTAATGCACCGGCCATTTTCATGGATCTTATGAATCGGGTTTGCAAACCGTTTCTCGACAAGTTTCTTATTGTGTTTATCGACGACATTCTCATTTATTCGAAGACCGAAGAAGAACATGAAAGTCATTTAAGGCAAACGTTGGAAGTACTACAACGAGAGAAGTTATATGCAAAGTTCTCTAAGTGTGAATTTTGGATTCGGGAAGTCCAATTCCTTGGTCATGTCGTGTCACGAGAAGGAATCAAAGTTGACCCATCAAAGATTGAAGCGGTGATGAAATGGGAACCTCCTAGAAATCCAACCGAAGTGAGAAGTTTTCTCGGGCTTGCCGGTTATTACCGCCGATTTATTCAAGACTTTTCCCGAGTGGCAACCCCACTCACATTGTTGACCCGAAAAAGTAGCCAATTCGTGTGGGGAGAAAAGCAAGAAAAGGCATTCGCGTTGTTAAAGGAAAGATTATGTAACGCCCCGGTTCTCACGTTACCCGAAGGCATGGAAGACTTCGTTATTTATAGTGATGCCTCAAATAAAGGATTGGGTTGTGTTTTGATGCAACGAGGAAAAGTGATAGCTTATGCCTCGAGACAATTGAAGGATGCGGAAACAAGGTACACTACACATGATTTAGAATTGACGGCGATAGTGTTTGCTTTGAAGTTATGGTGACATTATTTGTATGGTACAAGGTGTACGTTGTACACGGATCACAAAAGTCTTCAATATGTTTTCACCCAAAAAGATTTAAATATGAGACAAAGGAGATGGATCGAATTGATAAACGATTGTGATTGTGAAATAGTATACCATTCGGGGAAGGCCAATGTAGTAGCTGACGCCTTAAGTCGAAAAGTTCATGAAAAGCCAATTAAGGGGAATTTGACTCGGATTGAAGTAATCTCGAGTATTGTGGAATGAATTAAAAATGCCCAACGGGAAGTGATGGAGAAAGAAGAGTTAAGGCAAGAGCGATTGAGTAAGAACCAACATTTTGTAGAAAACAAGCAAGGATTGAAAACCGTTGGTGGTCGACTTTGGGTCCCTAACTTCGGTGGAACCCGAAAGGAATTGCTAAATGATGCCCATAAGTCTAAGTATTCGATCCATCCGGGAAGTACAAAGACATATCAAGATATGAAGAAGATGTATTGGTGGCCCGGGATGAAAGCAAGAGTGGCCAAGTATATTTCTAAGTGCGCCACGTGTGCACAATTAAAAGCCGAGCATCAAGTACCTAATGGGGTAGCTCAATCGTTACAAGTACCGGCCGGAAAATGGGAAGATATAACAATGGATTTCATTGTTGGGTTGCCAAGAACGAGCAAGAACCACGACGCCATTTGGGTCATAGTTGACCGGTTGACCAAAAGTTGGCAAAGTTGTTTGTCGATGAAGTGGTAAGACTTCATGGGGTCCCGTTATCGATTGTGTCCAATAGAGATGCGAGGTTTACCTCGAGATTTTGGAGATCGTTGCAAGAAGAATTGGGAACAAAATTGCGGTTGAGTACGGCTTACCACCCGCAAACCGATGGTCAAAGTGAAAGAACTATCCAAACGGTTGAGGATATGTTAAGATCGTGTGTATTGGATTTTGGAGGTAAATGGGATGAACATCTACCGTTAGTCGAGTTTTCCTACAATAATAGTTATCACTCAAGTATTAAAATGCCGCCTTATGAGGCGTTGTATGGAAGGAAATGTAGGACTCCCTCCTGTTGGCTTGAAGCGGGAGAGACAAAGCTCACGGGTCCCGAAATTGTGAAAGTGGCAAACGAAAAGATTGGAATAATTCAAGCCAATATGAAAGTCGCACAAGATAGACAAAGAAGCTATTCGGGTTTGAAAAAGAGACCTTATGATTTGAATGTGGGTGACATGGTAATGTTGAAAATATCGCCTTGGAACGGCGTGATGAGGTTTGGAAAGAAGGGCAAATTGAGCCCGAGGTATGTTGGCTTGTTTAAGATTTTGAAACAGGTCGGGTTACAAGCTTTTAAGTTGGAACTCCCACCTGAACTTCAAGGTGTTCACGATACATTCCATGTAAGTTATTTGAAGAAGTTCGTGGGTGAGGTTGAAAATATTATCTAATTACAAGAATTGCGGGTTGATGCCCCGAACCGGTTGATAGAAGAACCCGAAGCCATATTAGAGACAAAGACCAAGAAACTTCGGAATAAGGAGATTGAGTTGGTGTTGGTCAAGTGGAAACATTCCATTGGATCGAACTTGACTTGGGAAGTCAAGGATGAGATTCGAAAAAGGTACCCGAACTTCATAAACTATGATGAGATTCCGAGGACGGAATCTCCTTAAGGGGTAGATAGTTGTAACGACCCGAAAATTGTAAATAAATAAATTGTACAAAAATACGATAAATATGGATAATTCGTTTAAAACACGTAGGAATTGGTTTCGTGTCGTTTGGACACCGTATGACAAAGTTATGGGCGAAACCGGGTCAAGACATGGAAGAAAAAGTGCAGCCTGGGCTGCCTGGGGAGTTCGCGGCGCGAGGATGGAGCTCCCGATCGCGAACTTCGACCAGAGAGTCGGTATTTTGGAGACTTGAGTTCGCGGACAGTTCACGATCGCGAGGAGTTCGCGACCCGCAGAGTTCACGGCACGAACTCTTGTTCACGGCGCGAACTTCCCCGACCAGCTGTATTAAAGTCGGGTTTGGCTCATTAAATGCCATCCAAAACCCTATTTTTCTCCTACCAGCTGGTGTGGGCGATTTTTGAGCATAAAGTGGCGATTGGAGCTTAATCTTCACTAAATCTTGGTGATTCTTGCTCCTAGTTGAAGAACAAAGGTAAATCTTCATCTCGCTTGGTTATTTAGCCATAGATTCAAGTAGGGAAAGCTTGAATCTCAAACCCTAGTTTTGGGTTTGTTCATAAATGGTTAAATGGAAGTTGTATAACTGATATCTATGGAATTTTAACAAGGAAAATGTGTTTATGAAATGGATCTATGAAAATATGAAGGTTTTTGGAATTAGGGTTTGGTAATTTGGGGAAATATGATGCTAGTAGTTAACTAGCCATGGATTAGGTAGTTAGTATTGATGTTTGATGTAAACCATTGCCTTGGTTTTGGTATTAGGTCATTTGGTGGAAGGATTTGAGGTTCAAGCCTTGGGGAGAGATATTTGTGTTCAAGAAACACATCTTTTGGATAAGCTTGGCTAAGGTGAGTACATGTGAACTTTCAAAACTGAGTACATAGCTAGTAAATGTTTAATGTTTACATGTTTTATCGAGTCTATAAGTAATTTAGTCAATTATGTGATTACTAATGAATCGCTTATGTGATGGTGAATTGATTAATTGATTGAGAAATGATGGAGCTATAAGCTCATAATGATAAGTGATAAATGATGATGACGATTATGATGTCCCTAGGGCCGTGATAGATTGGAGGCATTCCGGTTATTACGGTACCTTTAGGTTAGGGGTAGATTGGAGGCATTCCGATTACCCAATACCTATGAGTCCCGGTAGATTGGAGGCATTCCGGTTACCGTGGATATGACGGTCTTGATAGATTGGAGGCATTCCGATTATCTTGACAATGGCCAATGACGAAAGAAATGAAGTGACCCGAATGGAAATAAGAATACTATTATAATACAAATGATATTATGTGACTAGTTGTTTACCGGGTCTAAAACCCATGTATCTCACGGGGCAATTTTGTCTCACGTACCATGTTTGTGTTTTGCTATGTACTCAGGTTCGGGATCGAAGATATAGGAGGCCCGTTTAGAGAGGAGGCCTTGTTGAGATTAGCTTGTTGTTCATAGTTGAAGTCCTTATCCTATGGCTTAGATATATTTTGTAACACCGTTTTTGTAAACACTGATAATCTCACACAATAAACTCTTTAGTTTTTGTAAATTCGGTACTTGACACCGATACATTATTACTTATTTGGGATGAAATGTTATTTGAATATTGTTTTAAAAATTGAGGTGTTACACTAGTGATGCAATGCACAACCCCACTGACCACTCAAGTACAAAAGTACTTGTTTCAAAATCATGGAGATTACCACATCTACTATCGACTTCTCATTTGGAGATTGTCGATATTGAAAAAGAGGACCCACCTCCAGTCCTCGCCTTCATTTGTCCACGTATAGAGTCTAGAACCGAATTAAATATCTCTAGGACACATGCACTCTACCAAGCATATCTTTGTGATATTGGCGGAACATTTATAGTGATACCAAAAAAAAAATATTGGTATTCCACGATGATTGAATGGAAATCCTACCAGTGCTAACATCAAAGCCAACACTGAACGTAGGTCACACAGTTTCTGTAACTGTTGTGCTAACAGGCAATCTATTCGATTTGGTTACTCGTGGGCTTGAAACGGAAACCCGAGCTGAAAGTTATGATCGTTTCAGTACAGCCCCTTGTGTCACGCGATCTTGAGTCGAGAAGTGGAAGATCTCGGGTTCGGGCCGAGATGTTGAGGATCTCGGGTTCGGGGCGAGAAGTGGAAGATCTCGGGTTCGGGCCGAGATGTTGAAGATCTCGGGTTCGGGCCGAGAAGTGTAAGATCTCGGGTTCGGGCCGAGATGTTGAAGATCTCGGGTTCGGGCCGAGATGTTGAGGATCTCGGGTTCGGGCCGAGAAGTTACTTTTTTCGGGTCGAGTCGAAGCCGAGAACGTTCTTCGTGTTCTTCACTGTTACGAACCGAAACTACCAAAAACTTCAGTAAATCGATCCTAGTTTGCTCAATTCTTAACCAAATCGATTGATTAAAATCCCAAAATGCTCGAAATTCAATTTTGCATAGATTGATCCAATATACTAACTTAAAACATAACACATCAGATCACAATTTCGATTTTACACCAAGAACAAAGTGTTTTCATGGTGTTTTACTAAAATCACAAAATCAGAATCAATACTTAATGAAATTCGATGAAATTTGATTCTAAACTTAATGAAATTAGTAGAGGAAGCTAAAGATCAACTAAAAACACCGAAAAATACCTTAGATTTCGAGTTTGAGTTCACTGCATCTTCATAAACCCTTTTTCTTCATTTTTCTTCTTTAATCTTCAAATTTTTCACAGAATTCAATGCTTGGATCTATTCTATTGATTGATTATGCTCTGATACCAATTGTGATTCCTTAATCAAGCATCAATCCATTGATTTCTATGAAACTTGGTGAAGAAGATGAGATCTAGTGTGTGATGTGTGTGTTTTTAGAGAGAGAAGGAGGAGAGAACTTTCAAGAAAGATAATTTGATTAAATGGTGAAAGTTACAATTAGTGATTACACATGATCCTTATATACCTATCACTAATTGTCTAGATTAGTCTTAATTGCATAACCAAACTAATATGTAAAGTTACATAACTACCCCTAGACTATGCATTACAATCAAATAAGTCCTAACAGTGATGCATATATATAGATATCTATAATAGATACATATACACCTATGACCTATGCATATAATTAGATCCGGGACGATTAAGAAACAAAGAGAAATAACGGCCATGTTCAAATATCATGTCAACCTTCATGTAATCAACGCACTATAAATTGATGTCAATACTTATAATTTTATCCAAAATTAGATAAACATGAATATATTTGTGCTATTTTAGGTTATCAAACACCAAACAGTCACATTTTCACACATCAAGTTTTTAATGATGAAAATAGTTAAATAAATAAATAAATAAATAAAGTAAGTGTGAAAGTATTAGATTTCATGATACTTATTTCATCATCACTTTTCATTTTAAATATTTGTGGTTTCAATCCTATTAAAGGGGATGTATGAGGAATATGAAAGGTAAATATTAATACTTCACGTCTTCACCCGGGAATAAAGAGCTGAATACTTTATGAAAGATCTCAACTAAAAATGGGTTGTGAAAAAAAGGGTGGTGTTATGAGTATGTAAATTTATATATAGCATGAAAAACATATGAAACATGTAAAACTACATGCTTAAAAGATTTGGTAGAACATAATAAACCTTCTAAATCCTGCACAATAACAATGAAATGTTTTTCAAAACAATTTGTTTGATTCATACTCTAACAAAACATTTAATGTATTTAAATTTATTATTCATATGAAAAAGTGTATTTAATATAAGCAAGATTAAATCAATAACGTCAAAGTTTTAAAATTCTTGGTCATAGGTCCAAGTGTCCAACACAAATTGAAAAGCTATTCTATTTTCCGACTGAAATTACATTGTAACATAAGAGCGTATCTACGTTGAATATGCCATTCCTTAATTACCCAACTTTTTTTTCTTTTTCTTTTTCCAATTTAATTTCCATCAAAATTGGGTTCTACTTCAACTGCCCCCTATAGAATAACCTATTTACACGGTACCCCTTACATTTTATTTTTCACTGCCTAAAACCCAACCCGGGTACCGGATACTGAATGGGTCGATCGTGTTCGATAGTCTCTGGCTTTGTCCAAATGAGTTCAAATTCGATTGAAAATAGCCCGGATGATCGACCCGTTGGCTTCTAATTCCACTTTGAACTTCATCTTCCATTGATCTTCCAAATTTTGTGTCAATGTGGTACATGGGTGTCATTGAAGTAGCAACATTCATGTTGGTTACTTGTGGCGGAGCTTGACTTCCGGTGACGGGCTCCGGCAGCCCGAATGCAGCGATGCTAGCCCAATCATAATTACCCGAATCATATTTTTGAAGATTTAGCTTTTGATCTTCTTGTTTGAAGGTTTTTACCGAATTAACCCTTGGTAAGTTGAAAAACCGGTCTTCGATCTCCAGTAACGATTCAAGAACATCATCAAGTTGGTCCGAACACGAGGAAGATGATCCGTGGCTTTGTTCGGTTAATGGAGCACCCGAAATCGAATTTTGTGCGCTTGAATTTTTTTTGTAAATTCGACATAAAACCCATTCATCCAACTACACAAAATATTAAAATAAAAACCCGATTAAGATTTTAGTCATTTAAATAAAAATAAGATTTAGGAATTAATTTAAGAGGCTACAAAATGACATACTCTTGAGCTACCATTCTTTCTTTGGGGGTCCGATAATCTATATTCATGCATGATCCAATTGGTTTTATTTCCTTTTGGAGCTTTACCAACATAAAACACCAAAGCTTTCTTGATCCCAACTCGCCGGCCGGCGGTGGTGATCACCTTATCAGTTCCGGTAGCCTTCCAATAACCCGACCCGGCAACTCTATTGGGTCGAGACCCATTTGGATATTTTCGATCTCTTGGACTAAAAAAATACCATTCTTTCTCACCAAACATCGCCTTACCTAATAAAATAATAATAAATAAAAATATATTATACCATTTATTATAAAAACAAAAACCCAGAAATGATTTCCCATAAAGTAAATTAAAATTACTTACTTGGAAGTACCCATGGATCAAACTTGTACAAATCAATATCAGCAATAATTTGAAGAGAAAAATCATGTCCGGCGACTTTCCGGCAAAGATATTGCACAAGAAGCTCCTCGTCGGTCGGGTAAAACCGGAACCCCGGCGGTAAGCTCAGTTGAGTCATCGGATCCGTCACCGGCAAACCCATTTTTCACGATTCTTGAAATAAAAATAGAGATAAAGAGATATTGAGAAGATGGAAGAAATTTGAAGTTTTTATTAAATTTTTTTTTTTTTCTCAACAAATCGGAAATTTGGTCGCTATTTATAGTGGTGGATTTACCGAGTGATAAGTACGGTAGTCCTTTTCTTACAGTTTGTGCGGGGCCGGGTTTATGATCGTTGAGAAGTTGACACGTGGCTATGGGTATCAATAAGCCGACCTTATCCAAAGGTGTAAAGATTTAAGTGCATGAACCCAATGGACCGTATACGACAAAATAGAGGGTTTTTTTTTTTAACAGCAAAAGTGAATCACGGGAAAGAGTTTAAGGAATGTCATAACCTCTAGAAAATTGCTTAAAAAAGGCTAGCCAGAAGCTAGCGTGAAGTTACAATACGAGAGCAAAAAGAAAGACACCAAAGTTAAACAGGAACAAGACTAAACATTATGCAATAGCCTTTTCACGACGAGTTATTGATTATGTCATGTCAACAGCAACTCATCACTAATTTATCCTCACTTAAAAAAATTAAAATTTTACCCCCCTCCCCCTCACACGGCTTGTGACGAGTTGTACCAACTCTTCTCCCTGCCGAAATGTTTTTACCGACGAGTGTGAGGAAGAGAATCGTACCAACCGTGACGAGATCACGACGAGGTGAAGGGCTGCTGACGAGTTGCACGATGCAACCATTAGCATGTGTCTTAGTGAGATTGGATCATTTTTCATAACTCATAGCATTTGAAAAAAGGTAGTGATGTTCGCACCACAACTTTTAAGTTATCTACCACAATTAATGCTTGAAATACTTGTACAGTTTGCTGGAAAATTTGTACTGTGTGGCATAGGAAGTAAAAGTTATGATGCAAAAATGAATTCCCTTTAAAAAATGGTTTTGATAATGACAACCCTTAGGGCTGTCAATAACAATGACTAATATTTGCAATTTACCCTCTTTAAACTTCATTAGTCAAATTATCTTTCTTCTTTCTAGCAACATTCAATCTCCTTCACCAATCAAAATCTAAAATGTTCAATCTTATCCATTGTTAGGGGCTGTTATTATCAAAACTCATTAAAAAAAGTTTAGTATTTGAAAAACACGTGGGAAAAAGGGAGGATACGAGGGGGAGTGTGGGAGCGAAGGCAAACACGTGGTAAGTAGAAGTTAGCTGTTATATATAATATTTCTGATTTTTTAGGTGAGGGGTGATGGCAATGCCGAAGCTCTTCCCTAGTTAATCTTTTTTCAAAAAAAAAAAAAAAAAAGTAGAAGTTAGCCGAAAGATTTCGTCAAAAAGTGTGGAAGACTGCATTAAGATGCCAACGGATTACCACGTTAACCCCTTATTGCTTATTTTTCGTGCTTTCTTTCACTCTTCTACAGTTCTACTTGTTAATTTTCCTTTGACTTCTCACTTTTGACTTTTAACATTTGACTTCTGACTTTCCCTTTAGGCTTAAACTACAATCTTCTTTTTTTTTCTGGTTTAATTTATATCCACACACTTTTTGATGCGTGCAATATAAAGTTTACGAGCTTTTAGTAATTTAATCAAAATTTATCAATTACAAGAATGTTGGAAAAAGTTGTGATAAAATGATTTTTCACCAACTTTGTACCTATATAATTCTATATATATTCGTTATATATAGTTATTGATTGGTAGCTTTGTGTTCTCCTTTGTGAGAGCTACGCAACGGTATATAGCGTGTCCAAAGTATAGTTGTGGTGAATGAGATATCGACTCTCAAAGTGGGGTGTATGGAACAAAGAAATCAAACAAATGAAGTAGTGGAAACTCGAACATATGCACACTCGTCTCCCGGGTGTCATGGGGTTCGTTTTTTGCCACTCGATTTTTTGCCACTTGATTTAGTGGAAGTATTCATATAATATTATTGATAATAATATTTATATTTTAATGTTTGCCATTAAAATATATATTTGAATTAGTGGTTTCATTTATTTGTAATGAATTGTGTTAAATTGACATAATGACATTAATGTGTGTCATTAGACCTTTGGACCATTTCTATTATAAATAGAAGAGTTTGGGTTCATTTGTAGACACATTCTTGACACCAACACACATTCACCAACTTGTCTACACCCACTTACAATAAGCATCACAATTTGCTCTCTCCATTTTTAGTGTTCCTTAAACACAAGAAATTTTGATAAATGTTCGGGCTTGGATTATATCCGCTGGTGTAAAACTACTCGGTTGTTTTACCCTGGGAAATAGACAACGAATTTATTTTAAGGGGATCGTGAATTTCACGAGACTCAACCAAACTTGTTTCTTCTTTGTTTCTACATATTTTTGTTTCAATCTTGTATTTGTTTTAGTCATTTCCCAATTGTATTGTATTTTATTTAATGAAAATTGATATTAACTCCTACAAAGAATTATAATTTGCCATTTCAAAAAAAAAAAAAAAACAACATAAATGATAAGATAGCATCTTATAGAAATAACCTATTCAATAATATCAAGAAAATGACATTTCTAATAAATGCAAAAAACACTTATAATTAACTAACAACATCCTATTTATTTTTCAGAAAGGAAAGGTTTTTAATCACTGTTACGTTAACATTTTAGAATTAGTAATTTCCATATTAACATGTACTTAATTAGTAAAAAGTAAAAGCATTCAGTAAGAAAAAATAATGGTAATTAACTTATAATGAATTATGAATAGGTAAAAACTTCAAACTCCTATAAGTAATTAAACCAATCATATCTTTTAAACTTGAGTTACGCCTCGTTTTGCTATGCGACTAATCTCGATACATCTATCCGCTCTAAAGGTCGTCCAGAGTCGGCGCGAGTAACCATCTGCAGCCACAAGGGCATATTTTTTTGCTAACGAGAATTGAAAATGAGGTCTCCTGTAAATTTATGAATACTAACAGCCAATAAGTCATCATACTCTTAATTCATTTAAAGTTTTTTTTATAGAATACCACCTTGCAACAAAAAACCATTAAAAAAAGATGGACGATAATAAAACAAAACAATCATATCATTATCAACGAAAGAAAATTTATTTGAAGCGTTGCATTCAATTCTTTTTTGGTGTCAAATTCGTAGAAAATAGATATGCAAAGAGTAGGAGAGATAGTTCCAAGTGGAAAGTGTCGACGTCACCACTGATGTCAAAACTCCTGCTTTATGGGGTATTACTATTCAGTATTCTTCAATAACAAGTAATCAATTGTATTACGTGGCAAACGTTGATTGGATTAAGCAATTATAAACCAAAACATCCTATTTGGATCTTCCTAGAAGTCTGTGTACGTGGTGGCGTGTGAACTCACAGACGTCAAGTGTTTTATACGTGTAAAATGTTTTGATTAGAGCATACTTGTCGCTTTATTCATTTTCTATAATATTTCTTATTATTAATTATTAATACTTAATATACTAAAAAGAGAATCTAATGATTCATGACGATATAAAATAGGAAATTAATTTCACCACAACTTATTATATATATACCACAACGTACAAGTATTAATACAAACTGTATAAACATATGAAGTAGTAATCGTGGTGTATCCATTAAAAGATATGGTACATTTATCAGTTTATCACCCCCTTATAAAATAAGGTTAAAAAAACCAATTATTAATATATTAATCCACCTGTGAATATTTCATTACGGATTATAAACAAATTCCTTGATAGACAATGAGATTAGCTTATTCCAATAGTAACTGATATATAAAAAGCTTAACTCACATCAATATATAATTAAATATGTTACCGTTAGTTATATTGTATAGAGTTTTAATAGTAATAATACCTTATGAACATTTACTATAAATTATATAATTATACTAAAGTTAACTCACTCGATTTGAATAGACTTAATTACTTCACTAAGTATAGATGTATAGGTTGTTTGACATTTATATAGTTGTATCCATACTTTGATTAGCACGCTCTCGCTAATCAAAAACTTAGAAGAAACGATCAACATAATAGAATATAAAATTTAAGAACTCAGTAGTGAGTGGGCGTGTTGTGTGCTGATATGATCAGCGAGTAGGATACTTAAACTATTTTTGTGGAGTTGTCAAGTACTCTACAAAAATTTATCATATTTTCTTCTAGGTAATATCTTCCCGCAAATAATCACTTACTCGCTCGAATAAGCGTTAAATGACATTTAGGGGTTGTTTGGGAAAGTTTATTAAGAATGCTTATTAACTTATTAAGTTTTAATAAACTTAAAAAATTAAGTTTTTTAAGACTTAATAAGCTAATAAACTAAAAACTTTCATAATTAGTTTTCTCAAACAACCCCTTAACGTGCTTATTTACATTAACAAACTTTGCACGCACTATTTTATGTATAGATACAACACTTTTTTAGTAGTAAAAAAAATATTCTTTTTAGTGACTTTTACGAGTGCCACTAAATGAGATTTATCTAATTGTGATACCAAGAGCTCTTGGTGTGAGCTCGTTATCACCCGGCCATAGCGCATGTGGCGCTCCTATATAGGACACAATGCCCGCCAGGGCGTCGCCATCAATTCGCTACAGCATCACCATAACTTTGAGCCATCTGTTTTTTCAATGGTTACAAACCCAAAAACAAAAATATATGTGGGATAATACTACTTCCCCCGTTTTAAAATAAGTGATACACTTTTCATTTTGGGGTGTTTCAAAATAACTGATACACTTTAAAACTTTCCTTATTTGGTAAAATTTAGTGGGACTCATACCCACTAACTATCTCCTTTAATAAAGTGAAATGACTCATTTACCCTTACTTTTACTTTTAAACATCATTAAACTTACTTTAATCATAATATGTGGGACTCATCACTTACTAATTATCCAATTTAATCTAATTTAATCTTCATTACAATCTTTTACCTCAATAAACGTGAAAACTAATTTGTATAACTTATTTTGAAACGGAGGAAGTATAACCTTGGCATAGTTTCAATATATTATTTAATTTATTAACGTAATTTTTAATTTACTTAATATACAACATAATACATGCTTTATGTCTAAACCAAATTAAAACAATTGTTGTACTTAAATGAATAACTTGATAGACTTTTAGATGACACAGGAACAGTATCAAAGCTCTTTAAAAAGGTGACAATTTAAAATTCAATTTGGCAGGTGCACCAAAATTTCGTACAATCGGTTAACCAACCTACATACGTGTATGGGTGGCAAAAGCCATGCACATACATATACATATACTAACACTTGCACTTTGTAGACCTCATCCATACGTATATACTCAATTATTCATGTACTATTTTCGAATGTTTTGACGACCGGCCGGGTCGTACTGGAAAATATGTGCGGTGTCTGCTGGATACAGCGAGTCGATAAACAAGAAGTAGGCCGGATTGAACTGCCAATTTTTTTACCGAATCGGGTTGAACCGGTAAAGATGATATCACTGTGTAAATTAAAGATATCTTCGAGTGAGGTTCGGTATGTGGTTATATCATCGAATTGATGAACCCTAGATGAGATACAATGACAAAAGTGGTCCTTGATACATGCATTCAATACATATCCATGTTCAATGGTTTTGCTTCTTTTTAACTTTTTAAGAACTACAATAATTCTATACAATAATGTCTGGCTTTTGATATTTGATGTGTAACAATAACAAGCATCTCACCCTATCCTTCTACTACTTTACCAGAAATTAGTTTACCATAAATGGCATATAAACTACATCCACATGTATCATTTTTTCTCCCTTGTCTAGAGACAATGGAATGAATCGTACTCAAAGTAGCGGATATTAGAAAGGAGATTTCATGAACGTACACGGAACTCTACGATAGACCCAATTTGAAACTCAACCTGAAATCAATACGAAGATAGACATGTTAAGGTTGATGTAATCAAGTTTCATGTCAGTTTTGGATCGAATTAATTGACCCGTATATTTGCGAGTTAGGTTTGTGTTCATGATAATTTAAACAGGTCGATCTGCGAACCCGATTAATTATTAACATAAAATTAGAAATAGATATATTAATAATGAAGTGGGATCGAGTGAGGACAATATTTTTTGTAAGGACTGCGAGGATAAATCTAAGCCTTTGATCGGCGAAAATAAATGGCTACAATTTAATGTGCAAAACTTAAACAATATTAAAAGTCTAGGGGGGTTTATGTAAATCTTAGCAAAGTTATGGGAAAGAAAAGAAAATTAAAATGGTTAAAATAGTTTTTTTGCAAACACACTCTCTCTTCTACTGCCACATGTCATAATCTAATTAGGTGGGGTTTTTTTTACCCCGACTTCGTTTTTCGACCATAACTTTTTTTTTCTTTGTAAACAAAAAAAAAAAAAAACTAAAAATACCAAAATTCTTAAAATTAAATTCTCTATAAAATGAGTATAATCATGAAAATTTAAAAAAAAAAATTAAAAATTTTGATGAAAAATTGGATTATTTTTTCAATTTTGGATATTTTGTCTTTTTGGATCATTGTTAATTTTGCATAAATAACTAGTCATACATATTTTAGGATTATTTTGTTAATTTTGGATCATTTTATTACCTTTGAATCATTGTTAATTTTGTATCGTTTTGTTAAATTTGGATCATCGTATTTACCTTTGCATCATTATTAATTTTGGATCATTCTTTTTAAAATTTTCATGACTATTACTAATTTTGTAGATAATTTAATTTTAAAATTTTTGGCATTTTTAGATTATTTTTTTTAACAAAGAAAAAAAAAGTTATGCCCAAAAAACAAAGTGGGAGAAAAACCCACCATCCAACCAAATGGTGACAAGTGTCACATGGAGACAAATGGGTTTCAAAAAAAGACCTTTATACCCTTTTTCAGAATGATTGGATGTAAATTGTCCTCGCAGTCCTCATTGGTTTTTGAGTCCTCACCGGATCCGGACACTATTAATAATAGTTTATAGACATATTTGAAATATATATATTTAAAAAATAAATATATCTCAGTATGTTTTACATACACATTTAAAAAATCGATATTTTTAACATGTTTAATCCGTTTAATTAAACATGTTATATGAGTCGGTTTTGAATTGAAAGTAAACAGGTTAAGGTTGACATATCTAGCTCGTTTATATATTATGTCGTTTTCAGATTGAATGTTTCTAACATGCCAATCACAACCCGACCTGAATTGTCACTCCTAACTTTGCACGACAAAATAAAATTGAACTTAGAAGGTCGGGTTTCCAGTTCAAGTAAATTTGAATACACCAAGCTACAAACACGTAATAAAACGGGGCTTGATTGTTAACAAATCATAGAAACCGATGTCATGCTATTTTGTGATAAAATAACCGGTCGATTATATTTTTGTACACGTTTTTTACATCAAGATTATCGTTTCCTATAACTAATAATGTTATTTGGTGTAAATCATGTCTTCTCTTATTGATTTACTAAACTATATATAGGGATTACCATACATATCTTTCCAATAAATTAGGGAAAGATAAATCAAAAGGAATATTCTAGACTATCAACAATATATACATTCCTAATCTATATATTCGGTTAACAGCCACCCGCAGTTTGAGCCGGAGGGGACCGAATGCTTAAATTGTCTCTGAAGTCTAGGAACAATTGTCGCGGAAGACCTTTGGTGAAGATATCCGCGTACTGATAAGCATGATGGGACATGAAAAACTCGTACTTGGCCAAAGGCAACTTTCTCACGAACGAAGTGTATATCCATTTCGATGTGTTTCGTTCGTTGATGTTGAACTGGATTACCGGAAAGGTAAACGGCTGAAACATTATCACAATAAACAATGTGGAACGTCGCAAAGGTGCATGAAGCTCGAGCAGCAAATTACGTAACTAACATGATTCAGCAACGACATTTGCGACGCCACGGTATTCGGCCTCAGCGCTAGAACGAGACATTGTTGGTTGGCGTTTGCCGACCAAGAAATTAAATTATCGCCAAGGAACACACAATATCCCGATGTAGATCGACGGGTATCCGGACACCCACCCCAGTCAGCGTCAGTATAGGCGATGAGCTGAGATGGAGTCGACGGATATAGCTGCAGTCCCAAATGACTTGTGCCTTTAACGTACCGTAGAATTCGTTTCAATGCATTAAAGTGTGGTTCTCGTGGGGCATGCATGAACAAACATATTTGTTGTACGGCGTAGGAGATATCGGGCCTAGTAAACGTTAAGTATTGTAAAGCTCCAGCAAGGCTTCGATATGTAGTGGAATCGGTTAATAAGGGACCTTCGGTGGCACTCAACTTCGAATTTGTATCGACCGGGGTTGCTGCGGGATTGCAGGATTCCATATTGGCCCGTTTCAAGATTGACTCGGCATATTTTTGTTGAGATAAAAACATGCCATTAGGGGTTCGGTTGACAGAAATCCCCAAAAAATAGGTGAGATTTCCGAGATCAGTCATTTCAAATTCCTTTTTGAGGGCATTGATGATCGTTGTTTGCAGTGGTGTTGATGAAGAAGTGAGGACAATGTCGTCCACATAGAGAAGAACGTAGGCCGTGTCATTGTTGTGATGGTAGATAAACAAAGAGTTATCACTTTTGCTACACGTGAAACCAATTTTGAGGAGATGTTGGGCGAAGCGTTGGTACCATGCCCTTGGTGCCTGTTTTAGTCCATATAAGGACTTATGTAACCTGCAAACATAGCCTGGAAAAGAAGGATTAGTAAACCCCGGGGGTTGATGCATGTACACCGTTTCATTTAGATCGCCATGTAAAAAGGCGTTCTTGACATCAAGTTGATGAATAGGCCAATTTCTCCCAAGAGTGAGGGAGAGAACGGTGCATATGGTAGCCGGTTTAACTACCGGGCTAAAAGTCTCATCACAATCAACCCCGACTTCTTGTGATTTTGTAACACCGCAAATTTAAAGCCGATTTTTTTTTTTAAATAATGGAAGCGTAATATTCAAAGCCTATTAAGTTAAGTCATTTTAGAAAATACAACTTCAACATACTGTTAATCAAAACATCAAAACGGATTAACGTGTTACTATAGAAACGGCTCGAATACAAAATACTATCAGAGCAACCATTGGTCAACCATTCCTAACAAGCACCCCTTGACCCGCCCATCAACCGAACCTGCAAAATAGTCAACGGGGGAGGGATTAGCTAACAGCTAAGTGAATGAACTTAATCAAACAATATATAATAGAACAACTGATATAAATTCACACTTTCTAACACAATAAACCGCAATACCACACAAACAGTAACCACAAATTCTAAGGTCTAATCAGCTATCCTAGAGGACCGGCGGTACTGCATAACCATAACCTTTTGCCACAAGGTTTACCGGAAGCCCTAAGCTACTTGGCATAGTATTAAGTCCCATTATACAACGAATGCAAAAGAAGTCTTAATACTATCGCCAATAGCTAACGATGCCCAGCCCCTAACCACTAGGTTGTCCCCTAATCTTAAGAACCAGCCCCTAACCACCAGGTTGTCCCTAATCTTAAGAACCAGCCTCTAACCACTAGGCTGTCCCTAATCTTAAGAACCAGCCCCTAACCACCAGGCTGTCCCTAATCTTAAGAACCAGCCCCTAACCACCAGGCTGTCCCTAATCTTAATCTATGTGCACATATCCACTTACTCAAAACTACCACAATCAACTAGGCATCAATAAGTAAACCATAAAAATCACAACAAAATTCTGCACCAGGCAAAGTTCGCGTCAAAGTGGGAATTAGCATAGCTAGTTCCAGAGTTAGCAATGCTAAACAGGAAAACTCGCATTGCTAATCTTAATATTCGAGATCTCTAAAATGTTCTGCTCCATTGGTTTCCAAAACTCGCAATGCTAATCCAGAAATTAGAGATCTCTAAAATATTCTGATCCATTTTCACCCAAGTATACAATTTCTACCAAATTGTACACATATAGATTGAAGGCTAAATCCACTCACCGTAACCTTCTCCTTGTCACCAACTCAGTAGTCTAATGTCACTGAGTTGTCCTCCCATTTCCTGTTAATCCAAAGGAATACCGAATTAGTACATAATTCCATCAAAATTATAAATAATGTTAAATATACATTTAACACTAACACTTGCACCAACTAGATAACCAAACACTTGAATCATCATATGAACATGTCATGACCATTTACACTTACCTAACAAGTCAACTAGTCATTTTGCAAGTCTTACATTCAAACGGGTCAAAACCGGATTATTATAACAATAATACTTTCTACAACCACAATCATGTCAACAACTTACAAATCACCAAATTACATAGTTATCATGTTGTTGTCATTCCTAGACCAAGTAAATCCATACTAAATACATTTAGTCAACTTTCACCATGTTCACCCAATTGGGTCAACACCCTACATAACTATACACTTTCAAAACTCCACCAACTAGCACACATCCACTACAACTAACAAGTCATAATCATGTAATAATTCATCAAGTTCATAACTACCAACAATCCAAGCATCTTACTTCCAAAATACTAGTTCATCATTTTAACCATTCAAACATCAAGAAATCCAAGGTTTGCCAAAACCCACCTTCAACATCCACTATTAATGGAGGTTGAAGGTGATTTTCACCAAACCTTGCCTCCTTTCAACAATCAACCACACATTACATGTCAAACCTTGTATAAACACTTAATATAACATTTAACACAAGATACACCAACAAAACTTCAAGAATCATAAACCCTAATTTCACCAAAACTCAAGAACTTCAAAACAAACACATATAGATCGAAGCTTACCTCAAGAGCTACTAAAAAACGGGTTCGGATTAATGATTGAGCAAGAAAAGAGCCTTGGATCTTCAAAAGACACCAAGAACATAAGATAGGGTTTCTTTGAGAGAGAGTTTAGAGAGAGAGACTAGAGGGAGAGTGAGATGGATGATGAATGAAAAAGGTGGGGGTTTCCCCCACACCTCTAGCCATCCACCATGAGGGGGGTGGGGCCCACTTGGTGCTTTGTCCGTTCTTTTAAACAATACAATATAAAAAGTCCCGTTCGTAGTTAATTTATTTAAAATACCAAACGAGCACTGTTTTCAAGAACAAATACATTTTCGAAAACGAAATTCAAAAGATGATCCAAAAATATAAAAATCATACAATCCTTTAAACATTTCAGAAACCGGATATTTTAATCCCTTGATTAAAATATCACAAAAGGACAAAAAGGTCAAACAATTCATTTAACATTTAATCAATTTATTCCACATATGGTCAAATAGATACTTATCAAATATCAATATACCTAAAACTACTAGGCCGGTTTTAGGATGTTACAGATTTCCCGTTTACCACAAGTCGTGCTTTGTATCGTTTCAGTGAGCCATATGCTTTGAACTTATGTCGAAAAATCCAATGACATCGTATTATGTTTGCGTCAGTTGGACGTCGAACAAGTTCCCATGTATTTTGTTTAAGTAATGCATTAAATTTAGTGGTCATGGCAAAGTTCCAGTTAGGGTCTAGGAGGGCAAGTTTAGGGTTAGATGGTATAGGGGAGATGGATTGAGTGTGAAGAGAAAGATGGGGATTGGGTTTAAAAGACCGCTCTTGGAACGGGTTTGCATAGGATGTTGAGACGGAGGGGAGTTGATAGGTGCGGGATTTGGATTGGGTTGGGTATTTATATTTGGTTGTGGTACTGTGTTTGGAACTGGCAGAGGTGGTTGTGGGGCGGTGTTTAAATGTGGCGGAGGTGGTTGTGGGGACGGAGGGGACGCGGTTGACGGACTGGGTGGAGTAGGGTTAGAAGATGTTTGGTTCGTGGGATTAATGAGATGAGATAGGTAGTATGGTGATGGCGGGGGATCGTGAAGACAATCATACGATTGTTTTGGAGTGGAAAGATTTGCAAAAGGGAAGATATCCTCTTCAAAGGTGACGTGTCGAGAGATAAAAAATTGTTTGGTGGAGATATCGTGGCACAAATATCCACGGTGGTGAAGTGGATAACCGAGAAAGACACAAGGAGTGGCTCGAGGAGTTAATTTATGAGGAGTTGTGGATGATGTGTTGGGATAACATAGGCATCCGAAGGTGCGGAGATGGGTGTAGGTTGGTAGGCGACGGTATAAGATGGATGTTGGAGTGTGATTTTGAATAGCGGAAGATGGAAGGATGTTTAGAAGATATGTAGCAAAGTGAAGGGCATATTGCCAATAAGATGGTGGTATGGAGGCATGAATAAGGTTGGTGCGGATGATGTTGTTTTAAGGTTCGAATTAGTCTTTCGGCTTTGCCATTTTGTGAGGAGGTGTATGGGCAAGAGAAACGGATGTGCATTCCGTATTGCGCACAAAAGTTGTGAATTTGGGTGTTATTGAATTCGTGACCATTGTCACATTGGAAGGTTTTGATTTTCTTATCGAATTGCGTACGTATATGTGTGTAAAAGGTAAAGAAGATGGAGAAAACTTGAGATTTAGATTTTAGGGGAAAAGTCCACACAAAGTGTATGTAGCCGTCGAGAAGAACAAGATAATATTTGTGACCTAAAAGAGATGCAACAGGGGAGGTCCATAAATCGGCATGTATAATATCAAATGGACTAAAAGTAGTAGAATGTGATTCATTAAAACGTAAACGACAATGTTTTCCTAAAGAACACGAATTACAAGAATGAACTAAACTAAGTTTGTTTGGAAGACAATTATTGTTTTTAAGCAAACTAAATATAGAAGATCCTGATGACCGAGACGGTTGTGCCAAGTTAATGAAGATGCTGTGTGGAGAGCAAGAGGAGTGGATGTGGTGGGAGAATCATTGGTGAATGAATAGAGATCACCGGTGCTGTTGCATCTGGTTACTTGTTTCTTTGTATTGAAATCCTTTACAGTAAAACCGAAAGGGTCAAATTCAACTGAAACATTATTATGGCGGGTAAATTTACGAACGGAAATAAGGTTTTTGATTAGGTTAGGGACATGTTGAATATTGTTTAAATGGTAAGGTCGGTTGGATGGAATAACGGCGGAGCCTATACCCGTAACCGGAACACTTTTGCCACTACCCACTAAAATCGAATGCGGTTTACTTAAAGAAAATAAATGAGAAAACTTACCCTCGTTGTTAGCAACATGAGAAGTAGATTCGGTGTCCATGTACCACGAGTTATCGGGTGGATTTAGGTGCATGGTGTTGAATGTCATGTCCAAATCAGTCGGTGTCATAAGGGGACCATGCATCGGGTACGGACCAACAGTTTAAAGAGCATGTTGCTATTGTGAGGGATGTGTCGGTCGTGGTCCAAGGAGTCCTGCTTGCGGGTTTATTGGTGCAGTGGAGTAGGGGTATGGGGGTGGTGTCCAAGGGTGGCTAGCGAACCAAGAATACTGAAAATATGGTGGTGTCATGGGGAAGAAGGGAGGTGTTTTAAATTTGGCAAAGGAATTTGACTTAAAAAAAATCTATCGGTGATAACAGGATTTTGACAAAGCAATTTGACAAAGAGATTTCTTCGGGAAGTAAAGGAAATTGAAAAAGAATTGTGTGACAAAGAGATTCTATTGGTGAAAAAGGATTTAGATGAAAGAAAAATAAGAAAACGAAAGATGATTTCAGGCTAAATTGCTACTGGTTATTTTGATAATGAAGATAAAACAAGATGATCAACAATCGGTTGGTCAATAATTCTTGTTTAGATTTTGGGATGGATGTATATGTTAAAAAAAAAACATATACATGTATAGAATAAAAGGAAGCACACTATTGGTTGGTCAATAATGGCTGCAAAGAATATTGATGTGGAAGGCTAGTTTGAAGACGAAGTTGAGGAGATTTAAGGTATGGCCGGTGACTTTGTGGAAGAAAATTGGGGTCTACACTTGCCTGGAATTTTTAGTTTAACTGATTCTTGTCGAATTGAAGTGGAGGAAGCGGCGCCTAGTAGAACAAAGAAAAAGAATTAGGTATAGGATTATAGGGTCTCTGATGCTCTGATACCATATTATTTGGTGTAAATCATGTCTTCTCTTATTGATTTACTAAACTATATAGGGATTACCATACATATCTTTCCAATAAATTAGGGAAAGATAAATCAAAAGGAATATTCTAGACTATCAACAATATATACACTCCTAATCTATATATTCGGATAACAAATAGTATATGGAATCCCTTTCATTTAATGATTTATAAGATCCGATTATGAGAAAAACTCTTTGGGTAATTTAACCGTAACCCAAAATCAATAAACCAACATATGTATCATACACTAACTAAAAGACACATTATTGTTTAAGAAAGCTTATTGTAAGCTTAATTTAGTTTATAAATATAAACTTAATTAATCTTATATAACTAGTTAAAATCTTAAACAAGTTTTCTTAAATAACTCCATAATTGTTAGGACTAGTTTTGAGCTTAAATGATGTAATTAGCCTTAATTAGACTAGTTTAAGTGTGTTTAGAGGTTAGGGTATAAATACCCCTTGTGATGACTAATGATGTAAGCTTTCCACACATTTAATAGAATTATACTTTTGAAAGCCTTCCTTCCCTCCATCTTTCTCTCTCAGCTACACACACTAAAACACCAAGAACACACACACTTGATTCATCAATTCTTCTCAAATCATCATGAATTAGCTTCATTTCAATCACATTAGATCTCTCAATTGGTATCAGAGCAAAAACTCTCTCAGAGTAGATCCAAATTCATGCTAATTCGATCCAGATCTGAGTTTCATTGAAGAAAAAGTTTGTTCGTCACTGTGAAATTAAATCGAAAATTTTTGTGTTCGAATTGATGTTTTGATTGAAGATTCATGTTTCTCCATCGATTCTAATAGGAATAGAATCAAATTTCGATCAATTCCATTAACAATTGATCTTGATTGAGTGATTTTTGTGAAAAAGTTTAAAACTCAAAAAGTCTCTTTAATTTGCAAAATTCGATCAAATGTGTTATGTTTTGGATTATATGATCGGATCAGAGTGTTAGCGAATAGATTTCGAGCATTTAGCAAAAAGAATCACTGAAATCGATTGAGAATTGAGCAGAAACGGATCGAAAAGGTGAAGAAATAGATGAACGTCGAAGTCCTCGGCTCAACGAACGTGATGAACAAGTTCGGCCCGAACTTGATCTTCGGCCCAGAAAGAACTTCGGCCCGAACTTGATTATTGGCCCATTTAGAACTTCGGCCCGAACTAGCTTACAAACTTCGGCCCGAACTAGCTTACATACTTCGGCTCAGTTCAAGTTCGCCCCAGTTCATGTTCGGCCCGAACTTCATAGAGTTCGGCCCAAATTATATCAAAATTTTTTTTTAGTTCGGCATCTCCTTTGTTCGGCTTCAGACTTCGGCCCTATCAAGCCTTCGGCCCAACCAAGTATTCGGCCCAACCAAGTATTCGGCCCAACCAAGTCTTCGGCCCAAGCTTGTGTGACAAAAGGGGTTATACTAAAACGATCATAACTCTCAGCTCGGGTGTCCGTTTAAAGCCCACGAGTAACCAAATCGAAGCTCACAACGACGGCTACGACGTGATAAACAGCCGTAGGCGGTTTACCCGACTTCTCGGTCCAAAACCCCTTGTTTTAAACACTTTATTTGTGTTTTTGTGATTTTTCGGTAAAATTCCAAACTTCGTGGAGCCCTAGTTTTTGATCCGTTTATCGTTTTAGACCAATTCGAAAATCTAGGCCACATTTATAGTATATTTTACCATCTGAAAAAATAAGTTGATCATTTTGGAGATTTCGAATTCTTTTCTCCCAAAAGTGCTATTCGGGTATCACTAATCATCTTGAAGATTTCGATTTATCTCTTCTTATTGAACGATCCCGTCTCCGACCTCAATTTGCTTCGATCATATAAGAGTTCAGCTAATCAAAATAAAGTGTGCGGCCCAAGTTTAAATCATAAGCCCAATCACGATTTAAGTCCAATCACTTTTAACGCTCGACAAGATCTGCTCGGCCCAAAAGGTAAAATCACTCTCACTTGATATTTGCACATTTAAAAAAAATAAAAGAGCTAAAATGTAACACCACAATCTAGAGCCATTTTTTTAAAAAAAAAATGCAAACGGAAGCGATTTAAGAAAACATAAATCCTAAATTATTACACATCATAAAAACTTTACATTTTATCCAAATATATGAAAACATTCAAAGGTGTTACTAAAAACGGGCTCGACTTGGTTTACAAAATCAGAGTACGGTCAAACTTCCAAAACCAGACTCTAGTCAAGCTAAATCCAAACTTCCACAAGCAATTGGACGTTATGAGAGTATCGGCGGACTTGCAAAGTACCTACAACTGTTGTTGGCCGAACAACAATTTACCGATGGCCACTTTACTTATTAGCACGGTACTCACCCCTAACGGAACACATCCGTAGGAGTCCGAGCACCCCATCCAATAGTAACGAAGCCTAGCCAAACCCACTCATAGCTAACCTCTAGAAAACATGTGCACATACTACCATTAACAATCCCACAATTAATGGTATCACCGGAAAATTTAAGAAAACCAAGAAAAATGAATTTTTCCCAAAACCAGCCAAGATAGCGCCGCTATCCGAGATAGCGTCGCTATCTTCCAGAAGATAGCGCCGCTATCCAAAGATAGCGCCGCTATCTGCCAAAAGAATACCGAATTAGTCACCCGAAATCATCAATTGTGTGACAAGTAATATAAGCTTAAGACCACATCTTGCAACAACAACTTACAACCAATTACTTGCATTTTCACACATAACCAATACTAAAGTCTAACACTTTATCAAGTCAATTCATTATACAATTTGACCAAAATGCACCTTAGGCCCAAACGGGTCAAAAACAAGAATAATGGGTCGGGAAACTACACAACACCTTCCAATGAGTTAGCCTACTTGATCAACATCAAAATAACATATCTAACAAGTTACTTTCATCCAATTGCAAGTTTCACCAACTTTGACCTTATTTAGGTCAATTGCACTTATTTGTCAAACAAACGGGTCAAGACCCTAAACCAACATGATTATACTTCCCAACTAAACAACTAACATATAGATGACATGAAATTGACAATTAGAGTTTACAAGCCATACAAGACTAAAAGTCAACTCCCAGGTTTGACCAAAGTCAACAATCTACAAATTTAGCTAGTTAAGACTAAAATTCAATCTAGCCAAACACTACCACTAAATTAACAATTTACCAATAAGATAACTAGCAATTTCTACATTATCAATTATCATTATAACATGCATAATTCACCTAACCAACACTTCAAGAACATCAAAATACACAATTCATCAAATTATGGAAAAAGTCATCTTCTTCCTTAGAACACCATGGATGGAGCTTCATGAAAGCTTCACCAAATGAGCTATAACTAAGAACAATTCATACAATACTTGCAAGAACTCAATTAGACACCAAATCATGCATCAATTTTGGATTTCCAACAAGATTCAACAAAAACTTCATAAAAACCCACTAACTCAAGAACCCTAGTTCATCCTTACATCAAGAACATGAAACCCTAGCTTAAGAAGGAAGGAAACTTACTTAATCTTGCTTCTAATCACGAAATCAAAGTAGGAATCAAAGGGATTTAGCACCAATTCTTCAATTTAGCAAGAAAACTCCAAGTGTGTGTTGTGTGTGTGTTTGTGTCGACTGGCAAGGAGAAGAGGGGAATAGAAAACCAAAAATTTGACACCTGCCCTTAACATCACACGTACACCCCACCCCCCCCCCCCCCCCCAACACAGGTATATTCATTTAAACATAGTACAGGATATTAGGTTCACAGATAATTTAATTAGACCTAACTAACTCCAAATTTAATAACGAATATATTTTTAGAACCCCGGTTCAGAAATGAACCCAAATATGTAAAAATTATTCTAACATTTAAATATCTCAGTTTTACTAATTTTTAACCCCATGGTTAAAATACATTTAATTCAAATAAATTAAATAAAATCATATAAAATAATAAAATAATAAACAATAAGATATTACTTACCAAAAGTAATAAAATATTATAGGTCGGGTCTCGGGATGTTACATAAAATGGATGACAATTTAATAAAATCACTTCTAAATAAAAACAGGGAGCTAAAAGAGCAAATGTCTAGTTTACAAACTCATCAATTACATTATCAAAAAGAAATTTGTGAATTAAAAGCATCAGTTGAGTTGTGGGAAACTACTAGTACCCATAATTATGCTTTATTTGAGAAATCGTTTTATGATAATGTTAAAATCTACGATTAAGTAACGACTACAAAGAACAATTGGAGAAAAGTGAGAAACTAAATGAATATTTCAGAAATTGCAAAGTTGATATTTTAATTGATAAAGTTCAAACTCTTGAATCTGAAAATGAAAATTTCAAATAAAAAATTACAACTTTTGAAACAGATTCTGAGAACTTGAAAATTCAGATTGCTGAATTAACAAAGAACCTTCATGACACAAATAATATTAATATTTTGAGCATCGAAAGATATGATTATGTTTGTGCTAAAAATTGTATTTTGACTGATAAAATCAAACTACTTGAATGTAATTTTGGACCTGATTTACAAAAACAAATCAATATTTTTAATATTGAGAAAACAAAATTGCTAGATACAATTACATGTCTTGAAACAGATCTTTCTTTGTCTCAAAATAAAAACGAAGGTTTGTTAATTAAGCTAGAAGAAAAATCTATAATCTTTGACAACGACAAATCAGTTTTACAAACCAAAATTTTTGAATTAGAAAATAAAATTGATGAGTCACATAAATCTTTTGATGAAGAGAAACTAAAGTTGCAATTACAAATTAAACATTTAGAATCTAACACATCTCATCTTCAAAAGCTTAAGATACCTAGTTCATCTATTCACTTAGATTCTCCTTTAAGTGCAACGAACAAATGTAATAAGTCCAGAATGTTTTCTCCTGTCATGGCATATCGTGATTTATATACAATCAAACAATCTCAGATTAATAGAGGAAATTCAAAACCTAAACAGAATTCACATGTAAGTTCCTCTACCAAACCTACGCCTAGGAGATCCACGGTTCCACCAAACTCTGATAAGAACCTGAATGCTCTCAAACAAGTTATTAGAGGAAATTCCGCACCTAAAACTCCAAATAAATTAGGATCCTCTTCTAAACTTAAGCATTCTCAGATGTATAAGAACAAATCATCAACCGTGTTGAAACATTCTACTCCGTCAAAGAAAATCTTTTCCAAAACTAAATCTTTAAAATACTCGAGAAAAGATTTACTTTCCTTGGCACCTAAAACGAATTTTACACAAGTGCCAACAACATCTCCTGTTTATGTTTACAAAACATCCTCGGTCTTAAAAGCTAAATGGGTTCCCAAAACTCCAACTTCTCAAATAATTCCCCAGAAATTATTTGAAAGTGAAACATCAAGTTTCAGTTTTTCTTGGAACTCTTAATCTTTAAATCAAATCGATACAACTTATCGGTGGTTTAATTCCCACACTAACACTGTCGGACCCAAACAAAAATGGGTACCAAAAGTTGTATAATTTGTTTTGCAGGAGAATGACTTATACACAATGTAGTGTATAACTCGGGTGTCAACCGCTCTTCAATTAGCTGATTTGTTTACCAAGGCTTTAGACGAAAAACGCTTTAACTTTCTTGTGTCTAAGCTTGGTATGCTAAATCTCAAAACTTAAACCGTTTTACTGTTTTATTTTTTATTTTAATTGTTTTTGTTTTCAATTTTTTTTATATAATAAAATGACTTTCAAGTACATCTGCTTGAAACCCGTTCTTAAATATCATATTTGGTTGAGGGGGAGAATTTTTTATATTCACTTGTCAAGGGGGAGAAAATAGACATTCTTATGTCAAGGCGGAGCGTAACTGCTTTATAATTTTTGAAATTCAACTGTCGAGGGGGAGCATCCTTTTATTATCGCTAAATACTGTTTCAATGCTCCTTTCAAATTTTTTTTAATTATCAATATGGGGTATCAACTTTTATAATATCCGTAAACGATCTCATTACCAATCTCAATTGGTACTGATTGCGTCTGTTTATTATAAATTTTCTTATTCTATCTTGATAATAAATTTTTTTTTTACCTCAAAACAGTTTTTCAAACCCTTACATATTTACAATCACACAAGATTATCAATGTTGAGTTTTAGCTTTTGCAATATTCGTAAACGATCTATTTACCAGTCTAGGTTGGTACTGATTGCATCTGTTTATTGCAAATTCTATTATTTCTCATTGCTACCTTTGTGTTCCTTCATTGTCGAAATTCTTCAATTGTAAATCAAATTTTTCTCCTTTCAAATTCGATTATTATTTTTCAAATCGATACTCAATTACAAATATTTTTTTTTACTCATATTGAGTTGTTGACATCACAATCTCATAAATTCTTTATTAATCTGTGATGCTCAACATTCAAAAAAAATTTAACTCACTTTGTGCTCACAATGATGTGTTCACAACGTTGGATATAAATTTTTTGTCATATTCGTAAACGATCTCTTTACTAATCTCGATTAGTAAAGATTGCATCTGTTTATGACAAATTTTTGTCTCTTGCGTTGTGGCTCAATTTTTCAAAACCCTGATTTTGCACATAATGTTTTTTATTTTTTTTAAATAACTTGTTTGCAATAATCAACACAATTTGCTGTTAAATTCGTCGATCTCTTTACTGATTTCAATCAGTACTGATTGCATCTGTTTTTAACACCATCTTGGATTGATTGTTCTTACTATTTTTCAAACGATTTTCATTCTTAAAAGATCAATGGAGAATACATTTTTCATTTTCTCCAAAATGCTCAGATTCAATTCTGACTTTCTCCAATTCTCACACACTCAAAATCGTTTTGAATGCACATTGTTATGTCATTGATCTTTGTATATCCGTCGATCTTTTCTCTGCCCAAGTTCAGAGAAGATTGCATCTTTGTAAGTGGTATACTTCACTGATCTTTGATATAACCAAATAAATTGATCTCTTTTAAATTTCAAATATTTGATTAACAATGTCTCTAATCATCGTGTTTGTCATATCCGTAAACGATCTCTTTACTGAAGTTCTTCAGTAAAGATTGCATCTATTTATGACTTCACGTGATTATTGACAATGCTATTCTTCATTTTTATATATTTTTCTCAAATATTTTTAGATCAAATCAATTTTTTTGTGGTTACTTCATGAGTACTACATGTTTGTGGTTCTCCTTCCGATCTTGGCTCTTGATTTACATCGACACACAATTCTTCTCTTCGTTTCCAAAACGCAACTATTCAGCTTAATCATGAGGACCCTGGTCATGATCCTCATGACGGGGAGAAAAAGAGCAAGAAATAGTTCAAGTATCGGATTTATATCTGAACAACATCAAAAAGAACCATAAACATCCCATCAAAGAAGAAAATTCAGAACTCATGTACTCAAACCAAATGCAAAATCAGAAATTGTTAATATCATATGACTAAGAGAAACAGAAAATGATAATCAGTGTACTAAACAGAAAAACAACTGAAGAAGAACAAAACCTCAACCACATCTCTCTCAAGCTTAACCGTACAAATCATTCAATTCAATTATAAACTTAACCGTACAAATCATTATTTTCAAACTTCTAAAAACACACACATCGAAAGACTTAAACTTTCAAATCATTCTTTTCAAAATCCAAAACATTATTATCTAATCCTCAAAAAAAACCTCTATCACAAAATCTCCAATCTCTAAAAATCCCAGGCAAATCCTAACCAAACTGATTTTCCATTTCCAGAATTGTCAAATCCTTAGTAAACCAGTTTTAGGAATTTCTTACACCAACAAATTCAACGATACAAAATTATTTCCGTTGAGTGTTTGAAATCTCAATTTCTTCTCACGTTAATCAGATGTAAACATTGAAAAGCAAAACAGTTTAAAGCACATCTGAGCATAAACGAATTTCATAACGAGCCAAAAGAAGAAACTGAAGAAGGAAGAATGAGATAAAGTGCTAAAGCTCAAAAATGGGGAGATTGTTAGGACTAGTTTTGAGCTTAAATGATGTAATTAGCCTTAATTAGACTAGTTTAAGTGTGTTTAGAGGTTAGGGTATAAATACCCCTTGTGATGACTAATGATATAAGCTTTCCACACATTTAATAAAATTACACTTTTGAAAGCCTTCCTTCCCTCCATCTTTCTCTCTCAACTACCCACACTAAAACACCAATAACACACACTTGATTCATCAATTCTTCTCAAATCATCATGAATTAGCTTCATTTCAATCATATTAGATCTCTCAATAATATATCTTTGGGTCATTGGATTCAGGCCCGATGTTTTGCAAGTAAAAACGATCATGTTCTGATCTCGAATGTAACACATTTTGGCCCACAAAATATATATCAACCAGACACATGTGTTATTACATAATTTATTTTATTTAATTTTTTTTATATACATCGTCCATACCAAAATAACTAATACTTTCTACTTTATTCAGATTAATATACATAATTTTATACATGATGATGCGTCTCATCTTCGCTATTTATGTAGCGAGACACATTATCCACTAACTATTCAATTTAAAATCTTTTAACTCTCATTATAAAATTTTACCTCAAAAATTGTGAAATCAACATGATATCACTTATTTCAACATCGTTAATTGACTCGTTCTTAAACCCGTCTTCCTTTAGAAAGTGTGTTAACATTTGCTAAATATAGTATCTTCGCAATGTGCGGTTCACAAATTTGACTAGTCAGGTTTTACCATTTTTATAATCGTTTAAAAAGAGGTTAAAATCACATAAGAAACCCGTGATGTCCGTATACAAATAAAAATTATTATAGCATGGTTGATATACCCGCAATCAGAACCGGGTATAACTAGACGTGCACAAGAACCGGTTTTTGACCAAATCGGTTTCGGTTTTGACCAAAACACCGGTCAAAACTGGTTCGACCAGTAACCGGTTCGGTTCCTAACCGGTTTCGGGACTCGAAAACTCTAACCGGTGTAATGGGTATTGTAACCGGTTCGGTTCGGTTACAAACCGGTTAACCGGCCAAAACCGGTGTGTTGACCAAATTTGCGGTCGGTTTTGGTCAAAACCGGTTTTGAAAACCGGTTACTAACCGGTTTGAACACTAAGAACCCCAAACCGGTTGGGAACTGAACGGTTAGACAAAAACCGAACCGGTTTTGGTCAAAACCGGGTTTGACCGGTTCGGTTTCGGTTTCCAGTTTCGGGTAATTTGTGCACGGCTAGGTATAACACACTAAGCTACCGGTTCGCTTATCGGTTTTAATTTGCATGCGAAATCGATTCTTGGTTTCGTTCGGTTCAAAACTGAAAAAGTCGAATAAACTTTCTTGATTCTCGATCTGATTCGGTCTGGTCCAAGACGTCATCAGTTTGGTTATTGGTCCAACCGAAACAATTTTCTCAGTTCTCGATTTAGTTTGGTTCTGAGTAATTCAGCTTGATTCTTGAATCGTGTGCAAGTCTAGTGCAAAAGCATGTATATTTGTATAAAGTTTGTATCTTTTGTCTTATATTATCATATAAAACTATGTAATTACAATAAAGGTATGCATTTTGCAACAATTGTAAAATGTGAAAAAAGCTTTTATTCAAACACATGCATAAAAGGCACGGGGTACAGCCGTACAACAATAATGTAATAAACAACAAAAGAATCGATATTTGTATAACAACTTTACATTTACAAAAAATTAGAGTATTATTATTAATAAAGAAACAAAAGAATCATCTCATATAATGTTTAATCGTTGGTATTAACGAGAATAAGTGGTTAATTAGTATACGGTTTTAATTAGTGTAACTGGCCGCATGTTTGTGTTGTCAATCTCGACCAAGCTTTCTTTTACCAAATCCGTTGCGTATGTTACCACGTCCGACCAGTTCCTATAAATATAAGTTGTGAATAGTTAAACTTTCAATACAAATATTTAGAATGTTATTTGTATCTAAAATAAAAAAGTACTTGTAAAGTTGTGTTTGTTTTGGTCATTGTACAATTTTTTTTATCTAATTGAATCATATTTGAATCATTCAACAACCTATTCAGCAACCTAATAATCTGATAAAGTGATAATGGGGTAGTAACTAAAACGTATTTTATTTAATGATCCAATGGGACATAA
This sequence comes from Calendula officinalis, assembly GCA_963853835.1. Classification (NCBI taxonomy): domain Eukaryota; kingdom Viridiplantae; phylum Streptophyta; class Magnoliopsida; order Asterales; family Asteraceae; genus Calendula; species Calendula officinalis. Next base: position 1,687,442 of record OY970835.1, read on the forward strand.
AGAATGACACATCACTTGCCACTTCATCATGTAGCCTCACGCTTATCAAATAATAGATCGGCAAATGATCCAAATAGGTCAGAACTGATTTGGACTACTTTATTGGATAAAAGTTTATAAAAGTACTAAATATATGCAAATGTAAATCTATATTGTTATTTTAGGGAAAATATATATGTCTAAAGGTAATAAATCGAGACATACGCTATATTTGTGTCGAAAGTGAGTCCAACTGTATTTTTAGCTTCTTCAATTGCATAACCGAACCTTTTCATCTCAGATCGAGAACACAATTTATTATCTGTGACACGAAGCTGAGATGGCTTCACGTCGCAAAATATTGGAATAACCTTTTTCCCAGATTCCATCATTAAAGCAAGCTCGTGAAGACAAAAGTAAGACTCGCAATAACGAGGTGAAAAAACTGCTACACCAATTTTGCACCCAATTATTGCATTATCAATATGGTCAAAAAGCTTATCACCCGGTTTCATGTTCTTGTTATCAAGAAATGATGGGATTCTTGACATCAAAAGTTGATGATAAAGTAAAGAAGCTATCAATATTTTTGTATCGATGCCACGATGGTTTATGAAAACGTCACAAGCGGGTTGAACTAGACGTTGGGTTTTTTGGAATGCCATTTGGCGTTTAATGGTCTTTAACATGGCTGAACGTTGCATGGTTATTATTTCAGGAAAGTGTATGCAAAACCTTGAAGGATATTGTTTTAGGTTAGATTTGATTTTTAAGGTGGTGTCAAAGGTTTCTATATATAGGTGATGGGAATATTGGATTGACTAAGAATGTTTTTTGGGGTTGACTAAGAATGTTTTTGTGTTTTGGATTTATTAGAAGAGATGTAAACATGACCAAATTGCTAAAACTAATTAAGTGTCAATTTTACTCGTACTGTACCTTTCTGTGGGTTAGTCAATTTTTTTTATAAATATTATTATTTTATATTCGAGTTACTAAAAAATGACTTTGTCTTCGTATTTTATGCATGGAAAGCTTAATACTTTTGTCTTTGTATTTTTATTAAACATGACACAAACCATCTTTTAACTATTTGGATTTAAAAAGTAATATGATAACTAAAACGGAATAAATGAAAAATATACTGATATTTTAAGGGGATAAAAACTTACATTATGTTATGTTATATTCAATTTTATGAGTTACAATTGAAAACAAAAAGTATTTGAACGGATCAATGCTAGGGCATCAGAGTTGACAGGAGACAAAGCGACAAATGACCGTTTGAATGTTTATTAAGTTATACTAAAGTTCATGCATGTGGAATTTCAAAAGACCCTTCAAAGACGTATTTCAACCATTTTTGTGTTTATATAAATTAAATTATATTTTCTATGTGTTAAATTTACAATTAAATACATATCAATAGATTTTTTTCTAACAACTTCTGAATTTACTTTATTTTGTTTATTGCAAGATTTAAACATGTAAACTTAAATAATATTTTTTCCGTCCCAAATTAATTGTCTATTAAATTAAGGTATATACTTCTAAGGCTACTAGGTATGGGTACCATATGTGGTACCCATTTTACTTGACACATCATTGCCACCTAAGCAACCACACCACCACCACACCACATCATTTGGTGGAAATACCCACCACACCACACCACACCATTTTATTTTCTATCTCATCATTTCATTTCCATTTATTTTACACACAACTAATATTTTATATAATTTAAAATTACATTACATTAAATAAAATTAAAATGACAATACTTTAAATTAAAATGAAAATACTAGAAATTAAACATTAAATTAAAAATTACAATAATTAAAATAAATTATTACTCTTCATCGTCGGCATGTGCGTTGTTGTAGAGATGGTCCGCCAAGTCACGTCGAAGTCATTCGTGTGTTGTTTCATCTCGAATGTCGACAACCCTGTGCAACTATTCTGCACTTCCCGGTACATACAAAGCATGTCGGGGCCCGTCCGGCACATATGGAGAAACCATCCGACCTTTATCTTCGACAATCATATTATGCATTACAACACATGCATACAAAATATATCTTAATCTTTCAAGGTCATATGAACGAGCCGCGTTTTTGACAATGTGCCACTTCGACTTTAAAACTCCAAAAGCCCGTTCCACATTCTTACGTGCGGATTCTTATTTTTTGGTAAACAAGACCTCTTTTGGATCAACTGGATGTCGATAAGCTTTGACAAATGTCGCATGACGAGGATATATACCATCGGTAAGGAAATAACCGAATCTATATGGATTGCCATTCACCGTAAAAGGACCATCGGGTGCCTTTCCTGATAACAAGTCATTGAATATTGGTGATTGATCAAGCACGTTAATATCATTATTAGAACCCGCAACCCCAAAGTAAGCATGCCAAAACCATAAATCTTGAGAAGCAACAGCTTCTAATATCAACGACGGTACTCCATGATGTCCACCAGTGTACTCACCTCTCCACGATTGTGGACAGTTCCTCCAATCCCAGTGCATACAATCAATGCTACCAAGCATTCCAGGAAAACCGTGTCTCTCTTCGTGTGCCTCATATAATTTTTGAACATCGGTTACCGTTGGTTTTCGCAAATAAATAGGTCCGAATATTTCCAAAACACCTTGTGAAAATCCATACATACTTTCCCTAACAATTCTTTCAGACATGCGTAGGTACTCGTCAAGAGAATCAGGGGATGACCCGTAAGCCATAGCTCGAATTGCTGCAGCACATTTTTGCAAAGCAGTGAATCCCCGCCTACCTCTAGCATCATATCTCAATTGAAAAAAAGGATACCTGTTTTCTAATGTACTACATATGCGCATAAATAAATTTTTGCTCAGGCGAAACCTTCGTTTGAAATCGTTGTCGTCATAAATAGAATCATCCGCAAAATAATCTCGATATAGCCGTTCGTGTCCATCTTGTCGATTTCTATTTAGCTTCGCGGTTCTAGTGTCAAAGACTTCACTTTCATCATCGTCGGATAAATCATCGAGGAGTTCTGCGTATATTGTTAGCATAAACACATCATCGTCGTCAGATGATGAACCAAGATAATTCATTATTTGTGAGTTGGGGTATTTTGGTAGAGTTGTGGTGTGTTTTGGTAGTGTTTTGGTTGTGTTTTGGTTGTGTTTATATAGGAAATAAATAAATTAAATTAATTAATTAATTTTTTTTTAAATCTGCAACGGCTAAAAGAGCCGTTCAACGGCTCTATTTTTGTCCAAATTGATTAAACAACCGGCGTGGAGGGGTGTTGCTCGTTGCGATCTTCGGCCACGCCGACCCCCAACGCCGTTGGGGGGGGGGGGTGGCGGTGTTCCATGTTTTGCCCACGCCGTTGCCGCCTTGTCACACCCCCACGCTGGGCGGGCGTGGACCTGTACCTTGCCGCCTAAGAAAATACAATTATTACACTATACACCAATATAATCTCATATTTACATACTTAGAATTTGTATGATTGGTTGTAATTTGAAATTGACACTTATTTTGCGACAAACTAAAATAGTGATTTTACCACCACATAAATTACTTCACCCACCACACTGTACAATATTTAAAGCGTATTGTACAAATACTGTAAGCAGTTATTGTGGTGTTAAGAGTGATTTATGTGGTCCTAAAATCACTTCACATACCAAATATATCATTAGATGACTCTTTCATTGTAGTGAGAAAGTGCTCACATAGAAATTTAACAACGTTAAAGTAGGAACGAGATATAGGACCAGAAATCTGAACTCGTACCCGTATCGAATGAAACTGGTTAGAACCAAATTACTAAAAATTGGTTTGTGTATCGGGTCCAACTTTTTCATGAAATCAAGTATCAGGTTGGGATACATCGAGTCTGGTTACATCGGGTATAGAAGAAATCAGGTCTAAGACCCTGAACCGAAATTAAATTTAATATAAGTACTCGAAATTTGTTTCGATAATAATAATATTGGTAGTGTTCGGTTCATGTTTATTATACAACTGATATTTGTATATTAATCTAATATTATATCTATAAACTAATAAATATGATACAATCAACTGGAATCAGCTACAGTTATTATTTCGGTTCCAATAGGGTCTATACCCGATTTATTCAAGCCGAGCCAGAACCGTATTTTATAAACCAGTTTGGTTCTCGAATTTACTAATCCTCTAAAATCTACTATCGATATTTCGGATTGGGCCCATCCGGTCATTTATGGACCCAATCTCATCCCTACTCTTAACTAATTTTATGAAATTTGGCTATTTATGAATACAGTTGTAAAGATATTAATAAGGGTCTTACTATTATGACAGACCTATAATACATATTGACAACCATACTATTAGGGGTATGTGATTTTGAAACCTTTCCAATGTCATTCTCTCTCTTATATTTAATATACTTTCATTTTCTATCACACTCTTCCTCCACATGCAACAACCACCGGTGGTCACCACCATGCTACCGCCGCCAACATATGCAACAACCGCCGCCGTCCACCGCCTTCCGCCACCATCTCCAACTACCCAACACTAGCATCGAAACCCACCTTCAACAACTTTCGCCGGCCACCACCCTCCTCCACTCTGCTGGTTTCACGATATCACCACCAAAACCCTCCTTCAAAAACCGTCACCGGCACCACCCTCTTTCACCGCCGCCGGCTGGACAACACACCCACATGCAACAACCGTCGCCGCTCACTGGGATTGACCATTTGAACAGTACATTGGTATGTGGGTGTGTGCCTGCAACAACCGCCGCCTGCAACAACCGCCACGGTAGTGGTGAGCGGCGGAGGTAATTAGACATGAACTTATTTGTGGTGATCGACTGTGGTGCTGGTAGTGATTGGCAGTGGGAGCAGTTGGTGGTGGTGGGATATGGTGGTACCGTGGTGGTGGAGGATGAGTAATTTAGGGTTTGAAGGAGTTAAAGTTTTGAGGGAGAAGATTTAGGGAGATGGCCGATGGGTTAAGAACATCAGAAGAAGGAAGGTTTTCTTAAATAGAGGAAACGGACAAAAAAAATTAGTTTTCCAATGGCATGTGTAATATAAAATCAATAAATTATTAATAATTATTTATTGGAAAATGATAATGACAGCCCTTAGGGCTGTCATTAAGAAGGCAAAATACACAAAAGATAAGCTCCCTGAATTTTAGGAATATTATTTTTTTAATCAATGTACAATCATTTTATGCATGTTTGTGATAGCCCTAAGGGTTGTCATTAACAAAACCCTTATTTATTATATAATAATAGGGCTGTTCCGATAGGACTTTTATGCTGTCTTAGTAGTTAGTACCTATTAACAACATTATTAACATAACTAAGTTGAAACTACAACCTTTCAAATATATTACACCTTTTAAAGATGTTTGTTAGTTATTACAGTTACAACTATAATTAAGATATTGAAATCTTTTATGAAGTAAAAGATTATATAAAATGAAGATATTACAAATTTTTTTATAACATATTCGTGATTTATCACGGATTATAGGCTTGTATATAAATATAAAAAGATGATTTAACGAATAATCAATATCATTATCATATACTTGTGTCTCTTTATATTGATGGGTATCAAAAAATTTATGCATAAGGACAAGGATTGGAGCCGACCGATCCGAGACGATAGACAATAAAAATCTAAACACTTGAAAGACCGGTTTCAGTGTTCAAAACGAAATATCTATTTAACTCTATTGGTTCTAACGTAATCAATTTTTCGAATATCAAAGATAGAGTTGTCTTCAAGGAAGTCTAAGGATTTTGCATAGTCCCAAGGGACAAATCCTAGCCATTGGATCAAAATGGTTAAGATCAAATCACAGTATTTCAAGCACATGTGTTTCAAACACATGTGCTTCCAGACGACCACCACCACCGGTCACCACCACCGGTCACCACCACCGCCAGCCGCCGCCTCCGACCACCGCCAACCACCGCCGTCCGCCGCCGGTGGCCGGCGGCGGTGGTGGCTGACAGTGAAGTTGCTGGTGGTGATGGGTTTCAAGTCACGAAACACATGTGCTTGGCTGTACATATACACTCCTTTATTTTCAAAAGAACTGTTATTAGTAAAGCACATGTGCTTCTAGCTTACAAACACATGTGCTTCATTACTTGAAACACATGTGTTTGGCAGTACATATACACTCATTTATTTTCAAAAGAACTGTTATTAGTGAAGCACATGTGCTTCTAGCTTACAAACACATGTGCTTGGCTATACATATACACTTATTTATTTTCAAAAGAACCGTTATTAGTGAAGCACATGTGCTTCTAGCTTACAAACACATGTGCTTCATTACTTGAAACACATGTGCTTGGATGTACATATACACTCCTTTAATTTCAAAAGAACCGTTATTAGTGAAGCACATGTGCTTCTAGCTTACAAACACACGTGCTTAATTATTTGAAACACATGTGCTTGGCTGTACATATACACTCCTTTATTTTCAAAAGAACTGTTATTAGTGAAACACATGTGTGCTTATAGCTTACAAACACATGTGCTTCATTACTTGAAACACATGTGCTTGGATGTACATATACACTCCTTTATTTTCAAAACAACTGTTATTAGTGAAACACATGTGCTTCTAGTAACGAAACACATTTGTTTCAAGTCATGAAACACATGTCTTGGCTGTACATATACACTCCTTTATTTTCAAAACACATGTGTTTCAAAAGGTGAAACACGTGTGTTTCAAACACATGTGCTTCGAGTCACGACCACCACCGCCGGTCACCAACGCCGGCGGCCACCTCCGGCCGCCGACCGCCGCCCATCGCCGCTGGCCGCCGCCTCCGGGCGCCGGAGGTGGGTGGGGTATTTATGTATTGAAGCACATGTGTTTGTATGGTTTGAATCTTGAGCTTGACCTTTGACTTTTTCTTGATCCAATGACTATTAATTGTCCCTTGGGATTAGCTAAAATCCTTGAACTACCTTGAACATTTACCATCAAAGATAATATATTGATTTTTAATACTTTTATGCTATTTTTCAAAATATAACGTATAGTAATTTTCCTTAATAAAACCTTATAAACTATTTTTCTGTTTAACAAGAATATATAAATAAAAGTTTTATTTGAAGTGATGTTTTGGACGGTTGGGCCTCGGGGCCCTTGAACCATCCTGGGCTCCTACCCTCCCCTTAAGTGCCACAAGCCCACAAGTATTCAGTAATCTAGATGTGAATATGTGATGTTATTTTTACTTGTTTGTATACAATAAAAGTAATTTATACAGAATAAAAGTTGTGTTCTGATAATTTTATTCTTACATTTTAAACACCATCTTTGTCCTTTCTTCTTGTTTCTTATTGTTTTTGTCAGAAAATGTATTTTTTTAGTAATGGACTCTCTTAGTCGAGTTTTGCTCATGATAAACTCGACCTAATTGTTGTCTTGGCTATTTTCGAATATTTACATGGCCATTTGATAAATATTTACCTAGGAAATTGATAGAACCATTGATCTCTAGGATATCATTCCAAGTAGGGGTGTTCACTTCTGAAACCGATAAATCCGAAGACTGGAAATTTGGAAAAACGAGAACTTGATCGAATTATATATAATTTCTATTTTGTTGTATTATAAATATTAAAATGGTGGTGATAAACATCAAACTTAATTAGTCGAATTAAACAAACCATGTATACAACAAAGTTAATAGTCCAATTGGATCTTCACAATCATGTGTAGAGCAAGAGGTCAACCCTTTAGCCAATGACTTGTATGGGTCGCATTACAACGAAATCACCCTATGTCAACCTTTTAATATGGATTTAACATACACTATAATTTTTATTTTTTTTTTTGAAATGACATTCATTAACAACAATAAAAACACTAACAAGGTGCTAGAAAAAATACAAAGAAACTACAAAGAATTTAACGGATTTAAAAGCCAACCTACCCAAGAGAAATAATTAGTTTTAAGCCTATTACATATACAATTATAAGCGAACTCTTCTATTAAGTCCACCAAAATCTGTTTCCGCATTTCTTTTTCTTTGAAGATTGAGGCATTCCGGTATTTTCATATCAACCAAATAGTAGTGTAACTAATAGCTTCAATAAAGGCCTTTTTAGTGCTAGAATGAACCGAAGTCAACCAATCGATGGACACTTCGAATGTGTCCCCATTAGGTCGAGACAAACACAACCAATTAAAAATAGAATTCCAAGTATCTACCGCAACGTCACACTTCCAAAAGACATGATCTCTATCTTCAATATCAAAACTACAGATATCACAACCAACTTCTTGCAATTGAATTCCTCTATAAAGAAGATTAATTTTCATAGGAATGCGATCCATACGAACCCTCCACATCAAAATGTTTACTTTTCTAGGAACTAAGGTGTTCCATCTAGTAATAATATCACAACTTCGAAGCATTATGTTATCTAACCAATTCCGCACCTCTTTTACTTCATATATCCATTACTACCAATTGACCACCACCATAATTCATCATTATCTTCTAATTCCACCACGGAAACCAAAGAGACCAACTCGTTAACAAGAGTAATCTCTCTATTTCCCCTTATTCTCCTTCTCTACTCCCATGTTAACAAATTATCTTTAATTCTAGAGGACACCATAAATCTTTATTTTTCTCCAAAAGGAATACCCTAGGAAAAGCATCCTTAAGAGGTCTAGGATTTATCTACCTATCCTTTCAAAATCTAGTGGAGTTACCATTTTTTACTCTTTTTTTGAAGATTATCACCAACATCCACCCCTTTCTCTATCAAATTATTATGCAAATTCAAAATTCTAGCCCAAGGATGTGGCCCAATAGATCGATTACGAACCGGATTTGTTTAACATTTATACTCATATAACATTACATTGGTATACTCATAAAAAGTATTTCACACCAATCATTCAAGCTTCTAAATTATTTAAATTTTATTCATCTAGATATTGTCTAATAACTCTGAACCAAAAACAAAACAGCCAAATATGCATGGATTTTACCCAATCGGTGTGAAAGGGAAACATTGTTTGGATTTAATGAATGATGCAAAAGGTATATAAATAAGGAAAATGATAATTAAAGCCTGAAGGGCTGTCATTAAGACGTCAAGATACGCATCAAAAACTTGTACAATAATCAATAACCGCCCCTGCATTTTAGGAATCAACCCCACTACTGAAAGTACAAACGATTTATGCACGTAACCACCTCTTAATGACAGCCCTAAGGACTGTCATTAACAAAACCCTATAAATAATTACTGAAGAAGTTTGTTCCCACGTAGTATGTGATTTCAGATACAATCTTTGTAGGCTGTTATTACATGGTGGAAGTATTTAATAGATTTAATTATATTTATGAAATCGAATAATGGGATGCATTTTCTTTTAATTATTCATACACCGAAACTAGAATTAAAAATTAAGCAGTTTGCAAAAGTACCTAAATGACTATTAACAAGCTGTTTGGTGAGAATCAAGCCACGTGGGTTATCTGTCACTAATTAAATCATAACCACGTTATAGTATCATTTAACTACATAACATAAGTCTTCTTTCTAATTCTCATATTTCAATCCCAAATTAATAATTTTAAGAAAGATAAAGAATGCTATGACATTATAACTTTTACAAATAGCGATACTAATTATATATGTATTACAAGTTATTTACAAAGATATATTCTCTTATTGTATAGTACTACAATCAATAAATTTAAGAAGTTATAATGTTATTATGCAAATAATAAGATGAGTTTACAGGTGAGCTTTACATGTAATGGAAAATGATGTTGGTTGGCAAAGTGTGTGTATGAAGCAAGTGGGCAGGAACGCATGCTTGGTGTCAAAGTGGTTCTTTCCCGGTCGCCAAATCACTCTTCATCGGCCTCTTAAACTGGTCACAATCATGACGCAACTAACGCCGTCAGTTTTTGTCACATCAGTGTCACGCCAGTTGACACTCCAGTTGACATACAACTAATATACTCATGCTAAGAGCATCTCCAATGGGAGTTTTTTCTAAAGCTTTTTACCTTTTCTCTAGGTCATTTAAAGGTAAATGATCTTCTAGGAAAAAGTTTTTGCTGCAAAAGCTTTTTCTTCCATAAGTCATTCCTTAGACACACAAAAAACTTTTTCTACATTTAGATGCATTGGAGCAAAAACCTTTTTGATAGTTTTTTATGAAAGTTGAATGGAAAGTCTACATGGCAATATTAATAAGTCATTGCAATGACTTAACCATTGGGGATGCTCTAACAATACTCATTGTCTGCAGTTTTTTAACACCACCACTGTAATCATTTATATTTTTATATAACGGAAATTATTATATGCACCAAACTGTACAACTCATAAAATTAACTATACAAACATTACAAAACAATAATTAATTGTAGTGTTCATAATAACTTTTTGGTGCATAAATCACCTCCCTTTTTATATACATCATTTTAATCTTTTACTAGCTAGAAAAAGGTTTCGTTGTGTACTTTGAAATGTATGATTTTATAAATTACAAATATCTTTTTTTTTATCTTTTTACTATATATAATGTATTTGTATCTTTCCAAATTATCAAGTCTTAATTTTCAGCTAACATACATGTATTTCGAGACTGATATGTGTGTATCAGCAATATGTACCATGTAGGAATTGAACTTGCGACATTTACATTATTAACACAATGATTTAACCAACTGTGCTACATCATATGTTCCTTACTTGACACAAAATTATCTTTATTAATCTAAAAACCTTAAAAAATATAAAGGGTAAATTACAGTTTTTGTCCCTGACCTATGGCCGATTCGGAGTTTTTGTCCCTAATGTTTTTTTGTCGGTTTTTTTGTCCCTTAAGTTTTTCAAATTCTGGAAATTTATCCTTCCGTCTATTTTTAGCCGTTAAATGACTAAAAATGCAAGGCATGTAAGGGCATTTTGGTCATTTTCACCATTCTTCCCCAAACTCCTTGTTCTTCCACAAACTCCTCCTTGTTCTTCCACAAACTCCTCCTTGTTCTTCCCCAAACTCCTCCTTGTTCTTCTTTTTTCTTTTTTGCAAACCCAGAATCAAAATTCGAAATATTGAAGGACGGTGACAAGGGGACTCCAACAAACATGTGGATATCTTTTGGATTGTTGTGCCTCAAATGACCAGAAGAGCCAAGCATCTCATTTTGTTTACCAAAAGCCAGAATCAAACCCAGAATCAAACCTGCAACTACTTTTGAAGATCTGCGATTCTGTCGCCATCTTCACCGTCTTCAATTTCTGAAAACCCTAATCGGGCACCATAGAGAGAGAGAAAGTGTCTTCGATCTACCAATCAGTTGGTGATTCCGGCAAAACCCAAGTCACGATTCCGACGACCCAAGTGTTACCAGACGTTCAATCGTCCGCCGGAGAATCAACGATGGTGGTGACAGAATCAACGATTAGGGTTCTTCAAAGAGGGGATACAAACATGATTTTGCAGATTGTGCCTGATTCTTTTTTAATCTTCAAATTAGGGTTTCGGGCAACGGGATTTTACAGGTTCCGAAGACGTTTCGACTGCAATCGGTCACTGAAATCCACTTTTTGCAGGTTTGGGGCGACGGGATTTTGAAAATTTGAAGATTTGAAGTTCTGAAAATTTTGAAGATTTGAAATTCTGAAGATCTGGAGAGATTTGATGTTTCTTTTAGAAACTGTGTGTTTGTATGTTTCAAAAAATGGTGATTTTGATTCACAAATGGTGGATTTTGATTTTGATTCAAAAACATGTTCTTCATAGACGGTGATTTTGAAATGTTGTTCGGGGATTTATAGTACAGATGTTGCATACGAAGGAGTGCAAGGGTAATTTGGGGAATTGACAAAAAAAAATCGTCAGTTAACGGCTAAAAATAGACGGAAGGATAAATTTCCAGAATTTGAAAAACTTAAGGGACAAAAAAACCGACAAAAAAACATTAGGGACAAAAACCCCGAATCGGCCATAGGTCAGGGACAAAAATTGTAATTTACCCAAATATAAATTACCACTACCACTACCACCCCCACCCCCCACCACCACCACCACCCACCACTATCACTACCCCCACTTCACCCACTAATTGATCCTACTACTTATATATAATGCATTTGAGACCTTTCAAATTAGCAACATTTAATTTTCAGCCAAGACATTTGATATTTCAATAATATTTGCATTTTAAAATATTGATAGCCACATGACTCGAACCTCTGATATTCATGTAATTTGAAAGGGGCTCTAACCAACTAAACTATTAGGGAGGATGTTAAATACTTGACTACAATTACTTATGTACACTAATCTTATATTAAACTCTAAACTCATTATTTTATTGATCACTACCATAATTACAATCACTACCCACCACCGGTACCTATCACCATCACCCACTACCCACTACCACAATCACTGTTGCCGCCAGCCAACATCACTACGCGCTGCCATCCACCACCACCACCATTATTACTATCGGCACCCACAAAATATAATTATAATGTACTTGTCGCCGCATTACAGTTTCTAGTTGTTATATAAACCAAATAAGTGTACAAGTACTTGAACATTGTTATATTTATTTACGTTTAATCTAATTTTATTATTCATAGCATTAAAAAAGAAAATCAAAATCTGCTTTTTGAGAGAGTTTTGGTATAAGTCAATGATATGATGGGTTTGATTTTGTCTTTACAATTTATATCTTTTTAGTATTTAGTCAACTATCAAAGCCTCTAAACGTTTCGGTGAATGTCACCATCACCCCCTACAATTTACCTAATTTCACAACCTACCCAACATTTACGGTAACCGTAAGTTGCTACCTACTCTTTATTTCTTTTCGGTTGCTTTGCCCCGGCCCCGGGGGCTCCCTCGTCATATTGGCTCCCTAATTTCATATGCATCGTACAAACAGTTTCATCACAGAAGAATTTGATAAACTATAAGTCATCTCTATAATGTAACGGTGGTCCTTAGCATGTATTAAATGTTTTTAAGCTATTAGATCTTAGATGGAATCACAATTTGATTACCAAGAGTTGTTACGATGGTTGCCTAATTATATATAGTTTAATGGTTGAATGGTTCGATTAACTATAGGCTATCGTTGATAATGTTTTTTGTGGCACACTAACAACATATTTTTCTATAAATGATATTCCAGTTATAATGGCTCTCTTTGGTGGTTAAATTGTGCTCATGATGTATATTGTATACAATCTAAATGTTGTCATGTCTATTTTCGAATATTCTACTGTTAGCCGATAAATGTTTACTCAGATAAGGATCGAACTTGTGATCTCTAGGAGTTTATTCGGGAGCTCTTACTATTAGGTTATCAACAGATTCTTTGTGTCACATAACAACGATTTGATTTAATTAGTTTACTAACAAAATTATGTCTAACATGTTCTATTTTTTTTTTCAAAAGAAATGATCAAGTTGGGATGATGAAGTCATCAAATTTTAAAGAATTTAATATGTAAAATTAATTATATTGGTTGATTAACAACTGTTGAAGAGTCTGAAAAGGTAAATTCAATCCTAAAGTCACTAATATAGTTTTGCGATCTCGCTATGGACAAAGCACGAGAAAGCTGCCTCGTGCAAAGTGACAAAGCACGAGAAAGCATGCATTGAAAATCAACACGTGTTTATTCCTTTTGCATTTGATACTTTCGGTTTCCTTGCACCTGAGGCGGTGGAGCTTCTCAATAGAATCCAACGTGTTATGCATAGCAATGTTATGACACCTAGATCCACAAATATTGTTTTTAAAAGAATTAGTTTTGCAATTCAAAAAGGGATAGCGGCGCAGCTTGTTGCCCGGTTACCTTTTTTATCTATGTAAAAAGATGATCTTTATCAATGAAATATCAGCTATGGACTTTGTTTTTCTTAACCTTTAATTTAATGGCAATTGTTGAATAGTAATACAAAACATCGTAAGCCAATAATCGCCGTTTGCAAATGTATATACGCGTTTTATATTATGCTTTATATTTTTAAGAGCATAAGATGTCATGCCGTGTTAAAGTTACGGTAATTGTGTTTTTGCCTCATTAACATGGTTTTAACGCACACCTCAAAATTATTCTCCCTCGTTTTATAATAATATAATATCCTTTTGATACCGACAAAAATACCCCGAACTAATCAGAATTTTACAAAAAACATTCCAAGTTTTATGGAAAATAAAACGGGCCTGGTGGCGGATTCCTACCCTCAAAGAATTGGTGTTATCGACAAATGTGAAGGTAGAATTCTAGCTCCCACTAACCCGAATCTTTATGCTATTCTTCTCGGGAGCTATAAGAGCTGAGTCCTTCATGCTCCCGAAAATGAGAAAGACAAGATTAACTTCTAGTTTTAATGCTATGTTTATTGTGTCTTCATAATAATAAAAAAACATAAACATAACACAATAAATAAGTAGAATTTATTGAAAATAAAAAGGGGAAGTTTTGTCATTGAATAATGTTGTAGTGAGTAAAAGAAGCCAGATAATAATTTAGAAGAAAAATAATTTTGGTTTTTGTACTAAAAAAGAGGGTATATTTTGTGGCTTGTGAGTCTGTTTTGTGGTGGGGGAGGACACCAAAATGTACTACAACCTCTGTCCTCTTCCTACCCTATCTATACTAGCATGGTCCATCATCTCATTACATCATTTTCATCATAACTATATTATTTACTTTTTATGAAAACAACAATTCTCAATTTAATTTTTTTTAACGGCTAATTAGTAAGTTAGTGGTTTGAGGCTAGGTAGTGATATCCACAAAGAGTAATATGCTTTCCCTCGAACCTTCCACCTATTTGTCCACGACGGGACTTGAACCCATGACCTATTAGGTCATGGGCAACACCTTAAATTTTCCTCCAATACCACTAGACTACAAGGATCGGGTAATTCTCAATTTAATTGATAAACATACGAAGATGGTTTGATAACACATTTTTTTTTTGAACGACAAATCTAATCTATTTCTAACTACCACTTATGTCCACAACGGGATTTGAACCCCTGATTAAAAGGTCGAGAGGCACACACCATACTACTAGGCCAAATGTCCTTTTGGTAGAAGGTTTGATAACACATAGAATTATGGATAAAAAATGAATACATACAATTGTTAAATTTTATGGAATTATAAAGTGAATTATATTAAATCACTGATGGTATAGCGGTAGAATTTAATTTTTAAAAATGTAAAAGTTACAGGAATTCTCTAATTCAATAAATAATAACAAAAAAAACCTTTTTATAGACATGAAAGTTTTTACCTATGTTGATTTTTTTTACCAACTCAATACTATATTAGCTGACAATCAAATTAATATGAAATACACACAAAATATGAAAGCTAATAA
The DNA here is from genome assembly GCA_963853835.1 of Calendula officinalis. NCBI lineage: Eukaryota > Viridiplantae > Streptophyta > Magnoliopsida > Asterales > Asteraceae > Calendula > Calendula officinalis. The sequence goes on from OY970835.1 coordinate 1,702,856, forward strand.
GTTGGCGCCCCTTAACCTAGTAGTTTTGAGTATTTAATTAAGATGGAGACAATTCAATTAAATTTGAAGGTTCTCACAAATGCTGAAATGCATATGCAAATAATTGAGCAATTATTTATGTATTTATTATTTATTTATTTTTAGTGTTGCGGTGGGTTCACTTTGTGCTCATCACACACACACATTAAAAAACACACACATAAACACAACCAAACCAAACCTAAACCCCCCTTTTCATTTCTTTCCAGTAACGACACAAAGTACTCCAATACGACATCGTTTTCGCCCCCGGTCCACCGTCGGCCCCCTCGCCGGATCTGAGCTCTTCCAAACGCCGATCTCTTACCACCTCCGTCCTCTTACGTGATCCACGGCGGGCATTTTCATTTTCAGATGGGAATGCCCGAACGATGAGCAAATCTGGCAACGAAGACGAAGAAGACAGCGGTAACGATTGTTTCTACGAATCACTCTATCGCATACTTTCATCAACCACCTGTTCTTCATCTTCCTGTTCAGACGACGAAGAGGATTTCGACGTGTACTCACGAGATCTCAATTGCAGTACTACTCGTAGTAATAATGCTTCACGGATCCCTAATTTTCCGATGGGAGTTACCGGTAACTACGACGTCTGGACCTCACAACCGTCTTCAGTTGAAGAACGCCGGTTGCGGTTGCTCAGACAGATGGGATTACACAAACCTTCTGCATCCGCCGACTTAAAATTAGGTAAGTCCATCTCAGCAGATCAATTAGATAATGATGATACTTATGCTCATGAAGTTTCTGATTCTAAACCTGTAATTGCTCGATCGAAGTCCGCTGATCATGAACACCTTGATTTTAGCTCTAATTCGAATTCGCACAACGAAATTCTTTCAATTAATACAATATCTTCGTCATCAGTAACTGTAAATAATAACGTTGATAAACATGTTTTGGTGAAATCACCGAGCATTGATAATGGTAATTCGCCTAGTAAGCCTCCAACCGGTAAAATTCCTAGGCGTAGTGATGAGAATCATGAGATTGTTAAGTGTGATTTTTCAACGAATTTGAGCTTGAATGTTAATAACAATGGTGATGGTGATGTGGTAGTTATGGATTCCGATTGTGATACTGGTATTGATGATGCTGTTTGTACAATTAAAAATCTGGATAATGGGAAAGAATTTGTGGTAAAAGAGGTTAGAGAAGATGGAATTTGTGGAAATTTAAAAGATGTTGAAACTGGGAGACAGTTAACAATGGAGGAATTTGAAATATCTGTTGGACATTCACCAATTGTTCAAGAATTAATGAGAAGACAGAACTTTGAATCTGGTAATAATAACGAATTACCTGATTCAAATGGTAATAACAGTAACGGATCTAAATCAAAAAAGAAAGGAAGTTGGTTAAAAAGTATAAAAAATGCAGCAAATTCGGTTACTGGTGGTGGTTATAAAGATAAAAGAAGTAGTGATGAAAGAGACACATCATCAGAAAAAGGTGGAAGAAGGTCCAGCTCAGCAACTGATGATAGTCAAGATGCTTCTTTTCACGGGCCAGAAAGAGTACGTGTTCGACAATACGGGAAATCGTGTAAAGATCTAACGGCTGTTTATAAAAGTCAAGAAATTCAAGCTCATAACGGGTCGATCTGGACCATTAAATTCAGTTTGGATGGAAAATATCTTGCTAGTGCTGGTGAGGATTGTGTTATTCATGTTTGGCAAGTTGGTAGTTCAGATAGGAAAGGTGATCTTTTGTTTGATAAACAAGAAGATGGAAATCTAAACGTTCTATTAATGTCAAACGGGTCAAACAGGTCAAATGGGTCGCCCGAACCAAATTTGGAAAATTTGCCCGAGAAAAAGAGAAGAGGAAGATTATCTATAAGCAGAAAATCTATAGGTTTGGAACCGATTATTGTGCCAGATACTGTTTTTGCATTATCAGAAAAACCTGTTTGTTCCTTTAATGGACATCTGGATGATGTGCTTGATCTATCTTGGTCCAAATCTCAGGTTAGCAATAATTTTTTGTTTAATTATTTTTATTTTTTTATTTTTAAATTAGAAGCATTTGTATTAATTCAGTTATCTGTTTGTTGGAGGAATTGAATGAACAAAAATGGCAACTTAATTCAGTTATACCTTTATGGCTTTACCAACTGCCATCTTGACTTTTGACCTTAATTATAACAAGGTAGGGCCAAAATAATAAATATAATGATGATTAAGATACGACTTATGTTTATATAATCAATTAATAACTAGTACTTAATGATGATTAAGACTTTATTAGGCTTTTATCAGTTATACCTATGTGATTAATGATTATGTCCTTTGATGTAAAATCATTATCTAGTTGAAAATGAAATTAAATATAAATGAAATTAAAATCATTATTTATTTAAAAATAGGTTGCATCGTTAACCGATATTATTTCAATAAGAAGAAATTTTCATTTGCTCTTATTTTTTTATTTTCAATTATGGCGGCCTTTTTTTTGTCACGAATAATTGTTCACATACAGGTGTTTAATTCACTATATAATCGCTATTTCTCAACGTTTTTAATTTTTTTATAAATATTAAATACACTTTTTGTGGCAAATTATTGATAATAAATTTTCATTTTCAGCAATTACTTTCATCCTCCATGGACAAAACAGTACGTTTGTGGGACTTGTCTAGCAAGTCATGTTTGAAGATCTTTTCTCATAATGATTTTGGTAAGAAAACAACATATGTTCATTTATTACCTTATTTAGGGAAAATATTAGTTTAGGTAATTATATTATAATTTATTTATATATTTATCTGAATTAATTATTTATAATTTGTTGATACAGTTACTTGCATCCAGTTTAATCCTGTTGATGATAATTATTTCATAAGCGGGTCCCTCGATTCCAAAGTTCGTATTTGGAGCATTCCTGATCGACAAGTTGTTGATTGGAATGATTTGCATGAAATGGTTACTGCTGCTTCTTATACACCAGACGCTCAGGTTGACCAATATTTCATAATAATTGACTTATTATATTAATATTTTTATTGTATAATTCCGAATTTAATTTAATTTAATTAATTATTTGGTGGATTTTTTTTAAGGCTGCACTTGTTGGTTCGTATAAGGGAAGCTGCCGTTTGTATAACACAACCGGTACGTTGCTGTTTTCTGCTTGTTTTTTTGGTTTTCCTTTTTTCGTTATTTTGTAATTTTTGTTTATTTATTTTTTGTTTTTTTCAGAAAATAAGTTGCAACAGAAGAGTCAGATCAACCTGCAAAATAAGAAAAAGAAGCCACATCATAGAAAAATCACTGGTTTTCAGGTAATTAAAGCTTAATACAATTTACATGACCTAGAGATGGCAATTTCGACCCGTTTAAATCTGATCGATTTGGGATGTGTTTTAGCTCAAATGGGCCAAATGGGTTTAATGAGTCATAAGTTAAATTATTATTGTAATAAATATGTCTTTTTTTAATAATTATTGACGCATTAGTTATCCATAAAACAATAAAAGAAATTGACAAAAAGTGTTTGTGGGCCAACCCACTAAAAGTGACCCGTTTCAACCTGTTACCCAACCCGCCCGACCCACCCATCTCGCCACTCTACCCATTACATGCCTTTAGGGTCAATATTTTATTTATTTTTATTTTTATTTTTCTATACAGTTTGCTCCAGGCAGTTCATCAGAAGTCCTCATAACATCAGCAGATTCACGAATTCGTGTTGTTGATGGTGTTGACCTAATCCACAAATTCAAAGGTTAATTTAATTTTAATTTTAAAATTTCCTTTTTTAATTTAATTTAATTTATTAAATTATTTTATTTTGTTAAAAAGGTTTTCGAAACACAAGCAGCCAAATCTCCGCCCACCTGGCATCTAACGGGCGATATATTGTATGCGCCAGCGAGGATTCCAACGTATACGTATGGAAACACGAGCCCGATTCACGGGCCCGCAGAAACAAAAGTGTAACTGTTACTCAATCATACGAACACTTTCACTGTCAAGACGTATCAATGGCCATCCCATGGCCCGGGTTAACCACCGACCCGTGTTGGGGGTTCGGGCTAACCGAACCCGAACCCGAACCAGAACCGAACCGTGGCTCGTTAGACCGGTTAGCCGACGTCTCAACGGCTAACCATCCTCCTACACCGTTAACCACCGGTTGCACCACCAGCCCGTTACACGGGACCATCTCGAGTGCAACCAACGGGTACTTTTTCGATAGGATGTCGGCTACATGGTCCGAGGAGAAACTCGGTTCGGGTAGCAAGAACCCGAGCCCGCGGACCAGCATTGACTTTTCAAACGGGTTGAGCCCGGGTAAGTCAGCATGGGGTATGGTGATTGTGACAGCTGGATTACGCGGGGAAATCAGAACATTCCAGAATTTTGGAATGCCCGTTCGGATATGATACGATATGATATAAAGTTGATTGGTTGGTTGTTGTACAGATAGCTTCAATGATTGTAATATTTTTAGCTCGAGGTTCTTGTTTTTTGGCCCGTTTCGAGTAGGAAAAATATAGAATTTTCAGAAAATAAAAAAGGAAAAAAAATTGTGAAGAGAATACGGTTGGGGAGACTAGAAAACGACAGTGAAATTTAGAGATTTGGATATATTAATTTTATTTTCTACGATTCGATTCTTGTGTATTCGTTCTGTGTAATCTTCTTTTTTTTTTAACTTATGTAACGGTTCATGGAAATTAATGAATTCTTGATTGAGTATACAATTTAAATGTGATTATGAAGATATATTCTTTTCAATTTTTAACCCTAACTTTTTGAGGAAGATAATTTAGTATGTTTATATGCATTTAAAATACATTTTGGAGGATTTTTTATTCTGTTTTTACTCATTTAAACGTTATGTATTAAAGATGTTTTAATGGGTTATACTGTATCATATATGAATTGGTAACACAAACTAAGTGATTGTTATTTTTCAGCTGATTTTTAAAATTATTATATTTTTATATAAACAAAGACATAAAAATAAGATATTAAATAAAATTAAAATGTATGTTATTTTATCCATTCTTTGAACCCCATACCAAGCCCATAACTCTGGAGGTAAAAGAAACATTATATTTTGGGCAGTGCACCTTAACATCTTCAAAATCAAAGGCACATGCTTGCAAATCCAAATCTCTTTTTCTGATTGGTTGCTTCAAACATATTATTATCCACTCAAATTACCAAAAATGGTAAGAAAATCACAACAACCATTACTATAAATACCCACATTACCCAACATCTATACATATCATCAAATCAAATATTAAATTCCCTCCAAAACCAACTTCAAACCACAGTCAATAATGGCTGCTCTCCATGCTACTTCTTTCTCTGTTCATGATCTTAAAGGGAAGACCACTTCATCTTTGAAAGATTCAACCCTTTTTGGGGTTTCACTTATTGACCATCTTAAAGTAAATTATACTTCATCAACATCAAAGAACAAGGTATATTAAATTGTTAGTAAATACTCTAATCACATTGGGTGTTAAAGTTTATACCATGTTATCGTCATATCAATAATTTTTTACATTCAAATACCAAAATATCCAATTACTCATCACTCAAGCCATTATATCATTTTTGAGATCCGCAAATCTTTTTTTTTTTTTCTATTTTTTTCAAACAAACTACCTTTTCTTCTCCGTATTATGTTACTTTTTGGCAAAAAAAAAAAAAAAAAAAAATTACTTCAAAACAACATAGCTTTTATACATGCCATGCTTGGTGATTATATAAACTTAATTATAATTGGTTTTTAAATGAGTTTTTAAAACCGAATCGATTATATGTTTTCGGTTTCGTTTATATATTTTCGGTCCAAATGTTCATCCCTATCCGAGGATCGGATCAAAATCGATATGACTGAAACCGAAAATAATGAAATTACAAAACCGAAACCAAACGGATTACATATTTTCAGTGTCGGTTCAATTTAATTTTTTCGGCAGAAACACTTATCCCTAAATAGTACTTTTAATGACAGAATGTAATATAAATTGTCTCAAAGCAAGTTACACAAATCTCTAATCTTCCATTGATGGAAATTAAAAATCATAAACTCATTGATTCTTGCAGATCGAATTCAGCCCAAAAAAAGTGTTCAAAACCCAAGCGGTAGCCACCACTGTCAGGATCGATTAACTATATACAAGTTAATAAACACCTTAGATCTAATTGATGATAGAAGTTGCAGCGGATCAACACTATATCAATAATTAAGAACAATGAACTGTATGAACAATATGCAAGAATATTAAGAACACAGTTTCACAAAAAGCTTCAATGTATATTATTGAGTTAACAATACACACGTACGTTTACAATTCGTAAGGAACATACTTATAGTAGTCCTTGAAGCTAAACTATTTACCCTAGTTATTCTAGGACTTGATTTACATCGAATTATAAAAGATATACATTTAATTACATTCTATAACTATCTCTACGAAGATCTCGGACTTGATATCTTCCAAAAACGCGTATCAGTAGTAACTGCAATCACCAGTAGTAAATAAGTAACATCAGTAGTAAACTTGGTGATCAGAAGTAAGTCCATAATCAACGTCAGTAGTAACTACAATGATCAGTAGTATCTTCAATCTTCTCATGATCAGTAGTAACTTAGTTATAGTGAACACCAGCATCAACTTCATCAGTAGTAAATGTTTCTGCCCCATCAGTACTAATTATGTCAGTACTAACTGCAGCATCAGTAATAAGTTGATCTGTGTTTTGCTCCAACAATCTCCCCCTAAACTTATTGATTATGATTTAATCAATCAAGTTTCCATTTATTTCTTCATTTCTTTTTCTTTTTCTTCCAACAGTTTTGCTCTTCTTTTATCACCTTCTAATGTCTGTTGGTTTTGTTTATTCCTTTGTGCAATAATGTATTTGCTAATCTTCTTTACAAATTCATTCATTTTATTTTGAAATAGCATAGCATCATGAGGTTTAATGAAGTTCATGCACCATAGTTGATAGAGAGTCTTCTCAGAATGAGGATACTCTTTCTCATAAAGGAATAAGTCACATTTCTTACTTGTATATTCAAAGAAGTACATGTTGACAGTTGGTAGCACATTCCAAGCTTGAACATTCTCTGAATCTGCATACTTCTCTGGATAATTTTCTGGATAGAAAGCAGCATCAATCATTTCAGTAAGATAACCTGCAGCTGAATTCTTCCAGAACTTTTTAGTCATTCTTGGTTTACCAATGATCAACATCTTGATAATGTCACTTCTGGTTAGGGACATGACCAAAGGTTTCCAAGCTCTGAATCTTTGAGTGACTTTATCTTCTCTGACAATCTCAATCATATCATCTATATATCTCCAGTTGATGATTGGATTATTTTGTAAGATACCAATGGGGAGATCATAAACTTGAACCATTTGTAATTTTTTCTTTGGTTGATCAAGTTCTGAAGCAATTGTCTTTCTTTTCTTTGATATTTGAGAGGATACACCAGATGATTCTCCAGATATTGTTTTTCTTTCTTTCATTTCTTTGGAGTCTATCTGTTCCAGTTTAGTGGTGTATTTCTCATTAATGTCTTGTTCAGTAAGATCCTTCTTCTTCTCTACACAGTACTTTTCAATTAAATTGATCAACTTCATTCTTCCAAAGGCTTTTGTGTTGTAACCTTTTGATTTCAAGAATGTGATCATTTCTTTCTTCTTCTCTGCAAATTGTTCTGGCATATCAGCCTTTTGCTCTTTGCATTCTTGTACTTGTGCTTCAAGAAGTTCTATTGTTTCATGTTCAAGTTGCCTAAATTTTTCCAGTTCTCTTCTTTGTAATTCCTTTCTTGTTTCAGCAACTTGTTTAGTTTTGATCTTCTGTTGAAATTGTGGCAGTTTTGATATATCTGCTATATCTGCCAATTTGATTTCTGTGAAAGGTTGTCTCAATATTCTAGCCCTTTCTGCTAATCTTTTGTTTTCATTTGCTAGAGAGACTTCAACCTTCTTTAAATATTTTGCTCTTTTTACCTTCCACTTATCCTGTTTGGCTGATTTGGCATAATTGATTTTGTTGACCATTTCATGACCTTGTGCTCTGTTAGGTTGGTCTTCATCAGCAACTTCCTTTCCCTTTCCTATGTAATTGTCTTTCTTCATATTTGGTTCAGATTCAATAACAAATTTGGGACCATAGTAGTGTATCTGTGATATGGGAAGTATTTTAGGATGTGGAGGCAGGGAGCATTCATCAACTTCCATCCAATTTACATCATCATCAATATCTTTCACCACCATTTGTGTTGTTTTTCTTTTTGGAGATGGTGGAAGTATCACTTTAGGTTCTAGTAGTGGTGGCAGCTCAATAATGTCATCAGTAGTAACCAAGTTAGTTACTACTGGCATGTCTTCAGAGATTACTACTGATAGGGCATCAGTAGTGTTTGCTGCCTTTTCTTCATTCACTACTGCTATGATATCAGTAGTAGAAGTTACTACTGGTATTTCCTTTTCAACTTGTTCTTCCATTGTAGCAGTAGTCATAGGCTCTTCTTCTGTCACCATCATCTCTGGGCCTTCATCAACATTTGTTTCTTTTAAGTTTAAAAGGGAGGATGCTGCTGCTGCTATAGATTCATCAATCATTGTCTGTATATTATCTTTCTCCCCCTTAGTGAGCTCAACTGGTGGAGCCTCACTATCATCAATCTTTTTCTTCAATTGTCTGATGATTTTGGCTTGTTGATAAAGCCTGTGTTCATAGAACCGCATTCGTTTGTTGATGGTATTTACATGCCTTTTCATGGCAGCCATAGTTTTTCCTTGATTGGTTAAGTACTTGAGACAATCTTGTACAGTGGATTCCAAGGAATCCACTTTAGCCGTCAATTGGGTGATTTTAATACTGCCCTCACTCCATCTAGCAAGATCATCGGGCTTACTAACAGGTACACTGGTTTTAAGGTTTTCCTTCCTTTCCATCAATTCCACAGATCTGCCCTCATCACTGCTTGGTGATTCATTGGGTCTTTTAGACATTCTCTTCTTCCTAGAAGAAGCAGAGATGCCCCCCCTTGTGGTTTCTTGGCACCGGGGTCCTTTGAGTAATTCCTCAAAAGAGTCATCACTCAAAGTTGCCGAGGTTTGGGTCCTAATGATGTTTTCACTGTCCTGTGCACCCACCTTTGGGGCATCAGTAGTGAAAGCCCTCCCCTCATGTCCTCTCTCCTCCTTGGAGGACAACTCTTTGAGCCTGGGGTGTGACTCGATTTGTCCCCTGGTGTCCTTTGAAGAAAGTTTCTTTCTTTTATAAATTGTGGAAATGTTTTTGGTTTTGTCTGGTAGGTCTTCCACAGAGTGAAGAGTAGCACTCTGCAGATTTATATCAAGTTCCTGGGACACATTCAGGACTTCTGTTTGGGTTGGTGATTGAGTGGCTATTTGGATTGGTGTTTGGGCTTTATTTGGGGGTGATGGAGTGGGTTGAGGTTCAACTTGGGTTGTAGCAATGGTTGAACCCTCTCCAATATTGGGTTGATCTTTGATCATGTTAGGAAACAGAGGGGTTTCCTTGCCCGAAAATTTAAATTGTTTTCTCATATTTGAGAAAACTTTCTTATTCAACTCAGGTAATATAAAAATGTTTTTAGGAGTTGACAAGTTTTGTAATTCACAGTTTATGATATGTTGTAGAAATCTGGGATACATTAAAAATTTAGAAGAACTAAGATTTCCCAACATACCATCAAATATCATGGAAGAAAAATTAAATACTTGGTCTGTGCATAAACAGACAACAGCAGAGGCTATTGCCTTATTAAACTCATTCCAAGTACTTCTTTTAGGAGAAATACAGTGCTGAATGGTATGTATTAAAAATTTCCATTGTGGGGAGAGAAGACCCTTTTGAAAAGTAACTATATTCAGTCTTCCCTCATATCCCATTTTATTCAAAATTTCAGCAATGTATTCCTTAGGAAGAGTAGACATACCTGAATCATCGTGTAATTGTAGATGGTGTCTGATTGATTGTTCTGTTACTGTGATGTGCTTTCCATCTACTTTAGATTTTATCATTGATGATGTTGTTCCTTCTGTTCGCTCAGCATTGGTCCAGAAATCCACCAAGTGCTGTTGATATGATTTTGGTTTTACAGTTAAGGCAAACTGTATATATGAATTTCTCAAAAATTTTACGATCGGACGGAAATCTTTTGTTCCGTCGGGATTCTTTAAGAATGCAACCATATTGTGAAATTCTGAGTATTTTAGATCGGTTTGCACATCGAGAGCTTGTAAAGTTGCCATTGTTGTTGAGATTTTGCAAGAATTTTGTTACAGATGAAGGGTTTTGATCGTAAACTAGGGTTTATCGAGAGGTTTTAGCAAATCGAAGTGAAGATAATGCTAAATTAATCGTATGCCGCCTTTTATATCTTTCGATTTAACCTGCAAAACTACGAAAATAGCCTTCGAATCATAACATAACGGTTATTTTCATGGGGGTTAGTTTGGTAATTGTGTTTATGAAAGACCAGTAGCAAATAAGATATCAGTAGTAAAACGTCAGTAGTATCTACTAACATCAGTAATGACTAAGGATTTTGACATCAGTAGTAACTATAGACATCAGTAGTAACCATTAACATACAAGACCAGTAGTATATGAGAATACCAGTAGTACTGACTTACCAGTAGTATTTGTGTAAACCTAAAATACACCAGTAGTAATGAATTACCAGTAGTATTTTGTGCATACACTTTCACACCAGTAGTACAGCAATACCAGTAGTAAAACACTTAAGAAAATAATATTTTACAACACTAACTTTACACATGATTTTAAGTGAGATTTTAAGTTATTAAAATCATTCCAATACTGCTAACCAAGAAGTTAAATCTTCCTACATCAAATGCTTTTGTAAAAAGATCTGCTAATTGGAAAAGTCATCAGTAATAACTAGACAATATTGTTTCTTTCCAATACTCATTACATTTGTAGGTCCAAAAAGGTCCATATGTAAGAGCTGTAAAGGAACAGAAATAGAGTTCACAGTTTTGGACTTATGAGAAGTCTTGTGTTGTTTACCTTTTAGGCATGCAACACAGTGATGATCACACATGAATTGTTTTTGAGGTAGTCCAATGACCAGATTTCTTTTTACTAAATTATTCATGTTTTTAAAATTTGTGTGACACATCCTTCTATGCCAAAGTTCTGATTCAGTGGTGTTTGCATTGGATATAAAACAGTTGACCTCATTTGTAGAAATGAGTTCTCCCCCTATATCCAGGCAATACACATTGTTTCTCCTTGGAGTTCTTAAAACAACATATTTTTCATCTAAAATAAAATCAGGAGAAAGAATGATGCACTCAATGTCTGTGAACAGAATCTTGTTCTTTTTATCACAAACTTGAGACACACTGACAAGATTGTATTTTAGTTCAGCTACATAAAATACATCATCAAAGGTAATTTTTCCATTAGTAACAGTACCTTTACCTGTAATCTTACCTCCCTGGGGATTCTCACCAAATGCCACATATCCTCCATCAAATGACTTGAAATCTTTAAGAATTTGCAGATTTCCAGTCATGTGCCTTGAGCATCCACTATCAATATGCCATGTTCTTCCTTCTTCTGGGATCTGAATGCTCTGCACAAGTGAGTAAAGGATTAGTTAAGTTTGGGAACCCAAGCTTTATATGTCTTGGGTTCATCCTTTGAGAAATGAGCTGTTGGGGATTTAACTCTAAAGACTTTTGGTACCCATACTTGTTTATTACTGGTATTTTGTTTTACTACTGTCCTTTTGGAGTTATTACTGGTGTGAGAATTTCCTACTGATCTTGGTTGATACCCATTGTTTTTAGCTTTTGAGTACTTTACTACTGATGGACCAGTAGTATTTGGGTACTTACCATGTTTAGAATGACCAGTAGTGTTTTTAGAGTTAACACCAGTAGTGTTTTTGAAATTTGTTTTGGGAGCAGTAGTATTTTTGAAATTAGGGTTTTTACCAGTAGTATTCATGTACTGGTACCATACAGCATTATAATTAGGGTTAGCACCAGTAGTAAATTTGTTAGAGTTTCTACTGGTGTTGGAAAATTTAAAATATTGTTTATTTTGATTGGATTTTCCGTTGTTCTTGAAGTAATTGCTGTTCTTTGGGCTGCCAACTCTTCTGTTTTGCACAAATCTTGGTGCACTTCTTCCAAATCTTGTAGTTTCAGCAATTGGAGTTTTGATTGTATTTGCTACTGAAGGACCAGTAGTATCTTTTAACCTTTGAGTTTTTGCATTTTCTATAAAAACTTTAAATTCCTTGAACTCCTTGCAATTTATTGGATTGAAGTGACAATCCTTTGCTAAATGATTCACTTTATTGCAAATAACACATTTTAATTTATTTTCTTGAGCCTTTATTGTTTTTCTTTGTTCTAAGAGTTGGTTTCTATTTCTTTGGTTTCCTCTTTTTAGAATTTTGGGTATATTTTCTGCATTATATTTAGGAGAATCATTTGGACTTTGAGCTGTGTGAAAACTTGTATCAATTGATTTTGGTGATTCAGTTTGAGATATTGTAAATTTAATTGATTGCTCATCATCTGAAGAATCATTTGATTCAGATGTTTCATTATTAGATTCAGTTTGATTTGCAGTTTTTAATTCATTAATGATTCTTTCTGAACTGTTTTTAAGTGGAGGAATGAATTTGTGTGGAGGTGGTACAACATGATATCCCACCCCATGAACAACTTTTTCTGTAGTTTGATTATTAGTTAATTCATCTAGAATTTTAGTGCTTCTTTCAAACTTTTTAATTGTTAATTTATTTTGTTCAATTTCAAGCTGACATTCTTCTAATTTACTTGTTAGTTCTTTATTTTTTGTTTCATAGAACTCTTTCTCATCCACAGCTTGAAGCAATTCTTCCTTGATCCGTTGATCAATCATCTTGTACACCTTTATTTGATGTTCTTGATCAGCAATTACACTATCAAACTCATGATTTCTTCGGATTGCTTTTGCTAGATCTTCATTTAATTTAGTGTTTTCTTTTTCTAGATTTTTAATAATTTTAGCACATTCAGGAGTACAAGGTTTAGATTTTACCTCAGTTTTGTTGTCAGTAAAGGCCATGAGAGCTTGATTTTGAGTATGCTCTTCTGCTTGGAAGCTCCAGTCATAGCCTTGTCCTTGTTGTGACACAAGAGCAGTTGATTTTGATCTTTTGTCTGGTTGAGGACATTCTTTTGCAAAGTGACCAAGGTTGTTACAGTTGTAACACTTGACTTTAGTCTTGTCAAATCCTGCTTTGTCACCTTTGTTGAAATTGAGGCTTGTCCTACCAGTTCTTTTTAAGAATCTTTTGGTCCTTAGGCTCAGCATAGCCATCTGCCATTTAAGATCCATCTCCTCAAGATCATCTGGATTCAATTGTTCCAAGTCATCACTAATCAATGCAGTATGCACATGACTAGTGAAGAAGGATTCTCTTGCAGTATCCTCAGAATCTGCAGCCTTTCCTGTGGAGGATTCTTGTCCTTGACCTGTACTAGACACAAATGCAGCATTGTTAGAAGAAATAGAAGGGTTTTTGTGATTTACCTCAGTTTCAAACACTCTGAGATCATTATAGAGTTCATCTAACTCCTTTTCTTCTAGAGCATCTCTTTGTCTATACACCACTGTGTACATGGCCCATTCTTCACTAAGAGACCTTAGGAACTTCATGTTGACATCTTCTTGATCCATCTTTACACCAACTTGGTTGAGTTCACCAATTAGTTTGTTGAATCTGTCAAACACTTGAGTGAGTGTTTCATTGGGCTTTCCTTTGAAATTTTCAAAGTCTTGTTTGAGAACAGACTTCATGTTTCTTTTTGTACTCTTTGTCCCAACGAATCTCTTCTCCAGTGCTTCCCAAAGCATCTTAGCATCATCATATTCAACAAAGAGATGTTGATAGTCATTAGGAATAGCCAGTAGGAGAGTGCTTAGAGTTTTGAGTTCGATGCCTTTATCTTTCTTCTCCTTCTCACATTTAAGTTTGTCTGCCTCAGTTACAGAGCTGCTTGCTTGAAGTTGACCAGTTTTGTTTCCTTCACAAACGACTTCCCACATAGAATAATCTGTAATAAGCATGTATTGCTTAATACGATTCTTCCACATCCCAAAGTTATTGGGAGTGAGCATAGGGATTTTGTTGGCCTGAGTGCTTTCATTATTATCAGTCATGATTAATAATGTGTGTGTTTTAAAGATTAAAACTTTTTGTTGTTCTTAACAAATAGTAGATCTAGAACCAATAAGCTCTGATACCACTTGTCAGGATCGATTAACTATAGACAAGTTAATAAACACCTTAGATCTAATTGATGATAGAAGTTGCAGCGGATCAACACTATATCAATAATTAAGAACAATGAACTGTATGAACAATATGCAAGAATATTAAGAACACAGTTTCACAAAAAGCTTCAATGTATATTATTGAGTTAACAATACACACGTACGTTTACAATTCGTAAGGAACATACTTATAGTAGTCCTTGAAGCTAAACTATTTACCCTAGTTATTCTAGGACTTGATTTACATCGAATTATAAAAGATATACATTTAATTACATTCTATAACTATCTCTACGAAGATCTCGGACTTGATATCTTCCAAAAACGCGTATCAGTAGTAACTGCAATCACCAATAGTAAATAAGTAACATCAGTAGTAAACTTGGTGATCAGAAGTAAGTCCATAATCAACGTCAGTAGTAACTACAATGATCAGTAGTATCTTCAATCTTCTCATGATCAGTAGTAACTTAGTTATAGTGAACACCAGCATCAACTTCATCAGTAGTAAATGTTTCTGCCCCATCAGTACTAATTATGTCAGTACTAACTGCAGCATCAGTAATAAGTTGATCTGTGTTTTGCTCCAACAACGAGCACTCCACCGGTGACCAGTACATCACCGGAAGTAAAGAAAACATTAAGAAATGGCACCGTCATCATCACCGGAGCTTCCTCCGGTTTGGGTCTAGCCACTGCTAAATCCCTAGCCGAAACCGGAAAATGGCACGTGATTATGGCGTGCAGAGACTTTCTAAAAGCAGAAAGAGCAGCAAAATCAGCGGGAATCTCAAAACACAGTAATGCATTTAGATCTCGCATCTTTCGACAGCGTCAGACAATTCGTCGCTAATTTCAAACAATCCGGCCGTATTAGTATGCAACGCCGCCGTGTACCAACCCACCGCTAAACAACCGACGTACACCGCCGACGGAATCGAACTCAGCGTCGGAACTAATCATCTAGGTCACTTTCTTCTATCAAGATTACTACTCGACGACATGAAGAAATCCGATTACCCATCAAAACGGTTAATCAATCACCGGAAACACCAACACTTTAGCCGGAAACGTACCTCCGAAGGCTAATTTAGGAGATATGAGGGGTTTAGCCGGCGGTTTAAACAGCTCGACGATGATCGACGGCGGTGAGTTTGACGGCGCGAAAGCGTATAAGGATAGTAAGATTTGTAACATGCTTACAATGCAAGAGTTTCACCGGAGATATCATGAAGAAACCGGAATTACGTTTGCTTCTTTATATCCCGGTTGTATTGCGACGACGGGGTTGTTCCGGGAACATATTCCGCTTTTCCGGCTGTTGTTTCCTCCGTTTCAGAAGTTTATTACGAAAGGGTATGTTTCAGAAGCAGAATCCGGCAAGCGACTTGCACAGGTATTTTATTGCTTTTACCTACATCTAAATAATTAAAATGGTTGTACAGTTAGATAATGATTTGCCGTTAAAAAAAAAAAAATAATTGTACAGTTAAGTGTAAATCTTGTACTGTGCGGTATATGATATAAAAATTATAGTGTAAAAATTAATTCTCAATAGTTAATAAGCAATCTCTAACATGGATGAGTATGAAGCGGTTTAGTGTGGTTTTTAACTCAAACGAACCCCGAACTGAAAATTTGGTAAATTTAAGAGTTGCAATTGTTTTCTCGGTATTCGGCTTTTGGTTTTTCTCAATAAATTGTTTGGTTTCGGTTTTTTGTTTTACTTAAACTTTACCGGTGTGTTAACATAAAATTTTTGATCCAAACTTCCAAATATTAACCGATTACTTCTATAAATAAAACAATCACCCAGTAAGATTTCATATAATATAAAGATAAATTTAACTTACATAACTAAAATAAGATTACAGTAGTTACACATCAAATCTTTTATAAATATAAGAATATTTTTACAAAACTTGAAAGATATAATGGCTAGGTCGTGGCAGTTTTTTCGGTCCGTTTTTTTATATGCACCCGAAAGCAGCCCCAAACGTTCTATTTTTTCTAAAAATAAAACCGATCGCATCAATTTTTTAAATTATTCGGTTTTTCGGTTTTTGTGCTCACCCTAATCCCTAAAGCTCTCGAAACTTCAAATGGTGTTTGCATGATTTGTATAATTATCGAATTAATAAATAAATATATATGTGATGCAGGTTGTGAGTGATCCGAGCTTGACAAAATCGGGTGTGTATTGGAGTTGGAACAAGGATTCGGCTTCATTTGAGAACCAGTTGTCGGAGGAAGCAAGCGATGTGAGCAAGGCGCGAAAGGTGTGGGAGATAAGCGAGAAGCTTGTCGGGTTGGCTTGAATTTGAAATCGCCATTTTGGAAGGAATTGCAAGAAGGTTTGGTTGCAACTGAGTGTAGAAATTTGGTGCAATTAACAAGTTTGGTGATGTAAATTTAGTTTAGTTTTAATAAGGAAATCTCTCACCTTCTTTTGTTACGGAAAATAATGAAATTTTATGTCTTAAATTGTGTTGGAGCGGTATGATACCATACTAAGAACATGAAATATAAAAAAGCAAGGAATTTGAAAAATGCATCATATGTTATTGGCTTAAAACTGGTTTCGTCATAAAAACGCACTTGAATATTGGGTTTCAGGCTACTAATATGACCTACTTAAATATTTTCATAATCGTTTTTAAATTTTCACTTAATCATTTAGTAAATATTTATTTAAAGAAGAGACCGAACCATAATTAATATGAGATTATTTCAAACGTTCTTACCAATAGACTACACTCATACGGTCCCAAAAAAAGTTACGAGTATAACTTTTCACTAAATCTTTGTCACATAATTTTTTTTTCATTTCTCACATTTGATGGGCTTCACATACTAAAATACTATTATTACTAAGGACCCCACTAATATCTATTAACTATCTTTCTCTATCCAAATCAACCTTATATTCTAATTAAAAGTATTACTAATAACCCAATTACTAACTATCACTTAAAAACTTTTGTCAAAATAAATAAGAATTTTTTGTTAGAGAGATGGGAAACTGAAAAAGACGAACATAAAAAGTTCATCTTTTAAAGTATGGGCCAGAAGTTCAATAAGTAAGTAAACCCACCACAAGATTTCACGGCCCATTACTATATAATGACCCGATCTTTCCTAACCATGTCCCCCCAATTTTAGGGTTTAGGGTTTATAATTTTACAGAATTCATATAGCGCCTATTTGCTTGTCGTTCTCGTAACACGAAAATGGGGAAGAAGCGAAAACACAGTGAAGTAGAGCTGCCGGCGGTAAAGAAGGAAGAAACGGCGCCGGAGAGACCTCAACGGACTCTTTTAGGCTGGAAAAACAAGCCGGAAAATGAACAAGAATCAACCGGTTTTAGGAACAAAGAGAAAGTTCTCGTCACCTGCTCTCGTAGAATCAATTACAGGTTAATTTTCCTTTCTATTTGATGTTAATTTTGTTCGCGATTTCATTGAATCGATGTTTTTGTGATGTTTTCTAGGTATCGGCATTTGATGTTGAATTTAGTATCGGTTTTGCCTCACTGTAAGAAAGATAATAAAGTTGAATCCAAAGCTACTAAAGGAGCAACCCTAAATGAGCTTGTTGAACTTAAGAGCTGTTCTTCATGTCTCTTCTTCGAGGTTTTTAATTTTTTAATTTCAAGTCTAATTTTTATTTGTTTACTATCATTAATTAGCATTTATATTCAATTTTTGATGTTTTAATTTACATTTGCAGTGTAGGAAACACAAAGATCTTTACTTGTGGATGTCCAAATGTCCAAACGGTCCTTCTGTTAAGTTTTTAGTGAATGCTGGTAATTTTTTTTTTTTTTTTTTTTTTTTTATGTTTTTCAAATGATTTTAATTATCTAGTGTGTGTTTGAAGGTGTAAGTGTGTGTTTATGGTTGATGTTTTACAGTTCACACAATGGAAGAGTTAAAGCTGACTGGAAATCACTTAAAAGGTTCCCGACCTCTTCTTACATTTTCATCAAATTTTGATAAAGATCCACACTGGAAGCTATTGAAAGAAATGATTACACAGGTCTGCAATCTGTTTAATTATAATGAAATAAATTAAATTAAAATTACATTTTAGTTTATATTTTGGTGTTCTTCATGTTTGAACAGATATTTGGAACTCCCAAGGAGCACAGAAAATCAAAACCCTACCATGATCATGTTTTTGTGTTTTCAATTGTTGATGATCATATATGGTTCCGGAATTATCAGGTTAGGAATTAGTGATCATATTGCTAATTAAACACCATTAGTCTATGATTAAAATTAATTAAATTTTTGTTTATTTATGTAATAGATATCGTGTCCTCATACCGGAGCAGATAAAATTGATCGAGGTGGTCTTGAAAAGATGACACTTATTGAGGTTTGAATTATTATTTAATGAACATTTTAATATAATGATATATGATTTTTTTTTAATTCAAATTTAAATTGATAGGTTGGTCCAAGATTTTGTTTGAATCCAATTAAGATATTTGGTGGTAGCTTTGGAGGTCCAACTTTATACGAGAACCCGTTTTATGTTTCACCTAATCAGGTTAGAAATATCTCGGATTCATTCACACGTATATTTATTGAATTTTTTCACGTATAATAAATTAATAATAATAACGTATTTTTGTATTTTTATAAAATTTTGTTTTGTAGATACGTTCATTGGAGAAGAGGCAAAAGGCGGGCAAATATGCAAAGAAAGTGAAAGCAAAAACACGAAGAAAAATGCACGAGATGACAAACCCAATGGAGACCGATGAGTTTGCGGATATGTGGAAAGAATGATTAATGATTAAAATTGTCATTTTTGTAATCGAGTTTTTACCTTACCCTTGATAAGAGTTGGAAAAATGTTTTTGAATTTTGATAAAGAGTTGGTTAAACTTGTTAACTTCGGATTGTTGATACTTTTATGTCTTTTTTAAAAGATTAATGTGGTAATTTTGAGAAGGTGGCCTTATATTTAGAGATATATATGTTGTGTGGTAAGATGTAGTTATGTTTGATAAATGAGAATTGAGAGTTTTTATTTTTATTTCTTTCAGTTTATCCTGTTTTGGACCGAGTAAATAATATGGAGTATGTGACTATTACATGGTATTTATTATTTAATCATTTTCCCCGGTTTTTCTGAATTTAAGTTCTTATCAGTTAAACAATTGATCACGACTAAAATATAGGTCAAATTATGCGACTCATAAGTTTCACATACAGAATAGAACGTCAATTTGATCCCAAAACCGTTCACCCATTACACTTTTAACAACTCAAACTGGTTATTCGGTCAAATATTAAGGGATAAATGAGACAAGAAAGCAAACTTTTAATGGCTAATATGAGACAAAACTAAATACAAAAATGAAAAATACATAGTATTTTCATGAAATCTGCATATTCTATTATACGTTATAATTGTATCATAATATAATTTATGAAATACAAAATTCTCATATTTTTGTTATAAAATTACCAAAGTAACCTCTTGGAGTGTTGGTATAATGTTGAATTGAAATAGTAGTGAAAACGTTACGAAACATATAAGATAAGCAGCCGCACCTCTCGCGTGATTAGCTCTGCCTGCAGTCGAGCTATTGGATAATGACGGCGGTTGTTTTGTCATTTTCTTTCCTTTTTTGTTTCCTTGCCTCTTCGATGTCACCTATGTTTCTTTTTGTATTACTGGTATTGTTTAGGGGTGATAATTCAGGTCGGGTTTATGGGTTAAAGACGTTCAACCTAAAACCGCCTTGTTTATATAAACGGTCAAGCTGGTCAGATATCTCAACCCTAATACGTTTGCCTTCAACCCAAACTTGACCCATATAACCTATTTAATTAAATGGGTTAAACATGTTAGTAGGTCAAACATGTTAGAGGGTCAAACATCACAAAATGTTTTTATTATTCCACAAATTCATAACAAAATACTACCAAAATACCAAATTACTGAGTAGCTCTTTTAATATTAGGGTTTTGATAATGACATCCCTAAGGACTGTCATAATACGTGTATAAAAAAGTTGTACATCCATCTATAACCGACTCCTGAATTTTCGGAACCACTCATTTGTATTATTTTTAATGTACTTAGAAACAGTCTTAAGGGTCGTCATTATCAAAAACCCTTAATTTTATATAATTAATAGTCACGTTTGTAGTTAAAACTATAATTTAAGTATAAATATATATATTTTTAAATAAATTTTAATAATTAAACGGGTTAGCGGGTCAACCCATTTAAATTATCATTGACCCGAACATAACTCGTTTAATAAACGAGTTAGTTTCATCGACCCAAAATTTTTTTACTTCAACCCAAACCTATTTATTTTATGTCGGTTTCAGGTTGAGTTTCGTATTAGGTCAGAAATTGTCACCCTTATTAGTATTCCTTCACATGAATGTTATGACCACATGTAATATTTTAACTTTACTTGTATATACGTGCTTTGTGTGATAATCAGGAGTATGTGTTCGTGCTTTGCGACAAGTTTGTGAAAATAAATATCATATATATAAACCACATGTAATTAATATGTTAATATTAATAGAACTACAATTTATAAAAAACACTCATTATAAAGAAAAAAACATTATTAGTGAACAAATGATAGAATAATAACATTTCTCTTTGGAAAATGTCATATAGGTAATTCATTGTACATATATAGCAGTGTACTTCCAGTAGACAAAAATGTGTGATATTGGAGTCGACAAAACCAAATTATCGAGACTGAGACAATTAGATCAGACGGGATCGAGAAGCTTGCTTGAGCAAACCTTTTTCTTCCTTAACCCCAAATTTTGTTAATAACTTTTGCTACAAGTATTTGATTCACGCGTTCGACAAATCAAATAAAAATGTGCGACGAGGACTACGTCCTTATAAACAACCATAGGTGGTCTATGAAACTTTCGGGTAAAAAAACATTGTTTTTTGGGGGTTATTTGCATTTTAAAGTTTTTTGATTTATTTTTTAACTTTGTTTTAAGCTCAATTTTTGACCCACTTGTATTTTTAGGCTCGTTAAAAAATCTAGGTGTTTGTTTAACACACTCAAACTTTTAGTTTTAATTTTTATGAAAGTTGATTTCTTACAAATTTTTTATTTTTGAGTTAAACACATTTTAAAGATCAAACCCATGATATTCTTTGAATTAAAGTGGATTTGTATTAGATTATTATGGTATTATGAAAACCAACTAGGGCAATCTGTGTTCTTACTTTTTACACTACATCACATACCTTGTAACTCATAACGTTTCTATATATCTTTGTCTTATTTATGCCATAAATCTACCTATTATCACAAAACATTTATACATGGTGAACTTGGAATAAAAAACCATGCACTACTAGAAAAATGTGTATCAACAAAGCCAAACTCGTTGGATATTCGTCGTTGATCTGTCAGAAAATTTTTATCGAAAAATATATCACTGATGTCCTGTTTTCCATAGCATGAATATATAGCTAGGTTTAGACAAAAAAAATATGTAACTTAATATATGCTGTTAAGATATAAATACATATTACGAAAGGTATTAATTACTTCATCCGTCTCAAAAAAAAAACTTCTCATTTCATCCTAAATTTTTGTCTCGCAAAAAACTTCTCATTTTTTACATTTGATGGGCTTCACATAATAAAAATACTATTATTACTAAATACCCCACCACTAACTATCATTCTCTCTCCAAACCAATCTTATATTTTAATCAAAATTCTTACCAATGATCTCACCACTAACTATCACATTAAAACTTATGCCAAAGTAAAATGTGAAGTTTTTTTTTAGGAAGGAGGGAGTATAAAGTGAAATTGAATAATAGAAAGTAAAAGTGAAATTGAATTTCGATTATATAATATGTACAAACAAAACGATGGAACGTTAGTCTTTAATGTTAAAATCGAGAATCGTCGATTCTTTTTGGCAGTTCTATTTAAAAACCTGATTGAATTCACCGGTCGGATAGGTTTAGCTGAGAAACGAGAAGATAGCCGGTCATAATGAGTTCCTAAATCGATGGTTATAATTCGGTCGGAACCAACTAGTTGGATAAAAAAATCCGATTGAATCAGAAAAATGAAATAGAAATATAATTTTGTTTATATAGGTTTTGAAATTTTAATACTATTATATTTAGTTGAAAAATAAATATATATATTTTTTGAATTGTTTATTGTATTTATTTTGTATTATTATACTCTTTTGACATTTATACATTATTCACGTAATTACTTAATAATAAATACTCAATAATATTGGCATTCAATTCAACTGGCTAGCTCATCAAGTAGACCTGTGTAAATTGGACCGAGAACCGACCGGAACCGTAGAACTGAACCGAACGAACCAAGCTACATCGGTCCGGTTCTTGGTTCTAATTTTTATAAAATATCAGTTTTTCGTTTGAATCGGTTCGGTTCGGTACAAAACCAAGAAAAGGTCGAAAAAATTACCTCGATTCTCGGTTCTGTTCGATTCGGTTCCGAGTATCATCGGTTGGTCCTCAGTCTAGCAAAAATCATTTTTTTGGTTCTCAATTTTAGTCAGTCCGGATCAGTTCCTAATGTATTCAAATTTTAAAATGTTGTTCGGTTCATTAAAAAAGTAAGTTTTTAAAACATTACTTTTTGGTCATGAATACATTACATTTCGTGCTTGCGTGAACTCATGAGTCAAACAAATGGTTATATATAACACCATTTCTTCTTCACACACTATCACCAACACACACACACTACACACACATACTTAGCTACAATTTGTGTATGGCAGTTCATCAATTGTTGGCACATGAAGTATCCGATCTTTGCCTCGGCAAACCACCGCTCACCTCCCTCCCTATCACCGCCACCATCCGCCATGCCCTACACCTACTCAAATCCTCCGACGACACCCACATCAGTATTTGGACTTGCGACCACCACCACTCCGTCGGTGATAATTGCCGGTGTGTCGGAAAAATATGCATGGTTGATATCATTTGCTACCTTTGCAAAGAAGACAACATCTCGTTTCCTTCTAATGCACTCAACTCGCCTGTTTCGGCTTTGCTGTCACGTGTTTCCGGCATCGTTAAGCACGTGGAACCGTCTTTTAGGTAATCGGCAATCCGTAAAGTTTCTTTTTTTCTCCTGTTTTTTTGTATCTTTTAAGTTTCATGTTTTTTAGTTAATTCTTTTGTTCCTTAAACATTTATTAACTAGACGTTTTAATCTGTAAGGGGGTGCTTGGTTGGGGGTATTAAGGAGTGGAGAATGGTAAAGGTAATTAAAAATATTGTTTGGTTTCCTATAATACTATTAATGATTACTCACTAGTGGGTAATCATTAATTCCCCAACAAATTGGGGGTAATGGAATTTTATTACACATGTATTACACAAATACACACATATACATACACGTACACACACATACATAAACACACACTTATACATAGGGGTGGCAATTCAGGTCGGGTTCGGGTTGACGGGTTCGGGTTCGCGGGTTGACGGGTCAGATACGTCCAACCCGAAACCGACTGTTTATATAAACGGGTCAGATATCTCAACCCTAAACTGTTTAACTTCAACCCAAACCTAACCCATATAACTCATTTAATTAAACGGGTTAAACAGGTTATCAGGTCAAACAAATTAAACGGGTCAAACAAGTCAAAATGTTGTTGTTATTACACAAATTCATAACAAAATACTAAACACCAAATTACTAAGTAATATTTTTTATTTTTATCTAACTACTAATTACGTTTTAACTAGTAAACTATAAATTAAGTATAAATATATAATTTTTAAAATATATTTTAATAATTAAACGGGTTGGCAGGTCGACCCATTTAAATTATCATTGACCCGAACCTAATCTGTTTAATAAACGGGTCAGCTGACTCAACCCGAGACTGACCCAATTATTTTTTACCTCAACCCAAACCTGTTTATTTTCGTGTCGGTTTCAGGTCGGGTTTCGTGTCGGGTCAGAAATTGCCACCCCTACTTATACACACACATACGTACACATACACATATAAAGAATAATAAGCAATGTCATTTATTTGAACCAAACAATGTTACTTAGTTAAGGAATACTAAGGAATGCCCATTGCATTCCTTAGTATTCCCTTTGCCTTTCCTTTTCCCATTACCTCGTATGACCCAAGCACACCCTAAATTTTATTTACGGTTTTATTTAATCTTTAATTGATTTAGTGTTTAAGTTCTCAACTTTTATTGATTTGCATCCTTTTGTTAGCTTTTTACTCCTCAAAATAATCATTTTTGTTTTGTGGTATCAATTTTTTTGGTCGTGGAGTTCATTTATAAACTTTCATAAATTTAACTAGTAATTTATAATTGAGTAATTCCTAAAATTAAGGAATTAATTATAGATTGATATATAATTTTCTAATTAACATGTAATTATTAAAATCCTATTAATTAATATTGTATAAGTTTTTATACATGTGTCTAGACATGTTAACATTTCCCTTATAATAATAGTGAAATCACCATTTGTGGAAATAAAATTAGGATAAAATTATTATATGTTTAGACACTATTTTAAATCAAGTAAATGTTAACCAACCTAAGAGATTAAATAACGCAAATAAAAAAGTTAAAACCGTAAATTAGTTGTAAAATTTTGATGATTAAAACGTTATTAATCTTTTACTTTTATGTTTCTTTTTGCAGTTTGCTTGAAGCCATTGATGATATCATCAATGGAGCTCAAAATCTTGTGGTGCCAATAAAGAACAAAACTTCAAAAAGAAAACAGCTCGGGCAATACCCACCATATGCTCCGACGACACACGCCGACGGCCGTGAATACTGTTGGTTGACCCAAGATGACGTCATCAGGTTCATTCTCAGCTCAATCGGTTTACTCTCTTCAATCGCCGCTTATTCCGTTGACTCACTCGGTATCATCACAACAGAAATCCTCACCGTTAACTACCACTCGCCGGCGTCAAAAGCGGTCAACGCCATTCTAGCCTCACTCACGAAACAAACTTCCGTCGCTGTCGTCGACGACGACGGCGTATTAATCGGCGAAATCTCTCCGTTCACTTTAAGTTATTGCGACGAAATGGTTGCTGCTGCGATCGCCACCTTGTCTGCCGGAGATCTCATGGCGTACATAGACTGCGGTGGTCCGCCGGAGGATATTATCCAGCTGGTGGAAACGAGATTAAAGGAGAGAAATTTGAACGGATTGCTTGATCAGTTTTCGATATATTCCACCGGAATTCCGTACAACACCACCTCTTCGTTCGACGAGGAAACGTTGCCGTCGCCGAAGGCGGCGGTAACCAGGTCAGGGAGGTACAACCGGTCCGGCAGCTACTCCGCCAGAATAATGCGGCGGTCGGAGGCCATCGTTTGCGCTCCGGGAAGCTCGTTGGCGGCGGTGATGATTCAGGCGATTGCACATCGTGTGAGTTACGTGTGGGTGATTGAAGAGGATTGTAGTGTCGTCGGAATTGTGAAATTTTCCGGCATGTTGGAAGTTTTCCGGGAACATCTGGAGAATATGATTAATAACTAGGATTATGAAGGGCAGAGGACGTAGTTTGGAAATATCAGAAAGATGAAGGGGATATTTCGTAAATATAAACTAGTATTGGGTTGTTTGTGTAATATTCTTCAGTTTGAAGTTTTTAGCATATGGGCCCTGCTACCGGGTAAATTGTATTCCGTGTCTTTTTGGGCTTTTCTTTCTATTATTAATAAAAACAAAATTTGTTACATAAATACCGAAAACATAATTTGAGAGAAAAAAGGTGTTTATCATAGAAGCGATAATAAAAGTTCACTGATTTTGGAAGGAACAAATTTAAAATAATTGTACTTTTTCAAAACAAATAATTTTACATAATTGTATTTTTGCGACTAAAAGGGTACAAGAATTTAAATTTGGCTTTTCCAAAAATATGTTTGGTATTTTCTTATGAATTTAATTTTACTCGTTTTAGTATTAAGTATTATTATTAGGTGTAGACCACAAACCACCGAAGAACTAATTATTAAGTCAGTGCTATATCATATTTCACTCTTTTTAACAATTATCATATTAAACCACTTTTTCATTTTTCTAAAAAACATATAAACAAGTTATTATTATTATTATTATTATTATTATTATTATTATTATTATTATTATTATTATTATTGTTATTATTATTATAATATTTGTAGAAGTGATAAACGCGGTAAAGTATATTAATCATAAAATGAAAGTGCATATAATTGTAGTTGAAAAACTATATTTAGCTAAAGCAAAACATACTTGTAAGTTGTAACGACTATGTTTATGACATGCATCATAAATAGACTAACTCTAGCTGCATGGGTCCGGATTCGGTGAGGACACAAAAATCGGTGAGAACTGCGAGGACTCAGAAAAAACTCTAAAAATGATCCAAAATAAATTTTTTTAAAACAAAAATCTTTTTTAAACATAAAAATCGCAGTTTATAAGATCCAAAAAAAAAAAAAATTTCAGAAATGATTAAAAAAAAATATGGATCATTATTATGATGCACAAAAAAAAGTGGATCATAATTTTTTTTCGTCAAATGTAGTAATAATCATGGGGAGTTATATATTTTTTTTTCCGGAATTATTTGAAATTTTTTTAAGGTGTCCTTACCATTTTTTGAGTCCTCACCAGATCTCACTTCCTAGCTGCATAACATAAATAAACCATACAATTAAGTATCTAGAGTTATAACAAAAGATAAACTTGTCAAAATTGGTCACGTAATAATATAGTCTTTTGGAGCTTCCAGTTAACCAACATCGTTTAGATCTGAACCATATATATATCTCTTGAACCGTAAAGTTATCAACTTAATCCAAACTAGTTATTAGGTTAAGTGTGATTCCTAAGTTTCATCATATTTGTCTTGTTAAGGAATATTTGTGATTGTTAGTTTAAATTTGTCTATTATCAGTTGCTTAAAGCATGCAAGATATTACCATTTGCAAAGAATGCTATAAGAACAAGTGTCGTTTTTACATATCTTCTCCTATATATGAGCCTACATTTGTTTTTAGTTTGACAACTCAGCAGTTTGGAGCTCTTTCATTGGTCGAATATGCCACGTGTAATTCAACCATTGGCCGGCGAAACATTCTCAACATATTCGTTTACAATTGGAAACTTAAATCCTGCAGTTATGAAATGCACTATATTAACGGTGAGAGATTTTGAATTTATTTGATATCTTTAGATATGGGTAGTTTCCGAAATTTTTACCCCACCAATTAATTTAATTGCTTTATTTTTGGCAACTACAATCAGCATTAATTCTCAATATTCGGTTGCCTTTCTTTGTGCAATTCAGTTTTGAAACTGTTTTATCTTTCAAATCTTCTCCTATATATGAGCCTACATTTGTTTTTAGTTTGACAACTCAGCAGTTTGGAGCTCTTTCATTGGTCGAATATACCACGTGTAATTGAACCATTGGCCGGCGAAACATTCTCAACATATTCGTTTACAATTGGAAACTTAAATCCTGCAGTTATGAAATGCACTATATTAACGGTGAGAGATTTTGAATTTATTTGATATCTTTTGATATGAGTAGTTTCCGAAATTTTTCCCCACCAATTAATTTAATTGCTTTATTTTTGGCAACTACAATCAGCATTAATTCTCAATATTCGGTTGCCTTGCTTTGTGCAATTCAGTTTTGAAACTGTTTTATCTTTCAAATTTATTATATATATTTCGAAAATAAACATTGGTAGAGAACCAACACCAGTTTATCACCACCCCCACAAAGAAGGTCAATCATTTGGTTCTCAAGAAGGAAGTCGGGTTATATGGTTCATCATCATCTTTAAACATTAGAGGAAGTAGGAGTTGGTTAAGAGGTAGTTATTTATCAGTAATCATAGGCATGTAACTAAGCCATCTTTTTGTAGTACAGTCCACGAGTAGTGGACTCCTAGAAATTAGTCTTGATGAAAATGCTAATTAATCAAAAAGGGGTGATGTTAATTACAACATGCATGCGTGATTAATGTTAGTTATTGTATTCGCTATGTTAAGTTAGGCTTAATCTGAAATTCAATCTAAACTGGTGAGTAAAACTAAATTTATTGTTGGGTGTGAGTTGTGTAATGGGTCAAACTTTATAATTTGTAATTAATAGTTTGTCAGTTATTTAAGTTGTTACCTATAAGTATAATGTAGAGAGTGTTTTTGTTTGTTATTAAATTTATAATCTCTATAATGATCAACTATATCATATATAAAAAATATTTATTTTTACTATGAAATTATTTTTAAAGGTATAAGATTTTTAATGAATAAAGTATTTAAACAGTATCAATATATCGTTAATTTTCTATATATCTCTCGAAGCATGCCCGCCCATTCGGGCGGGCTTTGAAGCTAGTATGTCAATATAAACATAATCTTTAAATACAATTCGATTAAGCAGAAAATGCACCTTTGGGTAAGATGTATAACCATATGATTAAAGAGAACAAATGAAAGCAATGAAAAACTTAGAATATAAACAACCGAATCTAATATATCAATCATTGGAAAGTGATTTCTTCACTACACAAATTACTTGGTATATCACAGAAAATACTAACAAACTATAAAACATCACAATACGATGTTTGTCGAGTAATGATATTTAATATAATTGATCAAACTAAAACTCCATTCAGGAAGAAAATTAAGACGTTTTTAGAAATCAAATGTAGATATGAAATGAGAGAAAATGACTTAATTATAGTTCGAATTCTAAATGGTTAGACTAATTTTCAGATTAATTAATGATTTTTACTAAATCATTTTTCATGTTTGTCATCTCTAAAATAATTTACATGGTCCCAAGTAACCTCTTTAGACCACTCACTCGTAATGCTGACCAGACTCGCCGGTTGCACTACCATGATAGTCTTCCTCTCATTCAACGGCGGTACTAAAAACATATTAAAGGTGAGCAAACTTTTAGAGTGTAAGTCAAGTTCTTGAATGAAGTTTTCTTAAGTTCAAATCATAAATCAAATTCAGTTTGAAGAAAGTTTAGTCGTAAGTTAAATAAGCCATAATCAAAATTCACATGTTAGTTAATTCGAGAATAAAGTTATAAGACTTGACAATATAAAAAATAGAAATCTTGATAACAGAGCAGATGTGCGCTACCTTCACACCTCCACCCCAGATGGAGCATAGGTCGGGTACGAAAAACATGAATAAATACTGTGATTTCCATGAAGATCATGGACACGACACGAATGTCTGTAGAGAGCTAAAAAGGGAAATCAGGCGGGCTTTGGAAGAAGGCAAACTAGAACACCTTGTCCCTGGCGCTAAGCAGCAAGCAAATAAACCTCCACTTAAGAAGAGTTATGCCTGGCAAAAGAAGGGGGAAGACACAGAACATCCCGGACCACCTGATGGTCATGTCCTCATGATACATGAGGGAGCCAATATTAACTGACCTATCAAGGTGCGATAGTCTTTACTGTCATTTTTTCCTTTATGTTTTCAATACATGTTTCCAAGCACATGGAATGTCATGGTCATGCATGAAACTGGCGATAATAGCATTTGGTCTGATCTTGTATCCCAATATTATCTCACAATATCATTTTTCTATGGTTTTTGCATAAACAAATAAATATTGAAGTAAGGATTCAATACAAAAAGCATAAGGCCACAATAGACATCTCAGTCTACAGCAAAACATGCACTTTCATTACGTACAATGTTACAACTTGCACACGCATGTGCATGTACACAACTAAGAACATAGTTCAATACAACATGTATGAAGCCAAGAAAGACAACCTTGTCTGGCCAAATAACATACAATCATACTCGTCTTATAATCTACTTGATAAAAGATAAGCATTTCTCACTGGGAAGCGACAATCCTCGCGAGTAAACAAAGTAAAGGTTAACCAACAAAAGTGCCATTGGCACAGTGTCACAGGCACAATATGAAGCATACATCAGAGATACCCAAATCTACCCAGGTCATGGGCATACAAAGGCATCATGGGCCCTCAAGAAAGTGTCGTACGCACAACCAAATATACACACTGTCACGCACACCCAAGACGGTGTCATAGACACAACATCCATAATAAAAAGATAACAAACAAAAATGTTTTATTGTCTTGATCATCCAATAAAACATTATTTTTCAAAGCAAAGCAATGGACAAGCAAGTACGTACCTGTAAGGTAGCGAGCAACTTAGTTAAACCTGCATCAATACATACAATTACAATTAGCAAGGAGTTAATTATTTAAGCGTACAAAAAAGTTGGCTAAAACTCTCGGCCTAAACACCGCCGGTCACCGCCTACCGCCGGTCCATGGTTACGCAATGGCTACCGCCGGTCGGGACCTTTAAACGCCGGTTCGGACGAAACCCAAAGCCGGCGGACGAAACTCAAAACCGCTGGTCGGGACTTTTAAACCGCCGGTCCGGACGAGAACCAAAACCGTTGGTCAGGCCGAAACAAAACTGCCGGTCGAATACAATAACTAGCCGGCCGAAACACAACTACCGGTCTAAACCCTAAAAACCGCCGGCCGGAACCAAACCGCCGGTCGAAACAGTATACCGCAGTCGGTATCCCATCATTCGACCCCCGGTTCTCGGCTTATATCATCGGTCTCACCCGTAAATCGCCGGTCCGTAAACCGCGTACCATCGACCCCTAAAACCGCCGATTTTAGCTTGTATCACCGGTAGTTGCGATCGACGACTGCTTGTAATTGCGATCAACCGTCGCCTCTAAGCAGCCGGTCACGCCTCTAAAACCGCCGGTCACGTGTCACCTAAAACCGCCGGTCTGCGATCGTCTGCTTGTGCCACCGGTATTTGCGATCGACGACTGCTTGTAATTGCGATCAACCGTCGCCTCTAAACAGCCGGACTCGCCGCCGGACAGCCGGTCCAGGTATGGCCGCCGTTCAAGGTTGGCAGCCGGTCAAAAACAAAAAAAAATAAAATAAAATAAAATAAAATAAATAAACGCAAAAAGGCAAAGGACTTACGCGTACTGATAGTTACGACTCGCAAACAGTTGTTTTGGCAAATCCTAACTCGGAGGCATGATGAGGTTAGTAGGGATTACCTATGTATATATAGGTAAATATCACCTAAACATGAAGATGGGCTACTACAACCAAGCCCAAGTTGTCATCGCCTATCCAAGTTGTCAGAGCTTGTCACAGTTGTCAGCGTCTGTCAGAATTGTCAGCGCATGTCAGAATTGTCAGCGCCTGTCAGAATTGTCAGCGCCTGTCAGAATTGTCAGCGCCTGTCAGAATTGTCAGCGCCTGTCAGAATTGTCAGCCTGTCAGAATTGTCAGCCTGTCAGAATTGTCAGCGCCTGTCAGAATTGTCAGCGCTTGTCAGAATTGTCAGTGCCTGTCATTGGAGTCGTGGCTGACGTCCCGTCATAATGGCGGTTCATGACTGCTTTATTGCAGTCATAATAGTAAGACGTTACACGATCATTGACACGCATCATAATGGCGCTTCATGACTGCTTTATTGTAGTCATAATGAGCCAACGTTCCATATACCTGAGGCCATATAAATACATGGCCTAACTCATTGTCAATTGGAGACTGGGACAGAAAAGAAGCCTAAAACACAGAGTTAACCTACATTCACTTTCAGCTTTGCACTCAACCTCGATCACTCTAGGTTCGCCAAGAACTTGTTGGGTCTGCACTGTGATCATCACAGGAGATACAAGGTTGACGTCGCCTAATCTTCGTGTTTGACAATCGTTGCTCGAATTCCTAAATACTTTTTAAAAATATATGTAAATACTAAATACCATAAATGATATAAGGCACCCCCTTAAAGTAGTTATCATGTATACAATATTTATATTTCCTTTGACCTTTCAAGCTTGAATTCCTCCTTCAAATCTCACGCAGTTAAATTTTGACATATTTCTATAACTAAAATGGTTATAAATTTGAGAAATGCAAGAATTACTTATTTAATAGTTTAAATTTTGGCACAGTTTCTCTATAAATAAGAATATCAACAAAATCATGGATTCTGCACGTCGTCGCCGCCGCCGCCGCTCTAGCCGTCGGTGCTCACGCATACTTGTATTACCGCCGATCTGCCGCCGTGTTTCGTAGTCGGGTTGTGGGCATCATTCCGGCCCGTTTCGCTTCCTCTCGATTTGAAGGGAAACCCCTCATTGAAATCCTCCCATGATTCAGGTTGCGTTTCACTCCTCAATACTGTAAATTCATCAATTAAGTATCGCAATCGAATCTTCACAACCTTGTTTTTTTAATCTATGTTCATATTGGCCGCATTGATTAGAATTTTGGGTTTAATTGTACTGTTGAGATGCTAAATTGAGCTTATAAGTTTCATTTATTACTTACTAGAATTTTCATTTAATTTCAACATATTGCGTAGATGCAATCAAATGAGTGATTGATCTTACCTCACAATTTAGGTTTTAATAAAAAATTCTTAACAGAGAACTTGGGAGAGAGCAAAATTAGCAACAACGTTGGACCGTGTTGGTAAGTATGATCTTACACTTTTGTGAATTTGGGGATAAAATATCCAATTGTTCCATGATTTCATTTCTGACTTTTTAGTAGCTAAATTGAGCATTCTTCTTATTGTAGTTGTGGCAACAGATGATGAAAAGATTGCAGAATGCTGTCGAGGATTCGGTGCTGATGTCATAATGACTGCAGAATCATGCAGAAATGGTAAAAATATATATATTTAAGTTATTGTTTTCAAGCTAGCTTTAATCATCAAGATTATGGATTAATTAATAAATAATATTATTTGTTTTTTTTAATCAATTTTAGGCGCCGAGAGGTGTAGTGAAGCACTAGAAAAACTTGAGAAAAAATATGATATTGTTGTTAATATTCAAGGAGATGAACCGCTTATTGAACCTGAAATAATTGATGGGATTGTTAAAGCTCTTCAGGTAAATTACCAAAATAGACCACCAGATAAAGTATATTGTTATTTTATGACATCTGCTTTCTGTATTTCAAATTTGTTATAATATTATTAATTTGTGTTCATTGTAGACTACCCCAGATGCAGTTTTCAGCACTGCTGTCACATCTTTAAAACCCGAAGATGCTTTTGACCCGAATCGTGTGAAATGTGTGGTCGATAATCGTGGTTATGCAATCTATTTTTCTCGAGGGCTGATCCCTTTTAACAAGTTTGTGTTCCTAATTACTTAATTATTTGCTTGATTTTGCATTTTTTTCATTTGTTATTTTATTATTTACTTACATCGTTTGTTCCTTCTTTGTGCAGGTCAGCAAAAGTCAATCCTGAATTCCCGTATAATCTTCATCTCGGTATTCAGGTAGTAATTAAATGGTAAATTACATAAACAATAACGTACTTTTATATTTGTCTCACGTTAGTGATTATACTTTATCAATAAAATATTATGCAAGTCACTAAAAGTTGGCATTTTGTCCCTTTTGAGTCATCAAGTAACTTGATGACCACCGGTTATATTGATGACGTGGCATACAACATCTGCCATGTCATCAATTTTGTCATTAGGTTACCCATCGACCTAAACGAGACAAAAAGGCAAGTTTTTATGACTCGCCTAGTATTTTCTTGAGTACAATGACTAATTATGTTTTTATTTCATGTAAACAAATTATGACATTATTTGTATCGAATCTTGTTTATATCGAATTAATTGCAAAATTATGCTTTATATTTATAGAGTTACGATTCAGAATTTTTGAAAATTTATTCGGATCTCACACCCACTCCATTGCAACTAGAAGAAGATTTGGAACAACTTAAAGTTCTTGAAAATGGTTACAAGATGAAGGTACTTGTTGGTTTCTTCACAAATGTGCAATTTTTTGATATAACTTTAAAAAAAAAAAATGAAATCGGATTAAAATCTTTGATAATTTACTTGATACGTTGCAGGTGATAAAAGTGGATCATGATGCTCATGGTGTCGATACTCCAGAAGATGTCGTCAAAATTGAAAATTATATGCGCGAAAAGAACTTGTCTTAATGCAGTCCATGAAGATTTATATCACGTTATTTATTTTGTAATTTGTAGTTTAAAAGTTTGATTGTGTAACGTTGGTGTATATTTTTTGTGCATTTAGTGTAGAGTCTAAGCAGAATTTTAGACATTTATTGTATAATCAAAATCAAAATTAACCATATAGTGATGTCTTAGTAGCAAATATGTAGCCTGTTGTAAATGAGATTACCTTTTAAAAAATGGTTTTGTAAATGAGATTACCTTTTAAAAAATGGTTTTGTTACTTATAGGACTGTTATTAAGAGGTAGCTATATACATAAAATGTTTGTACTTTTATTGATGGTGATTTATTGAAATCTAGTAAAATAATGGAGGATTGCTGTTATATAAGCTTGCAAGCTAACCTTATACATAAGCTTCCAAAACATCCCTGCATATTTTAAGGAAAAAGTGTATTTCTTCTTCCCCACCTCTTCATAGTTATTAACAAAAAAAATAGTGCAAAAATTCAAAAAACCATGTTATAAAATAGTATTGAATATTACTTGAAAGAAGATACTTCGTATTATTTCTGTAGCCTTTGATTCATGTATTTTTATTATTTTCTTTTAACTTTTTTAATTTAATATATATATTTTTTGGTTGAAACGGCTATTATCAAATTAAATAACTAGCGAAAACCTAGGAAACATACAAAGTTTGTAAAGGGAAAACAAGCCAATCTAACCAAGTAACTAAACAAGCCAATCTTTCCGAGTCTAATTTGAGTTTAGAAATCATAATATATGTTAGATGACATTATAATATGTTAGAACACATGTGATTTGAGTATTTGAACTTACATATTAGAATTAACATTTGGTTTAAAGATAAGATCATGATTCTACTCAATATGTTCAATCCGTTATGTATATGTTGTAATCCATATAAGACATGTGTACGTTCACAATACCAATATTTTTTCGCATTTCTTGGTCAACTTGACCACTTTCCGGTAATTATATATTGGTTACGTGGAATCGGTGCATATTGTTGTATTCTTCCACAACTTTGATCTAAAATACATCCAAATCTATGTTTTTGCCTTGTTTCCGGTCCTTGGAGATATCAATCCAAGTTTCCAATAAGGAAAACTTCATGTCTTTGTGTTCAGTTTGTACATGTGATATTCAGAAAGATCATATATAATAATGTTTAATAAACATAGAAGACTAAAGTTACTTTTTCCCTTGTAAACACATGGTGTATTTTACAATAATGAAAATAATATGTATTATATCTCTTTTTTAAGAAAACGGAGGACGTAAACCAGTAACATAATGCGTGGCATGTCCACCTGGTCAACTCATTTTGTACCCCTACGCAGGTTTTGACTTCATATATTATACTCCGTAATTGAGAAATTATATTATATTAGTGTATATAATTTGTGTATACTTCATGTTACTATTCAGTGTAATCCACTAATTATAGTATTCACCACAAGATAATACATGTAATCCACTAATTATCTATCTTTATTTCATCCCTTGATTTTGATATTTTGTCTTGATTAAATGAGTAGTCACATAGGTAAACACAAATAATAGACACCAATATTATTTTTATATAATTTAATAAAATTATTTAACTAAATTAATAAACACTATCAATTTACTCATAGTTTCTTTTCAATAAAAAGATATTCCTATAACGAACTTTTTATGTACGCAATCTAATCGTTGTTATGTTTGTTTCTAAAGTTTCTCTTTGTAATCTGGTAAATCTTTACCCAGTGACGGAAATCGAATTCATACATTTTAGAAGATCATTTAAAATATCGTAACACGAAACCATCACCTGATGATTTTAAGTTTTCTTAATTAAAAATTGTTGTTCAAAAAAAATTCTTAGTTATATCTATACTTTTTCAAAGGAAAAAAGTATTTGACATCATAACATGTTTTTTTTTGTTAGTGTACATCTATTGATACATTCATTCTCTATGTTCTGTCAAATCTTTCTTTTAGCGACTTGTTTTCTTTTCTATTGTACCAAAAAATTGCATGAATTAACTATACTAGCAAAGTACCCGTGCAATACAGCGGCGGGTACCATGTGTAACTATAATTCCAGAAAGCAAAAGTTGTCCGGTTATAAGTTTTTTCTTACAATAGCAGGAAAACTGCATGTTTTGCAAAAAGAATTAATAAAAACTCAATTACTCGTCTTGAAGCCTTTCTGTATCCTCAACTGCTTTGCTTGCACCAGCTAAAAAGATGGGTTATGTCATACCCGAATTTAAAGTGGTAAGTATAAAAAATGTGAGCTTAAAACGCACCAGTAAATTAAAAAAATAATAATAATCACATTTATATTGTATTGTATTCATGTTCGATTTACCCGAATTCAGAGACCCCCTAAGAACAATATAATATAAAAAATATGATAATTCAAAAGTCAATTAGTCAAACTGTATATCAAATACACTGTATTGCTTACTTGACCAACATCAGCAGCAAACCAGACAACCTTACACCCATAATTCTCCATCCAACATTAAAAACAAAGTTAGTACCTAAATTTAGTAAATTACAAAATAATAATTATTTAAAAAAAAAGAATAGATTACCATGTGAGGCAAACACCAAAAGTTGGATAAATTATATACATCTCATGGGGTGTATGCTTATGTAAACAGAAAATTGATATAGTTAAGCGGAACTAACATTTTAATTGAAATAGAAATTTTACAAAATTAGGTTTATTGAACTAAGATTAGGCAACGAACCAAATTAACAGCTTGCACCAAGAACCACATCACAAACGAAACCACAATGCCAAAAATTGAAGGGGAGACATAACTCAAACTGGAAAAAAGAATACAAAGAAGCTCGTGAAGGGAAAGTTCCTAAATGCTTTATAAGTAGTAGAGAAGGGTGGTGCCTTAGTGGTTGAACTTGGTTTCCTAAATGGTAAAATTCTTAGGAGTTCTTGGGTTCAATACTCACTGAAAGCAACAAAAAAAAAACCCCTTGTGACTACGGAGGTTCACCCGCGCTGACTCCGAGCTACCCGTAAAACGGGTGATCGTCTTGGGATTAGGCGGCTCGCAAAGCGAGTCGGAACACAGGAGGAAATAGACATATCGTTTTTTATATAAGTTTTGTAATTCAAAAATTATAAATTTTGTTGGAATATATGTTTTAGAAAAATTTTGATTTTTTTTTTGTATTTCTTTTCTATTTTATATAATCTTTTTAACATTTTATACATTATTTACATAATTATTACATTACGAGTACTTAAGAGTATTATTATCCGCTCCAATCTGTGAGCTAATTTAGTGTGATCGTATTTAGAAAAACTCGTCACAAGATATACCCCTGATATGAAACTATCATAAATTAAATTGGAACTTTTTAGTGTCGAAAAGAATATAATAATTATAATAATTAACAAATATAGTAATCTAACTCATTAATACATAACGGTTACATGCAAACCAATCGTTATTTTAATTAATTTGCGTACTTCATTGGACATGGTTAATTAAATTATATTGTAATGATAATTAAGGAATTAAATTAAATTAAACTGAAATTATGATAAATCCAAGTTTTGACTTATGAGTGGTGGTAAGGATGTCTCAGTACACAAGACCCATCTCTCTCCAAAACACAACAGACTTCCAAAAACTGACCCCAAATTGTCAGAATATATAAATGCGAAACAAGAAATGTATACACATTTTCTTTAATTTTCGTTTTTATTTTATTTTTATTTCATTTCAATTTTCCATTTTTGTTTTTCAAGAATTAAACCCCAGTTCTCTATCCATCTACCCGTCTCTTCACAGATCCTGCAACCCCAGATCCGGGAAAATACAAAACCGTTAAATCATCAATTTTTATCATGTATTCATGCAACCGTCACTTTTAGGTAACATTTTATTTTATTTTATTTTATTTGTATTTATTTACTGGGTAATAAAAAGCTCTCAACTTTATGAGTTGGGTATTTTTATTATCAAGTAATTAGAGCTAGTTTTGCCTGAATTTGCTCCGAGCTGTTTTCTGCTTGCTGTAATGTGTTTATAGTTGACATTGGTGAGACTAATTTGTGAAAATTTATGATTTTGTTCACGTTTTATGTATATGAATTGCAATTTTTTATTATTTTATAGTATTTAATAACACATGCGGATGAACTTTGCAAGGTTGAATTAGAAGTTTTTAAATTAATATTGTGGGGTTTTATGTAGTTATATTTTCTTAATTTTGTATTTTTTACTATTTTTTTATTAATTTTTGAAGAACATAATTGGGTTATTTGTGTTGTTTCTAGTGATATTAGGCAAAGAATATGGGCTGTGTTTGGTTACTGGGTAATAAAAAAGATTGCAAATTTATGAATTGGGTATTTTTAATATTATTATCCAAATTTGAGTTAATTTCGTCCGAATTTGTTCCAAGCTGTTTTCTGCTTGTTATAAATTGTAATGTGTTCATAGCAGACATTAGGGAGACTAATTTGTCAAAATCAATGATTTTTTTGTTATTTTCAGTGAGATTAAGTAAAGAAATCAACAATTGGAAGTAAATTTCTTGATTTTGGTGGATTATGGGTTGTGTTTGTGGGAAACCATCTGCAATTGAAGATAGTAGAGAGAGCCCAAAAGTCAGATATGATAATAAAACATCAATTGAATTTAGGGTTCCTAGGGTTACATCATCAAGAAGAGAAGAACCCTACAGATTAAAACCCCAATCATCAGATAATAATATTAATAATGGTGGAATAATGGTGGTTGATAAACATGTTAATGGTAATGGTTCGGTAAAACTGCCAGGGGAAAATTGTGAAAGGAAACAAAATAGTATTTTGACACATCATCCTGCCCGGGGCAGTGTTCCTAGGGCAACTGAAGGTGAACAGGTGGCGGCTGGTTGGCCACCGTGGCTGGTGGCAGTTGCTGGTGAAGCTATTATGGGTTGGGTACCAAGAAGAGCAGATTCTTTTGAGAAATTGGATAAGGTTTTTTTTTTTTTTTTTTTGTATATATAATTTTTGTGATTGCTAACATTTATCTCCCAATATATAATACGGGTGTTGATTCTTGCATATCAGTTTTTATCTATACAGAGCAATTTCTTGTCAGATGACAGTTACACCCTTCCTTTTCTTTTAATAGGAGGAGTGAAATGCAAAATGTGATAAAAGGAAAGGAGGACATAATTGTTCTGTGACATGAAATTGCTCTGTAAGAATCAGCTCCTATATAATATAATGCATTTTTTATGCAAGTCATTGCTTGACCCGTTTATCAACCAATTTGACTCGGTCCATTTATAGCCATTTTCTTCATTTGACCCGTTTCAGATAAAACTCAACCCAAATAGACCTATTAATAAGTAAGTAGATGTTTTATGTATATTTTATTTAGTTTTTATTTTTTTCCATTTATTTTTCAGATTGGACAAGGTACATATAGTAACGTTTATCGGGCCCGTGATCTTGATCAGGGGAAGATTGTTGCTTTAAAAAAAGTACGTTTTGACAATTTAGAACCCGAAAGTGTCCGATTTATGGCCCGTGAAATTCACATATTAAGAAAACTTAATCATCCAAATGTTATAAAATTAGAAGGTCTTGTCACATCCCGAATGTCATGCAGTTTATATCTTGTTTTTGAGTACATGGAACATGATCTTGCAGGTCTTGCTTCTCACCCAAGTCACAAGTTCACCGAATCACAGGTACTACTGCAATTACATAAAAACCAATTTTTTTTAAAGATTATTAAATTAAATTAAATTATTTATTTACAGGTTAAATGCTACATACGACAGCTACTAAACGGGCTTGATCATTGTCATAGTCATGGAATTCTTCATCGTGACATAAAAGGTTCAAATCTTTTAGTTGATAATAATGGCATTTTAAAGATAGCAGATTTCGGGCTTGCGAGTATGTTTGACCCTGGTCAAAGTCAACCGTTGACTAGCCGTGTTGTGACTTTATGGTATAGACCGCCTGAACTTTTACTAGGTGCTACTTATTATGGTACCGCAGTCGATTTATGGAGTACGGGTTGCATAGTTGCTGAATTATATGCGGGCAAGCCCATAATGCCTGGTAGAACAGAGGTCAGTTAAATTACATTTTAGTCCTCAAACTTTCACTAATTTGACATTTTAACCCAATAATTTTTTTATGAATTCTAGGTGGAACAATTACATAAAATTTTCAAACTTTGTGGGTCCCCATCTGAGGATTATTGGAGAAAATCAAAATTACCACATGCAACTATTTTTAAACCGCAACAACCGTATAAACGAGTTGTTGCGGAAACGTTTAAGGAGTTTCCGGGGCCCGCGTTGGCTCTGATGGAAACTCTTCTTTCAATAGATCCTGCGGATCGTGGGTCTGCAGCATCGGCTTTAAAGAGTGAGGTATTTTTTTATTATTATTATTTTTTTTTTTAATAATAATATGATTAGTTATCGATTTATCATGTTATCAGATTTGAATTTTAAATACATATTTTTATGATTTTTGTAGTTTTTTACTACAAAACCGCTCCCTTGTGATCCTTCAAGCTTGCCAAAGTACCCTCCTAGTAAGGAATTCGATGCTAAAATACGAGACGAAGAAGCTAGAAGGTATGTGTTATGTCTAATTTATGTTCATTTTATATAATTTTGTATCCAAAAAAAGGTTGCCAAATTACAATGATGGTCCCGAGGTTTAGACCAAATTTCACATATGATCTTTTACTTGAAAAAATTAAAACCAGTAGTCCTTTTTTTTAGAAACCTTTTAACGTTCGTTAAATACATCTGTTAAAATGTTGTCCTTTTAACGGATGTTAGGCTAAAAGACTGGAGATGCAAAATGTTTCCAAAATAAGGACTACCTGTGTAATTTTTTAAGTAAAGGACCATACGTGAAATTCTGGTTAAACCTCAGGGATCATCGTTGTAATTTACTCTATTTGTAATTTATAGACAAGCTGCACTTGGAGGCAAGGGCCCCCGACCCGATCATGAAAGAAAAAGGGAGTCTCGGGCCGTTCCTGCACCCGAAGCTAATGCTGAACTTGTATCTTCTTTGCAGGTAAAATTGATTAATTAAGATATCTGATTATTATTAGTCAAATGTCTAAAATACCCTTTTATAAAGACAAAATATTAGCTAAACTCAGTAATAAAATTTAATTAATTTATTTTTATATTTGTAAATTTAATTTAATTTAATCAGAAAAGACAAGGGCAATCGTACTCTCGTAGCGAAAAATTCAACCCGCAACACGAAGAATCAGCATCGAGCTTTCCAATCGACCCGCCAAGACCTTCTCAAGCAATGGAGGAAGACCAGCCCGACAATATGCACAAACGGGCTTCACATTCTGGCCCGTTGGTTCAACGGGCCCCATGGTCAAAAGGTGGGAAAAAACCAGAGTCAAACGTGCCCAATTCGTCAGCAATGCCGGGTTTAGTAGCGGCTAGAAAAAGTATGTTATTTGAAGATCGAAGGGACAGGGACAAATCGGGAACTTCACAACAACAAATCCCGAGATTAATAAGTCGGTTTCCGGGTTCCCTTAAAGAAGCTTCTTCAAATGGTGCGGGCCCGACTGATGATGATGGAAGATCGAGCAATAAAGATCCCATTAATGTAAGTAATAGGTCTTGTTTGGGTTGGGTTGTAGATAAACGGGTCGACCCACCAACTAACTAACAAGTAATAACCATTTACAACCCGATTATTGGTCTAAACCGTTAACAACCCGTCAACCTGTTTAAATAAATGGGTCTTGTACTCATGTCTGGGTTTAGGGGTGAGCACGGTGCAGAAATTGAATCGAAACCGAAAACAAAGAATTTCCAAAACCGAACCGATTACATGTTTTCGGTTTCGGTTCGGTTCGATTCAGTTTTTTTAACCTAAATGTTCATCCCTAACCGAAACCGACAGAACCGAAAGCGAAAATGATGAATTTTCAAACCCGAACCCGAACCGATTACATGTTTTCGGTTTCAGTTTCGGTTGGTTTTTGGTTCGGTTCGGTTTTTTCTGCCCAAATGCTCACCCCTATATGCGTTAGTCGAATCCAACCTGACATGAACTTACACCCTTGCCACCTAAGCAAAATACTGCTTTCATGTAAATGATACGAACCAAACAATTAAAGAAGACTGTCGGTGTAAATCACCGAAAGCTAACTGAATAAATGATAATCCTGGAATTCGAGAACCAGGTTTCTCCCTAACAAATGAAAGACAATTGTAATACTCAACTTCTCGATGCCTAAACAATGAGGGAATCGGTCTCTATTAATAGAGCCGGCCCTATTCCTAGACCTAGATAAACAAGGAAACTAAATAATAATAATACTTAAATAATAATAATAATAATAATATCCTAATATAACAGGATCCTATCAGTAAACCGATACAATAAAATGTAAGTTTTGAAAAACGGTAGATACAATAATAAAACATGTATAAATGGACACGCTATGTAGTTTACCCTTTCAAATTAAAGCAAATTGACGATTTTACCCTTGTTTGTGCAGCTCGGGTACGGATCAAAGGCGAGCAAGATTCACTACTCGGGCCCACTTCTAGCTCCATCCGGAAAAGTGGATCAAATGCTAAAAGACCATGACCGCCAAATTCAAGAAGCCGTACGTCGGGCCCGAGATAAAACAAAAGTGAAAAGAGTTCAAAATGACAACACATTCTTTTCGGGTCGATAAAATGAAGCTATTTATATATATATATCCTCAACACGAACATAAATTATCAACAAAATTGTAGGCAAAATTGATGTATAGTGACCTCGAGATGAATTGCGAGTGTCATACTCGTTTTATTTTTATTTATTTTTTTTCATTTTTTTTGGGTCGAGGTCGATGAGATGGAATGAGTGTGTTCTTGCAAATGTTGAATCTGAGTTTGAAGAATGTGTAATCTGTATTATTAAATAATTGTTGTTTTTAAGGTTAATATGAGTCTCAGTCTACCTATTTGTTTCTTTTTATAACGCCAAACTACATAAAAGATAAAAGGTATCGAACAACAATAATGGTACCAAATTTTACCAAAAGCAGGATGTGATAGTAATCCTATCGGGAGTATGTAATTTGGTTGTATAGTTAATGCAAGTCTCGATATAATTGACACAAAATTTTAGAAACAATTGTTTATATTGAAATGAACTAATATACATACTATTAATAGAAACTTCAGGCACAACTGCACAAGGGCCACTATGCACTAAACAAAAGTTTATCGGTAGTTGAGAAGAAGATTTTCCTTACATTATTAAAAGAAATTCACTTGATGTATATTATGTTAGTAGATACGGTTGTACACAATGTTTTAATAATCTGATTGAACCAGTCGGTCAAATCAGTTGAACAAAAAAATGAGAAAGTAGTAAGTTAGAATGAGTCGGTTAGTTCGATAGTAGTTGCTCATTCAGAACCGGTTGATTAGACATAGAAACCTGATTGAACCGAAAAAACAAATTTTCTAAAAAAATAGATAAATAAATAGACATGTGCAAATTTTATATTTTTCCAGTTTTATTAACATTTGTACATCATTTACATAATACTTCAACATAAATACTCAATTATTATCATCAATTTTCATGAGGTTGTCCACATGTGTCTGTGATATACGCAATCTCACTATTGACGTGATTATTTTTGAACTTTTCACTGACATCTAGGAAATCATTCGAGAGTCTTTACTAGTAAGCCATTAGAATGTAAATTTTTATAATGAGCTCATTCAAGATGATATAATTTTGCCAATGATATACATAATTTAATCGTTGCGCAATTTAACCCAACATTTATCTTAGAGAAAAGGTATATCATCCTACTATTTATGCATACTTTATCTTGTTCATCACCAAAGATGATAAACCCAACATATATCTTAGAGAAATGGTGTATCATACTACTGTTTATGTTTACTTTATTTTGTTACTCACTGTTAGATAACATAATTAAATAAATAGAAAGATAAGTAAAAATAAACGGTGATAATATCTGATTACATCACCGAGAAAGATTACCATTAAACCAATCCCTAGATTTCAGATGAGAATTAATTTTGTACACCATAATTTTTTAATATATACACCAC
This sequence comes from Calendula officinalis, assembly GCA_963853835.1. Lineage (NCBI taxonomy): Eukaryota > Viridiplantae > Streptophyta > Magnoliopsida > Asterales > Asteraceae > Calendula > Calendula officinalis. The sequence goes on from OY970835.1 coordinate 1,747,420, forward strand.
ACTATATAAATTTTAAAGTAAACTTTACAAGTATGCTAAGCAATAAATATGATACATTTTTAAGTTAGTGTGTGAAAATCACCTCATCTTTCAGATGGACTGTGATTTGACTCACAAACTCACTCGTAGACTCGTAGTTGACTCAACCGTGTACAACAAGAAACGTACGATCGTAATGCATTTGATTCAAAATCCATATACAGATTCAGGTTCAACAATCGCTTCTGGTGAAACTTCAATCAGTAATATCGTTCGTAAAATCAACTTCCGATTCAGATTCCGATCATGGATCTCAACAAACACGTCGAAGAGGTTCGTGATTCCTTATTCCTCTACGGAGAATCGATAAGTAGTATTCTAATTACTTAATTAGAAACCCTAATTTATAGCTCTTACGTCATCTGATTAATTAAATAATCGGTTAATTACTTAATTAATCGAGGTTAGTTGACTAATCATCCAATAAACATACCTAATCACGTGCTGTGGCCCTCACAAAATCAAAGATCCCGCTGCTCGCTTGTGTCGTTAATCCTTATTTTATTATACCACTACAGTGCCTGCATCATAAATTTGTCAATTTTTGGAAAAAAGGCAGGTTTAGAGGACATGAATGTGACACGTAGGTCCATTTAGACAATAATTGAAAATGAGTGGATTAGAGATGATGCGTCAGTCTAGGGTTTCAAATAGAAAACTGTACACATATTATCACATATAAAAAACAATTAATTTATAGTTTTATTATTCAAAATTGTTATTTTCTCTCACTGTTGGCAGGAAACCAGCTTTCTAATTTATGTGGCTGTGGACAAACGGTCACTGTTCTTATAGAAAAGATTTGATTTTTGCGGTTGAAGTCTCTGCACATACTCTGTATTCACTACTTTCTGTACTATTTATTATGATTTATTGCTATGATTTTATATTTTATAAAACAGTTTCAGGTTGGTGAGAATTTGTGGAGCAAGAATGTTTTCCTGATTCAAGATGACTTCTGTGGAAGCTAGAGAATTTTATAAACTTTTATGCATTTGTGTGGTTAAAAATGGAGAATTCATCTGAATCTAATTGGCATAGGTCTAGTAGCTCTAGCAGAAACCCTAGAAGGATTCCGGCAAATACAGTTAGGTTATCCGGTGAGACAGATCATGGTTCTGTTTCTGGAATCATAGCAAGTAGAAGAAGAGAAAAAGGTGTAGTGGGTCAATCGGGTCGGGTCGGGTACTTTAGGGAAGGTGATGGAGCGGTTATTCGACCCGTTGAAGCTAAAGATATTAGTTTAAGACAGTGGTTAGATAATACAGAAAGAGTAGTTGATGCACTTGATTGTCTGCATATATTTATGCAAATTGTGAATTTAGCCCATTCTCAAGGGTTTGTTGTGCAAAATGTTCGTCCTTCATGTTTTGTTATGTCATCATTTAATCGTGTATCGTTTATAGAATCAGTTTCTTGTTCGGATTCTGATGAATCAAATTCAAATCATCAAACAACTGAAAACAGTTGGTTAAATTCGGGTAATTTTGAACAAATTGAAGAAAAAAAAGACCGATTTCCGATGAAACAGATATTACAAATGGAAGCGAATTGGTACACAAGTCCAGAAGAGGCTGCTGATGGTTCAAGTTCTTGTGCTTCTGATGTTTATCGGTTAGGTGTTATTCTTTTTGAGGTATTTAATTATTTATTATTATGTTATAAACTTATAATTTGATTGCTTATAGATTTATACAAATATTGTAATTAAAATTTACAGTTATATTGTACAAGTAGTTCAGCAGAAGAAAAGAATTCAACTATGTCTAGCTTACAACATCGTGTTTTTCCTCCACAAATGTTATTAAAATGGCCTAAAGAAGCTTTATTTTGCTTGTGGTTATTGCATCCCGAGCCTGCTAGCCGCCCAAAAACCGAGTGAGTTTTTTAATTATATTTTAAAATATGTATTTAGGATATGAATATTCGAGAATATAAAGTTTTGATATTGTATAGTTTGCTAAATATATTGTTCTAAGGTTTTTTGTTTAAAATAATGACGTACTTTTATATGTGTACGTTTTAGCTGTAGTACATTTTTTGTCTAAAAGATGGTCATGTACCTTACTTTTATACTCCCTCCGTCCCACAAAAAAGTTCTCATTTCTAATGGGCACAAGTATTTAGGAGAGAGTTAGTGGTGGGGTCCATGGTTATATTTTAATTAAAATATAAGGTTTTCTGGAGAGAGAAAGTGCTTTTAGAAGATAATTAGTGGTGGGGTCCATAGTTTTAATATTATTTTATTAAGTGGTCCCTCACCATTTGAGAAATGAGAACTTTTTTGTGGGACAAAATTTAGAGGGGAAATGGGAACTTTTTTGTGGGACGGAGGGAGTATTATGTAAAAAAATTATATTTTTATTATATTGGGCCGAAGTGCCGAACACAACAATTAGTCCATCATAGTACTTGCATAAATAATGTTATTTTATTTGGGCTATTTTAATAATATCACTATATTATTGAGCTGAAAATTACTAATCTGCTCATCGTTGGGCCCAAGCCCAAAACACATTTAGTCAAACCCAATTAAACAAAAACCAACCCATTTATGACAAATAAATGAATTACCCGAACCGTCTTTAACCGAAACCGATTAGTTTTCATTTTTTAATAACCAAAATTTCGGTTTTGGTTTGGTTAGAAAACATTTTTTAGTGATCCAATCGGGACAGAGAACCATCTTTTAGTGACCATTTTGTACAAAATATTGTACAATGAATGACTAAACAAGGACCAATGTAAAAATAACATTATTTTAGGCAAAAAAAATTTAATTTCTGTTTTTTTCATGATATTAGTGAAGTGATGCAAAGTGAATTTCTTAACGAACCTAGAGATAATTTAGTTGAACGAGAAGTAGCAATAGAGCTTAAATAAAAGATCGAAGAACAAGAATTATTACTCGAATTTCTTTTAATGCTACAACAAAGAAAACAAGAATCTGTAGACAATTTATGCAGAACTATATCATTTCTATCTTCTGATTTACAAGAAGTTACAAAATTACAAACTTCAATTCGAGATCCAAATCTTGGTGATGAAGATTCTGCATGCTCGGGATCAAGAAAACGAATCAGAAATGCAGAAATATCCAATAATAATCTTCAAAACGATCATACAGATCGAGAAAATTCAAACTTTAAAAGCTCAAGATTGATGAAAAACTTCAAGAAACTTGAATCAGCCTACTTTTTAACAAGACGTAGAGCATTGAAAACGTTAACAACCACAAAAACTTTAAAAAATGCACAAATTAGCAGTGAAAAAAGTTCTGCAAATAATTTTCCGGCAAGAAATCGGTTTTCTGAAAGTAAACAAAATGGATGGATTAACTCGTTCTTGGAGGGATTATCGAAATATTTATCGTTTAAGGATTTAAAAGTTAAGACGGATTTAAAACAAGGTGATTTGTTGAATTCTTCAAACCTTGTATGTTCTCTAGGGTTTGATCGAGATGGTGAATTTTTTGCGACAGCTGGCGTTAATAAAAAGATTAAAGTTTTTGAATATGATTCGATTTTGAATGAAGATCGGGACATACATTATCCGGTTGTTGAAATGTTGAGTAGATCAAAGTTAAGCAGTATTTGTTGGAATAATTACATTAAAGGACAGATTGCTTCCAGCAATTTTGAAGGTGTTGTACAGGTATAACACTCAGTTCTTTTTTTTTTTAATTTTATTTAATTTAATGTAACCAACTTTTTTAGGAAAGAAATTAGTTCGTTGTGGTTTAAGGCAACCAAGTTAATGGAAAAATCAATTTAAGGTAATCTGATTAGATTGCCGGTCAAAGTTGCTGACATGGCAGGTTACATGTCGGTAAGTTTTGACCATGTTGACTTTTTTTGCTGATGTGGTGCTGACATGTCACTTGAAAACGAGCTAAATTAGGTCATAAGTCATAACCCAACTTTCTACGCGAGAAAAAAGTCTAAAAACCATGGAACATTGAAATATTTGGGATTTAAGGTAACCAATTTACAAAAAAAATAAAATCAATTCACGGTAATTTGATTAGATTGCCGGTCAATATTGATGACGTGGCAGTTGATGTGTCGCTAAGTTTTGACCATGTTGACTTTTTACTGATGTGGAGCTGATGTGTTACATCACAAGTTAGGTCATAGTCGTAATTCGTAAATCCTAACTTTTGAAAGTTAAAAATTTATTGCTGCCTAAAAAAAGTGAGTTATTTTTCTATGCAATTTGCCTTTTTCATGTCAAAATTGATGACGTGGCTCGTGACATATCAATAAGTTTTGACCATTGTGACTTTCCCCGACGTGGCACTAGGTCATAACCTTAAATCCCAACCGAAAGTTTGCTACCTTTTCATGCCAAAATAAAGCTGATTACTTTTCTATGCAATTTTTTTTATAAAAAAAAAGTCATTAAAATTAATTTAATTTATAAAAATTTCAGATATGGGACGTAACACGAAACCAAATATACATGGAACTGAAAGAACACGAACGACGTGTCTGGTCAGTTGACTTTTCAACAGCAAATCCAACATTACTTGCAAGCGGGAGTGATGACGGTTCCATTAAGCTTTGGAATATCAATCAGGCAATTATATCATCAGCTTTCAAATCACACTAAACGTACTGCATTAATCTAATTATAAAAAAAACAATTAATAATAATAATAATAATAATTAATCTCGATATTTAATATTTTTTTTTTTTTTTTTTTTACTGCAGGGAGCGAGTGTGGGTACAATTAAAACGAAAGCAAATGTTTGTTGTGTTCAGTTTGGTTCTGATTCTGGGAACAGTTTGGCGTTCGGGTCAGCTGATCATAGGATTTATTACTATGATTTAAGGAACCCGAGTGTGCCCGTTTTCACATTAGTTGGACATAATAAAACAGTTAGTTATGTTAAGTTTGTGGATCCAACAACTCTTGTTTCGTCTTCTACTGATAACACGTTGAAGTTATGGGATTTATCTGAGAGCAGTTCACAAATTGTTGATTGTCCGATTCAGTCTTTTACGGGTCATATGAATGTAAAGGTATGTAATTTGTTTATTTATATTTGGCCAAAATACATTTTAGTACCCTGAACTTGGTTGACTAGGTCATTTGCTAACCTGAACTATCAAAAGTTGCAACATGGTACCCTGAACTTGACAAAATGGTCGATTTAGTACCCTTACTCATTAATTTAATCGTATTTTCTTACTTACTAAAAATACATTGATATTAGAAGCAAATCACGTGAGAAAACAATACCAGATTAGTTAGCCAGGGTACTAAATTGACTACTTTGTCAAGTTCAGGGTGTCATGTTGCACCTTTAATAGTTCAAGGTAGCAGATGACCTAGTCAGCCAAGTTCAGGGTACTAAAATTGCATTTTGGCCATTTATATTTATAATATATTACGCGTGACTCAATTTATGACTTTTTTTTTGTAACTTTTTTCAGAACTTTGTTGGTTTATCGGTATCTGACGGCTATATTGCTAGCGGTTCGGAAACAAATGAGGTACTTTCGCTAACTGTTTTCAGTTGTTTATTACCTAACTGCTATGAATTTTAATACATAATTGATTATCATTATAGTTAAAAATAAATAATTAAATAATATTGAAATTGTAAACAATATGTATTTTCAGGTATTTGTATATCATAAAGCTTTCCCAATGCCTGCATTATCATACAAATTCAACACCACAGATCCAATATCAGGAGATGACGTGGACGATTCTGAACAGTTCATCTCATCCGTCTGTTGGCGTACTCAATCTTCCACATTAGTTGCTGCAAATTCCATGGGAAATATCAAGCTTTTGGAAATGATTTAATTAATAAATCATTTTTCAAAAATAAAAAAATAAAACAATTATTATCTGTTGTTTGTTATTCTGCATAGCCATTTTCGTGTTTCGCATAGGAAAAGACGGTGTATAGAGACTGAAATTTTGTCAGTTACTTTGAAGGTTGCAAATTATTTTGTAAATTGTGAGTTCAAATCTCATTAAAGATATTCGAGCTATATAACTGACATGTATGTTAGTAGTAATAAATGTGTTTCAAAATAAAATAAAAGTACAGGTTTTTATATTAATGAAAATGTAAGTAATATATTTTAGTCATTTGAAATGAACAAATATTAATATTTAAAATTTAATTTATTATAACTTATAGAAAATAAAATAACAAATTGTTAGACAATAATTAGGCATGTGCAAATTGAACCGAGAACCGACCGGAATCGCTGGACCCAACCGAGATACATCGGTTCAGTTCTCGACTTCTCGGTTCTATTATTTTTATGAAAAATCAGTTCTTGGTTCTAATTGGTTAAAACCAGGTCCAAAACAGAAGAAAAAAAGTCGAAGAAATTACCTCCGTTGTCGATTCGGTTCGGTTCCGGCTGGTTCTCGTCCGGTTCAGTTCGGTTCCGAGCATCATCGGTTCGGTCCTCGGTCCGACAAAAACCATTTTTCGGTTCTCTGTTCTAGTCGGCCCGGTTCTTGATCCGGTTCAAACGAAAGTGTGTTCGCGAACACATCATTAAGAAGATAAACAAACATAAACGAACCAACGTATATCAAGTTTTGTTTTTGAACGATACCTTATCTGCTCCTATGTATCCATAACTGTCAGGATCGATTAATTATGAATGAGTTAATTAACACCTTAGATCTAATTGATAATAGAAGTTGCAGCGGATCAACACTATATCAATGTATTAAGAACAATGAACTGTAAACCAATATGCGAAAATATTAAGAACACAGTTTCACAAAAAGCTTCAATGTATATTATTGATTCACAATACACACGTACGTTTACAATTCGTAAGGAACTATTTATAATAGTCCTTGAAGCCTAACTATTTACCCTAGTTATTCTAGGACTTGATTTACATTCGAATTATAAAGATATACATTGAATTACATTCTATAACTATTTCTGCGAAGATCTCGGACTTGATATGTTCCATAAACGCGTATCAGTAGTAAAACTAATCACCAGTAGTAAATATGCAACGTCAGTAGTAAGTCTGGTGACCAGTAGTAAGTCCAAAACCATCATCAGTAGTAACTACTATTGATCAGTAGTATCTTCAATCTATGCTTTGATCAGTAGTAACTAAGTTATAGTCTTCACCAGTATCAACTCATCAGTAGTAAGTAATTCTGCCCCATCAGTATCAACCATAGTCTTTATCAGTAATAACTATGATCAGTACTAACTGCAGCATCAGTAATAAGTTGATCTGTGATCTGTTCCAACAATCTCCCCCTAAACTTATTGATTCTCTTTCAATCACATAAGTTTCTTTTGTTCTTCTTCTTTCTTTCTTTTCTCCAACGTTCTTTGATTCTGTTGATGTCTTTGTGCAATGATGTATTTGCTGTTTCTCTTTGTAAAATAATTTAATTTGTTCTGGAACATAACAGCATCATATGGTTTCATCATTGTATTTGTGAATATCTGATACATAGTCTTTTCAGAATGTGGATATTCTTTTTCATATAAGTATAGCTCACATACTTTGCCTGATTTTTCAAAGAAGTACATATTGGCAGTTGGAATCACATTCCAAGCATAAATATTTCCTGGATCTGTAAATTATTCTGGGTAGTTGTCTGGATAAAAGGCAGCATCTATCATTCTTGTCAAATATCCAGCACCAGACTCTTTCCATGATTTCTTTGACATTCTTGGTTTTCCAATGATCAGAAGCTTGATTACATCACTTCTTGAACATGAACTGATCAATTGTAACCATCCAGTAAATCTTTGTACAATTTTATCTTCCCTTATAATTTCTATGACATTGTTAGGCATAACCCTCCAATTGATGATTGGAATGTTCTGCAAGGGAGCAATTGGTACTTCAAGAACATGAATGATTTGTTCTGTTTTTTATTTCTTTTTAATACTATGTTCTTGAGTAACAACCTTTCTCTTCTTTGATTGGGGAGTTGAGGATTCACCAGTAATTGATGTACTACCAGTTTTGATTAATGTTGGATTGATTTGAATTAGGGCTTTTGATTTCTTTGCTTTTTTGCTTCTTGTTCAGCCAAATCCTTCTTCTTGGCAGCACAATATTTTTCAATAATAGTCATCATCTTCATTCTGCCAAAGGATTTTGCATTGTGCCCTTTTGTCTTTAAAAAATCAATCATATTGGTCTTCTGTTCAAATACATCATCAATTAATTCACTTTTAGTTTTCTTGCATTCAGAAACCAGTTCTTCAAGACATTGTATATGTTCTTCTTCAACTTTTCTGAGTCTTTTGAATTCTGCTTTTTGAGCTTCTATCGGAATGTCTTCTATTTGAACAGGTACTTGAACAGGTATTTCAATTTGATCCTTCTTCTGTTCAAGAGCTTGATACTTAGCTACTTTCTCCAAGTATCTCTTGTGCTTCACCTTCCATCTAGATTGTTTATCAGCTCTGACAAGATTTATCTTGTTCACCATGTAACGACCTTGTGCTCTGTTAGGGTAATCTTCATCATAGACTTCTTTACCCTTTCTAATATGAGCTGAAGGTGGAGGTGGAATATATTTCATATCAGGCACACCACTGATAATTATTGAAGGAGAAAATAACATAAGCTCATGTTGTTGAAGTACTTTTGGATGTGGAGGAAGTGAGCACTCATCAACCTCAAACCAATTCACATTATCATCAATGTCAGGTATGATAAGTGGTTGATCAGGTGTAGGTGGTTTGGTGATGATTTCAAATCTTTCTCTTTCAATTAGCTCTGGTAACTTCAGATCTTCCTCTTCAGTAGTAACCAAGGTAGTTACTACTGATCCTTCAGGAGTTACTACTGATAGGGCATCAGTAGTATTTGGTGCAATTATTTCCTCTTCTTCATTTACTACTGCTATGATATCAGTAGTAGGAGTTACTACTGATACTTATTGTTTAGCTTGTTCTTCCATATGAGCAGTAGTAATAGGCTCATCATTAATATCCATCTTTTCTTGGCCTTCATCTACAGTTGTTTCTTTTAGATTTAGGAGAGAGGATGCTGCTGCTGCCTTCATCTACAGTTGTTTCATTAATATCCATCTTTTCTTGGCCTTCATCTACAGTTGTTTCTTTTAGATTTTGGACAGTAATAACTCAAGTTCTGGGATACTGCTCTGATACCACTTGTCAGGATCGATTAACTATGAATGAGTTAATAAACACCTTAGATCTACCCTCATCACTTCTTGGTGATTCATTGGGTTGTTTAGACACTCTCTTCTTCCTAGAAGAAGCAGAAGTGCCCCCCTTGTGGTTTCTTGGCACCGGGGTCCTTTAAGTAATTCCTCAAATGATTCATCACTTAAAGTTGCCGAGGTCTGGGTCTTAGTTATGTTTTCACTATCCTGTGCACCCACCTTTGGGGCATCAGTAGTGAAAGCCCTCGCCTCATGTCCTCTCTCCTCCTTGGAGGACAACTCTTTGAGCCTGGGGTGTGACTCGATTTGTCCCCTGGTGTCCTTGAAGGAAGTTTTCTTCCTTTTATAAGTTGTGGAAATATTTTGGGTTTTATTTGGTAGGTCTTCCACAGAGTGAAGAGTAGCACTCTGCAGATTTATTTCAAGTTCCTGGGACACATTCAGGACTTCTATTTGTGAGGATGATTGAGTGACTATTTGGGGTGGTGTTTGGGCTGCATTTGGGGGTGATGGAGTGGGTTGAGGTTCAATTTGGGTTGTATCTATGATTGAACCCTCTCCAAGTTGTGGTTGATCTTTGATCATATTAGGAAACAAAGGGGTTTCCTTGCCCGAAAATTTAAATTGTTTTCTCATATTTGAGAAAACTTTCTTGTTCAACTCAGGAATGATAAAAATGTTTTTGGGAGTTGACAAGTTTTGCAATTCACAATGTATAATATGTTGAAGAAATCTGGGATACATTAGAAATTTTGAGGAACTAAGATTTCCCAACATACCTTAAAAAATCATATATGAAAAATAAATACTTGGCCTGTGCATAAACAGACAACAGCAGAGGCTATTGCCTTATTAAACTCATTCCAAGTACTTCTTTTTGGAGAAATGCAATGCTGAATAGTATGTACAAGAAATTTCCATTGTGGGGAGAGAAGACCTTTTTGAAAAGTTACTATGTCAAGTCTTCCCTCATAACCCATTTTATTTAAAATTTCAGCAATGAATTCCTTAGGAAGTGTAAACATACCTGCATCATCATGTAGTTGTAGATGGTGTCGAATCGATTGTTCAGTGATTGTGATAGTCTTTCCATCCACCGATGATTTTATCATAGGCACAGTTGCACCTTCTGTTCTTTCAGCATTGGTCCAGAAATCCACCAAGTGCTGTTGATATGCTCTCGGATTTACAGTTAGAGCGAACTTAATGTATGAGTTCTTCAAGAATTGTACGATTGGTCGAAAGTCTTTTGTACCATCTGGATTTCGTAGAAACGCACACATATTGTGGAACTCTGAGAATTTGAGATCTGTTTGAACATTGAGAGATTGTAGAGTTGCCATTGTTGTTGATGTTGATGTTTTGATCTTTTGATTTGAGAGAAACAAGTAAGAATATATGTTACTGGTGCAAGGTTTTTAATCGTAAGTTAGGGTTTATCGAGAGGATTTAGCAAATCGAAGTGAAGATAATGCTAAACTAATCGACTGCCGCCTTTTATATCTTTCGATTAATCCTGCAAAACGACTAAATTGCCCTTCGAATCATAACGTAACGGTTATTTTCATGGGGGTTAGTTTGGTAATTTTGTCGAGAAATACCAGTAGTAAATTAGATGTCAGTAAGAAAACATCAGTAGTATCTACGAACATCAGTAGTAACTAAGGATGTTTACATCAGTAGTAACTGTAGACATCAGTAGTAATTGTAGACATCAGAAGTAACCACCAACACACAAGACCAGTAGCATATGTGAATACCAGTAGTACTAACTTACCAGTAGTATTTATGTAAACCTAATACACACCAGTAGTATTGTTCTACCAGTAGTATTTTGTGCACATTCCTACACACCAGTAATACAGACCTACCAGTAGTAAAACACTTAAACAAATAAATAACTTTTTACAACAAAAACTTTACACATGATTTTAAGTGAGATTTTAATTTATCAAAATCATTCCAATACTGCTAACCAAGAAGTTGAATCTTCCTACATCAAATGCTTTTGTAAAAAGATCTGCTAATTGATCATCAGTATGAATTTTAACTACTTTGATTAATTTCTTTTCATTGCAATCTCTTATAAAATGAAATCTTATTTCAATGTGTTTGGTTTTAGAGTGTTTTACTGGGTTGTTCACAATACTAATAGCACTTTGATTATCAATAAAAATAGGAGTTTTAAGGATAGAGATACCAAAGTCTAGAAGCTGGTTTTGAATCCAGAGTACTTGAGCACAACAAGCAGATGCAGCTACATACTCTGCTTCAGCAGTTGATGTTGATACATTTGTTTGCTTTTTACATTGCCATGACACCAGTCTTGATCCAAAGAATTGACATCCACCAGTAGTGGACTTTCTATCTTGACATTCACCTCCATAGTCACTATCTGTGTAGGCTATGAGTTCAAAGGGTGAATCATATGGATACCATAGACCAAGTGATGGTTTGCCTTTCAAGTATCTGAATATTCTTTTGACAGCCTGCAAGTGTAGTTCTTTAGGTCTTGTTTGATATCCTGCACACACACAAACACTATACATAATGTCAGGTCTTGATGCAGTTAAGTACATCAAAGAGCCTATCATTGATCTATATAAGTGTTCATCTACATCCTCCCCCTCAATATCAGGATGTAGGTGTTTGTGTGTTTCCATTGGTGTACTTGCATTCTTGCAGTCTTTCATATCAAACTTCTCCAAGATGTCTTTAACATATTTTGATTGGTTTATCAAAATACCATCTGTTCTTTGACTGACTTGGAGTCCAAGGAAGAAGTTCATTGGACCCATAGAGCTCATCTTGAATTTAATCTGCATCAGTTCTTCAAATTCTTTGCATAGTAAATCATTGGTTGAACCAAAGATGATATCATCTACATAGATTTGTAACAGTAGTATATCATCTTTGACTTTCTTTGTGAACAAAGTTTTGTCAATGGCTCCTCTTTTAAAATTATTCTTTAATAGATATGATGATAATGTATCATACCATGCTCTTGGTGCCTGATGTAGGCCATACAGAGCTTTATCTAATTTGAACACATAATCACCATGTTTTGGATCTTCAAAACCTGGAGGTTGGCATACATAGACCTCTTCTTCAATCTTCCCATATAGGAATGCACTCTTCACATCCATTTGATAGACTTTGAACCTTTTGAATGAAGCATATGCTAAGAATATTCTTATTGCTTCAATTCTAGCAACATGAGCATATACTTCATCATAGTCTATTCATTCTTCTTGAGTGTATCCTTGGGCTACAAGTCTGGCTCTGTTCTTGATTACTATACCTCTTTCATCTTTCTTGTTTCTAAAGATCCACCTTGTTCCAATGGCTCTTTTTCCTTTAGGTAGAGGCACAAGTGTCCAAACAGCTTGTAATTTGAATTGAAGGAGTTCTTCTTGCATTGCCTCAATCCAGTTTGAGTCCTTCATTGCTTGTTGAATCTTCTTTGGTTCATCCTGAGACAGAAAGCATTCAAACATACATTCATTAGCAATTAAACTTATATTACACATGTTTGCAGTTAAGCTTTTGTTTAGTTTGCTTCTTGTTTGCAGTGGTGAGTTAACATCACTTAGAACAAGGTCTAATGGATGGTTCTTCTGAGTCCTTGTTGTTGTAGCTCTATCAACTACTAGTTGATTTTCAAGATTTGACTCATTTGTCTCAGGAATTTGCTCCTCTAAAGATTCTTCATTGTCATTAATGTTTGGTTCATCATCATCTTGATCAGAATTGCTACTGTTGTTATCTTCATGGAGATCAGTAGTATTGTTGTTGTTACTGGGATCAGTAGTATCTTGAGAATTGAGGTTATTGCTAGGACCAGTAGTGTTTTGAGTACTATTATTGGTACCAGTAGTATTTGACTTACTACTGTCCTCATTCTCAGAGTTACTACTGCTTCCAGAACTTGAGTTATTACTGTCCTCAGTATTAACTATGGGAGCAGTATCAACTACTATGTATCTCATCTCATCTTGACCAGTATTAACAGATGATGTTCCTTCCTTTTGAGTATGACAATTTGGATTACCTGCATTGACATCCATGTTAGAATTAAAGGATTTGGTTAGATTGTCTATGTTAAATAGCCAATCTGGACCATTTCCTTGTTCATTAGAAACATTTTCATTAAAGGATACATTGATGCTTTCTTCAATTATCCTTAATCTCTTGTTGAATACTCTGTATGATTTGCTTTGAGTAGAGTATCCCACAAAGATTCCATCATCAGCTTTGCAGTCAAACTTACCAATTTGTTCTCTTGTAATCAGAATAGTACAAGGACAACCAAATGATTTTAAAAAACTTATAGAAGGTTTTCTTTTATTAAAAAGTTCATAAGGTGTTTTAAAATGTGGCTTAACTATTAATACTCTGTTCTGTACATAACAGGCAGTATTAACAGCTTCTGCCCAAAAAGTGATTGGTAACTTCGAATCTGCTAGCATTGATCTTGCTGCTTCAATGATGGTTCTATTTCTTCTTTCAGCTACACCATTTTGTTGTGGAGTTCTAGGTGAGCTGTATTGCCTGTCAATACCTTTAAGATCACAAAAGTTAATTAAGTTAGCATTTTTAAATTCTGTGCCATTATCACATCTTATGGCTTTAACTTTTTGATCTGATGTATTTTCAAGTTTAACAATTAAGTTCTTGATGAGTTCACTTGTTTCATCCTTTGTCCTGAGAAAGAAAACCCATGTATATCTGGAAAAGTCATCAGTAATAACAAGACAATATTGTTTCTTTCCAATACTCATTACATTTGTAGGTCCAAATAGGTCCATATGTAAGAGTTGTAAAGGAACAGAAATAGAATTCACATATTTGGACTTATGAGAAGTCTTGTGTTGTTTACCTTTTAGGCATGCAACACAATGATGATCAAACATGAATTGTTTTTGAGGTAGTCCAATGACCAATTTTCTTTTTACTAAATTGTTCATGTTTTTGAAATTAGTGTGACACATCCTTCTATGCCATAGTTCTGATTCAGTGGTGTTTGCCTTGGATATAAAACAGTTGACCTCATTTGAAGAAATGAGTTCTCCCCCTATATCCAGGCAATACACATTGTTTCTCCTTGGAGTTCTTAAAACAACATATTTTCATCTAAAATAAAGTCAGGAGAAAGAATGATGCACTCAATGTCTGTGAAAAGAATTTTGTTCTTTTTATCACAAACTTGAGACACACTGACTAGATTGTATTTTAGCTCAGCTACATAAAATACATCATCAAAGGTAATTTTGCCATTTGTAACAGTACATTTACCTGTAATCTTACCTCCCTTTGGGTTCTCACCAAAGGCCACATATCCTCCATCAAATGACTTGAAATCTTTAAGAATTTGCAGATTTCCAGTCATGTGCCTTGAGCATCCACTATCAATATGCCATGTTCTACCTTCTTCAGGGATCTGAATGCTCTGCACACGTGAGTAAATGATTAGTTAAGTTTGGGAACCCAAGCTTTATATGTCTTGGGTTCATCCTTTGAGAAATCAGATTTAGAACAGTTAACTTTAAACATTTTTGGTACCCATACCTTTTTAGTACTGGTATTCTGTTTTACTACTGCTCTTTTAGATTTTTCAGAGTTTACTACTGATCTTGGTCTATACCCATTGTTTGTAGCTTTTGAATACTTTACTACTGATGGACCAGTAGTATTTGGGTACTTACTATGTTTAGAATGACTAGTAGTGTTTTGAAATTTTGGTTTGGTAGCAGTAGTATTTTTGAAATTAGGGTTGTTACCAGTAGTGTTTTTGTACTGGTACCAGACAGCATTATAATTAGGGTTACCACCAGTAGTAAAATTGTTAAAGTTTTTACTGGTGTTGGAAAATTTAAAATATTGTTTATTTTGATTTGATTTTCCATTGTTCTTGAAGTAATTGCTGTTCTTTGGGCTTCCAACTCTTCTACTTTGCACAAACCTTAATGAACTTCTTCCAAATTTTGGTGTTTCAGCAATTGGAGTTTTTGTTTTATTTACTACTGAAGGACCAGTAGTATCTTTTAACTTCTGTGTTTTTGCTTTTTCTTTAGAATTTTTAAATTCTTTAAATTCTTTATAATTAATTGGATTGAAGTGACAATCATTTGCTAAATGGTTTACCTTGTTGCATATAACACATCTTAATTTCTTACCTTTAGCACCTTCAGGTTTTCTTTGATCTAAGAGTTGATTTCTATTTCTTTCATTTCCCTTTTTTAGAATTTTTGGTATATTTTCTGCATTATATTTAGGAGAATTTTCTTCACTTTGTGCTGTGTGAAAACTTGTATCAATTGAGTTTGGAGATTCAGTTTGAAAGATTGTAAATTCAATTGAGTTTGTAGTTCTATCATCATCAGAAAAATCATTTGATTCGGATGTTTCAGTATTAGATTTAGTTTGATTTTCACTTTTTAATTCATTAATTATTCTTTCTGAACTGTTTTTCAGTGGAGGAATGAATTTATATGGAGGTGGTACAGCATGATATCCCACTCCATGAACAACTTTTTCTGTAGTTTGATTATTAGTTAATTCATCAAGAATTTTAGTGCTTCTTTCAAATTTCTTAATTGTCAATTTATTTTGTTCAATTTCAAGTTGACATTCTTCTAATTTACTTGTTAATTCTTTATTTTTTAATTCATAGAAGTCTTTCTCATCTACAGCTTGAAGCAATTCTTCCTTTATCCTTTGATCAATCATCTGGTACACCTTTATCTGATGTTCTTGATCAGCAATCACACCATCAAATTCATAATTTCTTCTTAGTGCTTTTGCTAAATCTTCATTTAATTTAGTATTTTCTTTTTCTAAATTTTTAACAATTTTAATACATTCAGAAGTACAAGGTTTAGGTTTTACCTCAGATTTGCTGTCTGTAAAGGCCATAAGAGCTTGATTTTGAGCATGCTCTTCTGCTTGGAAGCTCCAGTCATAGCCTTGTCCTTGTTGTGAAACAAGAGCAGTTGATTTTGATCTTTTGTCTGGCTGAGGATATTCTTTTGCAAAGTGACCAAGATTGTTACAGTTGTAACATTTGACTTTAGTTTTGTCAAATCCAGCTTTGTCACCTTTGTTGTAGTTGAGACTTGTCCTACCAGTCCTTTTTAAGAACCTTTTGGTTCTCAGGCTCAGCATAGCCATCTGCCATTTGAGATCCATCTCCTCAAGATCATCAGGATTCAATTGTTCCAAATCATCACTAATTAGTGCAGTATGCACATGACTAGTGAAAAAGGATTCTCTTGCAGCATCTTCACAATCTGCAGCCTTTCCTGTGGCAGTTTCTTGACCTTGACATGTACTAGATACAAATGCAGCATTATTAGAAGAAGTAGAAGGGTTCTTTTGATTTACCTCAGTTTCAAATACTCTGAGATCATTGTAGAGTTCATCTAACTCCTTTTCTTCTAGTGCATCTCTCTGTCTGTATATCACTGTGTACATGGCCTATTCTTCACTAAGAGACCTTAGGAACTTCATGTTAACATCTTCTTGATCCATCTTAACCCCAACCTGGTTAAGTTCACCAATTAGCTTGTTGAATCTGTCAAACACTTGAGTGAGTGTCTCATTGGGCTTTCCTTTGAAGTTTTCAAAGTCTTGCTTGAGAACAGACTTCATGTTCCTCTTGGTGCTCTTGGTGCCAACGAATCTCTTCTCCAGTTCTTGCCACAGCACCTTTGCATCATCATATTCAACAAAGAGATGTTGATAGTCATTAGGAATGGCCAGTAGGAGAGTGCTTAGAGTTTTGAGTTCGATGCCTCTGTCTTTCTTCTCCTTCTCACATTTGAGTTTGTCTGCTTCAGTTGCAGAACTGGTTGCTTGAGCAGGACCAGTTTTGTTTCCTTCAATGACAACTTCCCACATGGAATAATCAGTAATAAGCATGTATTGCTTGATACGATTCTTTCACATCCCAAAGTTATTGGGAGTGAGTATAGGGATTTTGTTAGCTTGAGTGCTTTCATTATTATCAGTCATGATTAATAATGTGTGTGTTTTAAAGATTAAAACTTTTTGTTGTTCTTAAAAATCGTAGATCTAGAACGAATAAGCTCTGATACCACTTGTCAGGATCGATTAACTATGAATGAGTTAATTAACACCTTAGATCTAATTGATAATAGAAGTTGCAGCGGATCAACACTATATCAATGTATTAAGAACAATGAACTGTAAACCAATATGCGAAAATATTAAGAACACAGTTTCACAAAAAGGTTCAATGTATATTATTGATTCACAATACACACGTACGTTTACAATTCGTAAGGAACTATTTATAATAGTCCTTGAAGCCTAACTATTTACCCTAGTTATTCTAGGACTTGATTTACATTCGAATTATAAAGATATACATTGAATTACATTCTATAACTATTTCTGCGAAGATCTCGGACTTGATATGTTCCATAAACGCGTATCAGTAGTAAAACTAATCACCAGTAGTAAATATGCAACGTCAGTAGTAAGTCTGGTGACCAGTAGTAAGTCCAAAACCATCATCAGTAGTAACTACTATTGATCAGTAGTATCTTCAATCTATGCTTTGATCAGTAGTAACTAAGTTATAGTCTTCACCAGTATCAACTCATCAGTAGTAAGTAATTCTGCCCCATCAGTATCAACCATAGTCTTTATCAGTAATAACTATGATCAGTACTAACTGCAGCATCAGTAATAAGTTGATCTGTGATCTGTTCCAACAATAACGGGACTTGAACATATGACCAATATGTCATGAGCAACACATTACACCAATACCAATCAACTAATACAAAATAATTTATATATAATCTTATACGATTGTTTGTGCTTATTTGTCTAAGTGAAATGATTTTAGTTAAGATACTTAATGTATAAAGTTGTCGAATAAAAATGAATGAACATACACAAACGAACGTTAACGAACAAATTATCAAACGTAATTGAACGAACGGACCTCTATTCGTATTTGTTTGTTTAACTAAATGAACATAAATCTTGTTTGTCTTTATTTATTTACCTAAACAAACAAACATAAACGAACTCCCGCCGGATGTTTGGTTTATTTACAAGAGTATAAACTAGAGTACTTTAATCTGTATGTGAAAAAAAACATAATGATATTTGTTTCTTCGAAGCAGGACATGTTTTTCCCTAATTTAAGGATGAAAGTCGGGCGGTTTGATTAAATAAAGACTATTTAATCAATAAACCTTGATTTGCTGTCAACAATTGATTCCATGGTTGCTCTTCTCTTTAACAGCATCTACCTTTTACTTAGAGATTTCCCAAATGATACTTGAAATATTTGCTTATTGCTACCCCTTGTTCACATTACATCTAATACTAATAATAATAATAATAAATAAACAAATAAACAAAAATATATTTGAATACTATGGTTTATAAAATAAATTTTTGTCAAGGTTTAAACGAAACGGATACATGTATTTGTATGCATATAAAGTTATTTCGAAAATAATGTGGCTTCACTGATAAAATGTTTAAATAACCTCTTTATACGTTATAGTTTTATACTTCCTAATATTTCACATAATTTGTATATTCTTACATATCTCTCTTGATCGCTTAGTATTGTAAGTTTATATACGTCACATATTTTTGTCATACATGATACATACTGTAATAGATCTTTACAATATCTATATACTCATCACATCACACACTTTTAACCGTTGAGGTCCTTACATATGTAGCTCTCTACCTCCAGATTAATATATGAGTGTCTACATCTTCCTCTAAAGTGCTTTCATTGGTATAACTGTTTTACTTACTAATAATCTAATATAAATAGATACTAATTTTAAAGGTTAGTGGGTCCACTTTAATGAAATAAAGTTGTACTCCCTCCGTCCCACAAAAATGTTCCTATTTTTCCTTAAAATTTTGTCTCACAAATAAGTTCTCATTTCTTAAATTTGAGGGGTCCACCAAATAAAATAATATTATTACCAACGATTCTAACAATAAAATATTTTCTCTCTTTAATCTAACCTTATATATTAATTAAAAGAATTAATAAGGACCGCAATACTAACTATCTTTTATAAGTTTGTGTCTAATAGAAATGAGAATTTTTTTTTAGACGGAGGGAGAATTTAATACTAACTTATAATATATGAGGATGTTGAAAAAGCCAAATATAAGCTTTTTCCTCTCCTTTTCTTAATTTCCTTCCCTTTGACTAATTAGTACATTTGTTAATGCGCATGTGCCTGTAGCATATGGTTCTTTTTTATCCTTAATTATCACAAAACCAGGAGCATCAGCATGCTTGTACATTCACTTGTGAATTTACTATCCCACCCTTGGCATGCCCTTCATTAGGTTCCATCACTTGGTCCTTCATGTCATCTTGCAACTTCAAATTTCGTACGGAATCAGACAAAGTTTAGTTTTACTAATTCATGTATTAAATATGAAATGCAACCCTAAATTAGTTGGCTCGCAAAAAAAAGTCGAAACCAGGTTACCAGAAAAATATATATGAAAATCATATTAGGATCATGTGATAGATGAGGGACGGTCTGGTGTGAGCCGGTTGGGGTTGTGAGAATTTCAACCTATTGGTAGGGCTTATTAATGTATAATTTGTGAGCCAAATTATATAGATATATGTGAAGGATTCAATAAGGTTTGTAATATAATAAAAAATTGTACTATATATGTTTATAATTGATTACTAACATGTTATTGTCTTTGAAAATCAGTTGTTTATGAACACCAACAGATAAGAAAAAGGACAAATTAAGGGCTTGAATCCAAGAAAATGACACCTTATTCTTTTGCTTATGTTTATCAACATGTAGTTTGTGTACAACATGGATTATTGTTGGATGGAGTATGGAGGGACACAAAAAAGAGACCATGAATTGACTTGTGAATTCTAAGTTTATGATAGAATGTAAACAAAACCATCATAAAAAACAAATTAAAAAGGTTGTTTCTAAACAAATCAACTCAACATAGTTATACCGTTATTAAGTTATTTTCTCTCGCACCATTTGGATAATACTAATCGGATAAAATACACGAGTGATTGAAAATCAATCGTTTGACAAAATTAAAACTCTAAAACACGTTAATTTTTTTAGTCTTCCCGTAATAAAACTGTGGAACACAGTGTAAGATCATCGTTGCTTGAATAATAGAATTTTGAATCACCCATGATAAATGGATCGATTTTCGTGAATCTTTAAAGGCTGTTTTATATACTTGAAGAGCCACCATTTTATTTTTATTAATTTTATACTTTACTACTAGTCCTGTTTTTATATTTATAGGTTAAAATTGTGTTTGTATTTTGTATACGTAAACAATAATTTTCTAGAAATTACAGGTTTGATTTCTTCTTTAGATAAACATTTACCACATATTTAGGGGAGTTTGAAAACAACTATGACAATGGTTAAATTACATACATCACGAGTATAACCGACCACCATAAGAGAGGATTCATAAACGGAATAATCTCTAAATTAAAAAAAAAAATGAACATAAAACTATTGAGTCATTAGGTGTTTTTGACGCATATTAAAAAAATTGGAATCCATAAAATTCTTACCAAATGCTTGCAACATTGTTGAACATTGCAAGTCAAACCGACCTATATGAGATAGAATTAATTATCAATTTAGACCAAAAAAAGTAAGAGACTTCCAATTAAGATTGATATACTTCAATCTTCCCAAAATACCCCGTGCGACTGGGAGACTTGGAGCAGTACTAACGGAGCAGCACTAAGTGGTGAGCAGTACTAACGAGCAGTAATAACTAGGTTGAGCAATATTAATGAGCAGATTTAACAAGGATTAGAGCAGTAGTAACAAGGTTGAGCATCACTAACTCGGACACGTGACGACGTTCTAGTGGAGTTGCACGGTCGCACGCTCGCGGGAGTAGTCGCACGGTCTATTTTAAGAAAAATTGATACTTAAGTCTATTCTTGGAGAAATTTTATTTCATTTGATCCAAATTTGGGAATCACCTGTAAGATACCCCCCCCCCCCCCCTAATCCTATAGTTTTTCTCCTTTTTCTTAAAAAAATATGTATATATATATACTAGTGTTTAATTTAACATTTTATTCATTTTACTTTTATCATACTCCTTCCGTCCAATTTTTATTGTGCATCTTACTATTTTAGTTTGTCCCTAAAATAAGTGTCAACTTCAAATTACAACCAATCATATGAATTTTAAGTGGGTAAATATGAGATTTTATTGGTGGACAGTGTAATAATTGCATTTTTTAAAACTGTGTGCCGTTTGTCTAGTAGACAATTAATCTGAGACGAACGGAGTAGTATTTAAATTTTCCGCACTTCGCGACAAATTTGCAAAGATACAAATTATATTTAAAAAAGAAAAAGAAAATTGTACTATTTATATATCGTACATTTATCCATGTAAAATATTATTTAAGTGATACAATTTGCAACACGTGTATCTACTATTTGATACAGGAAAATTAAGTGCATAAATGTATAATCAAATTTAATACTTCTTCCGATTCAAAATAAGTGATATGTATCAAAATAAGTGATACATTTAAAAAATATACCTAATTTGGTAAAACGTAGTAGGCACCACATCCACTAACTACATATTTTAATAAAGTGAAATGACATCTTTACCCTTACTTTTACTTTTAAATATCATTAACTTTACTTTATTCAAAAATTATGGGACCTATTTTTTACTAATCATTCAATTAATCTAATTTAACCTTCATTATAAAATTTTGCTTCAAAAATCATGAAAGCAACAATGTATCACTTATTTTGAATCGGAAGAAGTATCAAACTCAATATTATTGAAAAAAAATTAGTCTTACCTACATAAATGTAATGACGACATAGTTTTTATACTATTATTAAATGTGTTTATGTTAACACTTGGTACATTGTATCCGCTTAAAATTCAATCTAGTGAAGACTTATAGAATTAGTTAAATTAAAATCATTAAAAGGGCTTTTTACAAGCGGTAATCTACATTTTATGTACGGGTTTAAATCTCGTTGTAAACATATTTTTTTTTGTTAAATAGGCTTTTCACGATAGTTTTCTCTTAGAATTAATTTTTTTTAAATGTTTATCCTGTCTCACTGAATAAATAAAAACATCTGACTCATTTTTTCTTATTTCTTTAGTGTCTAAACGTGTAAACTACTTTGTATGTAGAAAAATAGGTTTTCATCAAAACTTTACCAAAAACTGAAACAATGAAAATGTAGCCGCTAAACGGGTAACGGGTCGGGGATGAGTTTAAATTTTATACCCGAGAGCGGGTACGGGTCGGGTACGAGTCGGGTACGAGTTTTATAATACTCGCACCGTTTATACCCGACCCGAATATATATATATTAATTTATAATTTTTTTAATACATGTATAGCCCACTAGTCACTACCCAAACTTAACTCAACTCTTATCTCTCATTAGCACAATCTAATAATGGTTAAAATCTGACCCGTCTCCCGTTAGTCCATTACGTATTGAACGAAATAAGCCTGAACTAACTAAGAGTATTACTTCCTCCGATTCAAAATAAGTGATACACTTGGGGTTTCACGGTTTTTGAGGCAAAAGATTATAATGATGGTTAAATTAGATTAATTTGATGGTTAGTGGGGAATGGGTCCCACACTTTTTGAATAAAGTAAGGTTAATGATGTTTAAAAGTAAAAAGTAAGGGTAAAGGGGTCATTTCACTTTGTTAAAGTAGATAGTTAGTGGGTGTGAGTCCCATTTTTTTTGCCAAATAAGGAAACTTTTCAAAGTGTATCACTTATTTTGAATCACCCCAAAAAGGAAAGTGTATCACTTATTTTGAATCGGAGGAAGTAAGTGTTTTAGCTATTTTGTTTAATTTTTTTTATTGACCGGGTACCCGCCGGGTTCCCCGTACCCGGCGGGGATTTTTCTACCTGAACCCGACGCGGATTTGACCGGGTACGGGTATGGGAATAGCGGGTCGGGTACGGGTTTTGCAGTACCTGTTACTACCCGTCAGAGGCTGACCCAAAGGGTAGCCCGCAGTGGCACGAGACCCTACTCAAATTTTTTTCCACATGGTAAATTTTTTGTATTCTTTTTCGTATTAGATATGATGATACTATCGAATTAAAAAATATACCTAATAGCTTAAAACAAACTATAAAAACATTAACTATTAGCAAATAGTCCGACCCAAAGCCCAAAAAAAATTTAAACCTAATAAAAAAAACTTTGTGTTTTGTGTAGTTCTAAGCCAACATGTTTCCTCCATGCTCACCCGGCCATCCATAATCCACAATTTTAATCTCATTCTCAATCTATCTTGCATAGTTGCACATAAACACCGATTCTAAATTCAATCTAAGTATACCATAATTTCATCCACGTCTAAAAAGTCGGTATGTTTTATCCGTAAAAATTATGATGCTACTACTGGTGATAAGTTCTAGTTCCGCCCCTGCTACCCGTACCCATTTGCATCTCTAATCACAATCAATATCTCATACACTTTCAACTACACAATCTACACTTCAGTTTATCTCAATTTTAACAACAAAAATGAAAATTTCGGAAATGTGGTGTAAAGGTTCCCAATTTCGCTAAAAATGCCAAAAACTTTTACAATACGTATAAGATAATCATGCTAAATATTCAAATTCTCGCTAAATTTCAGCCATGTACAGCTAAATTTAGGGTTTTTACCGTACCCCACAGTCCACACACAAGAATCACATTTAGCAAAATTTAAGATGGATTGCTAAGAAGTATACACGCATGAAAATTAGAAAAACTGTTCACTAGTCAATACTTTCTCAACTTGTTCCACATAAGTATTCTTTATTTCTCTTTTTACCCACAAAATAATACAACCAAAATTCAGTTGTGCTTCACATCATCAACTTTGGTAAAGTTGTCACATCACTTTACAATTCTTAAAATATTTCCAATTTGGTATATTTCAATATTCTCTTGCCATAGCTATATGTATATAATATACTTATGCCCTTGCTTTTACCGATACGCAGAAGCAGAGCGATCAAATTCATTTTGGATCTTGGAGAATTGACAATCAATAACTTTAAGAATCTTTTACAAACTTATTTAACACAGGATAACGTTGTGTAAATATATTTATCAGATTCCTCTTATAAGTTCACTTATACTAAATAAAAATAGTTGTAATTTGTAAACGACAACAACGATATCCAATTTCAACTTCGAAAATGATAATTGTAAAAGTAAATTGCTGTTTTAAATAATATATAACGCATGTATTGTTGTATCGACTTGTTACATATCCGTCCGAAATATAGTTATTATAAGGGAATTGATTAACGGTAGTAAATCAAAGGACCGGTGTAATATGAACTTAATTACAATTCATCGTTAAAAACTAAAAAGCATAAATTTAGTTAGAACTTATAGTTGAAAAAATAAACTAATTAGAGCCACTAAATACAACAACAGGTGTATGAAAGAGGTAATACCCAAAGGCCAAAGGTAAAGAGACAATCATATCTTTACTAGCAAATACGTATAAAATAAAGGGAGTGAATTTTACACAATATCATTTAGTCATGTACTACAATAGTTGTTTTATATGCTTGTACAGTTTACAGGAATACTTGTACAGTGTGATGAATGATCAAAAATTATGTGGTGTGAATATTAATTTCCATCAAATAAAGATTAGTAAATAAAGAAGGCCGAAACTGAATAACTCAAAATATAGAGGGACCAAACTGCATACAACACTAAACATCATGTAGGGGATTTGTAAATTTAGCCCTAAGTTGACACACATACAAACGTTGGATAATGAAGTCGACAGATAACGCAGCAAAACTTCAACCTCTTCAAATTCTCTTGTTTTTTCACATAAAAATCATCTTTTTCTCACCAAAATCAAATTTACAAAAACCCATAATGGAAATCAACTCAAGACAACATGATAACGAAAGCCCATCTCCGGCGAACTCTCCGGCAGGAACCGGCAGCAGTAGTAACAGCAATGGACACGCTGCCGGCGGTGGTTCCGTCCAGACTCCACCGTTAACTCCACGACCCGTTTCAAGATCCGAACCAAATCCATACCCAACAACCTTCGTCCAAGCCGATACAACATCGTTCAAACAAGTCGTCCAAATGCTAACCGGTTCATCCAAACCGGCACAACAATCAGATCCTCCCGGTCAAGCTGGACCGGCTCCGTCAAAGATATCAATCCCTCCGGTCAAAACTGACCAACAGAAGAAACAGGGGTTTAAACTTTACGAGCGTCGAAACAGTTTGAAAAACGGGTTGATGATTAACCCATCGGGTCACGGTTACGGTCACGCGCTATCGCCGCGCGTGCATGAATTGCTTTCGCCGAGCATTCTCGATTTTCCGGCGCTTGTTTTAAGTCCAGTGACGCCATTATCACCGTCGATTGGGAATTCGTCGGAGGAAAATAGAGCGATTGCGCAAAAAGGGTTTTATTTGCACCCGTCACCTAGGGCGGCGACGCCACGTGGGACGCCGGAACCACAGTTGTTGCCACTTTTTCCGGTGACATCGCCGCGGGTATCGAAGTCGGCGACTTAGATAATCAATTACGTTTTTTTTCTCTATGATTTTAAGGTTAGAGATCTTTTGCTTCAATTGTATAATTTGGATCTCTATAATTCAATCTCGAAATTAAAATAAATATTATTTTCTTAACTTCAACAAATTAATCATCCTTTTTAATGATTTTCCATTTAATTTGGATTTAATTAAAATTTTGAAAATTCAAATGGAAAAGAGTTGAACTTAATTGGTGACTTTTCTTATGCCGTTGCTTTTAACTCACTCAATTTTTTAATATGTACGAGGCAGCATGGCCCGTGCGATGCACGGGCTTTGTTTACTATAGGGAGTTGGTATAAACTGCAAAATACGAACAAAGCAAAGTGTGTCGGCAAAAATGTGAAGTAAATAAACATGAGTGCTTATATTAGCATAGCATAAAACATGTTATTCATAGGACATAAGTGTCACTACAAAGTTCTTCGTGCTTTGTATTTTATAAGTATAACTATGATAAACGATGTTATATCTTCAAGTGAGGTCAATAAGTTAGTGGTGCTTGAAAAGCAATGTTTAAAAGTTCATTAAAAAAGAAATAATTATAACTAATGTGTTTGCAACATAAATATATGTAAAGATAAGTCTAATTTAAAAAACTTTACACAGATTTTAGAAATTATAATTTTAAATATAATTTTAATGATAAGTCTAATTTATTCGTATTCAATTACTCCTTATGTGTTTAGAACATAATTTTTTTTTTAAAAGGGATAAATCTATATTTTTTTTTTTTTTGTTTTCCTATTGCCCCCTTTTTCCCACCTTCAGTTAGAGTTGGTTTCAATTTCCCACCTCATTTTCATTTGTATGCATGCATTTTTCTTGAAAATTTTAAATGTAAATTTAGGTTTTTTCCTTTTTATTTAACTTATAATTATATAGAGTGTACAAATCAATTCACCAAAGATAGAAAAGTAAATGCAGAATGAATAATGACCGTGGTTTTGGGTAATTGACCACCGTTTCTCAAGAATCACACAATAACTGGACATCTTTACGGTTCACCCCTTTCTTGCACTTCTCACTACCACATGAAGGGTAATAGCAACAGTTCTTTGTCCGGATACACACGATTTCAGCCTCAATCTGTGTGTCGAGATCCTCATAATTTGTAAAAAATCATAAAACTTTATATTAATTCAAGAACACTCTCAACATAAGGGCCACTGATGCAGATGCACATGATAACGATTTCAATGAAATTAGCCCACCATTTCTACAAATCCTTATTTAAATGTTAATTAATCAAGCATTCATACAACAAACCATTAACAATTTAATACCAATCAACAATTGCTCAAATCATACAAATGCCTAACCTTACATAATAATTAAAATGTAAATGCGTGTGTAGCACAATACCTGAAGAAGAGAAACAAACAGCTCATCAAACTCAATTTCAGTAACACGCATATTCGAATCCTGATATGATGACGTGGCATAATCAGAAAAGAATCAGGACCAAAGAAGGGCTGAGAAATCGACATGACATAAAACATTGAGTAGAGCATAGCAGGTTTGGCATAACGTGAATTGTTTTTAATTTTCAAATGAAACCTAAAGCAAAGAACTTGGAAAAAAGAAATTCATACATTTCTCCTCCATTATACATACTCATAAGACATCCAAAACATATTCAGTTAGTAACACAAATAAACAATATGGAAATTAAAATCGTGCTATTAAAACTAAGAAGGAAATAGTACCGTAGATAGAGAGAGAATCGTATTTGAGAAGCTTGAAATCCCTTTAATCACAGATAAATTATAGGGACGAATTAGTATAATGTGAGAGGGGGAATACATTTAAATTATTAATTGCGTTTGTAAAACGTTTTTGCATTAAAATTATTAATTGTGTTCAGTCTAAAATGTTCGTGGGATATGCAAACGCATGGCCAATATGGAAATGGTTTTTTTACCTAATATTAATTGCATGCAACATTAAATGCAATTAATGCATGAAACGTTTTTGCATTTCTTTTATATAGATTTGCATTTCTTTTAATGAATGAATTTGATGTTATTAATACTCAAAACGTTTGAGTATTAACGTTTGACGTGTCATATAAAACGTTTCAAAACGATTTTGGTGTTATTGCATGAATTTAATACATCATGGTTTTGTATCATGGTAATTAAGATATATAATTTAACTCTATTTAATTAAGATATGGAATTTAATGCAACATCAATTTTGAAACTCATTTTATATATATATATATATATATAGATATACTCCAATTATTATTTATATCATCAACGCTAGATTTCATTTATTTTGTTTGCATTGAACAGGCTTCAAATTTGAGTTTTATATTAAAATTAAAATGTAGAAAAATAATATTTCGTGTTTTTAATTCAACAATACTGAACATTTTCGATAGTATATAAAATTGTCACATCGTGTCAGCTCACTAACTTACATACTTTGTACTTTTCAAATTATACTTCCTCCGTTAAATAACTGATACACTTTTAAGTAGGGGTGAGCAGAAAAAGTGGGTAACCGGAATTGGAACCGGAACCGCTTTGAAACCGCCGGTTCCGGTTCCTAAAATTATGGAACCGCCCTAAGAGGTTCCGGTTCTCAAAATTTAGGAGCCGGTAACCGGTGGATAACCGGAACCGGCGATTATTCGGATTATTTTTGTTAAAATATTATATATTTGAGAAATTTAATGTCCAAATTTAACAATATGATAAATTTTGTGTAATTTTGAATGAGTTTAGTCATTAATTAATCTGAATATAGTGTTTTAACAATACAATAAATAGATAATCATATGTTTAAGTGGTTGGAATCTATTATTATTCAAAGATTAGTAGATAAAATGATAAAAAATGATTAATATTTAAGTTTTGCATCTTATTTTTATTTTACGATTTTATAGACAGGGTAACCGGAACCGGCACCGGAACCGGAGGTTCCGGTTCCGGTTCCGAAAATTGAGGAACCGGTACAAGAGGTTCCGGTTCCGGTTCCGGCCGGAACCGGCGGGTACCCTGTTATGCTCACCCCTACTTTTAAGTATATACTGTAGTTTTTTTTAGGTAAAATAAGATAATCAAGGTTAATGAAATTTATTTGAGTAGTTAGTAGATGATAGGTCATACATATTTTGATTAAAGTGATTTTAATGATTTTTAAAAGTAAAAGTAAGGGTACATTTATCATTTCACTTTACTAAATGAGGTGGTTAGTTGGTGTGGGTCCCATTATTTTTTGTTAAATAAGATAAGTTTTCATAGTTTATCACTTATTTTGAAATACTCGTATAACTTATTTTTAAACGGAGGAAGTACATCAAAAGCTTAAATTTGAACTCATTAAATAATATAAAATTAAAGAACTTTTCTAATGTATAGCTTATGAACATACGATAAAAACTAAAAAGTGCTTATGGAACATGACTTTCCATGTACAAATGCCGAAGAATCGAAGATCTTATAACCTATTTATGGTACCATTTCTGCCTTTCTTTAATTTGACAAGAGTCTTTTTTTTTTTTTAATAAAAAAGAGTTGAGCAATTTCAAAAAGTTTCAAAAATAGTAAATTATAAAATTTAGTAGATTATTAATGATCATTAAATATTTTTACCGTTGGAAAAAATCTAAATTATAAACCAAGAGTCTAAGTCATTAATGTGACTAAGCATTGAAGAGGATTAATTGCAAGAGTGTAATGATTTGGTGTGTGTTGGAAGAAACTAGTTGATGTAGATCAATGCATATTGTGCATTGTTCGTTTAGATGTTACTGCCTGACTCAATTATTAATTAAATGTTACTGCCTGACTCAGTTATTAATTAAATACTTTTTTGGAAACGGCGAATATATTGATAATAAAAAACCAACTTAGCAAGAAGCTAAGAGGAAGAACGAATTACAAAGACAAAGCAAAAGGCAAAATATCTCAATCAACCAAATTACAAGAGATTTTACTCCTATGTTTTAACCATAAAAAAGATTGAGAAATGATGTCGCTCGCGATCGCCGTATGTGATCTATGTGTTTTGTTAAAAATCACCTCATTACGCTCCTTCCAGATATACCAAAGTGAGCATTGAAGTATCGTGTTTAGTACAAGCTTCTTTTCCCGATTAACTCCCTAACTCCCACCGAACTCAATAAGAACATTAACTGTATTAAAGTGAGGAAAAGGAATTCTGCACCAAGTAAATATCCAGGATAATACTTCAACCGAGTGGGGACATCCAATGAATGTGTGATCGACATCCTCCTCAGCTCCATTACATTTCATACATAATGTAGACCCAACATTTACACCTCCAATCTGTAGTGATTTTGCCACCGGAATCCTTCCAAGACCCAATCTTCAAATAAAACATTTGACCTTCAACGGAGCAACACTCAGCCAAGGCATATTAATGTACCCGGGGGGAGTATATTTTTCATCTAACCATCGCCTTATGTTACTAACTGTTAGCGACCCATCATTGGAGATTTTACAGTGCGTCTTATCCGGGGAATGGTTAAGCCGAACCGAATGGATCAAGATAAAAAGAGCGTTGTACTAAGCCAATGCATCAAGATTAGTGATTGTATGCTTCCAACCCCAAGTGAATCCGAAGTCAGAGATGTGGTCAACAATAGATTATGATTTACGTTTCTCATTGGCATATAACAAGGGGAATCTGCATTGTAATGGGGATTCACCACACCAAACATCTTTCCAGAAAAAAAATGAGGTACCTGCACCTACTCAAAGAGAGAAAACATCAAAGAAGTTATAACCAATTTTTGTTAATACGCCTTTTGTTCTATTAATGTTGTTCCAAACGCCAATCGGGTTGCTTTTCACCATGCGATGCACCTGTTTCGGCATTAAGTTGTGGATTGCCATGATAACATCCTTCCAAATGCAACGATTACCATCGCGTAATTTCCACCACCACTTGATAAGAAGTGCAGAATTTTGAGCCTTCAACGAACCGACACTCAAACCCCCGTTTGGTTTTGGTGCTAATACCGAAGGCCAAGCGAACCAATGTATTTTTTTGACATTTTCATTACCACCCCATAAGAAGCATCTTCTAATCTGTTCAAGGCGATCGATAATACATATTGGGGCCTTAAATATGGAGAAATAATATAACGGAAGGCTGGATAACACTGGTTTTACAAGTGTAAGTCTGCCTCCGAAAGATAAATTGTTGGCCTTCCATAAAGTGAGTTTTGATTTAAATCGATCCACCACCGGTGTCCAATGTTTCCCTAAGTTCATGTTTGCACCGACCGGTACACCATGGTACCTGAATGGGAGGGAACCAGGGATACAACGGAGAATATTGGCCCACGAGTTGAGGTGATTTTGGGAGATACCGACGCCAAAGACTTTGGACTTGTGAAAGTTTACTTGAAGCCCGAAAGAAGCATGAAAGCATCTCAAAATGCTAGCAAGATTTTTCGTGTTGGCGATAGAGCCTTCCCCGACAAAAATAACATCGTCCGCGTAAAATAAATGTGAAATAAGATTCTCGTTTCCGCCTATTTTCTAGCTACGATATATCCCTTTCATACATGCAGTTTTCATACCAACGTTTAGACCCTCCATGGCAAGTATGAAAAGATAAGGAGATAATGGGTCACCTTACCTTACGCCTTTTTTTTATGTTAAATTCTTTTGTTGGTGACCCGTTAATTAGCACCGATGCATAGGATGATTCCAGAAACCCACGTATCCACTGCCTCCATTTCCTTCCAAAGTTCATTTAATCGAGGATTGAGTCTAAATATCCCCAGTTGATTGAATCGAAAGCTTTTTCAAAGTCGACTTTGAACATAAACATCTTCTCTTTGTTGTGTTTGGCCCACAAGCATAGTTCATTAATCACTAATGGGCCTTCCAGAATATTCCTTCCAGTAATATAAGCAGATTGTGAATCACCAATGACGTCGTCGATTACAGACTTTAACATGAAGGATAAAGCTTTTGCCAATATTTTGTAGGTGCAGTGTAACACCTCAATTTTTAAAACACATTTTAAATCATTAAAAATACAATTTCCATGTTATCCAAAAATATGGTTTAACAAAAACCTTAAAACATTTATCAGAGTTATAAAATCCGGTGTTACAAAAAGAATATCACAACCATAGGATAACGGGATCTACCTACGAGCTCCAGAGCTAATCAACACTAGGCCACTTCTATCGCGACCCGCTAAACCTTCGATCTCGAACCTGAGTACATAGCCAAAAACAAAGTAGTACGTGAGACAAAATAGTCTCGTGAGATATGTAACACCTCATTTTTCAAATAATATTTAAACAACATTTCATCCCAAAATAAGTAATAATATATCGGTGTCAAATACCGACTTTACAAAAACTAAATAGGTTTCTTGTTTGAGATTATCAGAGTTTACAAAAACGGTGTTACAAATTATATCTTAGCCATAGGACAAGAGCTCTAATCATCACACCAAGATAATCTCAACAAGGCCTCTCCTAAACGGGCCTCCTAGATCTTCGATCCCGAACCTGAGTACATAGCAAAAACACAAACATAGTACGTGAGATAAAATTGCCTCGTGAGATACATGGGTTTTAGACCCGATAAACAACTAGTCACATAATATCATTTATATAATAATATTAATATTAATTCCATTCGGGTCACTTCA
The DNA here is from genome assembly GCA_963853835.1 of Calendula officinalis. Taxonomy (NCBI): domain Eukaryota; kingdom Viridiplantae; phylum Streptophyta; class Magnoliopsida; order Asterales; family Asteraceae; genus Calendula; species Calendula officinalis. The sequence goes on from OY970835.1 coordinate 1,779,916, forward strand.
TTTCTTTCATCATTGGCCAATGTCAAGATAATCGGAATGCCTCCAATCTATCAAGACCGTCATATCCACGGTAACCGGAATGCCTCCAATCTACCGGGACTCATAGGTATTGGGAAATCGGAATGCCTCCAATCTACCACTAACCTTAAGGAACCATAATAACCGGAATGCCTCCAATCTATCATGGCCCTAGGGACATCATAATCATCATCATCATTTATCATTTATCATCATGAGCTCATAGCTCCATCATTACTTAATCAATTAATCAATTCATTATCACATAAGCAATTCATTAGTAATCACATAATTGACCAAATTACTTATAGACTTGATAAAGCATGAAAACATAAAACATTTACTAACTATGTACTCAGTTTTGAAAGTTCACATGTACTCACCTTAGTCAAGCTTATCCAAGAGATGTGTTCCTTGAACACAAATGTCTTTCCCCAAGACTTGAACCTCAAATCCTTCCACCAAATGACCTAATACCAAAACCAATACAATGGTTTACATAAAACATCTATACTAATCATGTATTCCATGTCTAGATAACTATTTGTATCATATTTCCCCAATTTACCAAACCCTAATTCCAAAAATCCTCATATTTTCATAGATCCATTTCATAAACATATTTCCCTTGTTAAAATACCACAGATATGAGTCATATAACCTCCATTTAACTATTTATGAACAAACCCAAAACTAGGGTTTGAGATTCAAGCTTTCCCTACTTGAATCTATGCCTAAAAACCCAAAAGAGATGAAGATTTACCTTTGTTCTTCAATTAGGAGCAAGAATCACCAAGATTTAGTGAAGATTAAGCTCCAATCGCCACTTTATGCTCAAAAATCGCACACACAAGTTGAGAGAGTGCTTTAGGGTTTCGTTTCTGCATTTATGACAAAAATCCCGCAATAAATACAGCTGTCGGAGACTTCGCATCGCGAAGCCGTAGTTCGCGTCGCGAACTAGTTTGAACGCGCGTTTTTCGCGATCGGGAGCTGGTCGGGAATTCCTCACGTTTGATGCTCGAACTCACTGTTCGAAGTTCGCGATCGGGAGCCCCAACCTCGCGCCGCGAACTCCCCAGGCAGCCCAGGCTGCACTTTTTCTTCCATGTCTTGACCCGGTTTCGTCCATAACTTTGCCATACGGCGTCCAAACGACACGAAACCAATTCCTACGTGTTTTAAATGAATTATCCATATTTATCGTATTTTTGTACAATTTATTTATTTATAAAATTTCGGGTCGTTACAAGATACTTGGGTTTTCGACCCATTCTCAAATATAATAAAAATCATGCTCATTTCTTTTCTTTATTCGCTTATTAATTATCAACTTATGTTCTTATCCTTCATTCATATTTACTAGTAAGCTAACCATAAGTTTACCCATCACATAATCACATACATGTAAGCTATCCATAAGCTTACTACTTTTATCACATACGCCACGGATCATTCCGATGCAAACTCCCCCGATGTGGGTTATCATCACAAGATCACATGGTAATTGGGGTTCTCCCAAACTTACCAAGATCTCTAAATCCCCCGTCTCGCGGGTTATCGTAATCCCCCTTTTTATCGGGTTATCATAGTCCCCATATTGTCGGGTTATCGTTCACATAGATATACTACCCTTGCGCAGGGAGGTACCGCCCCAAGTAGTAATCTCACTCCCCCATAAATGGGTTATCGTTATCCGGATACTTTTGTTCACACATTGAATTTCATCAAATACCGGCCTATGCCCCATCAGTTCATAATCAAACATAAATTAGAATGCATCTATTCTAATAATCATATTATTCTCATTTAACATAATCATATTTCATTTACCCTTTCTCATCATTATCGTCATAGACTTTACCATTTAGTTCACTAATAAGATTCACTTCTTATCATTCATAATCATAAATATTTTATCTCTACATTGACTATAGTATATATATTATACTAGTCACTTTATACTTATCCTCTTAACAATTCAATCATTGCCTTTATTGGTATTGTTTACTAAACAATACTCGATACCTAAAATCATTATTATTAGCTTTACTAATACATATTATTAATAAACTAAATATCATACTTTCTTAATTATTATCCTTATTCATACATGTTATTAATAAAGAATAATTAGTCAATTTTCTTTCTCATAAACTCTTTTGAAATCATCAATCATTTTATACATACTTAAATAGTCTATTATTCACATTTTCATATATTTTCAATCATATCTTTATTAAGAACATTTATTATTAAAGACTCATAAAACATCATAGTTTTCAAAATCATTTGCTATGTACCCAGTTTAAAAGTCACATGTACCCACCTTAGCAATGCTTTCCAAACCTTGTGTAATTCAACACAATCCTTACTCCCTAATCGAAGGAGTACTTCCAAATCTTTAGGTCTTCTTGACCTAAAATCAATATCATCACAATAAATAGTTATTATCCATAACTAATCACTAATCAATCCATAACAACATACCCAACCACCAAGTTCATCCAACTTGGTGGAATCTCAAACCCTAGTTCAAGATTTACATCAAGAAATCTCAAATCCAACTTGTACACAATGTTTACAAGCTTACATTGAGTGTTCTACACTCATGTTTGGTCATCTTCCCCAAAGATGACATGGTAGGTTGTCCAAACCACCATTTTTACCCAAATAAAGCTTACAATCAAAGTAGGTAAGGAAGATAATCAAGAATCCTTACCCTTGATGTTCAAATCCTACAAGATGATGAAGATTTGAGCAAGAAATCACCAAGAACTCATATTTCTCCTCCAAAAATGGCTCCAAGCTCAAGTGGGTTTTGACAATGAGAAAACCCTAGCTAAAACCCTCTTTTTATACTTCCTGCGCGAATTAGCAATGCTAATCTTAAAATTCGCGTTGCTAAAACTCGCGGGTACCCAAACTCGCAAATGCTAAAATCAGGATTAGAGATCTCTAAACTTTGATGCTTGAAAATGCAATTTTGGCCATCAATACTCGCGATGCTAATCCTCGGATTAGAGATCTCTAAAATATGGTGGAACAAAAATGCACTTTTCCAACTTGGTCTTTTACCCAATCTTGACCCATTTCGACTTAACAAGGGAATACACATACCAAATGATGTCCAAATGACACGAAACCAATTCCCACGTCTTTTAAATAATTTATCCTTATTTATAATATTTTTTTCCATAATTTATTCGATACAAAATTTCGGGTCGTTACATGCAGTTTATGAGTGAGATAGGTCGAAAGTCACACGACTTCACTGGATCTTTTATTTGGCACCAAGGTGATGAAAGAAGAGTTGCAGCCCTTGGCAATTGTCCCCGTAGCTTCAAAATTCCGCACAAAGGACATGATGTCGCCAATTAGGTCATCAACGTGTGACTTTATGAATTTGAAGGTGAAACCATCCGGCCCAGGGGCCTTCTCCTCACCGCAGGCCCAGATTGCCTGTTTGATTTCGTTAATGGAAAAAGCCTGCTCAATGGAAGATGCCTGCGAAACAGACAGCTTACTAAAAAGGTTATTAGAAAATATGGGCCTAATCGGCCACTTTTCGTCAAACTTGCTCGAAACAAAATTAAACGCCTCATTTTTTATCTCTGATGGTTCAGAGATCCAACTACCGTTGATAGATAACCCATGAATACGGTTATTACGATTTTTGCTTTTAAGTGTACCGTGAAAGAATTTTGTGTTTTCGTCTCCGTCAATTGCCCATTTAATGTGACAAATTTGCTTGAGATCTAATTTTCGGAACCTTTCCAATTCTGCTATTTTTTGTTTACCGGCTTTTACCTCACTGATTTCAGAGCCGGTTAGAGCCCTGGATTCAACTAATATGTCAATCTCCGATAACTGTTTTTTAAGATCCGTTAGTTCTTTATTTTCCATGGCAAACTCAATACATCTCCAATTTTTTACTGCGTTTTTAATATGTCTAAGCTTTGCAACCAAAAAAAGATCAGGGGACCAAACCCCCTAAAATAAATTCAAGCATTCTTAACTACATCTGCAAAACCTGGGCGAAGGTGCCAAGAGTTGTAAAATCTAAATGGCGGAGGCCCAAAATCAGAATTGTTGACGCAAAGAGTGACTGGAGAATGATCAGAGAATTCCCGAGGAAGTGCAGTCACCGCAGAATTTGGTTGAGCAGCCACAAAATTGTGACAAACAGAAAACGGTCAAGCTTGCTTAGCTTGCTACAATCTGGGCTGAGATATATGAAACGTCTGCCACCCATGCTAAACTCCTTCAACCCAGCCAAAGTAATGAAATTGTTGAATTCATTGGCCGAAGATGAGCAGAAAGATGAATTGATTCGTTCGTCAGGCCACCTGACCGAATTGAAATCGCCAAAAAATATCCAGATGCCATGAAGAGAATTCTTCAGAGCAGCAAGATCATCCCATAATAATTTATTTTCTGCCATGGATTGTGGAGCATACACATTGACTAGATAAGTGATACCTGAAAACCCGGCCATAACCCTGGGTTCCAAATGCTAAGGAGCCCACCGGATCTTCCAGTGGAGTTAATAAACTCATAATTGAAAACTGAGTTGCCCCAACAGCCCGCAATATCAATTACAGACGAATCCACCATATGTGTTTCTTGTAGATCAACAAAATCAATGTTGTTTTTCAGTTTCAGATTCCTAACCCAATCTACCTTGTGAGATTCACTCACCCCCCGAATATTTAACGATAGTATATTCATTGATGCACAGTAGTAGCCCCATCACCAGAGAAAGTTTCACATAAAACGGGATCGTTTTCATTGACTTGAAATCCCACTTCCACCCCAATAGACACTGCCTTCACAATATCAGGTATCGATGATTGAGAAGAAGAAAAACCAGATGAAGAAGGCTGATTATTTTGGATAGGATTCCGATTCTGATCGAGTGGAGGTGAAAGGGGCCGTACAGACTGGATAGAGGAAGGAGGACGAATTGGGGAGAATCTTCTCCTTTTTTCGATGCAGAGGCCAATGCAGCGTCTGATTCGGCCAACCCAAAAACAAATGGGCTAAAAGATTGATCAGGAAATACCGGCCCATTGGGGACAGATGAAGGAAATAGGCCAAAATTGAGACAAGGCCCAGATGGAAAATCGACCCCACCAGATTGTTTACATGTGCGCTGTCATCAACCCTAGAACCGTTGCCTTTTGGGGAAGTGTGGAGTCCCACTACGACACCATCATTGCAGTTTGTTTTGGGAATAGACTGTGACTCCTCGATTACCACATCTTTAACGTTGTCATCAATATTGACATTTAATGCAGTAGACTGACCGGAGTCAGCCCCATCACCGGCCAAATTAACAACGCCGTCCATCTGATTCACCGCATTTATGACATTATCCACCGGAATCTCGTCGTCCTCCAAGTTATCGTTCTGATCATTCCTATCCCTAGTATCGGAAATACCATCATCATCATCTTCTTCATCAGAGATACCGTCAGAATCCGAGTGTCCGGTATCGTCTTCCAGATCATCCTTATCACAAGGTTGAAGGGAAAATGATTGTAAAGAGAACGGGGTCTAGTCGTAGAAAATTTCAGAAATACCAATCTGAACTTCATAACCACCATGGGAGATAGTAATCTCTTCATTGATTCTAACTTTCGAGGAAGTGAGAACATCGACTTTAATATTGGAGAAGGTTGCAGATTCCCACATACGGTCATCGAAATCCACCGTTGTGCCAAAACGGTTTGCAATTTTTGCAATGGTCGTCGTTACGGAACTGTAACGGTAAAGCCTCAATGCGCAGCCATGCCAGTCTTTGCGGATGAGAATTCATAGCATGCAACCTAGGTTTTAACCACTTGAACCAGCGTTTCCAGCAATCAACGTTATTCAAAAAACCGGTGGCACTAGATGACCTACCAAAACTGAGCAATGCCTGCATGCCGCCATAGTAGTATATTTTGACGTCGGAGATACCTTTATCATCGACTAACATCGGAAGGTTTTCGAGACGATTGAAATCAAGCACCTCCCCGACAAGAATCGAGTACTTTAAGAGACTCACTGATGATCATGAACGGGCAAGCTGTACCACCTTTCTTGTAATGGCATGGCCCTTCACAGCATTGGCATATGATTTATCATTTGAGACCCCCCTGTCTTGTCCATATTCTGATGAGGGCGCAGATTTGCTTGGGGTTTAGACACGTAGGGCATATAGGTCTTGTTGCGGTACCCAGATGCACCATTCATACCTTTTCTTTGATACCTGGCTAGGCTGCATCTTAGAATGCAGTGTCCAAAACGGATTTCGCCGATGGACTTTTCAAATCTGTTTGCATCCAGCACACTAATGAACCTGATGAATGCAAAGTTTGTGCCGCTACTGTCTTTTTTCGTTGCAATGTAGAGGTCAACAATCTTCCCGAATTGTTGGAATCTTTCATTCAACCCCGAAGAGTTACATGTGTCAGGAAGATTACCAACAAACAACGTAACCGGAGCATTATTCCGATTACCCACCGTTCGCCAACCATCACCGGAGTCATAGTAACCTTTCATCTCTAACAGTCGGCCAAACCCTATGGGTTCAAGGACAACTCTTGTAACCACGCTCGTAAAACATGAATCCAAGGATGGATCTACGCAATAACAGGGAAGCTTGCAAGAGAGGAGATCAAGAACGGTAGTAGTTAGGAGCAACTGTTAGAGGGAGCATTTTTTTATTAGCAATATGTTAGCCAACTAGCTGTTAAAGAAACGTGTGGGGAGAATTTGGTTTTTTGAAAAAGTTTGGTTGTTCATATTATGAAATTAACTTCCATCGATGTTATGTTTCACCTAACCGTAATCGTATTTAATGTGTAATTGTTACTTTACCTAATATTCGTTATAACCATGTCATTTTGAAGCATAGGTTAATTTAAAACCTTACGTTCAACTTTAAAACAAACTTTAATTTCTTAGCATTTCCGAGTTCATGTACAATACGTTACGAATGATTGATCGAGTAAATTACATAACTGGTACATGTGATTTGTGTAAAGTTACAGAAATAGTCCCAAGTATCAAAAATTACATCGATGATCATATTTTTGAAATTTGTAAAACATATTGTCTCTAAAATAGATGCCCGTTATATCACGTCATATACTTGGATTTAAAACTTAAGTTTCGAACAAATGTTGTAGACTTGTCGATATTCGAATCGGGATGCATTTATAATTCAACATGTTGTCTTAATCATCATCATCATTATCGTTGCGTTAACCAACATGGAATCTGCAAACAATCTCAACTAAACACAATCTTGGGACCATAAGAGTCGTTACGATTCATATCCGCACAATCTTACCCAAACCCAATCTTTGGACCATGTCCTCTCCTTGACCAGTTTTTTTGTTGTTTTGTACGCCTCTGTGTTTTAGTATGTTTTATTTGTTCATATGTATAATCAACTAATCATTAGGAAAGTGACATCTTAGAAAAGAATACTAGTGTCTTACTTTGAGAACTTAACTATATGATTATTATTCTTAACCAAGAGAAATTAACATAATTAATTGGGCAAAAAGATTTCAGAAAGACTAATGGTATTTAGTCATACTATTTAATCATACTCATTAGATAAAGACATGTGTTAAAATCAATGGATAATATTAAAAGAGAGAGAGTTAATGAATTACACAAATTATCTTATCAATTAAGTATGACTATGAGTATAATCAAATATTAGAATTAAATATCATTTCCCATTGAGAAAGGCTAAAAAAGAAGGGAGTGGAGAGTTGCACCGGATTCACGTTGCAATAACTTTGTTTAAAAAAAAAGTAAATTGTTTACCGGCCAAATATAAGTCGGACCCACAATATATTTTCGTCAAATACAATATAGAGTCAAACTCTAAGGATTTGTAGAGTCAACATATTGACATATAAACGTTCAATGAAGTGTATTATTTTTACGAAGTTCCGAGAAATAAATCTTAACTATTAATTAATAAGATCTAATGGTCAATATTAATCACATATTTTATACATGAAGGGGTTTTTTGGTCATTTGACACATAAAAAAATTTCGATTTTTTTTACTTCTTATTTTAAATTTATTTTATTTTCTTGGCCAAAATTCATTTTAGTACCCTAAACTTGATTTACTAGAATTTCTACTACCTTGAACTATTAAAAGTTCAACATGGTACCCTGAACTTGACAAAATGGTCAATTTAGTACTCTGACTTACTAATTTGGTCTTATTATCTCATGTGATTTGCTTATAATATTAATATATTAAGATGAACATATATTTTTTAGTCCGTTTAAAGCTCCAACGAAATTAAATCAAGCAAGAAAACGCGATCAAATTAATGAGTCAGGGTACTAAATCGACAATTTTGTCAAGTTCAGGGTACTAAATCGTTTAAAATCATTTAAATATGTTTTTCTCGATAATAGACATGATGTCCAAAATACAGTTTAACAAAAACGGTGAAACCTTTATCAGAGTATACAAAAATACGGTGTCACCAAGTATATCAAAACCATAGGTAAGGGATCTACCTACGAGCTCCCGAGCTAAACATCTCTAGGCCACTTCTAGTGCAACCTTCTATCACCTCAAACATGTACCTGAGTACACAGCCACAAAACAAACGTAGTACGTGAGACAAAATAGTCTCGTGAGATACATGGGTTTTAGACCCAAATAATAATAATAATCGTTTCATAAATATATATAAACGCATATATATACGACATCAATACCGTCTAGTCACCCTATTGTGACCCTATCAATTTTTGCTCTCCTAGCAATCATATCTAACTATCGGGTTGCCCCCGAACTAGCTAGAAGCACAAACATACCTAATACATAAACATATATGTACTAGAATCACATTAACTTACTAACCGAAATCCATCGCCATTAGTAAGCTTCACATTAACTTATTAACCGAAATCCATCGCCATTAATAAGTTTCACATTAGCTTATTAACCGAAATCCATCGCCATTAATAAGCTTCAAGATACCGACAAGAGGGATTCGCCCAATCTACCGATATCTGTCTTACTCGCCGGAATACGTCCAGTTAGCAAGACTACTAACGTGGATGAGTCGATGGGAATCCACCCAACTGCCCCTCATTCCACACCTCATGACCGGGGGTCCCCCGCATCATCACATCACCTCATTCTTATCATAACTCAACAGTTATTTCAATCAAAGCCTTCGGCTATCAGATAAACCATCAAACAAGTTAGTTATTCAATAATAACCATATATAACTAGTTCAACATAGTATGAACGTACCTGTATAGTCCCATGGACTCTATCATTAGCAATTCACATCTACTACTACGTCTAGGACTCTAGAAGGTCCATACTTACTTATTTCATAAGATACATTTCTCATTTATCGATAACATAATACTTTTATATCTCTGTTGACTATAATATATAATTATTACTAGTCACATCATCTTCATTTTTATATATATTCGTTCCTTACTTTTATTAGTAAGTTTTACCAATAGGTACTAATTACTATAAGAATCATTTCTAATTGCTTTACTAATACATATTTATTAATAAAGGCTCAATATACATTCTTTTGCTCAATAACCTTATTATTATGGTTCGTTAATAAAGGTTTCATAATTACATATTTCATCATAAATACCTCCAAATTCATCAACCAATCTAGACACATTCTAGTATCACATTATACCTACCTTCTTATCTTTTCATTCATTATCTTTATCAATTTATCAATAAAGACCCATAAAATATTATAAGTATTTTCAAAACTCTTTGCTATGTACCCAGTTTAAAAGTCTCATGTACTCACCTTAGCGATAGCTAATCCATATCGTGTTCATCAACACGAATCCTTGCTTCCCGCCTTTGGAACATCTCCAATCCTTAGGTCCTTGCGACCTATCAACATAACCATCACATTTCTAGTTATCATCCATAACTAGACATCATCTAACATCAACATAATCAACCCCAACCACCAAGTTCATCAACTTGGTGTAAATCCATAAACCCTAGTTTATGGTTACCAATCCCAAACCATAGATCTGACATAACCCATAGTTCACACACTTCCTATGTGTGTTTTATACTCATCATCAACATATTTAGGCAAGACTTTTGACAAATTACCATTATCACCACTTTCCCCCAAATTAAGTTCATAAACTAGCTAGGAGATGAAGCATACCTTAGATCTTAGTTTAGATGCATAAATCCTCAAAGATGGTGAAGATCTAAGCTCAAGAACACCAAAATCGCCTCCTTCTTCTCCAATCTCGGCTGCACCAAGTGAAGGAGTGAAAATGAGGAAACCCTAGCTTTTTTCCGATTTAAAGCTGGTCCCGCAGAGTTCGCGCCGTGAACTCCCAGTTCGCACCGCGAACTTCCCCGATCGTGAACACTTCGCGTTCGTGAACCAGCCGTGAACTCCGATCTCTGAAAACCCCAAGTCTCTTCCCGATCCTCGCGATCGCGAGGTGTAGTTCGCGCCGCGAACTCCCTTTCCCAGGCACGCTGCAACTTTTGTTGATCGTCTCGACCCGGTTTCGCCCATAACTTTCTCATACGATGTCCAAATGACACGAAACCAATTCCTACGTCCTTTAAACGATTTATCCATAATTATCATATTTTTCTCATAATTTATTCGATTCAAAATTTGGGGTCGTTACAACTATCCACCCCTTAAAAGGATTCCGTCCTCGGAATCACTCAAAATTTCCAATCCACATTCGGTTGAGCATTCCGCTATCATCCTCTCGTGGTCATTACTATCAGACTTTTCTCATTCCAATTTAATCAACAACATACATCTAAACATTCACTTAACCCTATAAGGCCAAAACGAGTCAAAAATCAATCTTATGCCCTTAGTACCCAAACGGGTCAAAATTACACAATTTGACCATAACACTTTCAATCTTTTAACCAATCATCTTACTCATAACAAATGATATGACACAATCATTACAATTAGCTAATTGACTAGAACGAACGCCAAAGTCTAGCATCGATCAAGTCGCCATCTCCCAACATCGTCTAACCTTTGACTTAAGCACAAAGTCAACTATACCTTAACAATTTCTTTATTCACCAGAGATTCCATAAATCATCATTTCCATTACAATCAACCTTTAACTTATGATCCATCAATAATCATATACTCGATTCCCAAATTCAATTCTAAACACCCAACGGGTCAAAGTCGCCAAGTCCGACTATAATTCTTTTAATTATTCCATTAATCCCTTCACATACATACAACCGATACATTATGCCCTCATCATTCACTAGTCATTCGAAACGAGAGTCAAAGCTCATCCTTGACCAAGTCAACCAATTCACAAATTGACTAATCTTGACTTTTGCATAAAGTCAGCCATACTTTCCCAAATCAACAAATTCCCTACTCATGGCATATTATTCTCGACTAATCACTTCCGGTTATACTCATTATTGTTTCCTTAACAATTCCCGCTTTTCCAACTTTTAAATTTCTCTCCAAACAAAAAGAAAGTCGCGCCTTTACTTAAGGTCACACTAGCATTTACCGTTTCTTAACTTTCATTTGGTTACTTATACCATTACTCCATATTCTTTCAACCATCTTTGTATCACATCGATCATTTTCATGACTTTTCATTCTCAATTATCGGTATTAGATCTCTACCGCAACATATTCCACATTTCTATACAAATTTTACCATATCCCGATTATCAATAACAACTTTCTTTCTAAAAGCACCTCCTTTCTCAAAGTCTAAAAGTCGTAGGCATCTCCTACCCATACATGACCTAAATGCAACCCGCATTTCAAACCAAATTTTCACTTAGCACAAAATCATAACAATACACGTTAACCACATGGTTCTACATTAATCACATATATATAAATATTATCATACGGACACAACTATCCATAATTTAATTATCACATCAAGATGATTGGAAAGCCTCCAATCCATCAAGATCCCAAACTGACACAGTGATTGGAACATCTCCAATCACGGAATGGGACCGTTGGGATTCGCCCAACCGATTCCACCCCCAAACATCGTAGTAGTCGGGGATCCCCCGAACTACCACATCACCTTTTCCCCACTCTATATTGCATACCATACGAATATACATCTTCTCACCTCTCATAATTTTACCACTATCTTACACATTTAATCGTCTATTTATTCATCATGCACTTTTGCACCATTCCCATAATATCACATTATTATTTTCTTTCATATATAACATATTTCCCATTGGACATACTACTTAACACCTTTCATATAACATTACCTTTTCATTATCATATGCCTTCAACGGCCATCACATAATATACATGCATTGTACCCCGCGGGTAAACTATTTAAAATCTCCGATTACTATTTAGCGTTTCAATTACACATTGACCACTCTTAACCGATTCATTTCCTCATTTACCAAATTTCCAAATCTTTTGTCACCACTGGGTAACCACCAATCTATTCCATTAACCATATTTCACCGGCCAATCCGGTCATCTTTGAGTCAACCAATCGACTCCGGTCTACCCTCGTGACCCATGACTTAGCACCCAATAGCTCAACACTCGATGTTCCCACTTTTATACATCGTGAGACTTAGAATTATTCCTTTCCCAACCGTAGTCTCACACTACTCTACGCCACATACCGCCATACCATTACAATAACACGTAACCAACGATTATTTTCTTACCCTTAATATCGGATTCATCATTACTGTCACCAAGCTTGACATGGCTATATGCCACCTTTTTACTCAATCACCTTCGACAATCACAATTTGTTGTCCCCGACACTTATTTCTTTATACACATTTCCCATTTATGAGTTCTAAGACATCACTATACCTTAGTCATTCTTTTCTTTACCATTCACGTGTAACAATCATTACATTATTTACCCGGCTTCTCGCCGAACATCCGAGTTCCATTTCTCAAGGTTTCTATTTCTAGAATTTCAATCCACGCTAACAGTTCTTACCAAGACTTAGTACTTCCTTGCACTACTATCCTTTGTTGAAACACATTTACCATCCTCGTGGTTTGTCCTTTGATACTTCATAATAACATCAACCCTTATATCCTTACTACCTGTGACACACTTGTCTATAATCTTTTCAAATACATATTTCCTTACACATAACTAACCGGGAAGACTATTCCCAAAATAAATCTCCACATCATACGACTCATCGCAATTTCTATAAGCACCAAATCGTGCAACAACCAGGCAATTAGGCCATAATCACATAACATCCATTTTACTTAAGATTTTCGAGGTTGTATCATGAATCCTCTTCTAGATTCTTTCCGGACAACTTCCCCTTTCAACTCGTTCGTGAATTCCTTTCACAACATCTTATACCGTGTTATCTTTCCCAAAGTTTCATACAACATTCTACCGTGTCAACGTCTCATCCCTCAATAACCGTGACGCCAAAGTCACCATATAATTAAATTTTTTTTCTTCATTCGCTACTATCTAGAACTTGCTCAATCCACCGAATCCACCAAATCGTGACCTCCGGCTTAGAACCCCCCGAATTATCCAACAGTTTTACACGCTATGAAGGCCTTATACAACATCCTTCCATTTCTTCCGGCTAGGTCTTGCTACCTTTATATGTAGATACTTCCCGCTACGGATTTCGCCACTCGGTGACTCTTCCTTCACATGGGTATTGAAATCATTCCACCTACCCTCATTCATTCAATTATCCATAATCTGGTTCATATCCTCATTCTTAACTCTTCCCAATTTAGTGGAGCTCGTCCACTTTTCACATTCATTCTTTCGCCACACCAACGTATCCAACAAACAAGATCCAAACGGTCAACTCAACAGTCAAAAACAACACAGTTAGATCAAATCATGACATTTCTCATAGGGGTCGGCCCTATCATACGAATGCCCTACGGTCTCAAAAGACTACATATTGCACAATTCATAACAACTTTTATAGGTCCCCTAGGTTCAACCCTAAACTTATCATAAAGTCTTAAGGTCAACCTATCGATCTCAAGGAATCTTACATTCCCATTGCTACAGTCTAAGACTAGGATGGACATCCAACCTAATTCACTTAAACTATAGCTCTGATACCAAGTTGTAACACCCGTATTTTTATAACATCGTTTAAAATCATTTAAATACGTTTTTCTCGATAATAGACATGATGTCCAAAATACAGTTTAACAAAAACGGTGAAACCTTTATCAGAGTATACAAAAATACGGTGTCACCAAGTATATCAAAACCATAGGTAAGGGATCTACCTACGAGCTCCCGAGCTAAACATCTCTAGGCCACTTCTAGTGCAACCTTCTATCACCTCAAACCTGTACCTGAGTACACAGCCACAAAACAAACGTAGTACGTGAGACAAAATAGTCTCGTGAGATACATGGGTTTTAGACCCAAATAATAATAATAATCGTTTCATAAATATATATAAACGCATATATATACGACATCAATACTGTCTAGTCACCCTATTGTGACCCTATCAATTTTTGCTCTCCTAGCAATCATATCTAACTATCGGGTTGCCCCCGAACTAGCTAGAAGCACAAACATACCTAATACATAAACATATATGTACTAGAATCACATTAACTTACTAACCGAAATCCATCGCCATTAGTAAGCTTCACATTAACTTATTAACCGAAATCCATCGCCATTAATAAGTTTCACATTAGCTTATTAACCGAAATCCATCGTCATTAATAAGCTTCAAGATACCGGCAAGAGGGATTCGCCCAATCTACCGATACCTACCTTACTCACCGGAATACGTCCAGTTAGCAAGACTACTAACGTGGATGAGTCGATGGGAATCCACCCAACTGCCCCTCATTCCACACCTCATGACCGGGGGTCCCCCGCATCATCACATCACCTCATTCTTACCATAACTCAACAGTTATTTCAATCAAAGCCTTCGGCTATCACATAAACCATCAAACAAGTTAGTTATTCAATAATAACCATATATAACTAGTTCAACATAGTATGAACGTACCTGTATAGTCCCATGGACTCGATCATTAGCAATTCACATCTACTACTACGTCTAGGACTCTAGAAGGTCCATACTTACTTATTTCATAAGATACATTTCTCATTTATCGATAACATAATACTTTTATATCTCTGTTGACTATAATATATAATTATTACTAGTCACATCATCTTCATTTTTATATATATTCGTTCCTTACTTTTATTAGTAAGTTTTACCAATAGGTACTCATTACTATAAGAATCATTTCTAATTGCTTTACTAATACATATTTATTAATAAAGGCTCAATATACATTCTTTTGCTCAATAACCTTATTATTATGGTTCGTTAATAAAGGTTTCATAATTACATATTTCATCATAAATACCTCCAAATTCATCAACCAATCTAGACACATTCTAGTATCACATTATACCTACATTCTTATCTTTTCATTCATCATCTTTATCAATTTATCAATAAAGACCCATAAAATATTATAAGTATTTTCAAAACTCTTTGCTATGTACCTAGTTTAAAAGTCTCATGTACTCACCTTAGCGATAGCTAATCCATATCGTGTTCATCAACACGAATCCTTGCTTCCCGCCTTTGGAACATCTCCAATCTTTAGGTCCTTGCAACCTATCAAAATAATCATCACATTTCTAGTTATCATCCATAACTAGACATCATCTAACATCAACATAATCAACTCCAACCACCAAGTTCATCAACTTGGTGTAAATCCATAAACCCTAGTTTATGGTTACCAATCCCAAATCATAGATCTGACATAACCCATAGTTCACACACTTCTTATGTGTGTTTTATACTCATCATCAACATATTTAGGCAAGACTTTTGACAAATTACCATTATCACCACTTTCCCCCAAATCAAGTTCATAAACTAGCTAGGAGATGAAGCATACCTTAGATCTTAGTTTAGATGCATAAATCCTCAAAGATGGTGAAGATCTAAGCTCAAGAACACCAAAATCACCTCCTTCTTCTCCAATCTCGGCTGCACCAAGTGAAGGAGTGAAAATGAGGAAACCCTAGCTTTTTCCCGATTTAAAGCTGGTCCCGCAGAGTTTGCGCCGTGAACTCCGAGTTCGCGCCGCGAACTTCCCCGATCGTGAACACTTCGCGTTCGTGAACCAGCCGTGAACTCCGATCTCTGAAAACCCTAAGTCTCTGCCCGATCCTCGCGATCACGAGGTGTAGTTCGCGCCGCGAACTCCCTTTCCCAGGCAGGCTGCAACTTTTCTTGATCGTCTCGACCCGGTTTCGCCCATAACTTTCTCATACGATGTCCAAATGACACGAAGCCAATTCCTACGTCCTTTAAACGATTTATCCATAATTATCATATTTTTCTCAAAATTTCGGGTCGTTACATTTCCCAAATATGCCATTCGTTTACTTGACCGGAGATCCTTTTAAGTATGCCTGAGATGTTACCGCCATTGTAACACCCGTATTTTTAAAACATCGTTTAAATCATTTAAAATACATTTTCCCAATATCTGACATATTGTCCAAAATACAGTTTAACAAAAACTTTAAAACTTATATCAGAGTTTACAAAAATACGGTGTCACCGAGTATATCAAAACCATAGGCAACGGGATCTACCTATTAGCTCCCGAGCTAAACATCTCTAGGCCACTTCTAGTGCAACCTTCTATCACTTCAAACCTGTACCTGAGTACATAGCCACAAAACAAACGTAGTACGTGAGACAAAATAGCCTCGTGAGATACATGGGTTTTAGACCCCAATAATAGTCATTTCATAAATATATAAACATATATATTAACTACATAAATACCGTCTAGTCACCCTTTTGTGACTCTAGCTACTTTGCTTTCCTAGCAAACATATCTAGTACCTAAACATATAGGTACCAGAAGCCCAATCATATCTAGTACATAAACATATATGTACTAGAAGCACCAACATGTCTAATACATAAACATATATGTATTAGAACCTAACATACCTAGTACCAAACATATGCGTACTAGAAGCACCTGTGTGCTTAGTGTATAAACATATATATACACTCGGTGTATAAACATATATACCACCGTCCAATGACCGGGGGTCCCCCGCGTCACCACCATCTATCTCTTACCATAACCTAACTGTTATGACAGTCAAAGCCTTCGGCTATCACATCCAACATCAAACAAGTTAGTCATCTAATACTAACGACATATAATTAGTTCATCACAGTGCGAACGTACCTGTATGGTCCCATGGACCCCATCATAAGCAACCACAGTTACTTCTACATCTATGAACCCTATGAGGTCCATACTTACTTTATACATAAGATACATTTCTTATTTATCGATAACATAATACTTTTATCTCTTCCTTGACTATAATAGACAATTATTACTAGTCACATCATATTCTTTCTCATATATATTTGTTCTTTACTTTTATTAGTATATCTTACCAATAGGTACTTATTACTATAAAATCATTCCCAATTACTTTACTAATACATATTTATTAATAAAGGCTCCGTATACATTGTTTTAATCAATTACTTCATTATTATTGTTCATTAACATAGATTCCATAATTACTTGAATCTATCATAATTTACTTCAAATTCATCAATCATACTAGACACATTCTAGTATCACATTCTACATACTTTCATACATTTTCAATTACTATCTTTATCAAAATATTTGTTAATAAAGACTGATACACTATCATATGTACTTTCAAAACTATTTGCTATGTACCCAGTTTAAAAGTCTCATGTACTCACCTTAGCGAATAAGTGCTCCAACCGTATTTCTTACGTCAGTTTCCTTGCTTCACAATTCGGTCAACCTTCCAAGACCCCACCAAATGCCTATTACAATAATCACAAGATTATCAACATCACATTCTACTACCAATGTGTCCATCTATCTCTAGATAACACTTATTAACTCATTTCCCCCAATTATGGCGATTTACCAAACCCTAGGTTTAACCAACCCGTAAGATTCTTACAAATCATAATCAACACTTGTTTCCTTTGTTAATATACCATCTATTAAGTGTATACAACATTTATTCACCAAAAATCATAACCCCCAATAGTTAGGGTTTCCAACCCAACCATCAAAATACATAGATCTAGAGCTACAAAGATCAAGGAGTGAAGATATACCTTTAATCTTCAACTAGGAGTGAAATCTATCCAAGATTTGAGAAGAGATCCACCAAGATCTGCACTTGAGCTCCAAAATTGCCAAAGGGAAGAACTAGGGTTTTCTATTTCATCAAATGAGCTCCAACCCGATTTTAAAGCTGCACGTCACAAGTTCACGGCGCGAACAATAGTTCGCGTCGCTAACTTCGCGTTCTTCTCAAGTTCGCGATCGCTAAGTCGTCGCTAACTATTTCGCGACCAAATGCCAAACTCCCTGAAGACTGTTCCCGATCGTGATCCAAAGTTCGCGTCGCGAACTCCTTAGGGCAGCAGGGCTGCACTTTTTCATCTTTGTCTCGACCCGGTTTCGCCCATAACTTTCTCATACGGTGTCCAAACGACACGAAACCAATTCCTACGTTCTTTAAAGGATTTATCCTTATTTATCATATTTTTATTCAATTTATTTATTTACAAATTTCGGGTTGTTACAACTATCCACCCCTTAAAAGGATTCCGTCCTCGGAATCACTAAAATTTCCGCCTATATTCACCCGAGCATTACGCTCTCATTTCCTTGTGGTCGTCACCAACAACATTTCTTATTCCGATTCCCGTTAACATTATGCTTCACAACATTTACTCAATCTTATCGAGCCCGAACGGTAAGAACTCAATTTAAAACCCACAATACTTAGACGGGTCAAAATTTCACAATTTGACCATAACACCGTCATTCTCTCGACCAATCCTTTCATAACAATGGTATGACACAATCATACCATTAACTAATTGATTAAAACGAATGTCAACTCTAGCCTTGACCAAGCCGATGTATCCCGACATTGGTATATCCCCACATTGTTTACCCTTTGACTTAAGCACAAAGTCAACTTTACCTTAACATTTTCCCTTCTCGTTAAAGGTTTCATAAATCCCCCTTTTCTTTACAATTTACTTTTAATTTATGATTCAACTACAGTCTTACACTCGATTCCCAATTTCAACATTGAAATCACCCAAACGGGTCAAGTCGTATAAACTGACTACAATTCAATCAACCATCTCATCAACTTTTTCACAAATACATAATCGACATATTATGCTACCAATATTCATTAGTAATTCAAAACGAGAATCAAAGTCCATCTTAGACCAATTCAACCAAATCACGGGTTGACTAACGTTGACTTTTACATAAAGTCAACCATACCTTTTCCAAACTAGCAATTTCCGTACACACGGCGTATCATTACCAACCTATCACTCTCAGTTCTACCCATTATTACTTTCTCATCAATCGTCCCCGTTAATCCAAGGGTCACACCTTAACATAAGGTCACAATAACATTTACCGTTTCTTGACCTTCACTTGGTCACTCATACTATCACTTAGTATTCTTTCAACCATCTTTGTATCACATCGATCAACTTAAGTTATCGGTACTAGGCCCTCTACCGTAATACGTCTCACACCCTTATACGGTGTACTATGTCTTGGTTACCACATGGTAATTTGCTCACTAGGAGTTTCTCTTTCCTTCTATTCTATAAATCGTAGGCATCCCCTACATTTACATGATCTAAATGCAACCCGCATTTCAAGCCAAATTCTCATTTACCATAACATAATGGCAATACTCGTTAACCACATGGTTCTACATTCATCATATAAACACATAAACATATACATACATATATATATACATATATATATCACGCCAATTCAATATAAACACCTCTATTGTGCACATATACAAACACATGTATATGTCACCAATACCATCTATACATCTTTATTGTGCACATATACAAACATATGTATATGTCACACCAATACCATCTAGTATCCATCTTTTTACATTACGTAGCTTTGCTACCTTCTCACTCGTTCAATCGCCCAATTATTCATCATGTATTCTTGCACCATTTGCATATATCACATTATCGTTTTCTTTCATATCTAACATGTTTCTCAACACGATTCCCATGACGCTACCTTTCCATCGTCCTATGCCCTTGAAGGCCATCACATAGTGCACATGCATTAAATCCCGCGGATAACTAGTAAAATCTCATTTCACTTACACATTAACCGTCATTAATCGGTTCATTTCTTTATTACCATATTTCCAAATCCTTTTGTCACTACAGAAGTAACTATCACTCAATTCTATTAACCATAACTCGCCGGTCATCTTTGAGTCAACCAACCGACTCCGGCCTATGATTCTCGAAAAATACGAATTCATTTAACCCGGAAGGTTATTCCCACGATGACTATTCACGTCATACAACTCATCTACTAATTCCCGTAAGCACCAAATTGGGCAACAATCTAACAATATGGCTATACCCACACAACACACTGGCTTGGTGCCTACTCAACCAATCCATCACAATGGTCTTGCCAAATGCTTCTACTCTCATCGACACATAATTAATCTTGCTAATTCAAATTTTTTTTTTATAAGGTTTAACAATAACATTCAAAACATGGTTTTAACAAGAACATTTGGAAAGATTACAATAGTACCCAAAACTAAAGTCTTAGGTAATCAAATGGTACACTGGCCTAATCATCAAATGCTATAATTACGGGCCGCCTAATTCTTAGCTCCCGAACCTGACGCCCCATTGCGCGCCTCCTCCCGTGCGAGTAGGAAGGACCGTCCTTTCACCTTTGCCGGCTCCGCCTTCTTTTGAACCGCGGACGCAAGCGATCCAGTTTTCTTCTTCGGGCACACATGGCTATAATGCCCTTTCTCATGGCACGAGTAACACTCAAACTCGGCCATTGGTTTGGATCTACAATCTCGGGCCAAATGTCCCGTCTTCCCACAATCATGGCAAATCTTCGGTTCCCCTCTGCATTCGCCGGTATGACTCTTCCCACACCTCTTGCACGAGGCTATACTTCCTTGCCTAGAGAAGTTCGACGTGAACTTCCCCTTCTTAACCGTACCCGAGCCACTCTCGGCAATCCTCTTATCTCTCACATACGCCCTCTCGGCAACTTTTGCCTCGTTCACCTCTTCCACACTTCGGGCGGCACTAATGGCCTCATCCAGAGTGACCGCCCTCTTTACCTCCAACTGATAATCCCAAGGTAGCCCACTAGCATACCTAACCACCCTCAACCTCTCCTCGGAGTAGGTCTTAGAAACAAACAGAAGTAATCCCGTGAATTCCCTCGTGTACTCCTCGACCGACATATCACCCTTCCTTAGGGTCACAAACTTTTCATGCATTTTCTCCAAATCCCGGTCGGGACAAAATTTCTTCCTCAACCTCGCGGTAAACTCATCCCATGACATTCTCTCTATCACCTCCCTCCCGAGGGTCTCATAAACTATGTCCCACCAGACCATAGCATCCTCTTTTAACAATTGTGATGCATACAACACCATATCGGTTTTCTTGCACATGCTACTTCCGATGACCCGCTCGGTCTCTCGGATCCACCTCATAGTTACCTTCGGGTCCGAACTACCCGTATAAATGTTTGGCTTACAAGCCATGAATGTCTTAAAAGAACAACCATAATTTTCATCGGGCCCCGCCCTTGCATCACTACAACCACCTGTGGAGGATTTCTCCACTCGAGTGCCACCACCCCTGGTTTTCTCATCCGATCTAGCCTCGGATACACGATCTCCATCCGACCTCTCACGGTCCCCAATGATGCGGTGCACTTCATCGGCCACCACTCCCTTGAGTTGTTCAATAATAGTTTGGAGGTCCGCCATGGTCACCGGAGTTCTATTAGCTCCGACCTCCGATTCACCCACCGGTGCATCGACGGTTGACTTTCCTGTTCAACCACAACCTCAACATGATGTGTATCCTCCTCCCGGCCCTCCGGGGCTTTCCCACTTCTTCGAGTGTTAACCATTTCTTTCGATCTCGACTATACAAAAGACATTAAACAATTAGTACCTCGTGTACGTCTCATAAGTCTCACAATACTGATTATCCATAATCACATCACTTTCATAGGTCCCCTAGGTTCAACCCTAAACTTAACATAAAGTCTCAAGGTCAACCTAATGATCTCAAGGAATCTTACATTCCTAATGCTACAGTCTAAGACTAGGATGGACATCCAACCTAATTCACTTAAACTATAGCTATGATACCAAGTTGTAACACCCGTATTTTTAAAACATCGTTTAAATCATTTAAAATACATTTTCCCAATATCTGACATATTGTCCAAAATACAGTTTAACAAAAACTTTAAAACTTATATCAGAGTTTAAAAAAATACGGTGTCACCGAGTATATCAAAACCATAGGCAACGGGATCTACCTATTAGCTCCCAAGCTAAACATCTCTAGGCCACTTCTAGTGCAACCTTCTATCACTTCAAACCTGTACCTGATTACATAGCCACAAAACAAACGTAGTACGTGAGACAAAATAGCCTCGTGAGATACATGGGTTTTAGACCCCAATAATAGTCATTTCATAAATATATAAACATATATATTAACTACATAAATACCGTCTAGTCACCCTTTTATGACTCTAGCTACTTTGCTTTCCTAGCAAACATATCTAGTACCTAAACATATAGGTACCAGAAGCCCAATCATATCTAGTACATAAACATATATGTACTAGAAGCACCAACATGTCTAATACATAAATATATATGTATTAGAACCTAACATACCTAGTACCAAACATATGCGTACTAGAAGCACCCGTGTGCTTAGTGTATAAACATATATACACTCGGTGTATAAACATATATACCACCGTCCAGTGACCGGTGGTCCCCCGCGTCACCACCATCTATCTCTTACCATAACCTAACAATTATGACAGTCAAAGCCTTCGGCTATCACATCCAACATCAAACAAGTTAGTCATCTAATACTAACGACATATAATTAGTTCATCACAGTGCGAACGTACCTGTATGGTCCCATGGACCCCATCATAAGCAACCACAGTTACTTCTACATCTATGAACCCTATGAGGTCCATACTTACTTTATACATAAGATACATTTCTTATTTATCGATAACATAATACTTTTATCTCTTCCTTGACTATAATAGACAATTATTACTAGTCACATTATATTCTTTCTCATATATATTCGTTCTTTACTTTTATTAGTATATCTTACCAATAGGTACTTATTACTATAAAATCATTCCCAATTGCTTTACTAATACATATTTATTAATAAAGGCTCCGTATACATTGTTTTAATCAATTACTTCATTATTATTGTTCATTAACATAGATTCCATAATTACTTGAATCTATCATAATTTACTTCAAATTCATCAATCATACTAGACACATTCTAGTATCACATTCTACATACTTTCATACATTTTCAATTACTATCTTTATCAAAATATTTGTTAATAAAGACTGATACACTATCATATGTACTTTCAAAACTATTTGCTATGTACCCAGTTTAAAAGTCTCATGTACTCACCTTAGCGAATAAGTGCTCCAACCGTATTTCTTACGTCAGTTTCCTTGCTTCACAATTCGGACAACCTTCCAAGACCCCACCAAATGCCTATTACAATAATCACAAGATTATCAACATCACATTCTACTACCAATGTGTCCATCTATCTCTAGATAACACTTATTAACTCATTTCCCCCAATTATGGCGATTTACCAAACCCTAGGTTTAACCAACCCGTAAGATTCTTACAAATCATAATCATACACTTGTTTCCTTTGTTAATATACCATCTATTAAGTGTATACAACATTTATTCACCAAAAACCATAACCCCCAATAGTTAGGGTTTCCAACCCAACCATCAAAATACATAGATCTAGAGCTACAAAGATCAAGGAGTGAAGATATACCTTTAATCTTCAACTAGGAGTGAAATCTATCAAAGATTTGAGAAGAGATCCACCAAGATCTGCACTTGAGGTCCAAAATCGCCAAAGGGAAGAACTAGGGTTTTCTATTTCATCAAATGAGCTCCAACCCGATTTTAAAGCTGCACGTCACAAGTTCACGGCGCGAACAATAGTTCGCGTCGCTAGCTTCGCGTTCTTCTCAAGTTCGCGATCGCTAAGTCGTCGCTAACTATTTCGCGACCAAATGCCAAACTCCCTGAAGACTGTTCCCGATCGTGATCCAAAGTTCGCGTCGCGAACTCCTTAGGGCAGCAGGGCTGCACTTTTTCATCTTTGTCTCGACCCGGTTTCGCCCATAACTTTCTCATACGGTGTCCAAACGAGACGAAACCAATTCCTACGTTCTTTAAACGATTTATCCTTATTTATCATATTTTTATTCAATTTATTTATTTACAAATTTCGGGTCGTTACAGCCATCTTCCCGCCGTTGCCCGCCCTCCTCTTCTCTGCTCTTTTGACTAGATCACTAGATGCTATGTGACTTACATGCACGGTTAACGATCTATGTTTCAGTTACTCTTGTAATATCGAGCTTTTATTTTTAATTTTTATTTTGGGAAAGGTTAATGATAGATAGTACTTAGACCAATGTTTAAGAAATAAATTAATGTTTAAAAATATTGTACAATAATTATAATAAAAATGTTTTGATAATAACAGTCTTAAGGTTCTCAATAAGAATGAATATTCTGTTCTGAATAAGAGATTTTAGTTGAATTAGTTGCATAAGTAACTGAATATTCCTAGAAAGATGAAAGAAATTTAACTAATTAAAATAAAAATGGATTAATAGTTGCATGAGTAATTGAATATTCTCAGGAATATTTTTTCTTATTAACAGCGCTAAGGGCTGTTATTATCAAAACCCTAAAGAAAACATCCCTTTAAATTTTAATAACCACCTTTAGTAGTTATGCTTCCTTAATTATATATTAACCAACTCAATTATCCTTAACCATTGCCCTAAGGGCAATGGTTAGCTGATCCCTTTATTTTTTGCTTTTTGATCGATATTTCCGTAGCCATTTCTAAGATTGCTGGTAGCTAAACGTATGCCGTGAGTTAACTTGGCTGCTTTTGGTAAACCAATATCATTGGCTTGCTAATGTCAATGACATCCGTCGATTGTCTTGTTCGTTTGGATGTAGAGAAGGAGACAAAGTTTGGAGTATTTTTGTGAGTATTAGTTTTATGTATATATTTTATGATAAATGATATTATTATTTTTTAACGGCAAAATGATCCACCATTAGGAGCTTTGGCATTGTCATCACCCGCAATAGAGAACCGAGAACATATGATAAATGATATTTGTGTTTACTATTTGTGCTTGTGTCTATTTATTTGATCATAAGAAGTGTTAAAATCAATGATAGATATGACAAAAGAGAATTAGTGTATTATACATATATCTTGTGGTAGATATTTACATAAAGTAAGCATAAATAATAGGTATCAATATCAATTCTCATCATCATATACAGCAGCTTCAGCCCTCTCGCCACCTCCTCTAATTTCTTCCGATTTCAATTTCATTGCACCGCCTCAATTTCATCTGTACGGCCTCAATTTCATGTAAAATTTCCTTTTTTTCTTCTTCTTCAAATCAGGTACGTTATCAATTTATGCAGGTCTTTCTTCTTTTCTCGTCTTCAAATTAGGGTTTTAATTTACGCTTGCTGTTTCTTTTGGGTTCACGCAGCGCCAATTGGAAGGACTCACCTGCTTCACTAACTTCGTTTAACAATTCTTGCTGCCAATTCTGGTTTACTCGATGCTACTTCTTGCTAATTGGAAATACTTTCCAGGTATGGTAGCCCTTCTTTTCCATTCTGAAGTTAGGATTGAGCAAATTTTCAATTAAAAACTGATAATAATTAGGTTTTTTGTTATCAGTAGTTGAAGGGAATAGCTGCTGAATGGATCTTGTTTGCTTTCTTTGGTGACCTTAACCGGCTGTTCATTCAATTCATCTGTACAGGTAAGCTATTTCAAACTCTTATTTGTATATTCATCATTAATTATTTCTCTAATTTGTATACTCATCATTAATTATACTCTAAATCTCTACAGGTAAGCTATTTTAGATTCTTATTTCTCTAATGTGTGTACTCATCATTAATTATACTCTAAGTTGTGTAATTGGGTGATTTTTTCATTTTATTGCCCTAATTTTTATTACGTAGCTGTTCATTACAAGGTTAATAACTCAGTTCAAGCCTTAATTTGTATATTGATCATCAGTTTACTTGAAATAGCCTTTTGTTTTCATGACCTAGCTACTATTAACCTGTTGCACAAGAGGTGATGATTAATTTAATTTAACCTTTAATATGTATGTTCTGTAATTTGATACTTTTTTTATTATAATGCCTTCATTTTTTTAATCTTCTTTGAAAGAGGTCTGTAGCAGGTTTTAACCCTCACTCAATCCGTTTTATTTTTGTTTTGGTGACCTAATTAGTATCAACCTGTTGTATAAGACCCTTAAAGAATCTAATTTAAGGTGTAATTTGTATATGAACCATAAAGAGTACCTTATTTAAAAGCTTAGTTTGTATATTTAGTGTATCGTTTATTATGATTAATAAACATATTTGAACGCAGATCCTTCTTGCAGAAGTTTACCCTTTTTGAAGATTATTCCATCCATGTGCTACTTATATGATGTAGCAGTTGAAGGCCGCTAATTTTGGAGACTTAGTCCTGCATCTGTGTTCAATTGCTACAAATGTTATAGGTACAATTTTCATCGACTTAATTATGAACACCACTTTTGGAGATTATTCCATGTAGATGCTACTTATATGATGTAGGCCTTGCCCACGTCGATCAGCTGCTTCTTTCAGTCAATAAGAAATTGACGGCTGCTTCCACCGCCTCAATATCTAGCATTTAATAAGAAAATAATCCACCGCCATTCATCTTTCTCTATTCTTAATTTCATGTTTATCTTCCTTCTTCTCCAAAAGTGTGCTTCAGTTAATGGTAAGTACTTTTATTCTTATAATTTCTCTTCTTTATATTGATTTTCAATTTCAGGTACATGTAGGTCTTCATTCTTTTTCTTCCTCTTCTTTAAATCAGTGCTTCAATCAATAGCGAGTTCATAAAAAAACCACTGTTATTGGACATTTGAGGTTTGGGTTCATTAAATTTTAACTGATTTAATTTTCATATGACCTAGAATCCATGTTTAGTTGTAATGAAAATGATTTTGTTTTCGTAAATCTATTTCAGGTTTTGGATTTGAGCTCAATATTTGATTTGTTTACTTTTGAAGGTTTGAATCTGATTTGTCAATATGTGATATATAATTTCGATTTATTAATTATTATTGCATTACCAATTAATATTTGGGTTTCTGTGAAACCGTAAGGATCATCGTTATATGTTTAGTTTTGCTGTGAACCAGACTCAGCTGAAGCAATAATTAAGTTATAATGGTTTAGCTACATTTATGAATCAAATTATTGTTATTATGTATGTATATGCAAGCATATGAACATACATGTCGATTATGTTTTGGATTCTATATGCATTTGATATAAAGTACAACGTCTATTGTCTAATTAAGGCTTGCAAATCATTTGTATGTCGAGATTTGTTAGGTTTGCTGTCAAGTATGAACTATGAAATGTCATTGATAGCATTGCTATGAATGAAACTCAGTTGAAGCAATCATTAGGTGATGGTGGTTTGGGTATGTTTATATGTACATTATAGAATCATATGGATACATATATATATTGCATTCGTTAGTGTAACATTTTTTTGGAGTTTGGATCAATGATATCTACATGGAAGTAAATTAATCTAGACTTTGGCTTCCATATTGAATTATACTAACGAATTAATCTAGAAACGGTGTTTCGTATTCCTGAAATTTGGATGTTAACTTTTGTATGACGAAGGTAGATTTTTCTCTATCTAATGGTAAGATCTGTTTATCTCATGAAAAAAACTGTTAAAATTTATTTTATTTTATAAAATTTGAAGAGAAAACAAAAGTATTGTTGACTCAGCTGTGAATGCTACCGTCTTGCTGTCGAAGCAGTGGCCGGAAGCTTCACTCCTTCGACATGGTCCAAGCAAAAGGTATGGTTTCAGATTTTATGTTAATTTAGATTAGATGTTATTTGTTTAATCTCAATTGCTTCACAATGTTCGTTTTTCTCCTTTCTTTCAGCACCTTAAATTAGTTCACCTAAATATAAAGGTAAGTATGCTTAAAACTCACACTTGCGTTCACTTTTGATTTTTATAAGAATCGAATCTGCTCTTATTGATTTCAATTGGGATTTGGGTAAAATAAATTCTTTCTTTTTTCTTTTTGGTGTTTTTTTTGTTAGAATATAATATGATGATTGTTCTACTTAAAGATGCTGCTCAAAAGGAATAGAGAAAATAAGGAATTGTTCTTGCATCATACAAGTGAGGTTGAACTGCAGTTGAGGGTTTGCCACTTGGTAATTATCCCGTTACTACAAGAAGGTACATTTTCATATACGCTACAATCTTCATATATGAAGTGGATGGGTCAGTAGATCAGTCAAAATTAGGTATTCGGTACGCGTCAGAATGATCTAAGTTGGGAGCTTGAAACACTTTTTGTCTAAAAGTTTTTTTTTTATAAAATTTTAGTGTCAAATATGGTTAGAAAATTATATTACTTTAAGGGCAACTGAATCAGTTATAAATATGATGTGAGGACTGACTGACTAAGGACTGAAATATTTTTCTTTCTTGTGCAATTATAATTCGCCAGATTGCATTTTTTTGCTATCTTTTCTGACTGAATTTTACTCAAGTATTTCAACAACGAGTAGCATGTAGCCAAGGAATATGATAATTATTTAGAGAGCAATTTCTTAAGGAGTGGCAATTTCAATCCTTTTTTATCGAAATTGGTCAACTCGGGTTGTATTTTATTGAAAATGAGTTAAAGAAGTCAAAATTCATACAAAGTGTACACAGATGCTTATAACTTCTTTAATCAAACTAATTAAAATAAATTCCAAGTTTGTTTTACTTTTATTTTTGTAATTATATTATGTTGCGTAAATGCTTATTCCAAGTTGGACACTCGGACAAAATAGTGCTGGCGGGTCGCCCCAACCCGATCCTGCCATTCCGCAACCTTTAATATTGTTATGTAATTAATTTTAATAATACATTTGTATCAGGGTATGA
This sequence comes from Calendula officinalis, assembly GCA_963853835.1. Classification (NCBI taxonomy): domain Eukaryota; kingdom Viridiplantae; phylum Streptophyta; class Magnoliopsida; order Asterales; family Asteraceae; genus Calendula; species Calendula officinalis. Next base: position 1,809,264 of record OY970835.1, read on the forward strand.
AGTAGTTTTTTAAGCTTCCTATCTTGAAATAAGTACCTAAAGTGGAGAAGAAGCTGCATTCAAGTAGTTTTGCTATTTTAAGTTTTGGTCAAACTTTAGTATTTAGTAGTGCTCTTTCAGCAGCCATGATTATACAGAAAATGGCGTAGTCAACGGTTTACAACTGTTTGGTGGTCTGGTTTGTATCTTTTGTAGCCTGGTAACACAATGTTCGTTGTCAAAGTTATCTCTTGAATCAATTTTATCACGGCCCTTCTAACTACCTAGTTTTATGTATAAAATATTAGTGATTGCCTACTGTTGACAATGATATATAAGTCGGATATCGACTGACATGTTGCTGATTTGACCGACAAGGAGTTAAGGACTATGATCCGAAGTGGTCTAAACTCTAAACAGTTTATATTTATAAAGAAAGAATGTCCATTCGGTTGCCAACTCACCACTCTGATCAGTGTCACTACATCTCATGTTGCCCGTGAGTCCGTGACTAATCCTGCCATCACTTTTATTGCTAAAAGTAGACGAGCAAAAAAAAAAAAAAAACACATAATAAATGTAACAAGCCCATAACAATTAAAGCCCACGTGGCCCATAACACCAACATATTACATACTATTCCAACTTCATTAAATTACTCATGTCACTCTCATCAACACTTTAGTGGAGTGCATAAGAGATAAGACTATATTAACATATGTATGTGTATATGTATTTCAAAACTTGTCATTTTATGTATTGTATGTGTGTCTATCTGATTATCATAACGGATGTTCTTGTAATCTATACAATATTATAGGGTTTTTTACCATATAACATTGCTATAACATTAACTCTAACAACATCCCTTCTATATAACGTTTATAACACGGGTTTTTCTAACATGTGCCCCCAAGACACATGTTAGGGTGTATTAAATAACATAAAATTTCCTAATAAATTGTTGTTAGACATTAATGAAGTGCATATGTTACATTTTAAGGTGATGTATTAGATGCATTTTTGAATTCTAATGGAAGGTTGATGTTATTTAATGCACTCTAGAATGTGCCTTGGGGGCACATGTTAGAAAAACCATTATAACACAAATCCCAAAAAGACCATCAGCCCGTCACAATTTACAGAAAATGAAAAAAAGAACAACATAAAGGATTTTGAGACAAGATGATTATTTCATTCTCATTGATTGGTTTATATAATTACAATATACAATAACTACCTAAATTATAAGAGATAATTATGGAAAGAGATAACTACAAAATATACAAAATAATGACCATATAATTCGGTCTAATACTCCCCTTCAGTTTGGAGTAGGAGGAGTTCGTATGCACAAACTGGACTTGAAACGTTGAAATAGATGGCGCGGTAGTCCTTTTGTGAAGATGTCCGCATACTGATGCTCGGTAGGAACGTGAATTACACGGATGCGGCCAATCTTGACTAGTTCTCGAACAAAATGAATATCAATTTCAACATGTTTTGTACGCTGATGTTGTACCGGATTATCAGATAAGTACACAGCTGAAATATTATCACAGTAAACGAGCGTTGCCTTTGTAACGGTACATGTAGTTCGAGGAGAAGATTTCGAAGCCAGCTTGTTTCTGCAGTAGCATTTGCAACACCTTTATACTCTGCTTCTGCACTTGAACGAGACACAGTAGGTTGTCTTTTGGAAGACCATGATACCAAATTATCCCCGAGGAACACACAATACCCTGATGTTGATCTTCTTGAGTCCGGGCACCCCCCCCCCCCCAATCAGCGTTTGAATACGCGGTAATACCAAGGGTATCGAGTTCTCTCGCACATCGATTATTCCATTCTCATTGATTGGTTTATATAATTACAATATACAATAACTACCTAAATTATAAGAGATAATTATGGAAAGAGATAACTACAAAATATACAAAATAATGACCATATAATTCGGTCTAATACAACAGTCGATACACACAGTGTTATGGTGATGGCAATAGAGCTATAACGCTGCTATAGTGGTAATTATAGTCATATAACACTGGCTATAACGATTCATACTCTAGTCTCTTAGATAAATCGAGTGTTATTATATGGTTGGCGCTACCCAACCGTATAAAATGATTTAGAATTTTCGGTAAGGTATCTTAGATAGTTTCACATGTATTTTTATAATGAATTTATATTGATTCAACTATACAATTATTCCAAACAGGTTTAAGTATCTTAACTTGACCCGTTCTTAAGCTTGCTTGTAAGGTACATTGATTCTATACGTAACATTTCACTATAATAGCACAAGGTGTGGGAGGAGTGTTATAGTCATGATATAGCATTTTTAGGTTTATTACATGACTATAACAAGAAGGGGGGAAAGTGACTCTCCGGTGTTAATTATATCCAAAGTGATGTTAAAGGGGTCACGCATTTGTTATTTTTTATATTTTATATGTATTTTCATTGGTTGGAAACCCCCTCCCCCCACCCCCACCCATTGGCGGATACTGTATAACGCAGCTTTGGCGCCACCCACGGTGTGGATTAGGCATTGTTATAGCCCTATAACATGAGTATAATTGGACCACACCGAGTGCTCTAAGAAGAAACTATATACTTTGCATGTTATTCTCCTTTTGATTATTATTAGATATTAGTAAAATGTTAAATGTTATCATTCATCTTTATCTTATTATATTGAATGTTAAGTATATGATTATCAAGTAAGTTAGATAATGTTAACATCAGTTTAATAATTATAAATAAAAGCTTTTACTATTTTAATAATGAACACGAGATTTGGGGTGGGTAGCTACTTCAACCTGTCCATTTGTAATTTCCAATGTGTCCAACTGGAACCTGAATTCAAAGGTGTAGGTGAGGCATGTCTGGTCACCAACTCCACCCCATCAAAGACAAGTCAACAATCATCTTCACTCCTATTTATTTCGGCGTATTCTCGTTCATAACAGACTCCTTGAATTTTACTTGTGATCTACGCGACCAGACGAGTGATATGGCTATTTCTCAACTTTTCTTTGATCATCTGGTAATGTTTACCTAAAGAAATAATTAAACCTATTATCTCTAGAAGATCATTTTATATGTCCTTATTAGGGGTGAGCGCGGTCCAAGAACCCAACCGAAACCGATAGAACCGAAACCGAAAACGATGAATTTTCAAAACCGATAATATGTTTTTGGTTTTGCTTCGTTCAGTTTCGGTTCGATTTTTTAGGCCAAATGCTCATCCTTATCCGAAAACCGAACCGAAACCGATAGAGTCGAAAACGAAAGCGATGAATTTTTATAACCATAACCGAACTGATAACATGTCATCGGTTTCGTTTCGATTCGATTCAATTTTGGTCGGTTTTTAATTCGAGTTTTTCGGCCCATATGTTTACCCCTAGTCCTTACTGGTAATAAAAACGTTGAAATATATGCATTTTTGAATTTTGAAAAAATTTCCCATGTATAGATATTTTATAAATTGTTTTTAATTAACTATGCAAAGTACTACTATGATGAGAAATACAAGTCAGAAACAATAATAACATTTTTAATTTGACTAAAGTTTATTGAAGTTAAATATTATATCATTTCCATTTTAGAGATAGATCAGAGTCGTAATAAGTGAATATCCATAATTATCAGGAGGTATTTTATGTTGTTCCTAAAGTTCGAATGGGACCTCCAAACATTTCATTAATAAAAAAGAAACTCTTACTTCTAGAACACATTCATATTCTAGTAGCTATACATTGATTCACTTAACCATTTACTACACCAAATTGTATAGATAATTTACCCCATAATAAATGGCGTAAGAGAACATGATAATGCGTATTTAATTAGCTCAGAGTTCTTTAAAAAAACAGCTTAACATGCGTTAATGAAGCTCCTCGTAATTTTTATTTGAGAAATGCTATTTTTTGGAAACGGCAAATATATTAGAAAACAAACCGAACTTAGCAAGGAACTAAGACGGAAATACAAAACAGGAACAAGAAACACAAATTACAAACATGCCGAAAAAGGAAAAATTCCCCAATCCACCGAACTACAACAAAATTTGCCTCTATGCTTTAACCAAAAAAGCGAAGTTGAAATCATATCTTCGGCAATAACCGTGTGGGACTTATGGACATTGTTGAATACCACTTCATTACGAGCCTTCCACACACACCAAATCAAGCATTGAATTATAGTAGTTAAGATTTTCTTCTTTTTTGGACAATTTCCCCAACCTTCTCCGAATTCTATTAGCTCCCCAACCGAATTGAAACTAGGCAATGGAATACCACACCAATTAAAAATCCAAGATAGAACATTCAACACCACGGGACAACGAATAAAAGTATGATCAACATCCTCATCGCTATTGTTACAAACTTTACATGTAGTGGAACCAATGTTTACACCTCTTTTCTCCAAACATGTATTGACCGGAATGCGGCCCATTGCAACCTTCCAAACAAAACATTTGATTTTTTGTGGAGCAAAGCTCACCCAAGGCATGTTGATATAACCTTTGGTAATTATCTTTTGATCAATCCAACGTCTCATATAGTGTACCGCAAAGGAGCCATCGTTGGAAACTTTGCACAATAAGCACTCGGGTGATGTGTTTAACCGGATACCATTGATGAGATGTAGCAAAGTGATAAATTCGTTGGTAACAATGTTGCTGTTGAATCCTGATTTCCAGTTCCACACGTAACCAGTATTAGTAATACGATCAGAAACCGTACACGCTTTACACTTTTCAATGTTGTACAAATGAGGAAATCTAAACTGAAAAGAAGTATCACCGCACCATACGTCCTTCCAAAAAAGAAAAGATGTACCCGAACCAACCCGAAGTGAAAAGGCATAAAAAACAGTAGTTTAACTTCTTGAGTTCCGATTCGACACGAGTGATATTGCACCAAACACCCGCAGATTTACCGGTGGCCATGAGGTGAATTGGTTTGACACGCAAATTGTGAATTGCCATGATAACCTTTTTCCATATACATGTTTTACCGTCCCGAAGTCCCCACCACCATTTAGACAATAAAGCGTAGTTTTGAGCTCGTAAAGAGCCAATGCCGAGTCCACCGTCACTTTTGGGTGCTAAGACGGTAGACCAAGCAACCCAATTAATTTTCTTATCTCCCCACAAAAACCTTCTTCTAATTTGCTCAAGTTTTTCAATGATGCAAACGGGCGCTTTAAAAATAGAAAAATAATATAATGGTACACTACTTAAAACCGATTTAATAAGAGTTATTCTACCTCCAAAAGAGAGATTTTTTGCCTTCCATGTAGATAATTTGGAATTGAAACGTTCAATTACCGGTACCCAAGCTCATATTTGCACCAACCGGGACCCCAAGATAAGTAAATGGGAAGGTACCGGGGAGACAATGTAATGTATTTGCCCATCGTTCTAATTTGAGAAATGCTATTCAGGCTTACATTTTAAACATACAAATCAATGTATTTAATGATATTGTAACATGTGATATTTTTATTTTTATTTCTCCCGTACATCATTTATTTTGCCAAAATTATTATATTGTGAGTAGTTTGATTTGTAGATCTAAATAGTATTTTATCTTTTTCTAAAACATATTAAACAAAATAAACCCGTATTAATTAACTCCTAAACACCCCATCAAATATATTTCATGGGAGAATTTTGCGGCTCAATTAATTATTTTCTTGAGAATGGAGTACAGGAGACAAATACGGAGCTAATAAAGTCAGATGGGAGCTTTGAAAACAGGTAGATAAACAAGGAAAAATCCTGCAACAAAAGTCAACAAAAATCGCAAGATCTAAACAACCACTGTACTCATTCTTGGATTTCATTTAAAATCTCCATTCCCCCTTTTGCTTCTTCATCTCATTCCCCCTTTTAACTCCACCAATTGTAGCCAAAAACAGGAAGAAAAAAGACACTTCAATTAGCAAGTTTGAAAATGCCCACCAACTGTTTGATAAAAAGCCAACACATGATTACTGTCTGTTTTTGTTGCTTCATTCACAAGTGATCGACAGTAACGGTACTGTAAGCCCACTTTCTTTTTTACAAGAATCAATTAAAGAGTTCGTTACTTTCTTATGGAGATTTTAAATCATTAAAGAGTCTCATGTGTCATTGAGTGTTTCGTAGTTTGCTTCACCTGCAAGTTATCTGCTTTCTTTAATCCTCAAGCAGTCAAGCTTCTATCTTGCTTTTTATGACTTTGATGTTTTGGGATTTGGGTTCACACACACTAAACACCAGTATGGCAGTATGTGCAATTTGCTACTTTTGTGAATCAGTTGGTTTATTTGCAACTTGAATTGGGGATTTGACCTTTTAGGGTTCCTCATTTTGTCTAATTTCCACAATTCTTGCTAGATCATGAAGTTCGTATTCTACAGATTTTGACCGAATTATCTGTAATAGTGCAGTTGACTAATGAGTTCCTTCAATTGGGTGTTGTTGATTTTACTCTTCTGTTCATCTTTGACTATTGAAACCCTAAGTCAAACATGTCATCCAGTTGATCTGTTAGCTCTAAAGGAATTCGCTGCAAGTTTCACAAATGTGTCTGCATTTTCATCATGGTCAAATGACGCCATTTGTTGTCATTGGGACGGTGTCGTTTGTGAAAATAATCCCAAAAATTTATCAAAAATTCCAATTAGGGTTACCAAATTGAGCTTGCCTGCAAAAGGTCTAAGCGGTCTGATTTCAAATTCAGTAAATTCGATAACTAATTTATCGAATTTACGGTTTCTCGATCTTTCATTCAATCGATTCGAAGGTGAATTCCTGAAAAATCTCTCCAATTTGAAGAATCTTGAAGTTGTTAATGTGTCAAGCAACTTCTTAACTGGAAACATGTCAGAAATTGGGGAATTCCCAAACCTAATTGCATTCAATGTGAGCAACAATTCATTTAATGGCGAATTCACTTCACAAATTTGCGATTCTGCTACAAATCTTCGTGTTCTTGATCTATCAATGAATCATTTCTCTGGAAATCTTGAAGGATTGAAGAACTGTAACAAATCAATTCAAGAAATACGGCTCGATTTCAATTCGTTTTCGGGCAATCTACCCGAGTTTGTGTACTCGATAAAATCCCTAAAACGGTTATCGCTTTCTTCCAACAACTTTTCGGGCCCGATAAGCCCGAAAATCGGTAATCTTTCGAATCTCGAATCTTTAATTTTGTCGGGAAATCGGTTTGCGGGCCCACTTCCGAATGTATTCAACAACTTTAAACATTTAGAACGGTTATATGCAGATTCAAATTCATTTTCGGGTCAATTACCTTCCACTTTAGAAGCATGTTCTAAGATCAAAACACTCGATCTTCGTAACAATTCGTTTTCGGGTGCCCTAATTATCGATTTTTCAAAATTGATTAATTTATGCACACTTGATCTTGGTAGTAATCATTTTAACGGTTTATTACCAAGCTCACTTTCCAACTGTTACAATTTAAGAATCTTGAATCTTGCAAAGAACGAATTTTATGGAGAAATCCCGAGTAGTTACACGAATCTTTCAAATCTTACATTTTTGTCCTTTTCTAACAACCGTATCGCGAATTTACCGCACACGTTATCGGTTTTACAAAAATGTAAAAATCTCACCACTCTTATTCTTACTAAAAACTTTCATGGTGAAGAAATACCCGTGAAAGTCAATGGCCAAGGGTTTGACTTTGACCGATTGATGGTTCTTGCAATTGCAAATTGTCAACTTAAAGGTCAAATCCCAAATTGGCTAATCGGTTGTCGAAAACTCGAAGTGCTCGATTTATCTTGGAATCATTTAAACGGTGTGATCCCGTTTTGGATTGGTCGAATGGAGAAACTGTTTTATATTGATTTTTCAAATAATTCACTTTCGGGTCAACTCCCGAAGACTTTGACCGAATTACCGAGCCTTGTTTCGGTCAACATTAGTTCTTCGATTGTCGGTTTATCTACGGGAGTACCATTATATGTGAAGAGAAATCAAAGTGTTAAAGGTCTTCAGTACAATCAAGTTACAAGCTTTCCTCCATCAATATACCTCAGTCACAACAAATTAAACGGGCCGATTTGGCCCGAAATCGGGCGGTTAAAACAGCTTCACGTGTTGGATTTGAGTAAGAACAACTTGAGTGGAACGATCCCGAACTCGATTTCCGAAATGGCGAATTTGGAAATTTTAGATTTATCATCAAACGATCTTCAAGGGTCGATCCCGAGCTCGTTAAACAAGCTCACATTTCTTTCGATGTTTTGTGTCGCTAATAATCATTTATCGGGCCCGATTCCAACCGGAACCCAATTCTCGGGATTCCCGAGCTCGAGTTTTGAAGGGAATCTAGGACTTTGTGGTGAATCACTTTCCCCTTGCGATGTGAAAACGATCCCGATTCCGGGTCAAAATCGATCCGATTCGGGTCGAAAATTGTCGCGAAACAGTGTTTTCGGGATCACACTCGGTATAGGTGTCGGGATTGCTATCTTGCTAGCATTCATTCTAGTCAAAGTGTCGAGAAAAAAACATCGGGATTTAGTTTTACTCAATGATTTAGAGGATGAAAACTACAATAGCACGACGAACGGGTTATCGGGCATGTTTAACGGGTCGAAGCTCTTTCTTTTCCCGACATCCGGTTGTAAAGACCTCACGGTCTCCGACGTGGTCAACTCAACAAACAATTTCAGTCAATCAAACATAATCGGGTGCGGCGGGTTCGGGCTCGTCTACAAAGCCGACTTACCAAACGGGTCAAAAGCCGCAATCAAACGTCTCTCGGGCGATTGCGGTCAAATGGACCGAGAATTTCACGCGGAAGTCGAAGCCTTATCCCGAGCCCAACACAAAAACCTCGTATCTTTAAAAGGGTATTGCAAACACGGGAACGATCGATTACTAATCTATTCATACATGGAAAACGGGTCATTAGATTATTGGTTACACGAACGGGTCGACGAAGAACCGCCCTTAAAATGGCGGGCCCGGTTAAAGATTGCAAAAGGAGCGGCCCGCGGGTTGGCTTACTTACACAATGACCCGAAAATAATCCACCGAGACATAAAAACGAGCAACATATTATTAGACGATAAATTTAAAGCCCATTTAGCCGATTTCGGGCTCTCGAGATTATTACACCCGTACGATACTCATGTAACAACCGATTTGGTTGGTACATTGGGTTATATTCCACCCGAATACGGGCAAACGCTTTCGGCAACTTATAAAGGCGATGTTTATAGTTTTGGTGTTGTTTTGCTTGAGCTTATAACGGCTAGAAGACCGGTTGAGGTTGGTAAAGGGAAGAATTGTCGGGATTTGGTGTCGTGGGTGTTAAAAATGAAACTTGAGGGACGATATTCGGAAATATTTGATTTGTCGATTTGGGATACCAGTTGTGAGAGTCAAATGGTTGAAGTTTTGGGGATTGCTTGCAAGTGTTTGGATCAAGATCCGAGAAGAAGACCGTCGATTGATCAAGTTGTGTTATGGCTCGATGGGGTTGTGGAATTAGGTCATAATCTTAGTTGTAATCGGTGATATTGGAAGAATGCTTTTTTTTTTAATTAATGGTAGTTTGTATGGTATTAAGTGTAAAGTAATAATTATAGAAGTTGTTAATCGCCATAATTTCTGTTACTCAGTGACCACCCAACCTACTAAAAAGGTACATGCCCAAATCACAACTTATCTAACATGTTTTTGTTTTTATTTATGCTATATGCTAGTGATTTTAATGTAATTAGAAGGGATTTCTAGTTGATTTTAATGTTTGTTTATTTAGTATGTGTAAACTGTACTGAGAATCATTCGTAATCATTGAATTGAAACCAATCTGAATAGAACTTAACCAAGTTATACTGTTTCGTGTCTCGGTTCTAGTTTCTGCATCGATTTGGTACTAATTAAGTTCTAATTTTCATGAAAAATTGGTTCTCAGTTTGGTTCAATTTAATTTCGAACAGTTTGATTCGGTCTAAACAGATAAAAAACAAAAAAAAAGTCGGAGAAATTTTCTTGGTTTCGGTTGGTTCCCGGTCTGATTCCAGACGTTGTCAGGTACCATACTTGGTCCGTCCAAATTTCAATTCGGTTTGGTTTTTAGACCGTGTGAACAGGTCTAGTTGTAAGATGTTCCAGTGGTGTAAAGTAATTAATTATCTTCGTCCTAATCTTCTTACTAGTTAAATCCTTGAAGGATTCAAAACTAGTTGATGATATTAGGGAATCAGCATCCGGATTGCCACCAACAAATGTGAACGACCGTGTTAACGTTGTTAAAACAACTACAACACCGCCGTCTTCAACCACCGCCGCCAGAACGCAGAACAATGACGGTGGTGGTGACATGGGCGGTTATGTGGCGGACACAGCCAAACAAGGAGTAGCAAAAGCTATAGAAACAGGATTAGATATTGGAGAAATGGCTAAAAAAACATTGGATAATGTGTGGGATGCTACTAAAGATACTACTCATGCGGTCAAAGAAGCAGTTACCGGAGATCAAGAGAAGGAAAAACACGATGTACCACCAACTGATCGGTTTGTCGATGATTTGAGGAAGCATGCCGATGGCTATGATTTAAGGAAGAAATAAGCGGGAATGTTTGTGATCCAAAAGTAGAAATAGATCATAAGAAGTCTTATAACAATATAACACATGTGTGCAGGGGCGGTACCAAGGGGTGGGCAGGGTGGACATCTGCCCACCCCATCGATTGGTATAAATTTTTTAGGGGTCGGTTCATTTTTTGGCTTGATTTATCCAAATATACATAATATAAAAGCGATAACTAATACACTTCATATATGAGCTCGGTGGCTAACTCATGTATCTTAAAACATATAACATTTAGTTTAAATCTCTTCCATATGCAATATATTTTTTTTAAATCTTTTTTTTCTTTCCCGTTTTAACGTTTATTTTACTCTATTTCCTATTAAAATTTTCTTTTCTTTTTTGATTCATTTTCCCTAGGTTTATTGGTTTAAAAATATGATGCTCGAATTAACTAACACTTGAATTTTGATTTTGACTAATTTAGTTTAGGTTTAAACTTTCTTCAAACTAAAACTGATTTGATTTGGTTTACGATATAACTTTAAATAAAACTCCACTCAAAGAACCTGACATGCACTCCAAAATTTTGCCCACCTTTAAAATTTTGTCTGATACCGCCCCTGCATGTGTGATATGTTTTTTGTTTTGTTTCGAAATAGTGTATTCTCAAACATCATACAAATTATTTTGCTATGCTCGTAACAAGTATAAAGTTAGTTTGTTGTAATTTGTTATTGCGTTCGTGACTTGTTACTTTCTCAAACAAGTCATTGTTCCATTACGGTCGATGATAACCATGTAAAGTATTTTCGATGAAAAGGGTTGGCAATGATGTATACCGGTGAACTTAGCTTGTAAGCTACTTGAAATTGACTCAGAAAATATTTGATATAATTGGTTTATTTAGCTGGAATTGAACTCGAGATATTTATATTTGATCAGACTTTCAAGTCGAGCTCGGATATAAAAGAACCTAACTCAGTAGCTGGTAAGGTTTGTGAGCTTAATCTTTTATATATGTGCATATTTTTTTAATTATTATATTTTATAATAATTTGAGATTAAAGTATCAAGTTTAGTTATATCGAGTTTGAAAAATATTGAGTTAATAAATATATTAAATTGATAACCAAATTGAATTAAATTAAATACAAGAAGGTCAAAAGTGCTTCTAAAATAGGTCTAAAATAGGGGTATGACGAGGTAAAACATTGAAGATAGAAAGTAGAAAGACTAACAAACGTGTATATCTCATATATATACTAATAATGATGCAACTAAAAGGCTAAAAATAAGTATTGGTCATTAACCCTAACATTTATAGAAGTACAAAATTTAATACCAAAAGTGCTTCAACTTATATATATATAACAATACATGTCTGTTTACAATAAGGATCACTGAAACCTAACCACAACGCAAGAAATATCATCCCTACTCTTCTTTTCAAGTGCCTCTTTGATGAGATGTTTCGCTGCTAACCGTGAATCCTCCACATCTTTTATGCAATCCACAGCCTCTTGATTCGACATAACCTGTGCAAAAACACGAATTTTTGTGCATGAATTTCAACACAAGTGTAAGATAATTTTGATAAAAAAAAAAAATGTGGTTTGAGACAAATTAAACCTTCCAAACACCGTCGCTCGCTAATATGAGAAACTCGGTGTCATCATCTATATCTTCCACACACACATCTGGTTCTGAACTTATGTGTTCCTTTAATCTTTTGTCACCAAATGACCTCGACATTGCCAAGCTCCCATCGACCCGTGGACAATCCCCTGCACAAATTATATAGAACCGAAAAAACTAAACAAATCCGTTAAAACCGAAACCATTCTAAAACCGACGGTTTAGTTTTGAATTTTGAAAAAACCTATAGATTCGGATCAGTTTTAACCAGAAACCGCCCCATTAAGAAACCGACCCACTAATTATGGTATATATTATATTTATATATTGTATATTAGCAAATTATTAAATTAACACGTAATTTATACCTTGGAATCTAGTTACAAATCCTCCTTTTTCTTCAATAACCTTTCGCTCCTTGTTAGGTTCATGATCAACCGACAACTGTCTAGCCACACCATCTTGACATAAAACCGCCCGTGAGTCACCAACATTGGCTACCACCAACGTTTCACAATTTATCAAGATTGCCGTAACTGCAGTCGAACCGCCTTTACGTTTCTTGATTGCTTTATTCATAATTGTGGAATCCGTGACCTCGTATGCTCTCCTAATGGCTTCCTCCGGCTTCGTCCAAAAATCCAGCTAATATTAAAATTATGGATCTCATTAATTAACATGGTTAGCTAAGCATGTAGTAATTATTAAAGATGATGACATGAAGTTTATACCTCTTTTATGATATTATCGAATAAATGTGACCGTAAATAATCGGGAACTTCTTGGCTTAAATGACCATCAAATACCGCAAATAGTCCGAGCTCATTGCCATCGACTTGTTTGAATTGTGCGAAAACGTAATCTTCCATTGGATGTAACATTTTTCCTTCAACGGAGTGATACCCATGTGTTATTTTCTTGTTTATCCTACTCCTTCCTTTTCCGGTTTCTACAGTAGGTGCAATCAACACACGTTTCTCCTGTTAAAATTGGAATTTTTTCTCAAAAATAATACTATTTCAACCAAATTATGGGTTCTAATATATGATTCTAGCTTTCAAAAGTGGGTTCTAATATGATTCTAGTTTTCAAAAGTATGGGATACAATCAATTTTTAGGCGCTGTACAAAATTTTACACAAAGACCCTTTAAAGTAAAAAAAAAAGTTCCACACCAATAAATTATTCCACTAAATTAAAAGTGTCATTCTAATGCCAACTTATATGTCTCGTTTTTTCTCTTTTGGGCCTTCTAGTCCATTATTTTCAATATTTCATTGATTTATCTTTATTTAAGTTGGCTTAAATATATACATATAAATAGTCAGGTTTTCAAAAAAAGTTCTAATTGATTTATCTTTATTTTCAATATTGCATCTTCTCTTAGTGGCACAAGGGCAGAACCGGCCCTATACATGTCCATGTCTCTTGTGTCAAGTTTCATGGGTGAAGTATAAATGATTAACATATGACAAATTATGGAAGAGTATCCAAATTTTCAAACCTATATGATATTTTTAAAAATCTTTTTCTAAAACCATAATAGAATCAATAATTTATTTGAAATACATATACATATTACTTTTGAAAAAATTCGATTTAAAAGTGATAATCTGACTACGAGAAGATGCAAGTTTTAGGATATGATACATGTTTTTTGTGATGGACAGAAGCTCCGGATTCCGGCGATTGGTCTCCGGTAGATTTCCGGTGAGTTTGGCCTTTGGGTGAACTCAGCTCGCGTTTTTCCTGTTAAATTATTAATATGTAATCAGATTTCTATTATTCATATACATTTCAATGGGACATAAATCACGAAAGTATACCTGCATGTTGTGGCGGATATGATCTCCGGCTTCTGGTGGGTGTCGCCGCCGTTGATATAGTAAGAATCGCCGACATTAGGCGGTCGGAGATGAGATCAAGATGCTGTAAAATTGACACGAAGCAGAGGTGGAAGATGACTCACTGATTTTTGCCAGCGGTGAAATCATCGCCGCCATCTTCATCTTTTTAAAATCAAAATTTGGAACGCCAAACAAGATGAATTAAATCGAACTTATAAAATCACAATTATGTGGTCCAGTTTCAAATTTTAAAAAATTAATGGATTTGGTTTAATTTCACAATTATGTGCCAATGATGGCCAACCTAACTGGTCTGAAGCACTGGGTTTATACTAGGAGTGTTCAAAACCGGGTATCCGGAAATCTGGTACCCTAAAACCCGTACCAGTACCCGGATTTTCGGGTACCCAGTTTTCGGGTACCCGGATTTTCGGATACCCGGTTTTCGGGTACCCGGTACCCGGAAATATAATTTCTTTGTCACAAAAATTACATAAATCGAAGTCGCCATTATTTATATATTTAATTTCTTTAAATCTTATTAATAAATTTGTTATTAAAAATTTACGTTATGATTTTCTTTAAAGAAAAATCGTTACTAGTAATGAATCTAACCAAATCTTTAAAGACATCCAATGATTTAAAATCATAATTTAACGACGGATGTGAGAATTAGATGGTTTGTACGTGAGAATTGAGACAAGGTTTTAAATTTTAGACATTTGTCAAAATGATCCAAGCATATGCCCATATCTAATGATAATTAATGTCTTATAATAATATAAAAATAAGTTGGAAAAATAAAATTCGGGTACCGGGTACCCAATTACCCGCTTTTTTAGAAAAACACTATCCGTATTGGATACCCGGAAACCGGTTACCCGAAATCCGGGTATCCGGATTTTCGGGTACCCGGATTTTCGTGTATCCGGATTTCGGATATCGGATGTTTTTTCGGGTACCCGTTTTTTCGGTTATTTTTGAACACCCTAGTTTATACCCATGTGGGCTGCAGGTCGTGAGTTCGAATCCCTTTGGGAGCGTTGCATTAGCGTAATTTAACTCATACCTCACACGGGCACATATGGGGAATTTTCCTTGAAAATCCCTTTGGGGGCTGGGTTTGCCCGCTTATGCGGAGCTCGAACTCAGGGTGCTCGCTGAAAAATTGCGAGTAGGCTTCCGTTATTTCATTTGCCGTTTCCAAAAAAAAGTAATCGGTACGTTATTAACATTTAATTTAGTGATGCAAATTATATATTGTTATTGAATTTTGTATGTATCATTTGAAAAATGAAGGTTATTGCACGAAATTATATATCTACTAATGTTGAAACTAAGGTGAGTTCGGTTTTAGAACCGAAACCTAACCGTTAATGGACAGAATCCATTAGAACTGAAACCGCCAGTGTTCGGTACTATTTTGTTGTAAATAATAGTCTAGGGGGTAAATTGTAACATTGTATATTAGTTTAGTTAGTCTTAGGATTAGTCTTAAGCTAATTAAGGGAATTAAGGTCATGGTATATAAACCATAATGTAAACCTTAATTCCCTAACTTTTGCCATTAATAACAATTATTCTCTTGCAATTGTTCCTCTCACCTCTCTCTACTTTCTCTCTCTAAAACCCTCTCTTCTTCTCCAAGTTTCATCAAAGATCATCATATAGGAATCAAACTATGGATTGATTGCTCAATCTAGGATTATCAGCCAGAAATCGAAACCATTGATTTTTAAAAATTCCAAAACTGAAATTAGCGGATTTGGTTCGCTTTATTCTCATGGACATCCCTAGACGAGTATTAGGATGAAATAAAAAAAGTACTAGAACGGAAATGGTCTTATACCAGTCGAATCGAGGGGCTTGATATAATATCCGGATTTGAAATCCAGAAAAATTGGTACCACTACTACGACGAAATCCATCTATAGCGACTAATCCTTTTCAAACCTTTATCACTCTAATAAACTATATATTATTCTTAAGATTTTTTTGCTTTCTTTGGTTTCAAATCTAAAACCGGAAAAATTAGAACCTTAAAAACCAGAAAAAGACCAAAAAAAAGATAACCGAAAATAGACTTAGAAACCGTAAATCGAATTACGATTTGGAATCGGTTCGAGTTTGATTAGTAAAAAACCATCGCTAGTTATCCATTTGTATCATAATTACGTTGTATATGTTTGACAATGTACTTCCACATGTCTCTTTTTTACTTGCAAAAAGATTGTTAAAATCATACTCGCCACACTTTTCTTTAGGTTCTAACAAAAGTCGCCAGTCCATTCATAACATTCCATATGTATAAAACATTATCTTCGATCAAGATGATAATTTTCATAACCCTATATCGAACGTTCTAATATTAACTATTTATTAAATATCATAGCATCCCAAAGTTGAAACCCAAACCAAAAATTACTATCTAATTAATTAATAATTAAAGCGCGCATCTTTAAGATGGCTAGACATCTTATTTGAATGCACGTCAATAATGGAAATAGCAGCCCCTATATTTTTCTCTTAAATTCCTATAAATAGACCTCCATTTTTAATTTTCTTTACATGCATGCATCTTTATTATCATTTATCAACAATGGCCGGAGCTTATAACATTTGTCACTTCAAAATGAATCTCAACCGTCCATCCGTCTCGCCCGTGTCATCGGCTTACCATAGACGCACGATCATTACGTGTGTGGCCCAAAACCAATCTTACTTGGATTCCATACATTCGGATATCGACTCCCACCTAAGGAAAGCCATTGCAGCCCGTGGGCCCGTTTCCATTTCTAACCCAATGCACTACTTGACATTTACACCGCCCAAAACCACGGCATCTAGTTTGTGTGTAGCCGCCTGCGAGCTAGTAGGCGGCTCCCGAGAAGATGCCGTGGTGACGGCATCAACAATTCACCTCATGCATGCCTCTATATACTCACGTGAACATATTTTGTTAACGGGCCGGGATCAGGGTCGGGCCAAACCAGAAACTGAACCCGAACGTGAAATCCCACTCACGTTTGGGTCAAAGATCGAGCTTCTTATTGGGAATGGGATTCTCCCGTTCGGGTTGGGATTACTGGCAAGATCTATCAGCCCGACCCGTAACAACTCTGACAAGATACTACGAGTGATTAAAGAGATCACACAAGCCATGGGCGCACAAGGGATGGTCAATGGTCAAGATAACAAACCCGAGTTTGACCAATTGACTAGTCAACGATCACTACGGCTACACGAATGTGGGGCCGCGTGTGGAGCCATATTAGGAGGTGGGAGCGAGGAGGAGATCGAAAGGTTGAAAAGATATGGAGTTTATATTGGTAAAATACAAGGACTGTTAAGTGAAAAGAGTCGAAATGGAGGGAGTAAGATGCAACTAGCGGAAAATTGGAGCGATTTAGCTTTAAAGGAGTTGGAATATTTTGATAGCGAAAACCTTGACCAAATTTCCACCATTGTTGAAAGTCAAAAAATTCGTTTAGACTTAATACGTATATTTTATGCATGAAAAATAACTTTGGTGTTTTGTGTTTGTAATTAATAATATAACATCTAAACAATAAAACTTCTTTTTAACCTGACATGGGTATGGTATTTTAACTTAGGTTTCAAACTCTCTTTATAAGTCAGTTAATCTCAAGACGACCACCTGCTTTGCAGGTAGTCCGGAATTATTGCGGATAAAGATCCGTATCATTAAGGGGTCTTTTTATGCTCATAGGAAATATATTTGAATCTATATTCACATATGAAATTAGTATATTTATTTGAGAATTATGTCATCATAAATATCTTGAAAATGAAATATATTAGAAAATATATTTTGTATTTTTAATATAAAACAATTTTAAGTGTTGTATAAATATTATTAAATAGTTATTTGGATATCATATAAATATCTCCCATAAAATAATACAATAAAAAACCTACTAATTCTACCTTATATACATTAGGTATAAGACTTTTACTGTTCATTTTTTTTTTAAATTTTCCCATGAACAATTAAGATTTTTCAAATTCTTCCCTAAACAATTCTCTTTAAAAAAAAAATTTCAAAATTTCCCCTAAACATTTAAGTTTTAAAAATTCTATCCAGATTCTCCCCTAAACAATTCTCCCTTAAGTTTTTTTTTATTTTCAAAATTTCCCCTAAATATTTAAGCTTTAAAAATTCTGTCCGTAGATTTTTGTAACTTACAACTTTTACATCTACTTAAAATACTTTATTCATTTTTTATTATTAGAAAACATTTTTCTCCTAAGTTTTTAAAATTTATACAAATAATCTCATTTAAAATATTTTATTCATTTTCTGTTACTAAAAATATTTAAACCGACTTTTTTATATAAAATTTTAAGGTATGAAATAGTGAACATTTATATACTTCATATTTGATTCAATTTTGTTTACTAAAAATAAACCCATGTATCTTTTATAATTTATACATTTAACCTTTATAAAATTTTGTATTAGTTTTTTAGTTACAAAATATTTACACTGAACTTTTTGCATAAACTTACTTATTTATTAGTTTATCTAATTTTAGTTAATATAAGGTATAAAATCATTTGTTTTAAAAAAAAGGTATAAAATCATGATAAATCTATATACTATGATTGTTTATATACCATCTAAAACAATAACAACCCAAAACAAAAAAACAAAAAAAACCCCAAATGTTGTAATTACTTTAATGTATATTTAAATAATTAGTAACTGGGTGAACAAAATATTTCGTCAGTTGTTTTTTATTTCATATAACATGTCATTAAGTATAAGATAATACTCCCTCCGTCCCACAAAGAAGTTTACATTTCTATTGGGCACAAGATTTTAGGTGATAGTTAGTGGTGGGGTCAATAATAATACTTTTGATTAAAATATAAGGTTGGATTGGAGAGAGAAAGTGTTTTATTGGTTGAATGATTGGTAATAATATTATTATATTAGGTGGACCCCCCAAATTTGAGAAATGTAAACTTTTTTGTGGGACAAAATTTCAAGAAGAAATATAAACTTTTTTGTGGGACGGAGGGAGTACAATTTATTAACAAAGTCAATAAAAGTATGTAAAAATATAACACAAGATAATAAAATGTATAAGTATATATTTTAATCATATTATATGTTTATATTTCATAATTTTATTTCTTTAATTAAATGAAAGTATGTAAAAAACATGAATTTTATATATCGGGCAGCATCGCGCGATCTATATTATGGAGTCATTTGCTAAAATGATGTCATATCCACCAGATTTGCACATCTAATGCTCTTTTTTGAGCTATTGCAAAAATAATGTTATCCCCTATTTGTGATCCCGGATCCCCCATAATCCCCTACCCCAAATCCCGGATACCACCTTTTTCTGTTTTTTGTACTGTTATTGTACTTCTTGTAACCCACTTTTCTCTAAACACGGATCCCCATGGGGTATCCCCTACCACTAATCCCGGATCCCCTAGGGGTATCCCATACCGCTGAACACTTTACTTTTTTACCATACAACTGTTGAGTATTTTCTTTTTGTTTAAGGAAATTGTAGTAATAAATTAATAATTTAAACTCTTAAAAATTTAAAAGACAAGTGTATGTAAATGCGATGTAAAACAGTATACATTATCGCAACAACTACTAAACAGTTATATATGTTAACTTAATTTGGGTTTTGCTAATAACAATATTTATTATTGCTGTTATTAAAAAAAGGTTAATTAAGAATAAATTATTTATTCATTTAATGTAATTCATTTATATTTGATAGTTATAATTATTATTTTCTTAGCAATATTATAAATTTGGAAAATGATAATGATAGCCCTAAGGGCTGTCAATCAGAAGGCAAATATAGTGTAAAAACCGCCCCCTGAATTTTAGGAACACTACTTTATCCATGAATGTACAACCATTTTATGCATGTTAGAGACAGTCCTAAGGGCTGTCATTAACAAAACCCTATAAATTTTGTATACATTTAATAAATATCTTGTATTTTATTTTGTCAATAACATATATCAAACGATTGTGGAAAATATAATACTTTGTATTTCTGATTTATTTTTATTTTTTTTTATATTTTGTAGAAATGCATAAAAGAGAAGAATTGAATGACATTTTACTTCCTTATCTCTCTTCCATTATATTATTATTATGTTCTCTCGCTGCACTTAATTTACTCAGTTGCATGAACAAGATTATACGTACAAGCAGACAAGCGTACAGGTACAACTTCGGGACAGACCAATATATACAGTACCCCTAGGGGATCCGGGATTCCTTGTATGGGATACCCCTAGAGGATCCGGGATTAGTGGTAGGGGATACCCCATGGGGATCCGGGTTTAGAGAAAGTGGGTGGTTGTAACGCCCCGAAATTTCAAATAAGTATTTTAACTTCTAATTCACTTAAATTTAAGTTGAGGACTTAATTGTTTATTGTACATCTAATTAAGATGTGATACCATACCTCATATCTAGCTACAAGTATTGATATAATACTAACATTTTTATAATTAAGAATGAATGTCTTTTGTCATAAGCTTTCCCATCTACTCGATCTTGTCCGGCAATGTATTTTGATGGATTAATTGGGCTCAAGTCAACTTTTGGGCTAAAGAGTCCTATTTGTGGATTGGTATGGACGATACCTATATCCATTTCTTTTCCATATTGATATAAAAGAAATGCTAGTTTATCAGTACCCTAGCCGCCGAAATCATTCCCCCATAATTCCTGTTTTTAAGCTATCTCTCTCTCCACCGTAACCCATCGTTTCTTGTGACTGTCTCGCCGGAAGAGCACATTCTCCATTGGCAGCAGTATTTGCGATTCATATTTCTGCACCGCCGTTGAAGATCTTTCTCCTCCGCCACCTTTGTTTCTGTTCTGACTCAACCGGAAATCCCATCACCACTGCAAGTTGTTTCCGGCGAGCGTTGCTTGTTTTGTTTCCGACGAACTCTACTTGTTTCTGAATCCGGTGGCCGCCCTCCACCGCCGTACACATGAGTTTGAGTCCCACCGTCTGTTGACATCACCACCGTAATCTTCACGTTCGTTTCTGCTTCACCACCATCCCCGCCGATGTTGTTCGGAGTCCACAACCACTGCCGTACGCTTCCGAACTCCATCTTTTCCGGTGAGCTACGTTCCCCATTTTTCCCGTCTTAGATCTTGCGCGATTTTAACAATTTGATTTTCCTAATCGTGCAGTGTGTTTCGAGTAGCGGGTAACTCGCAAGTATCCTCCTCCGTATTTGACGTAAGGGAATCCGTTTCAACAAGCTTGGTGGTAGTAACCTTCTTCCCGATTTTCGTCCTTCTGTTTGTTCAAGTTGCAATTTTCGTTTGATGTTGAACGGATATTTGGGGTGGGTTTTTGAGCAGATTGTTTATGACATTTTTATTATAATATTGAAGAGGAAAAACATTGAGTTTATTATTATTAAAATGGTGTTTGGTCTTTATCATAATTAAATCAATGTGGATTTTTGGGGACAATTGTCGAGGTTTATCATTAGGATTCTTTTCCATTTTTGGGTTATATTAATTAAGAGAAATTGTTCCTTTGAAAAATATATTTTTAAGCATAAGTAATTAAACCAAGAAACTTATATATTTTATAATAAGTATTGAGTCTAGCCTAAATTGGGTTATCTTTTGTGCCTTAGGGTCGTCTAGACGCTAGCTGGGCAGTAGTGTAGAGTGCCGAGAGACCTCTGGAGCTTACGTTATCAAGGTGAGTATTCTCACCGTGTATTCAGTTTTAACGTTATACATGCATGACTTACGTGTTATATTACTTGCACCTTAATTGTTATCTGAGCTTGATCTGTTATCTGAGTTTGATCCGTTATCTGAGTATCTGAGCAGCTGTTGATTTATTTTAATCTGAGACATTGTGCCTGGGTAACCGAGCTCGGCACATGGTCATTCTGTGCTACTACTTGCTAGGGCATCTGAGATAATTATGTTAAAGAGATAATAAAACATAATAACACACATCTGAGTTTTTGGCTATATGCCTGGGATCACCTCCCGTCTGAGTTTATATCTGACTTGACACCGAAGAGCACTGGTGTCAGACGTTTTGACTTGGCACCGAAGAGTACTGGTGCCAGGCCTTGTTTTTGGGATTATTCCCGTTTGAGTTTATATCTGACTTGACACCGAAGAGCACTGGTGTCAGACGTTTTGACTTGGCACCGAAGAGTACTGGTGCCAGACCTTTTTGACTCAACACCGAAGAGTACAGGTGTTGAGGTGGTGTGAGGCGGGTCGAGGTTGATCTCTCGGCCCAAGTCACACTAGCGCGCTATATTAAATAAAATCTGAGTAATAAAATCTGAGAAATAAATCTGAGTAATTAATCGAGTAGATTCTGAGTAGGAGTACACCGATGTGCCCTCATGTGTTGTATGTTATGATTGTTTGCATTTTGAGAATTATTCACTCAGCTTCCCCAGCTGACCCAAACTTTCCCCCACATTGTTTCAGGTACCAGCAAAGGAAAGGAGAAGGTGGACGGTTGACTGTTGTATCTTATCATTACTGATGTGGACAGCATTTAATATTTTAAAATACTTTATTTTATTTTAACTATTTCCGCATTGAATACATTTTTAAATGAAAATATTGTTATTGGGATTTAATTATTCAAGTTATTGGGACCTTTTGATTATAGTTTTGTTTTCAAAAATTTTAAAAATCTTGTAAATTTTAGGGTGTTACAGTGGTCTTGTCGACGGAAAGTACACGAAGTACAATAACAGTACAAAAAACAGAAAAAGGTGGTATCCGGGATTTGGGGTAGGGGATTATGGGGGATCCGGGATCACAAATAGGGGATAGCATTATTTTTGCAATGACTCAAAAAACAGCATTAGATATGCAAATCTGGTAGAAATGACATCATTTTGGCAAATGACTCTATATTATGCTAGTTACATGCAAACATTAATATAAATGCATTTGGATCATATCATAAATTGATAAGATTTACAAGAAGACTTCTTCCATTTATGTGTCATACGGACTGTGCAACGACCCGAATTTTTGGGTTAAATAAATTGTACGAAAATATGATAAATAAGGATAAATCGTTTAAAGAATGTGGAAATTGGTTTCGTGTCATTTGGACATCGTATGAGAAAGTTACGGACGAAATCGGGTCAAGACTTGGTTGGAAACAAGTTTGGAAAATCAAAATGGTATTTCTGGGAATCCTCGTGAACACGAAGATTGGACTCGTGTCACGAAGACCCATCTCATGACGCGAGAATGGACTCGCGAACACGACTAAGTGGAGCAGCGAATCGGACTCACGAACACGAGTTTTGGATCGCGAACACGAGATTGCGCGGGGTGCAAACTAGCGACACGAGTTGGTGGTTCGCGGCGCGAGTTTTGTCTGGAACAAGTTAAAAATCGGGATTTTTGCCATTTCTCTCATTTCTAACCCTAAAAACTTCCTCCAAAGTGTGTGTATACGATTTTGAGTAGAAAACATCATTTGGAGCCGATTTCTTCATCAAATCTTGTGATTCTTCACTCCTAGTTGAAGATTTAAGGTATATCTTCAATCCTTTGTAGTTGTAGCTTTAGATCTATGGGTTTAGAAGCTTGGGGTTGAAACCCTAGTTCTTGGGGTTATGGATTATGGTGATATAAATGGTGTATACACTTAATTGACGGTATATTAACAAAGGAAACAAGTGTATGATTATGATTTGTAAGAATCTTAAGGGTTGGTTAAACCTAGGGTTTGGTAAATCACCATATTTGGGGGAAACGGATTGATGGGTGTTATCTAGAGGTAGATGAACACATTGGTAGTAGTTTGTGATGATAATCTTGTTGTTATAATTGTTTTAGACATTCGGTGAAGTGTTGAAGTGGTCGAATTGTGAACAAGGAACCGGCGGAAAGAATACGGTTAAAGCATCTTTATTGCTAAGGTGAGTACGTGTGGACTTTACTGAGTACATAGCCATTGAAATATGTTTTTTTACTTGTGATTTGGTCTATTTGATTAATTGTGTAGACTATCAGTATGTAGAGTTAGTTATATATTATTATGAATATTAGAACTAACTTGTTTGATGATTTATGAGATAGCCAAGGGCTTAGATGGAATAACTCGAGAAGTTATGACGTGTGATAGTGTGGCGGTGATTTGGGGGATCCCCGGTCACTTTGGATGGGGCGGATTGGGCATCGACCCATGGACCATCATGTGTTAGGAGGCTTGCTACTGGACGAGATCCGGCTAGAAGTCAGGTAACGGTAGATTGGGCGATTCCCTCTTACCGTTACCGTAAGGCTTATTAAGGCGGGGGATCCCCGATTAATAAGTATGTGAGATGACGGGTTATTTGGAGACGTTCCGGATAACTAGATAGACTTGCTAGGAAGGCTCACAATAGGGTGGCTAAATGTGTGATGATGAGATATATATATATATGTATATATAATGTGATACCTGTTTGTTTTATCGGAGTCTAAACCCATGTAGCTCACGAGACTTTCTTGTCTCACGTACTCCTTGTTTGTTTTGCTATGTACTCAGGTTCAGGATCGAAGATTTAGGTTCGCATGGATAGAGATGCGGGGCCTAGAATAGAAGAACATTAGAGTGGATTTGTGCTTAGCTTTGGTTTTGATATACTTTGTAACACCAAACCTCATACTCTGATTTTCATACCAAAGGTTTTTGTAAATCCATATTTTGGAACCGTTCTTCTATTTATAAAATGGTATATTTTGGTAAAATGTTTTGTATTAAAAATTTGAGGTGTTACAACTTGGTATCAGAGCTATAGTTTAAGTGAATTAGGTTGGTTGACCATCATAGTCTTAGACTGTAGCCATAGGAATGTAAGATTTCTTGAGATCGATAGGTTGACCTTGAGACTTTATGTTAAGTTTAGGGTTGAACCTAGGGGGGGACCTATGAAAGTTGATATGATTATGTATATTGAGTCCTATGCGACTAATGGGTTGTACATGAGGTACTAAATTATTTGATGTCTACCGTATAGACTTGAACGAAAAAAATGGTGAACACTCGTAGAAGTGGAAAGGCTCCACAAGATCAAGGGGATGAAATACCCCGCGTTGAGGTTGTGGTTGAACAAGAAAATCAACCGTCGATGCATGAAGTATCGGAGGTCGGAGCTAATAAGACTCCGGTAACCATGGCGGATCTCCAAACTATTATTGATCAAATCAAAGGGACGGTGGCCGAAGAAGTGTACCGTATTATGAGAAACCGTGAAAGGTCGGGAGGTGATCGTGAATCCGAAGCTAGGTCGGATGAGAGGACCGGGGGTAGTGGTACCCGAGAGGATAAGTTCTCAACCGGTGGTGGCGGTGATGTTGGGGCAATGCCCGATGAAAAAGATGGTTGTACTTTTAAGTCTTTCATGGCTTGTAAGCCAAGCGTGTACACGGGTAGTTCGAACCCGAAGGTAACTATGAGATGGATCCGAGAGACCGAGCGAGTCATCGGAAGTAGCAAATGTAAGAAAGCCGATATGGTGACGTATGCGTCACAATTGTTGAAAGAAGATGCTATGGTATGGTGGGATATTGTATATGAAACCCTCGGAAGGGAGGTGGTGAAGAAGATGTCATGGGATGACTTTACCACGAGGTTGAGGAGAAAGTTTTGCCCCGAAAGGGATTTGGAAAAGATGCATGAGAGGTTTGTGACCCTAAAGAAGGGTGATAGGTCGGTTGAGGAGTACTCAAGGGAGTTCACGGGATTGCTTCCGTTTGTTGCAAAAACTTATTTTGAGGAAAGATCGAGGGTAGTCCGTATGCTTGTGGGCTACCTTGGGAGTACCAATTGGAGGTAAAGAGAGCGGTCACACTCGATGAGGCCATTGGTGCCGCCCGGGGTGTGGAAGAGGTAAATGCGGCAAGGAATGCCGAGAGGGTCCATGTGGACGAGAAAAGGAAAGCCGAGGGCGGCTCGGGAACTTACAAAAAGGGGAAGTTCACATCGAATTCCTCCAAGAAAGGAAGTGTTGCCTCATGCAAGAGGTGCGGGAAGAACCACACCGGCGAATGCCGAGGGGATTCGAAGGCGTGCTACAATTGTGGCAAGGTAGGGCATTTGGCTCGGGATTGTAGAACCAAGGCGTTTTCCGAGATAGAGTGTTATTCGTGCCACGAGATGGGACACTATAGCAATGTGTGCCCGAAAAAGGGAAGAGAGCCAATGGTGCCCACGGCTCAAAAGAAGGCGGAACCGGCTATAGGGAAGGGGCGTTCCTTCCAACTGATTCGGGAGGAAGCAAAAGAGGTGCACGACGTGGTATCAGGTACTTTATTCATTAATTTCTTGTCAACTCATGTATTATGTGATTTGGGTTCTACTTATTCGTTTGTGTCTCGCAAATTTGGTGGGAAGTTGAATGTGATATTGGGATTGTTAGATTAAGTCGGTTAAATAGAGCTAGCCAATGGGAAATCTCAATGGTCAGATGTGTTTATAGAAATTGTGAGTTAGAAATAAGTGGGAAAAAGTTTAAAGTCGATTTATTGCCCGTGAGGATAAAGGATTTTGATATGATTATCGGTATGGATTGGTTGGGTATGCACCAAGTCAAGATATTATGTGATTACGGTTTAATTGTTTGATTGATTGCACGAGTTGATGCCTATAGAAATTGGAAATGAGTCGCGTGATGTGGAGACTTATTTTGGGAATAGTCTTCCCGGTTAATTATGTATAAGGAAACATGTATTTGAAGGATTATAGACAAGTGTGTCGCGTGTAGTAAGAATATAAGGATTGATGCTATTATGTAGTATCGAAGGATGAACCGCGAGGATGGTAAATGTATTTCAACAAGGGATAGTAGTACCAGGAAGTACAAAGTCTTGGTAAGGAATGTTAATGTGGATTGGAATTCTAGGAATAGAAACCTTGGGGAAATGGAACTTGGATGTTCGGCGAGAAGCCGGATAGGTAATGTAATGATTGTTACACGTGAATGGTAAAGAAAAGAATGACTAAGGTAGGGTGATGTCTTAGAGCTCATAAATGGGATGTATGTGGAAAGTAATAAGTGTCGGGAACGACGGATTTTGATTGTTGAATGTGATTGGGTAAAAAGTTGGCATAAAGCCATGTCAAGTTTTGTGACAATAATGATGAATTCGATATCAAGGGTGAAAAAAAAACAATTATGGATTGTTATGTCCGTATGACAATGTTTATGTATTTACGTGATGAATGTAGAACTATGTGGTTAATGTGTATTGTTATGATTTTATGGTTAGTGGAAATTTGGTGTGAAATGCGGGTTGCATTAGGTCATGTATGTGTATAGGATGTCTACGACCTCTAGAATATGAGTAAGAGAGTACTCTTGGAAAGCAATGGTTATTGGGGATCACTATATGGTCAACTTGTGCGAAATTATGGTATGTGATGCAAAGATGATTGAAATGATACTAAGTGGTAGTATAAGTAACCAAATGAAGGTTTAGTAATGGTAAATACTAGTATGACCTTAAGTAAAGGTGCGACTCCCGGATTGTTTGGGTAGAAATAGAAATTTTTGAAAAAAAAAAAAAAAAAAAAAGAAACGAGAACAATGGTTAGGGAAACAATAATGAAGATAACCGGAAGTGATAAGTCGAGAATGATACCCCGCGAGTAGGGAATTTGTTGGTTTGGGAAAGTATGGTTGACTTTATGCAAAAGTGAAGATTAGTCAATTTGTGAATTGGTTGACTTGGTCAAGGATGAACCTTGACTCTCGTTTCGAGTGACTAGTGAACGAATAGGGCATAATGTATTGATTGCGTGTATGTGAGAAGGCTAATGGAATAATTGAAAGAATTATAGTCGAATTATGCGAATTTGACCCGTTGGGTGTTTAGAGTTGAATTTGGGAATCGAGTGTATGATTATTGATGGATCATAAATTAAAGGTCGATTGTAATGAAAATAATGATTAATGGAATCTCTAGTGAATAAAGAAGTTGTCAATGTATAGTTGACTTTATGCTTAAGTCAAAGGTTGGTCGGTGTTGTAAGATGGCGATTTGGTCGAAGCTAGGCTTTGACATTCGTTCTAATCGGTTAACTAAATGTAATGATTGTGTCATATCTTTATTATGAATAAAAGGATTGGTTGAAGGATTGAAAGTGTTATGGTCAAATGGTGAAATTTTGACCCGTTTAAGTATTAAAGGTTTAAGATTGATTTTTGACCCGCTTGGACTTAACGGGGTTAAGTGAATGTTTGAATGTATATTATTGATTGAATTGGAGTGGGAAAAGTTCGATGGTAATGACCACAAGAGAATTTGAACGGAACGCTCGGGTCGATTATGGGGATTTGAAATTTCTGGGTGATTCCGGGGACGGAATCCTTTTAAGGGGTGGATAGTTGTAACGACCCGAATTTTTGTGTTAAATAAATTGTACAAAAATATGATAAATAAGGATAAATCGTTTAAAGAATGTGGAAATTGGTTTCGTGTCATTTGGACATCGTATGAGAAAGTTACGGACGAAATCGGGTCAAGACTTGGTTGGAAACAAGTTTGGAAAATCAAAATGGTATTTCTGGGAATCCTCGTGAACACGAAGATTGGACTCGTGTCACGAAGACCCATCTCATGACGCGAGAATGGACTTGCGAACACGACTAAGTGGAGCAGCGAATCGGACACACGAACACGAGTTTTGGATCGCGAACACGAGATTGCGCGGGGTGCAAACTAGCGACACGAGTTGGTGGTTCGCGGCGCGAGTTTTGTCTGGAACAAGTTAAAAATCGGGATTTTTGCCATTTCTCTCATTTCTAACCCTAAAAACTTCCTCCAAAGTGTGTGTATACGATTTTGAGTAGAAAACATCATTTGGAGCCGATTTCTTCATCAAATCTTGTGATTCTTCACTCCTAGTTGAAGATTTAAGGTATATCTTCAATCCTTTGTAGTTGTAGCTTTAGATCTATGGGTTTAGAAGCTTGGGGTTGAAACCCTAGTTCTTGGGGTTATGGATTATGGTGATATAAATGGTGTATACACTTAATTGATGGTATATTAACAAAGGAAACAAGTGTATGATTATGATTTGTAAGAATCTTAAGGGTTGGTTAAACCTAGGGTTTGGTAAATCACCATATTTGGGGGAAACGGATTGATGGGTGTTATCTAGAGGTAGATGAACACATTGGTAGTAGTTTGTGATGATAATCTTGTTGTTATAATTGTTTTAGACATTCGGTGAAGTGTTGAAGTGGTCGAATTGTGAACAAGGAACCGGCGGAAAGAATACGGTTAAAGCATCTTTATTGCTAAGGTGAGTACGTGTGGACTTTACTGAGTACATAGCCATTGAAATATGTTTTCTTACTTGTGATTTGGTCTATTTGATTAATTGTGTAGACTATCAGTATGTAGAGTTAGTTATATATTATTATGAATATTAGAACTAACTTGTTTGATGATTTATGAGATAGCCAAGGGCTTAGATGGAATAACTCGAGAAGTTATGACGTGTGATAGTGTGGCGGTGATTTGGGGGATCCCCGGTCACTTTGGATGGGGCGGATTGGGCATCGACCCATGGACCATCATGTGTTAGGAGGCTTGCTACTGGACGAGATCCGGCTAGAAGTCAGGTAACGGTAGATTGGGCGATTCCCTCTTACCGTTACCGTAAGGCTTATTAAGGCGGGGGATCCCCGATTAATAAGTATGTGAGATGACGGGTTATTTGGAGACGTTCCGGATAACTAGATAGACTTGCTAGGAAGGCTCACAATAGGGTGGCTAAATGTGTGATGATGAGATATATATATATATGTATATATAATGTGATACCTGTTTGTTTTATCGGAGTCTAAACCCATGTAGCTCACGAGACTTTCTTGTCTCACGTACTCCTTGTTTGTTTTGCTATGTACTCAGGTTCAGGATCGAAGATTTAGGTTCGCATGGATAGAGATGCGGGGCATAGAATAGAAGAACATTAGAGTGGATTTGTGCTTAGCTTTGGTTTTGATATACTTTGTAACACCAAACCTCATACTCTGATTTTCATACCAAAGGTTTTTGTAAATCCATATTTTGGAACCGTTCTTCTATTTATAAAATGATATATTTTGGTAAAATGTTTTGTATTAAAAATTTGAGGTGTTACAGACTGGGCCCAAACACCCTATTCGTTTATTGAGTTTATGTTTTGTTGAGTTTTTCTATACATGTATTCCCCTTTTACTTTTAGAAAAACTTGATTCGTTTTATTTATTTATTTATTTTTTTTAGATATTTCAGTTTGCCTCCTCACTCGACTGAGCGGCTAATATCTCTCTATTACTGCACGAACCTCGGACACATATGAAAACAAAACATGTCAATACTTCTGGGTTCTTTACGTAGTCATTTCATCAAACAGTTGGCGGGCACTTCCTTTTCATCAACTAACAGAACTCCAATTCTCACTCGTAAATGCAATTTTTCGTTAATTGGTTCAACCGCAGATTACCCGTCAAAAAAGTCGACAAATTTCTTGAATACGAGTTCAATTACTGCAGCATTCTCTACATCTTCTTCTTCTGTTTCTGAAACTTCGACAACCGGTTCATACCTAAATGTTGACATTCAATGTCGTCATGATGTTGCGGTAAATTCTTCACTCTCAGTGTGTATATTGTGCGAGTTTAATTATAATTATTATTTAAATAACTGCAAGTTTTAATCTTGTTTAATCAGGATATGCTTTCAGAAGCTCTTTTATGTTTCGGTGCTGTTTCGACAAGTATGGTTGAACCAGACAACTGCAATTCTAATGATGAGGTAAACATATCGATTACCTTCCAAAAATGCAATTATAAGTTTTTAACAATTTATTGTTTTAATTTGTAGATCTCAATCGGTTCGATATTTACGGTATCTCACGATGTGCATCAAAGTATTGCACGGGCAGCAGATTCAATCGGGTTGAAAGAAACGCCCGTTTACAAAATCACAACAGGTTACCAGTCAGATTGGATCGATAATGCTCGGGTCGGGTCATATTTGCTTTTTAACATTCTAATCATGTTTATATGATTGTGTAGGGTTTAATTTGGTGTAAATTTATGTTGCAGGAATCTTTTAATCCTGTTGAAGTTATGGAAGGACTTTGGATCGTTCCCGAGTGGATAACTCCCCCGGTATGATTTTACGGGAAACATAGTATTTTCTCACTCATAAAATTATAATTATAAGCAAAGTTTTAGTTACTTTTTTTAGGGTTTATTTCATAGAATCTTAATTATATTTCAAAAGTGTTTTATCTAGGTCGCTCAAACTTCATTTTCACTCTATAATAATAACTAAGTTTTAAAATTGTTCTAATCATGTGAAATTTACCTTCTATTACTCCCTCCGTCCCACAAAAAAGTTCCCATTTCTAATGGGCACAAGTATTTAGGAGAGAGTTAGTGGTGGGGTCCATGGTTATATTTTGATTAAAATATAAGGTTTTCTGGAGAGAGAAAGTGCTTTTAGAAGATAATTAGTGGTGGGGTCCATAGTTTTAATATTATTTTATTAAGTGGTCCCTCACCATTTGAGAAAATGAGAACTTTTTTGTGGGACAAAATTTAGAGGGGAAATGGGAACTTTTTTATGGGACGGAGGGAGTATAAGTTACCAGATCACCTTTTATAAATAAATTTATATATAAAAACTCATAATTAGAAGACTTAAATTTATATATAAGATCACCTGATAACCTATAATACGAGTTAAAGTTCACATGATCTGAACACTTTTGAAACTTGATTATTATAATATGGTGAAAGTAAAGTTTGAGTGACATTGATAGAACACTTTTGAAAATTTATTACTATTGTAAGAAATTAACGCTTTTTTTTATGTAAATTAGCCCATCAACTGATGTTTTTTCAACAGGATATTGAAGCAACAGTTATACGTTTAAACCCCTTGGAACCGGGGACCACCCGACAACCAAATTATGTCTATTATTATTGCACAATTTAATCAAAGGTGGAGAAACGGTTTTGGATTACGGTACCGGTTCGGGTATTCTTGCAATTGCAGCACTAAAGGTAAACAAACTCCTATAATTTAGGGATAATTTATGCATAATTATTCCTTTAATTTGCATATAATAAAAATCAATTAGGAAAAATGCATAATATTGACCGTAAGCTGCAGTTTGGTGCAGAGTCAACGGTTGGGTTTGACATAGACCCTCAAGCAATCACAGCTGCACGTTATAACGCCACTTTAAACAACATAGGGCCCGAGAAATTGCAGTTACAAATCGTTAATAGTAACATTAATAATCCTATGTCAACGGGCCAATGGCAATGGGCCATGAAGGATGATGAAAAGCAGGATTTTAACGATTTGGAAATCGTTGCTAAAAAAGAGATTTATGATGTTGTTGTTGCAAATATTCTTTTGAGCCCGTTGCTCGATTTGGCTGATCAGATTGTTTCGTATGCTAAGCCCGGTGGTGTGGTCGGTCTCTCGGGTATTATTTTAGAGCAGGTAATGTATAAGTTGATATATATTGTTATATATATAATTCAACGCAGAACCGTTTAAAGGTGCAGAACCACATATGTTTTCTATGTTATACATAAGTTGTACATTTTATACATAAGCGTGTATGAAAATGTACAGCTTATGTATAACATAGAAAACATTTGATGTTAGGATGGTTCTGCGGTTCTGCACCTTTTAACAGTTCTGCACTGAATCGGACCATATATATATATATATATATATATATATATATATATATATATATATATATATATATATATATATATATATATATATATATATATATATTGTTATACTTCAGGTAACTGTTGTTGAGATGTTTTAGGTACCAACGGTTGTGGATCGATACTCGGGTATTTTGGAAGGTATTACGGTGTCGGAACTCGATGATTGGGCTTGCATAAGTGGCACCAAGAGGAAGAATGCTGGCACTTAAACTTTCTTCTAGATTAGATGTTTATGTGTGATTATATAATAATCAATTTTGTAATAGCGAGAACGATTTCATGGCCTTCTTTCAATTTGTGCGATCGTTTCCATTAATGGTTTTGGCAGTAGCATTACAAAGTGAATAGTAAATCATCTAGTAATAGCCTAGCAGTAATAAGAACTTTTGAAATGATCTTCTAAAGGCAATGAGTTCATTCTCTAGGTAAACATTTATCAGATGACCATGTAAATTTGTGCACGGTCCAAAATCCAAACCACTCGGAACCGCATTAAGAACCAAAAAAATGGTTTTAGTTGGAGCGAGGAGCGAACCGATGACGCTCGGAACTGGATGTAACATACGTGTTTTGTTTCCCCTAAAATATATGTTTATGCTTATGTAACTTTAATTATGTGTCTTAAATTCTCAAAACATGTTTGTCATGCTTTAGTTGTCTTTTGTGCAAATATGGTGGTAATATGATAAGAATAGAATGATTAAGAAAAACATGTATGAGCAAATCATATCTAAATGTTTGATATTGTTTAAATGCTTAAAATATGGTAAATAAAAAGTTTATTTTTAGGAAATGTTTTCTGCAATATTTTTATCGAGGAAGATAAATAATTTCATTACGAACGCGTAGGCGAAAACCTCATCGAAAACGAAGGACCGAGCGAAAAGTTATGAGGTTTTAAGTGTTTAGTGGTCAAAATGAGTACCAAACCGGGTCAAACCCGACCCTACTCGGATTTAACCTCCTAAACCCACGAATATACTCATTTTTCTTCCACAATTCTTCCCCAAAACCTCTCAACTTCTGGGAATTTCAAGAACACACATGCATGATAGATTTCACAAGAAATTGGTGAAATCTTACAACATTATTGAATATCTTAAATGTATACTTCATTCTTGACTTGGATTTTCTTTGAGTTCAAGAAACTACAAAATTAGGGTTTAAATTCTGTTAGAACCCTTCTAATATCATGATATTATGAATAATCTATGATATCAAGTTATTTAGCTAAAATCATGGGTAACATGCAAAAAGGTAGAAATTTTCGAGTTGAAAGTTGTGATGCAGCAAAGTTTTGTAAAAATCATAGAGAATTGTAAAAAAATATCGTTTAGGGGTGAATCCAGTGGCATCTGAACCGTATTGATTTCTTCTATGTTTCTTATTTTGGTCTTAAAAATACATTTTGGCTCTAAGATAGGTGAAAATTGAATTATGTACTAAACTGATTTCTGACAGCATGATGTTATTGTATTGTAAAATTCATAGAAAAATCAGAAAAATATGAGCTCAAGAGCATTGAAAATCTATTAAAGAGTACAACGAACGATCAAAATTTCATTAGGTAACTTTGAGATTAAGTTGTATTGAATATATTGATTTATCTAAAATCGGTATTTTGTGTAAGTAACACCTATTTTAACCACATAATTTTAAAAATTACGATGTACTAAACTTTTCAAAACTTATTATACATGCACCACCAATATACTAATTACTACTGCTACTACAAATTCAATGCAATATTTTATCAACAAGCAAATTCTAATTATTTAAAAAAATCGCATAATACATTCAGATTCTAAAATACTACTAAAATTACATCATTTTATACATATTGGGAATTAAATACATGACCACGAATCAATAATTAACACTTTTCAATACTTTATACAATTAAGCTATTATTCATTTTCTCAAATTTTACTCCTTCAAAAAGGAATTCACGATCTAAACGGGGCTATGTGTGCAACAACACTTTGTTCTTCATTATAACTAAAAATCCAGTCATGAAAATGTAATGGTTTTATGTAATTAGTAGATTAAAGAAAAGTGCCACATAGTTGGTTTCTAAGGCGCCAACTCAGCGGGAGCCCACCAAAAGCGGCCGCCGGGCCTGTCGTGACTCGTGAGCACACCGTTTATTTTTCTTATAATTTTGAGTAAATTACAGTTTTTATCCCTATGGTTTACCTGATTCTGTATTTTTGTCCTTGTACTTTTTTTCTGTTTTTTTATCCCTGGGGTATGCAAAATTCCGTTTTTTTATCCTTCCGTCCACCCTCCGTCTCTTTTTGGCCGTTAAACCCCTCACGTGCTGAAAACGTGAGGGTACTTTAGTCTTTTTAAACCCTTCATCCCTAATGTGTTCATCTTTTTTCTTCAATATCCTTTTGTTCTGTCTTCTTCCAAAATCAAAAGAAGATGCAAGATACCACACAAAATTAAAATCATAAAATGCATAAATTTGAGAACCTACTCAGATCTTGAAAAACTAATGTATGATGAAAAAGAAATTAAAACTCATATTTGTGATTTGATGAATACCAAGTCTAGGGAGTAACGACTACCACCAGTCCACCACCTTCGATCGGAAAAAGCTTCAGCCACAAGCACCTCCAGTAACCTCCCCGATTCCCTCACCTCTCTCCTTCATGGTCTTCTTCTCCGGTAACCTCCCCAATTTCTGGTAAACCCTAATTTTTCATCTTTCGAGGATACATCAGATCTTCTTCCGGTCTCCTCCGTTATCCAGTTCCCGTCGTAATGATTTTCGTTTGCCCAAATCAAATCCCTCTTCCGTTAAGTGTAAATCGGTACGATGGTGGTTAATACGGTGGCCGGATCTTACGGAGTCGCCGGAGACGACAGTTAGTGGCGGAGATGGGTGTTGTTGCAGGACTGGTCGACGGAGGATACGATGGTGGAAGATGGTCACCGGGGTTGCTCTAAGTTGGAAGATTATGATTTTATTTGAAGAAATCCAGAGAAATACGATGTTTTGAAGAATGGCTGTAATGTTCTTTTTAATAAAGGAGGACGTAAACTCAATTAGGATTTTGGGTATGATTTTGGTTATTAAACTTTCTTCAACATGATTCTTCAATTTAGGGTTCTTAGAATTAGGGTTTTTCAACATGTTCTTGATGGGTATTATTGATGAAGGAGGAGACCAGTAAAGTACAATGTTTGAAGCATAAGGTACATGTAACTAGGATAAACTGACCAATATGCCCTCACGTTTTCAGCACGTGAGGGGTTTAACGGCCAAAAAGAGACGGAGGGTGGATGGAAGGACAAAAAAATGGAATTTTGCATACCTCAGGGACAAAAAAACAGAAGAAAAAAAGTACAGAGACAAAAACACAGAATCGGGCAAACCACATGGACAAAAACTGTAATTTAATCTATAATTTTCAAATTTAACGACGGCACCACCTGATTGTAACTTAAACTTTCTTTTTCATATTCTAATAACAAAAAGGAAAACAAAAATCCATATTTTATAAAGGTGTATTGTTTTGAGGCATTATTTTAATGTAACCATAAAAAGAAAGTGTCGGGAAAAGAGGTGAATTTGTGAGAAGGCGTGAAAGGAAATTGGGACGGTGGAGTTACACGTGACAACTTCAGGAATCCCGACATGGACTTCATCAACACACATCATCATTTCTGGTCCCACACTACAATTCTTCGCCGATTTAAAACTTATTTATTTTCCTTTTTTTCTTTAGTAGGTTCAAATATTAGTAAGACGTAAAGTAATTTTAATTAATTTATTAAAAAATATTAATTTCATTTTATCTATTAATGTTGCATATTAATTCATAGAAAAATAATAATGATAGCTTTAAAAAGAGAGAAGAGAGTGATCGGGACTTTACATTTTTCTTTTTTCCTTTATAATACTTTAGTTGATAATTTTTAAGAATGTATTTTATTATTTATCTTAATTTATTTTCTTTATAAATTTTAATTTATTAATATATGTATTTAACTAAAAAATAGTGGCATGTCAATTGTGTGGTAAAATTTAAGAAGTAATGGATGCTAATGTAATAAAACTAAATAGGCATGAAAAAAATAACTAGGAAAAGAGGCCTAAACATAAACATTTTAAGTTACTTCTAATATTAAATAATTAAAGATATAATATTATATCCTATTAAATATTCATATTTATCTTTTCATTCATTTGATTAATAATAATATACATGATTAATTAAATTTGTAAAAATAATTATATTATAGATGAAAATATAAATTAAAAATATTTAATAAAAAATAATACCTTTTATGTTCTAATTTTATTATTCATATATATTCTTTTGATATATTTTTAAAATTATTGTTAATTTAAAAATTTAACCAATGAAAATCGTGGTAAAGATATAATAGTATTGCTTGAATTGTGCAATAAATATATTTTTTCTATATTATATTATTTATATAAGAAATCAATTTGTTCCTTTTATTTGTGTTTATTTATGTGTCTACCAATCTATAAATTTGATATGTGTAATCTTTTAATTTTATTTCCTCATATCATCCCTTAATTTTAACATTTGTCATCATTAAAGATAGACACTAGACATAAATGATAGACACTAATATCATTTCTCTATTTATATTTATAGATAATAATTTTGAGAAAAAAGAGTATAATTAATGGAAGGAGACGGAGAAAATAATGTGTAGAGAGTCGCCGTCATTGCCGTCCTTGACAGAAGGAAGACACCTCTCGTTTTTGGTACTAATAAATGTGACCGCCGTTAGATCTGGTGATTATATTTTACAGCCGGACAGCCACCATTTCTACTTACT
Source organism: Calendula officinalis (assembly GCA_963853835.1). Lineage (NCBI taxonomy): Eukaryota > Viridiplantae > Streptophyta > Magnoliopsida > Asterales > Asteraceae > Calendula > Calendula officinalis. The sequence continues at coordinate 1,846,923 of OY970835.1, forward strand.
GCCGCCAGTCGGCGCTCCCTATGTTCCAACCACCTAATTAAATTAGGAAATTAGTTTTCGTACTATAATTTTTTATTCCATTACCACAATGTACAAATATTCCTGCAAAATGTACAAATATATAAAACACATGTTGTGTTATGATACAATGTTTAAAAGATGTGGTATGAAAACCATCCCCTATTAAATTACTCTTTACACGCTTCAATTTTATATTTTCCTAAAGAAACAAACAAAACCTTTAATTTTAAGGGAGTGATTTTTATACAATCTTTTAATTTATTTACCACAACTGTAACTTTATATGCTTGTACAGTTAGTTGTAAAACTTATACAGTGTGATATAAAAAGTAAAACTTGTGGTAGACAAATGAATTCCCTTAATTTTATTTGAACAATAAACACTCTAAATTGATCAAAACACTTTTTTAGCATATTTCAATATTTTGAGTTTTAACAACGGGTTAGACTGGTGACAGAAATGATATTTCTTTACTTTTTTTTATTATTCATATTTTTATTTATTTTTAGATTTGACATGTGTAGCCTATTAATTATCTTTTCTTATAAAAACTCTTGATTTTGACACTTATCAGGATTAAATTAGCAGAAACGTAAGTAGACACAAATTGTAGGAAGTAGGAACTAATACCTTTTCTCTAGATTGGTGGTCGTACCTATCAAATAAGAAAATTGATGTAGTGCAAGCCGGATGTAGCCAAACCAAAATGTTAGATGTGAGTCACAATAAATCGCCGGATTTTTAACCGAATAGAGCTGATCGTGGCCCAAGAAACCGTATAAAGCCAGAACTTAGTTATTTTTTTAAGTTCTAACATAATGATATTTGACAATTTTGTATGTCGTGAACTGTTTTAACTTATTACTACATTTTTAAATCATCATCTAAGTTATTTCTTTTTCATATTTAAGATTAATCATTTTTATAATTGATAATTTTCTAAAATTCGTTAACTTACAAATTTTTTCACAACCAACTTATAATTTATTTATAATATTATAATTTGATTCAACATCAGTTAATTTAAAATCCACATTTTAAAATATTAATATATTATTATATCACTGGTAATCGAAACGGTCATTACACTAGGCCAAAGAAATATAATAGTCAAGTTAAAAACATTGACCAAGTAAATTTACAACTATAGCGATTATATTGTTTATTACAGCGATAAATACTTGACAAATACATTTACAAGAACGAAAATAATATTAAGAAAGGGTAATTAAAAAGTTATTATTTCTTTCAACAAAAATTTAACATCCTTTTAATTCTTTTGATATTTTTAAATTATTTAGGATAATTACTTTAACCGACCAACAAGAACAGTTTAATATTTTTTGACATTGACAGGTCATCATAAATATTCAAATTCAACAATATTAGCATTTAGTTTGTGGCTTTGGTTTAGACGAAAAACCGATTTTTTTGTTGTTGTATTGAACCATATGTACATCAATGATGAAATTTAAACAGATCATACAAATTAACGTTAAATTGCAGTCGAAATACATAATTTTCTATTTATAATATCTTATTATTATTTTATATTACCAATTTAGTATTTTTCCAAAAAAAACAAAAATTAAAGCCGTCTGTTCCTGTCTGTTGCGGCAAAGCTACCGCCATGCGGCTACACTTGGCTGCGCAATTGGAAAACTGGATTTTAACATAGTACAACAACAAATGCGTAAAGTACAACCTATATATTCACAGAGGTTAACGACGCCATCGGAATTGCAAACAATCACCACCGAAACAAAAATTAACAACATTGATTCAAATTACTGAAACAAAATTCCGGCAACATTCCGATTGATCAAAATTTGACACTAAAATTGCAAATATGGAGTTTTATGTTCACGTATATACAATCGGAAGGATGATTTTAACATTATCAGCGCATCAAAACATTATCAGGCTGCTTTTAATCCTAATACATTTTAATATTTCTCTAATTTTTGGTTTTTGATCTGCTCTGCGATTGAATATTGGGGAAAACGAAGAGGCCAGCTGGTGGCCTGCGGCGGAGATTGGATTGCGGATTGGCTATAAACAACATCAGGCAACTTCCGGTGGTGGATAATTTAGATCGAGATCGAGAGCGAAGGTTTTTCCCGGTTGTGGACGTTCGGAAGGATAACTGAAATTGACAACCGATGAGGAATCGGAGTCGCTTTGAGCACCGTTAACGGCGGCCATTGTCAGGTTAGGTGCACCGGCTACGGATCCGTCAAATCTGAACATATCGAGACGGTTGTTGTGTTTCACGGTGTTATTGATCTGTGAATGAAACAGAAACAACGAATGCGCCATCGGAAAACCGACAGGAAACTGCGAGAGGCTGAGATCGAGTGCCGACGGTGGAAGAGGCGCGACGGCGATCGGAACCGCCGAGTTAGACGACTCAATGGTGCTGCTTTCACCGCTAGGGCTTATCGTTATCTTCTTCACACCGACGGCAACCGTCGGGAGACACAACTCACCTGACGTAGGAAAATTCGTCTTCGCTTTATCACCGCGAAACTCACGCGCTGCGGTATCGTAAGCACGCGCCGCCTCTTCCGCAGTATCAAACGTTCCTAGCCATACACGGCTCTTCTTACCGGGATCTCTGATCTCAGCTGCGTACCGGCCCCACGGCCGTTTACGTACTCCACGGTAGCGAGGCTCAGAGCCACCATTGCCGGCGGCGGCGTTGCCGTCAGGTTTCCCGCGAGGAGCCATGGTGTGTATTAAAATGGAGAAATATTGGATATGAGAAAAAAGGGCAGGGGGTGGGGGTGCTTATATAGTGGGTAGAAAAAAGGGGCTCCGCACCACTCTCATGACATGAGGCGTGTGTGGCATAGGGCTAATTTTAGGAGGTTTTACCACCCACCCATGCTTTCCTAAATTAATGGTGTTAGAATTTCACACTACAATATTTCATTTTAGTATTCAATTTAACACCTAATCACATTTTTATACCAAAAAAAAAAAAAAAAAATAAGGTTTTTAAAAGAATTAGTTTTATATTTCAAAAAGGGACAGCGGTGCAACTTGTTACCCATTTATCTTTTTTCTCTATGTAAAATAACGATCTTTATCTATCTATAATACTACATTTGATGATTCGAAAAAAAATTTATTTATTAAGAGGAAAACGATTTGTATAACATAAATGTGTATATAGGTGTTACATTGTTTGTATCAATGTAGTCTTCATAAATGCTTTATTATGATGTGTCATTGTCAGGTTAAGATTACGTATGTGACTTGTAATTTTCAGCAAACGTCTGATATGGCTATTTACACTTGTGTTGGCGGCTTGAAGCGTAGTCTTATTCTCTAATATCCTATATTTTGCTAGTCTTGTTTTTATTTTATTTTAAAGATAATCCTAATCTACTCATAAATCCACCTATAGTATGTATTTTTTACAAAGTTTAGGCGCATAAAATGTTTTTGGCACCTAACGTTATCTGTCAAGAAGACATGTCATGTATATATATACCAATCCATGAAATATGCAGTTGACAGTTGTATAACTGTTTCTCTACGAATATTGTTCGATAATGAACCAATTGAATCTGATTAATACCATCACATTTGCTAAAATAATTACATTTAAGAATTTTTTTTATATTTACGTGATATTTGTTTGTAGTTATTGATGTTATAAAATTATAGTTTCTCTATCCACCGAATGCGAACTATAAATTAAAAACAACGTATTTTAAAGGTAAATAAACTAGTACGTACTGATTTCCATGTGGATACAAGAGAAACTGCATATTGGTACTAGTGGTTGTCGACATTCAAATAAAGTAGAAAGTCACAATGATTATAATAAGAATATGTAAATATATAAAATAAAGCTGAATTTGGTTGAGTCTCGTGATGAACATGATCGCTTTAATGGTTTAACCATCGTCATACTTCCAACCTTATAAACTGCACTATGATTTAATATTTTCCAATGTGGGAAAACCTCCTCACATTTGATTTCTTTATTCAAACACCCAACTTTGAGAGTCGATATTTCATTCACCACAACTTTACTTTGGACATTTTATAGCTCGTTTTGTAGCTCTCACAAAGGACAATGCAAATCTACCAACCATTAATTATATATAATGCATATCTATATACTTATCTAGATCAAAAGTTGGTGAAAAATCATTTTATCATAACCTTTCCAACAGAAAAGGTGATTTTTATACTACAATTTGTTTCAATTATCACAACTATTGCTTAATATAATTGTATATTTAGTTGTAAAACTTGTACTGCATGATGTATAAGTTAAAATTTGTGCTATAGAAATGAGTTCCCCAACGTAAAATCTATAATGACGTACTTGATTGGTGCATATACATTTTCTAACTTGATATTAGACTAGTAATGGTGACTAAATACAATCGTGATCATCACCGACAAATCAGTCTCGATCTAGTTTTCTTTCTCAAGACTAAATACTCATGATGGTGACTAAACTCATAACAAAGCCCTAAAACTTGTGCAAAAGCCGACCATCACTCGTACAAAGTTCAATCGGCGGGCTGGCCAAACTAAACAAAAATCGGGAGGGACACTTTCCTTGTGCAGCCTCGTAGGAGAGTGGACATATCTTTGAGGACTACTGACCATAATTTGATCATCATTAAGAGTGGTTTTAAAATTGGTTACTACTTTATAACATGAACATAATTCTTATTTTAATTTCTTGTAGAAAAATAAAAGAAAATACCAACATAACAAAACATTAGAAAAAAAACATCCAGCAAACATCTTCATTTTTAAGAACTAAAATCATCTTTCAAATTTACACAAACATTCATATAATATGGAGTTAATTAACTTGATCTTGAATTTACAAATACTTAATTAGTACCTTCAATAAATTTGTGATTTTAAATTTCACAAAATATAAATTATACATTTTGAATAATATTTTTTTTTTCAAACATCATGGCAAAATATTTAAATTTTCTGTTATATTATTATTAAATTAAATTAAATTAAATTAAATTAATATAGAAATAAAATGGTAATTTCATGAAATTAAAACGGGCTTTTGTAACTTTGAGGAACAGGAGCGTGTAATCACGCATTAAACGCGCGCGTAGACACGTGATAGCAATGAGGTTGATTAGGCGAGGAAAATATTCGGCGTAGTCAATCTCGAGTTTGACTATTAAAGTGGTAAACGGTAATCCCACCTCTCTTTCACGACGTTGCCTCCTTAAATGCATCCGATTTTACATTTGGTCCTTTAACGTTTAGATTATATATCAATTGGCCCCAAAACTTTTTCACTTGTTAGAATTAATATGAAATTAAATCATAAATTAATTGGAAGAGCGAATTACATCTAAGGTCTCTGTGGTTTACCACTTATTACAGTCACAGTCCTTAAACTTCATTAAGTACACTGGGAGTCCCTGGTGTTGTCATTTTGTTGCACCCGTAGTCCCTGAAGCAAACGTCCGTTTAAAAACTCTGTTAAATCACCCATGTACACATCACATGATGGGTAGTATGGTAATTCTCCACCCCTTCCTCATATTTAAACCCGAGTAAATTACATGGAAGGTCCATATGGTATACTACTTATTACAGCCTTAGTCCCTGAACTTCATTTATTACCGGAAGTCCCTGGTGTATATGTTTGTGCTCGTTTGTGTTTGTTTCGTGTATGTTTGTGTTTCTTTATGTTCGTTTATGTTTATTACCCTCGTTCGCGAACTGTTCGTGTATACTAAATTTTCTTAACAAACGAACACGGACACAAAATTCCGTTCGATAAGTGTTCGCGAACCGTTCGTGAACACATTTTTTCCTTAACAAACGAACATGAACAAGACCCCGTTCGTGTTCGTTCGGTTCGTTTACATGCCTACAAACGAACACAAACAAGATTTTTTGTTCGTTTAGTTAAACAAACGAACACGAACAAAGGCACGTTCGTTCGTTTACGTTCGTCAACATCCGTTCGTGTTCGTTCGTTTACGTTTGTCAACATCCGTTCATGTTCGTTTGTTTACGTTCGTTTGTTAGTGTTCGTTTGAGTTTGTTTATGTTCGTTTGTGTTTGTTTGTGTTCGTTTGTGTTTGTTTGTGTTTGTTTATGTTTTTTTGTGTTTGTTTCGTGTACGTTTATGTTTCTTTATGTTCATTTGTGTTCGTTTATGTTTTGTTACCCTCGTTCACGAACCGTTCTTGAACACTAAATTTTCTTAACAAATGAACACGGACACAAAATTATGTTCGATAAGTGTTGGTGAACCATTCACGAACACATTCTTTCCTTAACAAACGAACACGAACAAGGCCCCATTCGTGTTCGTTCGGATTGACTTTTCAGGGGGTTGGTGGCGCGACAATAAAGGTTGAAGTGTATACACCAGGGACTTTCGGTGTAATAAATGAAGTTCGGGGACTAAAGCTGTAATAAGTAGTATACCACAGGGACCTTCCATGTAATTTACTCGGGTTTAAATATGAGGAAGGGGTGGAAAATTACCATACTACCCATCATGTGATGTGCACATGGGTGATTTAACAGGGTTTTTAAACGGACGTTTGCTTTAGGGACTACGGGTGTAACAAAATGGCAATACCAGGGACTCCCAGTGTACTTAATGAAATTTAGAGACTGTAGCTGCAATAAGTGGTAAACCACATAGACCTTAGATGTAATTCGCTCTAATTGGAATAAATATAAATTTTGAAATTTTATGCGGTACGACTTACGAGAACAACACCAAATCTTCAATTTATAAATAACAAATTAGGTAAGGCAAAATGTATCCATCTATTGAACAATATTATTACTATAAATATTACTAGTTAAAGCCTAAAAGTCTATCTTAAAGTTAGTTAAGATGATATTTTTTCCAATCCCATTATGTATTATTAGAATGATATCATAAGACCACTTGTAATGAGTCGCTGTTTTGGTGGGTCGCTCATTAAAGATACCTCCTACCTACACTACAACCCGAACAATGAACGCATCCTCCACCTCCTTTTTTACTTAGTTTTGTTAGACAACCAAAAGGTTTTGCACGAGAAATATGATTTGAAAAAGCCGAGAAGAGTTTAAATCGAGTTTTGAAAAAATCGATCTTGAGATGGTTTGAGCTCTATTTAGTATATGTTGTTTGAAGTGAAGCTTATTTTTCGGATTTTAGATCAAACTACAAAATTGATAAAGTTTTACTCGGTTGTACTTATTCAATTCCAAGCTCAAAATTGATGGATTAAGTTTGAGTTTTTTTTAACTTGGATTCTCACTCGCTTTGCGGATCGATTAATCTCAGGATGACAATCCGTTTTACGAGTAACACGAAGTTGGTTCGGAGATAAACTTCCGTACTCACAAAAGGTATATTTTTTACGATGTTATATGTGGTAGTTCAATGTTTTATATTAATTGAAACGAAAACATTATAAAAATTAATGATTACTATTATGTGTTCAGGGAAACATGTAAAGATAATGAATCAACCAACTCTCTTTTAACTCTCGAATAATAAATCATATTCAAAAGAGAGAAAAGCAAGCTTTGTGAGTCAAAACTAATATTCGTACGGATTTAATTTGTTTTGAATTTTCTACTAATGATCACTTCAATGGATTTTAAACCAAATTTATTTTTATGAAAGGAATTATGTCAACTTTTCACTTTTTCTTTAAAAAATTAATGTAAAAATATGAATTTGAAATCCAGCTAAAAAATCAATAGCTAAACACATAACATAATATAATTACAACATAATTCAATTCATTCATAATTAAATTTCATTCCAAACACATCCTAAACGTTTACTCCATTTCCAAAATCAATTTTGAGTTGATAAAAATGAGTTAAGTTATAAAAAGAGTAAATTACACGAATGGTCCATGTGGTTTACCAAAAGTTTTGGATTTAATCCCTAAGTCTCAGAAATTACACCCGTGGTCACCGTGGTTTGAAATGTGTCACGCTTTTGGTCAAAATTTGCTGTGTAAATTTTGTTTAATGACTAAATTACCCTTTCTTTTAAAAAACCTCACTCTCTCTATCTTCGAAAGATCACCATCTGTACTTCACCATCACATAATCACTATTTGTTATTTGACCATCACAAAAGCACCATCATTTCATACTTCACCATTACAAAACCAAGCAAACAATTTTAGATCTACAAATCGATTTTCTCAAAAAGAAAGCGAAACCAAACCTACAAATCGCTCGGGTGGTGAGTGGCGGTTGTTGTTAGCGACATCGATGGTGGTTGTGAAGCTCTCGAAATCACATATCTCCGGCGAGCATCACAGTAATGACGGGCCGGCGTTGTATTGAGTAGCTTAGAGGCAGTGAAGGAACCCACTAATAGCATGTACATCAATCTACAGCTTAAACAAATTGGGGTTTTTGCCGAACTCCTCAAATACCGACGACTGTTACGGACATGTAATCGTAGAGATTTTCCGGCAGGCAAATCGCAGAGGTTTTCCAATTCCGTATCATTCCTCTAAATTCAACAAAAGAAAGATAAAATAATGAATAAAACAATGGAAATTAGAGAGCTGAGTATCTGTTGGGATGATGTAAGGGTGGTGGCAGAGCATTGAAATCAGTTGTACTTTTTGATTTAATGAAAAATGGGTTTTTATATAACTGGTGCAGGGTTTTTTAAAAATTTTAAGGGATTTAATTTAATTTGAGAACAATGTTTAATTTGCAGGTGAAGGAGATGTGGTTTGCAGGTGTGGTGAGAGAGAATGAGATAGAAACGGGGTGTATGAAAGAGAAAAATACAAATTAAATGAAAAAAATAAAGTAAAGGGTATTTTGGTCACTTCAAATTATTTAACAGCTCAATTTAATGTCTGTTAGGATTTTGGACCAAAAGCAATACGAAGCCTAAACCATATTCTGAAAGTTAGGGACTAAATCCAAAACTCTTAGCAAACCACAAGGGCCATTCATGTAATTTACTCTTATAAAAATTAGTACATACACAACACTCACAACATAGATAAAACAACTCATGTCGGTCAAAAGTAAAGCAAACATCCTACATTTGATCAGCTTTCATGTTAATTTTTTTACATAATAATCAGAATTCACAAGTGATTGATTATGCAGTTTGTAACATGAAGAAAACCTTAAAATCTGTCTGCAGTTGCAACTTCAGGTTGGGTTTCTCGTTGCCGCCCTTTTGCAAGATAAGGACCCTTTTTAATACCTTCCAAAAGCTGCAATCCAAAATATAAATAAAATTTTCAATTGATTAACCAATTCCCATTATTTCCATGTAACTGCACATTCTAGAAAGGGTAAAACTGTCCAACTAATTAAAATTAAAAAAAAATATATCAAACCTTTTCGGCTGTCCCAGAAAGAGCCGGATCACTCAGAAATTTAGATGATGATGATGCAAGAGCTTTATAAATTGCCTCACAACAATTGAATCTTGCCTCCATACCTAAAAATCAAATGAAACAAAATAATAAATTTCAAGAGCATAATTTTTTTTATTTTTAATTTTTGATTGCAATTCTCAGGCAAATAATTAATATAATACCACTAATAAATACATATTTTAGTTGTTTCAGTGTATGAATCCGTCAGTTTATTTATCATCTCTTGTCTTGAGCAAATCTCCACCAGAAACTATGGTCTAGCAGCTAACCCTGATATCAACCTGTAAGCCTGCGAATCAGTTATACAAAATTCTTTAAATTTATATATATTTTTACAATTACTGATAAAATTAACATAATTAAATTAATAAGTGAAAAAATAAAATTCACCGCAATACGAAATTCGGACTCGAGTTTAAGAATCGAGAGAACAAGACCCTGCAGCAATTTAAAAGGTAAAAGTTAATAAAAATTTTCATTTGAGGCACTCAACTTTATTTTTTCTTAATTGAACGTATTATAATTATGAACCTTTTTCTTTAAAACACAAAAGTGACTTTTTTCACCAATTTATCAGGTTAGGTTAGTCAGCAGGTAATGTCTACATGGCAAGCCATGTCTGCCACGTGGCATATTAATTGACCAAAGTGTACAGTTTGAGACCCTTTTATTAATTAAAAAAAACAAAAATTTATATGCAACAGAAAGTAAACTAACCGATGGTATGAGTTTTGGAGTATTTGATGCAGTTTCATATATTAATTTCCTTAGGTTTTCTTCAGCATCATTATTCAACAATTTATTGTTTTCAGGTCGAGTTTCTCCCACAATATTCCCGAGAGAATGCAATGCAGCCTATTTTGAGATTAAACGATTATTGCAAAATGAAGGGCATAATTGTAATTTTCTAATATTTGTTTTTTTTTTAAAAAAAAGCTAACCAGCTGTCTTCCACGAGCATGGAGGTCAAAGGCGGTGTTAATAATATGTCTAGCAGCAGATGTGTTTGATAGCAGCATAACAGCTCCTTGGGTTGCTAGAACATTCCAGAAACAGCAAAATGATGTTTAAAATTCAGAAAATATTAGTAACTATGATTTTGAATCAGTGTTAAATTATTAATACTAATATTAATCAAGATCAGTATTAATAGAGTCTAACTCATTTAGATAGTACGTTAATTATGTAATTACACAAAGGGTTAAAATGTAAAATGACACAAGCTGAATAAGGTTAGTACGGTAATTTTACATACCTAAAATATTAAAAAAAAATGAATTCTAATAATTTACTTACATGACCCTATTTGACCCATTGCTTCAAGGGCACATTCACATTCATCAGCATCTTGACTTTCTAGCAATGAAAGCTTTTCATCAATGGCTGAAATCACAGCTTTAATACCTACATCAAACCATAAAATTAAGATAAATATTAAATAATTCGAAGATAATCATACAAACATTATGGTGATAAATACCAGATTCATCTATAAACATGAGAACATTCTCCTTGGATAAAAGCCGCCCGCTTATCATCATTGCCCTTGATCTCAACATCGATTCAGCAGACGAATTTCTATAAATATTATGTAATTAATATTAATATTATTATTTCTGATTAGTACATATTATATATTAAAAAAGGGTTTTTATGGAAATAAGTACCTGATTATGGAAACAAGTAACTGCAAAATATTGGTTTGTACTACATATTCCATGCCATGCTGGACTTCAGCTAACTTCATATGTCAATTGACACACAATTAAAAAAAGTAAATATAAAACTAAAAAAATCTCTAATCACAATGAGAAAAAATAATAATTATAATAATATAAGACCTCATAAAGGAGCTCTAAAACGCTTAGAGTTATGAGTGTATCATTAACATTACGGACTTCTGCCTCCAAAAGACCAAGAAGATTTGAGTTGTAAACTAATGTTGCAGCTGCACTTGAAGTAGAGAATAGCTTCACAATTAATGCCAAAACACGTACTCGTCCCTAAATAAATAAATAAAATAATTACAACCCTTTCAGGTTGCCGGAAGTTCGCCGGAACTGTCGAAGAAGATGACCAGAAAAAAAATAAGGATATTTTGGTCATTTTAAGCAAAAAAGACGAAAAAAAAGGAAAAATTAAAACTTCAGGGACAAAAAAACAGGAAAAAAGTGTAAGGACAAAAACGTAGAATCCTAGAAACCACAGGGACGATTTTTGTAATTTACTCTTCAAAAAATTTAAAAAAATGGCCATGAGTTGTCATTATTTTATGGCCAAAATGCATTTTAGTACCCTGAACTTTGTTGACTATGTGCATCATGGTATCATGAACTTAGCTTACTAGGTCCTCTACTACCCTGAATTATTAAAGATGCATCATGGATTCATGGTACCATGAACTTGACAAAATGGTCGATTAGTAGCCTGACTCACTAACTTGGTCTTGTTTTCTCACGTGATTTGCTTCTAATATGAATATATTGAGATGAACGCGTATTTTTTAGTCTGTCAAAAGCTCCAACAAGAGTAAGTCAAGTAAGAAAAGGTGATCAAATTAACAAGTCAAGGTACTAAATCAACCATTTTGTCAAATTCAGGGTACCATGTCGCACTTTTAATAGTTGATGGTAGTTAAAGACCTAGTCAACCAAGTTCAGGGTATTAAAATGTATTTTGGCCTTATTTTATTTTAACGCTATAATTGAAACGACCAAAATGAAGCTTAAAAGTTATAATTACCAATTTATGAATTTTTCCGTTATGCATAATATACAGATGCATGCTGTATAATATCACAACAATTGCGTTTTTGTTCATTTAATTTTCTAAATAATTATATTTAATTACATTATATTATATTAAGAAGTGTTTAAATATACTGATACATCTGTAATAACTACCATACCAGTGACGAACATCTTGCTGCTAAATTTGTGATATCTGTAGTTTCAATTGGAGTAGATGGAAATATGATCTCCTACAGATTAAGAAACTGAAAATCATAAATTTCTGATAAATAATTAAATATAAACATATTTTACGATATGAATTATTTTATATAACAGAAACTGAATTGAAGTTGAACTCACTATTCCTTGTTGAGAGCTTGCTAAATTTTTTATTGCATCAGTTACAGCAACAGCCACTTGTTCGTCACTAAAGCAAAAAACGACACGTATATAAGAATATTTAATGAAAGGGCAAATTGCACAAAAAAATAAATAAATAATTAAAATAATAATAATAATTTCAGAGTGTACCCATCGATGAGACAATTAAGCAAAAGTGGATACACACCATTCTCTTTGACCAGTGAGGTAGCTAAACCGGTATTATCGTCAAGATTCTCCAAAAGACTAGAGATCTAAATGTAATAATGAAGAAATTCAGGAGTTGGAAATTGTTAAAATGAAATTAAAAGAAAAAAAATATATTAATTTAAAATAGTAGTTACCGTTTTGCACGATAAAGCTTTGACTCTCTGAGAATGTGCTTGCAAGCCGACTATGATGAAAGGCTGAATAAGAACAAAAAAGTAAATAACAAACATAAAAGATCAGTTAATTGTTGCAACTATAAAACTATTTTGATTTTAATTATATCTGTAGAAAACTTAATTTGTTATATTTTTAGTAAAATTTTGATTTTAATTATATTTGAAATTGAATTAATAAAATAGGTTAAGCTAAAGAAACAGAAATACCATGAAATGTGGGATGAGGGAGGCCCCATATTTTGTTTTAAATATCTTTTCTAGACAATCAATAAGTGCATCCTCCAAACCAGGTACATCTCCTTTGGTTTGCAAAGCACTGCAATAAGTGTATTATTTTCTTAAAAATCCAATAATAAAACTCCACTTAACTATATGAAAATATCAAATATACGATTAATTATTTAAATATGAAATAAAAATATATACGATTTAATATTATCCAAACACTCAAAAGCGTGTGTTCAGTTTAAAAATCATAATCAGTTAAAAAAACGCAATCCCGAACACCTACTAAATTACTGAAACTAATCAGTTCTTAGATCAATATGCACAAATTCTCGTAACTTAAACCTAATCCCCAAACTGTCACTATAATTTCACAGCAAAAACTAAAAATCACTATGAAAACACGCATCAAAACTGAATAAACAGATAGAGAAACTACTTGATTATAACAGGAAGAGGAAAAGAACGAAGGAATTCCTTAACAGCAGCTTCCGATCGAGTACCTGCATAATTAGACTTACAGTAAGCATTACAAAACAGTTTAAATTAAGCAGAAAACATGAGTGATTACCAGGATCAAATGAGAAATCAGAAGCTGCTTGAAGCAGCTTTGAAGTATCAACGATTGAGTATTCTTCCTCCATTGATGAGAAAACGAGAGTAGATTAGAGAACACAACCGATCATAAACCCCTGTCAGCTCTGATTTCTTGCAAAATAATCCAAAAACCCACCGCTTCAGTTTATGAGTTTGCCGTTTTGTAATGCAATCCGGCCCGTATAAAATATGGGCTGGTAAAGCTTGACCCACGGCCCAAACAATTAAAAATAAAAAGTCATGATCACAAATTACATTCTTATCTCAACGTCAAGTTTCTTTTGAAAACTTTAATTCTTTTGTGCACCTCTATGTGTGTTGGTTAATTAAATTATTTGTTATGATAAATGTTATTGACAATTTGATTTAAGATAAATGGTATTTAGTCCTATTATTTGGTTCTATATTCACTTCATAGGTTGATATTTGTACTCCACTAAGGCCCTGTTTGATTGAGGTTTCTAATTCAGACTCGGTCTGAAATTTTAGACCCGGTCCGAATCCGACTGTTTGATAATCTCACTTTTCTTCGGACTCGGCCCGATTTTCTGATTCAGTCCGTATACACTTCCTGATCTAGTCCGATTGATAAACTCCATGGACTGGGTCTGTTTTTTCTTTTTGTCCTGATACATCGACGCATAATCTTTCTTCCAGGTAAAACAAATAACTTTTTTCTAGTTTCAAACTTGAATTTGTTTCAATGTTGTTTTCTAAATTTATATTAATATAATTTCTATAGGTCCTTAACACAAAGTGGGTTCATCCGAAGCAGCCTTGTTAGCAATCTATTTTGTTTCTTATGTTATTTTCGTTATTTAGATTTATATGACGATTTTTATTTAATTATTTTTAATTATTTAACAATTTAATCAAACATATATATTTTATTTAGCACAAAAGAGGAGTAATAAGGTCATTATTCATCAATTAGCACATTCAATTAACAATTTAATCAAACACATGGACTCAATCCGAATTCGGACTCAATCCGATTCCGACTCAATCCGATTATGACTCAATCCGATTCCGACTCAATCCGATTCCGACTCAATCCGACTAATCAAACGGGACCTAAGTCTCTCTCTTAATATTATCTCTTGATTTTGATACATTTGTACTCCACCGTCACCACCACCGGCAATCTCCCGCCACGTCCGGGCGCTTTCAATCACATGTGATTGCGTATTAAATCAGATGTGATTGCATACTGCCGACCACCACCACCATCGTCAACCTCTGCCGACCACTGTCTCCACCACCGGCCGATTTTAATCACATGTGATTGTGTATCCAATCACATGTGATTACGACGACGGGCGGTGGTGGTCGACAAAGATGTTTGTGTATTTAATCACATGTGATTTAATGATAGTGGTATTTAAAGGATTGATCATCACCGTTTAACTTTTTTTTTTTAATCCAATAGTCAATATTTATCTCTTAAAACTATGTAATAAAAACTGTATAAAAAACCAAAGAATCACAAATTTTAGGAGCGGCTTTCATAAAATTCTCTCATTTAAATCACAGGCCCATTTGTATCAAGGACTCAATCTTCGTATCAACTGTCAATCGTTCGTATAATCGTATCACAGTAAGTAATTTTATTGATTTCCTTCAATACTTAGTATCATGAATTGTTCGTATCTGATCATCATCACCCAAATCTGTTGCATATTTCTCACTATCATCCGCAGGCAATTGACAGGTAATTTTTGATAAGATGCATCTCGTATCTGTATCTGTGATTTGTTAATTAGGTTTTCTTGTTCTTCCCCAATTTAATCTGGGTTTTGAATGTTGGTTGACCAGATAAGAAGATTCTTCTTGCTCTTAAGCTGTAAAAAATCGTCATTTTTTGTTTATGGGCATATCTTGCTGCAAAAGTTGCTGTAAATTGTTGTTGTGTTAATAGTTTTTGTGTCAATTTACTGTAAATTACAAATAGTTAAACAGAAACAGTAAAGCATATTGTTGCTGCAATTTTGATTATCACTATATCTGTGGGTTTTTTTTTTTGAAAAAAATTGTAAATTTCCTCTTTTTTTTTTTTGTAGGAATTAGTTTAAAAATATGTCGATGTCGAATTCAGATACATCCTCTCAAGGAGGCGTTGATTATAAAAATTTCAGACAGATTACTCGTGATCGTAAGTTCCTTTTCCTAACTACACTAAAAACTTGAAAGTCTATCTGTGACAAATTATTAAAATTTAAAAATATATCTGATGCTAATATATATTTAACAATCAGATCCACCAGCTTTGTTTGGATTTATTTTCAAGGCTATATCATTTTCCCATGTGCAGGATTACTGTATGAAATGATCAGATCAGCAAAAAGACCGGACTCAAAGTCAAATTGGAAGGTATAAAATTAATGCCTTATTAACATTTTTGGTTATAATTATATATATATATGATGAGGTTATGATTGGTTTAGTGTATATATATAGATCATTTCTTGTTGGTTTTTTCATAATATTCTGACAGTTGTTTGATTAGGTTTTGATCATGGATAAAGTAACTGTTAAAATTATGTCATGCTCATGCAAGATGGCAGATATCACAGATGAAGGAGTTTCATGTAATCCTTGTTCTTCATTTTTACTATAAATTCCTAATTTCATTTCAAAATTCAAAACTATTTTTTTTTTGAACAGTGGTGGAGGATATTAACAAGAGAAGACAACCACTGCCCACCATGGATGCAGTCTACTACATCCAACCAACAAAAGAAAAGTATTTTTAATTATTTTATTTTATTTTAAAATAAAATGATATTTTATTTTATTTTATTTTCTGTTGAAATGCAGTGTTGTTACGCTCCTGTCTGACATGGCGGGAAGAACACCGCTTTGTAGAGAGTATGTAAATTAAATTAAATTATCATATTTCAGTTTTTTTACATTATATTTATATCTTCTTCTTTCTCCTTCTAGTGCTTACGTCTACTTCAGTTCATCACTTCCAAAAGAATTAGTTAATTACATTAAAAAGGAGCAAACTTTAAAATCTCGTTTACGTGCTATGAAAGAGGTTTAAGCTTTAAACTCTTTTTCTTTCTTTATTTTTTTTTTGTTAAATAGTTATATTAACTTTTGAGGGGAATTTGCAGATGAATTTGGAATACTTCGCCATTGATAGTCAGGTAGCATAATTAAAATTTTATTTTTTTTAAATTAATATTAGTATTAATATATTTATATATGTTGCTTTGTACAGTGTTTTATAACTGACAACACAATGGCTTTGGAAGAACTTTATGGAAATGAGGAGATGTCCCGAAAAGGGGATGAATGTTTGAATATCATGGCTAACCGAATTGCCACCGTTTTTGCTTCATTATTGGTATGAAATCTTCTTTAAGATATATAAATATATATTGCCTCTGATTTAAACTATATAAATATATACTTTATATATATATTTTTTTTATATATATTTTTCCATGGCAGGAGTTCCCATTTGTACGTTACCGTGCTGCAAAATCTCTTGATCCAACCACAATGACCACAATTTGTGATTTGATCCCTACAAAGCTTGCTGCAGCTGTTTGGAATTGTCTCATGAAATATAAATCTCTTAAAAACTCCAACTTTCCTCAGACAGAAACATGCGAGTTGCTCATCCTTGATAGATCTATAGACAAGGTTTTTTTTTTCTTTTTTAATTTTGATAATTATGATTTTTTATCCGAATCGAATTCTGTTGTTTATAATTTGTTTGTATTATGTATAGGTTGCTCCAATTATTCACGAATGGACGTATGATGCCATGATTTACTTAATATGGATGGGAATAAATATGTCCATGAGGTTAGTTTAGTAAATGCACCAAGTTTTGTCTTCATTATGCTAAAGTTATTATATTACTTAGGTTGCAAGCAAAACAGGTGGTATTTCTGAAAAGAAAGAGGTCCTTCTAGAAGATCATGATCCAATATGGCTAGAGCTAAGACATTCACATATAGCAGATGTATGTTTTTATAAAAAAATAGTGAAATGTTTTTTTTTTTTTTTTTTTTTTTTTTTTTTTTTGATGAATGGTAATTGGTACCTTTCAGGCTAGTGAACGGTTGCATGACAAGATGACAAACTTTGTGTCAAAGAACAAAGCTGCACAGATGCATGGTTCAAGGTCTGTTTACTTAATAAAAATATAAGGCCAAAATATATTTTAGTACCCTGAACTTGGTTGATTAGGTCTTCTACTACCCTGAACTATTAAAGGTGCATCACGGTACCCTGAACTTGACAAAATGGTCGATTTAGTACCTCGACTCATTAATTTGACCGCGTTTTCTTACCTGACTTACTTCCGTTGGAGCTTTAGACGGACTAAAAAATATATGTACATCTCAATATATTAATATTATTATTAAATCACGTGAGATAACAAGACCAAATTAGTGAGTTGGGTACTAAATCGACCATTTTGTCAATAGTTCAAGGTAGTAAAAGACCTGGTCTGCCAAATTCAGGGTACTAAAATGCATTTTGGCCGAAATTTAATGAGTATGCTTAGAAGTTGATTAATAAATGTTGTATTTTGTTGCTAGAGGTGGTGAGTTATCTACTCGAGACTTGCAAAAGATGGTCCAAGCATTGCCACAATATAGTGAACAAATCGATAAACTATCCCTCCATGTTGATGTAAGTAAGTTGATAGATAGATAGATAAGATAGATATTTGCATTTTTGTTGAAATGAATATTAATTAATGGGTTATAACATGCAGATTGCTGCAAAGATTAATAAAATAATTAGGGAATCGGGTCTGAAAGAAGTTGGGCAACTAGAACAGGAGCTTGTATTTGGAGATGCAGGAACTAAAGAAGTCATCAACTTCCTTAGAACAAAACTGGTCGGTCAGTCAGTTAATAGCACCAAAAACATCCATCACCAATCTCTAATAAAATGTGTATATACAGTAAAAACTCTTAAAATTATTAATGTCAGGACCGGAGAAATTTGTTAATTTAGAGAGTTATTAATTTATCGATAAATTAATAATTATTAATTTAAAGAGTATTTAAGTAATTATACTGTACATAACAAACAAAAAGTCAAATTAGTCTATGCCTCTTAGAATTACGTTGCGACGAATCTTGGGACTCAATGTAAATTAGTAACTATTGTGTTCATATACGTTGGAAATCATTAATGACTTTTGAAGTTCAGAAAATGTAAACAAGAGTTTCTATGAATTAATAATTTATGATTTTCTTGGGACCGAAAATTATAAAGGGATCTCCCAAAAAATTATTATCTTATTATTTTATCAAGTTTTTCAATTTTTTACATTGGCCCGAGTCGAGACCGGACATATTTATTATTTTAGAGAGTTTATTAATTTACAAAGTATTAATTTAAAAAGTTAATAACTGTATATATGATGCAGGATGCTCCACGTGAAAACAAGTTGCGGTTATTAATGATATATGCTGCAACTCATCCCGACACTGAGAAACTTGAAAAGTTAATGGAGTTAGCGAGACTTCCTGCTGATGATATGAATGCTGTTTACAACATGAGATTTCTCGAGGGATCCTCAGATTCCAAAAAAAACTCAATAAGCGCCGCCTTTTCTTTAAAATTCGATGTTCACAAGGTATATTTATATTTTTATATTATTTACTTCCTCCGATTCAAAATAAGTGCTACACTTTCCATAAATTGGTGATTCAAAATAAGTGCTACACTTTGAAAAATTACCTTATTTGGAAAAAAAAAATAGTAGGACCCACACCCACTAACTATCTACTTTAACAAAGTGAAATGACTTATTTACCCTTACTTTTTACTTTTAAACATCATTAACCCCACTTTATGCAAAAGGTGTGGGACCCATTATCCACTAACCATTCAATTAATCTAATTTAACCATCATTATAATCTTTTGCCTCAAAAACCGTGAAACCCAAAGTGTAGCACTTATTTTGAATCAGAGGATGTATATATTTTATTTATTTATGAAAATTGAAAATGCAGAAGAGGCACGGGTTAAGAAAGGAACGTGGTGGTGGTGAAGAATCAACATGGCAGTTATCACGGTTTTATCCTATGATTGAGGAACTGATTGAAAAACTTGTTAAAAACGAGCTATCAAAGAGTGATTACCCGTGTATGAACGACCCGAGTCCCACTTTTCATGGGAGGTCACTGTCTGAGTCAGCGCCACCTGCCCCGGCCCATTCCATGAGATCGAGACGGGCCGCCACGTGGGCCCGCCCTCGTGATTCTGAAGACGGCTATTCAAGGTATAAAATATAAATCATTCTAAGAGATGTATTCAAGGTAGTCCTTAGTTTTTATGCAGTCCCAATGGACAAATCTCAACCATTGATTAATTATAGTTGATGGTCAAGATTAATCACATATTTTATACATGGATGGGTATTTTGGTCATTTTTACAAAAAAAATTTAGAATTATTATTTTTTATTATTATTAATATTTTTAATATTTTTATTTATTTATTATTTCACTAATAGTAAACATTACCTGATTCCTTTGTTGCAGTGATTCCATTTTGAGGCATGCATCTAGCGATTTTATGAAAATGGGTCGACGTGTTTTTGTTTTTATAGTTGGCGGAGCCACCAGATCAGAGGTAGGTAATTAGTTATAAGAACCGAACCAACTGTTTTTTTTTTTTTATTATTAACATAACATCACATTGATTAATGATTGATTGATATTAGTTGCGGGTTTGTCACAAGTTGACAAGTAAATTGAAGAGAGAAGTTGTTCTTGGTTCATCTACTCTTGATGATCCTCCAATTTCAGTTCCATACCCCAATTTTCTGCAAATTTAAAAACCCAAATTAGGGCATTAGAACATGCTTAATCAAGTACATTTGTTATAACGCAAATAATCAATGATTCACTATTGTTAAATTACATTAACTAAGAAGAATTTAGTTCAATGCATAATAACTCATGCCTCACATATTCTAGCAAAACCAAATAAGAATAAGAATCTATATATATAAACACAAACAAAATGTTAAAATCACATTTATTTTGCAATTAATCTAGACGGTCACATTGTCTTTTAGTCGAAAAAATGAGATTCCTTAAGCCTTCATACATTGTACACGTATAATTGTATAAACTTATCATGATATTGATGATTTTTTTTAAGAATATAAGTTATGACAAAACTTCATGAATCGTAATAATTTAATATCTCCTAACCAAATAACGGTCCAAACTCAGTACCAGCCCTACGGCATAAATTATAGGCCCATAATTTTTGAACACATCTTTATTTTTTTAGTAAGTCAAAAGTTATCATTTTTTACTCCTTTTTGTTGAGCAACTCTGCTTTAGTGCTCTGCGAATGTAAAAGCTATTGGAGGAATAAGTTGATATTTATTTCTACAATTATGATAGGGCCCCCAAAATTAGTATTCGCTTAGGGTCCCGGTAATCTCAGTGCCGACCCTGTCCAAACTCACCTTTTGCAAAAATTCTACTATGTCACGTAGTAGTATAAGGTGTAGAAAGATATTTCTCATTAGTCTGTGATCATGGGTTCAAATCCCACTATGAACATAATAATATAGATTTCTTATTAGTTCAGATGATGTGTATATTATCCTCTTAAAAAATATATTATCCTATTAGACCTTCTCAATAACTAACTTGTACAGCTTGTTAATCTCATCTTGATCTCGATTTAGGGTGTTTTGGATTACATATCAAGTAACTTATTTGCTTTATTACGTTATCAAAATGCAATAATTTTGTTGATAGTATGAATAAAAAGAATAAATAAATGATCATCTACGCCTGAAATACTATTTTAGAAAAGCATATAGGTAATAAACTTGTAAAAACAACTTTAAAAACATTGAAATGATTATGACAGCTCTAAGGAAGGGCTGTCAATAAGAAATCAAGACATGCATTAAAATTTATATAATAAATAATAATTGCCCTCTCCATTTTAGGAATTATCCCCACAAATAAAAATACAAATGATTTATACATACAACTACCATTAAAGATAATTTTAAAAACTGTTATAAACAAAACCCTTATTTATAAAGGGTTGATGTTTATGATTTTATCTGAAAGCAAATAAGTTAAGAGGATGAAAACACTAGAACGAAGAATCAAACAAATGGTCAGCCACCTGCTTTCGTCTTTACTGTTACACACTTCTTCCCCAAATCCACAAACCACCATTTTAAATGTAAGACAACAATTGATTCCTGTAAAAAAATTACCAATTTTAATCATTTCGTTAATCATGTTGAACAACCTACCTTCATCTCTATAAATACACTCAATTTCCATCTCAATCACTCACTCACTCAATTTTATTTCTTCAAATGGACTCCAATTCAGGTAACTTACTTTTATTCTATCCTAGGGTTTCGAATTTTTGCTGTTATTCAATTAATTGTTTGATACGATTGCTGATTTTGATCATAGTTGAGATCGGAAATGTCGAAGAACCAAAAGTTCATGTTTTCTCATCATCATCAGAGGTATTCCGTAAAACCCTAGCTTTTAATTTTCAATTTGGAGTATGATCATCTTATAATTTCACAATTACTTGATCAAATTACCGTTTTTATTCTAAATTTGAATGGGAAAATTGTGATGAAAGATAACAAAAATCCTGAATTTGACAAGGTGTGTATGAGAAGTGAAAAAATTCATTTTTTTTTACCAAACTTATGACTGAGAGTTTACTTTTAAATAAATATAGGAGTGAGAGTTTATTTTTTTATAATTTTTGACAAATTTAAGATTGAAAGTTAATTATTTTAAATAATTTATTTTATTATATTATGATTAGTTGCTTGAGAAATTGCATCAAAAATGGAATTCAATTGAGAAATTACCATATCCAGCAATGTATTCGAGTGTTTATGGTGGTATTATTCTTGATCCTGCAATGATGGTCATACCAATTGATGATCATATGGTCCATCGAGGACATGGTGTGTTCGATACCGCCATCATTCTTGATGGGTAAGTCCTTAATTTCATTAATTAATATTAGAGTAAATTACACATGGTCCTATCATATTACATATTTGGTCTGTTAGTTATATAAATTACACTGGTAGTCCTTATTTCTGAAACTTTTGACACGTTTGCTCCATTACCTAAACAAACGTTAACTTTTCCCGTCAAACATACGGGTTTTTATGGGTTTCAAATTGGTGAAGGGAAGGGGAAAAGGACTGATTTACCCCCTCGCATCAAACGTGACCATACTTGATGGGAAAAACAAACGTCTGTTTAGGTAAATAACCAAACGTGTCAATAGTTTCAGAAATAAGGACTACCAGTGCAATTTGTGAAACTAAAGAACCAAATATATAATATGGTACAAACCTAAAGGACCGTTCGTGTAATTTACCCATCATATTAATAACGTGATAAACCTTCAATAACCGAAACAGAGCAGTCACGTTTGACTTTCAAAGTCAAACCAATTTCCACCAATTTCAAACTTCAATATCTATAATTTCATCTCACAGATACATATACGAACTCGACGGCCACCTCGATCGATTCCTTCTATCAGCATCACGAGCAAAAGTCTCATCTCCATTCCCAAAGTCAACTCTTCGCCACATCATCATCCAGCTGGCAGCAACGTCAAAATGCAAAAAAGGAACTTTAAGATATTGGTTGACCGCGGGCCCAGGGGACTTCCTACTCTCAAATTCGGGCTGCCCGACTTCCGCTTTTTACGCAATCGTTATAAGCGAAGATTTCTCACAATGTAAACAAGGTGTAAAAGTAATAACTTCCACAATCCCAATGAAAGTACCACTTTTTGCCACAAGTAAAAACGTTAATTATCTCCCGAATGTTCTCGCGAAATTAGAAGCCGAAGAAAAAGGTGCGTTTGCATCAATTTGGGTTGATGATGACGGGTTTGTAGCTGAGGGCCCGAATGTGAACGTGGGGTTTGTGACTAGTGAAAAAGAGCTTATTTTGCCCTTTTTTGACAAGATTTTAAGTGGGTGTACCGCGAAACGGTTAATTGAGTTAGCTCCTAAATTGGTGGAAAACGGGCGGTTGAAAGTGTGAAAATTGGGAATATAACGGTTGAAGAAGCGAAACGAGCAGAGGAGATGATGTATATTGGAAGCACGCTTCCGCTATTGCCGATTATCGAGTGGGATGGAAAGCCTATTGGTGATGGTAAATAAAAATAAATAAATAATTATTATTTTTTATTAGGACAAAACGCATTTTAGTACCCTGAAATTTGCTGACTAGGTTTTCTACTAACCTGAACTATTAAAGGTGTTGTATGATACCTTGAACTTGACAAAATGACCGATTTAGTACTCTGACCCACTACTTTGGTCTTGTTTTTTTCTCAAGTGATTTGCTTCTATTATCAATGTATTGAGATAAACGTATATTTTATAATCCGACGAAAGTAAGTCAAGTAAGAAAATGCGATCAAATTAATGAGTTATGGTACTAAATCGACCATTTTGTTAAGTTCAGAGTATCATGTTGCACATTTAATAATTAAGGGTAGTAGAAGACTTAGCCAGCCAAATTTAGGATACTAAAAAGTATTCTGGCCTTTTTATTAAGGGTTATTTTACAAAAAAAAAAAAAAAAAAAAAAAAAAAAGAAGAAGAAGAAGAAGAAAAAAGTTAATTGCTATTTTGGGTCATTTTAATAGTTGGTTGTTAGAGTTAGGAATTATAGTATCATATCTTGCTATTTTATGCAATTTGTCATTTAATTGTTTATTAAAATGAAGATTTTATTTGTGGTATAATGATGTTGGTTTTTGACAGGAAAAGTTGGGGAATTGACGCTGGCGTTATCCGATTTGGTTTGGGACGATATGGTGGCTGGTCCAGAGACACATAGGCTAAAAGTTCCTTACGTATAATAACAAAACACGAAATGTTGTTGTCAAAGTTGGTGTTGTAAAAACACGAAATGGAAATCAAGAATTTAATAAATGTTTGAGTTTTTGTTTGCAAAAAGTCACGTTGCATATGAGGAGATCATGAGTGAAAGTAACACTCTTTTATATTTGAAATTTTACTTCAATAATGTATATGTTGAAGTAGGTTGTGTACAACCGAACCGAATGTTTCAAGACTAGACCGTGAACCTAACTGATGGCATCTTGGACTGGATTGAGAACCTATTTTGCATGAAAATTAAAACTGGGAGCCGGACTAGTATAGCTTGGTTCGGTCTGGTCTGCCAGTTCTTGGTCGAGCTTGTATTGAAGATAGAATACACTGTTGTTTGGTAAGCCTCTTAATGATTCAGTTAAGAGGTCAGCCTCTTAATCATATAGATTCAAAGTGTTTGTTAAGTTCTCTTAATCAGCCTCTGAATAGAAAAATCTACATGTTCTGCCTCTTAATCAGACAGATGTAAGGGGAAGTCTGAATCATTCAGACCTCTGCATCATTCAGATGCTACCAAACATCACCTAAGTGAGAAAAAAGGGAGAATAACTTTCAGAAAATAATAGATAAAAAATAAATAAAGTTGCCCCCATGCAGGATCGAACTGCAGACCTCCAGTTTACAAGACTGGCGCTCTACCACTGAGCTATAAGGGCTCTTTCGTTTTAATAGTCCATTTAAACATTTAATATTTTATAATACATGCATAGTTAACCACTTAACCTATTACAAATAAAGATATATTCAATGAGTTTTAGGTTGTTAACTGGTACGTTATAAGTAGAGATGAAATAAAACTCCCGAAAATGAATAAGAATAACCTACCGAACAAATTAAGGTTCAAGTTATAAACGCTTTGGGTTATCGGTTGATTAGACTAACACTTATGTTGTAGGTTCTTGGTACCGACTTTAAACTTGCTGATTTAACCGTATATAATTTCGTTATAGCTGTTGATGCTTCTTGTGTTAAACAAAAAAAAAAATGAAATTTTAATCTGATTATTCGGCTCAATTTGTATTTTAATCGATTCGGTGACGAACAAGATTTTTTTTTTTTAAAAAAAAGGATAAGCAACACATTTAATTTATTAATATAATATCTAGCATTTCAAAACCAAAAGAAAAACACACAGTACCCAAAACAAACAGTTTTCGACCTTTTTTGCTTTTCTATGTGAGAAGTGGGCTACTTTTCATCTATTTCATGCTCCTTTTTCACTTTTGCTACATGGGATGTCTTAAATGGGTGTGCACTTTTAAACTTCATATAAATCTAGGAGCCTTAACTTAAAGTGAATATGGTAAATTTAATTGTTACTATAGGTTTTATTATTTTAATACATTCATAGCAGGAATATAAGAACAGATTAAGAACAAAAATATCGTAAAATGTGTAATCACAAGGTTTTTATCACTTTTCAATAGGGGTATGCAACAGTATAAAACCAAACAGGATCGAACCAAATTCATGATACTACTTAAACCAATTATCCCATTCTCTTGTATTGGTTCAGATTTTGTTTTGATGTACAATTTTTTTATAGATGTAATAATTTTTAAAGACAACTCTTATAACCATAATTAACAAAACTCCTATAATCTCAAAAATAATTGTGCTAGTTGTCCCATGTATAATTAGCAAAAGACAATTTGACTAGAAATTAACATCATGACCGAATCTTTGCCAAGATATATAGCCTAATCTATGAGTTGTGATTAGGCACACTTCATCACATGATGCAAGATTGAAACCCAACACTATATTTTCTATATTTTATGTTGATAGAATCAACTTTGTACCTCACATGTCCAACATCGGTTATATTTAAGATTACAATACAAAAACTTAACTTTTTTTTTTATAATATACACTCAACACTACAAACATGAAGCATAAACTACTTGTAAACTACAATCACTACATGCAATGAGTGATTGTACAATGCAAACACAAAATCAAAGTTTGTTCAAAAATCTGTTTCAATACCAATGATAGAAATCTAACCGAACTCAATGAAGTCACGATTTTTTTTTTCTTTTAAATTTTAGAAAAAGAAGCCTAATAACTCAAAAACCTAGCCCGGACATGCCTAAGCCGAATGAAGCTCGACGTGGTGGCTCGAGCTTGTTTTTCCAATAACAAGAATCAGGGTTCAATTTGGCGGCTGCGGTTCTCATTGGCTCAGAATTGCATCTTCTTAGCACCATCGGCTCGAACCCCATTGTGTTAATTAGCTTCTCTTCCAACACGGCGGCCATTGACCGCCGTGTTAGATATGAACACGAGGATCGAGCCGGTTGGTGCAACCCTGGCTCGTACTGAACTGCAACCATTTTGATATGATTGCCGTTCTCTTTAGTAGTAAGACAAGTAGGAGTAGAAGCGTTGACCGGTGATTCATCTTGGTGGTTGACCGGCGGCGGCTGTTGTGGTGGTGGCGGCGGCTTCTTTCTACCGGAGTGAGGTCGGATGAAGTCACTACTACAAACCCATGTCTCCTTTGAAACTTCCATTGATAGTTTGGGCTCATACATCATCAACAATAAACACTCCGGCAAAGCTTCTAACTTTTCATCTCTCTCCTCATTTTCTCTCTCTAGAACTCCATTTTCTACTTTCCTTGACTCAATAACAACTTCTTCATGGATCTCATTTTCATTTTCAGATCTTTTTGTAAATTCATCCACCTTATCTTCAATTTCTTCATCGAAATATTTGACTTTTTCTTTGTTTGACTCCCCTGTTTTAGTTCCTTGAACTCCATTTTCTACTTTCGCTGACTCCATAACAATTTCTTCATGATTTTCATTCTCATTTTCAGATTTCTCCGTAAATTCTGTAATCGTATCTTCAACTTCTTCTCCAAAATGTTTGACTTTTTCTTCGTTTGACTCCCCTGTTTCAGTTTCTTCAACAATTTCACTTTCAAATAACTCCTCTAAAGCATCCTCCATAAAATCTTCTTCTTCAAATTCTTGATTATGATCTTCATTTTCTTCGAATAAAAACTCAAGAAAAAAACTTTCTTCTTCTTTCTCTGTTTCTATGCTCTGTTTTTCACCATCATCTTCTTGAACACTTTGTTTCATCTCAATTTCCAAATTCAGTTCATGAACACTCTGTTTCATCTCAATTTCCAAATTCATTTCAACAATCTCTTGAGGAATTGTTGAATCTTCAGTTTCCACTTCATTCTCATCGAATTCATCATTTACGTCAACATTTGGTTCCCAAAATCGATTCGCCAGAGCTTCCATTTTCATGGGATCAGATCTACACCTCATTAATAACAGAGCATTTTTAGGTGGTACACAAATACTCACTCTACCTTCATTATCAGACCCCATAATACCATCATTTACAATCTCCAAATCTTCAAACACATGCCTTCTTTTATTGCTAACATCCATGACGTCATCATCTCCGGCAACCAATTCAATCTCTCTCCCACAATCATCACCGCCGGCATCCCTTCCTCCACCATCTACATCCTGCAAAGCCACCAACCACCGTGCAAATACCGCACCACAATATCCTTGTCGATTTCCATCTTCCATTTTTTCTTCTTTTTCCATTGCAGCCGGAGTAGCTGACGAGCAAGAACTCCGGCAAGGAAATAAACAGCTTACCTCTGACCCAAACGTCCTTAAAGCTTCACAAATCGTCAGTGGCAAATGAACCCATTTCTGATTACTGTTATAATTCCTCTGCCCCTGAAAACATTCAAGATGTTGACTCTGACTTTGACTTAGACTCCGGCGTCGTGATAAAGTTCTTGAATTTTTAGCATGTTTCTTCTTGCTTTTAACTCTAACTTGACCGATGCATGTGACTTTAGGGGAAGATGGTTCTGGGTTGTCAAACCCGCATCCCCTCTTTTTTCCGGTGACCGGAAACATCGCCGGAGATGCTCCGCCTTTGATGCTGCGACTGGTTTTCAGCCTACGGCTGAGTGAGGTTGAGAGGGTGGTTGGTGGTTTGTCACGGGCTGAACCGGCCCGACCCGGACTGAGGATTGAACTTGATGAGATCTTCATGGAGGATGACGATGATGATTAAAAGCAAATGAAGAGTGATGGTGGTGTTGGTCTATTGAAGTTCAGGGAATGTCATGGCATTTCGCCGGAAAAAATGAGTGAGTGAGATATAGATATAGATATAGATATAGCAGACCAGTACAAAACAGAACGAATGTGGAATGGGCCTATTGGAGAGAGATGACGGAAAGAGGTAGAAAAAAATAAGGTGGGTCAAGTTGGAGTAACACCTTAATTGGTTCCTTTTTTCTTGGAGCGATTACCAAAATTAAAGGATGGTTAGTGTAAAAAATCTTGAATTTGGTTACTAAGGTGTTGTTTGATAGGAATAAAATGATTAAACGCGGAATGATTTAACGGTCTGAATGATTAAGAGATTTTGTATAAAACTTATTTTGAATGTGAGAAATTTTTTTATAAATACTATGACTGCTTAATGATTCAGCATATGTTCTAAGAAAGAATGATTCAGCAGTTAATCTCTGTCTCATTTAGCATATAGTTCATTCAGAGTCGCTAAACAAACGCACTTAATGTTGAATGATGAATCATTAAAAACTGAATGACTCTGCAAACAAACACAACCTAAGTGTGAAAAATTGATAATTTGTTTCAAATTAAATTTTGATATTGACAAGTAGATAATTAGGCTCGTTCCAAGATGACATAAAATTGACGTTTTAATTTTTGTCAACTAATGTTACATCATTTGGATATTTAAGTTGATATAATACTGTCAATAATAAATCGTCACTAATTATTTTTAAACCTCATATATTATAAAAAACACAAAATATTAGTACTCATTGGAGTATTGGGTGTGCCCACTAAAGTGAAATGGTCACCTCGGCACTACCTTGTGACCCATCACTATTTCACATTTCACATTCAAAACCTTAAATACCTATCTATCATAACTAACTAATAATATTCATTTGGGACCCACCAAAATACCCATCACTCACAAAATACCCTTTAAAAAACAAAATTCTCTCTCTCTCTCTCTCTCTCTCTCTCTCTCTCTCTCTCTCTCTCTCTCTCTCTCTCTTCGCCAAACTTCCGGCGAAACCTCCTTTTCACTTAACGGAGGGTGTGGTAGCGAAGGGATTATCTCGCCAAAAGAGGGCCACGTAGGAAAGTTTGATCCGGCCGGGGGGGGGGGGGGGGGGGGGGGCACACCCCCTCTCTTAGGGGTAGCATTTGACATGAAAAAGTTGAACTGAACCGAACCAAAATCGAAAACATATAATCGGTTTGATTTCTTTTTTTAAAATTCATCATTTTCGGTTTCGCTTCTTTTTGTTTCGGTTCAGTCCTCGGACATGGATAAACATTTGGGTTAAAAAAACTAAACAAGAACAAACCAAAACAGGAAACATGTAATCGGTTCGATTTTGAAAATTCATCATTTTTGGTATCTTTGCCATCGATTTTGGTTCGATCGTTTCGATTTTTTGACCATGCTCATTCCTAATACTCATATAGGCTTTCAACTTTTATGCAACTAGACCATAAATTCTCGCTTTCCCCTTCTTCAAACCTTAACACACAATATAAGATGAAAACTAATGATTTCGTACCAATGATTCCTCGATATTGAAGCTATCAGGTAACTACGAGTAATGGTATTTTGACCTACTATTTGGTCATACTCGTAGGCCTATTCATTAGATGAAGACACGTGTCAAAATCAAAGAATAATATTAGGAGAGAGAATTAGTGGAATACACATATCATCCTATCAAATAGGTAGGATTATGAATGAGACCTAATAATAAGATTAAATATCATTTCTCATAACTATTATTTCCCTTAAAAAACATTATGGAAAACAATTAAGGTAGTAATGTTCTATAATTAATTTTGTAGAGTAGAGGCTGTGAGGTATTAACCGTTATGGTAGGCTAGCTATGTGACAAAAAGAGGGTGGTATTTCCGTAATTAAGCGTGAAAAGTAGTGGTAAATCCTATGGGTGGAATCACATGGGCAGTCTGGAAACAAAAACAGAAAGGTGGTGTTTGTTTTTTGACAGAAAGTCTTTTTTAGGTCTTATGTCTGCAGGCGGGAAGACATTTTAGAAAAAGACTGTTTATTTTTTAGAAGTCAGAAGATGGGAAAAAGTCTTTATGAGATCTGCTTAGAGAAGACTTGGATCATAGTCTTTTAAGCTTGGAAGACATATTAATATACACCTAAAAAAAGTTATCTACCACCACCACGTACCAACACCGCCACCCACCACCACCAACCGCCACCACCAATTACCGCATCCACCTAATGCCACTGCCACCCACCACCATCTACCGCCACAACCACCCACCGCCACCACCACCCACCACCATGTACCGCCACCCACCACCACCCACCCCCATCTACCGCCACCACCCACCACCACCCACCACCACCACCACCACCCACCACCATCTACCGCCACCACCACTACACACCGCCACAACCACCCACCGCCAACGCCACCCACCACCATCTACCGCCACCACCCACCACCATGTACTGCCACCACTACCCACCACCACCACCACCACCCATTGCCACCACAACCCGCCACCACCCACACAAATACTGCCACTTAATTTTTTTATCAACCTGCAGACATTAAAAAATAAACAGTCTTCTTCTTATAGACTGCAGACGTTTGGTCCAAAACTTCTCTGCAGATGTGGTCCGCAGACTGCAGACCTTCTACCTCTTAAAAAATAAACAGCACCAAAGACTCCAAGAAAACACGTGACAAACGAATGATAAGAGTTGGAGTGCAGCCCAATCTCCAAACTCTCGCGTGTGCTCCCACTCGCCCTTCGATCACCACAAAGAACCTACACGCGTTTAAGATGCAAGTGCTCCGAGCGAACCCAAAAAGGGCTTCGGTTCGGTCTGCTTAGCATGAAAAGCCCCGTTACATGCAGCGCGTGATATTTTTTTAACCTATTTTTTCACCTTAGCTTTTTTGGATATTAAGGTAGCTATTGACTGGTCTAACTGAGCCCTTTTGATAATTTTAATGTAAAAATATCGTAAGTTATTTAGGTTAATCCCTTTTGTTTCTTTAAAATCCGAGAAAATTAAGTTATTGTAAAAAATAAACAAAAATGACCGACACATAGATATCACTTAGCAGGATTCAAACAACAAACCGAGTATACGATATTTCATGAAACGCCAAGTTAATTTCCTAGTAAAATTTTTCAACAATATTATATTTAATTTAAGAAATTGTTCATAACTAGTTAGGCGAACCGTGGTTCTACGCTGACCAAAACATGCAACACTGTGAATCTATGATATGTAATTTATTACTGTTAGATCTAGGATTAGTCTGGTAATTTCCGTAAAGTCTATAGTTAGTTATCGTTTCTCTAAAGTCCATAATTTGTTTGGTAATTTTCAATTTTGTCCAGGTTAATTTGTCATTACTTTAAATTTCCGGTTAGTCAGTCATTTATATTCTCATTTTTTTTGAACGGCAAGGGGAATCCACGTTAGCTTCTCATTATATTATTCCTTCCGTCTCATTTTTATTGTCCACCTTAGTATTTTATTTTGTCCCAAAATAAGTGTCAGTTTCAAATTATAACCAATCATATGAATTATTAGTGGGTAAATATAAGATTTTATTGGTTGATAATGCAATAATTGCATTTTCATAAAACCATGTGCTCTTATCTAGTGGACAATAAATTTGGAACGGATGTGGTAATAATTTAATGGTAATTTTGGGTGTATGGAACTGGACAAAAGAAACATTAAATCGATAGTTAGGAAGTGTATGTTGACTTTGACGGATAGAAAGGTTTAAGGCAAGGACAATTGGGTAACATAAAAGCCATTAAAAGCATACATAAAGCTTCCCATCCTACCCTTTGTTTGTTGTACGTTTAACGTAGGTTTTGCTTTTGCTTCACTTTCTTTACGTAAATAAATTATAAAACAGATACTAATGATATCTTTTTTAACGGTCAATTTATAAGTTAGTGGTTCAAGTCAGATAGTGACATCTATAGGGGTAGTATGCTTTCTCTTGAACCCTCCACTTATGGGGAATAAACCACACATCTATTCACATGAGGAAAAATATTCAGGAAGACTCGAACTCAAGACCTTATGAAAAAAAATCTCTTAAAGTTTCTCTTGGTAGCGAATTGATTTACACCAATTGGTTGATACTAATGATACTTATACTTAAATAGATACCAGTACTAATTTAAGATTTTAAGGGATGATGATGCATCTCGTTAAGACACTAAAACGAGGAGCCGATTATGTATATATGAAAACGTTGAGATGTTGAAAACGTACACAAAATAAAATACAAATATCATGTGATGCATGTACTTTTCATACTGATCGTAAAATAAGATGCAAGTAAAGAAGAAGTCGGCTCGTAAAGTCGGAACCCAAAATTAGAAAAGAAAAAAAAAGCGTGAGAATTATTTTTTACCTTTATGTGACAATTTTTTTCATACTAAAGTGTTACGAAATTTAACATATTACTAAGACATAGATTTTCATTGTATCACTATACATGTGAGTGACACATTAATTTGTTTCATATATTTTTTCGAACTGCATTAATCAAACAATATAGTAAATAACTTTTTGTTCTCAAATCGAACCAATGAACGTAGTCATTAAATTTAATGACTACGAATAGCCTTTTGTAACTTTTTAAGTGAAAGTAAAACTATTTTCAACCATATGGCAAAAGGTAGAAACTGATTATAACACACACGTGGCAATAAATGTCATCTTGTACATCCAGTTCCTTTGCTTGGACTGTTAGTCTTTCATTAAAATGGAAATGGTTATTATCTTTTATAAATGTTAGGTGAAGAGTGAAGTAAATGTAGTTGACCCATACAGTTGGGCATGACCAACACCTTCAATTTATGCTTAGATATGAATACATGATACCCACATATTGATATGTAGCTTTCCACTATAATTTCAAAGGATATTAACATCTATAATGGACTCATTGGGGCCGTCGATATTTGCCCATGATGCATGCGACATAATCATTGTTAATTTCAAAAGATATTCACGTCTATAATGGACTCATCTGATAAATGTTTAACTAGGTAAAGAAAAGGTTATAAATGAATATAATGAATTATCTGGTGATTGTTAGAATATTAGGTAAATAGTGAAGTAATTAATTGACCCATGCACGTTATTTGTTCAAATAATAGACCTAATGGACAACTTTAATTCCAACCTAATTTCCCAAAGTCCCAAAGATGTGACCACCAACCTTACATCACGTTCACTTATTGCCTTTTATCATCTATTGATTGTCCCTTTCTATAACTAACTCACAAAACTAATGCTAGATTGCGGAATCGACACACTTTCTAACTTATCGGCATCTAAGAGTCACTATCAAACTAACGAATTATTAATTATATTTTTGCTAGAAATCTTTCGGGAAGCAGTGTCTCTACCTCCGTGTAGAAGTATGATTGTATCTCTAATCTCTCATACTTCATTTTTTTTTTTTTGCGGGATTGAGTATCGATGTTGTTTAAAAAAACAAAAATGTTGAATTGGAAGCGCAAATGAAGGAGTTCGGGCCAAACCAATCACTAGCATTTACGTGCTTTACGTGTACGGATGCTTGTGGGGTTCTAAACCCTCATGATTTAGGACTTCGGTCTTTTGAATTCAGTTTTGGGTTGTAGTGTGTAGTTGGATCAAAGTTTAAAGATTGGGCCAATTATAGACCAATTAGGCATTTATGAGCCCAATTCTTAGCATCTGGGTTACTGGGTATTCGTTAATAGCTTAGCCTATAACAGCTAATGGGCCTTAAGTTTTGCAATTAAATACTCCCTCCGTCCCACAAAAAAGTTCTCATTTCTAACAAAATTTTTGTCCCACAAAAAAGTTCCCATTTCTCACATTTGATGGGCTCCACATAATAAAATATTATTATTCTTAAGGACCCCACTACTAATATCCACTAACTATTATTCTCTCTCCAATCAAACCTTATATTTTAATCAAAATTAATACCAATGACCCCACCACTAACTACCACCTAAAACTTGTGCCAAGATGAAATGGGAACTTTTTTGTGGGACGGAAGGAGTATAGCTTTTCGGGATTAAATTCGAGCATTGTGTCCATAATCGATTTTTCTCATTGATAAACATAAGAGCAATCATTGCATCTATTAACAACAAAATAAAATTAGGATGTTGATAATAATAATATCAATAAGGAAATGGAGGTGATGTATGAATCATAAGTTTTACATCAATTATCATAACTGTTACTTAATACAATTGTATAGTTTGCTGTAAAATTTATAATGTAATACTTCCTCCGATTCAAAATAAGTGTTACCCTTTTACTTTCACATTTTTTGATGCAAAATATTGTAATAAAGATTATGATAGATTAAATTAGATAATTAGTGAGGAAGGGTTCCACAATATGGTTGGGAAGGACAAATTAATGGTGTTTAATAAAGTTAAGTAAGGATAAAATGTTACTTTTATATTCAAAAATTTACCGAATAAGAAAAGTATAACACTTATTTTGAATCACCTATGTAAAAAAATGTAGCACTTATTTTGAATACATAAAGCACCTTTGGAAAAGCTAAAAAACATAATGTAAGAATTCTTTCACATTTGTTGTAATGCCTTTTTGTAATTCTAAAGATGTTATTTGTCAAACTTAATGGAGTAATAGCAAAAATGAAATGAAATTTTATACTTTCAGTCCTCCAAATTTTGAACATTAGTAGAATTACCCTCTAACAGTCTAACTCAAGCTTAGAAAATAAAGAGAAGGAATAGCCTTTTTATTTGAAGGAATATTCGTAGATGGATAAGGATAGAAACCGCGATACAGCCCAGGGGCCCATTGACAATCGGTTTCATGCTTTTCCTTTGTTACAACAAACTCATAAATGCGCTTATTGTACTTTTGAGTTAGCTTAAGGTGTTTGGAATATTTGTTTTAAAAATTGATAATTATACAACTAGTAATTATAAAATGTGATTATAAAAAATAATATTTGTATTTGATTATGTTTGTTTGAAATCACATTAATCTAGATAATTAAGAAACCTGATTATTTATTTAGGTAATATGTAAAACGTAAATAATCAGATTTCAAAAACAATAAACGCCTCCCCATATTTTTTTCCAAAAAAACGCAATTACTTTGATTTTTTCACATTTTCTGTCAAATATTCATTTGAAATTATTTACTCTGTAAAAAACAAATAATTTACTTAAAATCGCAATATTAATTTACTTGAAATTATTTCTTCAAACCTATTGTTAGGTGATGTTTGGATAAAATTTTCAAAATGATTTATTGACTTTGTAAGAAGTCAAAAATAAAAAGTAAGAGGCTCTTTAATTCTTAGTTTAAGCTTCTCAAAAAGCTAATAAATCATTTTTAAAAGCATTGTGATACAATCGTTAATAAATCCAATCCTTAAAGAACACGATCACTAGCATCTCACGTGTACCAAAACCGTAATAAACCAGACAAATCTGAGGAAAGAAACAAATTTGCGGTTAACGGTAAAACAGGGGAAACAAGAAAAACAAAAATCAAGCGCTTTTCGTCTTTTAATTATCAAAATTATATCCTCCTGAAGAAAAATAGAATAAAAATTCAGATCCATTATCCCTCTTCAACCCCACAATCAACCCTCATTAGGTGTGTATTTCCATCAATCTTTATAAATTCCAAATCAATTTCGTTTAATTATTGTTTTCAGATTTTAAGGTTTTTCAAATTATGAAATTGAGCGATGGTGTTAGCGATACATGCATCGCAATTGATTGAATTAAAATGCTATTAGATTCGATTGTTGTTCGTTGATGATCGTTTTTTGTTTAATCTTTTGTACTGCAATTAGGGCTTTTAGGTTGAAGGGGAACAAATTAACTCAATTCAAGCTCTGGTGTCCGTTGATGATAATAAGGTACAATTACTTTTATATTTCCAGCTTCATTTATCGAAATTTTGCCCTAAGTTTTGTTAAATAGGGTTAATTGAAATTAAAACGTTAAATTTGGGGGTAAACATGAAAAAATGCAAGTTATTTCCGCGAATTTTGTCTGCAAGATTGAAGCTTTTGGTTCATATGCAAAATTAGGGGAATGATTCAAATATTGTTGCATTATCATAAATTCATAACGTTTTTTATGCTCTTGATTCAGATATTACTTGCAAATTAACGTTTAAAATGAGGCAACAAAACGCGATGTACACCGGACCAATAACCGATACCGAAACGGAACATGCACATCTTCAACCCGAACCTTATTTAATCCCATACGGCCACCACCAGCCGTTGCCAACTGGGATCACGTTCATGGCGGGCCCGCCAGGGGCCCGCCTGGTCCCAGTTCCAATGACTCCCGGGGTCCACAATCACTTACCTTTTACAAACCACATCATAGATGGACCCCACAATCCGTTTAAAGGAAAGATAACCGAAGGGGTTCACGTGAACTTTCAGTATTCGTATCCTGCACCGGGCTCGAGCTCGGGATCGGGCTCGGGCTCGAACCCGTTTGTGGTTCCCGAGTACCGTGGGTTCGAGGTTGTCCCGGTGGTTATGGGACCCGGGCACTATAGAGGTGCAAGGAACCGAACCGGTGGTGCTATTGATGTTAACCCTAGTTTTGGGTTACAATTTGTTCCGATGAGCCATGGTGGTCAACCGTTGCAGATGGTGCCTGGCCCGTGGTTGGACCAACCATTTTGTGGTAATGCTCTTGGAATACCATATATACAAGGTAATTAATAAATAATATATTAACTTCAAAAACTTACCTTTTGATGTACTAAACTTCCAGAACTGATTATCTTCATTTTTTTTAAGGATATACAAATGGAAATCCGGTGACTTTTGTGCACCAACCACCGCCACCTATGCCGCCACTGCCGCCTATGCCTAGGTTTGTGCAACACACACCACCACCAATTGGTGTTAGGGGTGGTTTCCAACCGCATGGTCAACAACTTATGATTGAGTCAACTTCAAGACACCGTGGTTTTCCACATTTAAGAGTTCTTCCTGAAGACGTACTTATCATAAATTCATAATATCATATCTTTTTTTCTATTTTTACGTTACGTTTTTTTTATTATTAATTAGTAACTAATGCTTCTTTTCTTTTTTTATGTTTGTAGGGAGTTGCAATGCTTGAGTTTGGTAATTATGGGCATAGAGTCGATCATCATAGAGATATGCGGTTGGATATCGATCACATGTCTTACGAGGTAAGTTTTTTTTTTTTTTTTTTTTTTTTTAATAATTTTATTAAAAAAAACTATCGAATTTGCATATATGTTTTATAAAAATTGTAATTTATGCAGGAGCTTGTTGCATTAGGTGAACAAATTGGTAATGCGGGCTCAGGTTTATCTGACGATTTTATCCGTGCTCATTTGAAAACAAAAACATTATCCAAATCTGCTGAAAAAGAATTTAATTTCTGCACAATTTGTCAGGTAATTCTCTAATTCGGGCAATTTCTAGATTTGGTCAAATAAAAAAAATAGCTAAAAAACGGAATGATTCGGGTTTTACAGATGGACTACAATGATGAAGAAAAAATCGGGTTGCTAGATTGCAACCATGAGTACCATGTAGATTGCATCCATAAATGGTTAATTGAGAAAAACACGTGCCCGGTTTGTAAATGCACAGGACTCGCTACACAACAAAAACTGTCGGGAAAACCCGAAGAATCTTAGGCAGGTTTACAAAAACTGCAAAATTTATGGTAAATATATCTAAAGTTAGTAACTTGTTTCTTGTTGTTTTACGAGATGCAACTGTCGGCAAATGTATTAAACTGTCGTTTTTGTTGACGTGTTGTAGTCTTGAAACCGTTTTGTACATACCTTTTTTTTATTGTGTTTGTGTTATCGGTGTATGAACTCCGGGTTTTGGAATGTTAATACTTAGGTTAAACATTCGTTAATGATTTGATTATATTGTATTTAATATAAATGATGATATAAACCGTTTTACCTTCATTGTTTTTTTCTGGTACCTGGGTTCTGACTCGCTTTGCGAGCTGATTAATCCCAGCACGATCACTCGCTTTACGGGTAGTCCAGAGTCGCTATTGGTGAATATTCGTATGGTTTTTTTTTGCTCATAGAGATTGAATTTGATACATTACATTATGGATATTTTACCCTTAACGGAGATAAAATATAACCAATAATAAGCTACCACCTTTTTTTCAAATTTTTGTTATACATTATCTTAAAATACTTGAAGTATTGCTTACATGTTATTGATGGAAATTTTTTTATTATTTATTTTTCAAATATTTATTATTTATAGAATATGAAGTTTTATGTATAAATACACTTGCGAGTTGGGGTGCTCTGTTAAAACCATTTTACTTGTGTTTAATTTTTATCTTAACTAATTTTCAAGTTTACTAACGTAATTTGTTAAAAACAAGCGTAAATTAAATTTGGCTATTTGGTTAGTTATGAATGGGTCGCAATTTACATTGTTACCGAATACCGCCTTAAGACCCATCAAGCTCAATGGAACAATGCAGCCCAGCAGGTAGATTTGACCCATATAACCCGTTTAATTAAATGGGTTAAACAACTTAGCAGGTCAAACATGTTAAACAGGTCAAACAAGTTAAAATGCTACAATTATTCCACAAAATATAACAAAATATCAAAACACTACATTTAAATAAATTATTTAAATAAGTGAGGGGACGTCATAGAAAATTTTCATACTCGTTGGGCAAAAAGATCGTCAGTGCAAAAAGCTTCAGAATTAGAGACTGTCACTATAATTTTTCGAAGTAAGTGACAATAGATGCAATTTTGAGTAAACCACATGGACCACCCATGTAGTTTTTCTTTTAAAATTAATCCAATTATAATTTTCAATAGATTAACTCTTCACTAATCATTGTTATGTCTCCTAAGTAGTACAATTAACAACAAAAAAAAAAAAAAAACAATAGAAGCAACATGAGTACACCCCACAAAGGAAAAACATTCTGATATGAGAGAAAATAGTAATAAAATTGAAAAGACAATATGCCCTCCATGTGAGTTGATTTTGAGACAATGGAAAGAAGATGTGCGTGGGGTGCTTTATTCACATGGGAGAGGGGCAACTTTGTCATTTGGTTTATAGTTCTATATCTATGGCTCTTATCTTATAATTATCCTGCCATGTTATTCCATTATGAGAGAAAAAAAAGGAAAATGTAAAAAGAAAATCACTAACAAATACTTTATCCCTCCTAAAAAAAAATCTCATTTCCTCCTAAAGTTTTTATCTCATAAAAAAGTTTTCATTTCTCAAATATGAGGATTCATTTAATAAAATACTATTATTATTATGTACCCCACCACTAACTCCTAAAAACACATTCTCTCTTCAAATAACTTTATATTTTAATCAAAAATATTATAAAGGACTCAACCACTACCTCTCTCCTAAATACTTGTGCCCAAAAGAAATGAGAACTTCTTTGTGGGATGGAGGGAGTATGTTTTTTTGTTAATAAAGGAAATACTAAAAAATAATGATGTCCAATCCGTTCAAAGGAGCATATGATGGAGGTAAAATATAGAAAATCATATATTTTTCAAAGGTAAAACTTCTTACATGAAAATCTCAGGTAAAAAATGTAAGTAATATTTTATTTACATTCAAGACCATATAACACACAAACGATTTCGATAAGACTTTTTTTAAGTATATTAATGATGAAGACTAGTAATATTTTATATTTAATGCGATGTAATTTGTATTTTTAATAAAATGTTATTTTATGTTTTAATAATAAATGAAAAATAAATTGTGGCACTGAAATTTAAATAGCGTGTCAGTATTTCTTTCAAAATAATGTCGTATGGTTGTTGAGCACTTAAAAGATAATATAATAATATAAATAGTGTGATGGTGTGAATCCATATCGATTAGCCTTGTGCGCCAAATTAAGTCTCCATCGTATAATGGAATAACACAAATATATGGTAATTTTTAAACCATCAACGACCATAACAAAATTGTAGGGATTTAGGGTTTTGTAAGACATATTTAATGTAGTGGAAATAGTTTTATCACAATACAGGATTAGAGTTTTCCGTTCCTCACGTGGTGGGGGTGGCTTTTAGGGTTTCGATGGCTAGAATTTGGTTCTCGAATAATCATATATCAATCCATATATTATTCCATAATACTCTGTCCGTCCCATAAAAAAAGTTTACATTTCATTTAGACACAATCTTTTTGAAGATAGTTAGTTGTGGAGTCATTTCTAATATTTTTTATCAAAATATAAGGTTAGGTTGGAGAGAGAAAGTGTTATATTGGTGAAATGATGGGTAATAATATTATTTTATTAGATGAGTCCCCCAAATTTGAGAAATGTAAGCTTTTTTGTGGGACAAAATTTTAAGGAGAAATGTGAACTTTTTTGTGAGACAGATGGAGTAACATTTACTAGCATGTAAAGTGTAAACCCTAGTCAACTGGGCTAAGCCTATAAACCCTAACGCTTAGAACTCAAAATCCATCAACTCATAAAACAATTTAAATGAAGTGACTTTCGTGTTTGCTATGTCTAAATATAATGTGTACATCATAGACATTATTCCATGTTCATGAGAATAGTATAATAGCTGACATGCTAATGCTATGCACATGGAACCAACCAAATTTTCCAATAATTCTCAAAGTTGCCATGAAGTTTTTAGCCTAGTACAAGAACACATAATTATGAGTGTGTGAGTGGATTTATTATGTAAATAGAAAATGTGTCACCATTTAAGACGATGGCCATGTGAAGCAAATGTTTTGTTTTATATATAAGATAGCTTTTTGTTTTCTTTTCAAAGGGGTAAATTCTCTTAAAGCGATTGATTTTTGCTCGTGATGTATGCAATCTAAATGTTTTTATTATTGTTGCCATTTTCAAATTTTACTGTAACGACCCGAAATTTTGAATCAAATAAATTATGGAAAAATACGATAAATATGGATAATTTGTTTAAAACACGTAGGAATTAGTTTCGCGTCGTTTGGACACCGTACGAGAAAGTTATGGGCGGAACCGGGTCAAGACATGGATGAAAAACTGCAGCATGGGCTACAGGGGGAGTTCGCGGCGCGAACCCCAGTTCACGATCGCGAGGTTGAGGCAGAGAGTTGAGTGTTCGGACGTGAGGAGTTCCCGATCCAGCTCCCGATCGCGAAGAAGGCGTGTCCGAGTGACTCGCGGCGCGAACTTCTAGTTCACGGCGCGAACTTTGCGGCTGGGGTATATAAAAACGTAAACACAGCCTTTAATGCTCATTTAAAACCCTAGAAAACTCTCCCAGCTGGTGTGGGCGATTTTTGAGCATAAAGTGGCGATTGGAGCTTAATCTTCACTAAATCTTGGTGATTCTTGCTCCTATTTGAAGAACAAAGGTAAATCTTCATCTCTCTTGGGTTTTTAGCCATAGATTCAAGTAGGGAAAGCTTGAATCTCAAACCCTAGTTTTGGGTTTGTTCATAAATAGTTAAATGGAAGTTGTATAACTTAGATCTAGAGTATTTTAACAAGGAAAATGCGTTTATGAAATGGATCTATGAAAATATGAAGGTTTTTGGAATTAGGGTTTTGTAAAATTGGGGAAAATGATATTAGTAGTTAACTAGTGCTAAAATATGTGGTCAACGGTGATGTTTGATGTTAAACATTGTATGGTTTCATGATTAGGACATTTGTTGAAAGACTTGGAATTTACAAGTCTTGGGAAGTGGAGATTTTGATCAAGGAGCACAATTGGATTTAAGCTTGGCTAAGGTGAGTACATGTGAACTTTAAAACTGAGTACATAGCGGTAAAGAAGTATTTTCATAATTTGTGATTACTAATGTCTTAACTAGTTGTTTATTATTATTATGAACTAGTTGATTTAATTGTGTGAATACTAACTAAGATTAGTATACGGATATATTGTGTGACAACCATACGACATTGTTGATTGATGTGACATATAGTCACATGTAAGTAGTAGTGGTTATAACGGGTAGATTGAGATAGGACAGGTACGTGGTAGATTCGGAGGCATTCTGGATTATCATGGTATCTTTAAACTGATGGATTGGAGGCATTCCGATCACCCAACAAGATGTTGGATCTTACTGAACCGGAGGCATTTTGGTTAGTAAGATAAAGATAGGTCACTTTGGCTGAACACTGTGAAAATGGGGGTTCTACTGAATCGGAGGCATTCTGGTTAGTAGGACAAAAATGGGGTCTTGTTGGATTGGAGGCATTCCGAACAACTTGACGGGTCGAATAGGCTATATATGAATGTGATGGGATTACCAAGCAGGTGATCGATGTATGTGAATAAGATAGGGTTACCACGGAGGTAACTAAAGTATATATATATATATATATATATATATATATATATATATATATATATATATATATATATATATA
Organism: Calendula officinalis; assembly: GCA_963853835.1. Lineage (NCBI taxonomy): Eukaryota > Viridiplantae > Streptophyta > Magnoliopsida > Asterales > Asteraceae > Calendula > Calendula officinalis. The sequence goes on from OY970835.1 coordinate 1,890,131, forward strand.
TATATATATATATATATATATATATATATATATATATATATATATATATATATATGTTTATATACCTAATAAATGTGATTATTTATATATTAATGTCGGGTCTAAACCCATTTATCTCACGAGACAATTTTGTCTTACGTACTATGTTTGTTTGTGATGCTATGTACTCAGGTTCAGGAGCTAAGGATTAGGTGCGTTTGCTAGTGAAGGCGCACGGGTTTAAGTAGAGATAGCAAGGTGAATTTACGGTTGGCTTTGGCTATGATATAATTTTGTAACACCAACTATTGATTTTATTTAATGCCAAAGATTTTGTAAATCCATATTTTTGGAACAATTACTCTAATGTTTTAAAAGGATTTTACGGAAATATTTTATATAAAAATTTGAGGTGTTACATTTACCCTGACTATCTGATAAATGTTAACCTAAGAAATAGATTATTTCAGACACCATTACCATTAAATTGCTATTAAATGGTTATATATAATATAGTATAAATATAGATATTTAAGTTTATATTCTTTTAAGTGGTACCATCATATGATAGTAACCAGTGCACATGCAATTGAATTCTACTTTCAGAGTTTCAGGGCGCACATATGGAAACATAGGGCCATTTTCTGGACCCATTAAAAACTTCAAGTGTACCGTACAACCTCTATGCACGTAAGAACTATACCATATTTTCATTTATTTTAATTAAGTCGTTTTAAATAACAGAAATCATCACAACTATATCTCATAATAGTATAATGAAATCTCATAAGTTAGCAGGTTATTAAATGACATATAAATAATATTAGTAATGAAATTTGGAAAAAAAATATTGTATTTATTTATAATAAATTTGAATAGAAATTGTATTTATCTTTAAATAAATGGCGTAGTCTTTCTTTGACGAAACTCAGGTTAACATATTGCATTCACTACAGGTTATTGACTGTCTTAACTCTGGGTGGTTGTAATTGGTTAGTAGGTTTTTCATTTATGTTATTTTAAAAGAATTTTTCTAATGTATATATCAGATACATACATTAAAATATATTTAATGAATTTGGCCTAATTTTAATGCAAATTACTCCCTCTGTCCCATAAAAAAACTTCTCATTTCACTCTAAATTTTTGTCCCACAAAAAACTTCTCATTTCTCATATTGGATGGACTCCACACAATAAAAAACTATTATTATCAAAGAGCCCACAACTAATATCCACTAATTATCTTTCTCTCTACAACTCAATCTTATATTATAACGTGAATTGGAATCAAACTTAAGGATAGCAATTTTAGCAAAAAAAAAAATTTCTTTTCCTTTTTATCATAACAAAGTAAAGTAAAAGGAAAAAAAATAAACTTCGTCCGGTATCATACTATACCGCGCCCAAATCAAATTTAGCTACAATCCGTATAATGTACAATGCTATGTTGTATACAGAGAGGGTATGTACTGGCCTATACGTTTTTTATACGTTTTACTAGTATATTGATTTTTTTTAATAGCTAGTTAGTAAGTTAGTGGTTCGAGTCTAGACACTGACATCCATAAGGGGCAGTATGTCTTCCCTCGAACCCTCCACATATGGGGAATAAACCCCACCACCTATTCACCTAAGGAAAATCCTTCAACAATATTCGAACTTTGAGACCTTCTAAAGAAAAACCCCCAATGTTTCCCTTGATGAGCAGTTAATCTACACCAACTGATTTACTAGTATATCAATTTCATAATTGTTTTACACACCACTTTATGATCCTTATCCACATATCCTTATCAATTTCTGGGCGCCACCACTAGGACTGATCCCGCAAGGGGATGTAGTCCTCTTGACACAACTTTTCTATCTCTGAGAATGTGTTTTTACTGATAAAAATTTCTAGTTCTGTCCTCTGAACCCAACTATTTCTCATGCAAAAAACATTTCTCGAGTAGTGTTAAGGGCATGTTTGGGAAAGCTTATTAAGAGAGCTTATTAGCTCAATAAGCTTGAAATTTCAAGCTTATTTAGGCTTATTAAACTAATAAGCCCCCCTTAAAAAGTTTTCCCAAACACTCCCTAAGTCTATTTCTTCCTATTCATATTTCTACTTACTTCTAAACTTGACATGTATAATCCACTAATTATCTTTCCTCATATCATCCCTTGATTTTGACAATTATCATAATTAAATGAGTCGATAAATAGATATAAAGAAAATGTAGGAACCTATACCATTTCTCATCTATTTATGATAAATTTAAACAATTATTAATGAGCATAGGGGGATATTTTGTAATTTGTATAGTGTCTTCATTGCAACCAGGAGCAATAGCATTTTGAGAGGTCAGTCACATCGACGGCACGTGGTGGCCGGATTCAGCAGGTTATTAAACTACCCCTATTTTTCCCCATTGAAACCTTTAATTGGTTCACAGCCTGTTGCAAGCTGTCATATAATCCCTCCCCACCACCATTATCCTTCCTACTATACATACAAAAATATCTATATATACATGTTTCTTCATCTCGATCTGATTGTTTAGATTCTTAGAGTTCTGAAAACTGTTTGTATAATTTTATCAAACTGAAACCGGAGCTCAATGGCACAATTGCCGCCAAAAGTGCCAACAATGGCGCAAAATTGGCCGTCATTTCCGTACCAGACGATGCCGATGCCGTCTTCCGTCGCACAACCGCCAAATTGGATGGACGAATTCCTTGATTTCGCGTCAGTGAGAAGAAACTCACATCGCAGATCTGTGAGCGATCCAATTGCATTCATTGAATCGCCGTTCATCGAGGATCAATGCCGGAATTCTAATGGAGTTCATAATCCGTTAAACAACAGTACTGGATTTGAACGTTTAGATGATGAGCAGTTTAGCTCAATGTTTGCTGATGACGTGGCAACGAATCTACCGTCAACTAGAACGTCATCGAATCCGTCTACACCGTCAGATCAGAATAGCGATAATGACGACGGTAAGCTAACACCGCCACTGGAAAAACACCAGCAGCAATTACAGCAACAGCCGAAGAATGAACCTGGAGAGGTGGAAGACGGCGGCGATTGTCAACCGGACACGGATCAATCCACTAAACCTTGCTTTAATTTTTCTAGCGACGGCGGCACCATTGTTGATCCGAAAAGAGTTAAAAGGTATAATTACGATAATAGATTGTACGTAAACTGAATTGTGATCATTATATCGTTCTTAACTAAACTAATCAAATTTGTACACGAATTCATTAATTACGTATTAATTGTCATAATCGTCTGTTTAACAGGATTTTAGCTAATCGTCAATCTGCTCAGAGATCACGAGTGAGAAAATTGCAATACATTTCTGAACTCGAACGAAGCGTTACATCTTTACAGGTACATATAATTTGATCGCCTTAGTTAAACAGAAATGGTAATTATGTTAATTAGCAGGATTTAGCATTTCTCTCACGTTAATTATGCTAATTTAAAGTACAATTTAATTAAGTAATTTCTAAATCAATTATTTGATTATGGTACTTCAAATCCTAACCAGAATTATAATTGAATTTTATTTTCATTTTGAATTGAATCGATTGAAAGACTAATTAATTCATAATTCTGTTGCTAATTTTAGACGGAAGTGTCAGCATTGTCGCCACGAGTGGCGTTTTTAGACCACCAAAGGTTGGTTTTAAACGTTGATAACAGTGCACTCAAACAACGAATAGCAGCTTTAGCCCAAGACAAAATCTTCAAAGACGGTATGTGAATTTTAATCGAAATTAATGAATTACGGATTTGTTTTGCAATATTAAATATTAAAGATAAATAGATGTTTATAATTATCGAATATATACTATTTTGCAGCCCATCAAGAAGCATTGAAGAAGGAGATTGAGAGATTAAGGAAAGTGTATAATGAACAGAACATGCAGAAGGCGGCCGGAGGGGAGAACGCAACCGCTACCGGCGGAATTGACGGTGGCTCCGCTGCCGGAAACATGAGTTGAGCGGATGGAGGTGGAGGGATCTGCTAAAATGCGCCCATGCATGCACGTGATGTGTTTACCGCTTTTGCTGGTGGTGTGAAATGTGAATGGTCCCCCATGATTGGCATGTGACTTTTTTAATTTAACATGGCTTCTACAGCACTTCTTTTTTCCTTTTTTGTTTTTCTTATTTATTTTATTACTATTTTTTATTCTTTTAAATATGTTTTAGATTCTTTTGCCCGTAAACAGGGTTGTGGGGTATTTGGATTTTAGGGGTAGGGCGTTATTGTAATTGTGTCTTTTCTTTTTTCTTTTTACCCCTTCTTTTTTGATTTATTATTTGCTCAGTTGGGCCTAACTGGGCCATTAGTGCTATTGTACACCTAATTCTAATGTATTGTTAGAATATTAAAATTGACCTTTTTGATTATTTTTGGAAAAGAAAGACAAGAATAATAAATAAAATAAGATAACCACATTTGAGATAGAAATAACCATCTGGTTGTAGTTGTAATGGTGCTCGAAATAATCATCTGTTTTGGAAACGGCTACGACAACGGTTATTAACAGGAATATCCTTTTACAAAAAGAAACATTTGATATAGGAATAGGAAAAACAAAAAATAACTCTGCCAATATATAAAAATGGAAAAATAAACATGAATAGAATTCGAGCCTTCTATAGCTTCAAATTGAGATCAACATGTTCCCTTGCTTCACCATATGAATCTCTTGTTTGACCCTAAACAAAAAGTCAACAAAAAGTCAACAAAAATTGTCAAAACAAAACGTTAAATCATATTGACAAAACTGTTAAAAAAAAGACTCACTTCATATGGTGGTAGGGTTGAATCTCCTACTGATAATGGCGGCAACTTCTCGTTTGAACTTGTAGACCGAGGTGAAACTTGAGGTGGAGCCAATGTGAGAAAATCTTTGGTGAGACCATAATTTTCATCTTTAAGTTTCGGTTTATTCGAATTGGCACCTAAACTTGAATGTTTTTCTCTGGAATAATAAGATAATAAATTGAGTTGCATTTTAAGTTTTTAACCTTCATATATGTTATTATTATGGTACTTATGTCAACCGGTAAAGTCCTGAATGTAGACGTGTCATGTCATGTCATGTCAGCCGGCAACTAGACTTGGTGTGACGTGGCATGCTGAATGCAACGTCACATCAATAATCCGGCTGACGATTGACATGACATTAAACATCAGCATTTATGATTTATCCTCCACGTCACCATTCAGATAATTACCTGAACATGCGATTAGGAGACGTTAAACTAGTAATGCCTCCATTACTACAAGAAGTTGATCCATTTAATCTCGAGTTTGGAAACACATAAGCCGAAGAAAATTTGCAGTTGAAAGAAGGAATTGGTATATTTTCGACTGAAAATGGATATGATCTCTTCATTCCAACAATCTGTTCATACCAAACGAATAAATATATTAAAAAAAAAATCTAACGTATATCAAATAAATGATCACATAAACCTTGTCTTCTTCGGACCAAATTGATGAATACTTGTTGCTACAATAGCTTTGGTTTGAAGGGGGCTCCATCTGAACATTCACTACAGATGTTGTTGGTGATGATGAAACATTCACCTACAATTTTTTAAAAAATTTTTTAATCATAAAATAATTAAAATCTAGAGATATAATAAAAAAAAAATATGAACACCAAACACTAGTTACTAACCATTGATGAAGAACATGGTTGTAAAAATTGTGATCTTTGTGTAATATTAGGAAGTGATGGCCAAATTGGTTGACCTAGATTAGTTGGGCTGGGTACCGCGTATCCGCAGTACTCCAGCCCACTCTCCGGATCCAGATACAAATCTGGATCCGGATTTCCGATCCATAATCTAGTTCTACTAGTATGTATTGGTTTAAACTTGTGATTTGTAGAACCGGTTTTTGGAATCGAAGGGCGGTGATTAGGCGGCAATGGTGGTGGCAAAGGTATGACCCGTGGCCGGAAACTTGTTGAATTTGGTGTCGAAATTGCTACATCTTTTGATTGTTTTTCCTCTAGTATAATCTTCTCAAGCTGAGCAACACCCATTCCTCTTTGTGGTGCTTTATTCTGTTTCAATTTTTTCAACGATCTACCACCATTACTATACCTAGGGTTATGTTCTTCGCGAGCCATTGAAAATAGCCATCTAAATCATATCCGATTTCATGTATATATAAGACAAAATTCTATTCATATACGATTGAAGATGCACATAATCTAAACGATCAAAATATCTATGAAAATTATAACAATTTAAATAAAACTAGAAACTAAAACGTGCATAGATCGCATGAGATCTCCGTAATTCAGAAATATAAGAATTTGAAAGCTAGTAATTTAGAAATTTAGCTGTTGCTTGAGCTGTCGGAAAGCTGGATGAAATCAAATCAGTGAGCAGAAATCGAAGGCATCTGTATCGGGAAAATATTGCTTGAAATTCGAAATTCAAAATCTGAAGTTACAAATGGAACGCATCGTAATCGGAATCTAATTTGTCGCCAAAATCCTCGCTCAATTCCTGTTTTCATTGCTAGACCAGCTCTTCCATGGATCTCTCACTCTCAAATCCTGATTACACACACTAAAACACACACATACACTCAGTCATTTCTCAAATCATCTATTGATTTCATACCTCCAAAATGACGTTTTAAGTTCACTAATAATCGTCGTAATATCAAAAATTGTTAAATTTTCCTATTTTTGGCAGTTAATAGCTCATGACAAAATCTTGATATTCTTTTTGTGTATACATCTAATGTTAATAGCCAGATTCATAAATGTTGTTTTTAAAAAAATTTAATTTTGCAATTCAAAAAGACATAACAGCGCAGCTTGTTGCCCGTTTGTCTTCTTTATCTATTTAAAAAACGATATTTTAAAATGAAATGGTAATCATTAGATATTAAATATGTTAATGTTAATTATAACAGGTTAAAAGCAATGTTGTAGCAACCCAATTGAATCAAGCCGGAAATATAAAACTCCGGTTGAATTGACCGGTCGAATCGGAAAATACCGTCTTTCTAGAAAAATTAGATAAAACATAGACATGTATATTTTTTATATCGATTTTGGAACATAATGTTTTTGAATTTACTTGAATAATAGGTGTTGGACTCTTTTTTTAAATTTTTTATTGTATTTATTTTATATTTTTCTACTTTTTTTTTATTTGTATACAATGTACATAATTATTGCATCATAAATTCAACAATATTGTCATATGATTAAACTCTAGACTCATCAAGTTCGGTTTAATCGTATTTAAAACATTGACTAATTCAATAAAAAAAATTGATTTGTAATGTTAATCTCGGCAATGTTATTCATAAAAATGAGACATCTTCAGTATAATGTACGAAAATTGTAATATACTTTATGGCATAAATTATTTATGATGAAAATATATATTCAAGAATCTTGTATTTTATACTTGTACTAGTTGTAAAAAACGTAAGAAATTATATGGTCAACTATTATTAAAATGATGATTAAAAGTTTTGTTGTACATGAATAATCGGTAAAAATAAATCAAAAAAGAAAATGAAATTTTATTGTATAAGACGTTTGTTGTTGAGTTTGTATAATTATCATCTTGGTCGCAACAAATAATTTTCAAGCATTTGTTTCTCTTTACTCTTGATACATCAACATATAACTGGTCATGTGAGAATACTGATATTTGGACAAACAAATCAACCCGTGACAATGTTCGCCTATGATTTTTTTAATAGTCATTGAAAAACGTACTTAAATAGGAAATTGTCTTCGGCTCAATTTGAAAGCATCATAGTTTTGTCGTAAGGACTAATAATCATACGTGGGATAACACAAATTGTACAAACTTTGTCATGATCTTACCTTCAATTATATTAGCCTAGTTCTATTGCATAAATCTACTCTCTGATCAATGTTTTGCATACACATTACAGGAGCATCTATCTTTAACTTCAATATATGATGCGTGACACCTGACATTTTTATAGTATACAAGAATTATGTCGTGTAAAGATCGAGGCTAAACATAGTATCATCAACAATTTCATGTGTGAGTGTTGATAATAATATGTTTAGACTATAATATTTTTGGATCATAATATTTTTAAACATTGATTATTATAACTTTCGATCATAATAAAATTGGATTATAATAAATTTGGATCGTAACATTTTGTGATCATAACATTTTGTGACCATAATAAATTTAAATTACATTTTTAGATCATAAGAATTTTTTCGTAAAATATTTGAACCATGACATTTTTTTGTTCAAATTTTTATGTCTATACTCATTTCGTGAAGAATTTAATTTTAAAAACTTTTATTTTCTTAAAATTTTTATGATTATAACATTTTGTGATCATAATAAATTTAAACTACACTTTTAGATCATAAGATTTGTTTTCGTAAAATGTTTGAACCATGATATTTTTTTTTTCAAATTTTTATGACTATACTCATTTCGTAAATAATTTAATTTTAAGAACTTTGATTTTTTTAAAAATTTTGAGATTATAACATTTTGTGACCATAATAAATTTAAATTACATTTTTAGATCATAAGATTTTTTTTCGTAAAATGTTTGAACCATTGTTGGGTCACATTTATTGTAACAAATAGTCTAGGGATCATTTTGTATTTAGTCGAAACTTTGGCTACGTATATATAGTAAGTAGTAACCTAATTTGCATAACTTTTGCCCAAATTGTAGCAGCCCCCATCAATAGCAAAGTGTTCAAATATTTCATCCATCTTAATCTTCCTATATTATCACTTATTTATGCTTAATCTATGAATTAATCATTGAATTCACAATCTACAACCATGACATTTTTTTTTGAAATTTTTATGACTATACTCATTTCGTAAAGAATTTAATTTTAAGAACTTTGATTTTCTTAAAAATTTTTGTTTACAAATAAAAAACAAAGCTATGGGCGAAAAACGGAGCGAGGGAAGACTTCAATATGTTTCCATATAAAGAAGAAGTTAATTGCCTATTATGCCCTTTGAGTCAGCGTTCATGTCATCATTAAGAAGCAATGTTATTGGTACATGTCATCAAATTAAAATCATGTCCTTGCTCCATATATAGGTGGGAGATGATAATTTAAGTGGTGATAACTGGCAAATCTATCTAATCTAATAAAGAATATATGTGAATACTTTTTGTTTTTATTTTTGCCTTGTATAGAACAATATTAATCATTTCAATAAACATAAAGTTTCAATTATGATTGGATACGAAAGGTTAATTGATTTATTTGCCTAACCCGTTATAAATGTTACCATGTTTCTTCGAAGAATTGGAGTTGCTGCAATAGTGTATTTCATTTGGAAAGAGAGAAATGAGAGGCTTTTTTCAAATAAGAAAGAGAAGGAGGATGCAATTTTAGCCAAGATTATAGAGAATGTTAAAGGCAGTTGACTTGTTTGCATGTGAAGAATTCTAAAAATGTGATTAAAGTTGCTGCGGATTGGAGTGTGAATATGCAGGTTAAAGTTTAGCATTTAGTTGGTTTAGCATTTTAGAGTTTCCATTTCTTAGCTCTAATGCTGTTTCTTTGTTAAGGTTGAATTCTCTTGTAAGTTGTTGATGGTTTATATATATATTGGTGTTCTTGGGGTGGGGTGATGGCAATGCCGAAGCTCTTTCCCCTTGGACCCATTCTCTTTTTTTTTTCAAAAAAAAAAATAAAAAATATGAGGGCTCGTAGATCCTAAATGGGTGATGATCCGTACAAAGCATATTTTAGCAATATAGAGCAAATTCAAGTAAATAGACAATTATACCCTTCCTTTTTTATTAATATTTTAACTTCTCATTAAGACCCTTTCTTCCCAAAAATGTTTTCAACTAGAATTCGATTTCCCACAAAACCTTTTAAATAACGTGGACCAGAAACTGGTTAAAACCTTCAACTGCAATCTGCATTTATCGATCTGAGAAACATCAAACGGTTGTGGGTAAAGTGTTTGTAAAAAGTCAAATTCAACAGAAGTAACACAAAACAAATATTGATTAGGCATTGCTATAATTTCAACAAAGACTGTCCAATTTGGTCGTTCACCAAATATAATAGCATTATTATCATAAGAAGCATAAGCGGAGCATGAAACGGAAATCCATCCATTTTTTGACTCAATTCATCATAAACACCATTAAATCCGTCCTAATCCTAACAATTCTGGAATTTGATAACACGTTTTCTTATTTCATTTGTAAAATCCGTTTCTTACGATCTGAATTTCAAATTACACCGGGAAAAACCCCAATTATCATCGAAAAACTAGGGTTTTCGTCATGATCCAAAGTGAAGCGAGATTTTGACGTTTGATAGAATTGTAATTGAGCATGAGATGCTCGAGATTGATGAACAAAGATATAACAAATCTTAAGTTATGTTGACAGGGAAACACCAAGCGAGAGAAACAATATAAGTTTTGGGAAGAAGTGAAGAACGTTTGGGAGGGGTAAGATACTTACAAAGAGGATGAAGATTATAATTGTCTATTTACTTGAAAGTGCTCTGTATTACGAAAATATGCTCTGTACGAATCAGCACCCTACATCCTAAATGTGATCCTCATTATTCATGATAAAAATGATCTGGGAGGGATATACAAATAAACCTTGTTCATGCCTAAACTTGCCTTTTATAACAATATGCATTAATAAGTTGCTTATAATTGTTGTATGAATTACTAAAATATCGTGTCACAAATATAGTTTCATACAGTTTTAAACGAATGTTGTGGAAGCAACCTCTCTATCCTCAAGGTAAGGGAAAGCTGTCTACATCCCAATTCTCTCGTAACTCAAAGTTACCAAGATTAAATATCACTTTATCATTGTTGTTTTATTTACACGTCAAATGTTAATATTCAATCTTACCCTTCGTTTGTTGATTTAAAAAATCCGTACTAATTCATTTAAACTTAAGTTTTTGTTTATTCTTTTGAAGATTTTTCAAATAAACATGTCCTTGTTATATAGTCACACAATTCTTTAACTTATTTACTTAGGTTGTGCCACATCCTAGAAAAAGCCTTGAATTTTAAGCAAAGACAACCCCACAAGCATCTCTATGATGAATCCTACGAACAAAGCAAACCCATGAGAGCATCACCAGAATCTTTCCTTGATTTATGAAAATAGATTTGGCCTTTCTCAAAGGATCCCATTTTGGCAACTCTAATTTTAAAAAGACCAAAAAGAATCCTAAATAAAATAACCATGATTTGGATAATGTCTTTAAGGGGGCCTTGCTACATTTTTTCCCCTCAAGAGGACTTGGGGGACAGAATTTGCCATTTAAGTACACACCCTAAAAGATATCCAAAAGATATAGATTTATCTTAACATATAAAGTTATTGCTTTATAGTTTGGTTATGATCTTGATTGGCTATATGGCTTCGATCAAATAGATTTGAGTTATTTTGGTTATATGGGCCGTGGATAGAGGTGCTCAAAACAGATAAAAAAAAGCTTAATCGAATTTAAAATTGGATCAGATTCGGTCAAAGTAGGTAAAAACTAGATTAGTTCATAACAAGATTGAATTGGAACCGAATTCGGATTGAAAATTTAGAAACCGTATTGGATCTGATTAAACCGCATTGAATCTTAGTTTTATACTTTTACCACCACAAATCACTTAGTAAAAACACATTTATTATTAAAGATAATTTAACAACAATCAGTAAAAACATAGTAATAATTATAGTTAGGAACCATATGTAACACTTTTTATTGTAAAATATAAGAGCATGTTTAAAGCTCATATTTTTAGTTTTCGAAATATAAAATGCATTTCTTGTTAAATTAAATAAAATACTTAATATCTTTCTCTAAACTATGCAACAAAGTCCCGTAGCTCAGTTGGTTAGAGCGTTGGTCTTATGAGCCGAAGGTCGCGGGTTTGAGCCCCGCCGGGACTATATTATATTTTTGAAAGAACCTAAACGACTTCGTCAGTTCACGGAACCGCAAAACGGCGCCGTTTAACATTCTTTTATTTTCCATTTTTTAATTTTTAATTTATAATTTTCCCAAATTTAAATAAAACAGTTGAGGTTTCATTATCTGTTGTAGGCAATGTTTTAAAACCCGGGTTATTATTTGACCCGGTACAATAGCCGGGTCACGGGTCAACCGGTTCAACCGGTGGGTCAACCCGGATCAACTAAAAACACATAAAAATTTATTTATATATAAAATGTGTATCTTATGAGTAAAGCTTGTTCCTTATTAGTATAAATTTAAATTAGAGAAAGTAAATTATAACAACTATACTGCTGTCAAAAAAGAAAAAAAAAATCACCGATTTTATATCTCTACATAAAAAACTCTCATAGAGTCCTTACTCTTCCTTTCGTTCCCTAAAAAGAAGAAAGGCATGCTCCCTTCTTCCATCAGAAGAACAAAAAAATGTGAGAAAAGTGAAGAGACTCCCGGGTTAATCCGGGTCTACGGGTCGCCGGGTTACCGGGTTTGACCAAAACTGCACGGGTCTCAACGGGTCACTACTCATCAAATATCCGGCTACTATTGAACCGGTGCATACCAGGGTCCCGGGGTTAACCGGGTTGAACCGGCCGGGTCAACCCGGGTTTTAAAACATTGGTTGTAGGTTTAAATGCCCCAATTAAGGTTTTGCAAATTGAAGATCAAACCCTTGGATCTGTAATCTTGTTCATCTGTCAGCTTCTGAGGGTGCATTTCACCTAATCAAACCCCATTTCATCCATCAATTTCTGTCAATATTATCACAAAATTCGCCATTGTAATGGCCCACAACTGCTTTCTCTCTCTTTCCATTACAATTACCCTTGCAATAACCACCTGCAATTTTCATACCTTCTTCAATTTCTCGATCTCAGATTCTGGTATGCAAAAACCTGTTCTTATTTCATGCTTGTTTTTTGAATTTTATTTTGTTAATTGCTTCAATTTCTTGTTGTACGTATGTCAGTAAGATTTTGGTACTCAAACTGAAAAACGCCACAAAAAACCCTAACTTGACGGCATGTGATAACTGAAAGCTCAATTTTGTTAAATTTAGGATCGAAAAAATTCGTTTTTTACAACTTTAGTTAATTTTGATTAGTACAGGAAGCAAAAAATCTTACTTTTAACAAATCAAGGAAACCAAATATTGTTCAATTTGGGATTTGATAGACATTATGCATATTGTTCAATTTGAGATCTTTGTATTACCTTCTTTTGTTTAGGATGTGTTTTGGAATTAGGGTATTCTTTGTTTGATGTTTGTTGCATTTTTTGATTTCTAAATTATAAGATATGATTGGACCCGTGAAGTTTCGGGTTTAGAAGGATGTAAATTGTTAGGTTTCATTAATAGATTTTTTTTATGAATTTATAATTTTGTTTCATGATCAATTTACGTATTATCTATCGAAGGTTCTTACAGTTTGATGCTCTACAGAAACATGTTAGAATGCTTCAATTACCTTTTATTTAATCGTTTTGGATGTTTTTTTTTGAACTTATGAATAACATTGATGTTTTTTCTGTTAGGTGTTGGATATAATTCACGAATCCACCCATACAAATGGGTGCTTGTGGGTGGTTTAAGAGGTTAGTTGGCATTAAACGAAAAAAGGAAAACCCACCCAAACAAATAGAGGTTAGTTGACTTTTGAGGTCAAACCAAAACTTCCGAAATTCAAAACTAACACAAGTTATATTAATATTTTCGGTAACATTTCTATTTTTAGCATTTGTTATCAAGTATAGTACATTTATCAAAATTTTCATAAGTTTTAAGATAAATCGGTACTCATTTTAAAGTTGAAGAAACACTTTGTTTGACTGATCTATAAAGTCAAAATCATGGTTATTTTTTTTAGGTGCAACAAGATTCCAAAATTGCAAACCGACCAAAAAGTCGGGATTCTTCAGTTCGGGAATCAAGTTTTCTTGCAGGCAGTAGAAAAGTTATTGGTCGAAGTACAGGAACAAAAGAATTTGCTGCTACTAGAATTCAAACCGCATATCGTTCTTATAGGGTTTGTATTTTAAATTAGGATTATCTGTTTTTTATTTGTCTTTATATAGTCATTGTTCAGAGTTTTGTCCAATTGGGTCATTAAAAAATGGTTTTATGTCCTATTTTGGTCATTAAAAGATGTATTTTAATGAAGTACAAAAAATGATTCTTTAGAAAAAGACAATTTCTACTAGTTGGACGACATTAATGAAAATTTTCAAATAATACCTTTAAATTATTATATTTTTCATTTTTTTTAAATTTCATATTTGGCAGGCAAGAAAAGCGTTACGTTGCCTAAAAGGAACCGCAAGATTTCAGGTGTTGATTGAGGCTGATGCGCTTACAAAACAAGCGAATTCTGCTCTCGAAAAAATACATTTTTGGAGCAAAATTCAAACCGAAATCAGAAGTCGGCGCCATTGGATGGTTGCACAAGGACGAATTAAGCAAAAAAAACTTGAAAATCAACTCAAAATTGAGTCTAAGCTCCATGAACTTGAGGTATGGTGCAATAATTGTCCCTTGCCTTTTGTTAATTTCCAAAAATACCCTTTCACTTTAGAAACTTGTCTTTTTTTGCTAATAGGTTGAATGGTGTGGTGGGCCCGAGACAATGGACGATATTGTGTCGAGGATACAACAACGTGAGGAAGCTACAAATAAGCGTGAACGTGCAATGGCCTACGCCTTCTATCACCAAGTATGTCCGATCCCACTTTTTATAATTGTGTAAATTAATAAAAAATTATAATATTTTGGTGATTTGGTTAGGTTATATTGCAAAAAAAATCAATTTACAAGCTTTAAAATTACTATTATACCCCTATACTTTTCATATAAAATGTTTCCAATAAATACAACTCAAAATAAACCAAGCTTCCACAGATAAAAATTAAAAACAAAATCAGAATAAAATGAAAATTATTACTATTAAACACAAGATTATAAGTATACAATGTGTACAATCGTATACAACATGTTAGAATCAGTTTGAGCCATATAACTTAACAGATTGGTGGGTTAAATGGGTTAGTAGGCCAGAACCAGGTTGGCGGGTCATAAATAAAATGTAGACTTGAATACAAGACTAAACATTACAGGATTTAAATAAATTAAGAGCTAAAAAAAAAAATCAAAATTTCAAATTCATTTAAAAAAAAGTAACAAAATCTCAATCCAATCAATAAAAAAAAGGGATTTTATAGTATTTACATCTTTAAAAAAATAAAAATAATAATAAAACTAAACGGGTTGGAGCCTTGGCGGGTTGAACCATTTAGGGTTTATTGACCCGAACTCATTTAGACTCAATCTAAACATGATTATCACCGTCTAGTATTCGGGTCATGTTGGGAATTGCCTGCCCTACATATAATCAATCTCTAGAATCTAAAAATTGTGAAAATTCATAACGCATGCGAATAAACTTGAAGAATGTTTACCTTAATCGAAAATTCAATATAAGTTCCTATACAACATAATGAAATGTAATATTATCATGTGCTTTGCGCGCGTTAACATGTTGTAAATATTTTTATTTTATTTATTTATTTGAATTCGAATTTTTTTTTTTGTTTTTTAAATGATTTTAAATAGTGGAGGGCGAACTCAAATCGATATTTTGGGCAAGCTTATTATGATTTAAGTAAAGAGAGTTGGGGATGGAGTTGGAAGGAACGGTGGATTGCGGTGTGCCCGTGGGAAGCTCGGGTGGTTGCCCGACCCAAACCCGGTAAAAAAACAAAACATGGTGCACCGAAGATAGTTGTTGCAGTCAAACCCCAAACAAAAGGTACAATTAAAGCAGCGTATGGTACTTCCTGAAATACTTTGGATAAACAACTGACTCATTTTTTTCTGCATGTGTGTGACTATGAGAGTGGTTTTTTATTGATTTGTAAAATGTAATTTTGTGTGTATGTGACAAATTCCTTTTCCCATTAACGGATAACTTTTATTTAATTAAGTTGAGATTTATGGCTATATTTGAATATTTGTTGTATAAAATTACATAAAGAATTTTATCAAAGTATATTTGTCGGTTACCTTTTAATCTCTTTGCAAAGCAGCGGACAATAAGGTGCTGTTTGGTAGCATCTGAATGTTAATATCTGAATGATGCAGAGATCTGAATGATTCAGGCTTCTCCTGACATCTGTCCGATTAAGAGGTTAAACATGTTGAATTTTTTATTCAGATGCTGATTAATAGGTCTTACCAAACCTCTTAACTGAATCATTAAGTGGCTTACCAAACACCACCTTAGTTTGTATGTTTTTATACTAATGTATGTTTTTATTTTTTTTATACAAATAGAGTTATCAGTTCGAATAAGAGAAATGATATTAATGTCTACTATTTGTGTTTACTTATATTGTTATTCATCGTAATATGACATGTGTAATCCACCAAATCTATTTCCTCGTATAATCCCTAGATTTTGACATTTGTCTTGATTAAATGTGTAAACATATAAAGCCACAAATAGTGATATTAGTACCATTTCTCTTCGAATAAATATCTAAAAGATAGCGTAGACAAAATTTAAATGCTTATCTAACTAATTGTTTAACATGCATAGATACATAAATATGTAACGTACAAATATACATATACATACAATAATATATACTCCAAGATTTATGTACGTACGATAAAAAGTTCTCCTCTTTGTATAAACAAAAATTGAACTTTTCAATCAAAATCATAATCTTATTTTTTTTATTAGTTATATATGTCAGAAATGTATATTTAAACAAAAGTTAAACCTATTCAATCAAAATTTTAAACTTATAACGACACAAATGTGTATTTTAAACAAATTTAAATGCTTTCTAACAAAAATTTTATCTTAAATAAGTTATGATAAACTAAATATTTAAACGGTTTTGTTAAGAAAAGTACAAAAATTTGTCTTTAAAAAATTATTACATAAATAAAAATATCTAATTTTATTAGTGGAGGGATATTTTTTAAAATATAGGACAATACATATTTTAACAATTTAAACCGTAGTTGTCATTTTTCATATCTATAAAGGAAAACGGCTCCAATAGAGTAAAAGTTGTAAAACAAATCTTGGCATGAACAAAAACGACAAGACAACTTAGTTGAAAATGACAATATAAATCATATAAAAGTACATCAAGTAAAGGTTATTATGTCGTATGTGATTAAAAATGACAAGAGAACATAGAGGGTGACTAGATTATTAACTGAAAGTTCCACCACTTTTTATATGAAAAAAGTAATATGCCTTTTTCTAATAATATATCACAAATATTATCACTAAATGTTAAAAGCATGACGGAAACAGATCATACTTCCTCCGATTCAAAATAAGTGATACATTATTAATTTCACGATTTTTAAAGTAAAATATTATAATGGGTGTTAAATTAAATTAATTCGACGGTTAGTGAAAAATGAGTCTCATAATTTTTTAATAAAGTAAGGTTAATGATGTTTAAAATTAAAAGTAAGGGTAAATGAGTCATTTCACTTTTTTAAAGTAAGTAACTAGTGGGTGTAGGGCCCATTACTTTTTACCAAATAAGGTAAATTTCCAAAGTGTATCACTTATTTTGATACACCTAAATATGAAAAGTGTATCACTTATTTTGAATCGGAGGAAGTATAGTTTTTGGCCAAAATGCATTTTAGTACTTAAATTTGATTGATTGAGTCATTTACTATCCCGAACTATGAAAAGTGTTTTATAATACTATAAACTTGCAAAAAATGGTCAATTTAGTATATTGAGTTATTAATTTGATTATATTTTCTTACATGGTTTACCTCCCTTATAATCTTTGACATACTAAAATATATAAGCTAATCTTAATATATTAAAAGTATATGTAAATCACGTGCAATTTAAGAACAAATTAGTAAGTCAACGTACTAAGTTAACTATTATTCCAAATTCCAACTTTAATATTTATAGTAGTGACAACCATAATCAAGATCATGTTGCTAAAATACATTTTGACATGAATTTTTTTTCCCATCCATTGGTTGTTAATAATATTTCATTAGACTCGTTTAAGATGGTGTTTGACTAGTACACTAACCAACTTTTTGTGCTCATGTCCCTTAATGCTCTATATAAACTAACGACTCGTTTTGATTGTAGAACACCATCCCATTTTTTTAATCATATGGCTAGTGTTTCCAACTTCACTCTATGTATGCTACTAGTTCTGTTCTACTATGTATCGTGTTCACACGGTACACGTTTGTTTAACGGGTTTTCTGTTGATTTAAAAATTAAAAAAGATTTACGTAGCATATTAAATAAAAATGGGTTTGACGAGTCGGCATTACAATATTATTGGAGGAGGGCTATGTCGGAAAACGTTCCCGCGAGACTTGTCCCGGGAGGTCCCGATTCTCATCATCATTTCTAAGGTTTCGATTTTGCTAATTGTACTTTTTCTTTATTAATAATGTAAGTGACATTTTGAATATTGTTGTTTCTATCGAACCTACTATTTCCTTTTAATTTTCATTAGACTATAATTCCATTAATGTAGTTATTCTTCCTTTATATGAGATGGTATAATTTTCTATCATCAACTTACTAATTTATTTTTTTCTATTGGATAAACCATTAAGTTGACTGTCTGTATGCTACTTACTCGATCACACGTAAAGTAGAAGTTAATTATTATCTTTCATATCATTGCATAAAGTCATAAACGATTTAAATTGAATTTATACTGACTTAGCACTTTAGGTAAAATGCTCATCTTCGTTTATAGCAAAAGTAATACAAAATATTTCCATAACAAATAATTGTGTTGACTGAATTTATAATAGGCAAATAACTCCATCAAAATCCATATTATTAATAATCATTACAACAATACATGTCGATACACACACATTGCTTAATAACACTATAAGGCGATATGATAGCCGGAAACTTATGAACTTGGATCTTAACCCGATACAAACTAAAATAGTAACAATGGTCCTTTCGAGCTACAGTTACACCACTCGAAGATCTCGCTGGGCTCTCTAACTCGAACTCACGATACAGACGCACCACGTCAATTCAAATTAGACTCCACAGATCACCTCCTAAGATTGCCAAATTTTAGGATAGCAATGGAAAAAATTAACCTCGCGCAGAGATAAAATTGAAATATCAAAGTCCGTCTCTTCATTCATTCATTTGCAGTTTTAAACTAAAGAAATAAACCACCACCCCACGTTCTCCTACACTTTTGGAATTAATAAACCTATTGTATGACTAAATCAACTCAAACAAAATAAAGGAAAATAAAAATACTGTGCATTAAATAACACCATGCGTGATGCATGTGTTCATTTTAAATTGGGATCCATTTGAGCCAGGCTGACCCATTTCTGACCCGAGTTCATTGGGCTTGTATACGGGCTTGTATCTGGTGGATTGATCGGGTAGTCCGGGGCTTGCCTATCATCCTCCCCTTCATCAGAAGAGTTTGTCCTCAAACTTGGAAGAGATTCTGCAGGATCAAAATACCGTTGAAGATCTGCTACGTTAACGGAGGTGGAAACATTACCCGGGAGATTGATCTTGTAGACATTATCATTCACCTTTGCTAGAATCTTGAACGGGCCATCCGACCGGGGGCTCAATTTAGATCGACGTTTAGCAGGGAATCTTTCCTTTCGCATATGTAACCATACCAAGTCACCTGGTTTAAAAAGAATATGTTTACGCCCCTTGTCTCGGCGATACTTAATAAGCTCGTTACTCTTGGTGATTCTGTCATGAACTGCCTGATGGATGGTTTTAATTTCTGCTGCCAAATCGCTCGCCTCTTTGTTAAATTTGGAAGTGGTATCGAGCACAGCGAGGTCAAGTGGAGTGGCGGGGTTCAAGCAATACACTACCTCAAAAGGACTGAGCCCTGTTGTTTTGTTGGGAGCCCTATTATAAGCAAATTCAGCCCGTGGCAGCAAGTCTTCCCACTGTTTCAGATTTTTGGTAATTAGGGCCCGTAAGAGTGACCCAAGAGTGCGATTAGTGACCTCCGTTTGGCCGTCAGTTTGTGGGTGGCTTGATGTACTAAATTTTAGCTTTGTACCGAGCTTCCTCCAAAGTGTTAGCCAAAAATGGCTTAAAAATTTTACATCTCTATCGCTGACCATTGTTTTGGGCACTCCGTGGAGGCGAACTATTTCCTTGAAATACAATTGAGCCACTTGAACAGCATCGTATGTGGTGTGGCAGGTGATGAAATGGGCCATTTTAGAGAACCTGTCAACTACCACCATAACAGAATCTTTCTGGTGTTGTGTACGTGGTAACCCGGTGATGAAATCGAGGCTAACATCTTCCCATGGAGCAATTGGTACGGGTAGTGGCATGTATAACCCATGAGGAAACGAGTGGCTTTTGGCTCGATGACATGGCAAACATCGCCGGATAAGACGCGCAACATCACGGGCTAGTTTGGGCCAAAAAAAATGAACTCGTAACATATGGGTGGTTTTGTCAATTCCGAGATGACCTGCTAATCCCCCTTCATGAGTCTCGAGAATCAATACTGTTCGAATGCTATGGCGCGGGATACATAATCGCTGCTGTTTAAATAAAAACCCATTATAAAGGTGAAAGTCACCCGTGGCATGATTCTGATTTTGCTGACATGTTAAGAACAGTGTACCAAAATCGGGATTGGATGGGTATTCTTGTGTGAGGAGTTCGAACCCAATGACTTTTGGTTGGAGATGATTAAGTAATGCATGTTTGCGGGATAAGGCATCAGCTCCTTTGTTCAATTTTCCAGATTTATGTTTGATGGTAAAATTAAAAATCTGAAGGAATTCTACCCATTTAGCGTGCCTTGGTTGTAACTTATGTTGGCCTTGGATATACTTTAGAGCCTCGTGATCTGAATGCAAAATAAATTCTTTTGATATGAGATAATGTTGCCAATGATCTAAGGCGCGAATTATAGCATAAAATTCTTTGTCATAAGTTGAATATCTTCGTTTGGCATCATTGAATTTCTCGCTAAAGTAAGCAAGTGGGCGGCCAGATTGTGATAGAACGACTCCAATCCCCACACCAGATGCATCACATTCAACCTCAAAAACATCAGTGAAGCATGGTAGTGCTAAAACCGGGGTCGAAGTTAGTTGTCGTTTGAGTTCTTCAAAGGCCATTTGCGCTTGTGGGTTCCACTCAAACTGCTTGTTCTTGGTGACCTCAGTCATAGGTGCCACGATTGTACTGAAATTCTTTATAAACCTCCGGTAGAAAGATGCAAGGCCATGAAAACTTCTAACCTGCTGAATGGTTTACGGGACATGCCAATCTTGGATAGCTTGTATTTTTGTATTATCTACCTGAATGCCGTGTCCAGAAACGAGATAACCAAGGAATGTTACTTGACTCGCGAAAAATTCACATTTTTCTGAATTTCCGTAAAGTTTCTCCTGGTCAAGTACTTCAAATAATTGTTGTAGATGGGATTGGTGATCTGTTTCTGTTTTGCTATATATAAGTATGTCGTCAAAATACACAACAAAAAATCTGTTCAAAAACGGTTTCAACACATGGTTCATCAGTCGCATGAAGGTACTAGGTGCATTTGACAACCCAAAGGGCATGACTAGCCACTCGTATAACCCTTCTTTTGTTTTGAAAGCTGTTTTCCATTCATCGCCTTGGTATATTCTGATTTGATGATACCCGCTTCTCAAATCAACCTTAGAAAACACAGTGGCACCGTGGAGTTCATCTAATAAGTCATTTAATCGGGGAATAGGAAAACGGTATTTTATCGTGATTTTATTGATTGATCGGCTATCCATACACATTCGCCATTCTCCGTTTTTCTTTGGCACTAACAGTGTTGGAACCGCACACACACGGACTAAGGGACTCACGTATAAGTCCTTTTTCTAATAAACCATCAACTTGCTTTCTGATTTCAGTTGTTTCCTGTGGGTTAGTGCGGTATGCAGGTTTGTTGGGTAAGGCCGAACCTGGAATTAGGTCGATCTTATGCTGGATGGATCGGATAGGAGGTAAGCCGGATGGAATTTCAGCCGGGAAAATATGTTGGTATGATTTTATGGGCAAATGGGTGTAGGTCTGGTTGGGGTGCATCTTCCTCTTCATCAAGCCCCAATAAAATAAACTCTCTGGTAGGGTGAAACTCATGTTGTTCTGATTTTAGTAGTGTACTCAGAGAGGGTGTGGGTTTTAATGGCGGTGTGGTTGGAGAAATGGGTGTGAGTACTATCTTTCGGCTATTATGAACAAATGAATAGGTGTTCCAGTAACCATCATGTATCACCCGTCGGTCAAACTGCCACGGTCGTCCCAACAGTACATGACCAAATTTTATCTGTGTACAATTTACCAATACTGAAAGATAGTAAAACTCGGTGGGAAACGTGTATACCTTTTCCTTGATTCAACCAGTGAATGGTATAGGGTGATGGGTGAGATTCAGTGAGTAAATTCAGTTTGGAAACCATGGTTTGAGAGGCGACGTCAGTGCAACTACCCCCGTCAATTATAACCGAGCAGATTTTTTTAGCAATAGTACACCTTGTATGAAAAATTGCCTCACTGGAGTTTCTCATCTCGACCAGGAGCACTGTTTAGGGCTCGCCTTACCACTAATAATTCACCGACATCAGGACCAACTATCTCTTCTTCTGGTTCAGAGGTTGTTCCTCAGTGGGTTCAGTACCGAATTCATACCCACCGGCTAATTCAAAATCAGTGAGGGTGATATGTCGTTTATTTGGGCATTCTGAGGCGATGTGTCCGAGTCCTTGACATCGGAAACATTTTCATTAATCTTCAGCTGGTCCCGAACCTTGTTTCAGGGAATGTAATTGAGAAAAACTTGCCTGAATATAGTACGAAGGAAGAAACTTCTGTTTCATCTTTTCTTTCATCTTTGGCCATGTTCGAATCTTCTCCTTCGTTCTCTTTTCATGCATACATTAGACCACCAGGTGGAGGCATACTTACAAAGTTTTAATGCAACAATTTTCACCTTATTGTCGTCGGTAGTCTCTTTGTAGTCCGCTCCACCGTTCGAATCCATTCCACAAATTCATCCGGGTCGTCATATTCAGGGATGTCGACCTTAATATCATTCGAGTGTCATCCACCAGACCCTCCTCTGTTAACTGATCTGTTGGAATTTGACTCCTCTCCCTGGCTTTAAGAGACAATTAGTTCTTGCATAGCCTTCATTTGCTGTGCCATTTCGCGTTTGTCAGCCTCCATAATATCCAAAATCTTCTTCAAATCAGCACTATTTCGGGTTTCCATATTTAGCTCTGATACCAAATGATAGCCGGAAACTTATGAACTTGGATCTTAACCCGATACAAACTAGAATAGTAACAACGGTCCTTTCGAGCTACAGTTACACCACTCGAAGATCTCGCTGGGCTCTCTAACTCGAACTCACGATACAAAGTCAATTCAAATTAGACTCCACAGATCACCTCCTAAGATTGCCAAATTTTAGGATAGCAATGGAAAAAATTAACCTCACGCACAGATAAAATTGAAATATCAAAGTCCGTCTCTTCATTCATTCATTTGCAGTTTTAAACTAAAGAAATAAACCACCACCCCATGTTCTCCTACACTTTTGGAATTAATAAACCTATTGTATGACTAAATCAACTCAAACAAAATAAAGGAAAATAAAAATACTGTGCATTAAATAACACCATGCGTGATGCATGTGTTCATTTTAAATCGGGATGCATTTGAACCCATTTCTGACCCGAGTTCATTGGGCTTGTATACGGGCTTGTATCTGGTGGATTGATCGGGTAGTCCGGGGCTTGCCTATCACGATATACACACCAATAAATCAATTTCACAATTTTCTCTTTAAAAACTTCTAAACTTTTTATATCGAAACATTTTACAGATATTTTACAAAAAGTAACATCTATATATATACTGATAGCAATTCATCTATCCGTGATTGTTGTAAACGTCATATTTGCATACGATGTCGTGTCTCCATACAACGGGGAATCCTCGTGCTTTCCCGACATGCTAGATGATGTACCCGACGTGTTATTTTTCACATTTTTATAATTCATTAATTCAGATAATAATCCCGAATCAGTTAAATCTTTATCATTAAAATCCATTTCATTTTCTAACATCATTAACACATCCGACATTGATGGCCGGCTTTTTGGAACACTTTGTGTGCAAAGAAGACCGATTTTTAAATATCGACATGCTTCGTGTATATTGTAATCTTCTTCCATTGAAGTATCTACTAATCTTTCTAGCTCACCTTCCTTATATAGTTCCCATACCTGAAAAAAAAAAAAGTATTAATTTGGTGTATATTAGCCATGTCATTATGCCACGTCATCTTTTAACATGTGTATGCCACGTCATCATAATTTGAATAGAAAATTACATTACATACCCTTTCGAGAAGATATTGTTCTTCAACGGGTAACCGTCTATTTTGATTGGGTCTTCCACTAACAATTTCCAAAAGTAAAATACCGAAACTGTACACGTCTGCTTTCCGCGTTAACTGCCCTCTTATTGCATACTCAGGGGCCAAATAGCCTCTGTAATTAATCATTACCAAAAAATCAATAAAAAATTTGAAGGGTATTTTGGTCATTTTGGGTCAAAATGGACAAAAAATGAAATTAGAAGATTAGAAAGACAAAAATCACGGATAAAAAAGTTTAGTGATAAAATTATAGAATTTTCAGAAGACCAGAGGGATAGTTTCTATAATTTACTCTATAAAAATAAACAAGTCAGGATGGGAAAAACCAATGAATTTAGCTAAATGAGTCAAATGGGTCAAATAAGTCAAAAGTCTCTCATAGACCAACATATATATTTAAAATATATACAACATCTTAAATTGCTCTATTCAAAACTTCATTTTGAAAGATCACATTCAACACATTGATTATTGTAATATAAATTATAAAAATACACAAAACAATATTATTAAAAAAATAGCGGATCAACCCATTTAGCTTCTTTCCGTCTATACTAGTTTCAACCCCAACCAGTTTTGACCCATTACCCAACCTGCAATTCGACTTTATATATATGTATGTATGTATGTATGTATAATGAGAGGTGTTGAGCTTACTGAGTTCCTGCAATTCGTGTGCTAATATGAGTCAAATGAGATGGAAAAAGCTTTGCTAAACCAAAATCAGAGATTTTTGGTGTAAAATCTTGATCAAGCAAAATATTACTTGCTTTAATGTCCCGATGAATAATATGAGGTTCCACTTCTTCATGAAGGTAAGCAAGTCCTTTCGCGACACCTATGCAAATCTTTCTCCTAATTTTCCACGTGAATTTAATGCTACAATCACCACTTCCTACACATGAAAAAAACGATCGGGTCAAACGGGTCAAAATGGGTCGGGTTGGAACATATTAGACATCAACCTACCAAGTAGAGTTTGATCTAAACTACCGTTTTTAAGGTAGCCATAAACCAAAATTCTGTGATTTCCTTCAACACAATAACCGTGCAAGTTTACTAGGTTCTCATGTTGTATATCTGAAATGACAGTTATTTCAGTTAAGAATTCCCGTAATCCCTGACTTGATTGAGCAGAAAGAACTTTTATTGCAACTAATAAACCGTCTTTTAGCATCCCCTAATTAAAAATTATTAAACAAACGTTTGTTTAAGATATCATTAAGTAGTTAAGTAATATCTTAATCTTAAATATTTATATTTAAATTTACCTTGTAAACGGAACCAAAACCTCCTTCCCCTATTTTATTCTCTGGACTAAAATCTTGAGTAGCAACTCGTAAATCTCTGTACGAATAAAATCTCATATTCTCAACATCCAAAAGTTCTGCATTTAAATAACATTGATCAATATATTTTTGCAAATATATATAAGGTTAATTGATGTATTTATGATAGGGCTAATTTCATAAATGGTCCTTTAACTAACTACATATTGCAACTTTAGTCTTTTCTTTTTCTAAGTTCCAAATTCAGTCTTTTATGTACCATTTTATGGCATGGACATTCGTTTAACTAACCATAAGTACCGTTTAAAGGACTATCCATGCAATGAAATGGTGCATAAAGGACTAAGTTTGAAACTTTGAAAAAGAAATATCAAAACTTGTAATATATGGTTAGTAGGTGGTCATACCTATACTAACATCAATGTTGTTTCCCCGATTGTTTGCTAGAAAGTTCAAGAAAATGGTTATAGCATTAAAATGGTAGTTAAAAACTTATAATATGAATTAAAATATAAAAACCGA
Source organism: Calendula officinalis (assembly GCA_963853835.1). Taxonomy (NCBI): domain Eukaryota; kingdom Viridiplantae; phylum Streptophyta; class Magnoliopsida; order Asterales; family Asteraceae; genus Calendula; species Calendula officinalis. The sequence continues at coordinate 1,916,430 of OY970835.1, forward strand.
TTTAAAATTGAACTATGTACCTCTATTAACAACTGATGTTGAGGAAGCTAATTTTCCAAAACAGCAACTGAACTTATTCATAGCAACGATTTCTTTATGTTGACAGGTAGATTATGTCAAATGTTTGTGATTACTGTCACTGACAATGAAAATAAAAATAAAAATTAAAAATCATAAGTAACTGTCTAACAGTCACATAAACAAAGTAATACTTACTGCATATTTGCTAAACTATTTATCATGAAAAGTCTAAATATATAATATAATAGTATAGTATTACAATTGTGAAATAAAGTTCCCACAAATTCTAACTAATCCCCCAAATTGCCCCATCGTTTCAATGATCTACATGATTGACATAAATATTTTCTACAAAAATCACAAGTACCTGTAAAAATTAAGACGAAATATGCATACTGTGAGTTCGTTAACCTCAATTTGGGATCTCCGGTGAAAAACAAAAACAATATGCTTACGTATTTAACCTTCGAGCAGCTTCAAATCCGAAATTGTTTGAAAATTACATTACATGAAGACCTGAAATTGAATCAATATATATGTATAGCTCGTCCGTACGAGGGTAGGTATGAGATAATATAATATATTATGAAATTAAACGAGCTGATTTCCTTATATAATTGAATAAACAAGTTGTGAAAAAGAAAAACGTGGCTCAGAATGAAGTAATTGAAGGATTAAATTAATGAAAATGCTCGCCATTGAATTGAAATGGTAATCAAGTTTGCAGGGTTGTGATGAGAGAAAAGGTCAAAAAAGAATGAAGAATTATTTGAGAATTTTGAAGGACAAACCGTGGTTTGACTTTTAGCAGAAATTAGAGACGATTTGCTGCTCATTCACACATGGAAGTTGTCGACTTAAGAGGGTGTTTGGGATTGCTTATTGAAAATAGATTATGTGGTTTCAAAATGGATAATCAGATAATTAGAAACGTGATTCTGAAAAATAGTGTTTGGATTAGATTATGCTTTTTGAAATCGCAATAATCAGATAATCAGCTCTTTTAGTGTTTGGCAAACTTGATTATTTGTTTAGTTAATAGGTAAAATGAAATAAGCCGTTTTCAAAACACAATAAGCACCTCCCAACCTACTTTTCCAAAACTCCATTTTGAAGACTCCAAAACACAAATAAGTGATTATTTCAAACTTTTTGCCAAACACTCCAATTAGATTATTTGCGTTTGAAAACGCAATAAGCAAATAATCAACCTCAAAACGCAATCCCAAACACCCTCTTATTATGTCTTCATCAGTGTTGTAGTAATTCCAAACTACAATGTTAAAGGTTTTATAAAATAAAAAAATAAAAATATTTATAGACAACAAAAAGTACTTCTCATAAAGCAGACCTTACAATATGCTAAAACATAAGTTGTGGTATAGGAAGTAATTAGTGTGGTGTCGATATCACCCCTTTTTATAAAAAAATTGAGATAAGAAATTTTCAATAAACTCGAACTACGACCTTCATGTTTTAGCAAGAATATCAAATGTTAATTACTTGATTCCAATTACTTATTTACCATATTATAGTTAGAGTAAATTACATGAATGGTCCTTTAGGTTTATAGCAAATTTCACCAATGGTCCTTTAGTTTCAAAAATTACACCGATGGTCCTTATTTTTGAAATGTTTTTCACCGATGGTCCTTTACGAAAAAGTCCGTCTATTTTTTCAGTTAACTAACATCACATGTGATGCACATGGGGGTATTTTGGTCAATTTGTCTTTCCCATTCTCAATTAAATTACACGGATGGTCCTTTAAGTTTATAGCAAATTTCACCAATGGTCCTTTAGGAAATACAAATTGACCAAAGTACCCCCATGTGCATCACATGTGATGTTAGTTAACTTGAAAAATAAACGGACTTTTTCGTAAAGGATCATCGGTGAAAAACCTTTCAAAAATAAGGACCATCGGTGTAATTTTTGAAACTAAAGGACCATTGGTGAAATTTGCTATAAACCTAAAGGACCATTCATGTAATTTACTCTTATAGTTATTAATCCTAAATTTATACTTCCTCCATTTCAAAATAAGTGATACACTTTCCATTTTGGGGTGTTTCAAAATAAGTGATACACTTTGAAAATTTCCTTATTTGATAAAATATAGTGGGACCCATACCCATTAACTATCTCCTTTAATAAAGTGAAATTACTCATTTATCCTTACTTTTACTTTTAAACATCATTAAACTCATTTTAATCATAATATGTGGGACCCCTCACTCACTAATTATTCAATTTAATATAATTTAACTTTCATTATAATCTTTTACCTCAAAAAATGTGAAAATTAATTTGTATCACTTATTTTGAAACGAAAGAAGTATCATTTATTTAACCACTACTCACCAGGCCACCTATCTGTGTGTATATCAAGTTCAAAAAAACAAAAAAAATAAAGCTATTAATTTATATGATAATTCATACATCAAGTCCATAAAAGGTGTTAGGTTTAAATTTATAATTATATATTCAAAATTTATAAGGCGTATATTATGCCGCATTTTAGGGTATTATCTTACACAATGCCTATCCCGACCTCCATGTGGTATTTCGTAATATCAGGGTTGCGCCTCGCACCTTATCGTCGTTAGGTATACTTTTATCTAAAATTAAATTGTTTTATACTAAACATATGATATAATTACTAAAAATATTTTGTAAAAAACATTCTATATCTTGCAGGAGTATGTAACCCTAAAAACAAACTACTTCGTATTAGAACTTCATCAAATGGAGATTTGTGCAAACAACCCAACATCGTTATCCAACGAGTAACAATTTTGACTTTGGTGCATAACCACCACTTAACCGATATTCGTATTAGAAAATTCATTTGTTTGTAGGGTTAAGTTCATACGGCCATACGGGGGCAGTTTTGTCATTTGAAATTTGTAAAAGTTCGGTCCCAGCATCATTGACTATTTTTTATTTCAATTTACCCGAAAATGAGGTTAACTAGAGGCGGCGATTTTGACTAATTTTCGACTTATTTTATATATAGCAAATCAAACAGAAAATGATAAGTCAACATTTTTGACAAAACCTAACAAAAGTTACATAATGATGTATTATACATCTGTAACCAATACAAAAAAAACATATAACCAAATCAAATAAAACCCCAAAACGAAAAAAGGAACCGAAACTATGTTTTACAAACACTCATTACACTCTGTATATTAATCAACACAAACATCATCATCAAAATTCTTTCTTTCTATTACACAACAAACAAAACCAACCAGAAAAACCCGATTACAAATCATCCTCAGCCGCTTTTGCTTCTTGCTCATCCACTGTAGCTACCACGGGACTGATTGTAGCGGACACTTTCTCAACAACGGGCTCATTTTTTTGTTCAGTTGAAACAGGGGATGTTATATCTGAAGGAATTGGAGAGTTTTTGGGTTTATTTAGGGCATGACAGTGGGGACAATAGTATGTGATGAATGGGAATTCCTCCTTTCTTGCAAGACCTGTAAATAATAAAACGAGTATTTATTTTTACTTAAATATATTTTAGTAAAACTGTACCCTGACTCGTTAATTTGATCGCGTTTTCTTACTTGACTTACTTTTGTTAGAGCTTTTAATAGGCTAAAAGATGTACGTTCATCTCAATGTTTTGATATTAGAACCAAATCACGTGAAAAAACAAGACCAAATTAGCAAGTCAGTGTACTAAATCAATCATTTTGTCAAGTTCAGGGTACCATATTGCACTTTTAATAATTCAGGGTAGTAGAAGACTACCTAGTCAGCCAAATTCAGGGTACTAAATTTTGGCCTAAATATAATGATCAATTTTGGTCACTTCAATTATCAAGGGTCGGGTCGATTTGGGTTTTGTTTTATCTCAAATGGATCATTTTAAAAAACATGGTCACCCAAAGCCTATTTTAATGCATATAACCTCCAAAATTCATTTTAGAAAATTTGTCCAAAAAAAAAAAGACCCAAAAAAGTTTTCACGGGTCAAACAAACCCGCCCATCTTGTCACATCTGCACATGGGGCACTTAGAAAGTCAACTCACCATTATGCATATGACAATTGCCACATATAAGTGCATACGATTGTGTGGGGTCCTCGCCCACAAGCAAAGCAGCAATTCTAGCAATCCAACCACCATCTTGACCACCCGAAGTTGCTGGATCATGATGGTCAACAACAAGTTGACCTTGTTGACCGTGAGAAGAATTTTCAAAAACCTCATTTTGACCCGTTTCTTTATCCGAATGAGGGCCCACATTGCTTCCAGAAGATTTAACATTTGATTGATTTCGTTTCCTAAGACCAGTAGTTTGTTGAACCTCAATATCATTGTTTTTAGTAGCATACGGGTTGGGTTGTGATTCGTTTGCAAGAAAAACTTGTAGGCCTGAATCTGCACCTAATTTTGATGCAAGAACTGATGCAGCTGCTGCTTTTGCTGCTGGATCCGGGTCGTATTTCTGCAAAAACAGGTCGAAAATATTTATCTACAATTTTAAAGAAAATTATGGCAGTTTTGAAGGTACCTGAATAAGTTGTTGAGTAATGTAGTAATTAGTTCTCTCTTTAAGCTCATCGATTTTTGCTTGCCTTTCGGCCCGAAGTTTTTCTAATGTTTTTTGATCCCTTCGATCACCTACACAAAACCACATCAAAAGTCACCTATTTTATGCTATAAATAATAATTAAAAAAAGAGAGTTAATTACAATTATGTAAACTTACAATATCTTGTAAAGCTTGAAAGTCCATAATGCAAAGCAAATGATAAAGCAGGCAAAAGAAACATTGGCAAAACTCTTAATGATCTCATTCTCCAATCCATATCCATTGTTCTTGTTGTCATTATTGCATAACCAATTGCAACAAACTGTAACAGAAACAACAATCATACTATATATATATGTAAAAGAATTGAAGAAAAATAAAAATTTCAGCTTGTGCAAATCATATTGCACACATGTCGAGCTCGAATTCAAACTCGATTCATCAATTAAACCAGGTAACAGTATGAGTTCATGTCAATCATGCAGGATATCAACATTATTATTGCAATTTACAAGCTGGAGATATAAAGCTAATAATTAATAAATCAAAACTTACCTCAAGAATAACAGAAAATACAATCAAATTCCTTGCAGTTTTCCTCCATCTGAAAGACCTTCTCCTCATTCTAGAAACAAGAGTACCTTCTTCTTTAGATATAAACTGCAACCGCTTTTCAAAATCATCACCACGTGATCTAAAAATTGAATTCCAAATCCGCGACAAAATCCACTTCTTCTTCGTCTTCTTATTGCTCTTGCTCTTATTATCATCATTTTTCTCTTCAATCACTTCCTGGACCTCTTTTTCATCGGCCATTAGAGTTTATACTTTTTACAATCCAGAAAAGTTACAACTGAAATCGGAAGAACAGATCCAGATCAGATTACTAAACAGCTACACTTGCTCAAAATCTCAAATTTCGAAACCCTGAATAAATATACGAGCGACAATTGCGTTGGATCGCGTACCTGGAATGTGAAGTATTTAGGGTTTTGATTGATTCGATAGTAATCAGTGGTTTCTGATCGATCAATTGCGAAATCAAAAGTAAAAATATATATAATGAATAATTGAGAAAATGGAAGATCGTGGGAACTAGGGTTTGGTTGAAGGGAGTGGGGGTCCGCTTGAAGCAGCAAACACGCAAGGCATGGAAAATACACGCTAACGGTTTGCTAGTAATCACGGGTCGGGTTTTCAAAATGTAAGTTTTTTCATCTCGTATTTTAAAGATTATTATTTTTCAAGGAAAATGATAATGACAGCCCTTATGGCTGTTATTAAGAGGCAAAATAACAAAAGACAACCCCCTGAATTTAATTTAGGAATATTACTTTTTTAATCAATGTACAAGCTTTTTATGCATGTTAGTGACAGTCCTAAGTAGGCCTGTGCATGGTCCAAGAACCGGACTGACCCGGACCGACCCGATTAGGACCGAGAACCGAAATTCATGTTTTTTGTGGACCGAGGACCGGACCGAAAAGGCCCGGTTCGGTTCGGTTATTTTTCGGGTATTTTCGGTCCGGACCGATTTGGACCGTCTAGAATCGTAAGCAATTCTTAGCTATTTTTTTTTGGGTATTTTCGCTACTGTTTCGAGCAGGAAAAGCGCTGTTCTTTTGGGTATTTTTGCTACTTGTAGAAGAATGACGATTGACGAACGAACGAGCAAACTCTGTACGAACGAACAAGTAGTAGAGCTGTGCGTACGAGAATTTCGATTTATCGAATGGAGGTTTGATCGAACGAGCAGATTCTGTACGTGTTATAGATTTCGATCGAGCACTGAGTAGGAGAAAACCGACAATCGTATAGGTTTGATCGAACGAGAAGGTTCTAAATTACATGATGTTATTTACGTTGTTGGGGTTATTTACGTGATGTTATTCATGTTGCTGGACTTATTTACGTTGCTTATTGTTGTTGGATTGAACACTCATCGGTTCTACTCGGGTATTTTCGGGTCCTTCGGTTTTTACCCGAAACGGACCGAATTTTTCGGTTCCCATAAATTCAGGACCGAGGACCGGACCGTTGGATGTGGTTCGGTCCGGTTCAGTTGGGTTCCTTCGGTCCCGGTCGGTCCTGGTCGGTTTCGGTCCATTCCGCACAGGCCTAGTCCTAAGAGCTGTCATTAACAAAACCCATTTTTTAAAGGAAAATGATAATGAATTAGGGCTGTCAATAAGACATCAAGACATGCATAAAAAACTTGTACAATAATCAATAACCACCCCCTGCATTTTAGGAATCAACCCCCACTAGTAAATGTACAAATGATTTATGCACGTAACTACCTCTTAATGACAGCCCTAAGGGTTGTCATTAACAAAACCCTTTTTTAAAATGTCATCATACAAAAATAACGACTTCCAGCGATTCAAAATAAGTGATACATTTTTTGTTCCACGATTTTTAAGGCAAAAGATTATAATGATAGTTAAATTTGATTAATTGAATGATTAGTGAGGAATTGGTCTTACACATTTTGAATAAAGTGGGTTAATAATGTTTAAAAGTAAAAAGTAACGGTAAATGAGTCATTTCACTTTATTAAAATAGATAGTTAGTGGGTGTGGGTCCTATTATTTTTGTCAAATAGGGTAATTTTTCAAAGTGTATCACTTATTTTGTATCACCAATAAAAGAAAAGTGTATCACTTATTTTGAATCGCAAGAAGTATATGATTTTTCTAAATTATGTGATTTTTCTTTAGACAATAATTTAAGTAAGAGGAAGTATAAAAACTTTAAAAAAGAGTTGATTGACTTACTACGTTTGTTTGAGAGTTAAATTTGGTCTAGTGGTATGGTGTTTATCTCTTAATTTTGAGGTCAGGAGTTCGAGTCCCGTCATGGATATAGGTGGTAATTATGAGTAAATTAAATTTGTCATTTAAAAAAAATGGTTATTTAAAAAAATATTTTAATTATGAATAGTAATAAAATTTATAAAAGGATTATAAACTAATACACATAATATTTACATTTAATGAACAATACACTTACTATTATAATTATATTATGAGTTTTGTTAATGACAGCCTTTAGGGTTGTCATTAAGAGGTGATTACGTGCATAAATCGTTTGTACTTTCAGTAGTGGGGGTTGATTCCTAAAATGCAGGGGGCGATTATTGATTATTGTACAAGTTTTTTATGCGTGTCTTGATGTCTTAGTGACAGCCCTTAAAGTTGTCATTATCACTTACCTTATATTATAGGTACAATAGCTGATGACATATGTGCAGTCAACATCATATATAAAATGAACCAAATTATTACTATGTGAGTTTTAAACAAATTAAGAGATTGTGAATTCAAATTTCATTGAAGATATGACATATACATGATTTCATGATGAATATAAGGTGCTGTTTGTTTTTTGACAAAAGGTCTTCCTGAGGTCTTATGTCTTCGCGGCGCAGACCACGCGCAGAAAAAGGCTTGCGCAGATGTTTGTTTTTTGGAAGCTCGCAGACCTTATATTATCTGCCTAAGGTCTTCCCAGGAAGACTTGGGTATTAGCTTCTTGGGTCTTCCAAACTTAAAAAAAAAATCTCCAAACTTAATTAATATTATTAGTATATTAATATATATAATTATATTAATATATATAATTACTAGCTTCATAGCCCGCCCGACTGGGCGGGCATGTTTCAAGAGAGATATTAAAGAAAAATAACAAAAATATTAATACTTTTTAAATGACATAACAATCCATATTTGTAATGCCATCTTGGTTACAGAAAAAATATTAATACTTTTTAAATGACATGACATGAATAAATGTATGATGAAATTTTATAGACGAAATAAGACTTCTTTATAAACGACATTTGTTGTTGAAATAGTGTAATTGTCATCTTTGTCGCAACAAATAACTTTCAATCCGTTCTTGTTCTTAACTCGTGTTGTGTCTAATCGTGATGCATTGAAAAAGTTGATAGGATTTAAGGCCGAACTGAACATATCAAGTGGTATTGTCTAATCGTTTAGTGTTAAAACCCCATTAAACTGAATTGGATTTTTAATGTTCGTTGGCTCATTAAACTGAACCTGTTTGGGCTTAAATCAACTTGTATGGGCTTAAAACCTGAAATCTCCACGTTCCATTTGACGGAATTCAAATTTGACAATAATCATAGAACACCCCCAACGATCCAATTTTGACGGGATATCATATCTAGGGTTTTCGCTCTATCCATCGCTCTATCCATCTGATTCAGGCTATCTCGAATCCAAAAAAACGAAAACTTACATAGAGGGCGTAGTTCATATGTGGGCGTTAGCAGGCAACAAAAAAATGGAAGCTTACATAAAGGGCGTAAGGAACATAGCAAATTGAAGATTCGTTATCAAATCGTCATTTCTAAAAACAAAATCAAAATCATCATTACTTTTATGAACATCGGTCCATGGTGTGGTATAAGGCTGCATTTGTTGACCCCTAAGTGTTATGGAAACAAACACATACAACAAAACAACTGTCATCATAAAAGAAAAAAGAGTATACAAAACTAAAAGAATATCTTTAGTAGAGAAAGGAAAGATATAGGTGGCGGTTTCAACCCATCTAACTACAAACGGGTCGGGTTTTGTTTTATTTTATTTGGAGATGTTGTAGTTGTTGTCGAAAAATCACGGGTGACTTATAATTTTTTTTTATAACATTTTACAATTTTTCATAATGTTTTTCTTCTATAAGAAAAAACTTTATTCATTGAAAAAATTTTGCACTTTTGAAATAATTTTGTAGTTAAAACATATATTTTTCTAAACCATCAATCATAAAGATTACACATTCAGTTACAAACAAAACCACTCCTTAAATCATCACTATAAGTCTTGTAGGTGCATCACTAAGTAAGATAAAATCATAAAATATAAAAATTAAACAAAACTTACTGGTCTTGTAGATGCATATATCTAAATATTAGCGGCACATGACTACTACAGGTGGAATGTTTGAGTTTTGACTTTTGAGTGTCAAACCTAGTGGTTTTATAATTCAGTTTCACAATATTATGTTTTCCACCAAGTATATGTTAATTAATCCACATTCGACTGATGGAAAACACATAAATCAGCAAACTGAAGTAATATGCTGAACAAAATTGATGGAATACAATTGAAGAAACCAACTAAAAAAAGTTAATTAATCCACATTCGACTAAGTTTCAGTTACCATAAGCAAATAAAAGGAGATGGGTTAAATGGGTTGAAAGTTGTCCAAAGTATTTTTTTAACCTCCTAAATCATATATGCATTAAAAAAAACTATTATTGAAATATAATAATTCTTGTAATCATAAATTCATATATGTGCCATGCAATTTATTATAAGGAAATCTAAAAGCTTGGATATAGGTATTGCAACACAGCACATACCAAATTAGAAAACTAATTTGACGTGAACCTGTTGTGAGCGTTATCCAATTAGCCCGACCCGTATAGAAATCATTTGATTGTTTATGAAGTTGACAAGAATCTGACAATTATAGAAATTGCCACTACAAGAAAAATCTCAAATAGCTACGGATAAATTCCGTAGCAAAAACCTGATTTTCCGTAGCTAAACATTAATAGCTACAGAAAATGCCACGAACCCATTCCGTAGCAAATTTCTTCCTAGCAAATGAGATTTCGTAGCTATTTCCGTAGCCATATTGACGTAGCAAATTCCGTAGCCATATTGCCGTAGCAAATTCCGTTGCCATATTGCCGTAGCAAATTCTGTTGCCATATTGCCGTAGCAAATTCCGTAGCCATGTTGCTGTTGCAAATTCCGTAGCCATATTGTCGTAGCAAATTCCGTAGCCATATTGCCGTAGCAAATTCCGTAGTCATATTGCCGTTGCAAATTCCGTTGCGATATTGCCGTAGCAAATTCCGTCGCGATATTGCCGTAGCAAATTCGGTCGCGATATTATCGTAGCAAATTCCGTAGTCATATTGCCGTAGTAAATTCCGTTGCCATATTGCCGTAGCAAATTCCGTAGCCATATTGTCGTAGCAAATTCCGTGGCCATATTGCTGTAGCAAATTTTGTGGCCATATTGTCATAGAAAAATTGTAGCCATATTTTCGTAGAAACATAGTCATATTGTCGTAGCAAACGTAGTCATATTGTCATAGCAAAATTCGTAATTATATTATTGTATCAAATAATAAAATCGCAATTACAAAAGATTCAAATCAACTTATAATATAAATTAAAATAAACAATCTTTTGTTAATATACTAATTCTAATCTTGAAAGTCTATTCCTTACAAAAGTCCAAATCTTTGCTTCTTTTATTGTTAAGCTCAAATCTTTGCACTTTTTCCGATCCACCCTAATATCGGGGACTCACTAATCTTCAATGCGCCTGCGTTGTCATCACATTTCTCTCAACATCTATATCTATATACTAATACTAATGCATTTAGGCCTACCCCATTAGACAAGTTTAAGGACTTCCTTAAACTTAATTTTAAGGACCTTTTCACTTTTAGATAATTATTTTACCTAAAAAAAATAAAGTGTGGCTTACAAGGTTCGAACACAAGACCTCTACTAAGTAGTCACTATGTGTTAACCACTTGCAATAACTTACACTTTATTTCAAACCACCAACACTAAATGACTTAAGGTGTAATTCCGAGCATTTTACCACTTAATGTACCTTTTCGGTTTCGGTTTGTATTTACGGAACTTAATTAATTGACCTTTTCGGTTTCTGTTTGTATTTCCACCCACTAATTAATTGAGTTCCGTTACCATCTTTTAGTGACATGGCTTTTATAAAATGCAGCACGTAGATTTATAAAAAAATAAAAATTTGGAGAAGAAATGTTAGCATGCCAATCCAACTCGATCTATTTCAACCCATACAAAAAAATAACCCGTATCTGGTGTGAAAAGCAACTTACCTGTCTTTGTACAAATTGGAAAGACTATAAGCATTGCTCATCAACGATCTCGGGTTTGTGGATAATGCTTCACACTTTAAAATTACCCAAAATAGATTAAAACAAACCAATTCAATTTCTGAAATGGCAAAACAAAGTGGATTAAAAAGTAATATAATCTACCACGTATAAATTTTCAAGATCATATCGGACCCGTTTAGAATTTACCCAACCCGCCAGATCCGTTCAAAATTTACCAATCATGATACATTCCAATCAATTCTCATTCATAAATAACACCAAGAGTATCTTTAAGGCCAATTGTAGGCATTTCATTTATATCCCAAGATTTAGGATATTCAATTGTAATTGCAGCTGCAAAAAATCTATAGCCCGAATTAATATCCATAATACTAGCCATTTTCAAATTATTTATTCACCTTTTTGTACGCATTAATATGTTTAATCCATGGAAATATGTAAGGGATGTAGACTTACACCAGCTCCAAGAACAGTGCTTGAGACAAACAAATAATAAAGGGAGCTCCAACTAACTGAAATGCATCATTAGTTGTAATTCGAGATAAATCAAAGTTTTGGACTTGATTAAATATAGTAAATGATGTAATGTAGCATCAATTTCTTAATTCCCAAAGCACCAAACTGTATTATAAAGGTGTTTCATCCTGATTCAACACATGCATTAACTTTTAAATTAACTTACAATGAGGTTTTAATTGTGAAGTTAATAATAATAATTAATGTCATGTGCACCTGCAAAGTGCAAACAGAATCTGTAGCAGAAAAGATTTCTCCTAATGCTGGAAGAACCAACATTCATTCTTTTGAAATTTTCTACATCCCCTGTTACGAAGTTAGTCAAGTCAAACTTTGAGAAATAAGAGAAATTAACGGATTAGGGTAAATTGTTTAACTTTCATGGAATTAAGAAAACAACAAAGGAAGTTAGATGATTAATTGAAGGACTCATATTCCCATATGGTGGTCATAAGAAACCCTAAATCCATTCTTCGCAAACACAGAATTGAAAAACGACGATGATTGCAAAGAAGAAATCGTTACCAGCCAAATCCGAGATCGTTGTTGGGTCGGCCCATGGTTGCGAAGAAGAAAGCTGTTAGATGGGGTTCGAGAAACGGCGATGTTATATGTGGGAGACGATTGAGAGAGACGAGCAGAGGACGGAATATTGACATATTCAAATGAGAAATTAGGGCTTCTAAAAAAAGGTTTGACTTTCGTAGGCCAATGGTTGAATTATAGGTGGCATTCTCCACCAATCAGGGAGTTCCAAAGTGTATAGTTGTCAAATCATAATCAAATGTAGGCTCATATATAGGAGAAGATTATGTTAATATATAATATTATTATATTAATTATTATTATTATTATTATTATATTAATTAATATTATTATTATTATACATCAATTAATATTATTATTATATTAATATATTTTATTATTATGTTAATATATAATATTATTATGTTAATTAATATTATTATTTTATTAATTAATATTGTTATTATATATTAATTATTATTATTATATTAATATATAATATTATTATATTAATTACTATTATTATATTATTAAATAATAATATATATTATTAAATTTAAATTATATATATTTAAATATTTAAATATATTTAAATATATTTAAATTATCTATTATTATATTTAAATTATATATATTACTATTATATATAAATATAAATATAATATAATATAAATATATTAATTAATAATATTAATATATTAATTAATACTATTATTATTATATTAATATATTATTATTATATTAATGAATAATATTATTATTATCTTAATTAATACTTCAGTTTATTTAAGCAGTTTGCAGATGTTAAAAAACAAACAACGGTTTTCTTGCAGACTGCAGACATTTGGTCCATTTCAGAAGCTGCAGCAGTTGGCAGATGTGGTCCGCAGACAACAGATCTTTTTGCTCTGAAAAAACAAACAGCACCTAAGTCTTTCTAAAAAAATACAAAAAAGTAAAATTTTATATTTTCAACTCTCGAACATTTCTGACAAAATCATAATTAGTTATTCATTTACTTTTTGATTTTTTTAACAGCAATACGGAGGTCACGGATCAGGTTTCGGCAATGCCATCACTTGTTAAAAACAAGTACACAACTCTCGAAACTTAAATACAAATAATAACAAAAATAATTTCCCTGGAGATGTAAATTTTATTAAATTGTGAGTGTTTTACTTTTAGAAAACAAATAATCCAACTCTGGAAACAGAAAGCTTTGGGTCATAAACTCATAATTAATCGAACGAATGATTAGTTTTAACAGACATTTTTTCTAGCTTTAGAATGATTTTGTTTAAAAAGTAAAACACTAATTTTTTTTTGAGCTCATTGATAATATAAAATATTGATTATTTGGGCCAAGCTGAATCTATTGGGTTTCAGGAAACCCATATGTAGCCATCAACTAGTTTGGCCCATTGACAATCGCTCTGGACATCAATAGTTCCAGTTATACGGTTTATTGGCTTGTTAAATATATGGTTGATTACATCCAAAAAAAAGATGAAGATAAAAATGTTTTCTTAATCATTTGTTATTTACCTAAATTAATTTTTTTAGTAACTATTTTGACAAACCGTCAACGCATAGTGAATAATATTTTAACATATTAAGAAATGCTAAAAAATCTTATTTTGACAAATGTATTGTGCATTTTTTTTACTTCCTCCATATTAAAATAAGTTAATCACTTTCTTTTTCGGTGTATATCAAAATAAGTGAATAACTTTAATATTTTATCTTATTTGGTAAGTTTTTATATTTAAAATAACTCTTTTACCCTTACTTACCCCCTTTTAAACATCATTAAAGGTGTGGGGCCCTATTAATTTTTGTCATCTTCCTATATTTGACTTTTTCACCATTTTAATTACTCCATTTAATTTCACTAATCTCTTATTACCTTATTTTGCCTCAAAAAACGTAAACTTCAAAGTGATTCACTTATTTTTTACCTGAAATTTTAAACAAATTGTGTTTGAGTTAATTAATTCTAACTTGTCAAACTCGAATTCACTAACTAGACGATCCAACCTACTTTATCTATTTTTCTACAATAAATTGACTTGTTAGAAGCAGATCACGTCATTATCCTTTACTATATTAAATCTATCAACATAATGGTTTCATAATTAAATTATGTTTATCATGTTTCACATATTTTATTTCAATAATTACAATCATAAAAGGACCCAAATATAAAAACAACCCACTCTTATTTTTATTGCTACACGTGGTATGTAGTTTATATCTACTAAAGTACACATCAATTATGACAGACCAATCACAAACTGGTTGATGTCACATGTACACTTCATCATTTTGAAATAATTAAAAAGTATATAATTTAGAAATAATTAAAAAGATCGTATTATTTCATACTAAATTTTTATACGAAGTATTTTATTCTCATACTATTAACATGTAGAATTTGAAAATTCTCTTTTCTAATTGTATTATTTAGGGCACTTGTATTAATAAAAAAAAAAGAATTTAAAACTTATTTTTCAACAAAATTTATTATTTTTGAGTTTTAAAACATATATAAAAAAAATCCGTATCTATATGACTTGTCTATATTTTTTTTCCAGAAAGCTTGTAGTTCTACGGGTCGGTAAAACCGAGTTTTTATGTACATCCGGCTAGTTCAGATTGAACTATTATGACCGATCTAACCGCCTCATTCTAACCGGCTATCTTCCCGTCTTCGGTTCAACCGGTCGGTTCAAACGGATTTTTAAAACATTGCTTATAAATAAGTTTAATTACCGAATCCGATTTTACAAATTGAATAAAAAGATGCAAGATACACACATAAACTTCTTAAGTTATTTGTTAGTTGTTGATGGTACGTACAATCTCTTGGCTCTAATTTTACGAGTTTACTTTTGGCATCTCAAGAACTCACATGGTGAAACTTGATCGGGTTTTTGTCATTATAAACTTCACAAATGGATCCAAAACATGAAGAAAGTTAGAAGATGAATATTCTGGTTATAGGGTTTGTTCCCTCTTTGGGTTAGCTTGGTGCACCATCCAATAGCTCATGCTAGCATCAATATGTCTGGGTGCCATGGGCATTTCATTATTTGTCACTTTTGTTAATTTTATATTTTTAATGATGGCTACAATTCACATGCTCATTAACGTGCATTCCAGCTCTTTCCATGACAAGAAAGTTATCTTCTAACGCTGTATGTTTAGACGTATTATTATATACGTACCCGCACAATGTGGTATCAAAAACTCTGTAATTATAATTTGTGGTAACGATCATGATGATAGTGGTGATGGTGTGTAGTGATTGTGGGTTTGTTAGAAATTTGTACCGATTTCGATTGCTTGGAAATTCTAAAGTCG
Organism: Calendula officinalis; assembly: GCA_963853835.1. Taxonomy (NCBI): domain Eukaryota; kingdom Viridiplantae; phylum Streptophyta; class Magnoliopsida; order Asterales; family Asteraceae; genus Calendula; species Calendula officinalis. The sequence goes on from OY970835.1 coordinate 1,932,348, forward strand.
TGAATCACTATCAAGTTAAAGTATTTTGATGGTATAATCAAGCTTTTTCTGTACTAGTGAATGTATATGTGTTGTGAAAAACGTACCATAAAAGAATGGCCAAACTAGAGATGAAATCTCTGTTTCCACAAATTGTTGGGAACTACCAAAAGGCAGTTTCAAAACCTCAAAAAACCTGCTAAAGATCTGGTCGGGTCCATCGTGTCCGAAAACTGGGTTTGAATCTCAAATTTGGATTTTCTATGCATTTTTTAAAAAGGAACAATAACCAAAATAAAAAATTTCTCATCTGATCAACCTGGCAGCTAGACCCCAGTCAGAGGCTCTACCCGAGGGTTCGATGGAAGATACATTGCTCTTTGAGAATGCATTGTCTAACTCAAATCAGTAATTAAAAACTAATTTACGGTTAAAAAAAATGTCAAATTAAAGTTCTTAGAAAAACTCATGTGAGGAGCATGTGGTGGTTTTTGACCACATGGATTGTTGGGTCTACAAATTAAACGAATCAACCGTTCGTACCCATTTCCCCTCATAAAACAGGCTTTCAAGATGGCCTAAATTTCTAATCTTGGCTTTGTTCATTTTCAATACTTTTTTTTTTTTTTTTTACTTTACGTGCTATCGTATGTAATAAGTATTAATACATAACCATAAAAACATATTCACACACCATAATTTATATTTTGTCATACTTGTATAGTCTGCTTTAAAATTTGTACAATGTGGTAAAGAAAGTGGTTTTTGTGGTGTCGATATCAACTCCCTTATTATATACAAAACATGCAAAATTGACTAATCTCAACTTTTATAACATGGATGATTCATGTTTGAGATTAAACTGTATATTTAATTTATATCAACTGCATATTCAACTTACATAAACTGTATATTCTGTAATGTAAATATTGGTTCTGTATGTCCAGTATATAATATTGGTTCTATATTGAACCTTACCCCTATGTATGAACTCATTTCATCTATGAACTCAATTGCTATTTTCAGGTTTGCCACTTCAATACTCACTGACTAAGATATAATTTCTATGATAAAAGTATCATAAATATGTACTAAACCACACTTTTAAAAATCTGTAATCAAAAGTATTAAAGTTTCACATTTGTATTATAAACGAGTATAATAAACCCCGCGTTCTGCTGCGAGTATAGTTAACTTTTATTTTTTTAATCCATTTAATTTTAATGTTATAGAAGATTAATCAATTATGTAATAATAATTTATTGTTTATTTATCATGTATCAATAAAAAAAATTTTTTATAAATATTTCAATTCATACCCCTGAATATGGTGGGATGTACTTAAATCCAACTCGGACATTTTGTGTTTGAAAGTGCTTTAATCATACATGTCACATAGATTTTAAATTATACAATATCTACCATAAAATCGAATAAACTAATAAATAAATATAATGTTATATACAAAAATGTTAGTCCAATAGCTTCTTAATTTAAAAAGTTTGTTTTAAATGATGTTAACATTTAAAAGTACAAATTATAAAAGTCGAGCTTTATTTAGTAATAAAAAAGAAAGAAAATATATTAAATAAAGTGAAAATTATAAACTTTAGGGGTAACAAAATATTTAAAAAAAAATAAAAGCAGTTTTTATATAAAAGTTAAAGAGTTATTTCACCATTTATTAAAGTCTGGGATTATTTTATAACTTTCAGAAACTCATATATACGAAAATTAAAAAGATAAAGTTAAAAGGAGCATGAATCGAGCATGAGTACTCCCAATGAACAGCTTTAACCTGGCAATTGATTTATTGTTCATAACGCATTTTAGCACTATATTAAATGTATTATAAGTATAATATATTATGTCTTGCCGTTAAACCCGCAACCAGAACCGATCTATTTTTAACTTCCTGTTGTTATATAATAAGCGTAGACCACTAATGAGTAATGACTATCAAGTTGGTTATCAACATGGCGTAAAAAATATGGAATTGAAAGTTCAAGGTTCAAAACCCGACTTAAGCAACAACAAACAAAGAAATAACATTTGTGCGGTCACGTCAATTCCTCTTCGAGAGAAATTTATGTGGTTTAAGTATGTGTAACTATGAAATCGTACCATGTGAATTTAGTTGATCAATAGTGGAGCATGAGAGCATCAAGATTACAAATAGATATTAATAACGATTATTAGACGAAAAAAAGTTCCAAGTTTCTCTTCTATTTAATTGTGTTGGAACAAAATCACAGATCAACTTGATACTGATGCTGCAGTTAGTACTGATCATACTTAGTACTGATGGGGCAGAAACATATTACTGATGAAGTTGATACTGGTGAAGACTATAACTTAGTTGCTACTGATCAAGGCTTATTGAAGATACTACTGATCAATAGTAGTTACTACTGACGACGTATCTGGACTTACTACTGGTCACCAAAGTTACTACTGACGTTACTTATTTACTACTGGTGATTGCAGAGTACTACTGATGAGCGTATATGGAACATATCGAGTCCGAGATCTTCGTAAAGATAGTTATAGCATGTAATTCAATGTATATCTTTATATTTTGAATGTAAATCAAGTCCTAGAATAACTAGGGTAAATAGTTTAGCTTCAAGGACTATTATAAATAGTTCCTTACGAATTGTAAACGTACGTGTGTATTGTTAACTCAATAATATACATTGAAGCTTTTTGTGAAACTGTGTTCTTAATATTTTCGTTTATTATTTACAGTTCATTGTTCTTAATATATTGATATAGTGTTGATCCGCTGCAACTTCTATAATCAATTAGATCTACAATGTTTATTAACTTCTTCATAGTTAATCGATCCTGACAAGTGGTATCAGAGAGTACTGATTCTAGATCTACTATTTGTTAAGAACAGCAAAAAGTTTTAATCTTGAAAACACACACATTATTAATCATGACTGATAATAATGAAAGCACTCAGGCCAACAAAATCCCTATACTCACTCCCAACAACTTTGGGATGTGGAAGAATCGTATTAAGCAATACATGCTTATCACTGATTATTCCATGTGGGAAGTTGTCCTTGAAGGAAACAAAACTGGTCCTGGTCAAGCAAGCAGCTCTGCAACTGAGGCAGACAAACTTAAATGTGAGAAGGAGAAGAAAGACAAAGGAATCGAACTTAAAACTCTAAGCACTCTCTTACTGGCCATTCCTAACGACTATCAACATCTTTTCATTGAGTATGATGATGCAAATGTGCTATGGGAAGCACTGGAGAAGAGATTCGTTGGGACCAAGAGCACCAAGAGGAACATGAAGTCACTTCTCAAACAAGACTTTGAAAACTTCAAAGGAAAGCCCAATGAAACACTCACTCAAGTGTTTGACAGATTCAACAAGCTAATTGGTGAACTTAACCAGGTTGGGGTTAAGATGGATCAAGAAGATGTCAACATGAAGTTCCTAAGGTCTCTTAGTGAAGAATGGGCCATGTATACCGTGGTATATAGACAAAGAGATGCACTAGAAGAAAAGGAGTTAGATGAACTCTACAATGATCTCAGAGTATTTGAAACTGAGGTAAATCAAAAGAACCCTTCTCTTTCTTCTAATAATGCTGCATTTGTATCTAGTACAGGTCAAGGTCAAGAAACCTCCACAGGAAAGGCTGCAGATTCTGAGGATGCTGCAAGAGAATCCTTTTTCACTAGTCATTGATGTGTAAAATCTAGTTATAAAATAATCACCTAAAATACACCTTTCCTAGATTATAGGCATGGCAAAAAAACCCGAACCCGACGGGGAAACCCGAACCCGATAATTTTCGGGTCGGGTCGGGTATGCGATTTCGGGTATCGGGTCGGGTTCGGGTACAATTTTCGGGTATTTTATCGGTTTCGGGTTCGGGTTCGGGTTTAGTTACCCCCGACCCGACCCGTACCCGATATGTGTAATTTATTTATTTTTTAATTATTTTATATATATATATATAAAGGATTAAAGTCATTTAGTGTTTTTTATCTTCACTCTGCACCTTCTGCCCTCGTAGTCTCGTTCTCGTCTCTTCCAAACCCAAACCAACCTCTCGTTCTCTACGACTTCCGGCGACGACCACCGGAAACTTCGGGTTTCGGGTTTTCGGGTTTCGGGTTTCGGGGCCTGATTTCGGGTATCGGGCGGGTTCGGGTACTATAAAATACCCGACGGGGGAAAACCCGAAAATACCCGACGGGTATCGGGGCGGGTTCGGGTACGGTTTTTGATTTCGGGTTCGGGTTCGGGTATGCCAAAACCCGCCCCGAACCCGCCCCGTTGCCATTCCTACTAGATTACCACACTCTTAGGCAAGTATGACCTAATCGTGAGCAATATAGTTTAGGTAAGTAAATTCGGGTTTATTCGTCTCCACAGGGAACAATTAAGCTGATTATGTAATATAAAACTAATTAATTAAACTGAACGAATAATAGAAAAGGGGTTTCATTTGGGATATCTTTATTTGCAAACTGAATAATAAAACTAAAATTTATTATTCACTATGACTCGAATCCGTCTAGGTATAGGTTTGGTTTTAAAGTACCGATTTAATTCATGTTCTAGGAGTTTAAGGAACTAGATTTCTCTCAAAACCTTACAATGAATCTAATATGATCTCTAGGAATTTCTTCTCAAGAAATCTATTTAAATCCACACTCCTGCTTATTACTTCTAACTAGGCCCGGCTTTCCGAGACCTTCTAATCCTAGGAATTTCTTCTCTAAAGATCAGACTTTTAGTTTCACCTAGGTTATTGGTATCAAATCTCGGACCCCTATTTCTAGTGGGTCGCTGACTAGGTCAAAAGTATGAAAAGTCAGGGGAATTACTAGATCAATTCAATGTTGTCAATATTTAGCCAATCAATTAATAAACAGATTCAATAATGCAAAATTAGAGGTTTAACAAAAAGGTTCTTTGTTAAAAATATAAGTATTCAAACATTCATCATCAAATCCTAAGAATGTCCAAACCTAAAACCCTAACTTCATCTAATCATAGCGAATATATGATGATTAGCACATAGACATGCTAAAAATTATCAAACAAACGTAAAGAAATATAAACATAAACATAATGATAATCAAAAGTGATAGAAAACCAATGTTTAAGCCTTGAAATCTTGATCTTGAGTGCTCCTTTGGTATTTTTCGGCTGCCTTTCGAAATTAGGTCAAAAAGTTCTGAATCAGATCTGCAAATTCGCTTAAATAGGTGTCAGATCGCACAAAATCGCGTCGCTAAGTGCCCGATAGCGTCGCTATTTTCGAATCCCGCCATTTTTCGCGCCGCTATCTAAAAGATAGCGGCGCTATCTCCTCTTTGTGACATCAAACAGCGACTCATTTTAGCGTTTTGGACTGAAATAGCGACGGAGATAGCGACTTAGATAGCGGCGCTATCCATAGATAGCGGCGCTATCTCTTGAATTTCTGCATTTCTTCATTTCTTGAATCGTTTTGACCCGTTTTTGTTACTTTTTCTTCTATAGCCTGAAAAACATAATGGAAACTACAATTTGAGTGATAACATCATATTCTAATCGATAAACACATATAAAAATAGGTATATTGGCAGATAAAAGTATGTATAAATCTGCCAATATCAACATGCCCACACTTGAACTTTGATTGTCCTCAAGCAAATCATCATTAAAAAAATATTCAATCAGATAGATAAATTATACTGTGACACGTAATCTCAAATTATTCAAAGAACATAACAATTTTTCAGAACCTAGTCCATTTAGCAGTTAAAATTTTCCATTATATTTTATGCCCAAGTTTGTGTAAGAAATTTAGCTAACTTTTCACAAATCTAATCAAATTTTTAACTATGCTAAGTATACTACTTTTAACTTAGATCCTCATTCATTCTTGCATAACCTATAAACACCATCTTTATGAAAATTACCCAATTAGTTAGGTTAAAAGAAGAAAAATTAGTTTATTTATTCATTTCACAGCTTAATTGCTCTATTTCTTCATGCTTTGCATGTTTATTTATTTTATTTGATTTTTCATTTCTTTTATTACATGCTTTGCACGTTTATTAATTTATTTACTTATTTTGTTGGGAAGAGAGAACCACAACTTTCATTGAGCACCCGCGTAAAAGACTTTCAGCCAACATATCCAGATCAGTTGACCTTAGTATGCTAGGTTTAAAGGACCCCGCGAGCTTACTTGTCGGGAACCCAAGGTCGGCTAGTTATTCTCCCTAAGTATTTAATTATGTATTTATTCAAGAATCGATTCGAACCTCAGCTTACATTGTGAACCCGCGTAAAAGACTTTCGACCAACATGTCCAGATCAGTTGACCTTAGAATGCTAGGTTTGAAGGACCCCTCGGGCGTACTTGTCGGGAGCACAAGGCCGGATGAATATTCTCACCGATTCTCAAATTTTTCTATTGTATTATTATTTAGCAATTTGTTTACGTAAACTAAAGGCTCTTAATCCAACCTAATGTCATCGGGAGCTAGCTTTGCTAATCTTAATTTTCTAAAAGGCAATTTTTATCGGCTTACAAGATATTTCAAATTTTCCAAATTAGGAAGTGGTTTACTTAACGAGTTAAAAAGATCATTAGATCGGCGAAAAGCCACAAAAATTGACACATAAAAGCTAGGAAAAATTTTGCCCTTTAAAGTGAACTCTATTGTCCAAAAATTATTTTCTAAGGTTGAGATGTGTCTAAAAAAAATTTCTGATTAAACTGATTTTTTCGTGTTTTAGATGATTTACTAAAAGATACAACAAGTGGTGGATACCACTCCCCATGCCCACACTTAAAACGTTGCATTGCCCTGAATGCAACAAAAAAATAAAATAAAATTAAAACCAAAAGTTAAAAGCAAAAGGGAACGGTACTCCCTGAGGGTATTTTGATATTTGTGTGTGTCAAGTATTGTTATCATCCCAAAAGCATGATCCATTTTCCGAGCATTTCCATCCAGTTCCTCAGCTCATCACATTCTATCAAACATAACTAAAACCAACACTAGCATAAAAAGATAAAATAGTTCCAACAAACATAATCCAAAAGACAAAGGTACGAAAGTGATGCTAAAAGGAAATAATCCAAAAGTACAACCAAATCGAAGATAGTTTAAAAGTCAAACAGGAAGCTCAATGATCACGTCCATCGCGGGGCGACGTCGGGTCATATTGCTGAAACCAGGCATCATATGTCGAGTAGGGCGGCGGAGCTGGTGAAGTCGGGCCCCAGTAGGGTAGTGGGACTTGAGCCTCGGCTGGTGCTGCGGTAGCTTGCCAAGGATGGTATGACTGGGCCCGTTCGACCTGATAGTAATTTCTTTGAAGTTGCAAGTTCATACCCTCCTTGTATGTCCGCATCCCACCAAAATCAGTCCTCAAACCTGCAAGTTGCAAGTTCATACCCTCCATGTCTGTCCGCATCCCACCAAAATCAGTCCTCAAACCTGCCATATCAACCTGCAAGGCATGAACATCAGCATATAAAGTCTGATACGGGTCAGATGATGAAGGACCCGAGCCGAAGCCAGATGCTCCGGGGTGCCCGTGACCATGATCGAGGATTGGTGGCTCAAAATCGGCCATCTCAACGTCTTCCGGTACTTGTGGTTGTTGCCGTCGCCTTCTTTCTTGCCTTGGTTGTTGCGGTTGTTGTGGTTGCACAACTCTCCCCCCAGTTTGAGTGGCTGGGTTATCTTCCCATGCAAATCGGCCTGCTTCCAACCCGGGTATTGCCTCTCTAAGTACCCCCATTCCCCCTAGTTGGTGAATATCTAAAAATTCCATCTCTTTCTTTGTCAATGTCTTTGCCACCCGCGGTGTGAGAGTGACTGCTGCTTTTACCAGACGTGTAATGTATTGGCCTCCCGTGAAGCCACTTTTCTTCTTGTGTCCCTGTGCTGGACCATTCAAAAAGGAAGCAATAATGAGTGGAATGTTAGTAAATCGATCCCGGTTCACCAATTGGTGCAATAGCCAAACGCTATACATATTAATTTTTTCTGTCCCTTCGTTTCTTTGGCGAATGGTATTTGAGATCATCCGATATAAATATCTATGTTCACTGTTCCGGATGTGCTTTCTCTTTGATGTTCTCGGGTCAAACATGCCTACCCCGAGTTCTTCCCAAATTCGGTCAACATTCCGGGCCTCTTGATATGCTCCCCGGTTCAGATAAGGGATAAAATATGGGTTCTGTGTTTGTTCCACGGTGTAGAGACCCAAATTGATAGCAAATTGTACCAAAGAACACTTAACCCAATGGTTGGCTACCCGGTAATTGATTGAGATGGCTTCGGGTTCATTATGAGCTTTCGTGAAATCCAGGTGATAGGTCGAGAAGAATTCGAGGACTATTTGGGGGTATATCGGTTCTCGCATCGTTAACGCCACTTCCCAAGCATTACATGTAAACACCACATCATTGTTGTTCCCGCGAACTTCGCGAATCAGGTAAGAGCGTATGGCTTCTTCCTTGCCTAAGGATCGGAGTAAGTCCCAATCGGGGGTTCGGCCCACATGAGTGTCTTTGTGCATGATATCATCTCGCGTCTCCTCGAGACGTATGCGGACCCTTTCGACTTTGATGTTGTGAAATTCCTCAAATGCATGATGATTCGCATTTTTGAGGATCAACGGAAAACCATCCCTATGTAAGACTTCTTCGTCGTCCTCAGAGGATGAGGACGAGGATGAAGGTCGTGGCGGTGGTTGTTGCGGTGCTTGGGATGTCGAAGCCTTGGTCGAAGCCCTAGTCTTTCGCTGTTTATCACAATCAAGAAAAGAAATTTAACCATTAGAAGTGTTATTTAATCATAAAAATTGAAGATAAATAAGTAATTGATAAAGTTTACACCTTTAATTCCCATTTTCCCCATACCCACACTTAGTTGTTAAACTAAGTGTGAAGCTATGTAAAAATAAAAATTTAATACCAATTTTCCTTACCCACACTTAGTTGTTAAACTAAGTGTGAAATTATGCAACACTAGTAATTTTTTTTTATTTTTTTTTTTTAATATATGCAACTCAGAAGTTCTTTGTATGTTAGTGATGTTTTTAGTGACAAAAAGAAAAACTTGAACTCAATTGCAAAATGGTAACCACAATGTGCAAATTTAACAAATAATTATATTATGTATCAAAATTGAACTCATTAACACAATGTAGAAAATCAAACAAGCAAAACATAAGCAATTTTCGGATTTTGAACAAGAACTTGCCCTAGTTCATAGATTTTCTCCCTAAAAAGTGAAATCAAACCCTAAAAATTCGAGATTTGTACTAGGGTTTTGCACCAAATCAACTAACTAGCAACCTATGGCTTAGAACTAGCAAGAATCACCATCAATTTCGAAAATATGAGCACAATTTCAGAATTTTCGGACTTAGCATAAACTCCCACCAAAACCTAAGATTTAAACCCTAAACCATGGATTTTTTTGAAGAAAAGATGTGTATACTAACCTTAGTAGCCATGGAATTGAAGATTTACGGGAGGAAACAGAAGATTTAGGTCGGATTTGAGGGTTGGGAGGTGAAAATCGCCGATAGAGAAGGGTTGGGGATTGCGATCTGCTCGAAGGGAAGAGCGTCGACGGTTTTATACCCACTGGAGATAGCGGCGCGATCTCCAGGATCGCGGCGCGATTTCTGGCGGGATCGACCGAGTTGACTCGGTTCCGAGATAGCGGAACTCTATCTCTTGACCGAACTCTATTTTGACCTGCTGTTTGGCTCCGGATTAGGTAGATAGCGCAGCTATCAAAGATAGCTGCTATCTCGAGATTTTTTATATTTTTCGTTTTTTTTTTTTTTTTTTTTTTTTTTTTTTTATACGTGGAATGGAAAGGGAAAACAACTAAACACGGGTTGCCTCCCGAGAAGCGCTTCATGGATTTACGAGTCTAGAGCTTGACTCGGTGTTGCTCTTTTTACTTCTTTTCGCCCATCATGGCGAAATGCACTTCCTCCGTCTCGGTTACGCCTTCATTCTCGTCTTCATGATAAAGCTTCAAGCGATGTCCGTTGACACTAAAATGACCGTTTTCGGTGACGAGGTCTACGTATCCCGATGGATGTTGTTTTAGAACGGTATAGGGACCCACCCATTTGGATTTAAGTTTTCCCGGTGAAAACTTATATCGGGATTGATAAATGAGGACCTTGTCACCCGGTTGGAAGCATTTTCGAGTTCTCAACTTTTTATCGTGCAAATATTTGCTTCTCTCTTTATAGATTCGGGAGTTTTCGTATGCTTCAAAACGGTGTTCATCGAGAAGATTGAGTTGATGATTACGTTCGGTCCCGGCGGGAACGATACTCATGTCACACTCTTTGATAGCCCAATAGGCTTTGTGTTCGATCTCGAATGGAAGGTGACATGCTTTCCCGTAAATCATCCGATAAGGAGTATGGCCGATAGGAGTTTTGTAGGCGGTACGGAATGCCCAAAGAGCATCTTCAAGTCGTTGAGACCATAACTTGGGATTTTTCTCAATGGTTTTCTCGAGAATTCTTTTTAAGGCCCGATTAGTGTTCTCGACTTGACCACTAGTTTGTGGATGATACGCGGTCGAGAAACGATGGTGGACACCGTATCGTTGGAGAGTTTTCTCCATAAGATGGTTGGCAAAATGTGTGCCACGATCACTAATCAGCGCCCTCGGGCAACCGAACCGGCAGAAGAGAGATTTCAGAAAATTGATTACGACTCGAGCATCGTTAGTTGGAAGAGCTTTTGCCTCAGCCCATTTGGAGACGTAATCAACAGCAACAAGGATATATTTGTTACCTTGGGAGCTTGGAAACGGACCCATGAAGTCAATGCCCCAAATATCGAAAACCTCACAAACTTGGATACCATGTTGTGGCATTTCATCCCGTTTGGAGATGCTTCCGGTTCGTTGACATGCATCACAAGTTTTGACCAAATCTTGTGCATCTTTAAAGATCGTTGGCCAATAGAAACCCGCATCAAGAACTTTCCGGGCGGTGTAGTTTGGACCGAAATGTCCACCGGTGGGGCCTTTATGACATTGGTTGAGAATGTCATGGGCTTCATCACCGGAAACACACCGTCTATGCATCAAATCGGGACCGACCCGGAAAAGATGTGGAGCATCCCAATGGTAATGTTTTAGATCCGAAAAGAATTTACCTTTTTGTTGATGGGTCATTCCTTTAACAAGGACACCCGCCGCTAAATAATTTGCGAAATCAGCGAACCACGGGTCGTTGGTGTCTTGTAAAGCATTGACCGCTTCGATAAATTCATCGGGAAATGTATCATGAACCCCATCTTCATTGCACTCCTTAAGGTGAGGGTTCTCTAATCGGGATAGATGATCCGCCGCAAGATTTTCCGCACCTTTTTTATCTTTTATCTCGATGTCGAATTCTTGTAGGAGAAGAATCCAACGAATGAGACGCGGTTTTGCATCTTGCTTGGCGAAAAGATATTTCAATGCTGAGTGATCCGTGTAGACAATCGTTTTGGATAAAACAAGGTACGGACGGAATTTGTCAAAGGCGAAAACCACTGCAAGGAGTTCTTTTTCAGTTGTGGTGTAATTCGCCTGAGCACCGGTGAGTGTTCGGCTCGCGTAATAAATAGGTTGGAAATGATTGTTTATACGCTGACCCAAAACTGCACCGAGTGCGAAATCACTAGCATCGCACATGAGTTCGAATGGTAACTCCCAATTGGGGGATACCATGATAGGAGCTTCTGTGAGCCGATTCTTGAGGAGATCGAAGGCTTCCACGCATTCGGGCGTGAACACAAAAGGTGTATCCTTCTCGAGAAGGTGAGTCATGGGTCGGGTTATCTTGGAAAAATCCTTGATGAACCGACGATAGAACCCCGCATGACCTAAGAAACTTCTCACAGATTTAACATTTGAAGGGGGATGTAATTTAGAAATGACATCGATTTTTGATTTATCGACCTCGATCCCCTTCGCAGAAATTTTGTGACCTAACACGATGCCTTCGCGCACCATGAAATGACACTTTTCCCAATTAAGCACGAGATTTGATTCCTCGCACCTAATGAGAACTCGCTCTAAGCTCGAAAGACATGACTCGAAGGAGTCTCCGAATACTGAGAAATCGTCCATGAAGACTTCCATACAGTCCTCGATCATGTCTTGGAAAATCGCGGTCATGCACCGCTGAAATGTTGCCGGAGCGTTGCACAAACCGAAAGGCATCCTTCGATACGCGAATGTACCGAAGGGGCACGTGAAGGTGGTCTTTTCCTGATCTTGGGGGTCGATCGGGATTTGAAAGTAGCCGGAGAAACCGTCCAAGAAACAATAGAAGTTGTTTCCGGCCAATCTCTCCAACATCTGATCGATGAAGGGCAAAGGAAAGTGATCCTTTCGGGTGGCTTCGTTGAGTCTACGGTAATCGATGCAGACTCGCCATCCCGTGACAGTACGAGTAGGAACGAGTTCGTTCTTATCATTACGCACAACTGTCATCCCCCCTTTTTTTGGGACTACTTGGACCGGACTCACCCAAGGACTATCAGAAATGGGATAGATGAGCCCTGCATCAAGTAGTTTAAGAACTTCCTTCTTCACGACTTCTTTCATATTGGGGTTTAAACGTCTTTGTCTCTGCACACTAGGTTTAAAGTTTGCTTCCATTAAAATTTTATGAGTACAAAAAGAAGGGTTTAAACCCGGAATATCGACGGTTTTCCAAGCTAGAGCTTTTTTATGATTTTTTAAAATTTTTATTAATTTTTGTTTTTCAGCAAAAGCTAGAGTAGAAGAGATTATGACAGGCAAATCAGATTCCCCTTGAAGGAATGCATACTCTAGATGGTCGGGTAATGGCTTAAGCTCGAGAGATGGAGGGTCCTCAAAAGACGTTTTAATTCGAAGTTTTTGATTCGGGTCGAAATTCTCAAAAATTACTTCATTTTCTACCGAATCCTCTTCCTCAAGGTGAAGAAGTGCCTCGAGATCTGAGAGATCTTGGATGGATTCGGGAGAGTCTAGAGTGACACCCCCATAGGTGGTGATGTCATCGCAATCTAGGTTAAGAAATGAAGTAATTTCCTCCTCCATGCACACATCGATGATGTCGATGAAATTGCACGTGTCATCGGAGGCAGAGGTATGCTTCATCGCTTTCTCAATGGAGAAAGTGATTCGGTCATTCCCGACACCTAGACTAAGCTGTTGCTCAGCAACCAAGATGATGGCACTGGCGGTGTTTAGAAAGGGTCTCCCTAAGATGAGAGGGACATTTGGTTCTTCAGGGATATCTAGGATAACAAAATCAGCGGGAAAGATGAACCTATCTACCTTAACCAGAACGTTTTCTGCTATTCCTACTGGGTATTTAAGAGACAGGTCTGCTAATCTGACACGCATCCTAGTCGGCCTAAGGTCTGTTATTCCCAATTTAAGAAACAGGGACAAGGGCATCAAGCTAATGCTAGCTCCTAAATCAGCTAGCGCTTTACAGGGCGGTAAATTATCTATAAGACAAGGGATAATAAAACTCCCTGGGTCACCCTTCTTTGGAGGTATGTTTGGTTGGAGGATAGCTGAGCATTCATCGCTTAGTATTGCTGACGACACCTCCTCTGTATGCTCCTTGCTTGAGACCAAGTCCTTGATGAATTTCCCGTAATTCGGCATACCTGCTAACATGTCAACCAAAGGAACGTTAATACGCACCTGTTTAATCATCTCAACAAACTTACCATATTTTTCCTTAAGTTTTTCTTTCCTCAAACGTTGAGGAAAGGGGACCTTCGGTGTGTAAGAGTTTGTTGCATCTATTTTGGTGGACTTATGCGTCTCCTTTGGTTTTGCTTTTTCTTGCTCAGTTGGAATTTCAACCTTCCGCATAGCCTTCTCCTCTTCATCAACTGGAGTTTTCTCATTAACCTGTGTATCAAAAGAATCTTCATTAGTGTTTAATACAGGTGAACTTACCGTTTTACCACTCCTAGTGGTGATAGCTTTAATATTCTCGAATCCCCGTTTAGGATTATCTTGTGTACGGGGTGGTAAACTTCCTTGAGGACATTCTTGTAAAATTTCGGCCATCTTGCCCAAGTTTCTCTCTAAGCTTTGAATTGCTGCTTGCTGATTTCTGATGATCTGGTCTTGTTCCTCAGTTTTCTTGTCGTGCTTTTCCATAAATTTTTCAAGCATTAATTCCATTGAGGACTTGGATCCTTGACCTGCAGCATTCTCTCGAGGTGGTTGGTTCGTTTGGTTATCGCGTTGGAAACCAGGGGGGTTCGAGTTTCTCGGGGGGTAGTTATTGTTTTGGTTATTGTTGTTATAACCTCTGTTGTTATTGTATCCCTGATTGTTGTTGTTGTACCCCTGATTTCCTCCTTGATAATTACCTCGGTACCCATTGTTGATGTAATTCAGTTCTTCTTCTGCAGACATCATTGGTTGATGCTGCTGGCACTCTTTCGTGAGATGTGGCCCTTTGCATATATCACATCCAACCTGTATAGCATGTAAACAACTAGTTATTTTGTCTAATTTGCGTTCAAATACCTGTTGGCTATTCTTAAGTGCAGCCACTTCATCATGTTGTCGATCATCAACTGCCTTAACGGATGCATGATTCTGTCCGACTCGCCTGTCGGATGTCCATTACAAGCTGTGCATCGAGATGTCTTCGAGAAGTTGATACGCTTGAGTTGGGGTTTTGTACATGAATAGTCCGCCACTTGAAGAATCGAGGAGGGAACGAGATGTGTGATCTAATCCCCTGTAGAAAATATGTACTATGTTGTTCTTCTCCAAACCGTGGTTGGGACATTTCCGTAGTAAGCTTTTCAGTCTTTCCCAGGCCTCCGTTACCTTTTCACCTGACTCCTGCATAAAAGCTAAAATATCAGTTTTAAGTTTATCAGCCTTGGCTGGTGAAAAATAACGAGTAATAAAACGGCTTCGGAGTTCATCCCAAGTCGTAATAGAGCCTGGTTCTAATGATTTAACCCATTCTTTTGCATCCCCAGCTAAGCTGAAGGGAAACAATCTCAACCTCATGGCATCAATTGTTACATCTCGTTGTTTGAACAGTTCACAAATCTCTAGAAAGTTTTCGAGATGTCTATTGGGATCACTGCATAGTCTTCCGTCAAAGTTTAGATCCCGCACCATACTAATGAATTGCCATTTAATCTCAAAATTGATATTATTCAATTCAGGTACTAAGATAGATGGATTAGGGCCAGTTGGTGCTGTTTGCCTGGTGTTCCACATGGGTTGCTCTGGTGGCGGATCTGGTGGTACTTGATCGCCCATGTCGAAAATTGGGTTTTCGATAGATTGAAAGTTGATTGACTCTAGATATTGCGCTGCTAAAACTGCTCTACGTCGCTGGCGAAGAAGTCTCTCTGGTTCAGAAAACGGTGATAATGGATCTGAATCAGAGCTACGGGTCATACACCTGCAAAACTTAAAGCAAATCGTAAAAAACGCAACAGTTTAACAACTTCAATTTAACCAGACAAATAATAAAAACGATTAAAATAACTTGTTTAGAAATAGATCTCTAGACAAGGATCGATTAACCAATTAATTCTAAATTAATAATCTCGCAACTGTGACCCGGCAGCGGCGCCAAAAACTTGATGTGTAAAATCTAGTTATAAAATAATCACCTAAAATACACCTTTCCTAGATTACCACACTCTTAGGCAAGTATGACCTAATCGTGAGCAATATAGTTTAGGTAAGTAAATTCGGGTTTATTCGTCTCCACAGGGAACAATTAAGCTGATTATGTAATATAAAACTAATTAATTAAACTGAACGAATAATAGAAAAGGGTTTTCATTTGGGATATCTTTATTTGCAAACTGAATAATAAAACTAAAATTTAATATTTAAAATAAACAATTGATCGAAAATGACGAAGAAGTGTTTCAATATTAAGGAGTATATTCACTATGACTCGAATCCGTCTAGGTATAGGTTTGGTTTTAAAGTACCGATTTAATTCATGTTCTAGGAGTTTAAGGAACTAGATTTCTCTCAAAACCTTACAATGAATCTAATATGATCTCTAGGAATTTCTTCTCAAGAAATCTATTTAAATCCACACTCCTGCTTATTACTTCTAACTAGGCCCGGCTTTCCGAGACCTTCTAATCCTAGGAATTTCTTCTCTAAAGATCAGACTTTTAGTTTCACCTAGGTTATTGGTATCAAATCTCGGACCCCTATTTCTAGTGGGTCGCTGACTAGGTCAAAAGTATGAAAAGTCAGGGGAATTACTAGATCAATTCAATGTTGTCAATATTTAGCCAATCAATTAATAAACAGATTCAATAATGCAAAATTAGAGGTTTAACAAAAAGGTTCTTTGTTAAAAATATAAGTATTCAAACATTCATCATCAAATCCTAAGAATATCCAAACCTAAAACCCTAACTTCATCTAATCATAGCGAATATATGATGATTAGCACATAGACATGCTAAAAATTATCAAACAAACGTAAAGAAATATAAACATAAACATAATGATAATCAAAAGTGATAGAAAACCAATGTTTAAGCCTTGAAATCTTGATCTTGAGTGCTCCTTTGGTATTTTTCGGCTGCCTTTCGAAATTAGGTCAAAAAGTTCTGAATCAGATCTGCAAATTCGCTTAAATAGGGGTCAGATCGCACAAAATCGCGTCGCTAAGTGCCCGATAGCGTCGCTATTTTCGAATCCCGCCATTTTTCGCGCCGCTATCTAAAAGATAGCGGCGCTATCTCCTCTTTGTGACATCAAACAGCGACTCATTTTAGCGTTTTGGACTGAAATAGCGACGGAGATAGCGACTTAGATAGCGGCGCTATCCATAGATAGCGGCGCTATCTCTTGAATTTCTGCATTTCTTCATTTCTTGAATCGTTTTGACCCGTTTTTGTTACTTTTTCTTCTATAGCCTGAAAAACATAATGGAAACTACAATTTGAGTGATAACATCATATTCTAATCGATAAACACATATAAAAATAGGTATATTGGCAGATAAAAGTATGTATAAATCTGCCAATATCAGTCATGTGCATACTACACTGATTAGTGATGATTTGGAACAATTGAATCCAGATGATCTTGAGGAGATGGATCTTAAATGGCAGATGGCTATGCTGAGTCTAAGGACCAAAAGATTCTTAAAACGGACTGGTAGGACAAGTCTTAACTTCAACAAAGGTGACAAAGCTGGATTTGACAAAACTAAAGTCAAATGTTACAACTGTAACAACCTTGGTCACTTTGCAAAAGAATGTCCTCAGCCAGACAAAAGATCAAAATCAACTGCTCTTGTTTCACAACAAGGACAAGGATATGACTGGAGTTTCCAAGCAGAAGAGCACACTCAAAATCAAGCTCTCATGGCTTTTACTGACAACAAATATGAGGTAAAACCTAAACCTTGTACTTCTGAATGTATTAAAATTGTTAAAAATCTAGAAAAAGAAAACACTAAATTAAATGAAGATTTAGCAAAAGCAGTAAGAAGAAATCATGAATTTGATAACTGATCAAGAACATCAGATAAAGGTGTACCAGATGATAGATCAACGGATAAAGGAAGAATTACTTCAAGCTGTAGATGAGAAAGAATTTTATGAATTAAAAAATAAAGAATTAACAAGTAAATTAGAAGAATGTCAACTTGAAATTGAACAAAATAAATTAACAATTAAAAAGTTTGAAAGAAGTACTAAAATTCTTGATGAACTAACTAACAATCAAACTACAGACAAAGTTGTTCATGGGGTGGGATATCATGCTGTACCACCTCCATATAAATTCATTCCTCCACTTAAAAACAGTTCAGAAAGAATCATTATTGAATTAAAAACTGAAAATCAAACTGAATCACATAATGAAACATCTGAATCAAATGATTCTTCTGATGATGATCAATCAATTGAATTTACAATCACACCCTATCCAATTGAATCTCCAAAATCAACTGATACAAGTTTTCACACAGCACAAAGTCCAAATGAATCTCCTAAATATGATGCAGAAAATATACCCAAAATTCTAAAAAGGGGAAATCAAAGAAATAGGAATCAACTCTTAGAACAAAGAAAATTCATAAAGGTTAAAGATAATAAATTAAAATGTGTTATTTGTAACAAAGTAAATCATTTAGCAAAGTATTGTCACTTCAATCCAATAAACTGCAAGGAGTTAAGGGAATTTAAGAACTTTAAAGAAAAAGCAAGAACACAGAAATTAAAAGATACTACTGGCCCTTCAGTAAATAAAACAAAAACTCAAATTGCTGAAACACCAAGATTTGGAAGAAGTGCACCAAGGTTTGTGCATAACAGAAGAGTTGGAAGCCCAAAGAACAGCAATTATTTCAAGAACAATGGAAAATCAAATCAAAATAAACAATATTTTAAATTTTCCAACACCAGTAAAAACTTTAACAAATTTACTACTGGTGTTAACCCTAATTATAATGCTGTATGGTACCAGTACAAAAACACTACTGGTAAAAACCCTAATTACAAAAATACTACTGCTCCTAAACCAACTTTCAAATATACTACTGGTCTCAACCCTAAAAACACTACTGGTCATTCTAAACATGGTAAGTACCCAAATACTACTGGTCCATCAGTAGTAAAGTATTCAAAAGCTAAAAATCATGGGTATAAACCAAGATCAGTAGAAAATTCAAACACCAGTAACATTTTTAAAAGGGCAGTAGTAAAACTAAACAACAATAGTAAACAGGTATGGGCACCAAAGATGTTTAAATTTAAATCTCCAAAATCTTACTTCTCAAAGGATGAACCCAAGACACATAAAGCTTGGGTTCCCAAACTTAACTGATCCTTTACTCACTTGTGCAGAGCATTCAGATCCCAGAAAAAGGAAGAACATGGCATATTGATAGTGGATGCTCAAGACACATGACTGGAAATCTGCAAATTCTTAAAGATTTCAAGCTATTTGATGGAGGATATGTGGCCTTTGGTGAGAACCCAAAGGGAGGTAAGGTTACAGGTAAAGGTACTGTTACTAATGGCAAAATTACCTTTGATGATGTATTTTATGTAGCTGAGCTAAAATACAATCTAGTCAGTGTGTCTCAAGTTTGTGATAAAAAGAACAAAATTCTTTTCACAGTCATTGAGTGCATCATTTTTTCTCCTGACTTTATTTTAGATGAAAAATATGTTGTTTTAAGAACTCCGAGTAGAAACAATGTGTATTGCCAGGATATAGGGGGAGAACTCATTTCTTTAAATGAGGTCAACTGTTTTATATCCAAGGCAAACACCACTGAATCAGAACTATGTCATAGAAGGATGTGTCACACTAATTTCAAAAACATGAACAATCTAGTAAAAAGAAATTTGGTCATTGGACTACCTCAAAAACAATTCATGTGTGATCATCACTGTGTCGCATGCCTAAAAGGTAAACAACACAAGACTTCTCATAAGTCCAAAACTGTGAACTCTATTTCTGTTCCTTTACAGCTCTAACATATGGACCTATTTGGACCTACAAATGTAATGAGTATTGGAAAGAAACAATATTGTCTTGTTATTACTGATGACTTTTCCAGATATACAAGGGTTTTCTTTCTCAGGACAAAGGATGAAACAAGTGAACTCATCAAGAACTTAATTGTTAAACTGGAGAACACATCTGATCAAAAAGTTAAAGCCATAAGATGTGATAATGGCACAGAATTTAAAATGCTAACTTAATTAACTTTTGTGATCTTAAAGGTATTGACAGGCAATACAACTCACCTAGAACTCCACAACAAAATGGTGTAGCTGAAAGAAGAAATAGAACCATCATTGAAGCAGCAAGATCAATGTTAGCAGATTCAAAATTACCAATCACTTTTTGGGCTGAAGCTGTTAATACTGCCTGTTATGTTCAGAACAGAGTATTAATAGTGAAGTCACATTTTAAAACACCATATGAACTTTTTAATAAAAGAAAACCCTCTATATGTTTTTTAAAATCATTTGGTTGTCCTTGTACTATTCTGATTACAAGAGAACAAATTGGTAAGTTTGACTGCAAAGCTGATGATGGAATCTTTGTGGGATACTCTACTCAAAGCAAATCATACAGAGTATTCAACAAAAGACTAAGGATAATTGAAGAAAGCATCAATGTATCCTTTAATGAAAATGTTTCTAATGAACAAGGAAATGGTCCAGATTGGCTATTTAACATAGACAATCTAACCAAATCCTTTAATTCTAACATGGATTTAAATGCAGGAAATTCAAGTTGTCACTCTCAAAAGGAAGGAACATCATCTGTTAATACTGGTCAAGAAAAGATGAGATACATAGTAGTTAATACTGCTCCCATAATTAATACTGAGGACAGTAATAACTCAAATTCTGAAACCAGTAGTAACTCTGAGAATGAGGACAGTAGTAATTCAAATACAACTGGTACCAGCAATAGTACTGAAAATACTACTGGTCCTAGCAATAACCTAGATTCTCAAGATACTACTGATCTCAGTAACAACAACAATACTACTGATCTCAATGAAGGTAATAGCAATAGTAACTCTGACCAAGATGATGATGTACCAAACATCAATGACAATGAAGGATCACTAGAGGAACAACTGCCTGAGACAAATGAGTCCAATCTTGAAAATCAACTAGTATTTGATAAAGCTACAACCACAAGGACTCAGAAGAACCATCCATTAGACCTTGTTTTAAGTGATGTTAACTCACCACTACAAACAAGAAGCAAATTAAATAAAAGTTTAACTGCAAACATGTGTAACATAAGTTTAATTGCTAATGAATGTATGTTTGAGTGCTTTTTGTCTCAGGATGAACCAAAGAAAATCCAACAAGCAATGAAGGACTCAAACTGGATTGAGGCAATGCAATAAGAACTCCTTCAATTCAAGTTACAAGCTGTTTGGACACTTGTACCTCTACCCAAAGGAAAAAGAGCCATTGGAACAAGATGGATCTTTAGAAACAAGAAAGATGAAAGAGGTATAGTGATCAAGAACAAAGCCAGACTTGTAGCCCAAGGATACACTCAAGAAGAAGGAATAGACTATGATGAAGTATATGCTCCTATTGCTAGAATTGAAGCTATAAGAATATTTCTAGCATATGCTTCATTCAAAAAGTTCAAAGTCTATCAAATGGATGTAAAGAGTGCATTCCTATATGGGAAGATTGAAGAAGAGGTCTATGTCTGCCAACCTCCAGGTTTTGAAGATCCAAAACATGGTGATTATGTGTTCAAACTAGATAAAGCTCTATATGGCCTACATCAGGCACCAAGAGCATGGTATGATACATTATCATCATATCTATTGAAGAATAATTTTAAAAGAGGAGCCATTGACAAAACTTTGTTTACAAAGAAAGTCAAAGATGATATACTACTGGTACAAATCTATGTAGATGATATCATATTTGGTTCAACAAATGATGTATTATGCAAAGAATTTGAAGAACTGATGCAGATTAAATTCAAGATGAGTTCTATGGGTCCAATGAACTTCTTCCTTGGACTCCAAGTCAGTCAAAGAACAGATGGTATTTTGATAAATCAATCAAAATATGTCAAAGACATCTTGGAGAAGTTTGATTTGAAAGACTGCAAAAGTGCAAGTACACCAATGGAAACACACAAACACCTACATTCAGATGTTGAGGGGGAGGATGTAGATGAACACTTATATAGATCAATGATAGGTTCTTTGATGTACTTAACTGCATCAAGACCTGACATTATGTATAGTGTTTGTGTGTGTGCAAGATATCAAGCAAGACCTAAAGAACTACACTTGCAAGCTGTCAAAAGAATATTCAGATACTTGAAAGGCAAACCATCACTAGGTCTGTGGTATCCACATGATTTACCCTTTGAACTCATAGCCTACACAGATAGTGACTATGGAGGTGAATGTCAAGACAGAAAATCCACTACTGGTGGATGTCAATTCTTTGGATCAAGACTAGTGTCATGGCAATGTAAGAAGCAAACAAATGTATCAACATCAACTGCTGAAGCAGAGTATGTAGCTGCATCTGCCTGCTGTGCTCAAGTACTCTGGATTCAAAACCAGCTTCTAGACTTTGGTATCTCTATCCTTAAAACTCCTATCTTTATTGATAATCAAAGTGCTATTAGTATTGTGAACAATCCAGTAAAACACTCTAAAACTAAACACATTGAAATAAGATTTCATTTTATAAGAGATTGCAATGAAAAGAAATTAATCAAAGTAGTTAAAATCCATACTGATGATCAATTAGCAGATCTTTTTACAAAAGCATTTGATGTAGGAAGATTCAACTTCTTGGTTAGCAGTATTGGAATGATTTTGATAAATTAAAATCTCACTTAAAGTCATGTGTAAAGTTTTTGTTGTAAAAAGTTATTTATTTGTTTAAGTGTTTTACTACTGGTAGATCTGTATTACTGGTGTGTAGGAATGTGCACAAAATACTACTGGTAGGTCAATACTACTGGTGTGTATTAGGTTTACATAAATACTACTGGTAAGTCAGTACTACTGGTATTCACATATACTACTGGTCTTGCGTGTTAATGGTTACTACTGATGTCTTTAGTTACTACTGATGTCAAAATCCTTAGTCACTACTGATGTTAGTAGATACTACTGACGTTTTATTACTGGTATTTCATTTACTGCTGGTCTTTCAGAATCACAATTACCAAACTAACCCCCGTGAAAATAACCGTTATGTTATGATTCGAAGGGCATTTTAGTCGTTTTGCAGGCTAAATCGAAAGATATAAAAGGCGGCAGTCGATTAGTTTAGCATTATCTTCACTTCGATTTACTAAATCCTCTCGATAAACCCTAGCTTTCGATCAAAAACCCTTCATCAGTAACAAAATTCTTACGCTTTTCTCTAAAATCAACAACAATGGCAACTCTACAATCTCTAAATGTTCAAACCGATCTCAAATATTCAGAGTTCCACAACATGTGTGCGTTTCTACGCAATCCAGATGGTACAAAAGACTTTCGACCAATCGTACAATTCTTGAAGAACTCATATATCAAGTTTGCTCTAACTGTAAAACCGAAAGCATACCAACAGCACTTGGTGGATTTCTGGACCAATGCTGAACGAACAGAAGGTGCAACTGTACCTATGATAAAATCATCAGTGGATGGAAAGACAATCACGATCACTGAGCAATCCATTCGACACCATCTACAACTACACGATGATGCAGGTATGTTCACTCTTCCTAAGGAATTCATTGCTGAAATTTTAAATAAAATGGGATATGAGGGAAGACTCAACATAGTAACTTTTCAAAAGGGTCTTCTCTCCCCACAATGGAAATTTTTAGTACATACTATTCAGCACTGTATTTCTCCAAAACGAAGTACTTGGAATGAGTTTAATAAGGCAATAGCCTCTGCTGTTGTCTGTTTATGCACAGACCAAGTATTTAATTTTTCTTACATGATTTTTGAAGGTATGTTGGGAAATCTTAGTTCCACAAAGTTTTTAATGTATCCCAGATTTCTCCAACATATCATAAACTGTGAATTACAAAACTTGTCAACTCCCAAAAATATTTTTATCATTCCTGAGTTGAACAAGAAAGTTTTCTCTAATATGAGAAAACAATTTAAATTTTCGGGCAAGGAAACCCCTCTGTTTCCTAATATGATCAAAGATCAAACACTTATTGGAGAGGGTTCAATAATAGATACAACCCAAATTGAACCTCAACCCACTCCATCACCCCCAAATACAGCCCAAACACCACCCCAAATAGTCACTCAATCACCCACTAACATAGAAGTCCTGAATGTGTCCCAGGAACTTGAAATAAATCTGCAGAGTGCTACTCTTCACTCTGTGGAAGACCTACCAAACAAAACCCAAAATATTCCCACTACTTATAAAAGAAAGAAATCTTCTTTAAAGGATAACAGGGGACAAATCGAGTCACACCCCAGACTCAAAGAGTTGTCCTCCAAGGAGGAGAGAGGACATGAGGCGAGGGCTTTCACTACTGATGCCCCAAAGGTGGGTGCACAGGACAGTGAAAACATCTCTAAGACCCAGACCTCGGCAACTTTAAGTGATGACTCTTTTGAGGAATTACTTAAAGGACCCTGGTGCCAAGAAACCACAAGGGGGGGAATCTCTGCTTCTTCTAGGAAGAAGAGAATGTCTAAAAGACCCAATGAATCACCAAGAAATGATGATGGCAGATCTGTGGAATTGATGGAAAGGATGGAAAACCTTCAAACCAATGTACCTGTTAGTGAGCCCGATGATCTTGCTAGATGGAGTGAGGGCAGTATTAAAACCAAATAATTGATGGATAAAGTGGATTCTCTTGAATCTACTGTACAAGATTGCCTTAAGTATCTAACAAATCAGGGAAAAACCATTGCAGCTATGAAAAGACATGTCAATACCATCCACAAAAGAATGAGATTATATGAACACAGGCGTCATCAACAAACAAAAATTATCAGAAGATTGAAAAAGAAGG
Source organism: Calendula officinalis (assembly GCA_963853835.1). Lineage (NCBI taxonomy): Eukaryota > Viridiplantae > Streptophyta > Magnoliopsida > Asterales > Asteraceae > Calendula > Calendula officinalis. The sequence goes on from OY970835.1 coordinate 1,956,891, forward strand.
TTGATGATAGTGAGGCTCCTCCAGTTGAGCTCACTAAGGGGGAGAAGGATAACATTCAAACAATGATTGATGAATCAATTGCAGCAGCAGCATCCTCTCTCCTAAATCTAAAAGAAACAACTGTTGATGAAGACCAAGAAAAGATGGTTTTTGATGATGAGCCAATGACTACTGCTCCCATGAAAGAACAAACTGAAAAAGAAACATCAGTAGTAACTCCTACTACTGATATAATAGCAGTAATAAGTCAAGAAGAGGAAGTAAAAGCAACAAATACTACTAATGCCCTATCAGTAGTAACTCCTGAAGTCCCACCAGTAGTAACTACTTTGGTTACTACTGAAGAGGAAGAACTGCAACTTCCTGAGCTAATTGAAAGAGATAAACATGTCATCATCTCCAAACCACCAACACCTGATCAACCACTTATCATACCTGACATTGATGATAATGTGAACTGGTTTGAGGTAGATGAATGTACACTTCCTCCACATCCCAAGATACTACCAGAAGACCAACTTAAACTGTTTTATCCAAAACTACTACTTCATGGTATCCCTGATATGAAATACATTCCACCTCCACCATCTGCTTGCATTGGAAAAGGAAAAGAAGTTTATGATGATGATTATCCAAACAGAGCATTAGGTCACCACATGGTGAACAAGATTAATCATGTCAGATCAGAAAAGCAATCTAGATGGAGAATAAAACATAGGAATTTTTTGGAGAAAGTGGAGATGTATCAAGCACTTGAGGAAAATAAAAAGAAGGTTCAAAGTGCAATTCCTGTTCAAATACCTGCTCAAATTAAAGACATTCAGATAGAAGCTCAAGAAGCAGAATTCAAGAAGATAAGAAAAGTTGAAGAAGAACATATACAATGCCTTGAAGAATTAGTTTCTGAATGCAAAAGAACAAAAAGTGAGCTAACTAATGATGTATTTGAACAGAAGACAAACATGATTGATTATCTAAAAACAAAAGGGCATAGTGCAAAATCCTTTGGCAGAATGAAGATGATGACTATAATTGAAAAATACTGTGCTGCCAAGAAGAAGGATTTGGCTGAACAAGAAGAAAAAGAAGCAAAGAAAACTAAAGCCCTAATCCCAATCAGTCCAACATTATTCAAAGCTGGTAGTATATCAACTACTGGTGATACTTCAACTCCCCAGTCAAAGAAAAGAAAAGCAGTTACTCAAGAACAAAACACTCAAAAGAAGTCAAAAACACAAATCATACATGTTCTTGAAATGCCTGTTGCTCCCTTGCAGAACAACCCAATTATCAATTGGAGGGTTATGCAGAATAATGTGATAGAGATTATAAGGGAAGATAAAATTGTGCAGAGATTTACTGGATGGTTACCTTTGATCATGTCCTGTTCAAGAAGTGATGTCATTAAACTACTGATCATTGGAAAACCAAGAATGTCAAAGAAATCATGGAAAGATTCTGGTGCTGGATACTTGACAAGAATGATAGATGCTGCATTTTATCCAGACAACTATCCAGAACAGTTTACAGATTCAGGAAATCTCTATCATTGGAATGTGATTCCAACTGCACAAATATACTTCTTTGAAAAATCTGGCAAAGTCTGTGAGCTATATTTGTATGAAAAAGAATATCCTCATTCTGAGAAGACTATGTATCAGATATTCACAAACACAATGATGAAGCCGTATGATGCTGTTATGTTCCAAAACAAATTGAATTATTTCACAAAGAGGAACAGCAAATACATTATTGAACAAAGACATCAACAGAATCAAAGGACATTAGAGAAGAGAAAGAAAGAAGAAGATGAACAAAAGAAACTTATGTGATTGAAAGAGAATCAATAAGTTTAGGGGGAGATTGTTGGAACAAAATCACAGATCAACTTGATACTGATGCTGCAGTTAGTACTGATCATACTTAGTACTGATGGGGCAGAAACATATTACTGATGAAGTTGATACTGGTGAAGACTATAACTTAGTCGCTACTGATCAAGGCTTATTGAAGATACTACTGATCAATAGTAGTTACTACTGACGACGTATCTGGACTTACTACTGGTCACCAAAGTTACTACTGACGTTACTTATTTACTACTGGTGATTGCAGAGTACTACTGATGAGCGTATATGGAACATATCGAGTCCGAGATCTTCGTAAAGATAGTTATAGCATGTAATTCAATGTATATCTTTATATTTTGAATGTAAATCAAGTCCTAGAATAACTAGGGTAAATAGTTTAGCTTCAAGGACTATTATAAATAGTTCCTTACGAATTGTAAACGTACGTGTGTATTGTTAACTCGATAATATACATTGAAGCTTTTTGTGAAACTGTGTTCTTAATATTTTCGTTTATTATTTACAGTTCATTGTTCTTAATATATTGATATAGTGTTGATCCGCTGCAACTTCTATAATCAATTAGATATACAGTGTTTATTAACTTCTTCATAGTTAATCGATCCTGACAAATTATATTTATATCAAAAAGGGAACATAAAGGAAAAGGGATTAATCACTTTACAAGACGGCATAAATGTCATGAAGTTCCTTTAAGATTCGTTAAAATGTATAATCATTACTAGTAACAACTCCACTCTACCCCATACTCCAATTTCTTTTTATGCTTATGTCTACAACATATTTTAAGATAAGATGATATTACTTACTATTTATATCTTCTTAGTATTTTGATCAATATACGTGTTTAAATCAAATTATGAGATTATGAAAGAGAAGTATTGGATTTTAAATGTCAATCGTTTTATGAGTACAAGGATGAAGTAGAAAGATTAAGTATGAAGCAATACAATTTCTTATATTTAGAAGATAAGATGGAGAAAATGACACACGAGAAATGATAACGTCAACAATATAATTAATTGACAAGTGTTAAAAATCTCAATTGAAATTAAGAGTAAATTACATGAATGGTCCTTTAGGTTTATAGCAAATTTCACCAATGGTCCTTTAGTTTTAAAAATTACACCGATGATCCTTATTTTTGAAAGGTTTTTCACCGATGGTCCTTTACGAAAAAGTCCGTCTATTTTTTAAGTTAACTAACATCACATGTGATGCACATGAGGGTATTTTAGTCAATTTATCTTTCCCCTTCTCAATTAAATTACACGGATGGTCCTTTAAGTTTATAACAAATTTCACCAATGGTCCTTTAGGAAGACAAATTGACCAAAATACCCCCATGTGCATCACATGTGATGTTAGTTAACTTGAAAAATAGACGGACTTTTTCGTAAAGGACCATCGGTGAAAAACCTTTCAAAAATAAGGACCAGCGGTGTAATTTTTGAAACTAAAGGACCATTGGTGAAATTCGCAATAAACCTAAAGGACCATTCATGTAATTTACTCTGAAATTAATGTTTTATTTATATATATAAATCGATTGTTTAAACTGCTACATTTGATGTACATATCGGACATGCTTTACGTTTTCTTTGGAAGTTTGGAGCACCATTTGTCAAACTGTAAAAGGTCATATGAAAATGGACTTTTACGAAATAAAGTTTGTTTCGATTTCAAGTACAATTGCTCGAATAAAGTAAAGGTGAAAAATTTAGAACAAATGAGTTTGGGCGTTGGTGACGGTCAAATATATTCATAAATGGCGTACGAAATCTCTCAATACGGAGTGGAAAAGTCATTTTGACACGATGAGGGAAACGTATTTACTCTTGAATTATAATAAATCTATGATATTTTTAATACTATTTGAAAAAGCAAATGATAGAACTAACTTAAGCGTTCAAAATGATCTCTTAGAGGTTTATAAATTCGATAATTTATCTAGATAAATATTTACTGTATGATAATGAGCAGGTTTGAAAATGAGCACAATAAGAATTAAATAACATACATTACAAGCAAAATCTATTAAGAGATCCTATATTTTGTAATGAAAAAAAGTAAATACATAGCACCCTATCTCATGAAGTATTCATATATTTATTTAATAAAGTGTACAATTTTCTTTTTGTACTGATAGTGTTTAATGATAATTCGAACACAAAACAACAATACAAACATCATAATGAAATACTACGTAATACAATCACACCATCCTCTTGTCCATTTCATGATACATGCTATTTGTCTAATAAAAGGTGTATCCTCACAGATTTTGAAAGTATATAATCAGATAATCAACGGTTATAAACACATGATTTTAAAAAATAGTATTTATATTTTATTATGATACTTGAAATCACAATAATCAGATAATCAATTTTTTTAATTTTGATCAATCTGATTATTTGTTTAGTTAATACGTAAAATTTAAATAATGGGTTTTTAAAACACAATAATCAACTCTTACATGCTTTTTCAGAACTTCGTTTCGAATGCCCCGAGACATAAGTAATTGATTTCTTTAGACTTTTGTCAATTATCCATTTTAGATTATTTACGTTTTAAAAAACGCAATAAACAAATAATCTGTTTCAAATCACAACACTACTAGAAAAAGGCTCATGTTCCTATAAATTTTGTCCTAAGGATTTATTCTCTCGCAAATTCCTACACATTTCCGAGGGATTTCCTAGGAAATTCGAATAATAAATTCCCTCGGAAACCCCTCGGAAGTTCCGAGGGATTTCCTAGGAAATTCGAATAAACAAATTTCCTCGGAATCCCCTTGCAAGTTCCGAGGGAATACCTAGCAAATTTAAAATACTTTAGTTTAAATTGCTTCTCCTAGAAAATCCCTCGGAAAAATTCCTAGGGATTTCCTAGCAAATTTAAAACACTTAATTTGAATTGCTTCTCCTAGTAAATCCCTCGGAAATTTAGACGATTCTGAGACGATGTTTGTTGTTTAAACTTATATTGGATAGTTTTAAGACTTATGTTTATTGTGTATTAAGTATTGGTATTTGTATTTTATTTTTTATGCGTTTTGAGCAAAAAAAAATCTGGATATGTTAATGCTGTTTTTCCTTTTTTTTATAGCTTAAATTTTCCTAGGAAATGTTGTAAAATAGATTCCCTAGGAAATCCCTAGCAAATAATTCCCTGGGAAATCCCTAGGAAACAGTTTTCTCGGAAATCCCTAGGAAACAGTTTCCTCGGAAATCCCTAGGAAACAATTCCCCTCGGAAATTCCTCGGAAGTAATTTCCCTCGGAAATCCCTTGGAAATGTTACGCGGGGCGACTTTCTAGCAAATTCCTCGGTATTTCCTACAAAAGTTGTTTCCTCAGAATTCTCTTGGAAGCTTCCTCGGAATTCCCTCGGAAAGTTTTTCCGGCCAACACTTTTCCGAGGGATGTAATTTCCTCGGAAATCCCTCGGAAACAGCCGTTTGCTAGAGATTTCCGAGGTATTTCCTCCTAGGAACAGGAGTCTTTTTCTAGTAGTGCAATATCAAATATATGCCCCTTAGTACGTACCACTTGGTATGCTAGTATGGGCTAACATATAAACATGCAAAACCATATGATAAGGTACGTACCATGCTAAATTTAGCAACTCGGTTTTCAAATTAATCAATAAAAATTTTTGACTTCTTTAAAAAAAGTAACAAACTATTCACATGTTTAACAAAAGGGTTTTCGTGTCATATTCGACATTTCAAAATTTTGACTTATTAAAAAGTAATTAAATTCTAGCAATTTTAATTGATCTATCACATATGCGCTTCTAATTTTCAGAAAGCGATAGATTTGCTTTCTATTTTATGGACTTGTGGTAATTTTATAGAAAAAGAATTGAATCATGTGTTTGTTAGATGTGATTTTGCTTCTCAGCTTTTAAAAATAATTTTTCGGTGGATTGATATTTTAAAACCGGATTTTTATTTTGTTGGTGATATATATTGTGGATTGGATTGGCTCGATGCGGTGTACTCTTAATCGTAAAAGGGTGGTGGAAGCTATTATCTTAACGATGAATATCGCCGGCCATCCGTCACTGTGGAACACATCCCTCCCCTTATGTCCAACCACGATCGTGACGATCGATGAAGGTCGCCGTGTGTTGTGCTTTGATGACTTGTACTCATGCATGGTAAGTGGTGCATGTATAAATAAAATTAATTTTAATATTTTATTTGTAGGATTGGTCACTGCTATGTGAGTTTAGTCAGAATTTATCGTGAGTTTTGTCGGAAGAGAAAAAACTAATATAATCTTAAAATCATTCATATATTAAAATTAGCTTTAAAGGTAATCCATGTACATATATTTTTTTCTCTCAATTATACGAAACCCGAACAAATTTATGTCGAAGAATTATACAATGGCAATAACAAGCTAATTATAACAAATTAGAATCATGCAAACAATAATTCAAATGAGTAATACCAAATTTTCCATTCTTTTATGTGCATTTTTGTTTTGCCACAAAGTGATTTAGAAGGATAGAACTAATATTTAATACTAAAATATGTATTCGTTTTATTTAAATACTGTTAAATTAAGGTTCCCTTTTTTATAAATGAATATTTTCAGCATTAATATAGTAGGATTTAATTTTATCTTTTTTTTTTAAACTACAAATAATACAACGGAAATCTAATCTCATTTTTCCAAAAGAAGTTGTAATTTTAATGACATTCACATATATTATCTGTTAAAAAAGATTACACCGATAATAAACATTGAAGTTTTTTTTCTTTTATATAAAAATAATATTTGTAAGGCTAACATTACACATTAGAGATTCGTTCAGAAAGTCTGGTGTATTTATTGGTTTGTCTCCTTTTTTTGACTTTCAAAATATACACATGTATGATGTACTCAAGCTATGTCATTTTATTTTTCCTACCATTGACACGTTATTTGGTGGAATATACCATTGAATAAAACTTCCAAACATTAAAATGTGAATTCATACCATTAACATGAAGTACAGTACAGTACATTTCATTGCATTTCCCCCTAATACTTTTATGATGTCAAACAGTTATATTATAAAATCACACACTATACAATGCAAAATTATATTTCCAGACATATCGAATTCCAAATCAGATACATAAACCATACATGTATCCCATTAATTACTCATTATTTATAACCATCTTTATTGTATTTCACCTTCCAAACTATCTCAAAATCCATGTATTTAACAACTTTTATTCATTCATATTCCATAGTCTATTATTTATTCCTTATAGTATATTATACCCCTTATTTTTGTACTTTAATAGAAAGAATTACATTTAAAAACAGATTGATTACACATTGTGCTCCATTTAATGGAGGTTTAGGTACATAACACTAGCAGTTGTTTTTTACATTATAAATAGCTCAAGAATTTAAAGCATCAAGCAAGAAATACATAAAATAAATAAGAGCATCCCCAATGGTTAATCTCACAATGACTTATTATCTTTGCCACATCAACTTTCCGCTAACAAAGAACCTATGTATAAAAAGCATCTCCAATGGTTAACCTTTTAAAAAGCTTTTTCTTATTAATATTACTAGTTTACCTTTATGTATCTCAAATGTTTTATAAATACCCATCATATATAATTTGACAATTTTTATACCATTTTATAAAATTTAACATACCCAAAAACAAAACTAATCATCATACTTGTTCTTTATAAAAAATATTGAAATACGATAAAATTATCATTTATAGTTATAAAAATAATAAAGGATTCACATATAAATTTATGTAGGGTTTAAAATGTAAAATTAGTAAATATAGAGACTAAATAAATCAAACATTAAAAGTTGATTAAGAGGTTATGGTAGAATAAGTCATTGGAATACGCTTTTAAAAAAGCTCTTCACTCCAAGAGAAAATAATCATTCAAAAGCTTATTGTAATAGTAATAAGCTTTACAAAAAGCTTCCATTTGAGATGCTCTAAATAAATTCCGAAATATAATTATTAGATAATAAAATAATACATCATCTCCTCCATTTCTCTTTCCTCTCTCTAGAACCCTTTCTCTCTCTATCTTTGAACCATTTCACATTCATTCTTTGCTTCCCCTTTAAATCACGAGATCCCCATCTTTTTTCCTTTTTTTTCTTCTCTCTTTGCTCTATGTTTCTTTGCGTTGTAATCCGTCGGTGGTTGTATTTTTAATTTCAATATTCAACCACATTCGTTGCTAAAATTTGTGGGTATAAGCTAAAGTTTGAAGCTTTAATCTCTTTCTTATCGATTGACGCAAAAATCAAGATTTCTTGAAATGTCGCCGGCTGGTAAACCGGCACCGGAGATAGGGTTCGATACACTCTCCGATCGTCTCCGGAAGTCACTTACTTGCGACGGCGATAATACCAATAAACCAGATTTTCGGGAACTTAATTTGGGTTCTGGTTCCAGGTCGGGTTCTGGTTCGGGTTCACCCATTTCGACTTTACGGGCAGGAAATGGACCGGCGGTCAGTAGCAGCTCTAGCTCATCCGGGTCGGTTTCGGGTCGGACTGGAAAAGGACTTCAGGTGGGTACCGGTACTCGAAAGTCTGACTCCGGCGGGACTAACGATAACCACTCCGGTGAGCTGTCGGTTGATAGTTCTCCGACGTTTTCCGTTGGTGGTTCTCGGGGAGTCAAATCGGGTCATACCCGGTCCAATTCCGGTAATGTACCAATCTTTTCCGGTGGGAGTTCCGCTACTTCACCGCCGGTGAATGTACTTCCGACCGGCAATATTTGTCCGCCTGGGAGGGTACTCAAAACGGGTATGATGTCAAATCGGAGCTCCAAACCCGACGTTTTAAGTTTAGGCACCGGTAATTACGGTCACGGCAGCATAATGCGTGCCGGTGCCGGTTCCGTTTCCGGCAACAAAACCCCCATCGCCGGCGGTAAAGGAGAAACGCATATTCCGGCGACGCCAAATTCAAAAAGATCGTCAATGGATCCAGAAGATTTGAAGAAATTAGGGAATGAAGAGTACAAAAAGGGACACTTTTTAGAAGCATTGAGTTTTTACGATCGAGCAATCGCATTATCACCTGCGAATGCAGCCTACCATTGTAACCGTGCAGCCGCATTGATGTGTATGAAAAGGTTGACCGAAGCAGTCAAAGAATGTGATGAAGCTATTAAATTGGATTCTGGATATATTAGAGCTCACCATCGTTTAGGATCTCTTCTTATTAGGTGATCTCTTCTTATTTATTTTTCTTCTTATTTTTATCATAAATTTCAAGAAATCTTGAAAAAAACCTAAAATATATAAAAAAGTTGCAATTTTTATACTTTGTCATCATAATTTTTCAAGAAATCTTGAAAAAATAAAGATTTAATTAGGAATAAATCATAATCTTTTATATCCACTTAAATTATAAGCTTCCTTTAGGGTTAGTTACTTAGTGGACAAATTATTGATCTTGATCATGTGACAAGAAAAATACTTGGCTTACAATGTTGCTTTAGATCTTGGTTTTTAGCATTTCAATTATTGTTTCAACTTGTGGGTATTGTTATGATGCTATTCTTGATCATGATCGGATATTAAAACCGATACAAAAAAATAGTTCAATTATATAAATTCTCGAATTCTAATTTCATATAAATATTGGCAGTTTAGGACAGGTTGAAAATGCAAGAAAACACCTTTATTTCCCGGGTCACCAACCCGACCCAAATGAGGTCCAAAAGTTACAATTAGTGGAAAAACACTTAAATAAATGTACCAATTTTAGAAGGGTTCGAGATTGGGCTGCTACGTTACGGGAAAGTGAAGCCGCAATCTCGTGTGGAGCAGACGCGTGTCCTGAGGTAAAACGAATTAATTTTAAAATAAAAATATGAAATAATTTGCATTATTTATATTTGTTGATATTATATTTTTAGCTATTTGCGTGCAAAGCCGAAGCGTTATTGAAGCTACATAAATTAGACGATGCAGATGTGATAATTTCAAATTTGCCAAAATTTGAGGCGTATGATAACTTATCGTGTTCTTCGCAAGTGAAGTTTTTTGGGATACTTCCGGAAGCGTATGTTTTGTTTGTTCATGCTCAAATTGACACGTCATTAGGAAGGTGAGTTTGTGTTTTTTTACATTAAAAATTTAAAAATGTGTTTAGTTGTGAAAAATTTTCTTTAATTTTTTCGTACCATTTTTCTGCCGACTATTTATTTTGTCACATTGGAATCGATTTAAAAATGACTTTTTAGAGTAAATTATATAGATGGTCAAAATACAAAAAAAATTCTCATATTTAAGAATGATTCGTGTACTTTTTAAAATTTATAGACTAAATACATTTTTTTTTGGCAAACTATATAAACACAAAGGTGTAATTTACTTTTTTTAGAAACAATTACATGATTAAAAAATGATTTTCTTTTTTCTTTCTTTTTTCATTTTTTAAGGTTTGAGAATGCGGTAACTTCGATTGAAAAATCCAGACAAATTGATCCAAGAAACGCTGACGTGGCGGTTTTGGGTCAAACCGTAAGATCGTTATGTCGATCTCGAACTCGAGGAAATGATTTATTTAAATCAGAAAGATTTACAGAAGCTTGTTCGGCTTATGGTGAAGGATTAAGACTCGATCCATCAAATCCGATTCTTTATTGCAATCGAGCTGCTTGTTGGTTTAAACTTTTGCAATTTGAAAGATCTCTTGATGATTGTAATCAAGCCCTTATAATTCATCCAAATTACACAAAGGCCCTTCTTAGAAGAGCGGCTACTTATAGCAAGGTATGTAGCAAGAGATTATAAAGTTTTTTAAGAAAAGAGCTCCATATAATAAGGGCTTTGAATTTTATTTTATTTCTTTTAATTGGCTAAAATATATTTTAGTATTCTTAACTTGACTAACTAGGCTTTTTTAAAGGTTTTTACAACCTTGAACTATTAAATGTTCAATATGATACCCTGAACTTGACAAAATCGATTTATTACTCTGACTCATTAATTTGATCACATTTTCTTACCTGACTTACTTTCGGTGAAACTTTTGACGGACTAAAAAATAGGCGTTCATCTCAATATGTTGATATTAAAAGCAAATCAGTGAGAAAACACGACCAAATTAGTGAGTCAGTGTACTAAATCGACCATTTTGTCAAGTTAATGGTACCATGTTGCACATTTAAATAATTAGGGTAGTAGAAGACCTAGTCAGCCAAGTTTAGGTACTAAAATGTATTTTGGCCTTTTTAATTTTTGCATTGCAGCTTGAAAGGTGGGCTGAATCGGTACGAGATTATGAAGTTTTAAGAAAAGAGCTCCCGAATAATAACGGTATAGCCGAATCTTTATTTCATGCTCAAGTTGCATTAAAAAAATCTCGAGGGGAAGAAGTGTATAATATGAAATTTGGTGGCGAAGTTGAATTGATTAATAATCTTGCACAATTTAAAGCTGCAATCACTTCAACTGGTTTGTTCTTTATTTTAATTTGTTTTTTTATTTCACACAAAAATAAGTTTTTTTTTTGTTTTTTTTTTATATTTTGTTAAAGTTTTGAACTTTTTAATAATTTGGTACAATTGAATTGCAGGAGCTTCCGTTGTTCTTTTCAAAACAACATCTGACCTACAATGCAAGCAAATATCACCGTTTCTTGATACATTATGTACCCGATACCCGTCTATAAATTTTCTCAAGGTATATAAACTATATTTTGTAATATTAAGAAATTTAGTTTGTTGACTTTTGTTTAATGGTTTGAAAAAAAAAAAGGTTTTTTTTTACCTTTTTATTTAATCCTGATCCTATACAAAAAACCATCTTTTTATATTTAATGGACCGTAAAGGAAAAATAAAATAATGGGTATTTTTCTAAAATAAAAGAAGACTTGGAAAATATTAAAAAGTTTTAATTTTTTTTTGTTCAATGATTATTATTCTTTCAAATAAAAGGTTGATATTGAAGAAAGCCGAACAATTGCAAGTGTTGAGAATGTAAGAATTGTACCAACAATAAAGATTTATAAAAAAGGAAACCGAATGAAGGAAATGGTGTGCCCGTGTCGAGAAGTGTTGGAATCTTCTGTTCGCCATTACAGCTTCTAAAGGAACACCATCATTTATCGATTAACAAAGGGCAAAATGGTAATTTCCTCTACCCGATGGAGGACGAAACGGTACCCAAATTTACCTTGTGACATGAACATCTCCTGCTACATGAAAACACAATAATTTCATCACTAAGACCCAAGTTTTCAAAGCCAATGCCAGTGGGAAACAGAGAGGGTTAGTTTAGTCATTTTACATTAACCTTTGCATTTTGTTAAAACTTAAAATTTCCATTTATTCACCCCAACCCCACCCCCACCTCATTATTTTTCTACATAAAAATGTTAGGTTGTTTAGTATGATTCCCATTTTACCCCTTGATCATAAGCCTATCATCCCCTTATGTATGGTTTCTTCTTCCATTTGAGATACCAATGTAATTACAAGTGGGCTTCAATGGCTTCTTCTAGATGTGGATTTATAGCATGTATGTATATATATGTGAAGATGAAGATATATACAAAAAGAAGAAAAAAGAGAAATTTTGGAGGAAGAATTTGGATGGTAGGCCTTTAGGTGTATTTGATTAGGTAATATACTTTGGGGGTTTTCTTTTTGTTAAAACATTTCATCAATAAAAATTTCATCTTTTTATTTTATTTTATAATTTCTTTCATTATTATGTCATGTATTCACTGCATATGATACTTGAAATGTAAAGGGTAAAATGGTAAACTTCGATTTTGTTATTCTCTTATTTGATGGTTTTTATGCTCAATGCACTTAGACCCGTTGCAAATGACAATTTTTATAATATGTGAGGTCTAAAAATATTAAAGTTAATAGGATATATATATATATATATATATATATATATATATATATATATATATATATATATCATTGACAATAAATTGAAGTTTTATCACTATTGGAAGAGGTGTTATAATATTAATTTTATTGTTATGTTATATGTGATGATGGTTTTTATGTATATGATGAATACGTGGAGTGTAAGATTGTAAAAGAGTAAAGGGTAAATCTACATTACATCTAGTCTACCTGCCATTAGATTTAAATCTACGTGCTTTGGTCAAAGGGTGAAAAGGTAAAAAGATTGTGGTAAATTTGAGGGTTAAAAAGTCAAAGAAAAGGGTATATTGACCAGATTTTATTTATAAAAACAAGACATGTGAAGGGCACTAAAGAATAAGGGTGTTAAAGACATGTGAAGGCAATGTGAATTGAATGGGCAAAACCACTTAAAGAAAACCATGGCCTCCACCATTTACACCATCCATTAAATACTGCCCTTTTATTTTAAGATTCTTGATGGGTGTTGGTCCCCATTTTCATGTTTTTTGTTTTTACATTTCTAGGGTTCTCATTCATTTAATTATTGTTATTAATAAAATAAGGATTTAGATAATATTTATAACACATAACTAAGTATTTAAAACAATTCTAGCCAATAAACTACGAGTTAAATTAATTAACTACCATCGACGGGTAAAAGGAAATGTGATCACTATTATAAATCATAGTACTTGACACAAATCATTATAGCTAAAAAAGGGCATTAAAATGCGTATAATTGTGAAATTCGAGCACCATGATTGACATTTTATTACTTACGTTAGGTAGAACATATCATCTTTCTTGCGATTTCAACGGTAAAGTTTATTGTCTCCATTCCATTTCCCTTAATTGGGATGTTTAATTTGAAAGGATTTGCCAAAATACATTGACTTTATGAAGATTATATTCCTATTTCGTCACATCCTTACCCTTATTCTGAATAGCCGACCAAAAAAGTTTTGAAATGCAAATATGCCATTACAACATATATATATAATAATATATTATTAAAACGAAAGTATTGCTAGTTTTTCGGTTTTTTCAATATTTTCGGTTCCAGAACCGAATTTGATAATTTCGAGTCTAACTTAAGATGTAATTTATGTTGGCGATATAGTTTTCGGTTCTAAACACGAAATAACTGGACTGAACTGGACTTGGATTTATTATTTCGGTTCGGTTATCAGTTACAGTTTTTTGTATTTTCCGATTTTAGTTTCTCAAATCCGGTTCAGTTCAATTTTGATTTGAACTAATCACTAATTAGAATCGGATGACTAGTATCCGCGGAATTAAAGGAGTTTGAATGGATTTGACAATAGAAGTCAAGGTAGAGGACCACATGTTTTAAAGGGAACTCAATTGTTAGTTGTCAGATACATAAATGATTTAAGTAGGGGGGCTAGACCTAGTGTCGTACAAACTTAAAGGGGCTAAACATAACTGTTGACCATACTTTAAGGGGGTAAACTATCATATTTACCAGACTATATCCTATGAGGTGTCGGCTCATATTTGGTACGCTACAGCTCCCGAAAGGTGTAAACCCCAAAACGGCCCCGTTCTTATTCACAAATGGAGTATAAAATTTTATATTTGTTAAGATTGTACCCATTTTCATGGTTTTTTAGTTTTTTACACAAACAAATTATATATAAATGAAGTCGATATTAATTTTGTAAAAACAATAATTAATTTTGTTAAAACGTTTGGAGTTTTTTCTCAATCATTTGCCTAAAAAATATAACAGGATGGCTAGAGAAGTCTCGTTGGACCCGATAGTGTGTCCTTTTTGCAACAATGAAAAAGAATCTATAGTTTAACTTGTCAGTTTGTTGTGTCCGTTTTTAGATATTCCCTTAACTATGTGGTATATGTTTACACGTTTTTAGATCTTTCCTTAGCTATCTGGTATATATTTACACGATGTGGAATTGAATTGTGACCTCTAAATTATAACAAAAGCGGCTGAAATTGAAGTAAACGTAAAAATGTAAAATAACACTCGACCAATTGGATGACATGTATTAAAAAAATTATTTTACCACCTCTGATCTGTTAGACAGCTGTTAATCGATAACATCTCAGTGGGATCTCAGACCTAGAAATAATCGCGGTTGAAAATCTCGTGGTAAATATCGGAGCCAAGAATATCGCCGAGATTTGACTGAGATTTGGCAGAGATGGCCGAGATTTGGTCAAGATGAAGTGAAAGCTTAAACAAATAATTAAAGAGTTGTCTAAACCTTCCCAATATATCAATTATAAAAAAAATAATTTACTTATGTTTATTATCTAATGATGATGTTTTATGCCATGTTTTTTGTTTAATTTATTATAATTTTAATTATATTTAATATATATTTAATATAAAAAAACCAATATCCCACTGATGTCTCACCACCATAAACGCTATTTCAAATATCGATCTTTAACTAATATTTGATTTTTGACCGAAATAACTGCATAGTTTCTTTATAATAATAATAATCATATACAAGGACATTGCCTAAAGCGTAACATTTCTAAAAGTGGATAACTTTGGTATACAAAAAACGAAACTACTGTGAAAGTATATTGCAATATATATTTCATAACCTTTATAATTTTAGATAGATATATGTAAAACATAAATTATTAATAGGAAAATGCTAATAGTGCTCTTAGGACAATGATTAAGGGAAAAAATGAAGTTTTAATTTATTGTAAATTAACCATAAAAAATAACCACCTCTGAATTTCATAAACATCTCAAGGTAGTTATACTTCAAGACTTGTACATTCGTACCCTTAACCATTGCCTAAGGACACTTGTTAACAAAACCCTTATTAATAATAGCAAAAGAGAATATGACAAAAGGTGTTGATAAAAAATCGTAAAATAAAACAGTTGTGAAAGTATGTTGCTATATTTGTCCTAATCTTTATAAACTTTCACTAAAATACAAGTGATATTTGGTTTACCATTTTACACAAACAGTTGTAGGTTAAAAGCAGTGAACAAACAGTAATCAAGAACTAGAAACGGTGAAATTCGTATTTTTATTTGCATTAATCACCAAACAAAAAAAAAAAATCAACTTCCTAAATTAATAAAAAAAAAATGTAGAAACAAAAACAAGCCGGGATCATAAAATCTGCAGGCATGCCATAAACATCCCATTTTCCGGGCATTTTACAACAAAAACAAACGAAAAAAACAACTAAATGCGATTCTCATATTACCACTTTAGAAATTTAGCTTACAAATACAATACCAAACGCCACCCTTCAAAAGTTACTGCATTAAATAAATTAAAAAATTAATTTAACAATGAAACGAATTATTAATTGCTAAATTATTTATAATTTAGAATTATTATTTATTACTAACCTCTGCATCTTCTCCAGATTTGGTGATCTCCATCTTTTGGTCATCTCCATCCTCTGGAATATCAGAAGTCCACAAAGTGAGATTATCCCTAAGAAGCTGCATAATTAAAGTGCTATCCTTGTATGATTCCTCACTCAGTGAGTCAAGCTCTGAAATTGCTTCATCAAATGCTTGTTTTGCCAGGTGGCACGCTCTAATTCAACCAAAATTAAACAAACACAAGTGTGTGTTAGCATAATATATGTTTTGTCATATCAAATATACCAAAAAAAGAGTAAGTTATATAAAAAAAGGCCTTTTAGGGATTGCTGCTGTTACAAGTTTCGAAATTGGGGACTATTTATGTAAAAAAAAAAGTTGAGGGACGAGATCTTGTAATTATATACAAACCACATGAACGATTTATGTAATTTACTCCAATTAAAAAGATATAAATTCCATAATACCTTTCAGGAGAGTTCATGATTTCATAATAGAAAACAGAAAAGTTCAAAGCCAAACCCAGTCGGATTGGGTGAGTAGGAGATAAATCCTCAGCAGCAGTTGAAGCCAACTGGAAGAAAAATTTAAAATAACATTAATTTTTTTTTTTTTAAATTATATCATTTACCTGCATTTGAAGCATGAAAAATAATAAAATAAAGGGCCGGATAATGTATAAATAAGTCACCGAAATAAGTATCTGGTTTCATATATATATTTACCTTCTCTATTCTGTATAGTAAAAAATGATCGAAACAGTAAAAAAGTTCAAGAATTTATTAGATTTGGTATACAAATAATAACACTACGTGTTCAGAATGCAAGTAGAATTACTACATCTACTGATTTTGTAAAAATAATATAATCAGGGTAAAAATATTAAATATTGCAGGATTAAAAAGTTACTTACTTGATAAGCCTTAAGTGACTGATCAGCTGCTTCTTTTTTGTCATCACCAGATTTAAACTCTGCAAGATACCGATAATAATCTCCTTTCCTGCATTCAGTCACAGGTCAACACAGAATCATGAAAAAATTACATATACGTTATGTATATATATATATACGTTATTATACAATTATAGTTACATCTTATAGTAGAAAACAGTTGATTCTCCAGCAGATGAAGATGGAATTAGATGCTCATCAATCACAGTCATGATATCACTGCAAATGTTGGAAAGCTCAGTTTCCACTTTTTGTCTATATTCCTTAATACGTTTTACATTAACTTCATTGCCTCTTGATTCCTCTTTTTGTTCAATTGACGATAATATCCTCCATGATGCCCTGCGTGAACCAACCACATTTTTGTATCCAACTGACAGCAAATTTCTCTCCTTGACAGTTAATTCGATGTCCAATTTTGCTACATTCTTCATGGCATCCACCATTTCTGAAGAAAAAAAACAAAAAAAAAAAAACCATAAAATCAATAAGATTACAGTACAGATCAATCATCAAATACCACGTGTATATTTATTTATATATTGTATATGAGTATTCTGTGTTCAAAATTGGTCAATGTTTGACGTGTTAAAGTTGATATGAACCGAATAATCAAGCAAACAATCACCGCAAGAACAGAACAATAATACTCCAAAATAATACGAATACGATAAACCCTGATAATCAAGAATCAGGGAAACTGTAATGTCAAAAGACAGCACACAATTTTCTGAATGAATAGTCGACAATGGGTGGCCAGCCCTAATTAAAGCCGACGCCTAAACCCCTAAGAAATAGGGTTACCATAATTAAACAATAATGAAATAAAAAGTAAATAACGATAGATTAAGACTTGTCGATATTGCCCCCTTCAGTATTCTTTCTTGCATCTTGGCCCTTCTTCTTACGGCTGTAAACTTGGCCCCACCGATTCTCATCATTACCCCGGCCCCGAAAATTCACCTTGTCCTCAAGGTGAAAGGCAGGAAACTGCTGCAACATCGCATCATACGGCTCCCATGTCGCTTCTGATTCAGGTAAGCCTTCCCATTTGATCAACACCTCACGGGTACCGGCCATTTCACGTGACCCTAGCAGTTCGCTGGGCTCGTGGATTTGTCTGTTCTCTGCTCCCTCTGGTAACACAGGGTCGGCATTATGAGTTCCCACCAATTTCTTCAACTGAGACACATGAAACACGGGATGAATTGCCGACGTCTCCGGCAATTTTAATTTGTACGCAACATTACCAATTCGCTTTAGAATCTCGAACGGCCCGTAAAATCGTGGGGATAATTTCTCATTTCCCCGGGTCGCCGCCGATGTTTGACGATACGGCCTCAACTTCAGAAAAACCCGGTCACCTGCCTCATACTGAACGTCTCTACGTTTCTCATCGGCCTGCGATTTCATCCACTGTTGAGCTCGTAACAATTGTACTTTAAGTTCATCTAATACCCGGTCACGATCGAGTAAGTACCTATCCACCTCAAATGTGGCCGCCGTGCCCCGGTCATAATGAATCAAAGCGGGTGGGTCACGGCCATACATGACCTTGAAGGGTGTCATGCGGATGCCAGTATGATAAGAAGTATTGTACCAATATTCTGCCCAAGGTAACCATTTGACCCATATTTTTGGTTTGGCAGAAGCGAAACATCTTAAGTAAGTTTCAACACTGCGGTTAACGACCTCTGTCTGCCCGTCCGTCTGTGGGTGGTAAGCGGTGCTTCGTTTCAACAATGTGCCCTGATATTTGAATAACTCGCGCCAAAAATGACTAATAAAATTTTTATCCCGATCTGAAATTATCGACTTAGGCACCCCGTGTAAGCGTACTATTTCCCGAATGAAAACCGTGGCAACTGATGATGCCGTGAAGGGATGTTTCAGTGGAATAAAATGTGCCGATTTGCTCAGCCTATCGACAACCACCAAGATGACATTATACCCTTCGGATTTCGGTAAACCTTCGATGAAATCCATAGTCAGTTCCTCCCATATGCGCACGGGTAATTCTAACGGTTGTAATAAACCAGCGGGTGACATGTTTAAATACTTGCTACGTTGGCACACATCACATTCAGCCACCATTTTAGCAATGTCACGCCGCATTCCAACCCAATAAAATTCTGCGGCTATGCGGTGATAAGTCTTTTGTACGCCACCATGACCACCGACCGGACCCCCGTGCAATTCTTTAAACAATCGTTCAATCCAGGGAGAAGAGCGTGGCAATACCAAGCGACTTTGATAACGAACTACCCCGTCACTCACCACATAACCTGCTTCTGGTGTTTCGGTCAACCGGTCCGATAAGGCAACAATTTCCGGGTCGTTTTGTAAATCTTGTAACAAATCAGTATAGTCTGTGACGACTGGGGCTGATAGTTCCCGTAATTCAACTCCACCCCTTCTCGACAAAGCATCAGCCGCCCCATTTTCTTTACCCGGCCTGTACAATATTTCAAATTCATAACCAGATAATTTTGCCAGCCATTTTTGGTGCTCTCCCGACACAGTGCGCTGCTCGAGTAAGAATTTGAGGCTTTTTTGGTCAGTGATCACGGTGAATGATCTCCCAAGTAAATACGGTCGCCACTTTTGAACTGCTAGTACAATTGCCATTAATTCCCTTTCGTAAACTGATTTGAGTTGTGCCCGTTGCCCTAATACTTGACTGAAGTATGCGATCGGTTTTCCGGTTTGCATAAGGACCGCCCCTAACCCATACCCCGATGCGTCTGTCTCGATAATAAACGGTTGTGAAAAATCGGGTAATGCGAGCACGGGTACCCGGGTCATTCTTTCCTGTAATTCACAGAATGCTCGGGTAGATTCTTCGGTCCAGCAAAAGTTGTCTTTTTTGAGTAAGTCGGTCAAAGGCCTAGCAATTTTCCCGTAATCTTGTACAAATTTACGGTAGTAACCTGTGAGGCCCAAAAATCCCCGGAGTTCCCTTATATTTTTCGGTAGTGGCCACTCGGTCATAGCTGTGATCTTTGTCGGGTCCGCCATTACCCCTTCATTAGTCACGATGTGGCCCAAATATTCGACTCGATCTTGACCGAAAATACATTTCTTCCGATTGCAATATAACTTTTCCGCACGTAAACAAGTAAATACCACGGTTAAATGTTCTTGGTGTTGTGTCATATCTTTGCTATACACCAAAATATCGTCAAAAAACACAAGTACAAATTTACGAAGATAAGCACGAAATACCCGATTCATAAGTGACTGAAATGTCGAGGGGGCGTTGGTCAACCCGAAGGGCATAACCATGAATTCGTAGTGTCCCTCGTGGGTGCGGAATGCGGTCTTCGGGATGTCCGCCTCCTTCATACGGATTTGGTGATAACCTGATTTGAGATCGAGCTTACTAAAGACCGTTGCCCCGTTCAATTCATCTAGGAGCTCATCAATTACCGGAATTGGAAACTTGTCGAGGACGGTAGATTTATTAAGAGCCCGGTAGTCCACACAAAAACGCCAACTCCCGTCTTTCTTTTTAACCAACAGGACCGGGCTAGAGAACGGACTCGTGCTTGGCCGTATGATACCGGCTTCGGTCATCTCTAACACCAACTTTTCAATTTCATCTTTTTGTAGTTGCGGGTACCGATATGGTCGAACGCTAATTGGTTCCGAACCTGTTTTAAGTGTAATAGCGTGCTCATGATCACGAGGTGGTGGCAATCCTGCGGGCATCAAAAAAACATCTAAAAATAACGTTAGTAAATTATCGAGCATAGGGTGTACTTGTGATGTGGGGAATTCAGATCCCGACATCATGCTCAATGAAACTAAGTAGCCCTCGGTGGTATCCGTAACCGTTCGGGTAAGTGATCGTAGAGATGTCTCGCTTTTGTGTAACCCCGGTTCACCTCGGAGTGGTGGCCTGTGGAGTGGTGGCTCGGACCCGAAAGGAGGGTGCCGACCGTGACCAACATAGCCGTGACCAACGAGGACGTTGGTTCTTTAAAGCGTGGGGTATTTTTATGATCCCACATTGGCTAGAGTAAAAACTAAATGGTGGCTTATAAGCCTAAGTGTAGAACTCACTCCCAAAAGCTAGCTTGAAGGAGGAGGGGACACTTAGGCTTATAAGCCACCATTTAGTTTTTACTCTAGCCAATGTGGGATCATAACAATACCCCACGCTTTAAAGAACCAACGTCCTCGTTGGTCACGGCTATGTTGGTCACGGTCGGCACCCTCCTTTCGGGTCCGAGCCACCACTCCACAGGCCACCACTCCGAGCTCGTTGGTCACGGCTATGTTGGTCACGGTTGGCACCCTCCTTTCGGGTCCAAGCCACCACTCCACAGGCCACCACTCCGAGTGTTGGAACCTCGTAACGTAGGGCTAGCTCTGATACCAATTGATACGAACCCATCCCATACTAGGCTCGCACCATGCTCATAAGTCCAAGTGTAGAACTCACTCCCAAAAGCTAGCTTGAAGGAGGAGGGGACACTTAGGCTTATAAGCCACCATTTAGTTTTTACTCTAGCCAATGTGGGATCATAACAATTCGGCTGCCCCCGGTGGCTGTAACAGCCCGTGTCGGCTGAGCTTTGGGTGCCGTCTTTCCCCAATCTTTAGTCTTTTCTGCTCGGTTTTCGTCAATGATGATCGCGAGTTTCATAGCTTGGTATAGATCCATGGGACAAAGGACCCTGACCGATGTTCGTAACTCAGGTTTCAAGCCTTTCATAAAGGTACTTTCCAACACCTTCTCTGTCAAACCACCCAATTGAGCCGCTAATGACTCGAACAATGTCACATACTCCCTTGCGGTGCTGTACTGTTTGATAAAGAGAAACTGCTCATGCAAGTCACCATCTTGAGATGGTTGAAAACGATCTAATACCCGACCCCGTAGCGATTCCCACGTGCGAAACGGGTGTCGCGAATCGATCCACCGATACCATGATAGGGCTGCTCCCTCCATACACAAAATCGCAAAATCGCAGCTCTTAATCGATCTCCCGAGGTAACAAAGTTTTGAACCTCAAAGTACCTCTCAATTTTGTAAATCCACCCACCAGCGTCATCACCATCGAACAACGGCATTTTGATTTTCCGTAGTCGATAGTCAGACCCGTTTGTTCCGCCACGATCACCCCCGAACCCTGAACCTTGTCCAGAATTCCGCCCCCATGGTGTTCTTCCCCCATTCGGATTCGGCCTCCCCCTTTCGGGTTCGTCCTCTGAGTCTTCGTCCTCGAACACCGGATCCTCATCAAATTCCACCTTCTTCCCGCTTCCGCTACCAACGAACGACCCTGATGGAGCAGTCGGTTTCGGCTGCGGCCCTCCACCTTGCGACTGACTCAATACCGCCTTCAAGAGCTCGGCATGGCGCTGCTCGGTTTTGGACGCCAATGCTTCCAGCGAATTCTTCAACAGTCCCAAATCTCCTTCCAATCGGGTCATTCGCTCACCCGATTCGGTTCGATGTTGGGCCAATTCATCGTCAAGTTCTGCCACTTTCTTCGTCATCGTGATTATTTAAAAAAAATAAAAAATTTCGGTGAACAGTACCGCGATGAACAGTAAATCGGTGAACAGTAATCGATGAACAGTGAAGCGTGAACAAGGCTCTGATACCAATTTGATATGAACCGAATAATCAAGCAAACAATCACCGCAAGAACAGAACAATAATACTCCAAAATAATACGAATACGATAAACCCTGATAATCAAGAATCAGGGAAACTGTAATGTCAAAAGACAGCACACAATTTCTGAATGAATAGTCGACAATGGGTGGCCAGCCCTAATTAAAGCCGACGCCTAAACCCCTAAGAAATAGGGTTACCATAATTAAACAATAATGAAATAAAAAGTAAATAACGATAGATTAAGACTTGTCGATATTGCCCCCTTCAGTATTCTTTCTTGCATCTTGGCCCTTCTTCTTACGGCTGTAAACTTGGCCCCACCGATTCTCATCAAAAGTCAGAAGTAGTACTTATCAGCTTTTCACTGCTCTAAATTTTAGCAATAAGATACTGTCAGATCTAATTTATTACTTCTAATATAATTAATTGTAGTGATTAGTAAGATCTAGTAAACCCAAAATCTAGCCTTGGTAGCCTCCTTTTGAATAATTAACTAACTGTTTCATAACCCTAACTAAAATCTCAAATCAATAGCATACACAAGTCTACATCCTGCACCAATTAAGGTTATTTCAGAATGACATACAGAAATCAACGTGTAACATTAGCTCAGTTTCATACTCAGTCAACGTTTAGAACTTTTCAACGCTCTAAATTTTAGCAATAAAATACTGTCAGATTCTAATTTTAGTACTATCAAGTAGAGGTGCACATATGGGCTTTAGCCCGAGCCCGGGCCTAAAAAAAGCCCGAAAAAGCCCGGCCTGAAAAATCTCGAACCCAAGCCCCTTTTAGCTCGAAATCCTAATCGGGCCTGACTTTAGTCATTAAAGCCCATTAAAGCCCGGTCCCGGGCCGGACAGGGCCAAGCCCGAAGCCCAAAAAAGCCCGAAAAAATGCCTGAAAGACCGAAAAAGCCCAAAAGCCCGGGCTTTTTAACGTTATAAGGCCCGGGCTATTTCTAAATGCCCGAAAAATCTAGAGCTTCTCTTGTCTTTTCTAAATACTGTTGATGAATATCCAAGTGGGGAAGACTACTAAAGATGGTGCTAATGTGAATTATGAAGACTACCGTTGCATTATATAAATGAATTCCAATTTGACAATCAAAAGTTGTATGTACTTTATGTTGGTTAAGTATTGAAAGTAATAGTTTGTTGATTTATTTAATTAGTTATAAAAAATATTTTGATTATTTATATATTTTTCTAATTATATTACGAAGTATTCTATAAAAGATATAATAGTAAAAAAAAAGCCCGAAAAAGCCCGGGCTAAGCCCGCTAAGCCCGTTCAGGCCTAGTTTTTTTCTTAAAGCCCGGGCTAAGCCCAGCCCGGGTTTTTTTAGGCCTGGGCTTTTTTACTCCAAAAAAGCCCGGCTGGCCCGGGCTTTGTGCACCTCTACAGTATCAAGTATCAACATAATTTATTGCATCGATCAACAACTTTCTAAGCAGTTTTAAAAAGTTAATACCGATTTGAATTTATCTAGACACCGAAAGAATATAGATTTGAACTAACTTTTAGGAACAGGTGGTGTATGATCTAGTAAAACCCTAAATCTAGCCTCCGTAGCCCCTTTTTGAATAATTTACTCATTGTTTCGTAACTTTAATTGATATCTAAAATCAATAGCATCCACAATGATGTGAGTGTGTTTGTGCGAGTGAAACTAAAATAACACAAACAAATCTACATCCTGCACCGATTACGGCTCCGATATTGGGAATAAAATCGCGAAATCAACATGCAAATTACGGATCTAAGATGCAGAAAAAGAGGAAAGATGCTAACCGTCATAACGTTCAGCTTGCTCGGCTAGCTTAGCGACGTAGATGAAGTTTTCGCGTTCAGCAGATGCCGCCATGGATGCCGATTTCAGAGCTCAACAACAACTTTCTCTCTCTAACTATTTTCGTTAAATTCGTGAAACGCGGAAACTGCTTCGGTGTGACTGTTATCTGTAGGTTTGGCTGGACAGAATGGAATGTGGAATGGACGAGGTAATGGAATATACATTGTAATAGAATGAGTGATTACATTACCTTGGGTTGTTAGTTTGTTCAAAATATAACTAACTCAATGGAATAAAAATTATATTAAAAGACATAAATACCCATTTTATAAATATGAATTTCGTTTTAAATTAAATAACCATGGCAATATCATCACGTGATTTCAAGAAAGCCTTTTGAACTCTCCCATATGATTTTGACCGACAATACTCGTCATCTTCTGGACTTCTTTTCTCTGGAATATAAAACAAAACTAATTACAAGCAATCGCAATCGAATACTTAATCATATGTTGTGTTTGTGAAAACTTTTCTAAGATATATACAAAACAATATAATATATGTTATTTAACTCAATGAAAGAGACGAGCGGTTTTTTATATTTGTGGATAGTGGTTGAAAAGGGGTGATTTGGTAATTTGAATTTCTTTGGCAGACGGAATGGGTTAAAAATAGGGGGGTCTAGAGAATGAAAAAAACGGTTATTGCTTGAATGGGATTCTAGGAGGAATTACCTATTCATTTCCATGTGATAAAACAAACAATATTTTTTAATTATAAAGGAATAAGGCTTTCCATTCCTTGCTTGATTACTGCATACCAAACAGACACTATATGTATTGAAAGTATACTGAAAGGTATATTTATTATGGACACCGAAGTTTAGTGTTTTTCAACTTTCGCCACGGTAAATAAAAAATAGAGTGAATTACATCTAAGGTCTCTGTGGTTTACCACTTATTGCAGTCATATTCCTTAAACTTCATTAAGTACACTGGGAGGCCCTGGTGTTGCCATTTTGTTGCACCCGTAGTCCCTGAAGCAAACGTCCGTTTAAAAACCCTGTTAAATCACCCATGTGCACATCACATGATGGGTAGTATGGTAATTCTCCACCCCTTCCTCATATTTAAACCTGAGTAAATTACATGGAAGGTCCCTGTGGTATACTACTTATTACAGCCTTAGTCCCTGAACTTCAATTATTACACCGGAAGTCCCTGGTGTATATGTTTGTGCTCGTTTGTGTTTGTTTCGTGTACGTTTGTGTTTCTTTATGTTCGTTTATGTTTGTTATCCTCGTTCGCGAACCGTTCGTGTACACTAAATTTTCTTAACAAACGAACATGAACAAAAAATTTCGTTCGATAAGTGTTCGCGAACCGTTCGTGATCACATTTTTTCCTTAACAAACGAACGTGAACAAGACCCCGTTCGTGTTCGGTCGGTTCGTTTACATGCCTACAAACGAACACAAACAAGATTTTGTGTTCGTTTAGTTAAACAAACGAACACAAACAAAGGCCCGTTCGTTCGTTTACGTTCGTCAACATCCGTTCGTGTTCGTTTGTTTACGTTCGTTTGTTAGTATTCGTTTGTGTTTGTTTCGTGTTTGTTTGTGTTTGTTTATGTTTTTTTGTGTTTGTTTCGTGTACGTTTATGTTTCTTTATGTTCGTTTTGTGTTCATTTATGTTTTGTTACCGTCGTTCACGAACCGTTCGTGAACACTAAATTTTCTTAACAAACGAACACGAACACAAAATTACGTTCGATAAGTGTTGGTGAACCGTTCACGAACACATTTTTTCCTTAACAAACGAACACGAACAAGGCCCCATTCGTGTTCGTTCGGATTGACTTTTCAGGGGGTTGGTGGCGCGACAATAAAGGTTGAAGTGTATACACCAGGGACTTCTGGTGTAATAAATGAAGTTCAGGGACTAAGACTGTAATAAGTAGTATACCACAGGGACCTTCCATGTAATTTACTCAGGTTTAAATATGAGGAAGGGGTGGAGAATTACCATACTACCCATCATGTGATGTGCACATGAGTGATTTAACAGGGTTTTTAAACGGACGTTTGCTTCAGGGACTATGTGTGCAACAAAATGGCAACACCAGGGACTCCCAGTGTACTTAATGAAGTTTAGGGACTGTGACTGCAATAAGTGGTAAACCACAGGGACCTTAGATGTAATTCGCTCTAAAAAATATAATTTGGCAACTAAAATAAGTGTATTGTTGGATATTCGGTTGGTCGTATGTTTGATTGTAATTACGCCCCGGAAATTAACTGAAAGTTCCTTCAGAAAGGCAAACTATCGTTGTTTTTATCAAGTCACAGATTAAGGAAGTACAGACAGTCAGCATTACATGTTATTTGACAGATTTATAGTGTAAAAAATTTGTCAAAACAAAAAAAATACGTTAAAAACATTACAAATTATGAAATATGTATACTGATTTTAATTCATCTAACAAAATAATTATATGAAAATTTTGGACTTAATATTGAAGAAAACAAGAGAGTGTACGAAATACATATGGCAAAGTACATCAACATAAGGCCTTCCAAAATAGATTATAGGAAGTCACCATTAAACTATGTAGTAATCTATAGTTAGTTGTTAGTTATTCTAATATAGGTTATGCATAAAAGTCTGATTCAGTAAAAATGTTGATTTCTCAGTTCCAGAAATATCTGAAATATTTGACTTGATCTCAGAGATATCGAATTATCTTCAAATAGATCAAAACAACATATTTTACTTTATTTGGAATAAATATATAATACCCGTGCTTGTGGGTACAAAGTATACTTTAGGTAAATGGGAGGTTTGTATTATGTGTGTCGACAAACCAATTCCAATCAACGAGGATTTTTCCTCCACAAATTATAAAATTTAATAAATATCTTATGGTGGTTGTCAATAACTGTTTTTTTAACGACAATCTTAATCTACTCGTAAATCCACCTATGTACTGTTAGAATGGTATTTTGTGACCATTGGATGTGTTTGGCTTGTGAGACTGTTTTTATGAAGGAAGTGAAGGATTGGTTTTAAAAGGTAATTAAGTGTCAAATGTGGAAAAAAGGAATACTTTGGTGGCCAAAACTAGAAAAAGAATAAAAGTAATGTGATAAAGACGCAATGTGATAATGATGCAGTTGATGCACTGCAAGTGGGTGGAAAACGACAAAAAGAACCCACAGTGTTTGGACATTAGCGTATGGCTACCACTCATAGTGCGCCACATAGGACAGCCCGTGCTTTTTGTGTTAATAGCAAATTGGTCCCTGTTGCTTACACAATTTACACTTTGACGTATTAAAACTGTAAAAGTGACATAGAACTCAAACATGCTTATTTTTAGGTTACTTTTAGAAGTTGTTATTCTAATTTATTCGTTAATAATCACAACAATATGTTGTTAAAACATGGAAAATTGTATTGCTGCTGATTGAAAAGAGGTGTTTAACGAACTCAAAATTTCTTTCATAATGATCAAATACATCTATTAGTTAGAATTGGTAACGGTGGAAAAGCAGCCAAACTTTTGGAAAACCAGCATGATTGTGGATGCTTACTTCATGCACAATATGATTACATTCATACCTCAAAAGTACTCCACTTTATGACCTCAACCGAAAGTGACCATGTGTAATATCACCGGGGTATTCTAGTCATTTTTCACTTCCCTTTTGAATTCACTTCTACCTTAATGTATTTATTTAGTTCCTTACGTTTATACATTTTGTAGAATCTTTGTTGCAATTACATGTGAGATAAACAAAAAAATTGCTAGTTTGATTAGGGGTGAGCAGTACCAAAATCGAACCTTACCAAAACTGATAGGAGCGAAACCAATAATGATAATTTTTCATAACCGAATCAATTACGTGTTTTTATTTTTGGTTCAGTTTTGTTTGGTTTTTTCAACTCAAATGCACCATATCAAAACCAAAAATCATGAAATTACTTTAAAAACATAAATCGTAATCAAGCATATGATAAGCAATTATTTCCATTAATAAAAACCACCACCGATACGGTGCATATAGTACAACTTCATCAACGCAAAGATAACAACACGGTTCTCATTTCTCAACCAAAACGAGACCACAAAGCAACAAAACAACTCTTAAAAAAAAACATAAACATAGCCGTGAACAACGCCTTTTCGATATCCAAAAGCTAACAAAAAGCATCAAACACACTTGCAAATTACCAAAATACCCTTGACTTAACCTAACCCGTGTTTTGCATTCCGGCTGCAATACCCTTCATGGTCAAGATAAGGGTGTCCTCCAAACCCGGGGCATACTCACTAGTTGGGTTCAAGTGAATGAGTTCATCAGCCGGTTTACTTGGTTCGGCATATTCTTTGGAAATATGCGGCCGTAATGTACAATGGTAATTTGGGTCACGAATACGTTTTAAGGTATAAGCTTGACATACGTTTAAGGTTGTTATGTAGGAGTCACGCAGACGAAGTCTTTGTTTCAAGTAGGGATCGCCTTCTAGAAGGTCCTTGTGTCCCGCAATCTATAATAAGACGAAAAATATGATTAGAGTGTAATTGAGAGGACAAGAGTATGATACATTTTAGTACCATTAATTACTAAAGGTGCATCATGGTATACTGAACAAGATAAAATGGTCGATTTAGTACCCTGACTCATTAATTTGATCGCGTTTTTTTTACTTTTTGACGGACTAAAAAGTACACTTTCATCTCGATATATTGATATTATAAGCAAATCACGTGAGAAAACATGGCCAAATTAGTAAGTCAGGGTACTAAATCGACCATTTTGTCTAGTTCAGGGTACTATGTTGTACCTTAATAGTTCAGGGTTGTAGAAAACTTAGTATAAAAATAATACCTTGAGGAGATGATCTTTGGTTTCTTCATACATCGATCTCAACATTTCACCAAATGACCATAAATCTTGAGAAACAAGAAGCTTGTCATTCAAAGCAGCAATCCCGGGGTCGCCTTTAGCAAACACCATTTCAACTAAATCGATTGTAACCCTAAAAAAAGGCCAAGTTTTGTACATTTCTTGTAACATTTGAAGATTTTTGCCATCTTTTTGGATCGCGTGTTTGAAAGCTGCCCCAAACCCGAGCCAAACGGGCAGATGAAACCGGGTTTGAGTCCAGGCAAAAATCCATGGGATTGCTCGGAGTGATTCGATTCCACCGCTCGGTTTTCGTTTTGATGGACGACTTCCGATGTTCATACGTCCGTATTCAAGTTCGGGTGTCGCCTGAAAATATTTAAAATAAATAAATTAAATAAATAAAATAATCTTTGTTTTTTTTCTTAGGTGGCACTAACATTCATGTTTTTAATGCATGAAACCTCCGCAGTTCATGTTATTAAAGAAAGGGTGCTACTATTTAAACACTCATCTCTACCATATAAACACCCTTAACCTCAAAAATACAAAATAATTTAAATCTTTTATTATAATTCTTAATTTAAATCTTTTATTGAAGTTTAATTCAAATCTTTTATTATTAATTTTTAGTTTAAATCTTTTTATAATTTCTTATATTCTTAATTTATAATTTAAATCTTTTATTAATTCTTAATTTAACTTGAATAAAACTGGTTATAATTACTGACTTATAATTTATTTTTGTTGTTATAAAATACATAAAATAAAAAATAAAGTAGTTAGTTAAATACATTGGGGTGTTTAAGTAGTCAACCCCTAAAAAAATTAGATTATTGGAAAGAGTATAATCTAATCATATTTGACAAAATATAATTGCTTATAAAAGAATTTCATGTATTTTGAAAATAAGTGTTCCAGAACAACCCAGCCCAACCCAACCCTTTTTGACCTGTTACCCAACTGACCTAACCAACCCGTTAACAACTACTTATAAAAAAAATAAAAATAAAAATTTAAAAATTACTCACAAGTCGGAAATACTCAACAAACCGCGGTTCCTGGAACACGATGGACCGATACTGTTCCGTCGCCAAAACCGCAATCTCATCCATAAGTTTCCTCCATTCGGGTCGGGGTGAAATGGGCGGGTTCATCCCATGTTCAAGTGTAGCAGCACAAAACCGTTGAAGTGTTCTAAAACACAAATGTTCTTCACCAAACGACTGTTCAATAACTTCACCTTGAACTGTAACCCTAAGTGACCCGTGAATGGTTTCAGGCGGTTGAGATAAGATGGCCAAATGGGTCGGCCCGCCACCTCGGCCCACGGTCCCGCCCCGCCCGTGAAACATTATTAGTTTCACACCGAATTCTTTTGCGACTTTTATTAAGTCTTCTTGGGCTTTGTAGAGCTGCCATGCGGCTGTGAAACGGCCTGCGTCTTTTCCCGAATCGGAGTACCCGATCATTACTTCTTGTTTACCGTTGATTCGGTTTTTGTACCTGTTAGTTGTGGATAATAGAGGGGTTGTTTAGTAATTAGTTGGATTTATAATTTGGCACTTTTTCTAGAAAAGTTTTTGACGAAAATGCCATTTAGTGACACGTTTAAAAGTGTCATAAAAAGTATAAAAAAAATGTTTCACTACAAGTCAAACCCTATAGTGACACAAAAAAAAGTGTGGGTAATAGATTTAAAGCCTTTTGTGACACTACTTTTTCTTAGAAGTGAGTAAAACCTGAAGTTTCTGGCTTTTACTCATACTTCATAAAAAAAATGTGGGTAAAAATCGGATCTTTTTACTATACTTATGACCAAGTTTCACAAAAACCCATATATAAACATGAAAATAGTGTAAAATCTAGATTTTTAGCCTTTTGTGACAACTTTTTCTTAACAACGGGTCAGTTGAGTCGACCCAAGATTGACCCGAAATTTCTTTACATCAACCCAAACCTGTTTACTTTCATGTCGGGTTTCAGGTCGGGTTTCGTTTCGGGCCAGAAATTGCCACCCCTAGATTTAAGCCTTCCGTGACACAACTTTTTCTTAAAAAGTGAGTAAAGCCTAAAGATTTTGGCTTTTACCCTTGCTTCATAAAAAATGTGGGTAAAAATCAAAACTTTTTACTACATTTCTGAAAAGGTGTCACAAAAACCCACATACAAACACACACAAAAAAGTGTAAAATCTAGATTTTTAGCCTTTTTGTGACAACTTTTTCTTAACAATTGCTTTTTACTTCTAGCCATTCTTTTTAAAGATTGTGACTAAAAATTGGAACTTCTTAGTTCTTACTAAACTTTTGAAAAAGTGTCACTAATACACACATATTATGACACTTTTTATTGTAGTGATTATTATTCATACTGGATGAACACAAATAAACCTAATTAGGGTTTATGTATAGAATAAAACTCACCATTCAATGGAGAAAAGTCTGGCCATAGCAGCAGGGGCCGCTTCAAGATCCGCCAATTTCTCAAAAAGCGGGACCACACGTAATGGTTGTTTCACATGACACTCACGCTGCAAAAGCTCAACCGCCAGCACATCAGAAGGTGAAGTCGCCATTGAAATAATATAAGCACCGAAACAATCAGCCGGCAATTCCGCCAAAACATTAAACGTGTCCAAAACATCCTTAATCTCCTCAGTTTTTGGAAGGTCGTCCCCGAAAAGCGGCCGTTTTCCACTGAGTTCGGATAAGAGAAATTCTTGGCGTTTTTGTTCGGGCCATTCTCGGTATGACCCGATTTCTAGATGTTGTGTGATTGCATCGAGTACGTCTGTGTGGCGGTCGGATTCTTGACGGATGTCGAGTTTGACTAACGACAAACCGAATGTTGACACCTGGCGGAGGAAGTCGAGGAGGCTGCCGTCGGCAATTACGCGGTCCCCACATGCGCATAAAGATCGGTAGCAGAGTTCCAAAGGTTCCAAAAACTGTAAAAATTTGGAAATGCCATTATGTGATTATAGAGGGGTATTTTTGTCATTTGACACTCACATATATTAGTAGTTCATTTTATTTATTTTTATTTATTTATTTTCTTTAGAAAGAATTATGTGAGTGTCAAATGACAAAAATACCAATTCATGTATAAAAGATGTGATTAATGTTGACTATTAATTATTATTGATCAATGGTTGAGATTAGTCCATTGGGACTATAAAAAGAACTAGGACTAGATTGAACACAACTATTGAGATTATAATCAGATAATAATCCCTTAAACCAATTTTGTAAGTGTATCTCATAAGGATTAATAATATGATACCTGTTCAACATTGGTATAAACAGATTCTTCTGGAATATCGGATTTCCCGTGTGCTAATAAATGGCGAGATCGTTCACGAGTGTTATATAATTTGTCCCTTACATCACCAAGAATTACACGATACGGTTCAGTTGGTGGAACCTGTTTCCAGAATTCTGTTTATAAAAAAAAAAAAACAAATTTAAGCAACAAATTAAATAAATAATTAAATGTATAAACAAATAAAACTTTTGGTAGAAAAATTATTAGCATTAATACCTATGTAATGCTTGACATCACTTCTTGCGGTTCTGTGAAGTTCTTCTGCTCGAACACGAAGTTCATCATTACAACGCCACATGGACATCTGAAAAAGTCAACATTTTGAGTAAGATAAATAATATAAATTAAAAAATACATAAATAAATACTAAATAAAAGGTATTCACATAATCACATACCTCAAACATGAGTTCCTCTATCTGGGAAAAATACATATTTGCAGCCATCATTCTAGCAAGTAAGCAAACATCCCTTGTTACCTCAGGAGTAACCCTAGGATTACCTACATTTCATACCAAATAGATAATTAATAAATCTTATAATACTTATTCATTTTAACCAACTATTATCATTTTGAGGTGCAACAGGATAAGATTGTATGAAATATAAATGAATCAACAATGAACGAAATATTCAGTTTTTATTCCCAATACATATTGTATTTCCAACAAATAATTAGTAGAGGTGAATTTTGACCCATTTACTTTCGAAAATGGGTCGATTTTGGTTGTTTTTTTTATCTGAAACAGGTCAAATAATAAAAATTTAGCTAAACAGGGAACATGCCAATCAGGCTACTATAGAAGTAGCCCAAAGTCCATTTTTACTGTCAATTATTTACAAAAACCATATAATTTTTTTCTTTAAAAAATGGACGAATAAATATTTGCCGGTCAACTGCCAAAGAATCTTATGAAGACATCAATAAACATGATTCTACATTCATTTTCGCCCTTTTTTTTAAAACCATTTTTGGGTAATAAATATGAAAATGTGGATCCCATTTGTTTGATAGAAGGAAAACATTGTATAAAATGAATCAAAATTTATATTTTCCAATACATATTGCATTTTAGGAGTATAAAATAGGTAAAATTAGTATTTTACCATCACGATCACCACCCATCCATGAAGAAAATTGAATAAGTGGTGCATTATACGGGACCCGTTCATTAATCCCAATGTTTTTAAGAGCAGTATCAACACGTCTTAGAAATTTAGGAACACCCTTCCAAATTGTTTCATGAAAATAACTCATTCCTGCTCTCATTTCATCTTGTGGGGTCGGTGGAGTTCTTCTGATCTCATCTGTACGGAAAGCAGCTTGAATCTACAAATCACATAACACAAATTAATAACAAAATATTTAAATATTAATAAAGATCTAAATTAGATAGTTAAATACTCACTTCTCTAGCCAAAGCCTCATCCAATTCTTGCTTATCATCAGGGGTAATGTCCTTGGCATATAACTGAGCCAAACAATCCCGAATCCTAATAAAGTTGACTTTTTGGTCAGAATGTGATGCAATTTACATAATTAATTCGTACTAATGTATTATTATTATTAATTTATTATTAATACCTTCCATGCTTCTGAAGCAAAGATCGGCGAACAGATTGAGTTGGATGAGCAGTCAAAACCAAGTCAACTGTCTGATTCTTGAGTGCATCAAAAACCTCTTCAGGGGATTTGTTAAGTTGATGCACAAGTTTCTTTAAAGTTTCTTCAATATCAGATTCGGTTGTTGCATTTGCTTCATCAGCAAAATCACCTTTTTTTAGTTTAATTCTACGGCGATAAGCAATCTGAACTTCTTCAGCCAAATTGGCTAAATTAAGCATGTGAGAGAAAGCTTTTGCAATCACAATTGAATCTCCAGGATCTAGACTTGTTAACACACTTCCAAGCTCCTCGAGTTTTTTCGGGTCATGTTTTCCTTCATATTCAGCTGAAAGCTCATAACATTCTTGAACCTACACACAAAAAAAAAAATAAATAAATAAATAAATAAAAAATAAAAAAAATCATATTAAGAACTAAATATTTGGTATAAATTTGAGTCATATAAGTCAACAGATTCACAATGTTTAACGATTTTAGTCTTCCTATAAGTTGAAAATTTTACAATTTTCGATTTATGCATCTAGATGCATTGGAGAATAAATGCATTTGTGGGTGAATTTATCCATTTCTTCAATGGATAATGATTCAAAACATTATCAGACATTCAACCGGTACTAATATCTATAGAACTTGTGAACTTATAGATTTATATGCTTGGGATACAAATTTTGAGTAGTTTTTTACTGTTATGACGTATGACCTACAAATAATGGATTTCATGTAGGAGAGTGAGCTCATTAACAAGCTAAAATTTAAGTGAATAATTTCATTGACACCTTTTATCAAACAGTTGGCGATCAATCAGAACAGTTCCCAGTCGATCTTAATTGCATAGAAAATGAACTTGAAACATAAAAAACTAAAAACAAATAAACGATTCGAATTACCATACCGTTTCCTTGAGATCCTCTCCGTGTAGATCCTGCAAAATGTCTAGAAATTTATCCAAAAGCAAAGCATCATACTCAATCAGTTTATCATCTTCAGAAACTTTTCCGGGAACTAAAAGCCTCAATTGAGCGTCGATCGATGCCAATTTCTCCAAATTCCGATTAGCCATTAAACGCAAATTTCCACCAGTTCTGTAAATTTAAAACATAAACATCTCATTTTAGTAAATCAATCGCAACATCAAAAGCAATACATCGAACAAGTTGTGTAAAACGAACTGAAATTAAACAAACTGAGAGAACCTGAATAATTAAAGAAGAAGAAGAAATTGATCAGAATGATGGAAGATTTTGATGGGTTTTGAGCCCTAACTAACATGGATTTGGGATATGGTATTTATAGAGGAACTATGAACTCTGTGAGTTCCAGTATCCAGTAGCAAGTTGGCAAATTTCAAGCTGAATTATTGGATTATTTTATTTTTCTTTGATATTATTATTTTATTTAGTTCCCATCAAAAGTAGTTTTTCTATTTTCTTTGTTTAATATTACTTATCTTACTATTATATAAATCATTTAGGCCTACCCCATTAGGCAAGTTTAAGTAGCTCCTTAAACTTGATTTTAAGGATATTTCCACTTTTATTAGTTAGTTCTCTACCTTAAAAAAAATAAATCGCGGCTAATAAGATTCGAACCCAAGACCTCTCCTAACTTATCACTATGTGTTAACCACTTGCTATACATTACACTTTGGTAACACCACCCACACTTAATAGCAAAAGTCTGTTACTCGAAAACCATTTTACCCAATAACATTAAATATATGACGCTGTAAATCATCAACTCTTACCAAAATCCACATTTCCGTTTCATTATTTATTTCTAGCAACAATTATTACCGTGTAAACGAACAACACTTGCTCGCCACGAAATATGATTTCTGGGTACCCGCCGCCGCATTGCGCGGGTACCCTGCTAGTTTCATTAGTTTAACAGTAGTCTTTTTCTTTCTTAATTTAATTTTTTACTCTCTTCTAGATCAATAGAATGAGGGATATATTATCTACCTAAATTTGGTATAACAAGAGTAGATAAAAAGTTCTTTTAGTTATTGTTAATATTTTGTTATAATTTTTTTTTTCATTTACTCTTGTTGCATATAAGTTACAAACAAAAGAGTATTCTTATTTATAACGGCTCTCCTAAAATGACTGAAATGTACTCGTGATATTAGTGGCCGGGCCGTTGTCGCGGCCATTTATGAACATTCTCTTGGTCATCTGTTAAATATTTACCTAGAAAATAGATCGAATTTATAATCTTTAAGAGTTCATTTCAAGTATATGTAAGGGCTGGAGCACCAGCTTCGAACAAGAAGATTTAATCAGGTAACTTTTTTAAATCGTCCGTTCAAGAACTATATTCTGTGTAGAAATTTTAATAGAGATCAAGTTTTATATCGAATTTTCGTCAATGTATAATAAAAATATCTTCGTGCATATCATTAACGCTTTAAGTTTTAATGGTGATTTTCGGTTATTACAAGTAACAAAACGCAGCAGGAAAAGTTAAATCACCATGAACGGATCTAATATTGATAAATACAATTAAACCATAAATAAAATCAAAGAGTTAGGAAGAATAATTCATACCCTTGAAGCCTTTGATTATAGAGAAATCGGATGGAGTTGATGATGGATTGAAACCAAGTATTCAATTAGAATACCTCTAGAGAAAGTCCACATAACACCTTCTTGAACACCAATGGAGGATGCTAGTCCTTGTGCTTGAAGAAGAAGAACAAAAAAAGAACCCTAGGGGTTCTAGAGAGGTGCGGCCGAGATTAAGGTAGGAGAGAGGGGATTATGGTTGCCCTAATCCCTTTTAAATGACTTCCCATATTAACTCTTGGCTTATTGCATTCTAGTCCCTTTCCTTTAGTTCTTCTTATTAAGCACACAATTAGTTTTAATATTAACATTTAATATTAAACTATAATACATATTAATGCAATTACACTAATTACATTAATTACATAATGGTGTTTAGTGTTTAAGTGTATGACCCTTTAGGCTCACATATAACTAGCCATATAACTATATGGTATACGCGTGAAGCATATTCCAACGAGTTTAACTATCACCAAATGGGTTTCCATATAATAAGACTATTATCCACAAAGCTAATGACATGTCATTCACAATATGTGTATAAAAAATAAGCCGTACATATTACTATAATAACTTTTGTGGAAATATATCTTTTTCTTTTTTGAATAAATGACAAAAAAAGATAAAGTGTCCAATTCATCTTTATTGATCATTTTGTTCGTATTACTATGGAAGTACGGCTCTACAAGCACTCCTTGGTCAAGTGTCGAGTGCACATGCCTTTTGGTGATATGAAAGATCCAATTTTGATTTCATTTCTTGCTTTTTTTTCCTTCCACAAAAAAGTAGTGTTCCATATGCTTCTCAAGATTACATTACTATTTATAATGTTTGTAAGTCGTACGGTTTAATTCTATTTATAAACAAAAGATAGGTTTATGGTATAAAGGGTCATGTTCTTTATATCGTGGGATGTTTTTCTATTTAATGAAAGTTGTTCGATCGGCCCTACTTGAAGAACAAATGCTATAATGGTGATTTACCATGACTAGGGGTGTTGAGCGGGTATAACTTTAGGGTTTCGAGTAATTCGGGTCGGTTAGTTCGGGTTATTTCAAATATAAAAAATACCCAATACCCAAACTAAATTAAATTCGGGTATTTGGTTATGGGTAGTTCGGGTAAAGGGTCGGGTACGGGTATATCCAATAATACCCGAGAATTTGCACACTTATATTGTCGGCGACTACAATGTTTATATTCCGATCTTAATATATCATCTTTGTCCATAATTTTACCAAGCTCCAACCAACATGAGACTCTATCGTTGACTTTTAGATGATATTGATGACTACAAGCATAACGATCGTATTTTATTTAGAAAACTATAAAATATTACCTTCAAAAAATTCATTTTAAAAACATTCGGGTATTCGGGTATACCCGCCAACTTAAAATATTACCTTATACCCGATCCGTATTATTTTCGGGTTACTCGATACCCAAATATTCCTACCCAATACCCAAACTACCCGATCTACTCGAATTCAAAATGGGTCAGGCGGGTAGAGCGGGTTTCGGTTATTTTCGAGAGCCCTAACCATGACAATGTGTATGTTTTTCTTTCTATAGATACAAAGAAATTAATTAATGATGAAATTAATTAAAATGGTAACAACTTTTAGCATTATGAAAACGGTCAAAACGGAATGTGCGAGTTCCGATGAAATTTGGGGATGCGATTCACAACTTGTCGAAAAAAACTGCTAGTAAGAGTGATGCATCCACAAATGAGAAGGTTGATGGCACTGGAGATAATCATGGTGGAGAAACTGAATTTAGGGCAAATAATGGGGGATCTGACCTGAAGAATAATGGTATGACTGGATCTGAGAAAAGCGTCGATCTAAGCGATGATTCTGTAAGTATTAATAAAAACGCAACCATTGAGAATGTGAATATGGCTGATAATCATGTCGTTAGTAAGATCAATGATGATACATATGTTAATAATACTGTGAATAATAACAACACTGATACTCCTGAGAAAGGAAACACTAGATCGTATGCTAATGTGGTAAAACGTGATGATAAGAAGACTCTTCTGAAAATGCAATATATACATACACATGTGAATGAGAAAGGGGATGAGATTGTTGTGTTTGATGAGGAGTTGGTGAACAAAGGATGCATCCTATGGAATTTAACTGCATGTGGTTATTTTGTAGGATTCTGCATGAATGTTAATGAATTGAGGTATAATTTGAAAAGAATGTGGGGCAAATTTGGATTATTAGATGTAAAGAGCTATAGTGCTGGAAATTATATGTTCAAGTTTAAGAATGAGGAAGGTTTGAACAATGTTATTGAACAGGGGCCATGGATGGTGAGTAATAAGCCGCTGTTTGTTCAGAAATGGAGTCCTGATGTTGGATTGGTGAAAGTTGAACCATCCAGAATACAACTATGGGTCAAACTATCAAAGGTTCCTGTTGAAGCTTGGAGTATGGAAGGCCTCAGTGCTATAGCTAGCAGTGTAGGCACGCCTTTGGTTATGGACACTGTAACTGCAAATATGTGTTTGAATGGAAATGGAAAAATGGATTTTGATAGGGTTCTTATTGAAGTGGATGTTAAGAAGGGGTATAAAGAGAAGGTGGAACTTCAATATAGAGATAAGGAGAACCGTATTAAGGGTGGTAAAATTGTGGAAGTAGAGTACATGTGGAAACCTGAGATATGCTCCTATTGTTCAGTGTTTGGGCATGACACTAAGAAGTGTAATAAAAGGCCTAGAACTGAAGTCGAAATTGAAAGTGATAAAAGGAAAGTGGATACTGAAAATCTGGAAAGGAAGGATGAAGGGAAATTTACTGAAGTTGTGAATAAAAGAAAAGGGCAGAAGTTTAAACACAATGGGGGTCAATATGCAGCCTATAAAAGAAAGGAACCAATGAAGAATGATGGGGAAAACAATAAAAACAAATTTGCAGTTCTTGTAGAGAATGATAGTGAGGAAAATCAGTATTTGGAATTAAATGCAGTTGAGAAATATATTAAGGAAAAACTGCAGCCCCCGGAGGAAATATTCCAAAAGTGGTCCACAGAGATGGTGGACTATTTTAAGTCAAAATGGAAGGATGGAAACCATAGTGATAAAGAGGAAGAAGATGTGCTAAAAAATGTGAATGGTAGTAACTTTTTTATGGGAACAAATGAAGTTGGAAGGATGGATCATACTGTTCTGAATGAACAGTAGTGATTAGGTTTGCCCTTTTATCTTTTATATGTCTATGGATTTTAAAATTGCATCATGGAACATTCGTAGTATGAACCAAATAAAGAAGCAGAATGAAATTATGAAATTCATTACTGAAAATCATATTCATATATGTGATGTTATGGAAACTCATGTAAAGTATAATAACATGAGCAAGGTGATGGGGAGAGTCTTTGATGGTTGGGATTGGATTAGTAATTCTGATTGTAGTAGGAACAGTTGCAGAATTGTGGTGGGGTGGGATAGGAATATTGCGAAGGTGACTCCTATCCACACCTCTAGACATACTATTCTGTGTATGATTGAAATGAGGCATAATAATGATTGCATTTTCTGCAATTTTATTTATGCTGCCAATCTTGGCAGTGTCAGGAGGGAATTATGGAAGGAGCTTCATATGTCTAAAAGTTGTACAAATGGTTACCCATGGATCATGATAGGTGACTTTAATGTTACAATGAATTGCAATGAGCACTCTGTGTGGGGGGGGGGGGGTCTGTTATTAATAATGATATGCAGGAGTTTATAGATTGTACTAACAATGTTGAAATGGAGGATATGTGTAGTACAGGGCTGCATTATACTTGGATAAAATCGCCAAAAAATCCTAATAATAGTATGATGAAAAAATTAGACAGGGCAATGGCTAATAGTACTTTTATTAGTGACTATGGGCAGGCCTTTGCTCAGTTTCTACCTTATGTTACCTCTGACCATAGTCCAGTTGTTGTGGTGATTCCTGAAAAACTTAAAAAGGTTGGAAAGGCTTTCAGGTTTTCCAATTACATTACAAACAAGGAGGATTTTTTGCAGATTGTTAAAGATAATTGGGAAACTGATGTTTATGGGAGGACAATGTATATTCTGGTTAAGAGACTAAAAGCCATGAAAGGCCATATGAAGTAGTTAAGTTGGAGAAAAGGTAACTTGTTTGATCTTATGAACAGTATAAGAGGGAAGCTTAAACAGGCCCAGATTGATATGGTGGCCCAACCACATAATGCCCATCTGAAGGATCAAGTTAAGTCTCTGCTTGAAGATTATTCAGAGGCTGTTAATGATGAGGAACTTCTGCTGCTACAGAATGCAAAAGTTAAATGGCTTAAAGATGGTGATAAAAACACAAAGTTCTTTCACAATAATATCAAAAGCAGGAATCATATGAGTAAGATAATGAAAGTTTGTGATGCCAATGGTAATGAATTTGTTGGGGATGATATCCCTGAGCAATTTGTTAAGCATTTCCAATCTTTTCTGGGCAATAAAGGAACCTGCAGCCCTATTGTAAATATAGATAATCTGTTTGATAAGGTGATTAGCCCTGAGGAAGCTAATAGCATGACTGATGAGGTTACATATGAAGAGATTAAAGCTGCAATGTTTGATATAGATCAGAATAAAGCTCCTGGACCAGATGGGTATACTTCTGCCTTTTTCATAAAATCATGGGAGATTGTGAAAAATGATGTTTGTAAGGCTATAAGAGAATTTTTTAGAAATGGGAAGCTTTTGGGAGAAGTTAATGCTACTGTAATAACTTTGATCCCTAAAAGTCCAGACCCTAAAACTGTGTCTGATTTCAGACCTATTGCCTGCTGCAATGTTATATATAAGTGTATCAGCAAAATTTTAACTAACAGAATAAAAGGAGGTCTGCAGAAGGTTGTCAATGAGAACCAAAGTGCTTTTATACCTGGTCGGCTAATTCAAGATAACCTGTTAGTCACTCAGGATTTATTAATTAAAAGGATACAATAGAAAACAGGGGCCTAGAAGATGTGCTTTAAAAGTGGACATTGCTAAGGCTTATGATACTGTAGATTGGGAATTCTTAAGAGCTATTTTGATTCAGTTTGGATTCCATAATAAGATGGTAGGATGGATTATGGAATGTGTGACAACTGCTTCATTTACAATATGTATTAATGGTGAAAGAAAGGGGTTTTTCAAAAGTGGTAGGGGGCTCAGAGAAGGAGATCCAATTTCTCCATACTTATTCACTTTAGTTATGGAGATATTTACTCTGTTGATGAAAAGAAGAATTCAGGGTAATTCTGGATTTAAATATCACAAGGGTTGTAAGGAACTTAAGCTTACACATTTATGCTTTGCAGATGACTTACTAATTCTCAGCCATGGTGATCTGAGTTCTGTTAGAATTATAAAAGAAACTTTGATGGAATTTAGCAGAAGTTCTGGTCTGGTGCCAAACATTGGAAAGAGTACTATCTTTTGTAGTAATGTGAATGAGAGTACTAAGGCTAAAATTCTAGAGGAATTGCCTTTTCAAGTTGGTAAACTTCCTGTTAAATACCTTGGTGTCCCTCTGGTAGACAAAAAGTTGGGAATAAAAGATTGTAAACAGTTAGTTAATAAGGTCAAAAGTAGAGTCAACAACTGGAAGAACAAGATGTTGTCTTTTGCAGGAAGATTGCAACTCATTGCTTCTGTATTATCTGCCTTACATGTTTACTGGGCATCAGTTTTCCTTATCCCCAAAACTGTTGTCAGAGAGATTGAGAAAGTGTTGAAAAACTTTCTATGGAACCATGATGAGGAAAAGAAAGGGGGTGCTAAGGTTGCCTGGAAAGTGGTTTGTACTCCCAAAGATAAGGGAGGATTGGGGCTCAAAAATCTTGGGTCTTGGAATATAGCTCTTCTGAGTAAACATGTGTGGAATATTGCAGCTAGGAAGAGTACACTATGGGTTGATTGGGTTAATAAAGTGAAATTAAAAGGTAGGAGTATATGGGATGTTCCTCTAAAGCAGCAAGACAGTTGGATGTGGAAGACAATTTTAAGTATAAGAGATAAGCTTTATGATTGTATAGTGCATCAGATTGGAAATGGCAAAAAGATTTCTATGTGGTATGATAAATGGGACTCTAACTGCCCACTGCATAACATCATTAGTAAAAGGATTATATATGAGGCTAGATTGAAAGATAATGCAACTATTGATGATATGTTGAACAATAATAGTTGGAATTGGCCTAGAGATTGGATACAGAGTTTTCCTGCTCTGCAAAATGTGGGAGTTCCTGTTATTAATGATCAAAGAGAGGATGGCATCAAATGGAGAATGAATAATGGTAGTCTGGTTGATTTCTCTGTTAGGAATGTTTGGATGACACTTAACATTAATGGAGATGATATGAAATGGCACAAAGTAGTTTGGTTCCCTCAAGGTAATGCTCGACATGCATTTATAATGTGGTTGGCAGTTAGAGGGAAGCTTCTTACGCATGATAGAATGATGAGTTGGTGCACTAATATGGTTCTGTTGTGTCCATTCTGCAATCAAGTTAATGATTCTCATAACCACATTTTCTTTGAATGTAGCTATCCTAATGTCATTTGGAAAGAGCTAATGAATAAATGTAATATTAGGCAGATGGCCAATGATTGGGTGAATATTGTTGAACAATTGGCTGGTCTCCCATGTAATAACAGTATTAACAGTGTGGTTAGAAGAATTACTGTTGCAGCTGCGGTCTATTTTGTTTGGAAGGAGAGGAATGATAGGCTGTTTAAGCTTAAGTGCAAGCCTGCTGATGTATTGCTTAACAGTATTACAGATTGTGCTCGATTGCAGCTCATGGGGATCAAAGTGAAAGTGTCCAGAAAAGTTGTCAAAGTGACTGCTGATTGGAATGTTAATTTTCTAGTGTAATGTGTAGTTTGTTTGCTTCTTTCCTGATGCTTTTGAGTGCTTGTATGTTTGGATGGTTGTATTGGTTGGTTTTTATATAAATATATATATTTCCTGGGTGGCTTGGTGTGGGTGATGGCAATGCCGAAGCTCTAACCCGAGTCTTTCCAGTTTTTTTCAAAAAAAAAAAAAAAAAAAAAAAAAAGTTAACTAGATGATGACTCTCTGAAGCGGCTAAACCGTCAGCTGACCACCATTTCCAATTTCGTATAAAAAATGGACTTGTACTAGTAAAGTTATTTGATCATATATATCGTTGCGTAACTCTCATCAAAAAAACAAAAATCTATAATTATTAATTATATAAAATAAATATATATTTTTTCCGATTCAAAATAAGTGATATACTTTCTTTTTTGAGATGAATCAAAATAAGTGATACACTTCGAAAAATTACCTTATTTGATAAAAGAAAGTGGGACCCACACCCACTAACTATATACTTTAACTAAGTGAAATGACCCTTACCAAAGGATCTTTGGCCTAGCGATGTGGTGTTTGTCTCACAACCTTGAGGTTAGGGGTTCAAGTCTCGTCATGGACATATGTTAAAATTAGGTATAGATTAGAATTTACCTTTCAAAAAAAAGTGAAATTACCATTTTACCCTTACTTTACTTTTAAATATCATTAACCCCACTTTATTCAGAATATGTGGGACTCATTCCCCAATAACCATTCAATTAATCTAATTTAACTATTATTATAATCTTTTATCTCAAAAATCGTGAAACTCAAAGTGTATCACT
The DNA here is from genome assembly GCA_963853835.1 of Calendula officinalis. NCBI lineage: Eukaryota > Viridiplantae > Streptophyta > Magnoliopsida > Asterales > Asteraceae > Calendula > Calendula officinalis. The sequence goes on from OY970835.1 coordinate 2,001,509, forward strand.
TTTATTAAATCGGAGAAAATATATAATTATATGAAGCACAAGTTAATAAAAAAATCATTTACAACGTGAATTCTTCCAACAATGAATTTCCAAAAAACATTAACTACATAAATAATAATAATAATTATAATAATAAAATTACTAATAACGATAGTTTGATATACCTAAAAAGGTTATTTTTAATAGTTAATTCTTTAATTAGAATATAAACGGTTATCTCGCTATCAGTGGCGTACTTAGGAAAAAACCGAATTATCACCGGCTGCACAATTTTTTTCTTATGAAATCAATTACATAAGAAATTTTTTTAAAAATTTTTAACACTATTTTAGTAATATTCAAAAAAAAATTAAAAGATTACACGTTATACTTTATGCTACGCAATAGATCCGTTTCTACTCATAATATTTATTCACTTTAACGTGATAAAAACAATAATATTACATATTACCAACAAGATAAGGTAGTTAGCGATTCACGTGAAGTCGTGACTCCAAGACATTGTACAACTTCTAAATACGTGAAACATATCTCGATGCACCTAACATGGTCTGTCAGGATCGATTAACTATGATGAAGTTAATAAACACCTTAGATCTAATTGATTATAAAAGTTGCAGCGGATCAACACTAGATCAATATATTAAGAACGATGAACTGTAAATAATAAACGAAAATATTAAGAACACAGTTTCACAAAAAGCTTCAATGTATATTATCAAGTTAACAATACACACGTACGTTTACAATTCGTAAGGAACTATTTATAATAGTCCTTGAAGCTAAACTATTTACCCTAGTTATTCTAGGACTTGATTTACATTCGAATTATAAAGATATACATTGATTTACATTCTATAACTATCTCTACGAAGATCTCGGACTTGATATGCTTCCAAAACGCGTATCAGTAGTAAACTGCAATCACCAGTAGTAAATCCATATCATCAGTAGTAAGTTTGGTGATCAGTAGTAAGTCCAATATCAACGTCAGTAGTAACTACTATTGATCATTAGTATCTTCAATAAGCATTGATCAGTAGTAACTTAGTTATAGTCTTTCACCAGCATCAACTCATCAGTAGTAAACAATTTCTGCCCCATCAGTACTAAGTATGATCAGTACTAACTGCAGCATCAGTAATAAGTTGATCTGTAATTTACTCCAACAATCTCCCCCTAAACTTATTGATTATCTTTCAATCAACTAAGTTTTTCTTGTTCTTCTTGTTCTTTCTTTCTTTTCTCTAAAGTTCTTTTATTCTGTTGAAGTCTTTGCTCAATGATGTATTTGCTGTTTTTTTTTGTGAAATAATTCAATTTGTTTTGGAACATAACAGCATCATACGGCTTCATCATTGTGTTTGTGAATATCTGATACATAGTCTTCTCAGAATGAGGATATTCTTTTTCATACAGATATAGTTCACAAACTTTGCCAGATTTTTCAAAGAAGTACATGTTGGCAGTTGGAATCACATTCCAAGCATAGACATTTCCTTGGTCTGCAAATTGTTCTGGATAATGGTCTGGATAGAAAGCAGCATCAATCATTCTAGTTAGGTATCCAGCTCCAGATTCTTTCCATGATTTCTTTCTCATCCTTGGTTTACCAATGATCAATAGTTTAATAACATCACTTCTTGAGCAGGACATGATCAAAGGTAACCATCCAGTAAACTTTTGAATGATCTTGTCTTCCCTTACAACTACTATGACATTGTTGGGCAAAACTCTCCAATTGATGATTGGATTGTTCTGTAAGGGAGCAACTGGTAGTTCAAGAACAGGAATGACTTGCTCTGTTTTTGACTTCTTTTGAGCACTTTGTTTTTGAGAGACCATCTTTCTTTTCTTTGTTGATGGCTCACCAGTAGTTGAGATACTATCCTTCTTGATTAAGTTTGGACTGATTGGGATTAAAGTTTTGATTTGACTTAAGGCTTTTGATTTCTTTTCTTCTTCTGCTTCTTGTTCAGCCAAGTATTTCTTCTTTGCAGCACAATATCTTTCAATGATAGTCATCATTTTCATTCTACCAAATGACTTTGCATTGTGCCCTTTTGATTTCAAATATTCAATCATATTGGCTTTCTGTTCATATACATCATCTGTTAGCTCACTTTTAGTTTTCTTGCATTCAGAGACCAAATATTCAAGGCATTGAATATGTTCTTCTTCAACTTTTCTAAATCTCTTGAATTCTTCCATTTGAGCTTCTATCTGAGCATCTTTGATTTGAATAGGTATTTCAGCTTGTTGAGGTTTTTGAACTTTTGATCTTTCCTTTTCAGCTTTCTTTTTCCTTTCCTCAATAGCTTGATACATAGCCACTTTCTCCAAGAATTTTCTATGTTTTATCCTCCATCTTGATTGCTTCTCTGATCTGACATGATTGATTTTGTTCACCATATGGTGACCTAGTGCTCTGTTTGGGTAATCATCATCATAGACTTCTTTGCCCTTTCCAACACATGCAGGCAGAAAAGATGGAGGTGGAGAGTATTTCATGTCTGGAATACCAGTAAGTAGTAATTTTGGATAAAACAGTTTGAGTTGATCTTCTGGTAATATTTTGGGGTGTGGAGGAAGTGTACATTCATCTACCTCAAACCAGTTCACATTATCATCAATGTCAGGTATGATAAGTGGTTGAGCAGGTGTTGGTGGTTTGGAGATGATTACATGTCTTTCTCTTTCAATTAGCTCTGGTAGCTGTAATTCTTCCTCTTCAGTAGTAACCAGAGTAGTTACTACTGGTGTGGCTTCAGGAGTTACTACTGATAGGGCATCAGTAGTATTTGGTACATTCATTTCCTCTTCTTCATTTACTACTGGTATGATATCAGTAGTAGGAGTTACTACTGATACTTCTTTTTCAGCTTGTTCTTCCATATGAGCAGTAGTAATAGGCTCATCTTCAGTGACCATCATTTCTGGGCCTTCATCAACTGTTGTTTCTTTTAAATTTAAGAGAGAGGATGCTGCTGCTGCAATTGATTCATCAATCATTGTTTGAATATTATCCTTCTCCCCCTTAGTGAGCTCTACTGGTGGAACCTCACTATCATCAATCTTCTTCTTCAATTTTCTGATGATTTTAGTTTGTTGATGAAGCCTGTGCTCATAGAATCTCATTCTCTTGTTGATGGTGTTCATATGCCTTTTCATTGCAGCCATTGTTTTCCCTTGATTTGTGAGATAAGTAAGACACATAGTTCGATACCCAGTTCAGCATCTTCATCAATTTCTACACCTAGTTCAGCTTTCAATCTTCAATCTTCAATCCACAGATTCAATCAATCATCATACTAGTTTCAACAATCAAACAATTCAATCCTGTAACTCAATCAACAATTTTTCAATTACAATCCTGTAACACAATCAACAATTTTCCAGTTCGGCATATTGAAGAAGTTCGATATTCAATTCATTCATAGTTCGGCTTCCTGTAATCCCGAAGCTTCAAAAGGTTCAAACAAGTTCGGCTTTGCAAAGAAGTTCGGCTGATCAATTCAACAATTCCGTTAACAACAATCTGATTCAACAATCTGAATCAACAATCTTCGGTTGCTTCAACAATTAAATTGATTCCGTGTTTGATTCTGATTGATTACATCGAAATTAACTGGACTCTGATTTCAATTTTGATCTCAAAATTCCATCAGCGTTCAGCTAATCAACATAAAGTGTTCGGCTCAAGATTAAATCATAAGCTCAATCACGATTTAAGCCCAATCACTTTTTGTAACACCCGTATTTTTATAACATCGTTTAAATCATTTAAAATACATTCTTTTAAATATCTGACATATTGTCCAAAATACAGTTTAACAAAAACTTTAAAACTTATATCAGAGTTTACAAAAATACGGTGTCACCAAGTATATCAAAACCATAGGCAACGGGATCTACCTAATAGCTCCCGAGCTAAACATCTCTAGGCCACTTCTAGTGCAACCTTCTATCACTTCAAACCTGTACCTGAGTACACAGCCACAAAACAAACGTAGTACGTGAGACAAAATAGTCTCGTGAGATACATGGGTTTTAGACCCCGATAATAGTCATTTCATAAATATATAAACATGTATATAAACTACATAAATACCGTCTAGTCACCCTTTCGTGACTCTAACTGCTTTGCTTTCCTAGCAAACATATCTAGTACCTAAACGTATAGGTACCAGAAGCCCAATCATACCTAGTACATAAACATATATGTACTAAAAGCACCAACATGTCTAATACACAAACATATATGTATTAGAACCTAACATACCTAGTACCAAACATATGCGTACTAGAAGCACAATCATATCTAGTACGTAAACATATATGTACTAGAAGCACAAACTTGTCTAATACATAAACATATATGTATTAGAACTTAACATACCTAGTACCAAACATATGCGTACTAGAGGCACCCGTGTGCTTAGTGTATAAACATATATACACTCGGTGTATAAACATATATACCACCGTCCAGTGACCGGGGGTCCCCCGCGTCACCACCATCTATCTCTTATCATAACCTAACAGTTATGCCAGTCAAAGCCTTCGGCTATCACATCCAACATCAAACAAGTTAGTCATCTAATACTAACGACATATGATTAGTTCATCACAGTGTGAACATACCTGTATGGTCCCATGGACCCGATCATAAGCAACCACAGTTACTTCTACATCTAAGAACCCTATGAGGTCCATACTTACTTTATACATAAGATACATATCTTATTTATCGATATCATAATACTTTTATCTCTTCCTTGACTATAATAGACAATTATTACTAGTCACATCATATTCTTTCTCATATATATTCGATCTTTACTTTTATTAGTATATCTTACCAATAGGTACTCATTACTATAAAATCATTCCCAATTGCTTTACTAATACACATTTATTAATAAAGGCTCCGTATACATTCTTTTAATCAATTACTTCATTACTATGGTTCATTAACATAGATTCCATAATTACTTTATTTCATCATATTTTACTTCGAATTCATCAATCATACTAGACATATCCTAGTATCACATTCTACATACTTTCATACATTTCCAGTCACTATTTTTATCAAAATATTTATTAATAAAGACTGATAAAATATCATATGTACTTTCAAAACTATTTGCTATGTACCCAGTTTAAAAGTCTCATGTACTCACCTTAGCAATAAAATGCTCCAACCGTATTCTTTACGCCAATATCCTTGCTTCACAATTCGGTCAACCTTCCAAGACCTCACCAAATGCCTAATACAATAATCACAAGATGATCAACATCACATACTACTACCAATGTGTCCATCTATCTCTGGTTAACAACTACTAACACATTTCCCCCAACTATGGTGATTTACCAAACCCTAGGTTGAACCACCCATAAGATTCTTACAAATCCAAACCATACACTTGATTCCCTTGTTAAAATACCATCTATTAAGTGTATGCAACCTTTATTTAACCATTAATCACCAACCCAAGAACTAGGGTTTCAAACCCAAGCCAAAAATCCATAGATCTAAAGCTACAAAGATCAAAGAGTGAAGATTTACCTTTAATCTCCAACTAGGAGTGAAGATTCACGAGATTTGACCAAGAAATCGGTTCCAAATGATGTTTTCCACTCAAAAACGTATACAAACTCGTTGGGAGAGAAACTAGGGCTTGAATTGGTATCAAATGAGCCAAAACCCGTTTTTATTGCTGTCTGACGAAGTTCGCTTCGCGAACTTCAGAGTTCGAGTCGCGAACTCTGGTACGCGCGAAGTTCGGGTCGCGAACTTTTAGAGTTCGAGTCGTGAACTCTCGAAATCAGAAACCCCAAAATCCCTGTCGAAGGTTCGCGATCGCGAACTATAGTTCGGGTCGCGAACTCTGCTCCCCAGGCAGGCTGCAACTTTTGTTCTTTGTCTCGACCCGGTTTCGACCATAACTTTCTCATACGGTGTCCAAATGACACGAAACCAATTTCTACGTTCTCTAAATGATTTATCCTTATTTATCATATTTTTTATAAATTTATTTATTTACAAATTTCGGGTCGTTACAACTATCTACCCCTTAAAAGGATTCCGTCCTCGGAATCACTAAAAATTCCAACCTATATTCACCCGAACATTACGCTCTCATTTCCTTGTGGTCGTTACCATCAAACATTTCTTATTCCGATTCCCGTTAACATTATGCTTCACAACATTTACTCAATCTTATCGAGCCCGAACGGTTATAACTCAATTTAAAACCCACAATACTTAGACGGGTCAAAATTTCACAATTTGACCATAACACCGTCATTCTCTCGACCAATCCTTTCATTCTCATAACAATGGTATGACACAATCATAGCATTAACTAATTGATTAAAACGAATGTCAAACTCTAGCCTTGACCAAGCCGATATATCCCGACATTGGTATATCCCCACATTGTCTACCCTTTGACTTAAGCACAAAGTCAACTATACCTTAACATTTTCCTTTCTCGTTAAAGGTTTCATAAATCCTCCTTTCCTTTACAATTTACCTTTAATTTGTGATTCAATTACAGTCTTACACTCGATTCCCAATTTCAACATTGAAATCACCCAAACGGGTCAAGTCGTATAAACCGACTACAATTCAATCAACCATCTCATCAACTTTTTCACAAACACATAATCGACACATTATGCTATCAATATTCATTAGCAAATCGAAACGAGAGTCAAAGTCCATCTTAGACCAATTCAACCAATCACGGGTTGACTAACGTTGACTTTTACATAAAGTCAACCATACGTTTTCCAACTAGCAATTTCCGTACACACGGCGTATCATTACCAATCTATCACTCTCAGTTCTACCCATTATTACTTTCTCATCAATCGTCCCCGTTAATCCAAGGGTCACACCTTAACATAAGGTCACAATAACATTTACCGTTTCTTGACCTTCACTTGGTCACTCATACTATCACTTAGTATTCTTTCAACCATCTTTGTATCACATTGATCAACTTAAATTATCGGTACTAGGCCCGTTACCGTAATACATCCCACACCCTTATACGGTGTACTATGCCTGGGTTACCACATGGTAATTTGCTCACTAGGAGTTTCTCTTTCCTTCTATTCTATAAATCGTAGGCATCCCCTACATTTACATGACCTAAATGCAACCCGCATTTCAAGCCAAATTCTCATTATCATAACATAATAGTAATGTTTATTAACCACATGGTTCTACATTCATCATATAAACACATAAACATATATACACATATAGATATACACACGTATATCACGTCAATTCCATCTAACTATCTCCATTGTGCACATATACAAACATAGGTATATGTCACCAATACCATCATTACATCTCTATTGTGCACATATACAAACATATGTATATATCACGCCAATATCATACAACATCATCAAATCATTCATCGTGCATTCTAGCACCTCTCCCACAAGACGCCTTATTGTTTTCCTTCCCATTCGTATGTCTCCCATATGACATATTACTTAGCACAATTCATATGACATAATATTATCTTTTCACAATTATATGCCTTCCAAGGTCATCATATGATGCACATGCATCGTACCCCGCGGGTAACTAATAACATTCTCTATTCGTTATTTACCATTCCACTTACACATTAACCGTCATTAATCGGTTCATCTCTTTATTACCATATTTCCAAATCTTTTGTCGCTACCGAAGTAATCATCACTCAATTCTATTAACCATAATTGTAGAGTTGCCATTGTTGTTGATTTTGAGAGAAAGATGTAAGATTTTTGTTATTGACTTAGGGTTTTTGATCGTAAGCTAGGGTTTATCGAGAGGAGTTAGCAAATCGAAGTGAAGATAATGCTAAACTAATCGACTGCCGCCTTTTATATCTTTCGATTTAACCTGCAAAAAGACTAAATTGCCCTTCGAATCATAACATAACGGTTATTTTCATGGGGGTTAGTTTGGTAATTGTGATTCTGAAAGACCAGTAGTAAATTGATATCAGTAATAAAACGTCAGTAGTATCTACTAACATCAGTAGTAACTAAGGATTTTGACATCAGTAGTAACTATAGACATCAGTAGTAATCACACGACCAGTAGTATATGTGAATACCAGTAGTACTGACTAACCAGTAGTATTTATGTAAACCTAATACACACCAGTAGTAATAAACTACCAGTAGTATTTTGTGCATATGCCTACAATCAGTAATACAGATCTACCAGTAGTAAAACACTTAAACAAATAAATAACTTTTTACAATAAAACTTTACACATGACTTTAAGTGAGATTTTAATTTATCAAAATCATTCCAATACTGCTAACCAAGAAGTTGAATCTTCCTACATCAAAAGCTTTTGTAAAAAGATCTGCTAATTGATCATCAGTATGGATTTTAACCACTTTGATTAATTTCTTTTCATTACAGTCTCTTATAAAATGAAATCTTATTTCAATGTGTTTAGTTTTAGAGTGTTTTACTGGATTGTTCACAATACTAATAGCACTTCGATTATCAATAAAGATAGGAGTTTTAAGGATAGATATATCCAGGCAATACACATTGTTTCTCCTTGGAGTTCTTAAAACAACATATTTTTCATCTAAAATAAAGTCAGGAGAAAGAATGATGCACTCAATGTCTGTGAAAAGAATTTTATTCTTTTTATCACACACTTGAGACACACTGACAAGATTGTATTTTAGTTCAGCTACATAAAATACATCATCAAAGGTAATTTTGCCATTAATAACAGTACCTTTACCTGTAATCTTACCTCCCTGTGGGTTCTCACCAAATGCCACATATCCTCCATCAAATAACTTGAAATCTTTAAGAATTTGTAGATTTCCAGTCATGTGCCTTGAGCATCCACTATCAATATGCCATGTTCTTCCTTCTTCTGGGATTTGAATGCTCTGCACAAGTGAGTAAATGATTAGTTAAGTTTGGGAACCCAAGCTTTATATGTCTTGGGTTCATCCTTTGAGAAATAAGCTTTTGGAGATTTAACTCTAAACATTTTTGGTGCCCATACTTGTTTATTACTGGTGTTTAGTTTTACTACTGCCCTTTTAAACGTATTACTGGTGTGAGAATTTTCTACTGATTTTGGTTTATACCCATGATGTTTAGCTTTTGAATGCTTTACTACTGATGGACCAGTAGTATTTGGGTACTTACCATGTTTAGAATGACCAGTAGTGTTTTTAGGGTTGACACCAGTAGTATTTTTGAAAGTTGGTTTGGGAGCAGAAGTATTTTTGTAATTAGGGTTTTTACCAGTAGTGTTTTTGTACTGGTACCATACAACATTATAATTAGGGTTAACACCAGTAGTAAAATTGTTACAGTTTTTACTGGTGTTGGAAAATTTAAAATATTGTTCATTTTGATTTGATTTTCCATTGTTCTTGAAGTAATTGCTGTTCTTTGGGCTTCCAACTCTTCTGTTTTGCACAAATCTTGATGCAGTTCTTCCAAATCTTGGTGTTTCAGCAATTGGAATTTTATTTTTACTTACTACTGAAGGACCAGTAGTATCTTTTAATTTCTGTGTTTTTGCCTTTTCTTTGAAAGTTTTAAATTCTTTGAATTCTTTACAATTTATTGGATTGAAGTGACAATCCTTTGCTAAATGATTCATTTTGTTACAAATAACACATCTTAATTTCTTACTTTTTGCACCTTCAGGTATTCTTTGATCTAAGAGTTGAATTTTATTTCTTTCATTTCCCCTTTTTAAAATTTTTGGTATATTTTCTGCATTATATTTAGGAGAATCTTCTTCACTTTGTGCTGTGTGAAAACTTGTATCAATTGATTTGGAGATTCAATTGGAGAAATTGTAAATTCAATTGTTTGGTCATCATCAGAAGAATCATTTGATTCAGATGTTTCATTATGTGATTTAGTTTGATGTTCAGTTTTTAATTCATTAATGATTCTTTCTGAACTGTTTTTAAGTGGAGGAATGAATTTATATGGAGGTGGTACAGCATGATATCCCACCCCATGGACAACGTTTTCTGTAGTTTGATTGTTAGTTAGTTCATCAAGAATTTTTGTACTTCTTTCAAACTTTTTAATTGTTAATTTATTCTGTTCAATTTCAAGTTGACATTCTTCTAATTTGCATGTTAATTCTTTATTTTTTAATTCATAAAACTCTTTCTCATCCACAGCCTGAAGCAATTCTTCCTTTATCCTTTGATCAATCATCTGGTACACCTTTATTTGATGTTCTTGATCAGCAATCACACCATCAAACTCATGATTTCTTCTGACTGCTTTTGCTAAATCTTCATTTAATTTAGTGTTTTCTTTTTCTAGATTTTTAACAATTTTAATACATTCAGAAGTACAAGATTTAGGTTTTACCTCAGTTTTGTTGTTAGTAAAGGCCATGAGAGCTTGATTTTGAGCATGCTCTTCTACTTGGAAGCTCCAGTCATATCCTTGTCCTTGTTGTGAAACAAGAGCAGTTGATTTTGATCTTTTGTCTGGCTGAGGACATTCTTTTGCAAAGTGACCAAGATTGTTACAGTTGTAACATTTGACTTTTGTTTTGGCAAATCCAGCTTTGTCACCTTTGTTGTAGTTGAGGCTTGTCCTCCCAGTCCTTTTTAAGAACCTTTTGGTTCTTAGGCTCAGCATAGCCATCTGCCATTTAAGATCCATTTCCTCAAGATCATCTGTATTTAATTGTTCCAAGTCATCACTAATCAGTGCAGTATGCACATGACTAGTGAAGAAGGATTCTCTTGCAGTGTCCTCAGAATCTGCTGCCTTTCCTGTGGAGGTTTCCTGACCTTGACCTGTACTAGATACAAATGCAGCATTATTAGAAGAAATAGAAGGGTTCTTTTGATTTACCTCAGTTTCAAATACTCTGAGATCATTGTAGAGTTCATCCAACTCCTTTTCTTCTAGTGCATCTCTTTGTCTATATACCACTGTATACATGGCCCATTCTTCACTTAGAGACCTTAGGAACTTCATGTTGACATCTTCTTGATCCATCTTAACCCCAACCTGGTAAAGCTCACCAATTAGCTTGTTGAATCTGTCAAACACTTGAGTGAGTGTTTCATTGGGCTTTCCTTTGAAATTTTCAAAGTCTTGTTTGAGAACAGACTTCATATTCCTTTTGGTGCTCTTTGTCCCAATAAATCTCTTCTCCAGTGCTTCCCAAAGTACCTTTGCATCATCATACTCAACGAAGAGATGTTGATAGTCGTTAGGAATGGCCAGTAGGAGAGTGCTTAGAGTTTTAAGTTCGATTCCCTTGTCTTTCTTCTCCTTCTCACACTTTAGTTTGTCTGCCTCAGTTGCAGAGCTGCTTGCTTGACCAGGACCAATTTTGTTTCCTTCAAGGACAACTTCCCACATGGAATAATCTGTAATAAGCATGTATTGCTTAATACGATTCTTCCACATCCCAAAGTTATTGGGAGTGAGTATAGGGATTTTATTGGCCTGAGTGCTTTCATTGTTATCAGTCATGATTAACAATCTGTGTGTTTTAAAGATTAAAACTTTTTGTTGTTCTTAAAATCGTAGATCTAGAACCAATATGCTCTGATACCACTTGTCAGGATCGATTAACTATGATGAAGTTAATAAACACCTTAGATCTAATTGATTATAGAAGTTGCAGCGGATCAACACTATATCAATATATTAAGAACGATGAACTGTAAATAATAAATGAAAATATTAAGAACACAGTTTCACAAAAAGCTTCAATGTATATTATCAAGTTAACAATACACACGTACGTTTACAATTCGTAAGGAACTATTTATAATAGTCCTTGAAGCTAAACTATTTACCCTAGTTATTCTAGGACTTGATTTACATTCGAATTATAAAGATATACATTGATTTACATTCTTTAACTATCTCTACGAAGATCTCGGACTTGATATGCTTCCAAAACGCGTATCAGTAGTAAACTGCAATCACCAGTAGTAAATCCATATCATCAGTAGTAAGTTTGGTGATCAGTAGTAAGTCCAATATCAACGTCAGTAGTAACTACTATTGATCAGTAGTATCTTCAATAAGCCTTGATCAGTAGTAACTTAGTTATAGTCTTTCACCAGCATCAACTCATCAGTAGTAAACAATTTCTGCCCCGTCAGTACTAAGTATGATCAGTACTAACTGCAGCATCAGTAATAAGTTGATCTGTAATTTACTCCAACATGGTCTTTAATGTTGCTTTATTGCTTCCTCTTTACACGTAACTCATAAAATTACTGCAAGAGATTGTCTAAACATGTAAAGAGTATCATGTTTATTTTTATGTCTACTTCATGTCGTAACTTGCTACAAGGTAATATATGCAATTCATGAATTTTCTTTCCCTATGTTTTCCTTTTATTTTGATACATATCTTGATCAAGTAAGTAAACACATAAGTAGAAACAAATAGTATAAGTAAGTATGCACATAAGTACACAAATAGTATACATAAATAGTGTTTCTCATATATAAATAATTAAAAAACATAAGTTGCTTGTAAAATATTGACTTTTAAAAGGAAAATTACAAAAGTTGCTTTTAACATTCCACTCCTTACGACTTCAAGATTTATTTAAAAAGTTAAACAACCCCAATCATGTGCTCTAGCAATACAATTATTCAGGTTTTAAATAATACCAATTAGGCAATTATATGAGTCCATGATACCACGACTACTCAAAAATCAATAATAATGCTATTCTTTTATATTAACGATTAGTTTATATGCCCATTTATTTATCAAATAATTGTTATACGATATTCTAACAATACTTATTGTACGTATTATACATTAAGAAAGATGTGCATAGTTTTCACTAGAAAAAATGTGAACAAGCTAGAATATATTCATATAAATAGGAATGAAATAAGATAGGGTGATTTTTTAATATAGACTAAATGTAATCAAAGTTCCATTAGAAAAGTCTTGTATTTTCAATTCTTCTCAAAATACACCGTGCGACCGTGCTACTCCACTAGAACGCCACCACGTGTCTGAGTTAGTTTGCTCAACCTTGTTACTACTGTTCGTTAGTACTGCTCAACCTTGTTACTACTGCTCGTTAATACTGCTCAACCTTGTTACTACTGCTAGTTAGTATTGCTCAACACTTAGTGCTGTTCCTGTTAGTGCTGCTCAAAGTTACTGCTGATCTATGAAGTCGCCCAGTCGCACGGGTTGTTTTGGGAAAATTGAAGTCTATCAGTATTAAATGGGAACTGGACCAGTCGCACGCTCTAAATTAATAATTAATTCAATAAGATATCTCTTAAACAACTATTTGTTTCACCCTCTTAATATTTCATTAAGTGGCTGCATCTGAATCGTTCAGATTCAGAGTAGTGTTTGTTTGAAAAGTTTTTATCATCTGAATTGGTAAGATATGACTAATATGAGTTTGAATCAATAAGATATTACCTATAACAACATTTTGCAGGGACTATTCATCTACATGAGATGAATAGTTTTTGTTTTTTGTTTTTTTTTATTTTCTTTTTTTAATATTGTTTCCTCCTTGCTCTTATAAATTAATGTTGATAAACTCTCATTATCATACCAAGGACTCAAGGTGTAAAGAATAGTACATTGTACAAGTAGTAAAATACATTGTACTACTAAATAAAGTCTCTATCAAGCCTACCACTCTTCCCACCAAGCCTCTAATATTATTTTTGACTTATGATTGTCTTTGTATTATTTTATTATTTTTCTTGAATTTTAAAAGTTTTATCTACATCCATTTCATTATGTTGAGAAGAATTTAAAACAAAGGTTTACGTGATTCGGTAGATGTGGTTTAGCATGTAATTAAGTACGTAAAATTAATGAGTTATAGAAATATGACTTATGTTAAACTTATGTTTTTTTATGAACGAACGTAAATTTTAGAGTAAATAAAATGTAGTCTATTAATATGTTAATTCATGAATATGATTTTAATATTTGAAGACCCTTCCTACTATAGATATGTTAACATAATGGTTGACTTTGAATACTTCTTAAAAACATAATGGACAGTCGATTGAATCGGAACGAGAAGCTAACGATATGGTTCTGTTAGTGAATTGGGCAATCAAGTGAACCAATTTTCAATTCTTTTCATCCTATATTTGAATTATTGTAGTCATCAATGTTTTAGTAATATATTATTTTGTCATTTAGGAATTTTATGATGTTTTGGAGATATAAATTTTGTAATTTTTAATTAAGAAAAATGATATTTATTCATATCATTTATTCATACTTATCTTCCTATCCGCTTGATAGGATAACATGTATAATTCACTAATTCTCACTCATAATATTATCCTTTGATTTTGACATATGTCTTGATTTAATAAGTAAGAAGATAAGTAGGAACAAATGATAGAAAATAATACAATTACTCTTTAATTAAATATGATAGCATTGGCATACAATTTTTTTGACAAATAAGTTAGTTTTTTAAGACATTGTTTTCATTTTTGAGTTCATCTATAATCCTTATAAACCATTTATAGAATTTTAAGTAGTGAAATTCAATCATGCATATGATATAACTGTGACAAGCATACAAATTAAATTTACTACTATATCAATCTAGAGTAAATGAATAAATATATTATTTTTATACACTTTTAATGGATACTTTTGTAACTTATATAACAAACTCAACTTCTTATTGTGTTATTGAATACGGATACAAATGCATTAAATTGAACTATAAACTATTTACTAGTATATTTATTTAATCAACTTCAAGTGTGTAACACCGCAAATTTAAACCCGATTTTTTTTTAAATAACGGAAGCGTAATATTCAAACCATATTAAGTTAAGTCATTTTACAAAATATAACTATAAACATAATATTAATCAAAACATCAAAACGGTTTAATGTGTTACTATAAAACGGCTCGGTTACAAACTATTATCAGAATAGTCATTGGTCAACCATTCTTGACCAACACCCATTGACCCGCCCAACAAACCGAACCTGACTCAACCGATATGAATTCATACTTTCCCAATTAATTAAATTTGAAGTGGAACGGCGGTTCGGCCGAACCATAACATCATTGTTGGCCTACAATGATAACCGATAGCCCTTTACTCAATGACGGTGTGTACCTCCTTAGAACAACCAGTGCTTCTAAGGACGGTACACCGTATCATTAGTAAACATATGTTCAGTAAAATGTTCCAATTACTGACCTTTTCCCCAAATGTGCACATAATTAATTAACATTATTAATTATACCGAAGTGTGGAATTGCAATAAACATTGCAGCCAAAAACTGCACCCGAAGACGTTCGCGTCGTTAATATTGATCCGTTAATGCTGGTCTGTTACTACTGGTCCATTACTGCTGGTCCGTTACTACTGGTCCGTTACTACTGGTCTATTACTACTCGTCTGTTACTCCTGGTCCGTTCCTGTTGGTCCGTTACTACTGGTCCGTATTCAAACCCAAGTGGAACCCAAAACCATTGAATGTTATACATTCTATTACTTCTCACCCAAGTATTCAATTTCTACCGAATTGCAACACATATAGATTGAAGGCTAAATCCACTCACATGAGCTCTCTGAGCTCCACTCAGTGGTCTAATATTACCGAGTCTTCCCTTTTTCCTGAAATCAATAATGAATACCGATTAATAACTCGAATTTGCCAAATAATAACAATAGTCAATATAAGTTCAAAACTAGTATTTCTCATCAACAATACTTCCATCTAGTTGAAATATACCAATTGCATAATTACCGTTCTACTATGACTTTTACAAGTGAAAGTCAACCAACATGTTAGCAAATAATCTCATTTTGACATATTGTGACCAAACGGGTCAAAACCAAGGAAACTAACTTTAACACTTCACAATTCATGTCTTGTAAAACCTACAATTCCCAACTTATCACAATTAAACTTCTAAAGTCACATATAAACCAAACAATGCATATTTAGACCAAATTTAACATATAGGCCCAAACGGGTCAAAACCGAGAGCAAGGTCCTAATACTTCGAAAACATAATTTTTATCAAGCATACAATTACTATCTTATGACAAACCTCATGTTAACATGTAATACTTCGACACACCCAAACTTTTCAATACATGTTTGACCCGAAAAAGACACATCCGACCACCTGTAATAACTCAGAAATCTGATTACTTTTCTGACCATATAAGTTCATGAAAATATGATATAAATAAAGAAGACTCTTAGACCTTCGAAACGACTGGTCGCACGCCCAAAACGAAGTTACGGTTGATTTTTACAATGGTCAACAATATTTGAGAAAAAGCTGTTAAAATTTTACTTACGGACTTTTTCACCAAAATTCATCCAAACACTATGCTCATCATCTTCATTTCACCAATTTAACCCATAATTAGATGTAAACAACTAATATCAATTGTAATATGTTATTTAACCCAAATAAACATATAAAACACAAAAAGTTCATAAATTCAAGAACTAGATAAAAACTCATCTTCTTCAAGGTTGCCAACAATGGTGGATTATGAAACTCCAAACAAATATATGATTTCTCTTCTAATTAATCATACAATACTTAAACGATCATCAACAAACACTATAAAATTTATCAATTTCGGTTTTAAAGCAAGAATTCACCAAGAACTTACAAAAACCCACCAAAAGACAAGAACCCTAAATTTTCATTCATAAACTAGGAACATTAACATAGATGAAGAATTTCTTACCTTATCCTTATGTAAATTTCAAGATCACAACTGTGATTAGGGAGATTTAAAGCTAAAATGCACAAAATATGAAGAACGCACAAAGTGACAACGGGTTTTGGGTCTTAGACGTGAAAAGAAAGGAGAGACAGTAAAAATCTGATTTTCCCGTTTTGGACACCTCTAAAAAAGGTGGCAGACAAAGAAATGGGATTTTGGACACTTCATTGAAACGTGTCATTCATAGACATATTAGGTAGATTTCATTTAAACACTGTGTTGCACCGTATATCTGGTTCGCAGATTAATTAATTGTCTAAACTAACTCTGATTTATATAACGAAGATATATTTGGAGCCCTGATTCAAAAGTTAATCTAAATATATAAATATCACTAACTAATCGTTTTGCTAATTTTAACACCATGGTTAAAATGTAATCAATTTAACAAATTAAATGAATTATATAAAATATTAAATGATAATATATTACTTACCGAAAGTAATAAAATAATAAGCCAGGTTTGAGGATGTTACAAAGTATGTCTCATTATTGTAAATACATTCTTCAATTAGATTATTTGCACAATTGCCACTGTAAAAAGTTTAAAAAGACAGGATACTTTTGCTTTGCTATAATCATTTTTTTTCCTTATTATAGATTAAAAGTTATAAAAAATAATTATATATATATAATAAATAAAAGTATTAATTTAAATTATCAAATAAAAGATTTAGTATTAGGGATGTCAATTAACATCTGACCCCGATGATCATCCATACGACATGATCCGTTGGTGGTGGACATAGATGAAGTTAAATGAGTGAAAATCATATATGAAGCGGATATAAATATTTATTTGAGCCAATATGAATGACGATTATCAATCCATGGATGAATCCAGTTAACCTGAAATTTTATTTTGTTATACTATAATTTTACATCGTTAATAATATTCGTCTACACATTTTTTAAAATTATATAAACTTTATTATACATAACATAAGATAACTAAATTTGTAAACATTACAAATCATACTTTAAGGTTTTAATTATATCAAATCTATGTTTTTGTTTGCATCTATCAATAATTTCGTATTAGTTGCAAATTATACTTTATGTATCGAACGAGCATAATTTCTTCCGCGCGTTGCGGCGGATTTCAATCTAGCCTGACTTTTATTTACTTACATTAATTAATTTAGACATAAAATTATTCGTGGAGTCACACTTAATTTGAAATTTATAAATATTTAAAGGGTTTTGATAATGACGGCCCTAAGGGCTGTCATAAGACATGCATAAATGATTTGTATATTCATCTATAACCGACTCCTGAATTTTAGGAATTACTCATTTGTACCATTTTTAATGCACTTAGAGACAGCCCTTAGGGCTGTCATTATCAAAACTCATATTTAAATAACCCGAATCAAACTAATACACATATATAATATTATTAGATCTTATAGTTTCAGTCATTTACAAATTTTTTTCAAGTAACCCAATAATAAATACAGAGTATAATTAATAATGTAAGTTTGATTTCATTGAGAGTTATATAGTCATTTTGAAAGTATTAAAGTTTAGGGTTTTAATTGTCAAATCTATAAAAGTCAGGGATACAAACTGTCATTATAGAAATTTAAACAATGAAAGGGAAAAATTAATTTGTGGGTAGTATGTTTCGTACCTGAGACCTATAAAACAAATGGTCCTGCCAACATCTACTCCTACCACTAAGTTACTTCTATCCTTCTATCTTTTATTACATTTTTATTTTTAATCTCTTTTATATGTGAACAGTAATTTAACTACCACTAATGTATAATAGGTATAATGTAGGTTCTTATTAACTGCAACTATTTGTCTGTGCTTTTTCTTCTAGCATCTTGGTAGTCTTCTAATGTTAGTCCTTATGTCGCTTGCTTGGGAGGTGATGACTTTGCTGTAGCTTCTGCTACTTGTGCTCTCTCTTTGCCTTTTAAAAAAAAGTTTAAATATAAATAAAGAGTTATATTCTAGGTAGTCCAAGGTTTTGTATAGTTGCAAGGGACAAATCTTAGCTATTGGATCAAAATGGTCAAGATCAAATATATCTGGTTCGCAGATTAATTAATTGTCTAAACTAACTCTGATTTATATAACGAAGATATATTTGGAGCCCTGATTCAAAAGTTAATCTAAATATATAAATATCACTAACTAATCGTTTTGCTAATTTTAACACCATGGTTAAAATGTAATCAATTTAACAAATTAAATGAATTATATAAAATATTAAATGATAATATATTACTTACCGAAAGTAATAAAATAATAAGCCAGGTTTGAGGATGTTACAAAGTATGTCTCATTATTGTAAATACATTCTTCAATTAGATTATTTGCACAATTGCCACTGTAAAAAGTTTAAAAAGACAGGATACTTTTGCTTTGCTATAATCATTTTTTTTCCTTATTATAGATTAAAAGTTATAAAAAATAATTATATATATATAATAAATAAAAGTATTAATTTAAATTATCAAATAAAAGATTTAGTATTAGGGATGTCAATTAACATCTGACCCCGATGATCATCCATACGACATGATCCGTTGGTGGTGGACATAGATGAAGTTAAATGAGTGAAAATCATATATGAAGCGGATATAAATATTTATTTGAGCCAATATGAATGACGATTATCAATCCATGGATGAATCCAGTTAACCTGAAATTTTATTTTGTTATACTATAATTTTACATCGTTAATAATATTCGTCTACACATTTTTTAAAATTATATAAACTTTATTATACATAACATAAGATAACTAAATTTGTAAACATTACAAATCATACTTTAAGGTTTTAATTATATCAAACTTATGTTTTTGTTTGCATCTATCAATAATTTCGTATTAGTTGCAAATTATACTTTATGTATCGAACGAGCATAATTTCTTCCGCGCGTTGCGGCGGATTTCAATCTAGCCTGACTTTTATTTACTTACATTAATTAATTTAGACATAAAATTATTCGTGGAGTCACACATAATTTGACATTTATAAATATTTAAAGGGTTTTGATAATGACAGCCCTAAGGGCTGTCATAAGACATGCATAAATGATTTGTATATTCATCTATAACCGACTCCTGAATTTTAGGAATTACTCATTTGTACCATTTTTAATGCACTTAAAGACAGCCCTTAGGGCTGTCATTATCAAAACTCATATTTAAATAACCCGAATCAAACTAATACACATATATAATATTATTAGATCTTATAGTTTCAGTCATTTACAAATTTTTTTCAAGTAACCCAAATAATAAATACGGAGTATAATTAATAATGTAAGTTTGATTTCATTGAGAGTTATATAGTCATTTTGAAAGTATTAAAGTTTAGGGTTTTAATTGTCAAATCTATAAAAGTCAGGGATACAAACTGTCATTATAGAAATTTAAACAATGAAAGGGAAAAATTAATTTGTGGGTAGTATGTTTCATACCTGAGACCTATAAAACAAATGGTCCTTCCAACATCTACTCCTACCACTAAGTTACTTCTATCCTTCTATCTTTTATTATAATTTTATTTTTAATCTCTTTTATATGTGAACAGTAATTTAACTACCACTAATGTATAATAGGTATAATGTAGGTTCTTATTAACTGCAACTATTTGTCTGTGCTTTTTCTTCTAGCATCTTGGTAGTCTGTTAGTCCTTATGTCGCTTGCTTGGGAGGTGATGACTTTGCTGTAGCTTCTGCTACTTGTGCTCTCTCTTTGCCTTTTAAAAAAAAAAGTTTAAATATAAATAAAGAGTTATATTCTAGGTAGTCCAAGGTTTTGTATAGTTGCAAGGGACAAATCTTAGCTATTGGATCAAAATGGTCAAGATCAAATTACAGTGTTTCAAACACATGTGTTTAGTCACGACCACAACCGCCGTTCACCATCACCGACCACCGCCGGCCGCCGGCCGCCGGCGGTGGTGGTGGCTGATAGTGAAGGTGTTGGTGGTAATGGGGGGGGGGGGGGGTGGTATTGATGTATTGAAACACATGTGATTCATTAAAACACTAGTGTTCAAAAATACAAACGAGCATATTACTTCGAAGCACATGTGTTTCAAATCACGAAACACACGTGTTTCACTAAAAATATGAGTTTCTAAAACACAGGGGAGCATACGAACTACGAAGCACATGTGTTTCAAAAGGTGAAACACATGTGTATCAAACACATGTGTTTCAAGTCACGAAACACATGTGTTTCACTAAAAACATGAGTTTCTAAAACACAGGAGAGCATACGAACTACGAAGCACATGTGTTTCAAAAGGTGAAACACATGTGTTTCAAACACATGTGTTTCAAGTCACGAAACACATGTGTTTCACTAAAAACATGAGTTTCTAGAACACATGAGAGCATACGAACTACGAAGCACATGTGTTTCTAAAGGTGAAACACATGTGTTTCAAAAACATGTGTTTCAAGTCACGACCACCACCGCTGGTCACCACCGCCAGCGGCCACCTCCGGCCGGCGCCGGCCGCCGTCGATCGCCGCCGGAGGTGGGTGAGGTATTGATGTATTGAAGCACATGAGTTTGTAGTTGTGGTGATAGTTTGAATCTTGATCTTGATCTTTGATTTTTTCTTGATCCAATGACTATTAATTGTCCACTAAGACTAGATAAATCCTTGTACTACCTTGAACATTCCTCTATAAAAAATATGCATTATTGAATGATGATGATAGTTTGGTTTAAGATCCGAATATTAGTTTGAAAGATTCCAATTGGTTGGTGGATATTCCTTGCTAGTATTGGTGATGCCTATCTAATTGCCATTCTCCGAGTCAACACTAGTTGTATTTATTTCAAAAATAGCATTTTCAGTTTTTCATCACTTCACATTTCTAGAAGGTAGGTTTATTTTTCATCACTTCACATTCAAAAATAGCATTTTCAGTTTTTCATCACTTCAAAAATTATTTATTTTTGTTGCATTAATAATGAATTTTATTGCATTATATTAATGATTTGTTTGACTCGTGATCTTTTTTTTGAACGATAAATCTAATCTACTCCTAATTACCACCTATGTTAACGACGGGACTCGAACCCCTGACCATAAAGTCAAGAGGCACACACCATACCGCTAGACCAAATGCCCTTTAGTGACTCATGCTCTTAGATAATAAAAAAATATATCTATTACACATAAATAAACTATATTTTCTGCATGCATTAAATGAACTTATAAAGAAGAATAATAAGTTTGAGTTCATAAAAATATTTATGTCATGCCTTTAAAAATGAGTTAGACAAATCTTTTATATTAATATCATGTATCAGATACTCACATAAATTCGCATATAAGCTTAACGACAATTACATGCAATATAAGTATATAACCATAATGAAAAATATTAATCTCTCATGGTTGAAAATTACCTATAAGTATCGATATTGTTTGAATTGTGATTTTGGATATTGGCAAATCATGAATTGTAACAAGAACATGGTTTTTTCAACTCATTTAATATGGTCAAATTAATACGATAATTGTTATTCTATAGAAACAACAATAATAACGATGTCAAATCAGTGGCGAATCTAGGATCAAAATCAACCGGGGCCTTTATACAAATGTACGCGGAGATCATATAAAAATTTTCAGTAAAAAAAAATGTACTAAGTTTTTTTCCACATGGGTGGTCCACCAAGTGGTGGCCATGGACCCCCCTTAGGTACATGTAGATCCGCCACTATGTCAAATTACTCCAAATGAAGAATATGAGGTAGGTAAAATGTAGATAGAAACATATAACAATAGACCACACAAAATCAAATTCAACTATGCATGTGTAGCCTCCTTTTAACACTCTTAACATTTTATATCCGTAGATAATTTTTGTGATGAGTTTTAATTAAATGTGTTTTAGCATGTTCTTTTATCTTGTATCTTATAGTAGATAATCAAATTTAGGAGGTAATTACTACAAAACTACTCTACATATCACAATTATTATTTAATTTAAATATTATACAATATGATACATAAATTAGTTGTTGCAGTATAGATAATTATCTCCCATAGATTTTAATGTTACAACAAATTACCTCCTATTTTAAATCTTAAATCTTAAAATTATAATATAATAAGTCAACAATTTGAGCAAGTGTGGGTCTCACTTTTCAGTTGACTTAGACCGGTGCCAATGGTGACGGGAACTGACGCCGTCAGTTTCCGCCAACTCAGCGCCACGTCAGCATACAAACTAACTAACACTAAACTGACGTACCCATGCCAACAGCACTCCGTCACTTCACCAACTTTGGGCCCCACCACTTTTCTTTTTCTAATAAAATATACAACTAATTAAAACATATAACTAATAAAAATAAATTACATTAATTAAAAAAAGACATTATATAAAAAGTTTATTTTTTAAAAAAAAAATTGAATTTTTTAGATTTTTTTTGAATTTTTTAGAATTTTTTTTAGCTTTTTTTAAATATTACCTTTTTTAAAAACTTAAAAAAAAATCAAAAAAAAAAATAAAAAAAGAATATTACGCCCTCTCTCTTCCCCTCTCTCTCTCTCGCTCCTCTCCTCCTCCGTTTCTTCCCTCGCCGCTTTCCCGACTGGCGGTCCAACCGGCGGCCAACCGGCGGACCGTGCCAACGGCGCCGGTTCCGTCGGTGGCCAACCGGCGGCCAACCGGCCTCCCGATGGCACCCGTCTTAGAAAAGAGAGCGCAGGCGTGATAAGCTATAGATTATTGGTGCAATGTTCCTCTCAATTATCAAAAGTCACAATTTGAGCTATAGATTATTGGTACAATGTTCCTCTCAATTATTAAAAGTTACATGCCTTATCACCTAGCTACATGGTCGGTTACGTGCATCTATATCTATATTAACATAAAAATTGAGTTTCATATTGATGTTGTCATTAATTACAAATCTTATTAAATGTTTACACATAAACAAGTTCCAAATAACCATGCATTTTAGGTGAAAAGTCCATGTTAATATTAGAATTAATTACATCTTAATATTAATATTGAATTTCATTATATATTACCTCTACGCATTACCTATATGCATGCATTAAATTAAGTTTCATGTACGGTTTAATTATACTACCTCCGTATCAAAATAAGTGATACATTTGAAGAATTACGGTTTTTGAGGCAAAAGATTAAAAAGTGATTTAAATTAGATTAAAGTGGATAGTTAGTAGATAATGAGTCCCACTTCTTTGGAATGTAGTGATATTAATAATGTTTAAAAGTAAAAGTAAGGGTAAAAGGGTAATTTCACTTTATTAAAGTAGATAGTTAGTGGAGAGTGGGTCCCACTTTTTTACCAAATAAGGTAAGTTTTGGAAGTGTATCACTTATTTTGTTCCACTCATAAATAGAAAGTGTATCACTTATTTTGATACGGAGGTAGTATATAAGTTCAACAAACGTTTAAATAACCTAAATTTCAATAAATACTTTTTTAAAAATGCATTAAGAAAACGTATGAAGGAATTCAATAAATACCTTTTTAAAAGGCATTAAAATGCCGTATGAAGGAATGCATTTAAGGGCTTAAATGTTGATTAAAATAAACGTATGAATGCGAATGAACCGTTTTAAAACTTTTCAATAATAAAACGTATGAATGTAGATTTATAGTATATATGGCTTAAATGTTTTAACACTTGAATTTCAACAATTTATGCATTTAATACCTTTATGTATTAGTTTTCCAACTACACCTATATAAAAATGGTTCACTAGAGTTTTTTACACCTCCCGTTATTTGCTACTACAAAACTACTGCAACTTTATGTCGAAATCAGCAAATAATCAAAGCATGTCTTACATGGGATGTGCAAAACATTGACGGAAAATACCTAATCACTGACTTTTTGGTTTCAAATGAAAAGGTAAGATTTAACGTACCCATTTTCATTTGTTTTCTTCTTGCTTATTCATATGTTTGTAGGTTTTTTCCTAGAGAAACACAATGCATTGCACGATGAAAAACCAAGGGGATGAATACTGATGAGGATGATGAGTAAGGGTTTGAAGACGGAATAAGATCCAAATAATAATAATAAAATGTTACACTTTGGACATTAGTTTAAATTTTAACACCTCAAAAGTAATTTTGTGTTAGACTTTTGTCTTATGGTTAATCAATTGCAAATTACATTTATATGTATTTAGCTTACTTATAAAATGTTACACCTCGGACATTAGTTTAAATTTTCACACCTCAAAAGTATTTTTGTGTTACACTTTTGTCTTATGGTTAATCAATTGCAAATTACATTTATATGTATTTAGCTTACTTATAAATATTTACATAGCGATTTATTAATGGTTAGTTGAATAACCAACAACATATGCTAACTGATTATGGGTCTTTGACCATACACAAGTTAATCTCCAAAAGCATAAAAAAGACTGTTAAGTTCTTAGGGATCGTTGATGTTAGAATTTCCAAAATTAGACACCATTGATGTTATAAGTTTAAAAATTAGGGACTCTTCGTGTAATGAAACAAAGTTGAGGGAAGAAATCCATAATTTCACAAAAACCATAAGGATGATTTGTGTTATGCTAATATAAACACTCATATTTTGTTAAATTGCATTTTCATCCTACACACTTTGATTTGTTTATACTTTAAATGTGATACCAATAACTTCTTATCATGAATAAAGTCCGTGCATCGCACGGGCCATGCTGCCTCGTTCCATTAATAACTAACTTACCTTGTTAATATATAAATATCACAATAATATAATACTTGTTATGTTATGTTTAAATAAAAAGTTAGCAATCATGTACTTCCTCCGATTCAAAATAAGTGATACACTTTCCATATTTGAGTGTATTAAAATAAGTGATAGATTTTGAAAATTTACCTTATTTGGTAAAAAATGTGGGCCCCACATCCACTAACTACCTACTTTAATAAAGTCAAATTACACATTTACCCTTACTTTTAATTTTAAACATCATTAACTTTACTTTATTAAAAAGTTGTGGGACCCATTACCCATTAATCATCTAATTAATCTAATTTAATCATCATTACAAAATTTTGCCTCAAAAAACGTAAAAACAAGAGTGTATCACTTATTTTGAATCGGAGGAAGTATTTATATTATCACTAGTTCATTACCGTACTACTCTATTTGCTTGTACTGATCATTAGATTGCTGAAATTTGTAGCGGATTGTTAAGCATATGCAGTCTGTCCAAGTTGGTCTTGGGCGTGTGTTATTTATGATAGCTACTTTTTTTTCATCCAATTAAGTTTGCTGAAATTACATTTTATCTTTCTAAATTTTAACTTTTCTGAAATTACAGTTTACTAATTTAACTTTATTGTTTAATAACTAGATATTTATAGAAATGATGATTTATCTTTAGAACTAATAAATTTTTATATTAATGTAAGTTTTTCTTTAGCTATTATTATTATAATATATATTTTTTTCAATACGACAAATTTAATTAACAAGTACAATATTTTTCGCGCTTCGCTGTGAGTTTATTAATGCAAAAAAATAT
Organism: Calendula officinalis; assembly: GCA_963853835.1. Lineage (NCBI taxonomy): Eukaryota > Viridiplantae > Streptophyta > Magnoliopsida > Asterales > Asteraceae > Calendula > Calendula officinalis. The sequence continues at coordinate 2,027,846 of OY970835.1, forward strand.
AGATATACAAAAATAATTTTTTATTATTGAAAACTATTAAAAAATAAAATTAAAACCATTATAACCTTGTTTAATATTTTCTACAGAGTTGAACATTAATATTATAAGTAAGAAAAAATATAGAGACGTAATGATTATTTACAGCATAATAAATTAAAGAGATTAAACAAAGTGTTAAAAAAATTGAGAAATGTAAGTTGCAAGGTTTGAACCCTTGACCCATAGGAAACAAAATTGATGCCTTACCAACTATGCTGGCCCCAAGTTTCTTCCTTCTTTTCAAACAGCTTATATATATCATAACATTAAAAAAGCTTCAACCAATAAGATTCAAGTGAATAGTAACTTTGAACCACTATTATATATATAGGGTAATATTTTTAGTTTTACTTATAATTTTAGTATTATTATTAGTAATATCCTATACTTAACTAGTTTCATAACCCGCCCGATGGGCGGGCTAGCTGTAAGAAATATAATACATAATGATGAAAAAAATGTAAGAAATCATATGGTCAACTATTATTAAAATGATGATTAAAGGTTTTGTTGTACATGAATAGTCGGTAAAAATAAATCAAAAAAGAAAATGAAATTTTATTGTATAACAGTATAAGACGTTTGTTGTTGAGTTTGTGTACAAACAAATCAACCTGTGACAATGTTCGCCCTTGATTTTTTTTAATAGTCATTGAAAAATGTACTTAAGTAGGAAATTGTCTCCGGCTCAATTTGAAATGCATATTTTTGTCGTAAGGACTAATAATCATATGTGAGATAACACAAATTTTACAAACTTTATCACCTGATATCATCTTACCTTCATTTATATTAGCCTACTCTGTTGCATAAATCTACTTTCTTATCAATATTTTGCATACACATTATAGGAGCGTCTATCTTTAACTTCAATATATGATGCGTGACACCTGACATTTTTATAGTATACAAGAATTATGTGGTGTAAAGATCGAGGCTAAACATAGTATCATCAACAATTTCGTGTGTGAGTGTTGATAATAATATGTTTAGACTATAATATTTTTGGATCTTAATATAAACATTGATTATTATACCTTTCTATCATAATAAAATTGGATTATAATAATTTGGATCGTAACATTTTATGATCATAACATTTTGTGACCATAATAAATTTAAATTACATTTTTAGATCATAAGATTTTTTTTTTTGTAAAATGTTTGAACCATGACATTTTTTTATTTAAATTTTTATGACTATACTCATTTCGTAAACAATTTAATTTTAAGAACTATGATTTTCTTAAAAATTTTTGTTTACAAATAAAAAATAAAGCTATGGGCGAAAAACGAAGCGAGGGAAGACATGAATATGTTTCCATATAAAGAAGAAGTTAATTGACTATTATGCCCTTTGAGTCAGCGTCCATGTCATCATTAAGAAGCAATGTTATTGGTACATGCCATCAAATTAAAATCAAACTCTTGTGTCATATATAGGTGGTAGATTTGAGCCAGCGTCCATGTCATCATTAAGAAACAATGTTATTGGTACATGCCATCAAATTAAAATCAAACTCTTGTGTCATATATAGGTGGTAGATTGGTTTCAACAAGGCTTAAATTCCCAATGATAAATTATATGATCTTATTTTTATAATAACGCTAAGGATAAGGTCATAAGGATAAAAATAAATTGGATACAATAAGTCGAATATATACACTGTGCATATAGCTAGATGTTGTACAACTGAAATATTTGCTGATATAAATAATATTTTTACTCTTATATGAAAATCTCCGTGGAATCACGCGGCGAGGTTGAACTTAACTAGTTTAAAACAATATCAAAACAATATTACAATAAAATAAAAAAGCTAATTGGCCTATGTAACACCGCAATCCTAGAGTCATTTTTTTAAAAGACTTAACGGAAGCGAATGAAAAGACATAAGTCCTAATTATTACAAGCCATAAAAACTTTTACATAATAATTAAATATATATATATATAACTTTCAAACGGTGTTACTAAAACGAGGCTCGACCCGGTTTACAAAATCAGAGTACGGTCAGACTTCCAAAACCCGACTCTGGTCATAGCCCAATCCACAACCTGAAAAGAGTCAACAAATGAGGGATTAGCACAAAGCTAAGTGAATAGATTTAAACAACAATTTGCATAACCACAACAAATTAGAAACAAAGAGAAATCAATCTGGAAACCCGTCCAAACTTCCACAAGCAATTGGACGTTATGAGAGTATCGGCGGACTTGCGCAGAACCTACAACTGTTGTTGGCCGAACAACAGTTTACCGATGGCTACTTTACTATTGGCACGGTAGTCCCCCCTGACGGAACACATCCGTAGGAGTCCGAGCACCCCATCCAATAGTAACGAAGCCTAGCCAAAACCCACTCATAGCTAAACTCTAGAAAACATGTGCACATACTACCATTAACAATCCCACAATTAATGGTACCACTGGAAAATTAATAAAAACCAAGAAAAATGAATTTTCCCAAAACCAGCCAAGATAGCGCCGCTAACTTCCAGAGATAGCGCCGCTATCTGAAGATAGCGCCGCTATCTGCCAAAAGTTAGCGTCCGCTATCTCAAAGCCAAACGCGATTTCGAGCTTCTGCCCCAATTTTCCAAAAACGATAACAAGATAGCGCCGCTATCTACAGATTGCGCCGCTATCTTCCCCAGACAGACAGAAATCCTGCAATTTCTCTTATGAACTCCACCATTTCAACCTTTTTGTACATTACACAAAGAAGAAGGTTAAATCCACTCACCTTAGCTTCCTTTTAGTACCGAGCTCAGTAAACTTATATTACTGAGGCTCCTTCTCTTTTCCTGTACAAAACGAACACCGAATTAGTCACCCGAAATCACCAATTTTGCAACAAGTAATATAAATTCAAGATTTCATCTTTATACCACAATTACAACTAATTACTTGCATTTCCACATATAACAATTACCAAAGTCTAGAATTCCATCTAGTTAGCTCATTATGCATTTCAATCCAAGTAACACATATTCGGCTCGAACGGGTCAAAATGAAAATAGTGAGTCGGGAATATAAACAACACATTTCAATGAGCTATGCTACTACTTAACATCAAAATCACATAACTAACATGTTACTTGCATCCACTTGTAAGTTTAACCAACTTTGACCTTATTTAGGTCAAATTGCACAATTTGACAACCAAACGGGTCAAGACCCGAAACTAACACAATCATACTTCCAATTAGTCAAGTAACACATTTATGACATGAATTTGATAGGTTCAAGTTTACAAGTCATCCAAGACCAAAGTCAACTTCCAGGTTTGACCAAAGTCAACAATTCATGAATTTGACTAGCTATTCTAGAAAACGGGTCAAAACCACAAACTACCATTTAAGACATGTTAATATACTTTATGAAAACTCTTATATGATCAACTTATTGAACTACAATAATGCCTAACAATTTCCAAGTTAAAGTCTCATTTTACCAATTTGACTAGTTCATGACTTTTACCTAAAAATCATCCAAACACTACCATATAATGATCAATTCATCAATTAACACTTTCATAAACCTACTAATGACATTTTAATTCCAACTAAACATTCAAAGTATAAGTCAAATGTTAAAAATATGCATTTAGTCAAGTTTCATCATGTAAGGCCCAAATGGGTCAAAATCGTTTTATTAACTTCCAATGTTTACAAACACATAATTATCCTTTCATTAAGTATATCATTACCATATAATAACCAACTTCATGTTAATTAGTTATACTTTGAATCACCCAAAATAATCAATACAAGTTTGACCTAAAAAGATGCATTTGACCACCTGTTACTAATTCAGAAATCTGCTCATTTTTATAACCATATCAGTCCAGGAAAATATTATATTATTAAAGTAGACCCATAGACCTTCGAAACGACTGGTCGCACGCCCAAAACGGAGTTACGGTTGATTTTATATGATTTTTGCAAAATGGTCAAAATCTGCCATATTTTTGTGCTTACGGGATTTTTACAAATTTCACCCAAACACTACTTTTAATCTATGTCATCTAATCTTGCCCTTTTCTTGGCTTTTTCTTCAGCCATCAATGCCTTTCTTTTACTTGCAGTTCTTTTAGATGAACCTCCAGTCATTTTTGGTCTTGAAGTTATTTCTTTAGGATTAATTTCAATCAGACCTTCTATGATTTGCTTAGGTTGAGGTTCTGCAAGTTCCTTCTTTTTCTCCATGCAATATCTTTCGATTATAGTTATCAGTTTCATTCTTCCAAAAGACTTTGAATTCTGACCTCTTGATTTTAAATATGAGATCATTTCTTCTTTTTGTTCAGCAAATTGTTCTGACATATCTTTTTTGCTTCTTTTGCATTCTTTAACTTGTTCTTCAAGAAGATCTATTCTTTCTTTTTCAATTTGCTTGATTTTATTCATTGCTTCTTGTTGATCTCCTTCTAGGAATTCTTCAATCTCTTGAATAGCTGCATCTTTTAATCTTTCTTTTTCAGCTATTTTCTTGTCTTCAAGAGCTTGAGTTTTTGCTACTTTTCTTTGATATTTTATTCTATTCAGCTTCCATTGATTCTGTTTAGCTTTTCTTACACAGTTGATTTTGTTCACCATTTGGTGACCTAGAGCTCTGTTAGGAAAATCATCATCATACAAGCCTTTTCCTTTTCCAATAACTGCTGTAAGAAGTGGAGGTGTGTACTTCATATCTTTGACTTCTGGAAGTACAATTGAAGGATTGAACAGATGTACGTTGTCCTGAGGTAGAATCTTAGGATGAAGAGGTAAAGCATACTCATCTACCTCAAACCAGTTCACATTATCATCAATGTCAGGTATGATAAGTGGTTTGAATTCTGATGTTTTTGGTTTGGATACGATTATAGCACGTTCAGCTTCAATCAGTTCTGGTAGTTCTTCAGATGATTCAGTAGTAACCAAGGTAGTTACTACTGGTTCTTCAGTTTGTGCATGTACTACCATTTGTTGTGTATCAATTACTACTGGTGTAGCTGTTGTTGTAGTTACTACTGCTAGGGCATCAGTAGTAGTATCAACTTCTTCTTGTGGATCATTTACTACTGGTATACTTGCTTCTTTAACACGATCAGTATTAACAGCCTCTTGATCCTTTGCCTCAGTAATATCCATAGGGTCAGTAGTATCTATGACTTCAGTAGTAACTGGAGAGTGTACTTGTTCTGCTGTTTGTGACTGATTTACAGACACAAATACATCCTCTTCCATATCTTTATACAGGTCTTCACCAATACTCTGACCTGTTTCACCATGGACCTCTTTTAAGTTTAGGAGGGCTGCTGCTGCTATAGATTGATCAATCATCCCTTGAATTTGATCTTTCTCCCCCTTAGTGATCTCAACTGATTGAGCCTCACTATCAGCAATCTTTCTTTGTAGTTTCTTGATCAAAATTGATTGCTTTTGAAGCCTATACTCGAACCTCTTCTGTCTTCTGTTCAAAGTATTAATGTAGTGCTTCATGTAGGTCATGGTTTTCCCTTGATTGTTCAGTAACTCCAGGAAATGGTGTACATTGGTTTTAAGGTTTTCCTTCCTAGCCGTCAATTTCTTTGTTTTAATACTGCCCTCGCTCCATCTAGCAAGATCCTCGGGCTCGTTTGGTACATTTGGTTTAAGGTTTTCCATCCTATCCGTCAATTCAGTTTGTTGCTCTCTACCCTCATCACTTCTAGGTGATGACATGGGTTGTTTGGACACTCTCTTCTTCTTAGAAGAAGCAGTAGTTCCCCCCTTGTGGTTTCTTGGCACCGGGGTCCTCTTAGTAACTCCTCAAATTCTGAGTCATCACTAAGAGTTGCCGAGGTCTGGGTCCTAATGATGTTCTCACTAGCCTGTGCACCCACCTTTGGGGTATCAGTAGTGAGAGCCCTTTCCTCATGCCCTCTCTCCTCCTTGGAGGACAACTCTTGGATCTGGGGTGTGACTCAATTGGTCCCCTGGTGTCCTTTAAGGAAGTGTTCTTCCTTTTATAGATGGTGGAGATAGATTTGGCTATTGGTTGGTCTTCCACAGAGTGAAGAGTAGCACTCTGTGGATTAATTGCATGTTCCTGGGACACATTCAGGACATCTGTTGGTTCATTTATTTGAGTGGACTGAGTGGGTGGTGTTTGGGCTGTTTTTGGGGTTGATGGAGTGGGTTGGGGTTCAGTTGGGTGTACTAAACCTTCTCCATGAGGGGGTTGGTCGTAGATCATGTTTTGGAATAGTGGAGTGACATTGCCAGAAAATTTAAATTGTTTTCTCATATTAGTATACACCTTTTTGTTTATTTTTGGAGTAATAAAAATGTTTTTAGGTGTTGAAAGGTTTTGCAGTTCACAGTTAATAATATGAGTGAGGAATCTTGGATACATAAAAAATTTAGAAGGTGATAAATTTCCAAGCATTCCTTCAAAAATCATGTTTGAAAAATTAAATACTTGATCTGTGCACAAACAAACAACAGCATAAGCTATTGATTTGTTGAACTCATTCCAAGTACTTCTTTTTGGAGAAATACAATGTTGAGTGGTATGAACAAGGTATTTCCATTGAGGTGAAAGAACACCTTTTTGAAAGGTGACTATGTCTAGTCTTCCTTCATACCCCATTTTTTGTAAATTTTCAATAAGATCGGTTTTAGGTAAAGAAGTTATACCTGATTCATCATTGAATTGCAGATGGTGTCTGATGGATTGTTCAGTAATAATAATCGATTTTTCATCTATAACTGATTTGATTTGAGTTGTATTTGCCTCTTAAGTTCTTTCAGCATTCTCCCAAAAATCAACAAGATGTTGTTGATATGCTTTAGGGTTGACATTGAGAGCAAACTTGATGTATGAGTTCTTTAGAAACATGACTATTGGTCGAAAATCTCTTGTTCCATCTGGGTTTTTCAAGAATGCCTTCATATTGTGGAATTCAGAGTATTTGAGATCAGTTTGAACTTCGAGTGATGTGAGAGTAGCCATTTTAGAGATCTTTTAATTCGAAATTGAAGTTTTTGATGATGGAATTTGAAGAGAATTTTGATACTGATGCAGGATTTGTTAGGGTTTATCGAAGGGTTTATCAGATCGAGGTCGGATAATGCTAAATTAATCAGAATTGGGTATTTATAATTTTTCGATTTTACCTGCAAAATGACCAAAATATCCTTTGAATAATAACCCAACGATCATTTTCATGGAGGTTAGTTTGGTAAAATGACATATTTCACAGATAACTGTCGATCAGTAGTAAGTTCGATGTCAGTAGTAACTCATTAGTAGTAACGTTTGAGTTACTCTTTGACCTAATTCACTGTAAGCCTATCAGTAGTAACTTTGGACAGTCAATTTACAATCAGTAGTAATAAATAGCCAGTAGTAAAACATACTTATAACTATAAAAATTGTACAATGGTTTACATTTGATTCAGATTTGAGATTAACTTATCAAAATCATACCAATACTGCTAACCAAAAAGCTAAATCTTCCTACATCAAAAGCTTTGGTAAACAGATCTGCTAGTTGATTGTCAGTATGAATTTTCTCAACTTTAATTAGTTTCTTTTCATTGCAGTCTCTTATGAAGTGAAATCTTATTTCAATGTGTTTTGTTTTGGAATGTTTTACTGGATTATTTACAATACTGATAGCACTTTGATTATCAATAAAAATTGGAGTTTTAAGGATAGATATACCAAAGTCTAGTAGTTGATTCTGAATCCACAATACTTGCGCACAACAGGCAGATGCAGCTACATACTCTGCTTCAGCAGTTGATGTTGAAACATTTGTTTGTTTCTTGCATTGCCATGACACCAGTCTTGTTCCAAAGAACTGACATACACCAGTAGTAGATTTTCTGTCTTGACATTCACCACCATAGTCACTATCTGTGTAGGCTACAAGTTCAAATGGGGAGTCATGTGGATACCAAAGACCGAGTGATGGATTTCCTTTCAAGTATCTGAATATTCTTTTGACAGCCTGCAAGTGTAGCTCCTTAGGTCTTGCCTGATACCTGGCACATACACAAACACTATACATAATGTCAGTTCTAGATGCAGTTAAGTACATTAGGGATCCTATCATTGATCTGTATAGGTGTTCATCTACATCCTCCCCATCAACATCAGGATGCAGGTGTTTGTGAGTTTCCATTGGAGTACTTGCACTTTTGCAGTCTTTCATTGCAAATTTTTCCAAAATGTCTTTGACATATTTTGATTGGTTAACCAAAATACCATCTGATCTTTGATTGATTTGGAGTCCAAGAAAGAAGTTCATTGGACCCATTGAGCTCATTTTGAATTTGATCTGCATTAGTTCTTCAAATTCTTTGCACAGTTGATCATTTGTTGAACCAAAGATGATGTCATCTACATATATTTGGACCAGTAGTATATCATCTTTGACTTTTCTTGTGAACAATGTCTTGTCGATTGCACCTCTTTTGAAATTGTTCTTCAGTAGGTATGATGATAATGTGTCATACCAAGCTCTTGGTGCCTGATGTAGGCCATAGAGAGCTTTGTCTAATTTGTACACATAATTATCATGTTCAGGATCTTCAAATCCTGGAGGTTGGCATACATATACTTCTTCTTCTATTTTACCATAAAGAAATGCACTTTTTACATCCATTTGGTATACTTTGAACTTCTTGTATGAAGCATATGCCAGAAATATTCTTATTGCTTCAATTCTAGCAACAGGTGCATATACTTCATCATAGTCAATCTCTTCTTCTTGAGTGTATCCTTGTGCCACAAGTCTGGATTTGCTTTTGATCACTATACCTCGTTCATCTTTCTTGTTCCTGAAGATCCATCTTGTTCCAATGGCTCTTTTTCCTTTTGGTAGAGGTACAAGTGTCCATACAGCTTGTAGTTTGAATTGAAGAAGTTCTTCTTGCATTGCTATGATCCAGTTTGAGTCTTTCATTGCTTGTTGAATCTTTTTGGGTTCCTCCTGTGACAGAAAGCATTCATACATGCATTCATTAGAGATTAGACTGATGTTACAAACATTTGAATTTAAAGATGAATTAAATTTGCTTCTTGTCTGCATGGTTGAATTAACATCACTTAGGATTTGGTCCAAAGGATGATTCTTTTCTATGTTGGTGCCATGAATTTTGTCAACAGCTAATTGATTGTCAAGATTTGACTCATTGGACACTGGAAATTGAGCATCTGTCCATGTTTCTTCACGATTTTCTGGATTTTGGGAAGATTCCTCATTGATACTGGTATCAGTAGTAACATGATCTTCGTTTACTTCTGGTGGATCATTGTTAGTACTGATGTCAAGATTGATTGGTTCATCATCATTTGTTTGATTTTCTGAGTTACTACTGGGATCAGTAGTGTTTGAGTTATTACTGGTATCAAGATTCCTAGGATTTTCTGAGTTACTACTGGGATCAGTAGTATTAATTGTAGGATCAGTATTGACCAGAATATACTTCATATTGCCTTGGCTCTCATTAAATGATGATGATCCTCCTTGTTGACATTGATTGATTGAATCTCCTATATTAAAATCATAGTTCACATCAAAAGATTTGGTTAGATTATCAATGTTAAATAACCAATCTGGATCATTTCCCTGTTCATTCATCAGATTTTCATTAAAGGATACATTTACACTTTCTTCCATGATCCTTAGCCTTTTGTTGAACACTCTATAAGATTTGCTTTGAGTTGAGTATCCTACAAAGATCCCATCATCTGCTTTGCAGTCAAACTTACCAATTTGTTCTCTTGTAATTAAGATTGTACAAGGACAACCAAATGATTTTAAGAAACTAATGGATGGTTTTCTTTTATTAAACAATTCATAAGGTGTTTTAAAATGAGGCTTTACTATTAATACTCTGTTTTGAACATAACAAGCAGTATTAACAGCTTCAACCCAAAAAGTTATTGGTAATTTTGAATCTGCAAGCATGGATCTGGCTGCTTCAATTATTGTTCTATTTCTTCTTTCAACTACACCATTTTGTTGAGGAGTTCTTGGTGAGCTGTACTGCCTATCAATTCCCTTAAGATCACAAAAGTCAATTAAGTTAGTATTTTTAAATTCTGTGCCATTATCACTTCTGATGGCTTTAACTTTGAGATCTCTTGTATTTTCCAGCTTGACAATTAGATTCTTTATAATCTCACTTGTTTCATCTTTGGTCCTAAGAAAGAAAACCCAAGTATATCTGGAAAAATCATCAGTAATAACAAGGCAGTATTGTTTCTTTCTAATACTCATTACATTTGTTGGTCCAAAAAGGTCCATATGTAAGAGCTGCAAAGGGTTAGAAATAGAGTTTATTGATTTGGTCTTATGAGAAGTCTTGTGTTGCTTACCTTTTAGATATGCAACACAATGATTATCACACATGAATTCTTTTTGAGGTAAACCAACTACTAAATTCTTTTTAACCAGATTGTTCATATTTTTAAAATTTGTGTGACACATCCTTCTGTGCCAAAGTTCTGATTCATTTGTGTTTGCCTTAGATATAAAACAGTTGATCTCATTTGAAGAAATGAGTTCTCCCCCTATATCAAGGCAATACACATTGTTTCTCCTTGGTGTTCTTAAAACAACAAATTTTTCACCTAAACTAAAATCAGGAGAAAGAATGATGCACTCTATATCTGTAAAAAGAATTTTGTTCTTTTTATCACATACTTGTGAGACACTAACCAGATTGTACTTAAGCTCAGCCACATAAAATACATCATCAAAAGTGATCTTACCATTGGTTACTGTACCTTTACCTGTAATCTTACCACCTCTTGGATTTTCACCAAAAGCAACATATCCTCCTTCAAAAGACTTGAAATCTCTAAGAATTTGAAGATTTCCAGTCATGTGCCTAGAGCATCCACTATAAATATGCCATGTTGTACCTTCTTCAGGGATCTGGGTACTCTGCACATAAAGTAAAAGGATTAGTTAATTTTGGGAACCCAAGCTTGTTTTGTCTTGGATTCATCCTTTGAAGAGTGAGACTTCTTAACCAATTTAACTTTGTATGTAGTTTTGGTATTAGGATATTGGTTAGTACTGGTGTTCTTGTTTGCTACTGATCTAGGTTTATACCCGTAGTGTTTAGCTTGAGAATGTTTTACTACTGATGGACCAGTAGTGTTTGGGTAATATGATTTTTGAGTATGATCAGTAGTGTTTCTGTAATTATACCTGACATCATTGTAATTAGGGGTTTTTACCAGTAGTAAACCTTGAGAAGTTTCTACTGATGTTTGAAAACTTAGAATATTTTGGAAATTGATTTTGTTTTCCATTATTTTTAAAATAATTACTTCTCTTTGGACTTTTATACCTGATGTTTTGCACAAATCTCTGTGCAGTTCTCCTAAATTTGGGAATTTCAACTTGTGAATGTTTATTTGCTTTGGCTTTTAATTCTTCAGTTTGTTTTAATTTTAAAGTTTTCTCTTTCTCTTTGTTGATTTTAAATTCTTTGAATTCTTGACTGTTTATAGGATTGAAATGACAGTTTTTAGCTATGTGGTTAACCTTGTTACAAATTAACAATAAGAAGGACACCAATTTGAGCGATTTCATCAAATATTATTTTGTCTCGTACTCTGTTGTTTGCATCTTATTTAACTTCAACTTAGTCCAAAGACTTAACTTTTATGTCACCATTTTTTATGTGATCTTGGTATTATTTAACTAATATCTAATTCTTTCGGGTGATCCACGTACTTCTAGCAATACTGAATTATCTTGTAGTGAAAGTTACTATTGGCTTATGATTCAAAAATACATAATACTAGGATTGACAAGGGTAAATATATATATAGGGCAAAACTCTATGCAATCTTGGCATCACCTTTCTTTTTTACAAGACCCTTAGGAATGGCTCATTATTGACAGTTTTTTAATTTGCTCGTATGGTTTTACTAACTGATATTCGGCTTACCAACATCTTATTACAATGTAGACTTAAAAATGAGAACACAGATTGGTCATGTTGATTTTTTGAAATCCTGGAATAATCTAATTCGAAAACCACATTGATTCAAAGAATAACGTGGATTTGATCTTCAAGATAAAAGTTATGCTCATTTGGTCGAACGCCTATTAAAACACAGATTCGAGACAAAAGTTATGCTCATTTCAGTACAAACTCTTTCTTCACAAGGTCTTAGGATTCAACGAATAAAAATAATATATTCCTTCACAAGGTCTTAGGATTCAACGAATAAAAATAATATATTCCTTCACATTTGGTTCTGCATCATAATATGCAGTCGGTAAAAGTAGATGTATAATATATACATCAAAGCTTTATGGTGTCTAAAAATTATCATGTAATTATATAGGAAGTTTAACATGATTCAAATTAAGCCAAATATCATAATCTTGACGAAACAAAAAAACCACAATCAAAGCGTCTCAACATATAGAAAAAGACTAGAGATTCAAAGAACTCAATGATGAAACTAATTGTACGTTGGGTGCTTTAATGTACGCCAAGTGAGTCGAGTTCTCAACTCTTGTCAATGTTTTCAAATCATAACCGAGCCAACACCGAGACCGATCCGTGTGATAGAAATACCCCATGCACTTGCAATCACTCGTGCACTTGCTCTCGCAGTCGATTTGCGTTGACTCATCGCCGCTCGTGTACTTGATCGTAAAATGGTCAACCCCTTGAAGCTTGTAGTAGTGAAAGTCACTAGCTTTGCAAGATGTCACCTTTGTTGCATCACAATCTTTGCTCCAACCGCTTAGCCCGTTAGGTGTCGGGCAAGCCACACATTGGTTATCCTCACATAACCCGAATTTCCCACAACGTTCGGTTAATTGGCACTGGCTTTCACTTTAATCCCTATCGAGAAACGTGTACACGTTTTCCCATACGACGCCTTGCACATTAGGGTTATAGGTGTAGAATTTGAGGTTTCCGTCTATCCCTAATCGAAGGTACGATAATGTGTTATTGTATCGTGAAAACGCCATGTAGATATTCTGGTTCGGGAACTGGCCCGTAATAAAGTAATCAAATCCCATCTCGTAGAGAAAACCGTCATCACTCGTAAAAACTGTTAAATTGATGAAACTCTCTTCGGGAATGATAGGAGAATAATAAAGCATTGGGCGAGGCGAGTTTGTGCTCTTGTAATACATGGCTAACCTTTTTGGTTCCATAACTAAGCTATATGGTCCATCGTTGTTGTTCTGGGCCGAAGCCCGGCTCACAAGCTTATTAGCACCGCCGGCTCGGAGAGATTGACCCACTAAGAGAGTATCGGTCGGGGAATCGAAGCTTTGCCATATGAAATTACCACTCCCATCATGAAGAACCATGTTACCTATCGGAAGTATCTGGAAACCAACAACGCCCTTGTTGGTGGTGTTGGTTTGCCAGATTATCTGACCATCGGCATCAGCCAGGACCAAGTTCCCGTCTGTGCCAAAGGTCAGGGTGGCGTTTTCGCGAACCGGGTTGCCCCGGTTCGCTTCCCAAACCCAACGCATGAGCGATTCAGATCGAACCGTACCCATGCGTAGAGCTAGAGTGAATGCGTTTGGAGTGGTGTTGTAGAAACAAAGTTGAAATGAGTCACTAAAAGGGGGAAGTGCACGATAATTTGCATCGTATTCGACGATGTAGTCGCCAAAATCGCCTTCGTTGACATAGCTGAATGTGTCTGAAACTGGCACAAGAGCTTGTGAAATGGATAAAAATAGTTGAAATGAGATGAACACTAGAACTGAAGTTGAATAAATGGAATATGAAGATGCCATTTTTTGTGTTGTTTTTAGAGCTTGAAAGAAGCCAGATTTATAGACTCAATTTAGAGCTTAATTATTTGACATAATATTAATTAATTACACTAATCTTCCCCTATATATGCACCTACACATCTTCCCCTATATATGCATCTACACATGATGAATGTATGACACCTCACCCATTTCAAACCTTTTGATTGGATGAAAATGCCACCTGTAATTCTGTGGTTGGCCAACGATTTGCATGCAATTCATCCGTAGACTAACATCAAACGTGCAGTTATTTCTATCCTAAAATAACGGTACCGAGATCCTAAAATAACGGTACTGTGATTCTAACATGCTTCGATTTTGAATTTTTTTTAAAACCCAACCAGATTTGGCAATTTATTCGGGACTCTGTTACCAATTCATTAATTTTGCCAAATTATTCGGGAGATTATTTCAACTTTTCCAAGATTTCAAACTCATTAATTTGTTAATCTCCGAAAAAAAATTTAAAATCACAACCAGATTTGGCATTTTTTTTCGTGACTCTGTTCCATGCTTGAGTATAGCCGATCAAAGATCTATTCCGGTGCTGCACGTTACCAAAATCCCCAGATTTCCCTTCCAGTGTGAACCCTAGCCGCCAAAATCATCAATTATGGTTAGTCGTGTGCTAAAGTGTTGTTCTGGATTTGAAGTGTTCTGAGATTTGATCGAGTGCGAAAGTTGTCAATATTGACATCATCTATGGCGCCATCGTTCGGATTACATTCTCAAATATGCTTCAATAATTGGATACTGTGCTGCGATTTTATGGCCTGCTGTTTAAACCTGCTTTGAGAAACCCTATTTTGATTCATTCCTTTCACCCACTTCCCCCAAAATTCTGAACTATTCAATCTTCAATTTCTATGGTTTTCATCTCCAAAGAAGACAAACCTTAATTCTCTGTTAAAACTGCTACCGATGAAACAATTGCCACTCCATTGCAGGTTAGTTTTCACTATTTTAGTTTATTTTGGAGTTTAATGTGTTAGAATTTTGTGTAGATGAAGTACATGAGAATTAACAACACGTTAGAGATACATTTTTGAAATATTTCTTTGAAGTTTTGTTATTAATTAAGTTATAATGATGCTTATATTCAGAAATGGGCCTACTTACTTTTTGCTTAACTTGTCGTGAATTAAGGGAGAATGATTTTCAAGACTGGACTTTGAGTCTAAAGAAGCTAATAGCATATTAGTTGAAATAGAGGTATAATAAATATTTAAATTGTGTTGTTTGTGTAAGATTAAAAAATGTAAATTATTATTGATGTGAACATGGATCTTGATTTCAGTCTCTAGCAATTTGAGTCACAACCTCCACATTACAGGTAATTCTTTCTGTTTATTCTAATAATGCTCTAAGACATAATATTTATTTTTTTAATCCAAAATTTAACAAATTTTCAGGATGGTACTTCTCACTACCTTAAAGGAGTGATTCCTTTGCTATGTTACATTGTTGTAGGTTGTGAAGCCTTGACCAGTGCTGGCTGCAAGTATCTTAGGGATACTTGAAGCATTTCAGAATGTATGTGTTTTTTTAAATGGTTTATTAGTTTTGTTGTCATTTTATCTTCGTATAAATAAACATTTTGCTTTTTTTTTTTGTTAATTTAGGGTCAATTGTATCGTTTGTTAAAAATTTAATCCTCATAGGCACTTCCTGAGGTCATTTGAAGCAATGGGTCGGCTACACCAGAAGCATATGCAAATAACAACAATAAAATTTGCCATGGATATAGCAACAATAAAATTTTATTAAAGCTTATGCATTTTTAAAGATGAAAGGAGGACTAACGCCAATAACAACAATAAAATTTGCCATGGATATAGCAAGGTACTTTAATTATTTCTTTGTTTTATCATCATAATTAAACAATTTTGACCATATACCAATGAACTGCATGTCGCTTCTGCAAACACAAAGTTTGCATCAGGTACAACGTACAAACTATATCTATAGTTTTTCTAACATTTTGTAAAAAAAATCATATATTTTAAAATAGGATATGATTTAGGGATTTGGTTTTTTAGGGTTAAGGTTACAGTTTGATTTTAGGGTTACCGTTATGTTAGGGTTAGCTCCTCTAAATAAGCTTTCCCAAACACCCCCTTAATCTACACTTATTTGTCCCCAGCGAGACTTGAAACCATGACCTATAAGTCATGGGCAACACCTTAGTAAAGTATAATCTAATCCTAATATTCCCAAATTGTCATAAATGGCAGTTTAGCATTTATGTTTTCTTTATAAGGTTCTTACTAATTAGGTAGATTTTTTTTAAAAATGGGTCCATTAAACAAAGTTCAGAATCATGTGACCATCCTTACAATGAACTAATTTGGGAGGTTCTTGATGAGTTTGGTATGGAAGCAACAATTGACAAGTTGATGGAAGATTTTAAGCTCCTGCAAACTCTGTTTTATGCGTTTACTAAGTAGTAAGTTGGTATTTTGGATTATGAATCCTTCAAATTAGTTCCTTCATGTTCATTATTAATGTTGAATTAATGCAATTAATTCTTTCATATATGAGTTGATGATTTCAATTTGAATTTGCTGTAGGAAGAAGTCGGATTGCTCATGTTAGTGCCACTTAAGAAAAATGGCGTTTCTTTTGTGAATGTGAATTTGCAACATACACATTTGTACTACCTTTAACTTATTTGTTATGCTATGTTTCATAAATTATCAATATGATGCTTTATATCAGCTTTCAATAGTGAATTTTATGATTAAAAAAACCGACATCCTAAACATCATTAATAAAAGTCAAGGTCAAATATTTATTGTAAGTTGGTTTGTTTCTTCAAAACTGATATTCTCATTTGGTCAACTATATATCGTTGTATCAAGAGTGGAGAGCAATAAACGCTTGATAGTTATTTGTTTTGAGCAAGATGAAAACTACAATAACTCGACAACAATCGTTGTATATAAAGAAGTTTTATTTCTGATGATGTTGGTTCCATTATTCAAGAAACATACCCTGAGTTGCTACAAAATCTGTGGAACCCCGGCTTTTTTCAAGATCGAGCCATTCTTGCTCCCACACACGAAATGGTTGACATGATAAATGAACGGATGCTCAAGTTTGCTTTGCTATGTCTAATAATAAAAGCCAATGCCAGACATTGTCGCAAGTTGGTTTGTTTCTTTAAAACCCAATATTCTCAAATGGTCAACTTTATGTCGATATATCAAGAGTTAAGAACAAGAACGTGTTGACGGTTATTTGTTGCGACAAAGATGACAATTATACTAATTCAACAACAAATGTCGTTTACAAAGAAATCTTATTTCGTCTATAAATTTTCTGTAACATTTATTCATGAAACAAAATTTATACAAACTTATCATTATAACTATGGATTGTTATGTCAATTAAACTGTATTAATATTTTTGTTATTTTTCTTTAATATCTTTCTTAAACCGACTGGGCGGGCTTTGAAGCTAGTTTAATATAAAAAATGAGACTTGAAGCGAATCACAGATGGATATGCTTGACGCATTACCTCATATTATTGCAACTTGATGAACGGATAATTATGGCGATGCAAATGCTTTTAGTCTAATGAGGCTGCTAAATATACATTTAAACAATTCTATCTTTACATAAAGAGACCAAAGTCTATGTTTTTATCAGTGTTTCATAAAGCAAAAAATATGATTACATAGTGGTCACTACTAGAAAAATTGTCAATACCAAGTTTTTAGCAACAATTCAGAAGTCATTGGTAGATTATTAAATTCTCACTTTTGCAACGATTTTAGCGATGCCGATATCATGTTAATTATTTTCAACGACATGTTTGTTTCCGAAAACTTGACTTTCTCCGAGTAGCCTGAAGATGAATCCCTATCGCCCATAGCGTCCAAATTGCAACAATGACAAGGAGCTAGTTGGAAGCAATCACAAAGAACAGAACAAAAGCAGAGTCCTACCCAAAGTGACACAAACCCATACAAACCACCTTTATAAATTATCACACCATTAAAATGTGAATGAATAATTTGCTTCTGGTCTCCATAAATCTGCCACCGTTAATTTGCTTTTTATTTAGCTTATAATCCAACAAAGGGCTTGTACTCTAGGTGTTCACCATTAGCTTGTGTTCATGAGCAGTAGCGAATCCAGGACTAAAGTTAACTGACGCTTTTACAAAACTTTAAGCGGAGACTATATACAAATATTCCACTAATTTTCTTTTATCAATTTTTTTTTCCATATGGGAGTCACTCACCAAGTGGGGGCCATGCACCCCCCCCCCCCCTAAATTGTGAATGTATCCGTCCCTGTTCATGAGTTCGGGTCCCGCTTAAGACAATATGGTGTTGATAGACGAGTAGTTTGGAGGTTGTGTGCTAAGTTGTTCAAAAAAAAAATAGCTTATAACCCGGTACAATACCGGTAAGAGATCTAATGTAGGCCGAAATATGGAGAAACATACCCTTTTGATTACTTGAAGTCCAAGACCACGTGAATAAAGAGACTGCATTGAAATGAGTATAACTTTTACATCGGATCTCCATTTCAAGCATGCGAATAACCAAATCGAATCTTGTGACGAGGACTATGTCATGGGTTTGGGCCCAAAAACATTGGTTGCATTTTTAGTTTTTTTTTTTTTTTTTTGTTTCATTTACCAGTTTTCGGCCCATTTGTGTTTTTTAACCCATTAAAAAATCTAGTGTTTATTTAATATTTGTTTGAGATTCTGAAAGAGTTTAGATCTAAATTTTATGAAAATTGAGTTTTCTTTTCTTTCCAAAATTCATGTTCTTACGTTGAACATGTTTTGAAGACAAAATTAAAAGTATTCTTTAAATTAACATGATTTTTGTATTAGATTGTTATTGGTATTCTTAGAATTAAACGGGATTGATATGTATTTTCGTTTTTGATTCTATATCAAAACCCTTCGTAGGGTATTATTATTTCACATTTGTTCTCTTTGTAATATTGTCCGAAGACATTTATCATATAGTGTGAGACTTTTGGCTCCTACAAATAATTGTATTAGAAAAATTAATCTTATTCAAATTAAACCCAAAAACACACATTTTCAAATCGTATAGTGTGTGTCTATTTTTTTTTTTTTTTTTGGTGTTTTGATCTATGCCAAATGAGATGAATTCCCGACTCTCATTAACGTTTTCAAATCGTATGCAATAATGAATGTCTCGGAAACAGGCACAAGAGCTTGTGAAATGGATGAAAATAGGAGCAGTTGAAAACTGATTAAAAATGGAAGGAAAGAAGCCATTCTCGTTGGTGTTTTGAGAGGTTGAAGAGCCTAAATTATAGAATGAATGTAATAAGATTGAGACAAAGTATAGTAGCAGCCGAATAATGCATTATTAACATATAGCATGTATGATAAGATCATTTGAATTAGAATGATTTGTGCTTCGAGAAACAAACAATAAAGGCAAGCAAGTAGATGAAATAAAGTAACATAAAGAATGAAACTTGATGCAATAATGGGAATATTACAAGTATCATCCGATGGCTTGAAGCAATATGACACTTTTCAATAACAAAAAACTATGCACAATGCTTTTGTCGTCTCATGCGGCGGCTAAAACATCTATAGTTTTATAGCAGGATAAAATGTACATTAGTAACATTAATTTTCTACTACTTCGAACTATTAAAAGTGTGATTTTGAACTTGCAAAAATTGTCATTCTAGTACAATAAATCATTAATTTAATCGCATTTTTTTACATGATTTACTTCACTTACAACTTTTGACGAACTAAAGAAATATAAATCCATCTGCATATAATGAAACTAGAAGCAAAATGACATGAGAATTCAAGACCAAATTAATGAGACCATGTACTAAAGTGACAATTTTTGCAAATTCGGAATATTATGTTACACATTTACCAGTTCAAGTAATAGAGGAGTCAATCAATTAAATTTAATATACTAAAATATATTTTAACCTCTATATAGTATTGTGCTCTATAATAAAGGGCCAAACAATATGTTAAGTGGTATCAGAGTGTTCCACAATGGAAAAACATTATTGTGCATGCAACCAATATTTATATCCACTTGATGCAAATTAAAATGAAGTAAGCACAAACGATGTATCTGTATATTTTTGACCACATTACCCATATACATGTGAGGATTATAAAAAGAAAGTCAACATCACACGGTGGTCAAGTCAAAGTTGTTGTCATTAATGGCTAATTGGCTATCGACGGACGACGGGTTCCGTGGTGACAACTAAACAAATATCACTGCAAATGTGCAATTCGACCCAGTTGGAACCCCATATCTCTAATATTATAATAATATTAATTTAGTATTTTTAAAATTGTATAAAATAGTAGACAAAGAAACATGAAGGATATGGTATACAATGTGAATAAATTATGAATTAATTACCAAAATAAATTATATAGAAGTAAACATGTTTTTTTAAAAGAACTTATCGACTTGGAATTTCAATATTGATTGTGTGACTTGTTTTTTGTGTGACAATACAACCACATAAAAATGTTGGAAATAATTATTAATTTAGATTGTGTGACTGCTTCAATTCCCATCTAAGACTGATATGCTTCAATCTTCCCAAAATAGTCGTGCGACTCGGCGACTCCATATAGCAGCACTAACTTTGAACAACATTAAGTGGTGAGCACCACTAACTGGAGCAGCACTAAGTGTTGAGCAGTACTAACGAGCAGTAGTAACAAGGTTGAGCAATACTAACAGGCAGCAGTAACAAGGTTGAGCGGTTTAAACGAGCATTAGTAACAAAGTTGAGCAGTACTAACGAGCAGCAGTTCAAGGTGAGCAGTACTAACTCGGACACATGGCGGCATTCTAGTGGAGTAGCACGAGGATCTTACTTGCACTTAGTCGCACGATCTATCTTGGTCTATATTAAGAAATCACTCAAAATGTTATCATGTGTCCATCTGATAGTTAGATGTCTTTTTTCGCGACATTGTTGTTTTTTGAGCGACCATACAATGTATATGGGTGACTGATGTCATGTTTATTAAAGGTGGACACCAACTAAAAGCCGTACAATTAACCATGATATCAAATAATACTTTAGTTTCGTTAAATCAGCGGCATGTCAGTTGACACTCTAATTGACACACCCATGTTACGATACTCATTCACTTAATATTTTATACAGGAAATACACAAACACAAATACTCATACCTAGAAATTTCTCTAAACCTTCGTCGCCAACCACGTCTCCATACCAAAGCATCATTAACTCATGGAGAACCCAAGGGAGTGTGTCAACTACTTCACTTACCAAATGGCTTTGATTTTCAAGCGAAGACTTTCGTTTTCAACTGAAGATGCCGTTGAAACGAGTATTATAAATGCCACTTTTACTTTATTACGTAAAGAAGAGTGACAAAATACAATTTATAAATATTTTTCCAACAAACAAATAAGGGTGATTCTCAATTTGGACCAAATGATTTAAAATTTCCCCAAGAATAGACTTAAGTTTCAATTCCTCTCAAAATAGACCGTCGACTACCCCCGCGAGCCTGCGACCGTGCAACTCCACTAGAACGCCGCCACGTGTCCGAGTTAGTGCGGCTCAACCTTGTTACTACTGCCCGTTAGTACTGCTCAACCTTTTTTACTAATGCTCTAATCCTTGTTTTCTACTGCTCGTTAATACTGCTCAACCTAATTAATACTGCTCGTTAGTACTGTTCACCACTTAGTGTTGCTCCGTTACTGCTGCTCCTAGTTAGTACTGCTTAAGTCTCCCAGTCAAACGGGTTATTTTGGGAATATCGAAATCTATAAATCTTAAATGGAAGTCTCTCATTTTTTTTTATTTAAATTGGTAATTAATTCAACAAATAATATACCATGAGCAAAGAGTATCACCTTACTTAGCCATCATACACTGTTTGCATTTATTAAAGCCAACCTATATACATTAATTAAATTGTTTGTAGCTTTTCGACTAGGCAAAACACATGTTGTTATCAATGAGGTTGCTTTCAAATCCTTATTTTACATAAGGATAATGATATTTATTAATTTAAAAATACAATTCTCCAACTTTTATAGTTTCACAAAATATCATATCTTGATAAACATTTATTTATTACAATTCTTTAATCATACTCACATTTAAAAAGAAAACATAAAGCAAAATGAAAGGTTTCTCATAGATGATGCGACTACTTGTTTGGTGTTTTAATGTATGCCAAATGAGTCGAGTTCCCAACTCTTGTTAACGTCTTCAAATCGTAAGCGATCCAACACCTCGACGTATCCGTGTGATAGAAATAACCCATACACTTGCAATCCTTTGTGCATTTGCTCTCGCAATTGCTTTGTTTTGTCGAGTCGCCCCTTGTATACTTGATCATAAAATGATCAACCCCTTGAAGCTTATAGTACCCAAAGTCACTAGCTTTACAAGATGTCGCCTTCTTCACATCACAATCTTTGCTCCAACCCATTAGCCCATTTGATGTCGGGCATGCCACACACTGACTATCCTCACATAGCCCAAATTTGCCACAACGTTCTGGTAATTGACACTCGCCTTCAATTGAATCCTTATCGAGAAATGTGTACACGTTTTCCCATGCAACACCTTGCACATTAGGGTTATAGGTGTAGAATTTGAGGTTTCCATCTATTCCTAACCGAAGGTACGACAATGTGTTATTGTATCGTGAATAGGCCATGTTGCGGTTTGAATTGGTTGTTGGGTTTGTTGTAAAGTAATCAAATGTCAAGTAATAAAGAAAACCCTCATCCGTGTCCGGAATCGAAGTAAGAGTTAAATTGGTTAAACTACCCTGGTCAATAGTGAACCATTCACTGGATGACCAATATAGCATTGGTCGAGCCGAGTTGGGACTCGTGTAATACATGGATAACCCTTTTGGCTCCATCACCAAGCTATATGGTCCATTGAGGTTGTTCACCTCTGAAACCCGACTCACGAGCTTATTAGCACCGCCAGCTCGAAGCGATTGACCCACTAAGAGAGTATCGGTTGGGGAATTAAAGCTTTGCCATATGAAATTACCCTTCCCATCATGAAGAACCATGTTACCGGTGGGAAGCACCTGGAAACCAACCACGCCTTTGTTGGCGGTGTTGGTTTGCCAGACCACCCGACCGTCGGCATCAGCCAGGACCAAGTTCCCGTCTATGCCGAAGGTCAAGGTGGCGATTTCGCGAACTGGGTTACCCCTGTTCGCTTCCCAAACCCAACGCATGAGCGATTCAGATCGAACCGTACCCATACGTAGAGCTAGAGTGAATGCGTTTGGAGTGGTGTTGTAGAAGCAAAGTTGGAACGGATTACTAAAAGGGGGAAGTGAGCGATAATTCGCATCGTATTCGACGATGAAGTCGCCAAAATCGCCTTGGTTGACATAAGTGAATGTGTCTGAAGCTGGGACAACAGCTTGAGAAATAAAGAAAAATAGTTGAAAACCGAGTAAAAGTAGAAGGAAAGAATTCATTTTAATTTGTTGATGTTTTGAAACCATGAAAGAAGGTGTCTATATAGACGGGATGAATGGATGATGTAGCAGCCAACGGTGTTCTCGTGTACTGTACAACCATGTATTGCAGGGTCAGATACATTCAATCTTTTTGTATTATATATGAATTATAAATGCGGGTGGCTTGTCAAGAAAAATCATAAATAATTTGAAAATAAGGGAGATTTAAAGCGATATTCGTTGTTGCAACTTGATACAAGTAATCGGACGTTGGTGGAAGTAAGTGCCATTGGGAATGCTTTTGGTCATATAATATTATTCAATTAAGGAAAAGAATACATTAGTCGAATAAAATCTAGAAATCACCAATCAAAACCCGAATTGATTAAAACTCTTCAATAATGAACACAAGTACACCATTCACTAATTGACAATAATTACTTCTTATAACTTTTCACGAGTTAATTATAAATTTACTAATGAATTTTTTGGTCAGTGGTAATATTTGTTAACCTTTTAAAATAACAATTGTAACCGGTTTAGGAGGTCAAACGCCTATCCGGATGCCACATATACAATGATATATACTGGTTCCAGTACAGTTTGTTGGTATCACAGTTTTGTTCCGAATTCTACACACGTACACGCCTAATTAACTGACGATAAGATCAATTAAATTTTTATGTTTATATATAGCTTTAATCATATGGATTTGGAGTGTTGGGAACAAACGGTACTAAGGAAAGAATAAAGGCATGCAAGTTGATGAATTAATTTAACATTACAAAGGAGACTAGAAGCGAATTGCATGTGGATATACTGATTAGTGCAACTTAATTATTAATATAGTATTGATTTAAGGAATATGACAATTTTAAATAAAAACCCATGCAAATGTTTTTGGAGGTCTCATGCGGCGGCTAAACATATATTTTATGATATTATAGAGACCAACTATAAATTATCTATGTTAATTGGTATCAAGAGCAACATAGTTTGTGCTGTCCTTAAAAAGGTGTAGTTGTATAGAACCCACATTTTAAAAGATATATACTTCCTCCGATTCAAAATAAGTGATACACTTGGGGTTTCACGGTTTTTGAGGCAAAAGATTATAATGATGGTTAAATTAGATTAATTTGATGGTTAGTGGGGAATGGGTCTCACGCCTTTTGAATAAAGTAAGGTTAATGATGTTTAAAAGTAAAAAGTAAGGGTAAATGGGTCATTTCACTTTGTTAAAGTAGATAGTTAGTGGGTGTGGGTCCCATTTTTTTTTGCCAAATAAGGAAACTTTTCAAAGTGTATCACTTATTTTGAATCACCCCAAAAAGGAAAGTGTATCACTTATTTTGAATCGGAGGAAGTATATATATATACTAGCTTCAAAGCCCGCCCGAACGGGCGGGCATGCTTCGAAAGAGATATATGAAAATAACAAAATAGTGATACTATTTAAATAAAATAACAATTTATAATTGAAATGATGATAAACAATTTTTGATACATGAATAAATGGTATATGAAATTTAGAGACGAAATAAAACTTATTTGTAAACGACATTTATTGTTGAGTTAGTGTAATTGTCATATTTATCGCAACAAATAACTTTCAATCATTTCTTGCTCTTAACTTTTGAGACATCGACAAAGTTATGGCCGAAAAACAAAGTCATGAAAATACATGAATTACCATAATTATAAGGTATATGCGTAGGTGGACTTTTGGGTAGTTACACGTCATCATTTTCGTCCAATAGGCTGCATATAGTAGGAGATTCTATAAAAATTTACGTTTAGCAAATTTTCACCGTTCGTGAATTTTCATAGTTTATAACCTACAATACAAATTTTAATTGGTTAATACAAATTATTACAAATAATATAATAACTATTAAAAAAACATATGATTATAAATTTTTTGAATACTATTACCCTTTTTTTTAACGGCTAGTTAGCAAGTCAGTGGTTCGAGCCTATATAGTGACATCCACAAGGGGTCGTATGCATTCCCTCGAACCCTCCACTTATGATGCATACAATTTAAAAGTAATTAGAATATTATTAACATGCTTATTAAATACAAAAATAATGAAGAAATTTAAATGAAAATTACTTACTTCATTTTTTCAAGTTAATTTTATTTAGTTTGTTAATGTTATTTTTTGCGTTATATATCATACAGAAAACTTAAACAACAATTTGAGAATTTGAGTTATATATAAGAGTTTTGAGTTAAAAGATCAATTATTAAGATAACCTATTAGTAAATAAGCTAAACGGAATCAAAGATCCAAAATTTGTTAAATATTTTGGTCGAATATTTATAATTAAGATAATCTTTATTAAGGAATATTGTTAAACATTAATATCAAAGATTCAAAATTTTTAAATTTGTCAATCCGGATTTTAGGGAAATTTGAATTTAAAATTTTGACTTTCTTTTATGAAAAATAAGGTAGATAATTATGGAATTGATAAAATCAATTAAATGTGGAGATTGTATATATAAATAAACCGGATATTCATAAACTCAAATTAAAATTATCTAGAGATTGTCAACTGATATGAAAATTATGCACAAGATTAATGGATAGTTAAATAAAATAAATTAAAACAAAAAAAATCATGAAATGTCTACTGAAGTGTGATTCTGTTATAATGGGTAAAGCTCGGCACCATTGGATTGGTCCGGATAATATACCTTTTTTATATGATAGAATAATATATCTGAAATAATACAGCTGTATTAGTTATTGTATTTGAATGGAATTTATATGATTGAATAATTTCGGGTATCTTTTGACGTGATTATAGTTTGTTACCATAAATGCAGGAGTTTTGATTTGAACACCAAACTGATGTGTTCATGAAATGCGTGGGCTAAGCGGAGAATTACACGTGGCAAAACCGGCCAATGAGAGAGCTCGGAATTGCCTAGTTGTCAAACCCAAGTCAAATTAGGGCTCATATATAGGAGAAAATATATAATTTTAAAATTTTAAGTTAACTTAATAATTTAATAGAAAAAAATAGAAAGTCCAATTTTTTATATGTATATCTTGTAATTAGAGGGCTCATTTTCATGAATTCACACAAGTCATTCAGAATCTCGGAGACGTCCTTATTTGCATGCATGATTTTACTAACTGATATTTAGCTTTACTGACATTTTACTCAGTCAGTAAAGTGTGCATATATAATACTCCCTCTGTCCCACAAAAAACTTCCCATTTTACTTTGCCACAAGTTTTAAGGTGATAGTTAGTGGTGGAGTCATTGGTAATAATTTTGAATAAAATATAAGATTGATTTGGAGAGAGAAAGATACTTAGTGGATGGTTAGTGGTTGGGTCCTTAGTAATAATATTATTTTATTATGTGGGGCCCATCAAATATAGGAAATGAGAAGTTTTTTGTGGGACAAAAATTTAGGGTGAAATGAGAAGTTTTTATGGGACGGAGGGAGTATCAAATTAAGTTATGGGATCTACAAATTATCATGTAAATATATTGAAATGTTCAAGGTAGTTCATAATTTTTTTTAGTTTTAAGTAACAAATCTCAATCATTGGTCAATAAGATTTAATGGTCAATAATAATAATATATTTTATACATGAAAGGGTATTTTGGTCATTTGACACTTCCAAAAAAAATTCAATTTTTTATTTAATTTTTTTTTATTATTATTTTTCATTAAAAAAATATATTATTTTGATAATCATGTATGATACTTAATCACATGCGATTTTATTTTACAATCACATGTGATTAGATATCCAATCACATATGATTGTCACATTAATGTTATTAATGAAAAATAATTACTTTAAAAAAAATTAATAACAATAAAAAAATATTAATAATAAAAATTAATTCTAAAAAAGTTAATAAATTCTTTTTTTGTAAAAATAACCAAAATACCCTTCTCTATAGAAAAATTAATACTTCGTTTGTTTCAAAATAAGTGATACAAATTAACTTTCACGTGTTTTGAGGTAAAAGATCATAATAAAGGTTAAATTAGATTAAATTGGATAGTTAGTAAGTGAGGGGTCCCACATATTATGATTAAAGTGAGTTTAATGATGTTTAAAAGTAAAAGTAAGGTAAATGAGTAATTTCACTTTATTAAATGAGATAGTTAGTGGGTATGAGTCTCACTATATTTTACCAAATAAGAAAAATTTTCAAAGTGTATCACTTATTTTGAAACACCCCAAAATAGAAAGTGTATCACTTATTTTGAAAAGGATGAAGTATATTATAATTAATCAATGATTGTGATTTATCTTTTAAAACTTCATAAAAATTAATGAGTTCATTATAAATATATATCACATTGTTGACAAAACGAAAAAGGTACCTAGCTAGATGAAAGAACTCAATGACGACATTGCTTGTTTGGTGTTTTGATATACGCCAAATAGTCATGAACTCTTGTCAATGTTTCCAAATCATAACCAAACCAGTACCTAGATCGATCTGTGTGATATAATCTTTGACCACATTACCCATAGACATGTAAGGATTATAAAAAGAAAGTCAACATCACACGGTTGTCAAGTCAAAAGTGTGGTCAATAAATGGTGATCGACGGATTCGTACGTGGTGCCAACCAATCAACTCTCATTGCAAAGGAGTAATTATTAATGGAGAAATGATATTTCTTCCTAAACAGGTCGCCCAATAAATCGACGCATTTAATATCATAATATAAAAAGTTAGAAAAAAATAATAAACATACTTTAAAAGTTAAATAACAAAATAAATTGATTAGTTACAAAATATAAACACATATTTTAAAAACTACTAACATAAAGAGAAGAATAATACATATTGAAAAACAATGTAAATGAATCGTCAAAATCAATAGATGGGTATAATTAGGGGTGAGCATAACAGGGTACCCGCCGGTTCCGAGTGGAATCGGAACCAGAACCGGAACCGCAGGTTCCTGAAATATAGGAACCGGAACCGGAACCTGGGAGACAGGTTCCTAAATTTTCGGAACCAGAACCGGAACCGCAGGTTCCAGGGCAGGTTCCGGTTACCCTGTCTCTAAATAAACAAGACAATAAATCACACAAACTAACGATTACAAATATAGTTTAATGGTTTTAAATATAGTTCAACGGTTACGAATATTGTTCAAAATAGAAATAAGTGAATAATAACGATAAAAACATAGTAAATGTGTGATTCGTGTGAAAGTTAGTCATAAAGATACGACCTGAAGACGAGTGACTGTCTCAGGCTCAATTATAACAAGGGCAATTTTATATTTTTACTTGGACTAATATTTTACATTTAGATAAATCATAAACCTATTTAAATTAATGTATAATATAATATATATTATATATTTTAATAAAAATATACCGTGTAACCGCCGGTTCCAGGGTATCCAACGGTTCCAGGTTCCTTAATTTTGAGAACCGGAACCGGAACCTCTTAGGGCGGTTCCATGATTTTAGGAACCGGAACCGGAACCGGAACCTCCTAACAGGTTCCGGGTCCGGAACCTCCGGTTCCGAGACGGTTCCGGCTCCGATTCCGGTTACCCTCTTTTTCTGCTCACCCCTAGGTATAATGACTGATGGGAGAATTAGGGTTTAGGTAGGTTAAATATCTAATCTAAATACTAAATATATAAATAATAGTATCTTATATTATATAGTTAATATATATAGAATATTAAACGAGTTGATAGATTGTAAATGCGTTGTAAATTTAAATTCAACCTAATATGTTTATACGATGGTTTATAAAACAGGTTGACCTTTTTATAACCCATAAATCAAAAGTTACAACCCAACCAACTAATTTTATGTTCTAAATGAATTTGGTTGCCAACTTAAGTTGGATTTTATCAGCCCTAATCGTAGAGAGAAAAGCTGAGATGACAATAGTGATACAACTGTATTTGATCACCACTACTACTAATCTTACAACAGGATTTGAAGTAGATAGATATCTTTTGACGTCGAGCTGGAACTTTTATCCGCTTGGGTTGATTTTTTTAACTTATTTTTAATCTAAACAACTTTTTTGAACTAACATGTTTAAGTTAAAATAATTAAGGTACAAGTGTGTACGTTATTTAGATCAAATCAATAATCGGATTGACGAGTAATTTAGATCAAATCAATAATCAATAAACGGATTACATAATACGAGTCATTTGTGGGTAACTGAATCTGATCAGTTCATATTTCAGTTACCCAGTTACACTATCTGATCATTATCTGAAACAACGATCAGTTCCCCGTGCGGAATCAGATACTGGTTAACAGATCAGATAGTTGTAACAGGTTCAACGCACATTAACGTTGAACCATTGAACAGATACTTCTCTAAGCAAAACTCTTAGTGAAGGTCACTGAAGCTGAAGGCCATCTGAAGAAGCATGAGTATCCGAAGACTCATGGCTACCTGAAGCATACAAAGACCTAAAGTTTCAGTGTCATAGAAAGACACAAGTAAAGCACAAGTCATTGGATCGCTAATAAAGGGAATGTCCTGCAAATCTTCCAGAAGATATCGGCGATCACAAGACGACAAAAAGTACTGTCAGAATTCTGTTAGTCATGCTTGTCCCATGAAATATCCTCTGCACCAACGGAATTCTCACACGTGGAATCAATCGATCATTCCTTTGGCTCTACGTTTCCCAATGCTATAAATTGAGGACTTGAGCGATCGATTTATGTGTGCACCCAACAAGGTTACACGTGCTGAAATTACTCCAGAACTTTATTCCTTTGAGCAGAGTGTAAACCACCAATAATCCTTAGTTATCTGATTCGAGAATTGAATCTTCATAACGAAGGTGTCTGGTCTTGTGCTTGATCATTTGTTGATCACAAACTTGTCTTAGATGGTATCTGTTATTGTCTATCACATGCAAGCAGTTTAGTTAGGATTTGTTCTTAGCTATTCCGCAAACTGCTTGCATCTTTATTGTATCGTTATTGATTAATAAAGAAAAGTTTAAAAAGTGTTGAGTGTTACCATTTAATTTTTAATTGATCAATGAAAGCGTATAAGTGTAGAAATTCACTTATTACGGGACTAACAATATGAATGATAACCCAAATAAAAATAAGATAATATTATGAGTACTTGGTCAGAAAAAATTTAGAGAAATAAATATACACAAGAAGAAGATTGTGGGAAGATTTGAACCTTTGGTGCAATGGTATGTTTAAATGGCGGAGACCTATCCACTAAGCTAGGGGTTGCATTTCAGATCAGATTTATATTCATAGGTTGGGTTTGTGGTTTCGCGGGTCAGAAATATTCAACTTGTAACCGACCTATTTATACACACGGGTCAGCTATCTTAACCTCAACTTGTTTACTTTAACCTGAATACGATTCATATAACTAAATGTGTATGTAAAACCTATTAAAGTATCTTTATATTTTAAATATGGGTTTTGTTAATGACAGCCCTTAGGGCTGTCACTAACATGCATAATATGGTTGTACATTCATTGATGGAGGGTTGATCCTAAAATGCAAGGGGCAGTTTTTATGTTGATTTGCCTTCTTATTGACAGCCCTAAGGGCTGTCATTATCATTTTCCATTAAATATATCTATAAACTATTAAAAACAGATTTCTATAATTAATTGGGTTGACGGGTTGATACTTTGAGTTAGTGTCTATTAAGTCCCTAATCACTTTAAAATATGTGTGGAAGATTTGTTTGCTAACCTCTAAGGCCCCGTTTGTTTTGACGTAATCATCTGTAATCTTCCGTAATTGTAATTCAATTACATTACGGAGGACGTTTGGATGAACTTTTTTTTGCGTAATCAATTACGACGTAATTTAGAATTACGATATTCGTCGTAATTGAATTCCGTCCCAACACCCTATGAATTCAATTACGGTCCTTTAGTAAACTAACAAATTTGAATATTTTATATGCTTCAGATTTTAAAATCGTTTAAAAAAATTTTAAAATAATAAAAAAATAAAAATAATAATAAAAAATAAAAACTTTTAAAATTTAAAAAAATTAAAAAAATTAAAAAAATTAAAAAATTAAAAAAATTTAAAAAAATTTAAAAAAAATTTAAAATTTTAAAATATTTAAAAAATAAAAAATATTTAATTTTTTAAAAATAAAAAAAAATTTAAAAATAAAATAATAATAAAAAAATAATAAATAATAAAATTTTTAAAAAGTTTTTTAAATTTTTTTTAAAAAAATGTATAAGTATTGATTTGAATTACAACTCAAAATTTTGGTAACCAAATGTGTAACCGTATTCAATTACAACCGATTTCAATTACATTACGGAGGAATACGTGGAGCCAAACGTCCCCTAAAAGTTTACTCACGGATTTCCGACATGTTTTTTTCATTAAAGAGTAACTAACAATGGTGAATGCAAGAGAGGATAGAGAGTGACGTGTCATGCCTTTATAGTATTATAGATGAATTTTAGGGGTCAATAGAGGGAAGTTCGTTGTTGATTAAGCTTAACACGTAGTTAATTGTGGAATTTATACAAAAGACTTTGCACATCAATTCATTAGCTACAAGTATAATTTACATGTTAATTTAGTCGTTGATGGACCCACCAAATCTTCAAATCGTTTGCGTGATAGAATTATGGACGGCAAATAAAATATGTTCTTAGATAAGGTTTTTTTTTTCTTCTAATACGTGCTTCGTATGCCTACAAATGACAATGATAATTACAATGATATCCGGTTCCTTTAAAGAAGGGTTATAAAGAAGATAAGATATAGATAAATATATATTTACTCAGAGGTGGAGATTGTCTACAAGAAGATTTCTGAAGAAAAAAAATACAAATGAGAGTATAAGCCCACGATAAAATTATTTAATAAATTTAAGGTCTTCAATTACATCATACAATAAATTTAATAAATCATCTAAAACTAATAAACTTAGATTTTATTGATAATTAATTAATTATTGCAATACTTTTAGTAGTTTTTTAATTTTTTAATATCTCTAGCCTGTAGTATACAAATATATGCATGTCTTGGTGAGGTGGTAATCTTTATTTTTTCTTGTCTATGTTTTAGAAAAGATGAGGACTCATCCAAATTAATGCTTGAGATATGACTACAATTTAGAAAGCAAAACTAGCCATAGAAAAGTATGTATCAATTCTTTTTAAAAAAGGAGAGCATAGATGATGTAGGATGTCAGGATCGATTAACTATACACAAGTTAATAAACACCTTAGATCTAATTGATGATAGAAGTTGCAGCGGATCAACACTATATCAATAATTAAGAACAATGAACTGTATGAACAATATGCAAGAATATTAAGAACACAGTTTCACAAAAAGCTTCAATGTATATTATTGAGTTAACAATACACACGTACGTTTACAATTCGTAAGGAACATACTTATAGTAGTCCTTGAAGCTAAACTATTTACCCTAGTTATTCTAGGACTTGATTTACATCGAATTATAATAATATACATTGATTTATATTCTATAACTATCTATACGAAGATCTCGGACTTGATATCTTCCAAAAACGCGTATCAGTAGTAACTGCAATCACCAGTAGTAAATAAGTACCATCAGTAGTAAACTTGGTGATCAGTAGTAAGTCCATAATCAACGTCAGTAGTAACTACAATGATCAGTAGTATCTTCAATCTTTGCATGATCAGTAGTAACTTAGTTATAGTGAACACCAGCATCAACTTCATCAGTAGTAAATGTTTCTACCCCATCAGTACTAAATAAGATCAGTACTAACTGCAGCATCAGTAATAAGTTGATCTGTGTTTTGCTCCAACAATCTCCCCCTAAACTTATTGATTATCTTTTAATCAATCAAGTTTCTAATTACTCCTTCTTCTCTTTTTCCTTTTCTTCCAACAGTTTCTTTCTTCTTTTATCACCTTCTAATGTCTGTTGGTTTTGTTTATTCCTTTGTGCAATAATATATTTGCTGATCTTTTTCACAAATTCATTCATTTTATTTTGCAGCATCACAGCATCATGAGGTTTTATAAAGTTCATGCACCATAGTTGATAAAGAGTTTTCTCAGAATGAGGATACTCTTTCTCATAAAGGAATAAGTCACATTTCTTACTTGTATATTCAAAGAAGTACATGTTGACAGTTGGTAGCACATTCCAGGCTTGAACATTTTCTGGATTTGTAAACTTCTCTGAATAATTTTCTGGATAGAAAGCAGCATCAATCATTTCTGTAAGATAGCCTGCAGCTGAATTCTTCCAGTTTTTCTTAGTCATCCTTGGTTTACCAATGATCAACATACTTATAATGTCACTTCTGGTTAGAGACATGACCAAAGGTTTCCAAGCTCTGAATCTTTGTATGACCTTATCTTCTCTGATAATCTCAATCATATCATCTATATATCTCCAGTTAATGATTGGATTATCTTGTAGGGGAGCAACAGGAAGATCATAAACTTGAACCATTTGTAATTTCTTCTTTGGTTGTTCAAGTTCAGATGTAACTGTCTTTCTTTTCTTTGAAGTTTGAGAGAATACACCAGATGATTCTCCAGATATTGTTTTTCTTTCTTTCATTTCTTTGGAGTCTATCTGTTCAAGTTTAGTGGTGTACTTCTCATTAATATCTTGTTCAATAAGATCCTTCTTCTTTTCTACACAGTACTTATCAACCAAATTGATCAGCTTCATTCTTCCAAAGGCCTTTGTGTTGTGACCTTTTGATTTTAAGAATGTGATCATTTCTTTCTTTTTCTCTACAAATTGTTCTGGCATATCAGCCTTCTGTTCTTTGCATTCTTGAACTTGTGCTTCAATAAGTTCTAATGTTTCATATTCAAGTTGCCTAAATCTTTCTAGTTCTTTTCTTTGTAGTTCTTTTCTTGTTTCAGCAACTTGTTTGGTCTTGACCTTTTGTTGAAATTGTGGCAGTTTTGATATATCTGCTATATCTGCCAATTTGATTCTTGTGAATGGTTGTCTTAGTATTCTAGCCCTTTCTGCTAATCTTCTGTTTTCATTGGCTAGAGATACTTCAACCTTCTTTAAGTATCTTGCTCTTTTAACTTTCCACCTATCCTGTTTGGCTGATTTGGCATAGTTGATTTTATTGACCATTTCATGACCTTGTGCTCTATTAGGTTGGTCTTCATCAGCAACTTTCTTTCCCTTTCCTATATAGTTATCTTTCTTCATATTTGGTTCAGATTCAATAGCAAATTTTGGACCATAGTATTGTATTTGTGACATAGGAAGTATTTTAGGATGTGGAGGAAGTGAGCACTCATCAACCTCATACCAGTTGATATCATCATCAATATCTTTTACCACCATTTGTGTTGTTGTTGTTTTCCTTTTTGGAGATGGTGGAAGTATCACTGTAGGCTCTAGTAGTGGTGGCAGCTTAATAATGTCATCAGTAGTAACCAAGGTAGTTACTACTGGTATGTCTTCAGAGATTACTACTGATAAGGCATCAGTAGTGTTTGCTGCTTTTTCTTCATTTACTACTGCTATACTATCAGTAGTAGGAGTTACTACTGGTGTTTCCTTTTCAACTTGTTCTTCTATTGTAGCAGTAGTAATAGGCTCTTCTTCTGTCACCATCATCTCTGGGCCTTTATCAACATTTGTTTCTTTTAAATTTAAAAGGGAGGATGCTGCTGCTGCTATAGATTCATCAATCATTGTCTGTATATTATCCTTCTCCCCTTAGTGAGCTCAACTGGTGGAGCCTCACTATCATCAACCTTTTTCTTCAATTGTCTGATGATTTTGGCTTGTTGATAAAGCCTGTGCTCATATAATCTCATTCTTCTGTTGATGGTGTTGACATGCCTTTTCATTGCAGCCATGGTTTTCCCTTGGTTAGTTAAATATATATGGCAATTTTGTACAGTGGATTCAAGAGAATCCACTTTATCCGTCAATTGAGTGATTTTAATACTGCCCTCACTCCATCTAGCAAGATCATCGGGCTTACTAACAGGTACATTGGTTTTAAGGTTTTCCTTCCTTTCCATCAATTCCACAGATCTGCCCTCATCACTGCTTGGTGATTCATTGGGTCTTTTAGACATTCTCTTCTTCCTAGAAGAAGCAGAGATGCCCCCCCTTGTGGTTTCTTGGCACCGGGGTCCTTTGAGTAACTCCTCAAACGAGTCATCACTCAAAGTTGCTGAGGTTTGGGTCCTAATGATGTTTTCACTGTCCTGTGCACCCACCTTTGGGGCATCAGTAGTGAAAGCCCTCCCCTCATGTCCTCTCTCCTCCTTGGAGGACAACTCTTTGAGCCTGGGGTGTGACTCGATTTGTCCCCTGGTGTCCTTTGAAGAAAGTTTCTTTCTTTTATAAATTGAGGAAATGTTTTTGGTTTTGTCTGGTAGGTCTTCCACAGAGTGAAGAGTAGCACTCTGCAGATTTATATCAAGTTCCTGGGACACATTCAGGACTTCTGTTTGAGTTGGTGATTGAGTGGCTATTTGGATTGGTGTTTGGGCTGTATTTGGGGGTGATGGAGTGGGTTGAGGTTCAACTTGGGTTGTAGCAATGGTTGAACCCTCTCCAATATTGGGTTGATCTTTGATCATGTTAGGAAACAGAGGGGTTTCCTTGCCCGAAAATTTAAATTGTTTTCTCATATTTGAGAAAACTTTCTTGTTCAACTCAGGTAATACAAAAATGTTTTTAGGAGTTGACAAGTTTTGTAATTCAATGTTTATGATATGTTGGAGAAATCTGGGATACATTAAAAATTTTGAAGAGTTAAGATTTCCCAACATACCTTCAAAAATCATATTAGAAAAATTGAATACTTGGTCTGTGCATAGACAGACAACAGCAGATGCTATTGACTTGTTAAACTCATTCCAAGTACTCCTTTTTGGAGAAATACAATGCTGAATAGTATGGACAAGAAATTTCCATTGTGGGGAGAGAAGACCTTTTTGAAAAGTTACTATGTTTAGTCTTCCCTCATATCCCATTTTGTTTAAAATTTCAGCAATGAATTCCTTAGGAAGAGAAGACATACCTGAATCATCGTGTAGTTGAAGATGTTGTCGAATAGATTGTTCTGTGATGGTGATCGTTTTTCCATCCACGGATGATTTGATCATTGGTACAGTTGCACCCTCCGTTCTTTCAGCATTGGTCCAGAAATCCACCAAGTGCTGTTGATATGATTTTGGTTTTACAGTTAAGGCAAACTGTATATATGAATTTCTCAAGAATTTTACGATCGGACGGAAATCTTTTGTTCCGTCGGGATTCTTTAAAAATGCAACCATATTGTGAAATTCTGAGTATTTGAGATCGGTTTGCACATCGAGAGTTTGTAAAGTTGCCATTGTTGTTGAGTTTTTGCAAGAATTTTGTTAGAGATGAAAGGTTTTTGATCTTAAACAAGGGTTTATCGAGAGAATTTGGTGAATCGAGGTGAGATAATGTTAAATTAATCGACTGCCGCCTTTTATATCTTTCGATTTACCCTGCAAAAAGACTAGATTGCCCTTCGAATTATACCATAACGGTTAGTTTCATGGGGGTTAGTTTGGTAATTGTGATTCTGAAAGACCAGTAGTAAATAAGATATCAGTAGTAAAACGTCAGTAGTATCTACTAGCATCAGTAGTGACTAAGGATTTTGACATCAGTAGTAACTATCGACATCAGTAGTAACCACCAACACACAAGACCAGTAGTATATGTGAATACCAGTAGTACTGACTTACCAGTAGTATTTGTGTAAACCTAATATACACCAGTAGGAATGAACTATCAGTAGTATTTTGTGCATACACTTTCATACCAGTAATGCAGATATACCAGTAGTAAAACAATTTAGAAAATAATATTTTACAACACTAACTTTACACATGATTTTAAGTGAGATTTTAAGTTATTAAAATCATTCCAATACTGCTAACCAAGAAGTTGAATCTTCCTACATCAAATGCTTTTGTAAAAAGATCTGCTAATTGATCATCAGTATGGATTTTAACTACTTTGATTAATTTCTTTTCATTACAATCTCTTATAAAGTGAAATCTTATTTCAATGTGTTTAGTTTTTGAATGTTTTACTGGATTGTTCACAATACTAATAGCACTTTGATTATCAATAAAAATGGGAGTTTTAAGGATAGAGATACCAAAGTCTAGAAGCTGGTTTTGAATCCATAGAACTTGAGCACAACAAGCAGATGCAGCTACATATTCTGCTTCAGCAGTTGATGTTGATACATTTGTTTGTTTCTTACATTGCCATGACACTAGTCTTGATCCAAAGAATTGACATCCACCAGTAGTGGACTTTCTATCTTGACATTCACCTCCATAGTCACTATCTGTATAGGCTATTAGTTCAAATGGTGAGTCATGTGGATACCATAGACCTAGTGATGGTTTGCCTTTCAAGTATCTGAATATTCTTTTGACAGCTTGCAAGTGTAGTTCTTTAGGTCTTGCTTGATATCTTGCACACACACAAACACTATACATAATGTCAGGTCTTGATGCAGTTAAGTACATCAAAGAGCCTATCATTGATCTATATAAGTGTTCATCTACATCCTCCCCCTCAACATCAGGATGTAGGTGTTTGTGTGTTTCCATTGGAGTGCTTGCACTTTTACTGTCTTTCAACTCAAACTTTTCCAAGATGTCTTTGACATATTTTGATTGATTTATCAAAATACCATCTGTTCTTTGATTGACTTGGAGTCCAAGGAAGAAGTTCATTGGACCCATAGAGCTCATCTTGAATTTAATTTGCATCAAATCTTCAAATTCTTTGCATAAAGAATCATTGGTTGAGCCAAAGATGATATCATCTACATAAATTTGCACCAGTAGTATATCATCTTTGACTTTCTTTGTAAACAAAGTTTTGTCAATGGCTCCTCTTTTAAAGTTGTTCTTCAATAGGTATGATGATAATGTGTCATACCATGCTCTTGGTGCCTGATGTAGGCCATACAGAGCTTTATCCAATTTGAACACATAATCACCATGTTTTGGATCTTCAAAACCTGGAGGTTGGCAAACATAGACCTCTTCTTCAATTTTCCCATATAGGAAAGCACTCTTAACATCCATTTGATAGACTTTGAATTTCTTGAATGAGGCATATGCTAGAAATATTCTTATGGCTTCAATTCTAGCAACAGGAGCATATACTTCATCATAGTCTATTCCTTCTTCTTGAGTGTAACCTTGGGCTACAAGTCTGGCTTTATTCTTGATCACTATACCTCTTTCATCTTTCTTGTTTCTGAAAATCCATCTTGTTCCAATGGCTCTTTTTCCTTTGGGAAGAGGTACAAGTGTCCAAACAGCTTGTAATTTAAATTGAAGGAGTTCCTCTTGCATTGCCTCAATCCAGTTTGAGTCCTTCATTGCTTGTTGGATCTTCTTTGGTTCATCCTGAGACAGAAAGCATTCATACATACATTCATTAGCAATTAAACTTATATTACACATATTTGCAGTTAAGCTTTTGTTTAATTTGCTTCTTGTTTGTAGTGGTGAGTTAACATCACTTAGAATAAGGTCTAACGGATGATTCTTCTGAGTCCTTGTAGTTGTAGCTTTATCAACTACTAGTTGATTTTCAAGATTGGACTCATTTGTCTCAGGCAGTTGTTCATCTTGTGATTCTTCATTGTCAAGAATGTTTGGTTCATCATCATCTTGGTCAGAGTTACTACTGGTATTGTCTTCATTAGGATCAGTAGTATTGTTGTTGTTACTGGTGTCAGTAGTATCATGAGAATCTAGGTTATTGTTGGGACCAGTAGTATTTTCAGTACTATTACTGGTACCAGTAGTATTGGAATTACTACTGACCTCATTTTCAGAGTTACTACTGCTTTCAATATTTGAGTTATTACTGACATCAGTATTAACTATAGGAGCAGTATCAACTATTATGTATCTCATCTTTTCTTGACCAGTATTAACTGATGATGTTCCTTCCTTTTGATTGTGACAGTTTGAATTACCTGCATTGAAATTCATATTAGAATTAAAGGATTTGGTTAGATTGTCTATGTTGAATAGCCAATCTGGACCATTTCCTTGTTCATTAGAAATATTTTCATTAAAGGATACATTAATGCTTTCTTCAATTATCCTTAATCTTTTGTTGAATACTCTGTATGATTTGCTTTGAGTAGAGTATCCCACAAATATTCCATCATCAGCTTTGCAGTCAAACTTACCAATTTGTTCTCTTGTAATCAGAATAGTACAAGGACAGCCAAATGATTTCAAGAAACTTATAGAAGGTTTTCTTTTGTTAAAAAGTTCATATGGTGTTTTAAAATGTGGCTTCACTATTAATACTCTGTTTTGAACATAACAAGCAGTATTAACAGCTTCTGCCCAAAAAGTGATTGGTAATTTTGAATCTGCTAGCATTGATCTTGCTGCTTCAATGATGGTTCTATTTCTTCTTTCAGCTACACCATTTTGTTGTGGAGTTCTAGGTGAGCTGTATTGCCTGTTAATACCTTTAAGATCACAAAAGTTAATTAAATTAGCATTTTTAAATTCTGTGCCATTATCACATCTTATGGCTTTCACTTTTTGATCAGATGTGTTTTCCAGTTTGACAATTAAGTTCTTTATGAGTTCACTTGTTTCATCCTTTGTCCTGAGAAAGAAAACCCATGTATATCTGGAAAAGTCATCAGTAATAACAAGACAATATTGTTTCTTTCCAATACTCATTACATTTGTTGGTCCAAAAAGGTCCATATGTAAGAGCTGTAAAGGAACAGAAATAGAGTTAACAATTTTGGACTTATGAGAAGTCTTGTGTTGTTTACCTTTTAGGCATGCAACACAATGATGATCACACATGAATTGTTTTTGAGGTAGTCCAATGACCAGATTTCTTTTAACTAAATTATTCATATTTTTAAAATTTGTGTGACACATCCTTCTATGCCATAGTTCTGATTCAGTGGTGTTTGCCTTGGATATAAAACAGTTGACCTCATTTGTAGAAATGAGTTCTCCCCCTATATCTAGGCAATACACATTGTTTCTCCTGTGAGTTCTTAAAACAACATATTTTTCATCCAAAATAAAATCAGGAGAAAGAATGATGCACTCAATGTCTGTGAACAGAATTTTGTTCTTTTTATCACAAACTTGAGACACACTGACAAGATTGTATTTTAGTTCAGCTACATAAAATACATCATCAAAGGTAATTTTTCCATTAGTAACAGTACCTTTACCTGTAATCTTACCTCCTTGGGGATTCTCACCAAATGCCACATATCCTCCATCAAATGACTTGAAATCCTTAAGAATTTGCAGATTTCCAGTCATGTGCCTTGAGCATCCACTATCAATATGCCATGTTCTTCCTTCTTCTGGGATCTGAATGCTCTGCACAATTGAGTAAAGGATTAGTTAAGTTTGGGAACCCAAGCTTTATATGTCTTGGGTTCATCCTTTGAGAAATGAGCTTTTGGGGATTTAACTTTAAAGACTTTTGGTACCCATACTTGTTTAGTACTGGTGTGTTGTTTTACTACTGCCCTTTTGTAGTTATTACTGGTGTGAGAATTTCCTACTGACCTTGGTTTATACCCATGATTTTTAGCTTTTGAATACTTTACTACTGATGGACCAGTAGTATTTGGGTACTTACCATGTTTAGAATGACCAGTAGTGTTTTTAGAGTTACCACCAGTAGTATTTTTGAAAGTTATTTTGGGAGCAGTAGTATTCTTAAAATTAGGGTTTGTACCAGTAGTATTCTTGTACTGGTACCATACAGCATTATAATTAGGGTTAACACCAGTAGTAAATTTGTTAGAGTTTCTACTGGTGTTGGAAAATTTAAAATATTGTTTATTTTGATTGGATTTTCCATTATTCTTGAAGTAATTGCTGTTCTTTGGGCTGGCAACTCTTCTGTTTTGCACAAATCTTGGTGCACTTCTTCCAAATCTTGGAGTTTCAGCAATTTGAGTTTTAATTGTATTTACTACTGAAGGACCAGTAGTATTTTTTAATTTTTGAGTTTTTGATTCTTGTTTAAAAATTTTAAATTCTTTTAACTCTTTGCAGTTTATTGGATTGAAGTGACAATCCTTTGCTAAATGGTTCATTTTATTGCATATGACACATCTTAATTTCTTATTTTTAGCACCTTCAGGTATTCTCTGGTCTAAGAGTTGTTTTTTATTTCTTTCATTCCCCCTTGTTAAAATTTTTGGTACATTATCTGCATTATATTTGGGAGATTCATTTGGACTTTGAGCTGTGTGAAAACTTGTATCAATTGATTTTGGTGATTCACTTTGAGATATAGTAAATTCAATTGATTGCTCATCATCAGAAGAATTATTTGATTCAGATGTTTCATTAGGTGATTCAGTTTGATTTTCAGGTTTTAATTCATTAATGATTCTTTCTGAACTGTTTTTAAGAGGTGGAATGATTTTATATGGAGGTGGTACAGCATGATATCCCACCCCATGAACAACCTTTTCTGTAGTTTGATTATTAGTTAATTCATCAAGAATTTTAGTGCTTCTTTCAAACTTTTTAATTGTTAATTTATTTTGTTCAATCTCAAGCTGACATTCTTCTAATTTACTTGTTAGTTTTTTATTTTTTGTTTCATAGAACTCTTTCTCATCCACAGCTTGAAGCAATTCTTCCTTGATCCGTTGATCAATCATCTTGTACACCTTTATTTGATGTTCTT
This sequence comes from Calendula officinalis, assembly GCA_963853835.1. Classification (NCBI taxonomy): domain Eukaryota; kingdom Viridiplantae; phylum Streptophyta; class Magnoliopsida; order Asterales; family Asteraceae; genus Calendula; species Calendula officinalis. The sequence continues at coordinate 2,069,903 of OY970835.1, forward strand.
GGTCAGCAATCACACCATCAAACTCATGATTTCTTCTGATTGCTTTTGCTAAATCTTCATTTAATTTAGTGTTTTCTTTTTCTAGATTTTTAATGAGTTTAGCACATTCAGGAGTACAAGGTTTAGATTTTACCTCAGTTTTGTTGTCAGTAAAGGCCATGAGAGCTTGATTTTGAGCATGCTCTTCTGCTTGGAAGCTCCAGTCATAGCCTTGTCCTTGTTGTGACACAAGAGCAGTTGATTTTGATCTTTTGTCTGGTTGAGGACATTCTTTTGCAAAGTGACCAAGGTTGTTACAGTTGTAACACTTGACTTTAGTCTTGTCAAATCCTGCTTTGTCACCTTTGTTGAAATTGAGGCTTGTCCTACCAGTTCTTTTTAAGAATCTTTTGGTCCTTAGGCTCAGCATAGCCATCTGCCATTTAAGATCCATCTCCTCAAGATCATCTGGATTTAATTGTTTCAAGTCATCACTAATCAATGCAGTATGCACATGACTAGTGAAGAAGGATTCTCTTGCAGTATCCTCAGAATCTGCAGCCTTTCCTGTGGAGGTTTCTTGGCCTTGACCTGTACTAGACACAAATGCAGCATTGTTAGAAGAAAGAGAAGGGTTTTTGTGATTTACCTCAGTTTCAAACACTCTGAGATCATTATAGAGTTCATCTTCTAGAGCATCTCTTTGTCTATACACCACTGTGTACATGGCCCATTCTTCACTAAGAGACCTTAGGAACTTCATGTTGACATCTTCTTGATCCATCTTTACACCAACTTGGTTGAGTTCACCAATTAGTTTGTTGAATCTGTCAAACACTTGAGTGAGTGTTTCATTGGGCTTTCCTTTGAAATTTTCAAAGTCTTGTTTGAGAACAGACTTCATGTTTCTTTTTGTACTCTTTGTCCCAACGAATCTCTTCTCCAGTGCTTCCCAAAGCAACTTAGCATCATCATATTCAACAAAGAGATGTTGATAGTCATTAGGAATGGCCAGTAGGAGAGTGCTTAGAGTTTTGAGTTCGATGCCTTTATCTTTCTTCTCCTTCTCACATTTAAGTTTGTCTGCCTCTGTTACCGAGCTGCTTGCTTGAACTTGACCAGTTTTGTTTCCTTCACAAACGACTTCCCACATGGAATAATCTGTAATAAGCATGTATTGCTTAATACGATTCTTCCACATCCCAAAGTTATTGGGAGTGAGCATAGGGATTTTGTTGGCCTGAGTGCTTTCATTATTATCAGTCATGATTAATAATGTGTGTGTTTTAAAGATTAAAACTTTTTGTTGTTCTTAACAAATAGTAGATCTAGAACCGAAAAAGCTCTGATACCACTTGTCAGGATCGATTAACTATAGACAAGTTAATAAACACCTTAGATCTAATTGATGATAGAAGTTGCAGCGGATCAACACTATATCAATAATTAAGAACAATGAACTGTATGAACAATATGCAAGAATATTAAGAACACAGTTTCACAAAAAGCTTCAATGTATATTATTGAGTTAACAATACACACGTACGTTTACAATTCGTAAGGAACATACTTATAGTAGTCCTTGAAGCTAAACTATTTACCCTAGTTATTCTAGGACTTGATTTACATCGAATTATAATAATATACATTGATTTATATTCTATAACTATCTATACGAAGATCTCGGACTTGATATCTTCCAAAAACGCGTATCAGTAGTAACTGCAATCACCAGTAGTAAATAAGTACCATCAGTAGTAAACTTGGTGATCAGTAGTAAGTCCATAATCAACGTCAGTAGTAACTACAATGATCAGTAGTATCTTCAATCTTTGCATGATCAGTAGTAACTTAGTTATAGTGAACACCAGCATCAACTTCATCAGTAGTAAATGTTTCTACCCCATCAGTACTAAATAAGATCAGTACTAACTGCAGTATCAGTAATAAGTTGATCTGTGTTTTGCTCCAACATAGGACATTACTCATTACATAAATAGATAATGCATATATACAGACTAACAGACATATTTGCAAATAAAACCATGCATTGGTTGTAGGTATATGAACAAAAGGCCCAAAAGCATTCCAATTAATTCTTTTTCTTGTTTTCATATTGGCATCTTCCTTCCAGCAATGCCCTATTAAATTAATTTATCAAGTTGCAATAATAAAAAGTAATATTCATTGTAAGTCTCTCTTTTTAATACTTCTTTCAATTAATTAATTTATTTTCTTGACTAGTCGCAGCCAATAAAACAATATAAAAATTAATTGGATAATACCTTCAGCCCTCTATAAATACATCTTCTTTGATCATCTCAAAACATCAAACAAATTACAATGAATTCTTTCATTCTACTTTTACTCGGTTTTCAGCTATTTTTCTTTATTTCTCAAGCAGTTGTCCCAGCTTCAGACACATTCAGTTATGTCAACGAAGGTGATTTCGGCGACTATATCGTCGAATACGATGCTAATTATCGTGCACTTCCCCCTTTTAGTAATCCATTTCAACTTTGCTTCTACAATACCACTCCAAACGCATTCACTCTAGCTCTACGTATGGGTACGGTTCGATCCGAATCGCTCATGCGTTGGGTTTGGGAAGCGAACAGGGGTAACCCAGTTCGCGAAAACGCCACCCTGACCTTCAGCACAGACGGGAACTTGGTCCTGGCTGATGCTGACGGTCAGGTGGTCTGGCAAACCAACACCGCCAACAAAGGCGTTGTTGGTTTCCAGGTGCTTCCCACCGGTAACATGGTTCTTCATGATGGTAAGGGTAATTTCATATGGCAAAGCTTTGATTCCCCAACCGATACTATCTTAGTGGGTCAATCGCTTCGAGCCGGTGGTGCTAATAAGCTCGTGAGTCGGGTTTCAGAGGTGAACAACCTCAATGGACCATATAGCTTGGTGATGGAGCCAAAAGGGTTATCCATGTACTACACGAGCCCCAACTCTGCTCGACCAATGCTTTATTGGTCGTCTAGTGAATGGTTCACTATTGACCAGGGTAGTTTAACCAATTTAACTCTTACTTCGGTTCCTGACACCGATGAGGGTTTTCTTTATTACTTGACATTTGATTACTTTACAACAAACCCGACAACCAATTCGAATCGCAACATGGCCTATTCACGTTACAATAACACGTTATCATACCTTCGGTTAGGTATAGATGGAAACCTCAAATTCTACACCTATAACCCTAATGTGCAAGGTGTTGCATGGGAAAACGTGTACACGTTTCTTGATAGGGATTCGATGGAAGGCGAGTGTCAATTACCAGAACGATGTGGCAAATTTGGGCTATGTGAGGATAGTCAGTGTGTGGCATGCCCGACACCAAACGGGCTAAGCGGTTGGAGCAAGGATTGTGATGTAAAGAAGGTGACATCTTGTAAAGCTAGTGATATTGGGTACTATAAGCTTGAAGGGGTTGATCATTTTATGATAAAGTATACAAGGGGTGACTCAACAAAACAAAGTGATTGCGAGAGCAAATGCACAAAGGATTGCAAGTGTATGGGGTATTTCTATCACACGGATAAGTCGAGGTGTTGGATTGCTTACGATTTGAAAACGTTAACAAGAGTTGGGAACTCGACTCATTTGGCATACATCAAAACACCAAACAAGTAGTGGCATCTTTTTATAAATATGAATCTGATTAAGATTTCTAATAAATAAATGTTTATTGGGTGAAACCACAAAGATTGGACAATTGTATTGTTTAATTAATAAATAATATTATCTTAGCGTAAAATAAGGATTCGAAAGCAACCTCATTGATAAGAACGTGTGTTTTTGCTTGTCCGAAAAGCTACAAACAGAGTAATTAATACGTATGGGTATTGGGCAGGTAGGAGTAACAATTTCTGAAAAGATACGTAACCCGATCTAAAACCTATACGAAAATAAATAGGTTTGGGTTGAGGTAAAAAAATTTTAGGTCAATTTCAGGTCGACTCAAGTGGTATGTTTATTAAACGGGTCAATGATAATTTAAATGAGTTAGCTCGTTAACACGTTTAGTTATTAAAAGATATATATTTATACTTCATTTATAATTATTAGTTTAAACGTACATAATAGTTAGTTATGTGCATAACATATAACTAGATAAAATAAATATTTTCCGTGTATAATAATATTGTAAAAAGTATGGAACAAAATCTTTATCTTATGACTTTAATTCAAAGTTTTTGCATAACTTAACAAAATCCTTATTTCATTATGTGAAGAAGACCAACAAATACAATTACAGGTATTTTTCTAACAAATAAATAACCAATATGGCACGTGCAAACTATATCACCTTAAATGGGTTGGCGGGTCGACCCATTTAAATTATCATTGACCCGAACTTAACATGTTTAATAAACGGGTCAGCTGACTCAACCCGAGACTGACCCAATTATTTTTTACCCCAACCCAAACCTGTTTATTTTTGTGTCGGTTTCAGGTCGGGTTTCATGTCGGGTCAGAAATTATCACCCCTAATTTAACCTGCATAAACTCTAATTTAGTTGATCTCTTATCATCGTCGTCCGTTGAGTATTCACGATTCATTTAAATTGTCTCTCAATGTACTATGATCTCTAAAGAGGAAGGTCTTGGGTATCCAGCTATTGATGGTTTGACCAATTCAATTAAAAAAAACTGCCTCATTATTATTCTATATGCTCCTCAAGATCCAAAACAAATAATTAGAGAATCTTCTCCTATATATGAGTCTATATTTGATTTACGTTTACCAACTCAGCAGTTTGGAGCTCCCTCATTGGTCGAGAATGCCACTAGTAATTCAACCATTGGCCAACGAAATCCTCCTTATATTATACCTTGAAAATTCTGTGGTATTCTCCTCCTGCTGAGTTAACAAACTTCCTCTACAAATTTCACACCCATTGTTTCCGCAAATATTCATATTTCCGCAAATCATGCAATTATATTAGGTAACAAGATCATGCCTACGGAATATTGGGTCTGCCATTTGAAATTTAATAAAAATAAATAAATAACTACAATCCTATTTAGGTAATTTGCGAATCTTTAGAAAAATTTAATAAATTCGTTTGACACAATTATATGACTTTCCATCTCAACTTTCAATTAAGTTTTAAAATATATATTTTGTCAAATCAATCCATTAGGTGATTCTTTAGGAATATATATTTTAATTTTCGGAACTTTAGACAAATAATGAACAAATTCTTTTGACACAATCAAATAATGAGCAAATTGCCTTAATTAGTTTGACAGAATTTAAAACTATTATTGTAATTAAAAATGTTAAAATAGGTTGATATTGTCGATTACCAAAATTCAAATTAAAGGGATATTACCTTAACTACTTAAGGTAAATTAAGAAATATTATATGACCTCTTTATATAATTCAAGAAATCTACGAAAATTGATTGTGATAAAGTCCGAACATGCCCTTATAATATATGTGACCCAGATGTCTACATTTGTGCCGCACTAATTGTTGGACTATTTGAAAAGGCATGGTTATTAGTTCTTTCGATAACAAGATGCCCCTGTTTTATGTTTAAGTATGCTTTGTTATGACTATTAATAAAAGCTAATGTCAGACATTGTCACAAGTTGGGTTGTTTCTTCAAAATCCAGTATTCTCACACGATCAATTGCATGTCCATGTCTCTAGATTTAAGAGCAAGAAATGATTGAAAGTTATTTGTTGCGAACAAGATGACAATTACACTAACTCAATAACAACTTGTCATATACAAATAAGTTTTATTTCGTCTCTAAATTGTGTGTACCATTTGTGATATGTATCAAACGTTTATCATCATTTCAATTATAGATTAATACTTCCTCCGATTCAAAATAAGTGATACACTTGGTGTTTCACGGTTTTTGAGGTAAAAGATTATAATGATGATTAAATTAGATTAATTGGATGGTTAGTGGGGAATGGGTCCCACACCTTTTGAATAAAGTAAGGTTAATGATGTTTAAAAGTAAAAAGTAAGGGTAAAGGGGTCATTTCATTTTGTTAAAGTAGATAGTTAGTGGGTGTGGGTCCCATTTTTTTTTGCCAAATAAGGAAACTTTTCAAAGTGTATCACTTATTTTGAATCACCCCAAAAAGGAAAGTGTATCACTTATTTTGAATCGGAGGAAGTATATGATATCTTGATTATTTTTTTTTTTAGAATTTTTCTTTTTGTTTTATGAAGCATGCCCGCCCATTCGGGCGGGATATGAATCTAGTAATAGTATATTGAAAGACAAATTAATGGAATGGTAATACGGTAAATGCAAGGGGTGGTAATTATTAGCCTACAAATTCGTAATTCAAGTTTTAACATCTTAAAGACATTAATTAAATTCTTATACAACTCCCAGCCACTTTACACCTACAGCTAAACATTATTTATGGGTTTAACAGGCTGCCAAAGGTCCACGTGGGCGATTGCTTCAATTTGATCAAACATATTGGCCCGACCCAATTGGCATATAAATATCTCGTTCATAAAATGTTATTCTTGATTCATAGGTGGAGGGTTCGAGGGAAGGCATATCACCCCTTGTGGTTATCAGTTATCACTGTATAGGCTCGAACCACTAACTTACTAACTGACCGTTCAAAAAAAAAAAAAACACAACATATGGTCTTCCAGTGATTATGTGACACACGTTTATTAAAAGATAAACATATAAGTTATAACAAACAGATTTAAATCACTGTTACAAAAGAAGATTAATATTTCAGAAAAGTATCATTACTTCTTCAAATCTTAACCTTCGTTATTTCAAATATATCGGACAATCGAAAGCGGTCACCCGATGGGCGTTTTGATATACGCCAAACTCGTCAAGTTCCCGACTCTGGTCAACGTTTTCAACTCGTTTACTAGCCAACACCTAGACCGATCCGTGTGATAAAAATACCCCTTACACTTGCAATCCTTTGTGCATCTACTTTCACAAGTGGGGCGGGTCATCGACCCGTTCCCGCGTGTGTACTTAACCGTAAAATGGTCAACCCCTTTGAGCTCGTAGTACTTAAAACCACTTGCATTACAACCCGGAGACTTCACGTTACAATCTTTGGTCCACTCAAACACCCCGTTTGGGGCCGGGCACCCGACACATTGATTGTCGTTACAAAGCCCAAAATTCCCGCATCGATTTGGTAATTGGCATTCGTCTTCAACTATCCTTCCACCCCCGCCCTCGTATACCACACTCACGCCTCTATTAAACAAGGTGTAGAAAAGGGTCCATGCCCTTCCACGCACACCTCGGCGATACGTGTACGCTCTCAAGTTCCCGTCAATACCTAATCGAAGATACGACAACGAGCTATTGTATTGAATCCTACCCAAATCGAAGTAAGGTTGATCTTGAAAGGGTCGAGCATTTGATAAATAACACGAAATGGCATGAAAATTGTTCTCTTCATATTCGGTTTCCAAAATTTCAAACGTCGCGTTTACCAAATTCACGTTTGCCCGATTTAATTCGGGGAAATCGGATGACCAATATCGCATATTGTTCTTGTAATACAACGCCAATCTTTTGGGTTCTATTACGAGACTATAATCCCCGTTAACGTTGTTTGTAACCGAAGCCCTGCTCACGAGCTTGTACGGACCTCCGGTGGTCCTGAGCGATTGCCCGACCAACGGTGTGTCGGTCGGGGAATCAAAGCTTTGCCACACGAAGTTACCATTCGCGTCGCGTAGCACGACGTTGCCGTTTGAGAGTATCGCGAAACCAACAACGCCTTTGTTGGCGGTGTTGGTTTGCCATACTACCCGCCCGTCTGCATCGGCCAGGATGAGGTTTCCATCCTGACCGAATGAGAATGTGGCGTTTTCGCGAACCGGGTTGCCCCGGTTCGCCTCCCAGACCCATGGCCTAGTTGTACGGTCTCGTCTCTGCCCCATTCGGAGACCGAGAAAGTATTCGTTTGGGGTGGTGTTGTAAAAAACAGAGGCCGAAAGGGAAGGTGTAAGGCGGAAGAACACGGGCACTTGCTTCATATTCGGAATCAAAGAATCCGTATTCGGGATCGATGGTCATAAGTTCTCCTTCGTTGACATACCGGAAGGTGTCTGCTGGAGGAACAACGGCACAGGAGATGGAAAATGATCGGAAATAGAAGTAGCAAAAGATGTATAGAGAGAAATAAGAAGCAGCCGCCATGATTACTGGCACTTGTTGGATAATATTGGATGAAGGTATGTATGTATATTTATACATCATTTATTGTTTTATGTTTAATTATACATCATTTGATTAGAAGGTGAGGTGGCATGATTTTTAGGAGGGTGGTTTTTTTATAGTTAAAGTATATTAAATTTAAGTAACAATTTTTTTTCTTAACTAACCCTAAGGATAATAGTTAGCATTTTCCTATTTCTTATTACAACTAATAATTAGATCTTTAGAGCGATAAAAATAGTAACATGTTTAATGCTAAAATACATAAAACTTATGTACTTATTATTCTTACTTATAAGTTAGTTCATCAATTAAATTAAATCCATATATAAACTGAAAAAATAAATCTAAAGATAAATATGTAAGAGTCCAAGAGTGTTGTTTGGTGGCGATGAAAAGGGCCTCATTCCCACGTGATGGGCCTTTGGTGTCGTTAGTTGGATCACTCCTAACCGTTACACAAACTGATACCGTTAGTTATTATCAAATTAGCGATATGTCAGCTCACCCTCCAACCGACATGAAACTAACGTACTCATGCCAACAATACATCTTTCCTTTAACTTTTTGGGACCCACCATTACAAAAAACGGACACACAAAATACCTCTTTTGACCCACCCACCAACTCACGAACACAACTCCCTCTCGTCTTTTGAGTGGTGGAAGACAAGTGGCGGCGGAAGTAACCCTTTGGTGCCAATGGTTTTGGGTCTCGCCACTTCAACTGGCGGATGAAGTAACCTCCCGTTGGGAGTGGTCTTAGATGTTATAAAATATGTTACTTCTTCCGATTCAAAATAAGTGATACACTTTAAGTTTCACACTTTTTGAGGCAAAAATAATGATAGTTAAATTAGATTAATTAAATGATTAGTGAAGAATAGATCTCATATCTTTTGAATAAAGTGAGGTTAATGATATATACTAGTAAAAAGTAAGAGCAAGGTGTACAATAACGAGCCCCCTGGCCATCTCCATTTGCCTACATGGCACCCTAAGTCGGCTTGAGCCACCCTCGCCACCACACCGCACGTTGGGTGAGTGAGGCCCTAAGTCGAAAGTTTGGCGAGGCCGGCGAAGAGAGAGAAGGATTTTGGTGTGTTTTTATTGGGTAAGTGGTATTTTTGTGGGTCCCAAAAAAATATTATAGGTTAAGTTATGGTAGTGGGGGTAATTGTGGTTTATAATGTGAAATGTGAATTGGTGATTTGGTGTTGAGGTGGCACTGATTTGGCGTGTTCTGACATGTGACACCATACTTGATGCTCTAAGGCTAAGGGGTCATTTCATTTTGTTAAAGTAGATAATTAGTGGATGTCCCACTATTTTTTGCCAAATAAGGTAATTTTTCAAAGTGTATCACTTATTTTGAATCACCCGAAAAAGAAAGTGTATCACTTATTTTGAATCGGATGAAGTATATGAATACTAAATGAGAGTGATTAATTTTAAAGTGTGTGTTAAAATTATACTGTCTTGGTCTCAAAGTTATTATCCACATATAAAAATCACACAGTTAAGAAAGTGTATTTATTACACTGTGCAAATATTATAATTCTATCTTTATCACATAACTATTTTTTGATTGGTTAAATTTTCAAGTGGATAATAATTTTAAGACATTTAAAAAAGAAAACATGACAATAAAAAGAGAATAGGAGTATTGATTAGGTAAAAATGTCATTAACATCACTTTAACATAATATTATAACACCTTATACTCTAACAAGTGTATATATTATTGAAATTTGTAATTTTTAACTTCTAATTAATTTTAACAACTTATTCAGAAACGCCAAAAAGTAAGTGGATATACACAGTTTTGATCAGATTTGTATTGTTGAATTTTCTATGATGTTGAAGTGAATTAATGCCTCATGTGCATGCAATTGGGTTTGCACAAGTTGGTGAGGGAGACCCACCATATTAAATAAAATGCCAGTATCATAAAGTATTCAAAATTGTCGATATATACCAATTTTACATATATTTTAAATAACACGTATGAAGAGATGCGAATAAATACCTAGATCCTATTGTTGATATTAAAACGAAAAATTATTTATGCAATAAAATAATATACAGAACCTTGAGTTTGAAACTCTAAAAATAAAAGATAAAATTTGCAATATATGGTCACTTAACTAAATTTATAAAATTAACTATAATAAGATAAAATCAAATTATTCCAAAATTATTGAACCAGTCAAACCAAATTGATTTTGACCATAAAGCCAGCTGGTTTGAGGAATTAATATAACAAGTATAGTGTACAAAATATTGAAATGAAGTTATTGGTTTGATATTTTCTAAAACTGGCTAATCAAAATATCCAACATTCACGTCCCCATTCGCGGCATATGCATCATACCAAATTTGACCATTCTAAATATGAAGTATTTCTTTTTGCCACGTGTCAGGTTATGCACCACTAGTTGACGATAATTATTTCAAGTTAACAATATCTTTCAATCATGTCGACTGAGGCTTAAAACTTGATATGGCCGATTTAAAAGAATTATTGCATTCTCCTCTTTGTTCTTGTAATATCTATATCTATATTTATCTATATCTCTACTACTTATAAAGCATTTATACTTTTCCATAAATAGCCGGCTAAAAATTCAGCCAAATACTTGCTAATAATAGAACTTAATGCGCTTACTAAAAAAATAGAAGACATGGGATTCGAACCCGAGACCAGAGGGTTATAAGCACAAGCATCAAACCAATTTGCCTACTGAGAAACATGTTGACTTCTAGAACAACTTCCTATATGAATAACATGTAGCGTAAAACTTAAACCCACCGCCCTTGCTTCACCTATAGTTCCTTCTTGGGCATCTAAAAGGTTTTTTTATGGGGAAGTGAAAACATCATTTTAAAAAGCACGCGGTTCTTTTTTTTTTAAAACCCACAAGCCTCAAACCAATTAACAAAACCTAATACAAAATACGTTCTTTCACACACCAGGTGATTCTTCCCGTGTTCACAAAGCCAACGGCTACCCTCTCTACCGCCCCCTCCACCGATGCCCCTCTGCCAGCGACTCCTTCTCCGACCATTTTCACTGCACAGGTTCGTTACATCATTCCAATTTCTCCCTCTTTTTCCTTTTGTCTTTTTTTGATCGTGTCATGATTAGGGTTTTTGAGAGCGTGTGCTAATTAGGGTTTATATGAATTTCAAATCTGGATGACTTAGAACACAACAGAAGCTTAATAATTCGAGGTTTTGTGGTCTTTTTTGCTCGTGAGTCAGATATTGTGAATACAAAAAATTCTTTTAGATTGCGTTGTTCTTCTTCTCAAACACATAGGCAATGTATGCAAGGTCACCAATCTTACTTTTATGGGAATATACTCATTTTTTTTTATTTACAAAACAGTGAAATTTTTCAATTTTCCCTTATCTTTCACAAAGAAAGGTTTACCTTGACGTTTTTTTTTCTAGCTCCCCAGGTATTAAAAATGGGAACTTTTGCGACTTTGAATGCCACAAATATTGAGAACAAGTTATCAACAATTATGTGATCATAATTTCTGTTGCCATTTATCTAATGCCTAATAATCTTTTTTGTGTGTATGTGTTGCAGGTGTAATGAGATATATTGCAAGCACCATAAAAAGGTAATTCTTTATTTGTTGATATTTCTACTTTTATTATTTCAGTACATGAACATATTACTTTTACTGACTTTTGATGTTTTGTTGACTTGACCAACAAAACGTATCAGAAAAAAATATTCAAGTAAAATGTAGGAGTTCATGAGAGGGTATCAAAACACAAACACCTTTGCATATTTACGTTTTACTTTTTATAAGATTTTTTTATTTATTTGTTGAATATTATTATGTGACATTGAATAATCATAAGCACTTAACATTTCAACATTGAAGAATCTAATGGAGCTGGGATATTAAAGAGTTCGAATTTTTCAGGATTTTAAGAACATCCTTCAAACTTCAACTATAAAGGTAGAATGCAACCAGAAGGCATTTACGTGGTGGAAAACCAGAAAAATTTATTGAACCCTGGGTAATATTTTACGCAACCTGTTTACTTAGTAGATCAGAAAATCTCATTTTATTAGTTTTTTTTTACTATATTGTCACTGTGATGGTGATTTTAGGGTGTTCCTCAGGGTATTGGTGTGGAAAACTCGTGTTGAGAGATCTTTCATGTAGATTGGTGGTTGACGTCCATCTCACCTCATTCAGGTATATACATATACAACTTTAATTTCCATACAATTTGATTTAATGGAGTTTTTGTTTTTTAGATAACTTGTGTGATTTGTGTAACGTGTTGAAACGAGTCAGCTTTTAGTATGTGTTGAAACAAGTTGGGTGTGGTTTTCTGAAACAAGCTGATTGGTTTAGGGTTGTCTCATGAAAGGTATGGCTCTTGCTTAGAAAAATGTAAATGTTCATGATGTGATTGTTAAAGAGAGTGAGAATTAGGGATTTTAAATCCCTGATATCACATGTTTGAAAGTAGATAAAAACCACATTAGAAATGTTTTTTTTTTTAATTTATATTATTTTAGAAAAAAATCATCAATCTCTCTTTTATATATCATGATTTTGGTAATTTTATCAATGCAGACACTGAATTTAATAACACGGGACTTGAAAGGGCGGTGAATTTTCCAAAAGATTTGGATTGGTTAAAGAAAAAGGTCATTCAATTCCCGAACCGTTATCACCTGGGCTCGACTACTATGTTTATATAGAACTGTCAAAACCAGACTCACAAGCATTCATATGTCACTTTTATAATACTTATTTCGCTCACACTGCATCTGGTCGGATGATAGGAAAAAGGTTAGATACTTAGATTCCATCCGGGCAATCCAATTTTGATAGGAAAAAAGGTCTCGATCACGAGCTGGTGTTACTCCCATGTGACGATTGGAGTTTCTGCTTCATGTAAATCCTTTATCTGCTTAAGGCATTTCAATTTTGCAAAAACAGTACATTACGAGTCAAGAATAATGGGACTGCTTATCTTTGTTTTCGTATTAAGTGAGTTTGAGTCTTTTTTTAAATTCGTTTAATGTTTCATGGTTGAACATGTTTGAATGTCATTAAAACTTGAGCAATTGCAAATTAAGGTAAGTCAAAATTTGCAATTTTATGTCCAAGCATGTAATTTCTTACTGCAAGCAACAAATGGTGAAATGACCAAAGAAACTTTACTACCGTTTACTGGCTACATCATTTGATAACTATTGGAACTCAACTTTTTAACTTAAGTGTAAGTTAATTTATTTTCACTCAAGTGTAAGTTTATGAGTCCCTCCAACAGTTTTAGAAAGTTTAACACGACCATCATGCTGCCACATATGTACACACATGCTCAGGTCATTTTTGCACGCTGATATGGTTCATTTTAGTACCCTAATGATGGATGGGTCATTTTGCAGATGGATGTTAATAAAGCTGTCTGTTTCCCCTATTCTTTTAACTGGTGAGTCAAACGGGTCAGGTAGAAGTGGTCAAACGGTTAAATTTATGCGGGCCAAACGGACGTTAGCACTATTCTGTGATGAAGATAAACTCCGTGTCGCTCTCTCTCAAAGCTCCATCATTGTTTCATTTTGTTGCAGGTATGCTTTGATCATGAACTACAAGTAGTGGCAATCAAATGGTTAAAAGTGCTGGTATGGAATTAGGCATGTGTAGAAACCGACTGGAAGAACTGAACCGGCACTGAACCGCAGCCACCGGTGCGGTCCATGGTCCTTAATTTCTGAGAACCAAAGACATATGTATAAAATTTTATTCGTTGTTTATGTACATTTTGTATAAAAGATCTAATAGTTGAGATTGTGTATGTATAACACCACAATCTTAGAGCCATTTTTTTTAATATGCATACGGAAGCGATTTAAGAAATACCATAACTCCTAGTTATTACACATCATAAAAACCATTTACGTATTAACCAAATATAAAACATTTAAGGTGTTACTGAAAACGGGCTCGACTTGGTTTACAAAATCAGAGTACGGTCAGACTTCCAAAACCCGACTCTAGTCAAGCTAAATCCACAACCTGAAAAGAGTCAACAAATGAGGGATTAACACAAAGCTAAGTGAATAGAAGTAACTATCAATTGCATAACCACAACAAATTAGAGACAACAGAAATCAATCTGGAAACCCGTCCAAACTTCCACAAGAAATTGGACGTTATAAGAGTACTGGCGGTCTAGCGCAGAACCTACAACTGTGGTTGGCCGAACAACAGTTTACCGATGGCTACTTTACTATTGGCACGGTACTCCCCCATGACGGAACACATCCGTAGGAGTCCGAGCACCCCATCCAATAGTAACGAATCCTAGCCAAAACCCACTCATAGCTAACCTCTAGAAAACATGTGCACATACTACCATTAACAATCCCACAATTAATGGCACCACTGGAAAATTAATAAAACCAAGAAAAAATGAATTTTCCCAAAATCAGCCGAGATAGCGTCGCTATTTCCAGAAGATAGCGTCGCTATCTAAGGATAGCGTCGCTATCCTCCAAAAAATAGCGTCCGCTATCTAGTGTCCCAACGCTATTTCAGGTTTCTGTACAATTTTCCAAAAACGTTAACAAGATAGCGACGCCATCTGTAGCTATCTTCCCCAAACAGACAAAAATCCTGCAATTTCTCTTATGAACTCCACCATTTCAACCTTTTTGTACATTACACAAAGAAGAAGGTTAAATCCACTCACCTTAGCTTCCTTTTAGTACCGACCTCAGTAATCTTATATCACTGAGGAGGCTCCTTCCCTTTTCCTGTACAAAATGAATACCGAATTAGTTACCCGAAATCATCTGTTATGTAATAAGTACTATAAGTTTAAGACCACATCTTTGTAACAACAACTTACAACCTATTACTTGCATTTCCACATATCAATTACCAAAGTCTAGAATATCATCTAGTTAGTTCATTATGCATTTCAACTAAATTACTCCTTAGGCCCAAACGGGTCAAAAACGAGAATAATGAATCGGGAATACACACAACATCATCCAATGAGTAATTCTACTTATTCAACATCAAACTTATCCAACTAACATGCTGCTTGCATCCAATTGCAAGTATAACCAACTTTGACTTTATCTAAGTCAAATTACACAGTTTTTACAACAAAACGGGCCAAGACCCGGAAACAACACAATCAAGCTTACAATTCATACAACTAACACATTGTTATCATGAAATTGGTAATTAGAGTTTGCAAGTTAAACAAGACTAAAGTCAACTTCTAGGTTTGACCAAAGTCAACAATTCATGAATTAAGCTAGTTTATGACTAAATTCCCATCTAGCCAAACACTACCATCCTTTAGGCATTTTCACAATAGTTAACTAGTTATCTTCATAACTAACAATTATCATTCTAACATGCATAATATAACCTAACATCACCTTAAGAACATCAAGATTCACATTTCACCAATTTAGGGTAGAACTCCATCTTCTTCCCAAGAACACCATTGATGGAGCTTTTATGGAAGCTTCACCAAATGGTCCATAACTAGCAACAATTAATGTAACACTTGCAAGAACTCAAATAATCACTAATTCATCTAACAATTTCGAATTACAAGCAGGATTCATCAAGAAATTCATAAAACCCCACTTAACTCAAGAACCTTAATTCAACAAAGCTCAAGAACATGAACCCTAGCTCAAGAAAGAAGAGAACTTACTTAATCTTGCTTCTAGATTCCGAAAATCACACAAGGAAGGCAGGAACTACAAGGATTGATCTTCAATTTGGGAAAAAAAAACTCAAGAAATGAGGGTGTGTGTGTGTCGTGTACAGGCAAGGAGGAAGAGGAAGAAAACCAATTTTGACATCTGCCCCTTCACTAAAACACGTACCCCCCCCCCTCCCCCACAACACGGGTATTTTCATTAAACACAGTACGTGATATTAGGTTCGCAGATAATTAATTTAGGCCTAACTAACTCCAATTTTAACAACGAAGATATTTTTAGAACCCCGGTTCAGAAGTGAACCCAAATATGTAACAATCATTTTAACATCTCAATATCTTAGTTTTACTAATTTTTAACCTCATGATTAAAAATACAATTAATTCAAATAAATCAAATAAAATCATATAAAATAATAAAATACTCCCTCCGTCCCTAAATAAAGTTCCCATTTGTGTTGGGCACAACATTTTAGGAGATGGTTAGTGGTGGGGTATTTGGTATTACTTTTGAATAAAATATAAGTTTTGATTGGAGAGAGAAAGTGTTTTAAGAGATAGTTAGTGGTGAAAGTATTGGTAATAATATTATTATATTAAGTGGGTCCCTTAAGTTTGAGAAATGAGAACTTTATTTAGGGACAAAACTTGAAGGTGAAATGGGAACTTTATTAAGGGACGTAGGGAGTAATAAACAATAAGATATTACTTACTAAAAGTAATAAAATATCCTAGGTCGGGTCTCAGGACGTTACAGTATGATATTATCACAATCGTCTATATCTATATATATATATATATATATATATATATATATATATATATATATATATATATATATATATATATATATATATATATATAAAATGAGTTCCAATTTTGAAGTTGCAATAAATATCATGCATTTAATATTAATAATAATATTATATAAATTCATTTATAAAATTAACTCATTAAATTGTAAGGCCAAGAGTTTTGAAATAAATATAAATAATTATGATAATAAAATGTTTAATTAAATAAGAGACTTTTCAAGTTTTATGAATCTTACATATTAGCATCTATAAATACTCATTCACATATTGCAAAATTTTTAACACTCTAAAGGTGCATCCAAAAAAATACCTAACAAGTGGAGTCAACAACATAGTTCTATAGGGTTTTTGGTATTTTATCGTCTCTATTAATTGGTAATCCAACATAATCTTTATTATTTGTATTTTTTGAAGAAAAAAGGTCATGGAGATGAACTCTTTATGATTTTGTTTTTAGAGAGAGTATGTTAGTTGTTTTTGTTTAAAATTTCACAACCTCTTTTGTATATATGTATAAAAATTTTATTCGTTGTTTATGTACATTTTGTATAAAAGATCTAATAATTGAGATTGTGTATGATATTATCACAATTATTTAAGATGGATATCTTATTATGTTAATGGCCACAAATTGTTGTTCATTTGATTTGTACTTTTAATCCAATTAGTAGGTTTCAATCGTCATTTTTCACAACTTGTGATTCTCTAATTAGTAGGAAAATATTAATTAAAAATATTGATGGTTGTTGAATTTATGCTTATTTCTTTTGTATATGTATAAAATATATAAAATGAGTTTCATGTTTATGTTGCATTTATTATAATATTAAATAAATCATATTAATAAGGATTGAGAAGCTCAATAGTTGTAAAATCGAGAATTTTAACATAAACTTGCGATTTTCTAATTAGTAGAAAAATATTAATTAAATATATTGATGGTTGTTAAATTTATGCTTACTTCTTTTGTATATGTATAAAATATAACAATTGAGTTCCATTTTGATGTTGCATTTATTATAATACTAAATAAATCATGTTAATAAAGATTGAGAAGCTCAATACTTATAAAATCAAAAGTTTTAACATAAATTATAGTAATGAATTCATTTTAATAACAATTTGACAAACTCATTAAATTGTAAGAGCAAGAATTTTGTAATAAATATAAATATATAATAATACAAAGTTCAATAAAATAAGAGACTTTTCAAGTTTTATGAATCTTACACATTAAGATCTATAAATACTTATTTTTATGATGCAAAATTTTAACACTCTAAAGGTGCATCCAAAATAAACATCTAACAAGTGTAGTAAACAACAAAGACCTTTAGTGATTTTGTTCTTTCTCCTCGCTATTAATTTCTTTCATTGATTTGTATCAAGTATATAACTTACTGATATCTTAACATCTATATATATATTCTATATCTATATCTATATATATAAATCATAAAAAAATTGAGTTTCATAGTTTATGTTGTATTGAATTCTATGCTAAAAAAATAAGTTTTGTTATAAATGATGCTCATGAATAAATGTAATAGAGTATACAAAGAATTTAACATAAATAATAGTAGTAAATTCAATTAAATAATAGTATTTTTATTTAACTAGAAGTTACATATTAATTACATAAGACAAAGAATTTAACATAAAAATAATAGTAGTAAATTAAATTAAATAATAATCTTTTCATATAACTTGAAGTTACATATTATAAACTACAAATACCACACTATCATGATGCAAATGATATTGAGTTTTCAAATGATATTATCTTTTACCCTAACAGAACGTCCATTTATATAAATTGAGTTCTAACTTTGAAGTTGCATTAACATCATGTATTTAATATTAATAATAATATTATACAAATCCATTTATAAAAATAATAAATTAATCAATTGTAAAATCAAAATTTTTAACATAAATAATATTTAATAAACAAAACAAAATAATGTCCATGCATTTATGAATCACAAAAATACTTGAATGTATAGATTATGGTTAAATATTAATTACATACCAACAAACTTTATAGGTTTATAAATCAATCAATATAAAAAATGCACGATGAAAGATATTTATTAAAAAAAACCAGACCGAACGAAAAAATGGTTTTGGATGATCGAGGACGGAACATATGATGCTCATAACCGAACCGTACCGAGAACCAGTCGGAAACGAACATAACCGAGGCAATTTCTTCGACTATTTTCAGTTTTTTCTCAGTTTTGGACCGAATCAGACCACTCGAAACTGAACCAGTTGGAACCGAGAACTGAATTTTCATAAAAATATAACCGATCGAGAACCGAACCGATGGAGCTCGGTTCAGTCCAGTCCAGTTATGCGATCCCGATCGGTTCTCGGTCCAATTTTCACAGGCCTACTCGCGCATACGAAATCTATTTCAAGCTAAAGAAATAATTGCAATTAACATACGCAATTCATATGACTCAATAAAGAACAACAAACCATAAACATCAATACACATAAATAACAACTTTACTCATTTAGTAGAATACCCGTAATCAAAGATAAACATGTAACCGATCACAATTTTCGTACTTTCCAGGTGATGCCAGTACATTGTACACGATATGCACTCAAAATAACTCATTATTGTGAACGAAGCTCATGCATCGCACGAGCCATACTGCCTTGTTAATATTAATGAACGAGTTATTGAAAATTTATAGTTTAGTGGAGTAATAAGTGTTTAATTCTGTTGTGGATAAATAGAAATACCTTAGGTGCCGTTTAAAAAAAATTAATTGTGTTTTTTCTAAAGATAAAAATTGTATTGAAAATTAAAAAACTAGCAAGAAGCTAGCGAAAACAAAACGTTCAAGAAACAATTCATATATACATAGAATTACAACACCAAATATTCAAGTGGGAATTTGGCCATCTAAAATCCGATTGATACTTGATAAAAAAAAATGATTGACCTTGTTGCTCCAATATAACCGATGTGGATGTAACCGAGTTATGTTTAAAGACAACACCATTTCTGCATTTCTAAATACACCAAAAAAATTGTAAAAACACTTGCGTAAAATACCTGAATAGGTGTTTGATAATATCAAGGGCTAGGGGTGAAAGTGGGTTGATCTGTTTGTGAGCAACTCGAGTTCGGCTCGTGAAAAGATCGAGTTAAATGAGTTCGAGACGAGCTTGAGTTTAACTTAGGGCTCGTTTATTAAATGAGCATGAGGCCTGAGCTTCAGACAAAGAGTTCGTTTATTAATGACCACGCGGAGATTAAAAGACTGCCAAAGGACTACCAAAGGACCACGTGGCCGATTGCTTCAATTCGACCGAGGGTCTTACTATTTGAACACCCATTTATATCAAGTAAACACTTTAATCAAAGTTAAATTTTGATCACAAACAATTAACTAACGTTGTTATCCACACTCTTTTTCTAAACTTAAAACTATTGGTCGACGGTGGTGGTGGTGAGCGAAAGATGTGATGGTGGTGGTGGAGTTAGTGACGGAATTAGTTGGTGGAGGCGGAATGAAAGGCAGAGTAAGTTGGTTATGACGGAGTGAATGATGGAGTGGGTGACAAAGGTGGTCAGCTATGCGAGTGATATGGTAAAAGTGGTGGTTAGCGCCAGAGTATGGTAGAGATTGTGAAAGAATTATTAAGAATTTTTTTAGTGTTTAAATAGTACAATTGAGTGTTCAAAATAGATAACCCCTCGACCAAACATATTGGCCCGACCCAATTAGAATATAAATATCTCGATCATAAGATGGTATTTTTGGATTTTATATTTAATCATGATTACTAAACGATAAAACAAAAAAGAAAAAAACACTATATATCAATATATGATCTTCTAGCGATTATTTGACATACGTCTATTAAAAGAAGATTTAAAATTCAGAAAAGTAACATTACTTCTTCAAATCTTAACCTTCATTATTTCTAGCATCTCGGATGATCGAAAGCGATTACTCGATGGGTGTTTTGATATACGCTAAACTAGTCGAGTTCCCGACTCTGGTCAACGTTCTCAACTCGGTTACAAGCCAACACCTTGACCGATCCGTGTGATAAAAATACCCCATACACTTGCAATCCTTTGTGCATCTACTTTCACAAGTGGGGCGGGTCATTGACCCGTTCCCGGACGTGTACTTAACCGTAAAATGGTCAACCCCTTTGAGCTCATAGTATTTAAAACCACTAGCATTACAACCCGGAGACTTCACATTACAATCATTGCTCCACTCAAACACCCCGTTTGGGGTCGGGCACCCGACACATTGATTGTCCTTACAAAGCCCAAAATTCCCGCATCGATTTGGTAATTGGCATTCGTCTTCAACTACCCTTCCAACCCCACTCTCATCTACTTGGCTCGCGCCTCTATTGAACAAAGTGAACAATAGGGTCCACGCGTTTCCACGCACATTCGCGCGATACGTGTAGAGTCGTAAGTTCCCATCAATACCTAATCGGAGATACGACAACGAGCTATTGTATTGAACCGTACCCATATTTAAATAAGGTCGGTCTTGAAAGGGTCGGGCATTTGATAAATAACATCGGAATACATGAAAATTGTTCTCTTCATATTCGGTTTGTGCAATTTCAATCGTCGCGTTGACCAAATTCACATTTGCCCGATTTAATTCGGTGAACGTGGATGACCAATATCGCATATTGTTCTTGTAGTACAATGTTAATCTTTTGGGTTCTATTACGAGACTATAAACCCCGTTAACGTTGTTTGAAACTGAATCCCTGCTCACGAGCTTGTACGGACCTCCTGTGGTCCTGAGAGATTGCCCGACCAACAGTGTGTCAGTCGGGGAATCGAAGCTTTGCCACACGAAGTTACCATTCGTGTCACGGAGCACGATGTTACCGTCAGAGTTTATCGCGAAACCAACAACGCCTTTGTTGGCGGTGTTGGTCTGCCAAACAATCCGCCCGTCTGCATCGGCCAGGATGAGATTTCCATCCTGGCCGAATGAGAACGTGGCATTTTCGCGAACCGGGTTGCCCCGGTTCGCTTCCCAGACCCATGGCATGACGGTTTGGTCACGTCTTGTCCCCATGCGGAGACCTAGTGTGTATGCATTTGGGGTGGTGTTGTAGAAACAAAGCTGGAAAGGGAAGGTGAATGGCGGAAGAGGGCGGTAATTTGGGGCGTATTCGGAATCGAATTCACCGAACTCGCCTTGGTTGACATACCGGAAAGTGTCGGCCGCCGGAACAACGGCGTCGGAGATGGAGAATGATTGGAAAACGATGAAGAAGATTACAAATACGAGAGAGAAAGGATAAGAAGTAGCAGCCGCCATGACTACTGATATTTATTGGACGAAGGACACTATGGATATTTATACAAAATTGGATTTTAGGTTTTGGTAGGTTAAAACTTGAAAGATATTTATATGAAATCGGGAGAGCTAAATCCACCTGTGTCATTAATGTGGCGTTGAGATTACGTTTAACTCAAACTATGGTACTCTATGTTCCTATGTTCCTCGAAAAATCCTTTTAAATAGTTCGAAATGTATTCCATTATTCTGTTCAATCATAAGTAGACAAATAGATAAACATGTAGAAGAATCCAAAGATTGAGTCATACAGTTTGCTCTTATCCATAGGCAACATTGTCATTAGTGAGTGGGTTATAAAGTAGATGCATGATTTTTTATATAGGAACTATGAAGTGGTTTATTTCATAAAATTCTATTCAGATTCTACAACTTACATTTTAATATACTTGTATAATCTATTTAAAAGTTTGTATATAATGAAAGAAGTAATTCTTAATTTCTTATGGTATAACTCACCCAGTGCTTAATCAATTTAAATGAAAATAAAAACCAGGATCATGGGGAAAAAATGAATTTTTGAAAAAATTAATATTTAAAAAAATAACAAAATTTCATAAGAACAATTTCTATAATTTACTCTATTTTTGTGATTGATTGGCGTGTACATAACATTTTCGTTTACTAATTTAGCATTTTATTGTTATCAGTTTATCACTCGAAACTTTATATTGGAACTTTTGTTTATTAGACGTTCTCTTGTTCTGAAATGAAAACAACTTGAGAAATTACATAGGGACATTTGGTGGAGCGAATGGTGGTAAGTTCCTCTCCCAACAGTTGACCGTCAGTAAATCCATCAGTAGCGTCACGTCAGCACATCCTTACTGACACGCTACTGACATGGTCGTGCCAACCCTACCCATCACTAAACCCATCATCCTCCTTTCCACATCATCATTTTTAACTAATAAAAAAATACTACATTAAATAAAAACATTACATTAATAATAAAAAATAAAAATAAAAACATTACGATTTAAAAAAAATAAAATAAAAAAACATTACGATAAAAAAATAAAAATAAAAAACATTACGAAAAAAAAAATTAACGTTGCCGGTAGTTTGGCGGGAGGCTCCAAATGTGTTCGATTAAGGCATTACGAAGTTTATGATGCACAACTCGATCACGTATCTCCTTTTCAATACGCAATTGGGCTGCAACCCGTTCATGCCATGTACGTTGTGGGTGATTGTCGGGTTAGCTGTATAGTCTTCTTCAATTGGACAAATTGCGCGGCCGTTATCTTCCGTAATCATGTTGTGTAATATCACACAAGTGTACATGATCCGTCATATTTTGTTCACGCTGTATGATCGTGTCGGGTTTTTAATGATTCCCCGCCGTTCTTGAAGCACTCCGAAGGCTCGTTCGACATCCTTCCTAGCGGATTCTTGGAACCGCTTGAACTTCATGTTCTTTTCTTCAATTGGGCATTTAAACGACTTGACAAGCGTTGCCCATTCCGGATAAATCACATTAGCTAGATAATAACCCTTTGTAAATTGCTCACCCGCAATAGTAAACGGAACTATAGGAGCCCTGACTTGCCTTAAACCATCAAACAAATCTTATTCATTAAGGACGTTTATGTCGTTATTCGAACCCGTCGGGCCAAAGTACGCATGCCATATTCACATATCGTATGACACAACACCTTCAAGCATTATTGTTGGACATCCTTGATCACCACGTGTGTATTGGCCTTGGCATGCCGTTGGACAATTTTTCTAAGGCCAATGCATACAATCAATGCTACCAAGCATTCCAGGAAAACCATGTATCTCTTGATGTTTGGCATGTAAACGTTGGACATCATGAGTTGTTGGTTTTCGCAAATACTCAGTCGAGTATAGATGGAATACACATTTACAAAAGTTATCCAAACAATCGTACGCTGTTTGTTGACCCATGTGTAGGTACTCATCAAACAAATTAGCAGCACAACCGTACGCCAATTGACGTGTGGCAGAGGTACACTTTTGAAATACATTAAAACTGGGGTAACCCGTAGCGTCTCTCTTTTGACGGAAATAATCAAAATACGACGGTAGTTGACCCTGTGGATTATAAAAATGTATAGCTTGGCATATACGGATGAACAAAGGTTTCGACATGCGAAACCGTCTTCGGAAGTAGTCCGGGGGGAAAACGGCATTCTCGTCAAAGTAATCATTCCATAAACGTTGACCAGCACTAATGCGATCTCTTGGTATATATCTTCGTGGTGCTCTTGGCACGGTGGAATTCTCAGCTTCTTCTTGATCCAGATAATCAAGTCTTTCAATAGTTTGGTTCAAATCGAAGACGGAGGTTGCATTCACATAATCTTGCCAGTAATCATCGGCGTCATCGTTTGGATCCAGTGAATGAGAGAAAATTTATGGAAATTAGGAAGCAAGGAAGTATGTGATTGTGAGTAGATGAAAATGTGATAGTGTGTTTAAAATGATTGAGTATGTGAGTTTTTTTAGAGGTTGGGTGTAATGTATTAATTATTGTGTATTAAAAAAAATGAATTTGAATTCAAATTCATACGCTCCCCCGGACCCACCGCCTCCCACGACGCACCATCGGACCCGTCCTCACCCCGACGGCTGCCCAATGACGTCGTCGGGCGACGGCCAAAAAACGCCCACGACGGGGCTCCACGACGTGCCGTTGGAACAGGTCTAAATGATGGGGGAATAGCGGTCAAATGAATTCAGTGACCAAATTACCATCCAAAACAGTAAAGTATTTTCTAAAATGTTATAATTGTAACATTATCACTTTTTATGTGAGAATTTTAGTTTAACTCTATATTACTTTATACAACATTTGTGAACATGAAAAGACAGTATCTTTTTTTTTGAACGGCAAATCTTAATCTATTCCTAATTACTACGTATGTTCATGATAAAACTTGAACACCTGACTACAAGGTCAAGAGGCAAACATCATACTGCTAGGCCAAAGACCCTTTAATTTGAAAAGACAGGATCTAACACTAACTTTTTCTTTTTCATCTTCATTTTAGACTGCCGTTATTGACTTAGAGAGTGAGTAATAATTTTTATTTTCAATTCCTTATTGTTTTATTTACCTATATTTTTAATTCCTTTTTGGATCACAACTGGCAGATCACATTGTGTGATTTTTAGACTCATTATAAGACAGATTTTGAATCTCATTTTAAGCCATTAATTAAGTTACAACCACATCATTCACACAAACAACACACAAAATCATTTTTAAACAACTCAATTCAACAAAAAATTATATAATAACTAAATAACTTTAAAGAGACGAGATTTACACTCAACTAAGCTCCTAACGACTTTGAGGAAATTGGCAAAACATAATATTCACGTTCATATACATTACATCTGATTAAAAAAAACAATTGCTGCCCTTTTTTTCTTCTTTTTTTTGTCTTGAACACAACATTAAACAACAATAGTGTAATGTTAATCAGTCAATGTACCGGTCACTCGCATGCAAGTTTTGTCCCGAAACTCGTAAGACAAATAGCAAATGCATGAAAAGCCGACAATGGCTGTCTATAATCCATTGTAAACAAGTCATCACCCACTTTCCCAAATTGAAGCAAAACCGTCTCACCATCACCTTTCCCTTCGGGTTGACTTTGGTCAACCGTCGCCACTAACTGAAAATTCTTCACGGATGCAACCGTCACCCGACCGTGAAAATTCAAACACCAACATTGCAACTGTTCGTGCCACCTTGGCACTTTATTTCTCAAAACAGTTTGACTTTGACTTTTACTTTGACCACACGCGTTTGAGTCTGACCGCGCTAACGCGGGTGGTTGTTCTTGGGGTTTGTTATCGTGTGGGGAGGTGCACCGTAAGGAACACACCATTCTTCTTGGACCTCTTGATTTTAAGAGGTTGAACTTGTATGAAATTTCTCCGATCTCGAAATTTCCGGCGGGAACTTGCGGGCTTATTTGTTTGCTTGTGAAACGCCGCCCGGATTTGTTGTTTGGCGGTTTTGCACCGTCGTGTGGTGGTTGGCTGTCATATATTGTGAATTTTGTGCCGAGGAAATCCGAGCTGCATATTTAGGTTATGCAAATAAATTACAACCCAAAAACGAATATATAAATATAAACTTGGTGTAATTGTTTGTGTTGGAAAGAGTGTCCAACACATCAAATAAACCGGTATTCCGGTTCGGGTATTTTAGAGTCCTATTCGGGTTGCCCTCGAGGCGTCAACGAACACGAGAAATAACGTAACGTTTAATTAATAGTTTAATTAAATGGAGTTACGGGACAGACGGGCTTAACTAGTTAATGGGTTATTGACTAGTTATCGGTGTCGGGCCAAGTGTTAATTAATAGTTTAATTAAAGTACTTGTGGGCTTAATTAATGGTTTAATTAAGATGGGCTTAGACCAATTATGGTGTTACCATAATTGTGTTTGGCAAGGATATAAATTAAGGTTAAGGGGTTTAACCTAATCATAACTTAGATACTCCCTCCTTGCCTCCCTCCCCATTCGGCCGAGCATCTCGACCGAACACCACCACCGTCGCCGCACCACCGCCGGACCACCGTACCGCCGCCGTGCCGCCGCCGTCGAACGAACCGAAAGGGTTTTCGGGTTCGGGTTTTGGTGTTTGTTTCTCAAGAGTGCTTTGTACTACCTCGTGGTACATCGTCTCGTTCTTGACCAACCTAGGGTGTGATTCGATAGAGGGATTCTTACTTGAATCCTAGTGCATCGTTTTGATCTGGCTCGTACTAGATCACAGGGTTTATCTAGTTCACCGAATCGCGAAGAACAAGTGTTTCGAATTCATCTATTTAATTATTTAAATAGTTCTAGTTGCGTTAGAATTGTAAACCTAACGGTCCAAACAAAAGTTTTATCGGGTCAATGTTCTACCAAGTTGCTTTTGATTTCCGCCCTAAGCAAATTGTGGCTAGATGCATAGAAAACCCAACAGTGGTATCAGAGCGCCATTGGTTTACAAGTCTAATAGTGCTAGACAAGAAATTCGAAATCCATAAAATTGGTTTTATGATTTTCGGAATTTCCGAAAATTGTTTTTGGATTTTTCCGAAAATTAAAAATACATTAAAAATAGGTTTTTAGATTTTTCGGTATTTTATAAAATTGTTTTGATAATTACCGAAATTAAAAATATGATTTTTAATATTTCCGAAAATTCGGAATTATTAATTTAATTATTAAAAAAAACGTTTTTTTTATTTAAATTAATAAATTATGATAATTTCAAAAGTTGGAATTATCAAGAAATTGAATCAAAAGATTTTGTTAAGTATCTAGCCTTATTTAAAAGATTTGAAAAATATCTTTGTATATATTTATATATTTTTTCCGAAAATATATAAAAGAATATATAAGATATTATTTAATATTTAAATAAAAGATAAAATCATATTTATGGATATATGTATTTTTCGGAATACATATATATGCCATAAATAGTTGATTTACTAAAATCTAGATAATTATTTGAATAGTTTCAAATAAGGAATAAAATCTTAAAAAAGTTTAAATTTAGGGATATATATTTTATATATATAACCGAAAATTTTAAAATATATAAGGATATGGATTTTCGAATTAATTTTAAATTTGATTTATCTTGTCTTATAATTGTTTATAATTAAGATAATTATTTAAAAGGATATTATATATGATATATATTAATTAAAGGTATAATTAGAATATATATATATATAAATTTCGAAAATTCCATTATATATCAAATAAGATTTGATATTCTTCCCTTATATATATATAATATTATGTAATAATAGTTTATTAAATATTATATATAAGATATAGTTATAATGGGATTTAAAACGTCGCGTCCTCGCGCGTTTATATAATTAATTATACTATATAGAACTTTAGTAAATGTAATTAAAAGGTTTTAATTAACATAGATATAATTATATAATAGTTTATATATATTATAACTAAAGTTAAATACATCGTCGCTTATGTCACTAGTAGGCTCACCCATAGTCTATGACATCTAAAGGATGAAAAGGAAGAGATATAGATCTCTAAACGGGGTTGCGTTTTTAACACGCCTTGCGCTGACCTGCCCCGCCGCTTCCCTTGTCGTAGAATGGAGCTACCGAACAGGCATAATAGGATGATATTAAGATTAAAAGTATAATCATAAAATTAAACAAATCCTTCCCGTTTAATTAAATGTGAACAATGTGTGCTCTCCATAGAATGACACGCGCTCGTATCATAGTCTGATTAACGGAACTCGTGTGGTTAACCGGTACGTTAATTGTGAGATTATTTTATGAGTGAAACGATTCTCGCGATACTCAAGCGAACTTGAGCCGAGAAGTCCACGTGGGTATTCCATGGTTGTTTCACCTTCTAATATATGATCCACGGTATCCCTGTCATATAGATTAGAATGAGCATTGATTCGAGATTAACATGCCATTCTCCCACGAGAATGAATCTCAAAGAACTAGGGATTTCATAAGATTGAAATTGACAATAGTTTGCCTACGACACGAAATTGTTTGGTGTGAAATACGGCATCCCTCTTCACATCAAATAACTAGTGGGCGTATCCTAGCCTTATGAATAAAGATTGGGAAAATTATTATAAGGATTAATTATTGAATTCACTAACAAAGAAATTGTTTCTTTTGTAGATGGGTTCAAACTTGAATGACAACACAATTCCTCTTCCTCCTCCACCTCCACTTCCACAAGGACCAAAAAGCTTTGCTCTTATCTCCACCTTGAATCGTGAGAAGCTCACTGGACCCAACTACATTGATTGGGTTCGTACGCTTAGAATCACGTTAAGGTACGAGGGCAAGGAGTATGTCCTCGATAACGAGATTGCTGAGTTGACTGACGATTCGAGTGACATAGACAGAGCTGCCTATAATCTCCATCGTTCAGAGTCGGAAAAGGTTGCTTGCCTGATGTTAGCCACTATGTCTTCTGATCTCCAAAAGAATTTTGAGAAGATGAGTGCATATGACATCAATCAACAGCTCAAACAAATGTTTCAAAACAGAGCAAGGCAAGAACGTTTCGACGTGGTAAGTTCCCTAGTAGGATGCAAACTACAAGAAGGACAATCTGTGTGTAGCCACGTCCAAAAGATGAAGGGCTACATAGACAGACTAGCAAACTTGGGTGTCCCTTTACCGAAGGAGTTGACCACTGATATGGTTTTGAACTCGCTTCCACCATCCTACTCACAATTTATAGTTAACTATAACATGGGTGATATGGATAAGACACTCATGGAACTGCACGGTATGTTGAAAACTGCCGAGGCTAGCTTGATGAAAGCTAAAGGTTCCGCCCCTGCTGCTCCTGTCTTGTCTATTCGATCTGAAGGTGTTAAAAAGAAACGCCGTCCTCCTCCAAATAGCAAAGGCAAGGCCAAAGTAGGTCAAGCCAAACATGGCTATAAGAGGAAGGCTGATTCTGATATAACACCTACCAAAGATCCGAAAGATGCTGTTTGCTACTACTGTCAAGGAAAGGGTCACTGGAAAAGAAGCTGCCCAAAGTACTTGGATGATCTGAAGAGTCAGAAAGTCCAAAAGTCTGGACCATCAGGTACTTTTATAATTGAACTCCATCATACTTCCATGTCTAATTCTTGGGTTCTAGATACAGGGTGTGGTACTCACATTTGCACTGATATGCAGGGACTTAAGAATTGTAGGAAGTTGAAGCATGGAGAGCTTAATCTGATCATGGGAAACAGAGTCTCGACTGCTGTCACCAAGATAGGAGATTATGAGCTCATGCTTGGGAATGGATGTTCTTTACTTTTATTAGATGTTTGTTTTTCGCCTTCTATGGCACGCAACATTATTTCGTATTACGCATTGTTTAAGGATGGTTTTAACTTTGTTTTTGATAATGAGAATGGTTCTATTTTAGTTTATAAAAATGATGTGTTTTATTTTAAAGCTATTCCTTGTGCTGGTATATATGAAATAGATGGTTGCGTAAACAAAAGGAATCTAATATTAAATGTTGATTCATCCAAAGGTGTATTGGATAAGTCATGTCTATGGCATTGTCGCTTAGGACATATAAACAAGAAACGCATAGCTAAACTCCAAAAGGATGGAGTGTTAGAATCATTTGACCTCAAATCGAATGATGTGTGTGAGTCTTGTTTACTTGGCAAGATGACAAAGGCGCCATTCACAGGGTCATGTGAAAGAGGCAAAGACTTGTTGGACCTCATACATACTGATGTGTGTGGACCGTTCAAGTCTAACACTAGACATGGTGAACGATACTTCGTCACGTTTACTGATGATTTCAGTAGATATGGATATGTTTATTTGATTAAACATAAGTCTGATACTTTTGAAACGTTCAAAGAGTATCAGAAAGAAGTAGAGAATCAACTGGGCAAGAAGATTAAGATGCTCCGTTCTGACAGGGGCGGAGAGTATCTTAGTCAAGAGTTCATCGACTATCTAAAGAGTTGTGGAATAGTATCCCAACTCTCACCTCCTCGAACTCCACAACTTAATGGAGTGTCGGAAAGGAGAAATCGAACCTTGCTTGACATGGTTCGATCAATGATGAGTCGATCAACACTTCCAGTGAGTTTCTGGGGATATGCCTTAGAAACTGCAGCACATATCGTTAACCTTGTACCAACTAAGAAGGTTGCCAAAACTCCCTCTGAAATGTGGACAGGGAATCCTCCCTCCCTCAAACATTTGAAAATATGGGGTTGTGAAGTTTATGTGAGACATGAATCTCACGACAAGCTAGATAACAAATCAGAGAAGTGCTACTTCATTGGCTACCCACGACAGTCTTTTGGATATCGGTTTTATAATCCGAAAGAGAACAAAGTGTTCGTATCTCGAAGAGGATTTTTCCTCGAGAGAGAGCTATTATCCAAAGAAGACAGTGGGAGCAAAATTGATCTTGAAGAGTGTCAAGAGTCAAACAATGAAAATGTAGTGGAACCTATAGTTGACACTAGCACTCAACCAGAGGATGAGACTCCTGTTGAACAAAATGATGTAACTCCTACCGTTCCACGTAGATCCTCTAGAACTGTTCGCCCTCCTGAGCATTTTGGTGATTATTATGATTTCCATATTGCTGAAGGCGATGCATCTACTGGTAATAGTTTACCAGTTGATGACGATGAGCCATCGAGTTATAAGGAAGCTATGGAAGGCCCTGAGGCTGAAAAATGGAAAGTGGCCATGGAGAGTGAGATTCAGTCCATGTATGACAATCAAGTATGGAACTTGATTGAGACTTCTCCCGGTGTCAAAACCATTGGATGCAAGTGGATCTTCAAGAAGAAGATAGACATGGATGGGAATGTGCACACCTATAAGGCTAGGTTGGTTGCAAAAGGTTATACTCAAACTCATGGGATTGATTATGATGAAACCTTTTCACCAGTAGCCAAGATAAAGTCTATCAGAATATTACTTGCCATAGCTGCATTTCATGATTATGAAATTTGGCAGATGGATGTTAAAACCGCCTTCCTTAATGGAAAGCTTACTGAGGATGTCTATATGGCACAGCCAGAAGGTTTTATCAATAAGAAATATCCTGATAGAGTGTGCAAGCTTGAGAAATCCATCTATGGATTGAAACAAGCCTCTCGTAGTTGGAATCTTTGCTTTCATGAGAAAGTCAAGGAGTTTTAGTTTCTCTAGGAGTGAAGATGAGTCCTACGTTTACATCAAAGCTAGTGGGAGCGTTGTAGTCTTCCTAGTACTGTATGTGGATGACATACTCCTTATAGGAAATCATATTCCTACACTGCAAGACGTGAAGTCTTGGTTGGGAAAATGTTTCGCTATGAAGGACCTGGGAGACGCAGCATACATACTCGGTATAAAGATATACAGAGATAGAGAAAGACGTCTAATAGGATTAAGCCAGAGTACATACTTGGATAAAATACTAAAACGTTTTAGTATGGTTGATTCCAAGAAAGGGTATCTACCCATGAATCATGGCATAACATTGTCTAAGAGTCAATGTCCCAGTACTGGGCAAGAACTGGAGAAAATGAGTCGAGTCCCTTACGCCTCGGCGATTGGATCGATCATGTATGCCATGGTATGTACTCGCCCGGATGTCTCATATGCGCTAAGCATGGTGAGCCGGTTCCAGGGCAACCCTGGCAACGATAATTGGACTGCGGTGAAAACGATTCTCAAGTACCTAAGGAGAACAAAAGATATGTTCTTAGTGTATGGTGGGAAAGACGAACTTGTTGTGGAAGGTTATTGTGACGCGAGTTTCCAAACGGATAGAGATGACTCGTGCTCACAAACTGGGTGGGTGTTCTTATTGAACGGAGGAGCTGTCACTTGGAAGAGTTCCAAGCAGGAGACAGTAGCTGATTCAACTTGCGAATCTGAGTATATTGCTGCCTGTGAGGCATCAAAAGAAGCCACATGGTTGAAGAATTTCATTGGGGATCTTGGTGTCGTAACAAGCATCAAGGAACCAATGAAAATCTTCCGCGACAATGAAGGTGCAGTCTCATTGACTAAAGAATCCAAAGATCATAGTCGGACCAGGCATATACTCAGAAAGTTTCACTACGTGAGAAAGCGAGTTGAAGATGGGGACGTGATAGTGACAAGAGTATCATCGGAAAATAACCCGGCTGATCCTTTCACAAAAGCACTAAGTCGTGCCAAGCATGATGCTCATGCGAGGACGATAGGAATTAGATTTCATAGTGACTTATCATAGATTGTCATTCATTTGAAATTGTAACGAATATTAAATTGTATGAATTGATGATTTATTTATGGAGATTAAATAATTTGCAAGTGTTCTATCATTCATATAGTATTTAATTATTCCATTTCAACCTTTTGCATGTTTAGAACCTATTCCCAAGTAAACTAAGAGATTACTTAAACGTCCACAGTCGATCGTTCTTATGGGAATAAGAACTGAATTAAGATGTCATGGGCGAGTGAGTAGATTGTTCAAAATTATGAACATTGCATAGAGATTGCTGCTACTCTCATGAGCATTTAAAAGGTGTATTTAAATGTTGGACCAACCCACGCTCAGAGTATTACCCCATGGACTTCATCATGGGTAATAGTGAGGCAATAATATCGTATGAGTCTTCAAACCAAGATGCATCGTTTCCTTAGTACGATTTCGTGATGCATTGGTCTAACTCCAACGCTATTCGTAACTGGTAGCTATAAAGATTAGTTCCATGTATCATGTGATGACTGTGAAGGAAGATGATGTAGTCAAGGTTTATTCGTTCCCTCTGATCAAAGTGATAGAGGAGATATCCATGGGCCCCCTGTTGATTTGATGTGACACTGAAATACCTGCGCAGGTCATGACTAGATTGAAAGTTCAATCATGTAGTCAAATCGTCATCATAAATCTCGAATCAGGAAACATAATCGTAACTAGAGTGATTGACAAGTCCATGTCACTAGTTACATGATATCGCGCAACGAAGGGCATATGATCACTTATCATAGGACCGTTTCTGATAGTTCAGAGTTCGGCAGCTGCACATGCTATGCACACTCTAAAGGATACACGAACGCGTACCGTTTATAGTTGATGAGGTGTCCAAGTGGGAGACTGTTGGAAAGAGTGTCCAACACATCAAATAAACCGGTATTCCGGTTCGGGTATTTTAGAGTCCTATTCGGGTTGCCCTCGAGGCGTCAACGAACACGAGAAATAACGTAACGTTTAATTAATAGTTTAATTAAATGGAGTTACGGGACAGACGGGCTTAACTAGTTAATGGGTTATTGACTAGTTATCGGTGTCGGGCCAAGTGTTAATTAATAGTTTAATTAAAGTACTTGTGGGCTTAATTAATGGTTTAATTAAGATGGGCTTAGACCAATTATGGTGTTACCATAATTGTGTTTGGCAAGGATATAAATTAAGGTTAAGGGGTTTAACCTAATCATAACTTAGATACTCCCTCCTTGCCTCCCTCCCCATTCGGCCGAGCATCTCGACCGAACACCACCACCGTCGCCGCACCACCGCCGGACCACCGTACCGCCGTCGTGCCGCCGCCGTCGAACGAACCGAAAGGGTTTTCGGGTTCGGGTTTTGGTGTTTGTTTCTCAAGAGTGCTTTGTACTACCTCGTGGTACATCGTCTCGTTCTTGACCAACCTAGGGTGTGATTCGATAGAGGGATTCTTACTTGAATCCTAGTGCATCGTTTTGATCTGGCTCGTACTAGATCACAGGGTTTATCTAGTTCACCGAATCGCGAAGAACAAGTAAGTGTTTCGAATTCATCTATTTAATTATTTAAATAGTTCTAGTTGCGTTAGAATTGTAAACCTAACGGTCCAAACAAAAGTTTTATCGGGTCAATGTTCTACCAAGTTGCTTTTGATTTCCGCCCTAAGCAAATTGTGGCTAGATGCATAGAAAACCCAACAGTTTGAACATCTGGGAAAGAAATATGTGTTTATACACCAATCAAGTGAACCTTAAGTATATACATAACTAAACCTTCTTTCTTTTTCCTAGCCCTGTCAAATCGTGTTGTCGGTTCGTGTTTTTGGGTAATACGACACGGCAAGAATTCGTTTTTTCTCAACACGAACACGACACAAAGTCGTGTTTTGTTTTGCTAAAACGAACACGAACCAATTAAAAAAATGATAATCACGACAGCACGAGATAAATAACAAAAATATCAAATTGCTTACTTTGTATATGCTTAAAAACCGAGAATCATGACAAAAATATAACATAAATTACTACTAAATGATCCCAAAATTATAACAATCGTGTCAATTTCGTGTTAATTTTTGAACACGAACACGACACGACGTCGTGTTTGTTTTACACGACACGAACACGAATTCAGATTTTGATTTCATTCCCAATTTTGTTTTGTTTCGTGTATTTTTGTCGTGTCGTGTCAAGTTTTGACAGCCCTACTTTTTCCCCATAAATTTTATTATTTTGTGTTGGCTTGTTCATGTCGATTTTAAAACCGTTTTCTTAACAAAAAGGCCACAAAATTATGAAACATAGAAATGTTTTATTCTAAAGAACTTGACATACCGTAATTTACCAATGTAGGAATTGCTTCCTTGAGACGAATCCTCTGGATCAACTGATATTATATACTCAGTATGAGCACCATTTCTATATCTTCTTGCTGCCAAAAGAAACTTACCCTTGTTTGTAAATGCTGTCAAAATTAGCATCCAAATTATAAACACTTCAATTATAAATCTGATGTTAATAATATTGTTTAATGGACATAATTAAATTTTGACTTTAAAGTGTACTTACATGGACTGGCAGCAAGATAAAGAAAAAAGACCGAGTTTTTATTGTTTCTTTTAATAAGGCAATGAATTGGTGATTCACGTGGACCAGGCTGCAAAAACATTGAAATTCATTAGACTTTTTTCTTGTTCATACATTAACAACATTTATGAATTTCAAGAATCTATTGAATCATTAAAATTGATTATCGATCGTGTATCGGTGGTTTAAGCAACTTATCGTGTTTAGCTTATTGCATTTTGATATAGCTAATATACCAGTGTTTGGATGGAAACATAATTCTCAAAATGCCATAAGCTAATAAGGTGTTTAGTAAGCTTACCCAAACACCCCTTAAGTCAACAGCCATAAAAACTTAAAAATAATACCTAGTCAGCATTGTCAACCATGAACAGAGGCAAGCCACTATCAAACTACTTCTAAACTCTAAAGTTCTAATCATTTCCACAACACAGTTTTGACTTTATCAAGTTTGACCTTATTTACATGATTTCAGTTGACTATATGTGCATCAAAATGATTTCCTTTACAAAATCAGATAGCAATTCCTACAATAAAATTAGGGGAAAACAAACTCCATGAAATCAACGACATATAATTCA
Organism: Calendula officinalis; assembly: GCA_963853835.1. Classification (NCBI taxonomy): domain Eukaryota; kingdom Viridiplantae; phylum Streptophyta; class Magnoliopsida; order Asterales; family Asteraceae; genus Calendula; species Calendula officinalis. The sequence continues at coordinate 2,105,931 of OY970835.1, forward strand.
ATGAAATAATTGAGATAAATAGAATTAAATCATTGACAAATCGTACCTGCTTAAGGCACGAAGGGAAGGTGATCTTCCCGCCGTGAACCGGAGGTTTCACAATTTCTCTCGTAACATCTCTCCACCGTTTACATACACATCCACAAGCGACCAAATTTCGCCGGAGCGGCCACTGGTCATCGTTCGCTTCCACTCGCTTGATAATTTCACCTAATAGCTCCGGTAACATATGAGACCAATAACTTCCATTTTCGCCGCCGGCTGGTTCACCAAAAACGCTATCGTGTACAGAAGCAGAAATGGTGGATTCCGGCGGTTGTGTTAGGGTTTTTAATTCGTTAAGCGAATTTGACCGACTGCTGGTGGTTCGTCGTGATAGGAACGACCTTCGTAACGACATCGTGTAGAGAGAGAAAATGGTGATGAGAGAGAAGAATTAGAATAAAAATGGTGAATTAAATTGAGCAAAATGAGAGACTTGTGGTGAAACTTGTGCTTACGTGTCTCTCAGCAGATTGATTTTGACGGTAGGATTCAACCTCTTAGAAAGAATGAATGACCTTTTTAACTCCAACCACTTAAATAACTTTTCAATGTTTAATTCTTTTAGTTCATATTTCTATAACTATAAATTATAATTTATCATATTTCAATACTTTTAAAGGTTAAATATTATAATATTTTTGTAAGAGAAGTTTTATACTTCCTCTGATTCAAAATAAGTGATACACTTGTGGTTTCACGGTTTTTGAGGCAAATAATTATAATGATGGTTAAATTAGATTAATTGGATGGTTAGTGGAGAATATGTCCCATATATTTTGAATAAAGTAAGGTTAATGATGTTTAAAAGTAAAAAATAAGGGTAAATGGGTCATTTCACTTTGTTAGAGTAGATAGTTAGTGGGTTTGGGTCCTATTTTATTTGCCAAATAAGGAAACTTTTCAAAGTGTATCACTTATTTTGAATCACCTCAAAAAGGAAAGTGTATCACTTATTTTGAATCGGAGGAAGTAATAATGTTAAGTTTTGTAATGTTATAAAATTGTTAAATTACATTAGTGGAAGCATTTATAAAACATCTGATATAGATAAGGTAAAATTTGTAATATTAGTGAAAAAATCTTTGGAAAGGTTAACCATTGGAGAGGTTTTCAACTAATAGGTTATCAGATGATGTGGCAAAAGTAATAAGTCATTGGAGAGGTTAACCATTGTGGATGCTCTAAGACCAAATGGGCAAAACCTTTGTTTTAAACCCAGGGTTGACCTGTTTAATTAGAACCTGGTATAAAAGGTGATTTAACTGGGATCGGGTTTTTGCTTGGAATCGACTCGGTTTGATCCGGTCGGGTATTATGAACACCAGCAATCCAGTGACCCTGGTTGACCTGATTTTAATCTTTTTAGTTTAAATTTATAATAATGTACAAACTTTACTGCATGATTTACATTTTTTTATATAATATTATTTATATGTTCTTAGTTGACCCGGGTTGACTTGTGACCTAGCATCTTACCGGACCAAGTAATAACCCGATTTTAAAACGTTGGATAGAACCAAAATTAATACGGAGCAATATATTAAAGAAATGATATTGATTCTTAACTTTTGTGTTTACTTATGTGATTATTCATTTGATAAGATGACATATGTAATCTACTAATTTTCTCTCGTAATATTATCATTTGATTTTGACACATGTCTTGATCAAGTTGATAGACACATAAGTAGGCACCAATATCATTATTCGGTTTATTAGACTACCCGTAACGGGACAATCGCCACCTCCGTCCCCTCTTTCATCCCTATAGAAGACGTGTCATTTCCCCTTACATCACAAGTCCAAGACGTGTCCTATTTGAGTGTTTGGTCGTCTAGGAGACCTTTGTGAGTCGCGGTGAAAGGGAAGGAAAAGGGTTTGGTCGTCTGTTGTAACGACCGTAATTTTATATATGTAATTGTAATATTAATTCGGGATTTTCGAATTTAAGGTATTGTGTTAGACTATGTTTATCGTTATAATTCATTGATAATTGGAAACGGGTCAAGGATTGGATTGTAACAATTGAAATAACCAAGTCTAGCTGGAAATGAGGAGATCGCGACGCGATCTCCAGGTTCGCGACGCGAACTTGTGATGGTCTGAACAGCAACCCGAAATAGCGAAGTCACGAGAACGCGATTTTGAGATAGCATCTGGGATAGCGACGGGATAGCGTCGCTAATGTTAACGCGATTTATCACGTGAGGGTAATTCGCGACGCGAATTACAAGATCGCAACGCGATCTTTGCCTGGGTCTGTTTAAAAGTCGGGTTTAGCCTAGGGTTTTAGGCACCAACAACCCTACTCACCTACCAGCCGTTTTTAGAGAGAGATAACTCGTTTTTGGTGATCTTTGGCTCAAATCTTCATCAATCTTGGAGATTTTAACATCAAAGGTAAGGATTCTTGATCCTTCATGCTTGGTATTTAGTTTTCAAGGTTTTCTTGAGCATCAATGGTGGTTTGGGGAACCAACCATGTCATCTTTGGGGAAGATGACCAAATATGAGTGTAAACCACTCCTTGTAAACTTGTAATCAATGTGTACAAGTTGGATTTGGGTTTTATGGATAAAAATCTTGAACTATGGTTTGAGACTCCACCAAGTTGTATGAACTTGGTGGTTGAGAATGTTAACATGGATAAATTAGTAATTTGTTATGGATAGTAACTAGTATTTGTAATGATATTGATTGTTACGTCAAGAAGACCTTGTGATTGAAGTACTTCCTTAATTGAGAATCAAGGGATTGTGTTGATTAACACAAGTATTGGATAGTATTGCTAAGGTGAGTACATGTGATCTTTTCTGAGTACATAGCAAGTGATTTTCATAGTTAAATGATTTAACAAGTTTTAATAGTCCTTAATAGATAAATAATTAAATAAAGAGAATGATTGAATTGTTAGTACATGAATTGAATTGGTCATTGTTTGAGTTAGTTACCACTAGTAGGGGTGTCAATCGGGTTTGTCGGGTCGGGTTTGACTCTTATCTGGTCGGGTCCGTCGGGTTTTGAGGTAAAAAATTCTAACCCGAAACCCGATCCTATAAGGAATCGGGTTAGTCGGGTTCGGGTTGGTCGGGTTTCGGGTTTGTCGGGTTGACCCGATCGGGTTGGTCGGGTTAGATAGTTCCACCTACAAGAAACACAAATTTATAAATAAAAAATGTCCTTGTACAACTTTTTATATATATAGTACATGTTTAACAAGGTACATGATAATCGTATGTATATAGAATTACTAATTAGTCAAGAACAACATATATTAGTTGTTAATTTCGTATTCTTTAAATCAAATATAATTAGTTTCACGATACTTACGAACACACTTACTTAGAAAATGAGTCCCTAAAACCGCCTAAAACTTCATTACTTTATCATATAAAAAGTTTCTTAAATTGTTTACATATTTTAAGATATCACATTCATTTTATCTACTAAATGTTAAAAAGAAAAAAACATTTAAACTTGAGTCGGGTCTAATCGGGTCAACCCGAAACCCGATAAAAGTAACCAATCCTCACCCGATACCCGACCCGATATTAACGTCGGGTTTAAAAAACCCGATATCAACATATGACCCGAATACACCAGACCCGACTAGCATAATCGGGTTCGGGTTCGGGTTTGGGTCGGGTCGGGTTGACCCTTTTGACACCCCTAACCACTAGTATATTGAGATGTATGATTGGGAGCATTGGCTCACGTTTGATGATTTGTTATGTGGGAGCTAATCAATTGGATCCTAGATAACCCACACAAGTTGGGGGAGTTAGTGACTACTACTTGGGACGGTACCACCATACGCAAGAGTAGTATGTCGAGAAATAGATAACCCGGAAAGCGGGGGAGTTTGAGATAAACCGGAAATCAGGGGAGCAATAGATAACCCAAAAACGGGGGAGTTTATTTCGGGGAGGCCCGTTACGTATGTGTGGGCTTATGGCAAGCCTTAGAGTTGATTGAATATGTGCAATGTGATATTTATTTAAATATTATTTTATTGCAATTACTTCTAACCGGGTCTAAAATCCATGTTTCTCACGAGACAATGTCTCATGTACTACATTTCTTTTGACTATGTACTCAGGTTCGGGAGCTAAAGATTAGGCGGCCCGTAGTATTAGCATTGGAAGATTAAGCTCGGTGTACCATTTGATTCCCTAAGACTTTAGTTTTGATATTTTTGTAAGACCGATTTTTGGCACTTGTTAATCATTCCAAATGTTTTATTTAAATCATATTGTGGATGTTATGGATTTTTATTAGTCAAACTTATTTATTTAGAAAGTTTTAATTGGTTTGAAAAATTGAGGTGTTACATCTGTTACGTTGATTTGTTCAGGAATTTTCATGTGTTTGATAGTATGAGAAAAATCTAATGTGACGTTGACGTGTCAGGGTGAGTAAATGAACAGTAATCACTCATTACACATAGGTAATGTTTGGTATGTAGTAATGAAAGTTGGAATGAAATGTATCATCACGATGGAATGAAAAAAATATATTTATTTATCATATTGTATATGAATGAGTCATTACTCAAGGAATACGATTCCCTCAAAAAGTATTATTTTGATTCAATAGCTCCCCCTTGTTTTTATTTCTTTCCATCTTGGAATGAAATCGATGGAAAGAAATAAAAACTACATAAAAAATCCTTTAAACATCCCCACTACATCCTAAATAACCGTACGTGCAAGTGATTTTTTTTTCAACTGCATCATTCTTTTCTGTCTTCTTTTTCGTCCACTGTATCAAAGTTAAAATAATTGAATAATTTGACAATTAGAAATATATTTGATTTTCTCTTAAAAAACTCTGGTTAATTTTTTCTCACCAAGAAACAAAAGTATATTTAGTGCATTAATTTTATTTCTAAAAAAAGATTATTTACAAAGTCCTCAACTTTTTTTTAATGGATCTATACATCTTAAGTGAAAAATAAAGAAATATAAATAATATTCAAGAATGCTAGTGATGTTTGAAATATAATTGTTCCAAATTAAGACATATAAGATTTTTTAAACGTTTTCTATGAAAAGACATCACGAAAAAATGAAATGGCTTAGAACAAAATTTAAATGTTAAGTAAAATATTTTATATTATGGGGTATTTTGGTCATTCTAGATGATTTCATTCCATTCCAATATATAACAACCAAACACAACAATAAAATGGTAATAGCCTATTCGATTACAACGTTCATTTCATTACTTCGTCAATTCCATTCCATCAGTATTTCATTCCGTGCAACCAAACAGACCCATAATCTTATAAACTTTTTAAAGAGTTTGATTATCGATCGTTCTAAATTATCTATATGTATAAAATTTGTACAATGGAGGAGTAGTTTCAAAATCTACAAATGTCGTTATCAGTTTTTTATTTTTAAAATATAACCACTTAAAATTGGTTTTCGCTAACAGTACAGATTATTATGACTTTACTAAGAGCAATACTTATTCTGTTATTTTATTTATTTTTAATTTTTCTATTAAAATATGTGGAAAAAAAAAATATCTTGTAAGATTTAGTTATTTATATTTCAATAAGTTGCTCTAACTAACAATGATTTTCTAATTTTAAAAGCTAATTGATGTTAAACTAAGCCAACTTTCAATAATTTAGTATTAGTATGCTATCATGTTACTTGTTCAGAAGATATTTGTTGCTATCACGAATGATATAATAATATGAAATGATCAAACTTGCATATATTTATTTGAGAGATTCATTTTTACATCATAATTTTTAGCTTATACACCACACACAATACAAATTTTATATATAATTATATTAAATACTGTGGTGCAAATTAAATCACCCCTATTTGTGTGAGGTGTAGCAAAGTAAAAAAAAACAATGTAAGAATTATCAGGAAACAAACATTGCATCTTTAATTAAACATCTTGTAATATCTGTTTGTGTGTTCATATTTTAACACCAATGTTTTAAAATTCGGGTTATTGTGTGATGACCGGGTTAAGGTTTAACCGGTTCGATCGACCGGTAGTTCAACCGGAACACTTAAAATCATAGGAAAAAATATTATATTTCTTCATTTTCAAAATAAGTGATACGCTTTCTATTTTTGGGTGTTTCAAAATAAGTGATACACTTTAAAATTTTACCTCATTTGGTAAAAAGTAATTGGACACACATCCCTAGGGGGGTGTTTGGGAAAGCTTAATAAGGGGGCTTATTAGCTTATTAGCTTAATAAGCCCAAAAAAGCTTGAAATTTTGAGCTTATTAAGCTAATAAGCTAATAAGCCCTCTTAATAAGCTTTCCCAAACATGCTTATTAAGCTAATAAGCTAATAAGCCCTCTTAATAAGCTATCTCATTTAAGATAGTGAAACTACTTATTTACCCTTACTTTTACTTTTAAACATCATTATCTTCACTTTATTCCAAATTTGTGGGAGATTTCCCCTCTAACTATACAATTTAATTTAATTAATATTCATTATAATATTTTACCTCAAAAAACGTGAAAGTCAAAATGTATCACTTATTTCGAAAGAGAGGAAGTATAAGATTACTTCATACATTATACATTCTTAAAAGTCTAAACAACATCCCATAAAAAAAATCATTCTTAAACAACAAATTTATAGAAACAAAAGCAGAGATTAATTAATCTAAGCAACATTAGATAAATTTATGAACAAATCTCAGCAAATAAATTGAATCAAGCAGCAAACAAATATGAGATAAGATTCAAATCAAATTGATGATTAATCATCTTCAACCTATAATAACAACTATTCCAACAACATGTCGTCGCCGTAGTCTTGTCGCGATAGCTAAACAATTTCACGGCCAAAAGTACTGTATAGTGACGACATATTGTCTGGACTATGTTCGCCGGGACAAGAAAACTAGAAAAGAAAGTTTTGTTATAAAATTTTGGCAACAAGTGTCGTCAATATAAGATGGTGTGTATGATGGCTTGAGTCAAATATATGTCCACCTGAGCGTCACATTATCATTTCATATTCAAAACCTCAAATACCCGATGTCCCGATCTACCATAACTCAACTTAAAATACTCTTTTGGGACCCACTAAAATACCTCTTACTAACAAAATATTCAATAAAAAGACCACAAATTCCTACTTTCTCTTCGACAAATCCACCAGCCAAATGGCTTAAGACTTTCACTCACCTCACATTGCGGTGTGATGGTGAGAGTGAAAACATGCCGGATAGGTAGAATTTCTTTTGGCGAGAGGAGGGTGCCATTGCCACCATACCCCATTACCCCTGCTCTAAGGTAAGCTGCAAATTGCAATCGAAATTGACGATTTTACATGATCTTTTATACAAAAGAAAACACGAGTAGATGATTCTACATTATCTTTTATGTTAAAATAGTAATTTACGTCGGAAATTGCGACCTCGGCGTTCCTGAATTCTGAATCCTGACAATCATGCGGGATTAGTAAAGAGCCATACATGATTGGCAGCTGGTGGTCAAACAACTTTGAACGGCAGTACAAACGAGGAAAACTGTGATGGGTTTTGTATATTATATGAAAATTACTTTCTATAGTATAATTTTTTATAGTTATATCATACAGTATAAATATTACTACAATCTGCATAAGAATATAATACATATTTTATGATATATAGATTAAAAATGTGGTGTGAACATCACTTCCTATATTAGAACGGTGCTCAAGCCAAACTGCGATCTCTAACATCTTCCATTCACATTTCTAAATATTCTTTAACTCAAATAATTACGAACAATTACACATTTATAAAAACTTAAAGACATACTAAAATACCTCCTTTGACACCATATATATCCAAAATCGATTTCACGCTGTGCTGTGGAATTAAGCATGAGCTGAGTGCGTGAAATGTTAACGTCACATAAGATTGGCGTGCACAAAAACATGTATTTCCTTTATTAATAGCGAATGACTCCTATTGATTCTTATTATTTTTTCATACTTTTATTATTTAATTATAAAATAATTGATATTTACACTATGCGTAATGGGTGACCAATACTATATTGATCACCTCTGCCACCTCTGCGTCACATCAGTTTTCTCTCTCCTGGTCAAATACATGACTAAACAGCGACCAATAGTCCGTAAGGCCTCTCCCAACAGTGGTGCGTCACTAAACCCGTCAGTAGCGCCACATCATCACATCCTTACCGACACGCTACTGACACGGTCGTGCCAACAATAACCCATCACTAACACATCACTAACCCTTAAAATATTACATTTAACCCCCTCCCACACACACAAAAAAGCTACCGACGCACAGTATATCACGTCTTCACCACGACGGGATTTTGTTGACGTGCTTGGCGACGGGGTGGTGCCAAAGGCGTCACCCCCCGACGTGTTTGAAAATGTTGTAGACGGCCTCACGACGTAGGCGTTGGGACTGATCTTATGGGTGACCGATAACTTTTTTATTAAATTTAATTTAAATTAAAAACAATACATTAGTAATAATTAAAAAAACCATTACATTAATAATAAAAAAACATTACATTAATAATAAAAAAAACATTACATAAATAAATTAAAACTACTAAAAAAAACAAACTAAAAATCCAAATTATATTTGGCTTTAATTGCCGCTTTCTTTTTCAAAACCCAGTCAAGAAAGGGTCTGTAACGACCCGAAATTTGTAAATAAATAAATTGGATAAAAATATGATAAATAAGGATAAATCGTTTAAAGAACGTAGGAATTGGTTTCGTGTCGTTTGGAGACCGTATGAGAAAGTTATGGACGAAACCGGGTTGAAACCTAGACCGAAAAGTGCAGCCCTGCTGCAAAGGCAGGTTCGCGGCGCGAGCCTGGCGCGAGCGAAACGCGAGGTTGGACAGAAGGACCAGAGCTGGAACGTGAGAACTTCGCGTCGACTTCGCGTCGACTTCGCGGCGCGAGCCAAGCGCGAGCCTGGCGCGAAGTCTGGTAAAAGCGGCGACTAGTGGGCAGACCCGCGTCTCTTCGCGGCGCGAGCTCGGCGCGAGCGGGGCGCGAGCTCTTCCGACCAGAACATAAAAATCGGGTTTTGGCTCATTTGATGCCATATCAAAACCCTAGCTTCTTCTTTGGCGATTTTCGAGCTTGGAGACCGATTGGGGTTGAATCCTTCACAAATCTTTGGTAGATTTCACTCCTAGTTGAAGATTAAAGATATATCTTCACTCTTTGATCTTCGTAGTTTAAGATCTATGTATTTGGATGTATGGGTTTGAAACCCTAGCTCTTGGGGTTATGGGTTATGGTGATATAAGTGATGTATACACTTAATAGATGGTATATTATCAAAGGAAACAAGTGTATGGTTATGATTTGTAAGAATCTTAAAGGTTGGTTAAACCTAGGGTTTGGTAAATCACCATAATTGGGGGAAATGGGTTAATAAGTGTTATCTAGAGATAGATGGACACATTAGTAGTAGTATGTGATATTGAGCATCTTGTGATTGTTGTATTAGGCTTTTGGTGAAGCCTTGGAAAGTTGATTGATTGTTGGAGCAAGGAAACTGACGCAAAGAATACGGTTGGAGCACTTTATTGCTAAGGTGAGTACATGAGACTTTTAAACTGGGTACATAGCAAATGGTTTTCGAAAATACATATGATATGTTATGGGTCTTTATTAATAAATATTTTGATAAAGATAGTGACTGAAAAGATAAGAAAGTAGGTGTAATGTGATACTAGAATAAGTCTAGTATGATTAATGAATTTGGAAGTAAATATGATAAATAAAGTAATTATGAAATCTTTACTAAGGAACCATAATAATGAAGTTATGGAGTAATATAATGTATATTGAGTCTTTATTAATAATTATGTATTAGTAAAGCAATTGGAAATGATTTGATAAGTAATGAATACCTATTGGTAGTAGTTACTAATAAAAGAAATGAATGAATATATATGAAAATGATTATGATGTGACTAGTAATAATTATGTATTACGGTCACGAAGAGATAAAAGTATTATGGTGTCGATATACAAGAATTGTATATTATGAAATAAGTGAACATGAACCTCCTAGGGTTCATAGATGTAGAAGTATGTGTAGATTTCTTATGGATGGGTCCGTGGAACTATACGGGTACATTCTCTATGTGGAACTAGTTAAATGTAGTTATTATTAGATAACTAACTTGTTTGATGATTGATGTGATAGCCAAAGGCTTTGACTGGCATAACTGTAGGGTTATGATAAGAGATAGACGGCGGTGACGCGGGGGATCCCCGGTCACTGAGCGGTGGTATATATGTTTATACACCGAGTGTATATATGTTTATACACTAAGCACACGGGTGCTTATGAGTTATAGTGTGGCGGTGATTCGGGGGATCCCCGGTCACTTGGGATGGGGCGGATTGGGCATCGACCCATGGACCATCATGTGTTAGGAGGCTTGCTACCGGACGAGATCCGGCTAGAAGTCGGGTATCGGTAGATTGGGCGATTCCCTCTTGCCGTTACCATAAGGCTTATTAAGGCGGGGGATCCCCGATTAATAAGTACGTGAGTTGATAAGTTATTCGGAGATGTTCCAAATAACTAGTTGTGACTGCTAAGGAGCAGAAAGCGATAGGGTCACAATAGGGTGACTTGACGGTATTGATGTGTATATATATATGTTTATATATTTATGAATTGATTATTATTGGGGTCTAAAACTCATGTATCTCACGAGACTATTTTGTCTCACGTACTACGTTTGTTTTGTGGCTTTGTACTCAGGTACAGGTTTGAAGTGATAGAAGGTTGCATTAGAAGTGGCCTAGAGATGTTTAGCTCGGGAGCTAATAGGTAGATCCCGTTGCCTATGGTTTTGATATACTTGGTGACACCGTATTTTTGTAAACTCTGATATAGGTTTTAAAGTTTTTGTTAAACTGTATTTTGGACAATATGTCAAATATTGGGAAAATGTATTTTTGATGATTTAAACGATGTTTTAAAAAAAAATATGGGTGTTACAACTTGGTATCAGAGCTATAGTTTAAGTGAATTAGGTTGGATGTCCATCCTAGTCTTAGACTGTAGCATTAGGAATGTAAGATTCCTTGAGATCATTAGGTTGACCTTGAGACTTTATGTAAGTTTAGGGTTGAACCTAGGGGACCTATAGAAGTTGTTATGAAATGTGCAATGTGAAGTCTCTTAAGACCGTAGGGCATTGGTAAGATAGGGTCGACCCCTATGGGAAATGCCATGTTTTCATCTAATTGTATTGTTTTCAATTGTTGAGTTGACCGTTTGAATCTTGCTGGTTGGATATGTTAGTATGGCGAAAGAATAAATGTGAAAAGTGGACGAACTCCACTAAATTGGAAAGAGTTACGAATGAGGGTGGGTGAAATGATTCCAATACCCATATGAAGGAAGAATTATCGAATGGTGAGTCCCGTAGTGGGAAGTGTCTACATAAAAGGTAGCAAAACATAGTCGGAAGAAATGGAGGGAAGTTGTGTAAGACTTTCATAGTGTGTAAAACTGTTGTGTAATTCGGAAGTTTGAACCGAAGGTCACGGTGTGGTGGATTCGGTAGAGTTGGCAAGTGCTAGAGAGTAGCAAATGAAGGAAGAACAATATGGTGACTTTGACATCAACATTATTGAAGGATGAGGTGTTGACACGGTGGAATGTGTTGTATGAAACTTTGTGAAGGAGAGCATGGTACAAGATGTTGTGAAATGAACTCACGAGTGAGTTGAAATAGGGAATTGACCCGGAAGGGCCACCTCGGAGATCTTGGGTAAGATGAATGATTTGAGATTATGACGTATTGTTGTTGTTACACGAATTGGTGCCTATAGAAATTGTAGATAAGTTGTATGATGTGGAGATTTATATTTGGGAATAGTCTTCCCGGTTAATTATGTGTATGGAAGTATGTATTGGAAAGGATTATAGACAAGTGTGTTGTATGTAGTAAGGATATATGGGTTGATGCTACTATGTAGTGTCAAAGGGGGAACCATGAGAATGGTAGATGTTGTCAACAAAAGAATGATAGTGTAATGAAGTACTAAGTCTTGGTAAGGATTGTTAGTTGGATGAGAATTATAGAAATAGAAGCTTTGGAAATGGGACTTTGATATTCGGCAGGAATCCGAATATGCAAAGTAATGTTATTATACGCGAACGGTAAAGGAAAGAATGACTAAGGTATAGTGATACCTAGAAATTATGAATGGAAAATATGTGGAAAAGAATAGGTGTCGGGAATGACGAATTTTGACTGTTGAAAACGGTTGAGTAAAAGTTGGCGCATAGCCATAGCAAGTTTCGTGATAATATTGATAAATTCGATGTCAAGGGTGAAAAGACAATGTATGTCGTAGCGTAGTGTAAGACTACGACTTAAAAAGGAATATTTCGGAGTCCCACAAAGTGTAAAATTAGAACACCGAGTGTTGGGTTTTTGGTTGCGAGTGTGGACCGGAGTCGATTATTTGACTCAAGGATGATTGGATTGGTCGGTGATTTTTGGCTAATGGAATGTAGTGGTAGCTACTCCGGCGGTGACAAAAGTCTTGGAAATTGTTAAGGAAATGAACCGGACGGTTAATGTGTAAGTGAAACAATAAATAGCAATTAGAGAATGTTATTAGTTACCCGTGGGGTGCAATGCATGTGCATTATGTGATGGCCTTGGAAGGCATACGATAATGGAAAGATAATATTATATGAAATGTGTTAAGTAGTATGTCCAATGGAGACATGTTAGATATGAAAGAAAACGATAATGTGATATTATGAGAATGGTGCTAGAATGCATGATGAATAATTGGGCGATTGAATGAGTGAGAAAGTAGCAAAGCTATGTGTTGTAAAAAGATGAATACCAGATGGTATTGGTGTGACATGTACATATGTTGTATATGTGCACAATAGAGATGTATAGATGGTATTGGTGACATATACATATGTTTGTATATGTGCACAATAGGGGTGTTATATTGAATTGGTGTGATATATATGTGTATATATATATATGTGTGTATATGTTTATGTGTTTATATGATGAATGTAGAACCATGTGGTTAATGAGTATTGCTATTATGTTATGGTAAATGAGAAATTGCTTTGAAATGCGGGTTGCATTTAGGCCATGTAAGTGTAGGGGATGCCTACGGTTTATAGAATAGGAGGAAAGAGAAACTCCTAGTGAGCAAATTATCAGTTCATAACCAAGGTATGGTAAACCTGTATGAAATAGTGGAATTTGTTGCAATAGGAGAACTAATTCCGGTAATTGAGAATAAGAGTTATGAAATTGATCGATGTGATGCAAAGATGGTTGAAAGAAAACTAAGTGATGGTGTGAGTGACCAGATGATGGTCAGGGATCGGTAAAGGTCGATGTGACCATATGTGAATGTACGACCCTCAGATAATTGGGGAGAAATTGAAGGTGTGGGAAAACGGGGATGATTGTTAAGGAACAATAATGAGTAGACCCGAAGGTGATAAATTAGTAATGGTGCCCCGTGAGTATGAAATTTGTTAGTTGAGAAAAGTATGGTTGACTTTATGCAAAAGTCAAGATTAGTCAAATTGTGAATGGTTGACTCGGTCAAAGATGGGCTTTGACTCTCGTTATGAACGGTTAGTGAATGTCGAGGGCATAATGTGCCGATTGTATGTATGTGAAGAGATTAATGGAATAGTTGAAATAGTTGTAGTCAGATTATACAACTTTGACCCGTTAGGGTGTTGTCAAGATTGAATGTGGGAATCGAGTATATGATTGTAGATGGATCATAAATTAAAGGCCAAATGAAAAGGAAAGAAGGATTTATGGGTTCCTTAACGAGAAGGGAAATTGTTAAAGCATAGTTGACTTTGTTCTTAAGTCAAAGGTTAGACGATGTTGGAATGTGGCAACTTGGTCGAAGCTAGACTTTGACATTTGTGTTGGTCAATTAGTTGATTTTAATGAGCGGGTCATGTCATTTTTATGTGTATAAAATAATCGGGTTTGATTGAAGGATTAAAAGTGTTGTGGTCAAGTTGTGAAATTTTGACCCGTTTGGGTATTATGAGTCTTTAAAGTTGGGTCTTGACTGTTCGGACTTAACAGAGTTAAGTGATTGTGGGAATATGTAATGTTGACGGAATAGGAATGAGGAAAGTTTGGTGGTAATGACCACAAGTGATTGAGAGCGGAATGCTCGGTTGGATGTGAGATGAAACTCTTAGCGATTCCGAGGACGGAATCCTTTTAAGGGGTAGATAGTTGTAACGACCCGAAATTTATAAATAAATAAATTGGATAAAAATATGATAAATAAGGATAAATCGTTTAAAGAACGTAGGAATTGGTTTCGTGTCGTTTGGAGACCGTATGAGAAAGTTATGGACGAAACCGGGTTGAAACCTAGACCGAAAAGTGCAGCCCTGCTGCAAAGGCAGGTTCGCGGCGCGAGCCTGGCGCGAGCGAAACGCGAGGTTGGACAGAAGGACCAGAGCTGGAACGTGAGAACTTCGCGTCGACTTCGCGTCGACTTCGCGGCGCGAGCCAAGCGCGAGCCTGGCGCGAAGTCTGGTAAAAGCGGCGACTAGTGGGCAGACCCGCGTCTCTTCGCGGCGCGAGCTCGGCGCGAGCGGGGCGCGAGCTCTTCCGACCAGAACATAAAAATCGGGTTTTGGCTCATTTGATGCCATATCAAAACCCTAGCTTCTTCTTTGGCGATTTTCGAGCTTGGAGACCGATTGGGGTTGAATCCTTCACAAATCTTTGGTAGATTTCACTCCTAGTTGAAGATTAAAGGTATATCTTCACTCTTTGATCTTCGTAGTTTAAGATCTATGTATTTGGATGTATGGGTTTGAAACCCTAGCTCTTGGGGTTATGGGTTATGGTGATATAAGTGATGTATACACTTAATAGATGGTATATTATCAAAGGAAACAAGTGTATGGTTATGATTTGTAAGAATCTTAAAGGTTGGTTAAACCTAGGGTTTGGTAAATCACCATAATTGGGGGAAATGGGTTAATAAGTGTTATCTAGAGATAGATGGACACATTAGTAGTAGTATGTGATATTGAGCATCTTGTGATTGTTGTATTAGGCTTTTGGTGAAGCCTTGGAAAGTTGATTGATTGTTGGAGCAAGGAAACTGACGCAAAGAATACGGTTGGAGCACTTTATTGCTAAGGTGAGTACATGAGACTTTTAAACTGGGTACATAGCAAATGGTTTTCGAAAATACATATGATATGTTATGGGTCTTTATTAATAAATATTTTGATAAAGATAGTGACTGAAAAGATAAGAAAGTAGGTGTAATGTGATACTAGAATAAGTCTAGTATGATTAATGAATTTGGAAGTAAATATGATAAATAAAGTAATTATGAAATCTTTACTAAGGAACCATAATAATGAAGTTATGGAGTAATATAATGTATATTGAGTCTTTATTAATAATTATGTATTAGTAAAGCAATTGGAAATGATTTGATAAGTAATGAATACCTATTGGTAGTAGTTACTAATAAAAGAAATGAATGAATATATATGAAAATGATTATGATGTGACTAGTAATAATTATGTATTACGGTCACGAAGAGATAAAAGTATTATGGTGTCGATAGACAAGAATTGTATATTATGAAATAAGTGAACATGAACCTCCTAGGGTTCATAGATGTAGAAGTATGTGTAGATTTCTTATGGATGGGTCCGTGGAACTATACGGGTACGTTCTCTATGTGGAACTAGTTAAATGTAGTTATTATTAGATAACTAACTTGTTTGATGATTGATGTGATAGCCAAAGGCTTTGACTGGCATAACTGTAGGGTTATGATAAGAGATAGACGGCGGTGACGCGGGGGATTCCCGGTCACTGAGCGGTGATATATATGTTTATACACAGAGTGTATATATGTTTATACACTAAGCACACGGGTGCTTATGAGTTATAGTGTGGCGGTGATTCGGGGGATCCCCGGTCACTTGGGATGGGGCGGATTGGGCATCGACCCATGGACCATCATGTGTTAGGAGGCTTGCTACCGGACGAGATCCGGCTAGAAGTCGGGTATCGGTAGATTGGGCGATTCCCTCTTGCCGTTACCATAAGGCTTATTAAGGCGGGGGATCCCCGATTAATAAGTACGTGAGTTGATAAGTTATTCGGAGATGTTCCAAATAACTAGTTGTGACTGCTAAGGAGCAGAAAGCGATAGGGTCACAATAGGGTGACTTGACGGTATTGATGTGTATATATATATGTTTATATATTTATGAATTGATTATTATTGGGGTCTAAAACTCATGTATCTCACGAGACTATTTTGTCTCACGTACTACGTTTGTTTTGTGGCTTTGTACTCAGGTACAGGTTTGAAGTGATAGAAGGTTGCATTAGAAGTGGCCTAGAGATGTTTAGCTCGGGAGCTAATAGGTAGATCCCGTTGCCTATGGTTTTGATATACTTGGTGACACCGTATTTTTGTAAACTCTGATATAGGTTTTAAAGTTTTTGTTAAACTGTATTTTGGACAATATGTCAAATATTGGGAAAATGTATATTTGATGATTTAAACGATGTTTTATAAAAAAATATGGGTGTTACAGGGTCTGCTCAAGTGGTCATGCGGTTCAGCGTAGAATTTCATTTGCTTGATCTCGTGGTTTTCTTTTTGCATGACCATGAAATCAGTTATAGACGCTTTGCGGAGGTCAAAAAAGTCGTTTGTGGCCTATTTCCATCTGTCGACTAAATGGTCAACAGGAGGCTCACCGACATCTGAACCTTGAGCAGCTGATGATAACGATGCCGTTGTTTTCTTCTTCGCCTTGTCCCGCCCCATTGGTCAAGGGGGTGCAACTTCCACTTCTTCATCATACTCATCCGCATTGATGTTGGCATGTCCTGAGTCAGTATCTCCCGACGTCCTTGACTTTTTTCCATGAGTTGTCGCGAACACGGCCAATTGTTTGGGTATTCGATATCCTTCCACTTTGGATGGTCCTTCAACAATCTCCAGCACTCCACCTCTGTGAAGTCCCCTACATGTTGAGCTTTATACTCACCACAGGCATGCTCGTACAACATTTGGTCGTTCCCCCCACTTTGGTTTCTTTTTACGAGGTTGTCATAAATCGCACAAAAGTTTGCAATTTTAGGCCTAAGCCTATTCTTCCACTTGCAGTTTAAGGAGTCGTATGTGCGGTTCGTCCCACCAATTTCTTCCTCAAAGTAAGTTAACATATCCTGCCAAAATCCCCTGAGCACCCTGAAGTTAGCTTTCACGACATTTTAGGACGTGTTGATCCAAACCTTGCATAAGGCTATCTCTTCGGCCTTCGTCCATGTCGCGCTTCCGCCGGTCATACCCTTTGTTGGTGGTTGACGCCTTTTTGATACCTTCTTTGTCGGCGCTACAATGGGGGAGTCGGAAGACTCGGATGACTCGACGTCGAGGGGAGTGGCGGGAGAGGCGGAGCCAGTTTGTGTTCGTGGTTATTAGTCGGATTGGTCGAGCCCTGCGAAAGGATCAAATTTTTCCATGTTAAAATAATTTTTGTATTGTTGTGGTAGTTGTTGTTGTGGTGGTGGTGGTTGTTGTGGAAAGTATGGTCGGTATGGTTGTTGGTAGTCGGGGGAGCAAATGGATTATTTTGATAACCACAAGTTGGTGGTTGAAAGTTGATAGGGGTGATTGAGAGGGTGTGGGATTATTTGGATGGCGTCGGGATTTTGAACTTTTGGATTTGTTCTTGATAGACATTTTTGAGAGAATAAAGTGTGTGATTGAGTATATTATAAAGAAATGACAAGTGTGAAACTTTTGATAAAATAATTGGGTATTTATAGGGTAAAAAAAGGGTTTAAATTAAGTTTGAAATGAGGTTTGGTTTAGTTAAAATAGCCGTTGGGGGGAGCGAGTATGTTTTTTAGCCATTGAACGGTCGACTACATGACCTATAGGGGGGTTGGACGCGTCGTGGTGTTCGGTTGTATCGGGGGCAACACGTCGAGGTGGCTGAGGTGGAGGGTCGCGACCGGCCAACCGGTCGCCGGTACGCATACACTAATCCGTTTCTCTAATCTTTTAGGTTGGCATTTTGCCCATAAAATAAATACTTGTTACGTAAACTCACTAATTCGTTTCTCTAAGATTAGGTTTGACAATTATATCTATATTAACATAAAAGTTGAGTTCCAAAACCAATGTTGCATTTAATATCTATCATTTATTCACCATTCAATTTAACTCTAATTTTAAATACCGAACATGCTATTTTCATTTAACCAAAAAATTTACATGCGAAAATGGCTTTATTACAGTCCTTTCAGTTCTAATTTTAATTATCCAATAAAAAAAATGAATAAATGCAAAGCTGTCTTGAATCCAGCCCTTTCAGTGACCAAGAAAAACTGTTTCGGCAATATTTATTCCACCCCTTTCAAACAAATTTTCTATCTATAAATACTAATTTATTACAATAACTAAATGACATATAAACAACAAAAAGCTGCCTTCATTTCAGCCGTTTGAGAAGCTGAAAAACCTCTCAATTAACTGTTCCAGCATGCATTTTATGGCCTGCAATTATATAAAGACGGATCAGTAACCCTTACTATAGTTCCCATCATTTGCTACTACAACAGTATGGAGAAATCAGCAAAAAAATAAAACCGGTAACTACACCCTCGATCAATTGAAGGAAGGCGATCACGGGCACATAGTGGTCATGATTTGTCACAAGTGGGATGTGCATAATATTAATGAGAAATTACCATTTTCATTTTGTTTGTTTCTTACTCATTCGATGTTTGTATTTTCAGGGAAACCCAAGGCACTACACAATGAAAAGCAACATATCAAACTCTACCGCATATTTAAATAAAATCCTTACTTGATCAAGTTCAACCGGTTCTACATCTGTCCGCAAATCCACGGCTAACCTTGGATCTTTTGTTTGACACCCCTTCCAGCTTATTGATTTTGAAAAGACATGATTGGTAGGTTTCTTTCCCCTGTTTCATCTTTTTTTTTCCAAATTTATGCAAAATTCTGAAAAAATCCTAAAAAAAAATAATAAGAAGAAATTATATAAAAATTTAATAAAGAAAGAATTTCTATCTAAAACAGAAATGGAGAATTTCAGATTCTATAAAAATTTATAACTCAGGTATGCAGAATTCCAGATTATGAAAAAAATTCAAAAAATATAATTTTTTAATCGATCATCTACTAACACTTGCATATTAGGGTCATGGTTAGGAATAGTGGTAGGATTATGCTTAGGATTAGGGTTAGGGTTATCCTATTTTGCATAAATTCCAAATTTTATATTTTGCATAATTTCCTGAATTATGCAGAAATTCAAAAAAAAAATCTAAAAAAAACTTAATAAATAAAAATATTTCTAAACATTTTTAATAAATTAAAAAAAAATTCTAAAAGAAACTATCTAAAACAGAAATGGAGAATTTCATATTGTATTTTGTAGCTTTATTTTTTCTCTATTTCATCTTATTTTTGGGATAGTGGTAAGGTTAGGGTCAGGGGCGGTACCAAGGGGTGGGCAGGGTGGGCATCTGCCCACCCCAAAATTTTTCCGATTATTACAAATTTTTTAAGGGTTTGTTCATCTTTTGGCTTGGCATGGTTCATCGAAATATACATCATATATGTGAGATAACTAATACACACACGTCATATATTAGCTCAGTGGCTAACTCATGTATCTTAAAACATATAACATTTAGTTTAAATCCCTTTCATATGCATATATTTTTTTTAAATTGTTTTTTTCTTTCCCGTTTTAACGTTTATTTTACTCTATTTCCTATTAAATTTTTCTTTTCTTTTTTTATTCACATTCCCCTACGTTTATTGGTTTAAAAATATGATGCTCGAATTAACTAACACGTGAATTTTGATTTTGATTAATTTAGTTTAGGTTTAGACTTTCTTCAAACTAAAACTGATTTGATTTGGTTTACGATTTGACTTTTAAAAAAATTCACGCAAAAATCTGAATTGCACTCCAAAATTTTACCCACCTTTAAAAATTTATCTGGTACCGCCCCTGGTTAGGGTTACCCTATTCTGCATAAATTCCAGTTTATGCAGAAATATTAAAAAATAATTTTAAAAAATTTAATAAATAAAATTCTAGAAAAACCATAAAAACTATCTAAAACTGAAATGTAGACCATCTACTGATACCGCATATTATGGGCATGGTCAGGGTTAGTCGTATGTTTAGGGTTAGGGTGAGTGCAAAAATTAGGTTTATGGCATACTTATAGATGATAAAATCATATTCGATGTTATAAAAGAGCAAGACTATTGATGTTTGCAAGCCTGGCCATCCAAGAATTGGGTCAAAAGAAGATTCAGATATAGAGGATGAGGCTGTTAAAATAATCCAAGGGGATGAAAATACTGAAGAAGATATTACACCTTGAACATTAGTTTAAGTTTTCGCAGTTAAACATTTTTGTTAGACTTTTGTTTTATGGAGTAAAATCAAACTACTATTTCCCTAAAAAAAAGTTTGCTCAAGACGACCACAAACTAATCATTTCCAAATTGCATTAGCATGTCTTTAGCTTACATATAATCAGTTATATGTTAGCAACAATCAGTTAACCGAAAAATCCAACAATATGTTAACTGATTTCGGCCTTTTAGGTTAACCTTGATATGTTAACTGCTTATTGGTTAACCGGATTTTTTTTAATTTTAAGTACACGAATACCTACCAGATCCGGGTAAAAAAACCACACCCATATATTTGTTGTTCAAAACTAATGCTTTGTTTATATATTTACAAAATAAAGGATGTCGTTTAAAACTTGATACTTCCATAATCATTGTTGAAACCATGTTAGTAAAGTTAAAATATACTCAAACAATGTAATAAGTTAGTCAATGAAACAAAATAAAAACTGATAAATTGATAATTACCATGAGGCGACGTTGTATTTTGGGTTCCAAGAAGATGATGATGGGTGTTCGAATGAGGCGAATGAGTGGGGAAGAAACTCCCGGTCCACGGCAGAAGGCCATCATATACGACGCATTAGCTCAAAGAGGAAGAAATAATCTGTTTGGAAATGTCGATTAAAGATGAGGATTCGCACCTTTTCAGCCACCGATTGGAAATGAGCAAGCGTATGTGGTGAGCCCTAATTCAAACGAATAGGTGTCACCGGATGAACCCAATTGAAGCCCATGTGACAAACGACTTTTACCAAAATACCTATTACCCCTTAAATAATTTCTAAAAGGTGTAAATGTTTTTTTAATTTTTAAACCCGTTGAAGTTTAAGCCCAATTATGTTTTTTGTTATGTTAATGTAAGTATGAGAAATGATCTTTAGTCCTACCATTTATACTTATTTATAGGCCTACCCACTTGATAGAATGACATGTGGATTCCATTAATTATCTCTCCTAATATTCTCCCTTGATTTTGACACACGTCTTCATCTAATGAGTATGCCTATGAGTAGATTTAAATTGTAGGCCTAAATACCATTACTCTATAAGTATTTATGTTTTCTTACTTTATATTCTGCTCCGATATATTTTACATTGTTTATACTTTGTAGTGCATACTAAAAACTCATCGTGAGCAAAGCCCGTGCATCGCAAGAAATCGTTACCACTATTGACCGTTTTTGAAGATTTGGGGATAACCATGGCTGTGATTTCGCAAGAAATTCATACATGTCTAATGACAGTCCTAAAGACTATTATTATCAAAACCCTTTTAATGTATGTAACGAGTGTTTACGGAATTGTGGGATTGGGACTGCGAAGGGATGTCCACATGAGGTGGCATTCGCATGCATGCAGATTTACACGTGTCCTATAAAACGTCCCACGTGTCTCATACTTCAAAATATCATCCAATTGCTTTCGAGTAAAGGCTGCTCTTGATTAATTTGTAATAAAGTTTATAGTTGGTACTTGTACACCTCTGTTTTTTATATATGTTATGGTAGACGCATATTTGTAGAATTGTGGGCTTAATTAGGACCGGGAGGGCTATTCACATTAGGTTGCATTTGCATGCATGCAGAGTTACACGTGTCCTATGATACGTCCCACGTGTCTCATACTTCTTTATGTCAATACAATTGCTTTCGAGTGAAGGATGCTTTTGATAATTTGTTATAAAACACGGGAAAATGATTATATAACACATCATTAAATATTAAGACTATGTATTAAAATTTTATAAATTAATTTAACACACATTATGTTAATGTATTACCTTTTCATAAATTAATCTAAATTATTTCGCATCTAAAGACAGCTAGCTCTTAAAACTGTTGATAGCTCTTAATATTGTTATCAAGAAATTAACCCTGAAATATATAGTTGGTAACTAAAACACCATCTAATTTAAACATAAATTAACAAAGTATTTGAAAAGTCACTTCTTGAAGCGACCTTTCTTTCAATCTCAAGCCAGCCCGCTTCAGTAATTCTCTACTTTTTATGTAATTTTCGCTAGGGTGAGAAAAAGCCCGAAAAAATCGAACCGAACTGATACCGAACCGATAACAGAATTCGGTTCGATTTTCGGTTTAAGAAATTCAGCTATATCGGTTTCGGTCCATTCGGTATCGGTTTTGGACCGATAAGGACCGATAAAAGGGACCAAGTAACACTCATGTCATATACATAGTATCCAGTTAAAGAACTTCATGGAAATATAGTAAAGACACATTCATATGATATACATAATATGTGATGTACAAGATTATTAATAACCTTGTACAAAATACATTCATATAAGTAATATTATATCTGATTAGAAAATATTCGATGGAGTTCTTAATTGAATATTGATTACTATATTTGACTCTTTAATAATGTTATTAATGATATAGTTGTGTATGTTAACTATCACTATATTTCACTTTTCTAATTTTTTGTTAATGATTATTTTTTGTTAATTTATATACTTTTAATTGCTCTAGCTTATCGGTCCAAATCGGTTCCGTGGACCGAAAACCGATACCCGAACCGATACCAAACCGAAACCGATTAGGCCTAATCGGGTCGGTTTCTAATTTTTTGTTAATGATTATTTTTTGTTAATTTATATACTTTTAATTGCTCTAGCTTATCGGTCCAAATCGGTTCCGTGGACCGAAAACCGATACCCGAACCGATACCAAACCGAAACCGATTAGGCCTAATCGTTTCGGTTTCGTTTCAGAATTTTCCCCTTATCGGTTTTCGGTCCTATTAGTTCGGTTCGGTTTTCGGACCGAGCTCACCCCTAATTTTCGCTATATCTTATTATATGAAATAAAAGACAAAATTATAATTAGATAACGTATTTAAGTTGGAAACAATACAACGAAGACGAATCAACTTGCAATGCAAAAAACGGCGGCGCTAATTACAGCAATCGCCGATGGTAACTCAAGAAAAATAAAAAAAGCGTACGCCACTTTTCTGCTCGTTCACGTTCACGTTCTCGATCATGATTCAGACCCCATCTTCGGATCCCAAAATGCAATTGCGCCGCCGCTATCAAAAACTCCGCCGCCTGCTGCGGCGTCAGCAGCTCCACCACCGCCTTCAATGTCCGCTGCCGTAATTCATCAGCTTTCTCCACGATCTTCGCCAGCAGCTCGATCTTTTTATCTAGATCTTCACATGTCCCGACTATTAGCTCACTTGCCTCGTCCTGCTATAACACACCGGCCACCACAACAATAACTATTAATAAAAACCTTAATTATTCATAACACTATTATATGGCCCAAGTGTATTAATGAAGTCTAAAATTTCTAAATATATAGTAATAAAGTTAAATTCGAAGAGATTTAAGAAATGCATTAAATGATTTTTGTGATTTTTAAAAAAATTAAAGTTCATTAATGAATCCTAATATGTGCCCTGCACATATTAGAAAAACCCTTATATATAAAGGTTCTATCAGTAGAGCTTTAGATTTGTCTTTAAATACATACAAAATTATATATAATTAATTTATAGAAGTAATTCTTAAAATTCATATATCAGTTATAGATTGATGTCTTATGATTCAATGAGAGTATTAGTTAAACATTGTATTAATTAATACAAGAATTATAATATTGTCAATAATAATCAAGAAATATGTAGACCGTCGATTTGGTAATTGCATCACAGTCTATGAAAAATAGATTAAAATGAAAAGAAAAATTAAACAAAAAATTAAACAAATAACCATTCATAAAACTTTAACAAAATTTGAGAAAAAAAAATGTTTCGCCATAATTGAACATGCATGATTTTGTTAAATTAATTCATAAATTATATTGTTAATATAATCAATCATATCAAGAACATGAAGATCGTCTAACTATAGCATTAAATATATTTTTTTTATTGTTTTTTTTAATGGGATAACAATAAATTTTGAATATAATTAGGAAAAAGATCATATACAAAAAATAAAATTAAAAAGATAGATCAGTCGCATGCCTGCCACTCCGATAGCTGGTCGGTGATAGCGTTCTCTTGTTGAACAGTTTCACACTGCAACTCACTGACACGTGTAAACTGCGCCGGCGAAAGATCACCAAGGTCACCGGTACGGAGACCATGAAGAATATCAAGTATCCGTGACTCAAAAAGAATACTCGATTCCGTATATATGAGGTGGAAAGCGGTGGTCGGCCGCCAGCCGGCGATCCAGTGAAGCGACCGTTCAAGGGTGGTGGACCACCGTGCAGAGAAGATAGATAAGACGTCTTGGTTGGCGGCGAGTGACTTGACTCGGTAGAACTCGGAGAAATGGAACATGACTTTGTTAACGAGTTGGGTGAGTTGGTGGTGTTGGTCGTCGGTGGTGGGTGGGCGGGGGGCTTTGGAGAGGTGGCGGATGTGGTGGTGGAGTTGGTCGTACCATGTTTCGTAAAAACGGTGGAAATCCATTTATGGAAAAAGGGTTTTTTTTTGTTACTAGAAATAGAAGATTTTGGGATGGGCTTGTTGGTTGAGAGTAGGGGTGTTAACGATTCGAGTCGAGTCGAATATCAGGAAATTTGGGCTCGGCTCGTTTAGTAATTACTCGGCTCGAGCTCGACTCGAGCTCGAATAAGCTTTTAAAATTGGGCTCGAGCTCGAGCTCGAATATTTATACAGTGTTCGAGCTCGAGCTCGGTACTCGTTTATGATTCCATATTTTTTGAAAATAACTAATTTACAAGCTCGAAAAGCTCGTTAATTACTCGACTCGTTAACACCCCTATTAATATATGTATATTCTTGTACTTATAGTATCAATACTTGTACTTATTGTATAAAACACTTGTTCGGCTCGTTAGGATCGACTCGTGAAGATCTTATGGCTCGTTCGGCTCGAGATTAAGCGAAATGAAATTATTAGGCTCGGCTCGTGAAATTAATTGAGTCTTGTTTTATGTTCGAGCTCGACTCGAGATCGAGATCGAGTTAGTATAGGCTCGAGCTCGATATAAACAAGCTCGAGCTCGAGTAGCTCGTTAAAAGCTCGACTCGTTAACACCCCTAGTTGTGAGTGTGATATTTGGATTATATATGTCACGTTTTAGGGTAGGGTATGGTGGGGTGTGTGGGGTCGGTGGCAAGTTGAACGATGGGAAAAGAGATTTTGGTTTTAACTTTCAATGTACATTGTATTGTACAAAAACTTACAAGTTACAACTTGTAGGTTAGTTACTTTAAATTTAAGCAGAAATGGTATTAATGTTTAATATTTATGTTTATTTATGTGTTTATTTATTTGATCAAGCTAAGTGTTAAAATTAAATAATGATATGTGGAAATGAAATCAGTGGATTACACATGTCATGTAATATGATGAGACACATGAAATAGACATAAATGCTAAATATCAATACCTTTTTCATATTTTAGATATATTAAGGTATAGGTTTTTAATTAATACTACTTCCATATCAAAATAAGTGATACACTTTCCATTTAGGGGGAAACAAAATAAGTGTTACACTTCTAAAAGTTTTCTTATTAAAAAAATAGGACCCAACCTCTGCTAAATATCTATTTTAATAATGTAAAATTACATTTATACCTTTACTTTTACTTTTAAACATCATTAATATCATTTTTTTCAAAATGAGTGAGACTCATTCTCCACTAACTATCTACTTTAATCTATCTTTACTTACATTTTAATCTTTTGCCTTAAATACTGTAAAATTTCAAATGTATTATTTATTCTGATATGGAGGTAGTATATGATATCTTAAAAGGTTTGTTTAGCCACGAGATTGTGTAGACAGATAAATGTATACGCTCTTGAATTTATGTTACTTTATCTGCTTAAGATAAGTTCAAGCTTCATTGTTAACACTTGTCATGATAAAATGTCACCTTACTGTTTGATATAATTTTTATTTTAATACTTGTTATGATAAAAATGAAAAGAATTGTGATAAAAATAAATTATAGAAATAAATACCATTACTCAAAGTATTAATATGCTTATTGATTGCCGCCGTACAAACAACTGACACAATCGATTATGAATTATCTTATCAGATTTTGATTTTGCCAACGCAATATTAAAATCAAATTACAATTCATATCAAATTATAGTTGTAGAAAAAGATTGAATAAGAAGGGACCGGTGAATTACATCCGGCGCCGACCAAATACAACAGCCGTAAAAGCTTTGGGCCGTTATCTTCTCCGGTTGACATTTTGATCGCTCGCTTTTACCCAGATCGGAAGGTGGTGGTGAGGGGTAAGGTGGAATTGTAATTGTAATTGTGTTTTACGTATTATACCATGTACTTTTGATTATCTCAAAAGTATCCCATTCTTTTTCTTTTGTTTATTTATGCTTTTGATAGTAAAGTTTCTAAAATTGCGGGTTTTTTTGTAAATATGTCCTCGTTGTTTAGGGCATGTTTGGGAGAGCTTATTAAGGGAGCTTATTAGCTTATTAGCTTAATAAGCTCAAAATTTAGTGCTTTTTTGGGCTTATTAAGCTAATAAGCTAATAAGCACCTCTTATTAAACTTTCTCAAACACCCCCTTAATCGAACTGGCATATCATCATTTGTGACGCTTTCATTTTACTTAGTTAAGGAAAATAATGTTTTTTGGATCTACAAATTAATAATTTCTAAATAATTCAATGACATGTAAGTTTCTATAACCAAGTAAGTTTCTATAACCAAGTAAACGGAAGAGAATTTTGTTCAAGTTATTTGGAGAAAAACTAGTCTTTGATATTAATGTACGTAGAATAGTCGATATTCACATTGCCTCCTTTTCACTGAATCGTTAAATAAGTTTCTATAATGACAGCCAAAAGAATCTATAGACAATTTGTAAGATACAAATGTATACCATTTTAGTTGAAGTTTATAAAACAATGTTATTGTCCTTAGATCATTTGGTCCATATGGGTTAAGAAATCAATGTCAAAGTAACCAAACATAGTATCTATTACTTTGAGAATAATATAAAAACTTTTGTCGATAAATATAATTACAAATCTAATATTTACATACCTCAACTGTAAGTCTTTTAGTTACAAATCCGATATTGATCATGGTATGATATATTAATAATGTTCTCTCTCATAAAATAAATAAATTATGTTTTTTTAAGATAAAGAATTTGTTAAAACTATAATATGTAAGAAAAACTCATATTTATTAAAAAATAAATTCCCATGATTAGATTGTATAGAAGTGGAGGGACAAAAATATTGGTTAAAAAAGATAACACGACATTTAATTAAGAGCGAATTACATCTAAGGTCACATTTGTGTCTATCACTTATTGTAGTCACAGTCCCTAAACTTTATTAAGTACACTGGGAGTCCCTGGTGTTGCTATGGACCTTCCATGTAGGGTTTAAATATGAGGAAGAGGTAGATAATTATCATACTACCCATCATGTGATGTGCAAATGGGTGATTTAACAGGGTTTATAAACGGACGTTTGCTTCAGGGACTACGGGTGCAACAAAATGGCAATACCAGAGACTCCCAGTGTACTTAATGAAGTTTAAGGACTGTAGCTGTAATAAGTGGTAAACCACAGGGACCTAAGATGTAATTCGCTCTTTAACTAAGGATTGATATAAGATTTATAGGGTTCTTGAAGGGGAAACTATGTAAGTATATACTCCCTCCGTCCCACAAAAAAATTTACATTTCTCTTCAAAATTTTGTCCCACAAAAAAGTTTACATTTCTCCAATTTAAGGGGTCCACTTAATAAAATAATATTATTACCAATTATCTCACCACTAACTTTTTTTGGAAACGGCAAATGAAATAACTGAAGCCTACTCGCAATTTTTCAGCGAGCACCCCGAGTTCGAGCTCCGCATAAGCGGGCAAACCCAGCCCCCAAAGGGATTTCCAAGGAAAATTCCCCATATGTGCCCGTGTGAGGTATGAGTTAAATTACGCTAATGCAACGCTCCCAAAGGGATTCGAACTCACGACCTGCAGCCCACATTGGTATAAACCCAGTGCCTCAGCCATCATTGGCATCTCACCACTAACTATTACCTAAAATTACATTGTCTTTCCAATCTAACCTTATATTTTAATCTAAATTATTAACATTCTTATGTTTCTTTGTAACTGAGCAAAACGAAAGAGACGATGGAGAACAAACAAGACTCGAAGATGAACATCGCAATCATTCATCCAGATCTCGGAATCGGTACGCACACACAAACTTTCACACACGAATATAAAATTGACTTAAATTGTAAAAATCCATCGCCTGTATCACTTCAATTTCGATGCTGTAAGTTTGATTCAATTTTTTATCATCGTAATCTAAAATTTTGGTAGGAATCGTTGAATTTGTTCTTATTTTATACTTATATGATCTGCGTTTGGGTTTAAATCACTTTAGATTATGTGATTGCTATGAGCTGTGATATAATTTTAGAAAACCTAGTGAAATTGGGATATAATTGGGAATTAGTAAACCAATACATACAATACTATGTTTTGCAAGTTTAGTACATCAAAATGTAAGATTTAACATACAATACACTATACATACAATAACAAAACGTGTATAGTTAGATAGTTTGACACCAGATCATAATGCTTTTATCCGATTAAATAACATATATTTTTTTCAATATTATTTAGGGGGAGCTGAAAGATTAATAGTTGATGCAGCAGTTGAACTTCCATCTCATGGTCATAATGTTCACATTTTCACATCTCACCATGATAAAAATCGTTGTTTTGAAGAGACCCTTTCGGGTAAGAAATTTTACATACTTATTTTTAAATACATCAATATAACCATTAATTAATTTAATCATTTGTAAAATATTGAGTTATTTTGAATATATATATATGTAGGTACATTTGCAGTTACAGTATACGGATCTTTTCTTCCGAGACACATATTTTATCGTTTTCATGCAGTTTGTTCATATATACGTTGCATATTTGTTGCACTGTGTGTGTTGATCAATTGGCCATCTTTTGATGTTGTTCTTGCTGATCAAGTGTCTGTTGTGGTTCCAATTTTGAAGGTCAAAAAGTCAACAAAGGTTGTTAAGAGTTGCATTTTGAATATTCACTTGTGTTACATTTAGTGATACATACACACACACACATATATAAATGTTTTTTTTGTCTGAAATAACAATGTACTTTTACGTTTGTCCTTACTTAGTCATTATTCAAAAATAAATTCCTTCCAATTGAGTCAGTAAAAGATGATTTTTTTGTCCCAATTGAATTATTAAAAGATATTTTAGATAAAGAGAATATTAAACTGTTATAAGTTTTTATTTAAGGCACTGAATTTTTTTTTCTTTTTTTTGACAATCAATGGTGTTAAACTTTTTTCTCTGACCAAAATGAGGACTTCTTTTACGTTATAAAGAAATTAAAGATATTAGATTTTGTTTAATAACCTAAGTGAAGACTTTTTCTTGACCAAAATGTAACAAAAACTTTCTAAAAACGGTAAAAAAAATCCCAAAGTTTTTTTATAAAATATGTAAAATTTTATGTAAAAATGTTATATAAGATAAATTGATTTAAAAAGTTTTTACTGATCCAGTTGGGACACAAAAAACCATATTTTAATGTCCCAACTGGACAACTTTGTACAATGACTAAACAAGGACGAATATAACAGACTTAAAGTACATTATTATTTTAGACAAAAAAGGTATTCATTAATATTAACTGATTATTCTTTCTATGTAGGTTATATTCTATTGCCATTTTCCCGATTTGTTGCTGGCTAAACACACAACTATTCTTAGAAGAATATACCGGATGCCGATAAATTATTTAGAACAATTAACAACAGGGATTGCAGATTTAATTCTTGTTAATAGCAAATTTACAGCATTGACTTTTGCTTTGACTTTCAAAAATCTTGATTCTCGGGGGATAAAACCAGCTGTACTTTACCCAGAAAACCAGCTGTACTTTACCCAGCAGTAAATGTCGATCAGTTTACCAAACCAAATGGTTATAAGTAAAATATTTACACTTTTTCTCTCTCTTTTGTTTTATTTTTTAGATTTTTATTTTTATTTTATTTTTGCAGGTTGAATTTTCTTTCGATCAATCGTTTTGAAAGGAAAAAGAATATTGATCTGGCTATATCAGCGTTTGCAATGCTTGGTTCTCACGATGCGACTTTGACTATTGTAGGCAAGTGCCTTTGACTTTGACTTTGACTTTGACTTCAACTTCAACTTTAACTTCTGGACATTAATTGATAATCGTTTCGACCCGTTACCCAAAACGCACACTTACGTACATATTGTATGTTTTATTTCTTTTTATTCATGAAATTAATTTTTTCAGGTGGATTTGATCAACGGTTAAGAGAGAATGTTGACTATTTGGAACAATTAAAATTATTAGCAGAAATTAAAGGTGTTTCTAATCAAGTCAAATTCATCACATTTTGTTCCACTGCTGAACGAAATGCTCTTTTGGCTGATTGCCTATGTGTAATATATACACCAAAGGTACCATTAAATAAAATAAAATAATAGTAAATTACACAAATGATCCTTTAGGTTTGTACCATATTACATATATTGTAATTTAGTTTTATAAATTACACTGATAGTCCTAATTTATGAAACTATTGACACGGTTTGGTCCTTTAGCTAAACAGATGTTAACTTTTCCCGTCAAACAAACGGGTTTCAAATTGGTGAAGGGAAAGGGAAACGGATATATTTACCCCCTCGTGCATCACACATGACCATATAAATATATGTTTAGGTAAAGGACTAAATGTTTTAATAATTTCATAAATAAGGACTACCAATATAATTTATGAAACTAAAGGACCAAATATGTAATATGGTAATTTACTCG
Source organism: Calendula officinalis (assembly GCA_963853835.1). Lineage (NCBI taxonomy): Eukaryota > Viridiplantae > Streptophyta > Magnoliopsida > Asterales > Asteraceae > Calendula > Calendula officinalis. The sequence continues at coordinate 2,137,356 of OY970835.1, forward strand.
TAACAATAAAATAAAAAAAAATCTTCAAATGAGTTGTTAATAACTTTTCGAACACGTGGCTAATATCATAGGATGAACATTTTGGGATTGTTCCACTAGAAGCAATGGCGGCCCATAAGCCCATAATAGCATGCAATAGTGGTGGGCCCGTTGAGACAGTGAAAGATGGAGAATCCGGGTTCTTATCAATGTTTTAAAACCCGGGTTATTACTCGGTTCGGCGCGATGGCCGGATCACGGGTTAACCGGTTCAACCGGCGGGTCAACCGGAAAACCTTAAAACATAGAAAATATATCATAGTCTATGTTGTCTCCATTAATGTCATTTTATGTAATTAATAGAAAATATATCATAGTCTTGTTGTGAAATTGTAATGCTTTTTATGTCAAAGTTGGTAAATCTCATCTGGGATTTTTGACATGAAGCCAGATATTTCTCATTTTGGCAAAAAAAACGGGTCTTTTCCGGGTACCCGGGTCATCGGGTCGCCGGATTTCATAGTAACCGACGGGACTTAACGGGTGGATTGTGAGGCAAAAAACCGGCCACCTTTGACCCGTCTCCTTCCCCGGGTCCCGGGTTAACCGGGTTGAACCGGCCGGGTCAACCCGGGTTTTAAAACATTGGTTCTTATGTGACCCGACCCCACAAAGCTTTTCATGGGCTATGTCCAAATTCTTGAAAGATCCGTCATTAGTAGAAAAAATGGGGTCGAAAGCACAATTGCATGTTGCCACAGTATTCTCGACACGTATATTTGGTGAACAATTGAATCGATATATTGTGGATGTAGTAGCACTCGACAAACAATGTATACGATCTAAAGATGAATGATTAACAAGAGTTTTTTATATGAATGTTATTTGTAACTTTCTAAAGTTATGTTTGTAAGATCATTCTTTTTTAATAATGGATCTTTTACTTTAGGTAAATAATAGCTTAATCCTCAAATTTTCACAATTTTCGGTTTAACTTGTTAACTTCTTTGTAATATTTGAGGGTTTGGTTGTTGGTAGGGTCGAACGCGGTCCAAAAACCGAACTGAACTAAAACTGATAGAATTGAAATCGAAAATGATGAATTTTCAAAATCAAAAAGCAACCTATTGCATGCTTTTGGTTTGGGTTTGGTTCGGTTTTTTAGCCCAAATGCTCAAATTTATGCTTTTGGTTTCGGTTTGGTTTGGTTTTTTTAGCCCAAATGCTCAAACTTATCCGAGGACCGGACCGAAACCGACAAAATCGAAAACCAAAAACCGAAAATGGTGAATTTTCAAAAAATTCGAACCAATTACATGTTTTTGGTTTCAGTTCGGTTTTGGTTCGCTTCGTTTTTTCGGCCCAAACACTCTCCCCTACCAGTCGCTTAGTTTTTCCAATTTTTTTCCCCTTTACAACGGTTATATCGGAGGGTTTAAAACCAAGAGTACCTTTACATTTAAATGTCATAAAATCAAATTGCCAAACCATAACAAAACTTGTGATCCGAAATATTTCTATCATTTATTCTTCGGTATATGCGCAATAATAACTAAAATGATATAACATACACGTGGCACGATCATAGTCGATCACACCAATTCACTTCAAGACAACAACTTCTTCGCATCATCTCGTTTTTGCAAATACTCACTAAACCGATCAGCCGGATACAAATCAACCGCCGATGTTGAAGAATCGGTGTACGGAATCGACATTTCCTCAATTTGGCTCTCATTCATATTCTCAATTTGTTTCATTATTTTCTCACGATCAATTGAAGTCATCGAGACACTTTGTTCAACAACAAATGATTGAGGAACAATTCTTCCTTCAAGCATGCTAACAACTGACGACATTGCGGGCCTTTCGGTTGGAGAGATTAGAGTGCAAACTAAAGCTAGATTTATAACTACCATGATTTCTTGTACGTCGTATTTCGAATCCAGCCTCGGGTCAACTAGGTCAAGTAAATTGCCCGTGTTTTTTAAAGAAACCGCCTAAAATAAAGAGACAAAGGAAATGGTTTTTTATGAAATGGATAAGAAAGTCTTTGCGGGTCAACCTAACACGACATGTACAAAAACTAGGGGCGGCAAGAACCCGACACGAAATAAACAGATTTTAGTTGAGCATAAATGAGGTCGGGTCAAAAACTGGTCGACCAATCCAACCCGTATATAAATTGGGTCGGGTTTGGGTTGGCTTGTGTATAAACGGGTCGACCCGCCAACATGTTTAGGTTTATAAAAAAAACATTTATTTTTACGAAATTATAAATACTATAAAATTTTCATCTATGTTTAACCTTTTCAGTTCCTCAAAATTACAATTGTGTTTGGGTTTAATTTTTATTTCGACCCGCTAACCCATTTAACCTGTGAAGTTATATGGGTCGCATTTGAGTTAGCATGATTTAAATATGTCCGGGTTAGGGTTGGTTTTTCTGACACGAAATTCTAAACATGTCGGGTTCAGGTTGACTGATTCCAACCCTCCAACCTGTCAACCCGAACCCGCTAACTCAAACCCAACCTGATCACCACCCTACAAAAAACAACCCGTTTGACCCGAACTAATTTTGGCCCGTCCATTTAACCACCTTTAGAATAAAGGAGTAATGCAAAAGTATAAGTTCAAAGTGGTTAAAGTTAGTTACCCGATCAAGAAGAATAAATTGATTCTCCTTTGTCTTGTCAACGGTGTTAGCCATCCCGCTCACGATCTCTAAGAGGACAATTCCATAGCTATAGACGTCTGCTTTATCCGTGAGGTAACCGCGCAATGCGTATTCAGGAGCCATATATCCACTAAAATTTGTAAATAAAAATAAATAAATAATCTACAACTTGGTTTGTTGCAGTTTGAAAAGCGGTAAGAGTTTCAACCCATTCACTTATGAATATGTCGATTTGTGTTTATTTTACACTCAAATGTGTCAAAAGAATTTAGTTAAAAAAGGAACTAGTCAAATGGGTAGATTTAATTGAAAGTAGCCAAAGTGTATTTTTAATACATACAACCTCATAAATTTTCTTATTAAAAGAATCATAAAACCACTTCAAAAATGTTAGTACGGATTGATATGTTTTAATCCTTAACCTTTGATTGCTTTTTCGTTTTTAACATTATAAGTTAAAAACCACTTCAAAAATGTTAGTACGGATTGATATGTTTTAACCCTCAACCTTTGATTGCTTTTTGGTTTTTAACATTATAAGTTTTTTAGGCAATAGTCTTATCCTATACTTTGGCTGATTTACTTGGTTAACCCTTAAATTTTTATTAACTTGGTGTTTCAACTGTTTTGCTAAACTATTACCGGTCAAACCATCCAATTTTTTTTTAATTTAGGTGTAGTTTTTTAAAGGTAAAATATGGTTGAATCCTTAATGTTTCACCTATTTGGTGGTTTAACCCTCAAACTTTTTTTCCTCAATATTTCACCTATCTTTAACTTAATAACACTACTATTATTTAATATTTACAAAAGATTGGTGTAACATATAGTTATAAAAAATATTACGATAAAATTAAGAGGCTAAACCGTTGCGGGAATTTTTTGGGGGGCTAACCCGACCCGCTTTCTACCAACACACACACATTGTCGGTTTAAACCCGCAACCCGACTAGCCCAATATCCCACCTCTAGTTTTAGTTATGGTTAGACTAGAAAAAATTAACCAAGGTAAAAAAACCACTAGATTAGCGAGATAAATGACTCACTAAGTGCCCGCAACACGGGTGCTTATATGGGTGTCATCTTCTTCATCAAGCCTAGCCAAACCAAAATCAGATATTTTGGCGTTTAAATTCTTATCGAGCAACACATTTGTGGCTTTTATGTCTCTATGCACAATCTTCAATCTTGATTCTTCATGTAGAAAAGCCAACCCTCTTGCAATCGCAATGCAAATCCTGTATCTTGTTGGCCAATCAAGTTCCAACTGCCATTCTTTAGGCCCTGAATTCATCACACATGGTCAAATATAATTTAGAAAAATAATCTTTTTATCTTTACTAAATATTATGATTTTCTCAAATTAGCTAAGTCGTAATTTTCAATCAACATACTTGTTATTTACAACTAAATTAACAAGTCTTAATTTAAGCAATTAGATTTTTAGTGTAATTATATCATTTTCGTAATCATTTGTAACGAATTAACTATATACTCCCGTCGTCCCTAAATAAAGTTCTTATTTCTCTTTGGCACATGTTTTAAGGAGAAGTTAGTGGTTGGGTCATTGGTAATAAATTAATAATTTTGGTTAAAATATAATGTTGGTTTGGAGAGAGAAAGATTTTCCACCTCTACGAAGAGAAATTAAAAATGTTACCAAATAAAGCACGCGCAAGACTGTTATTTTCCATGTATTCATACGCTAACAATAATTGGTTTCCTTCAATACAACATCCATGAAGCTTCACAAGGTGTGGATGTTGCAAAGCAGAAATCACTCCTAATTCATTCAAGAACTCCCTGTTTCCTTGCTTTGATTTCGAAGAAAGTTGTTTGACAGCTATCAAGGTGCCATCTGGCAATACTCCCTTCATTAAAAGACGAAATTAATTAGTAAAAATATGTTAATATTTTGTAGTTAATTAAGGAAGTAATAGATTATTACCTTATAAACAGACCCAAAACCACCTTCTCCAATCTTATTAGCAGGATCAAAATCGTTTGTCGCAGTCTTTATTTGCCTCAACGTAAATGCGCCCGTGTTAAGCACTAGACCATTTAGCTCTATAATGAAAGAATTACTTTTAAAAAGAGTTCGACACATTTATTGAACGGGTCAAATGGGTTATATAAAAAAGGATTAGCTAAAAGGGGAACAAGTTCATAGTCCGCCAAAATCTATTTGTAATGCATACAATCTGCGAGCATTTGGGTCGAAAAACCGTACCGAACTGAAAATGACCGAAACCAAAACCGAAAACATGTAATCAGTTTGGTTTTCGAATTTGTAATTTCATGATTTTCGGTTTGAGTCATATCGGTTTCGGTTGGATAAGGGCGGGCATTTGGGCTGAAAAAAGCAAACTGAATCGAAAACCGAACAAGACCGAAACCGAAAACATGTAACCGGTTTTCGGTTTTGAAAATTCATTATTATTGGTTTCGCTCCTATCGATTTTGGTGCAGTTCGGTTTAGGTTTTGGATCGCGCTCACCCCCTAATTATTATTGTAAAAACATTATTTTTGTAGCTATACTTTAAGCAAAAACAATTAAAATTCGAGGGGGGAAATCTGTTTGTGGGTCAACCTAACCTGGCCCATTTCTCGGCCCAAAACAAGAAATGGCCCATTTCAATGTGAATACCTAGTTCGTTAGTATCTCTTTGTCGTAAATAACCCGACCACCATAGACCTCCTAGAATAAGAACGACGGCTAAAACCGCCCCAACCACAATTCCGGCCACCGTCCCGCTAGAGACGCCGCCATTATTCCCCGCCGAGGCTCCATCTTCTTTTGGAACCCGAAAATCTAAATAATTAAACAAACAAATAAATACATAGTTAAGGAATACAATCAAACAATAGATGCCGTTCTACAAAACGAAATTTTAGAAACACTTAAGGCTGTTTAGTTTTAGAAAAATGTGTCATTGTTCAAGAAAAGTGCCTAAAGTAAATTTGAAAAACAGAAAACATGTTCAAATTGGACTTTCAAAGAAAAAAATCATAAAAAAGAGAAAACCACTTGTTATCTAAACTATTATTATTATTATTAAATAAAGTATTCCTATTTATAACATGCTGCCTTAGGTGGTCAAGTTTTGCTCGTGATGTACACGACCTAATCGTTGTCGTAATCATTTCCGAACATTTCTCTGACCATCTTATAAATGCTTACCTAGGGATGAGATCATACATGTGACCTCTAATAGATCATTTTAAATATCCTTGCCGCTAGGGTTTTACTAAATTTTACTTATTTCTATACTGAAAAAGAAAACATTTGAAAATGTTTTCAAAACTTTTGAAGTATTTTTCTACAAAAATTAGAATGAAGTGTCACCAAATATATAGTACAGTCAATTCCAAACCATGAACACCAAATCAATCATAATACATATATGAGGTTAATAACTTACTTGGATTTACAGAGATAGCTGAAATAAGAGGACCATAAGTTCCACGAAATGGGATATTAATTGTTCCTTTTCCAGCCCAAAAAAGCCGGATTTCCAAACTAGAAGTAACATTTACAGTATAAGTTCTCACAATTGCTTTCCCGACACCACCTGCTTTGTCACTAATGTCAAAATCCTTCTCCACCAACTTACCCTGTTCATGTTACCAACAATTTATAACATACAATTAACCTGCCTAAAATGGATTTAATAGCAATATAAACCGATACTGTTCTAGTCATTATAATTTTTTAAGGTCTGTAAAAAAGCTAATCGTTGGTTTGTGTTCGTTGAACATGGACACTTAATTGAGTAGATTTTTGTGTTCATGTTCGTACCTTAGGAAAATTAATTTAGATGGCAAATGAACATATATAAACTCTTCATATCGTGTATGAATGTTTGTACTTATTCTACCAAATATGAAAATGTATTAAAATTACTTGGTGTATATATTTATTGAACATAAACGAATGGACATATACTAACATGGGCCGCTTTAGTATAGTAGCCCATGCTACTCCTCAAAAAAAATTGTAAGGTAAAATTTTATAATTTATTTTAGTGTCACGGTGTTATTATGGGATTAAAAACGTATTAATAGCTCAAAACAATTTAATAAACAACCAAGTATTTTCAACCCAACATCTAAAACAACTAAAATAAAGCTAAATTGTGTGTCTTGTAGGGTTTTTTAACTTTTACGTTTATGAAATTAATAGTTGTATTGTAAGTTTATGAAATTAGTTCTTGATGTTTGTCGATGTATATATACTCAAACATGAAAATAGTGGAAAATTCTAATTCTTTCAGTGTATACAAACAAATATTAACGAACATGTTAAAAAAAACTCACTTGAATGTAGATATCGAATACACGTCTCCCGAAGCTACCATATGTCCCATCATCAGGGAAAACAACCTCAGCAAAATGAAGGCTAACGTTGTAGCTTCCATTCATCATACACAAATTATAGTACGTCAAAGATAAAGCCGAGGATCTTGCATTCTTGTACAATTCCGACCTGTTTGGTGGGACCCGAGAAACACTTGTTCTAATATAATTGTCACGATTATCATCATCCAAAAAGTGACCCGTGTTGCTAAATCCCCATCGGTTATAAATCGAAGTAAAACGTGAGGGTGCACCTGGGTCTATATCACCTTCATACGTATTATCCCCAAATGATAGTGTATCCCCACCACAATTGATATATAAGGAGGATGAATCTAACCAAAAAAAAAATAAAAAAAATACAACTAGTAAGTATAATATATGACTATTCGTATTCGTATTGATTTTGTTGCATAGAATGTATGAACGAAATTTCTCAAATTTCGGTTATGATTAATATTGTACTTCCTCGGTTCAAAATTGTCTAAATGATTTCCTAGGGAAGGTATCGAACTCGTAAGTTTTAGAAGATCATTTCAGTTATGGGCAATAATTAGGTTTGGGTTGAGCTTAAATGAGTCCGGGTCAGAAACATGTTGATATGTCCAACCTGTTGATAAATTGGGTCGGGTTCATGTTGGCTTATGTATAAAAGGGTCAACGTGCCTACACGTTCAGTTTTGTTTTTTTAAAGATGTAAATACTAAAAAATTCCCTAAACCCTACCTAAAACATGTAAATACTAAAATTAGCATTTTAATTTTTTAAAGATGTACATACTAAAAAATTAGCATTTTAATTGGGTTCATTTTCTTATTTTTGAACCACCAACCTGGTTCTAACCCGCTAACTCATTAGACCCACCAACCTGTCAAGTTATATTGGTCAACCGGGTTGTGTCTAGGTTACTAGGCTTGTGTGCGGTCCAAGAACCGAACCGGTCGGAACCGAACCGAACCGGTCGGAACCGAACCGAACTGAGAACCGGTAAAGTGGTTCTGGCTGGGCCGAGGACCGAACCGATGATGCTCGGAACAGATTCGAACCAGACCGAGAACCGGCGGGAACAGAACCGAGAATCGAGGTAATTTCTTCGATTTCTTCTCGGTTTTGGATCGAACTGAACCCCTCGGAATCGAACCGCTTGGAACCGAGAACCAGTTTTTCATAAAAATTAGAACCGATAACCGAACCGATGTAGCTCGGTTCGGTCTGGTTTGATCCGGTCCGGTTCTGCGGTTTCGATCGGTTCTTGGTTCTTGGTCCAGTTTACACAGGCCTATAGGTTACTAGGGTAAAATGTGTCAATTTTAGGGTTATTTTTTCTAACACAAAATTCTAAATAAGTCGGGTTTGGATTGATTGATTACAGCCCATGTCATTACCACTAGGTCAAGACCAAGATCATTTAAAGTATCCTTACCACTGGACCACAGGACAAATTAGAAGAACTTTTAGCTTACTTTTTTGACATTCTATATTTTTCAAGCATGAGATGGCTTCTTTACTGGTAAAAAAGTGCAAAAACAGAAAGATTATGTCACACATAAATGAACTTTGTCAAATCTTAATCGGATAAAAGAATTCATTGCAGAGAAACTTACGAAACGTTGTCCATTAGAAAGGAAGCAAACAAATTTCTACAATAAATAACAAAAACCTCAAAGTTTAACTTAATTCTATGAAATAAAGTTTTAAATTTTGGAGATAATCTTACGTTTCCCGTATCTGACAACTTGAATCCCTTGAGCTTTCATATGTAAATTTGTTGTATGACAGATCACTGCAATTGAAGTTACAACATCGATCTTACAAACTATTCACATCAATTGTTACATTCACAATACATAATCTATAAGTTGGTATTTAGGAAATTTTTTACTGTACAAGTTTTACTGTAGATAAACTTACATTTGTTCTCCTGTATCGAGCATCCATTTTGGCACACTTCCGGATAACGAGTTCCCAGTAAGATATCTATAAAAATTTAATAAATAAATTAGTAAAGTGTCGCCATTAGACTAAGTGTAACGAGATTTGGTAGTATTATTAAGCAATTATATAGCTTTAATGTCACAATATATAATAAAGTGTGAAAATAAATTAAAATTAGACACGTACATGTAGTCTGTTTTCTCTAGATTACTGTAACTGTTAGGAATGGATCCGTTAAGCTTGTTGAAGCTGAAGTCTCTGATATAGCAACATAAAAAACATGGTGTCAAATCAGGTAAGCGTAAACAAAAAATAACATTTTGATTTAATAGCCGTTATAACATAGATGCATGACCACACATCCCCATAGTCATGTTAAACAAATCACAAAATAAAATAAAATAATAATAAATACTACTAAAATATTTATTTACAGAAACTAATTAGAGAAAACAATAATAGTGAAATAACAAAAATAATAATAATAAATAGGGATTTGCTAACCATTGCCCTTAGCTAAGAATGATTAAAGTGGTTAATGTACAACAAAGAAAGCATAATTAATTAAAGTCGGTTAATAAAATGCATAGAAGTGGTTTTTTTATTAGGTAATTTACAATTAATTTAAGCCACAAACATTTCTTAATCATTACCCTTATGGCACTTGTTAGCAGTTCCCTAATAATAATAATGAACATGTTAAACATGTTTTACATGTTTTTATGTGTATTAACTGCCTTTTAGTTATGTACTGTTAAAATCTTCGTGTTATCGTGTATCGTTCATATTTTATATGTTTTACTTACTCCACATGCAATATATCTTACATATCCCACATGTTTTACATATATTTTACATTTTTTAAAATTTAAATACCTTATACGATTCCATATGTGTTGCTTGATTTTTTAGAAATGGTAAAAGTTACTTACAAGACTTTTAAACTGTCTGGACTAAGACCTTTTAATTCTGGCAATGAGCCGATGAAATTGCAACTTCTCAAGATCCTGGAAGGATGGATCATAGAATGTATTTAAAAACAAAAGAAAAAATTTTAAAAATGGTAATTACTCTATTTTAATTAGCAATTAAACTTACAGGTTCTTAAGACTCATAGGATTACCAAAAGGTGGACAAATTGTGTCTGGTCCATTCAAGTCACTGATTCTCCTGCATTTCTTTATTCAGTCAACACAAATATCTAAAAATTTGAAAATAAAAAATTATAAATGATAATATTACGAGGAATTACTAACAAATCTGTCAAAGTTCCCAAAAGAGTAATGCTAGAAGGTATTGGACCCTCTAATCCACTGCCCTGAATCCTTCTGTAATTCATAAACTTTAATTCAATTTAAGTGATATATATATATATATATATATATATATATATATATATATATATATATATATATATATATATATTATATAATTATAATAAATGGAAAATTAAACAGTAAGAAAATGTCTCACAAACTCGTGAGACTTGTCCATCTCCCTATAAAATCAGGAATCTTCCCGGAGAAATTGTTACCACCAATCCGACTGTGAAATAAAATAATCGGTTATGTCTAGTCATATTTTCGAATAGTTATTTCTTTTAATAAAAACGTATTTTCACATTTTCTTAATGACCTAATTGCACAAAAATTTGTAGAATGGTAAAATAGAGAAATGTAAAATTACATTGTTGTTTTAGATTAAAAAAAAAAGCGTATAAAATTTATGCAAGTACTTGAACTCACAATTCCTTTATAGTGGTTAGATTTGCAAACGATGCAGGTAATCTCCCAGTAAAATTGTTGGAGTTGAAAAATCTACAACAAGAAATTAAACAATTGTATACAAATTAAGTTGATAAGAAAAAAAAATCAAACATATATAGAGATGAGAAGAAAAAACCCGAATCCAACATGATGTCTTACAATCTCTGTATGCTTGAAAGATTCCCGAGTTCCTCGGGAATTATTCCAGACATCATATTATCCTCAACCGATCTAATTAACAATAGAATTTGAAACATAAATAGTAAAGAAAAGGTTACAAAAGTTAATAATTATAATAAATTAAAAAGAGAAAACATAATAAACAAATGAATAGAAGTTATACAGAGTTGTCAATGTGCTGATGTTTCCGACTTCCTTTGGGATCCATCCAGTCAAACGATTCCCGAGAAGGCTCCTACAATCAGAAAGGAGAAACACTATAGTTTCAGTGCAGACAATATGATGTAAATTTATGAGTATTTTAGAAAGTGTGTGTTTACTGTTAAAAAAAATTACTCATAGGTGCGTTTAATTTTTTAGCAGCAGACACACACTCTTTTTAAACTACTCATAAATCTACATTATTTTACCTGCAACGTGACTCGAATCTATGATGACAAGCTAATATGGAACATCTTCCAACATCTTATACTTAATGACACTTTAGAAAGAAAAAAAAATAGTTATGTTTACAAAGTGTAAGTAAATAGTATGATTTTTAAGTTTTACTCGTACTTTTAATAAATAAAAAAAATTACTCACATTGTTTTGTGTTACTATTTTTATACTTTAGTGACACTTTTGATAGTGTCACTAAAATGACATTTTGCTTTAACATATACTAAAATAATTAGCGATGACAAAACCCAATACTTTAAGATGCAAAAACGATATCATATGTTAAATTAAACATTATACAAAAAGAAATAAGTACATGTTTAGAATTCGCTCCATGGAACCCCATTCTGGAGGGATTGTACCAGTAAGAGAGTTGCGAGTTAAATCTCTGTGAATATAAAAAATACAAAAATCAACTACTTCACTAAACATTAAAGTAAATTAAATAATTAATATTTAATGAACAAAAAAGAAGAAATAATTGTACAGATTTTGGAGGTAAGGAAGATTCACGAATTCTGGTGGAAGAATGCCAGCTAGACTTTGTCCTTTAAGACTTCTGCATCTCATATAAACGAAAGCACCATTTAGTACTTCCTCCGATTTAAAATAAGTGATACACTTAGGGTTTCATGGTTTTTGAGGCAAAAGATTATAATGATGATTAAATTAGATTAATTAGATGGTTAGTGGGGAATGGGTCCCACACCTTTTGAATAAAATAAGGTTAATGATATTTAAAAGTAAAAAGTAAGGGTAAAGGGGTCATTTCACTTTATTAAAGTAGATAGTTAGTGGTTTGTGAGTCCCATTTTTTTTGCCAAATAAGAAAACTTTTCAAAGTGTATCACTTATTTTGAATCACCCCAAAAAGGAAAGTGTATCACTTATTTTGAATCGGAGGAAGTATAAAGTGTGTAAATCTGTATATGTTTATTAGTTTTTGTAAAACGTTTGTTTTACTCTACCTTTGTTTATAGTAAAGGTAACATAAATTTTTCTATAATAAGCAAGTGTTTGGCACAATTATGAAGCAAAAAAGTTACTTTTAAATCAAATATTTAGAAACACTAATTTTGGTAACCAATAAATTTCATCATTTAGAAATAAAATAAAAAACTAGACGTATTTTTTTAGAATATTTTTTGATCATTCAGAAACACTAGTGAAACTTGGTACTCCATTGGGTACATGGTACTCGACGATTACTTGGGCGAGTACACCGTCTATTCTTTTTGTATATTCTTTATTTAAGTAATGATACAAACATCAATTTGAAAAATAATAATAATAATCTAATGTCACATGACATATATCCATGAGGTTCTGATGAACTTGGTCCTTTTTAAAACTAGTCAAGTGAGCCACTAGACTATAAACAATAAAGGTAGTTGAACTTTCTCAGCGACTTTGTTTATAAAATATTTGGCCAAAAAGATAAAAATAACATGTGTCTCTTAAATTTCAATTATTTTTTTTGTTTTTCAAACTAGATAATGAAGGTCCTAAATCATCCAAATTTAAGAACTAAGACGTATCAACTAAAAAAGCATATTTTATCAAGAAAAATTAATTATCTATAGGATACATCAGCCATCTTTTAGTTAACTCAAAGTCAATCAACTGCAAATATGATATCATTGAAAATGTCTTTTTGAGAGGAACACAATGATAACAAAATCACAAAAGTAGTTAGTGGAGGCTATTGACACCGTCTCATTGGTTGCTTCATCTTCAGTTAACCGATGAACTTCTTCAGATATATATGTGTGTATATATGTGTGTATAAAATAAAGTGATAAAAGAAGTGAAGAAATGTTTTTAACACATGTATTCAGTTTAGAAATGCTGATGTGGCACAAATGTGTCAAAATTGATGAAAGAAAGAAGAAGATATTGGAAATGGTCTTAGAACTTGGTCTAATTGCATTTTTGTATGGAATTTTCTTTTAAAGATGACATATCAGACCAATTAATAAGATTAACAATTTATTTGACAAATAAATTCAATAGTAATTCAATAAAAAGAGTATGAGAAGAGAAAATTACATGCTAGCAACATGACATATTGTCCCGTTACAGTTGCAACCGACAGTATCATCGTACGTTCTATTTGAAACAGAATTGACCCAACCAACACATGGATCCTCTTCAAAATTCCAGTTTTTACCTAACTTCCTTCCGATCTCCCTCAATGCAACCACTGCAAAAATAAATAAATAAATCAAATTTCATGTTCATATTCAATTACAAACATATTGGTATCCCATAAACCTTCATCAGGGGGAAGCTGAGTTGTATCTATGGATGCAAAACCAAACCGGAGTAACGCAAGAAATACAATTAAGAAGAACATGTTTCTTTGATTTAAGATTATTTTTTAGATTATATTCGGTGTATTTATATAAAAGCCAGTGAAAGAAAAATCAGAAGCAGTTGGGAAATAAATGGTGCGAAGACGAAGACTTGGTGTTTATTGGGTCCTAGATCCAGTTTTAAAATTAATATATTTTTTGAATTATATAAACAACTTGCTTTTGTCGCTTTCAGTGTTACAGTACGGACTGTCCCATCTTATCTTATAGAGTAAATTACATTAATAGTACTTTAGGTTTATGGTAAATTTTACCAATGATCATTTAGTTTCAAAAATTACATCGATGATCCTTATTTTTGAAAGGTTTTTCACCGATGGTCCTTTACGAAAAAGTCCGTCTATTTTTCAAGTTAACTAACATCACATGTGATGCACATAAGAGTATTTTTCGTTAAAAACTGATTTGTTAATTTTTCGTTGATAATATTTTTATTTATTATTTTTTGTACTTTGTAAAGTGATAAGAAGAAAATGCGGAAGTAATGTTGGCAATAGTTTGTTACTTTATTATTTTAAAAATATTAACGTGACAAAACTGATTAAAGGGAAATATATGTGTTATTGGTACGGAAGAGTCCGAGTGCCTTCCTTGTCACCTAACTTGACTACTTTTGATTAAACTGAATTATTTTACTAATTATTGTAATTTTGGCTTTTCTATAATCAAACTCAATTGTTAATTTGTTACTACAGCTAGGGTTTAAGGAAGCTAAACACCCATGTCTATTATCGTTAACAGTATCCGATTCCATATCTGCATTTGCAGACTTGCAAAATTAGGTTCATGTAGATCAGCTGAAGATCCTTTGATTAATACACCAAAATTCATTAATTATAACAATGTTCAAGTACACAACTCACACAATAATGAATAATCAAAGAAGATTACACCAAAAACAGAGCCTTGGACACAAACATATAGTTCTAGCATGCTCAACTCAAACGATTTAACACATATTATTTACGATAATAAATAGGAAAAGACTTTGTTATATCTAAAACATACCTACCACTTAGTTAAAAAAAACTCACTTATGTCAGGATCGATTAACCAAACAGTTAATAAACACAATGATCTACTCAACAATAAAAGTTACAGCGGATTAACACTATGTTGATTTAATCAAGAACAATAAACTGTAAATAATTATATGAACAATTATAAGAACACAGTTATCACAAAAAGCTTCAATGTATATTGATCGAATGAGTTACAATACACACGTATGTTTACAATTCATAAGGAACTATATATAATAGTCCTTGAAGCCTAACTATTTACCCTAGTTATTCTAGGATACGATTACAATTAAATTACAAAAGATATTGATTCTAAACAAACTTTCCTAAGATCTCGGACTCGATAAAATACATAAATAAGCACAGCAGTATCAACTTTGATCGAGCAGTAGCAAATATGAGCATCAGTAATAAATAAGTTGACCAGTAGTATAAGCCAAGATCAGTAGTAAGCTGTATCAATTCCTTAGCAGCATTAAGTCATTGATCAGTAGTATCTGCAGATCAATAACAAGCCTGTAAATCAGTAATAACTTGTTTGTATCCCAACAATCTCCCCCTAAACTTATTAATTCAGTTTGAATTAATCAAGTTTCTTTCTTTTCTCTTCTTCTTCCTTTGCCCTTCTTTCATCTCCTTCCTTCTTTCTTTGATCTCTTAATCGTCTTTGTTCATCCACATATTCTTTATTCTTTTGAAATAATTGTCTATATTTTTCTGTATACATACCTTGATCATTAGGTCTTAAAAATGCACAGCATACAATTTGATACAGAGTCTTCTGTTAGTGATTGTAATCTCTTTCCATTAAATACAACTCACATCTTCTATTTTTTCTTTCAAAGAAGTACATATTCACCGTGGGTAGAACATTCCATGCAAATAAATTGTCTTCGCTTGCAATCCTTTCAACATACTTTTCTGGATGAAATGCAGCATCAAACATCTCAGTTAAATATCCAGCTCCAGAGTTTTTCCACCTTTTATTTGTCATTCTAGGTTTTCCAATTTCTAGCATTGCAATGACATCACTTCTGTTGAAGGATAATAACATAGGTTTCTATACTTTGAATTTCTGAACACTCTTGTCTGCTCTAACAATACTAAAGACAATTATTTTTTATAAATCATTCTTTTATTTGGTTTTATACTAAACCGAACCGAATAACCCGATTGCTTATTTGGTTGGTTTAGTTTGGTTTTAATTAATTTGGTTTGGATATTAGTTGGTCAAAAATATTTTTAAAAACCAAATAACCCAAACCGAATAACCCTACTAAACCGTAAACCGCCCGAACGTACACCCCTAATTGGTAGCAGTGAAACAACTTGATAGTTGCTCTCTAAAAGTCAAAATTGGAACTTAAATTTAATAAAGTCAAAACTTAAAATTTAATTGTCACTAACTAGTTTAATATGCATGGATATAATAGAACAAGGCTTAGATCATACCAGATGCCATTAAAACTCTGCGGTTAAGCATGATTAGGTGAGAGTAATATTAGGATGGTGACCCTCAAAGAACTCTGTCCTCCTTTTTTGTACTGCAAGTAGTTTTTTTACTTTTGAATAAATGTTTGACTGTAAATTACCTCTTTCATAACTATCATTTTACAAAAATTAAATATTATTGTTATTGTATGGAAATAAACATATTAAACAGTCAATCATGCATTAATTGCTTTTATCAGAAGATAATATAAAATAAAAATACAATTGAGAGTCATGTTTGAATACAATAAGTTGAATATTCTTATATATTTATAGTACTCCCTCCGTTCCATAAAAAAACTTCTCATTTCACTCTAAATTTTTGTCCCACAAAAAATTTCCCATTTCTCATATTTGATGGGCTCCACACAATAAAAACTATTATT
This sequence comes from Calendula officinalis, assembly GCA_963853835.1. Lineage (NCBI taxonomy): Eukaryota > Viridiplantae > Streptophyta > Magnoliopsida > Asterales > Asteraceae > Calendula > Calendula officinalis. The sequence goes on from OY970835.1 coordinate 2,153,965, forward strand.
ATTAAAGGACCTCACCACTAATATCCACTAACTATCTTTCTCTCTCCAATCTAACCTTATATTTTACTCCCTCCGTCCCTTAATAAAGTTCCAATTTGTATCAAAATATTTATCCCATAATAAAGTTCTCATTTCTCAAATTAGAGGGACCCACTCAATAAAATAATATTATTACCATGTACTTCACCACTAACTATCTTTTAAAAACATTTTCTCTCTCCAAAATAACCTTATATTTTAATCAAATCTATTACCAAGACCCCACCACTAACTAACTCCTAAAAACTTGTGCCCAATTGAAATGAGAACTTTATTAAGGGACGGAGGGAGTAATCAAAAGTATTAGAGTAAATTACATGAATGGTCCTTTAGGTTTAGAGCAAATTTCACCAATGGTCATTTAGTTTCAAAAATTACACCGATGGTCCTTATTTTTGAAAGGTTTTTCACCGATGGTCCTTTACGAAAAAGTCCGTCTATTTTTCAAGTTAACTAACATCACATGCGATGCACATGGGTAGGGGTGAGCATAACAGGGTACCCGCCGGTTCCGGCCGGAACCAGAACCGGAACCTCTTGTACCGGTTCCTCAATTTTCGGAACCGGAACCGGAACCGGAACCTCCGGTTCCGATGCCGGTTCCGGTTACCCTGTCTATAAAATCGTAAAATAAAAATAAGATGCAAAACTTAAATATTAATCATTTTTTATCATTTTATCTACTAATCTTTGAATAATCATAGATTCCAACCACTTAAACATATGATTATCTATTTATTGTATTGTTAAAACACTATATTCAGACTAATTAATGACTAAACTCATTCAAAATTACACAAAATTTATCATATTGTTAAATTTGGACATTAAATTTCTCAAATATATAATATTTTAACAAAAATAATCCGAATAATCGCCGGTTCCGGTTATCCACCGGTTACCGGTTCCTAAATTTTGAGAACCGGAACCGGAACCTCTTAGGGCGGTTCCATAATTTTAGGAACCGGAACCGGCGGTTCCAAAGCGGTTCCGGTTCCAATTCCGGTTACCCGCTTTTTCTGCTCACCCCTACACATGGGGGTATTTTGGTCAATTTGTCTTTCCTAAAGGACCATTGGTGAAATTTGCTATAAACTTAAAGGACCATCCGTGTAATTTAATTGAGAAGGGGAAAGACAAATTGACCAAAATACCCCCATGTGCATCACATGTGATGTTAGTTAACTTAAAAAATAGACGGACTTTTCGTAAAGGACCATCGGTGAAAAACCTTTCAAAAATAAGGACCATCAGTGTAATTTTTGAAATTAAAGGACCATTGATGAAATTTACTATAAACCTAAAGGACCATTCATGTAATTTACTCAAAGTATTATCAATGACCCCACCACTAACTATCACCTAAAAGCTTGTGCAAAAACCAAATGAGAAGTTTTTTGTGGAACGGAGGGAGTATTAAACAAGTCAAAACTTTTCAAAATTGAGCCAAATTAAATTTAATTAATCGTTGTTTTGTGTTAGGATTAATTTTTTGGGTTGATATAATCTATGTTTTTCAAGTCAGCGATACATTAACACTTCTAAAACTGGAATATCTCTTCCATTAACATATCTTCGCCCCTTCATCATTTTAATGTGTACACATACATACTTGTATATACGCATATATTCTCTTTGATCGTCATTTAATCGAACAAAACCAACCAAAGAGTTAAACAGAATAAGCCATGCCAATAATATCCTTAAATTGAAGAAGCCGATGAAACAACTGACGAGGCTATTTACAAGGATCTTAGGAATTGGAAGAATAAAACAAGAATTAGAAAATGCAAGAGGCTATTATATTATGCTACCTCATCATCACATTTACTTTTTTCTATATCAGACTAAACACGTGTCGCCCACGGGAGAAGATCTTTTTTAGATCAGCAACGAATGTCTTGTATCTATGAAGAAAGATTTATCCCTACATCGACTAGGCCTCCCGCTGACTGAGGTAAGCGATCTGTCTTAAACAAGAAGATTTTCACTGACCAAACCCACGTAGGAAAGTGAAACAATTTAGGTGACCGGCTCATTACGGATAGTCTTAAGAGCGGACAAGTACAGAACCTCGTGTGATAGCTCATTTTTTAATGAAAGAAATTTAAAAAAAGAGTATTGGTATTTGTGCGTGTCTACCAATTTGATCATGACAAATGTCAAAATCAAGAGATGATATGAAGAGAGAGAATTAATGGATGACACTTGTCAAGTTTAGAAGTGAGTAGACATATGGACATCATTTCTCATAAAAGAAATTTTAATTAGATCATTCAGTTTCGTTGAAAAGTGAAACGTTTACAAACGTGGGCTCGTATTTGGGCTGTTAAAAGACCGTTAAAAGTTAACAGAAACGTCGCTGACGTGGCAATATCTTCACTCCGTTCCAAAATGTTCTCACACATTTTTCGTAACCAACTACAAACTTGCCATTATGGTTTTTGATTCAATGCTATTTCCTCTTTCTCTCTGCAATTAAGCAATCCAACAGTAACCGCCGTTCATCTTCCCGCCGGTCTTCATTCCACCGTCCTCTCGCTCTCACTCACACGCACAAACACACACACACGCTAGGGCTGAAGAGGAACTGTAATCGAAGCATTAATTTGGTGAACGGAAGTCACATTATGGATTTGTCTCGCCGGACGATGGCCGGATTCAAGTTCACCATGCTTCTACTGCTCCTATCGGCGAGTTTCCGTGATATTAGATCCACCGCTCAACTTCTGCCGGTTGAAGAAGGTACAATGTTATTTTGATTTCGAATTTGCATTTGGGGGAAATTGGTTTAAGTGTGAAGCTAGAATTGGATCCTTATGATAAACGTTTTCCTGTTATTCGGTATCTCTATTTTTTTTTTATCTAATTTCAAAATGCTCATTGAATTGTAAAAGAGAATAACACGGATATTACGGGACCACTGGTATAAATGTAAAATAAGAGACAAAAACATGTTACTCTTTGTATAATTACAAAAGTTTGGTTATCTCTTTTGGCTTTTTCAAAAAGCTTCAATCTGACTTAAGAAGTTAAGTGACATAAGTAGATATCTAAATATTGCTCAAGTTACAAAATATCTTTAATAGTGAGTTAACAATTAAGTGACAAAAGTTTGAAAATATTTCCTTATTTTATTTTAAGAAGTTTGACCATATCTTGTTTAGCAAGTTGGCTTTCGGCATCTAGACGCATTAATTAATTGGCATAAAAAGACATTTTTTTGTTTTTTTTTTTAATTTTTGATATAGATATACGGCATGAATGGATGTGGTATTGAATGTGTAACACCGTAAAATTTGAGCCATTTTTTTTTTAAAACATTAAACAATACGGAAGTGTTATTTTATAAACATAAAACGATATACATATTTTATATTTACATAATGGTTCAAAAGATTATAATAATTAAAAGTACGATGTTAACTTCTATACGGCTCGACAACCAAAAATATCAGAGTTTGATCAATCAAATCCCAACAAGCCAAACACCACCAAAAGCTTTTATTAACAACCTGAAAAATATTCAACGAGTTGGGGATTAGCACAAAGCTAAGTGAATAGAATTAACAACCAAATTGTATAATAATATTAACCAAGGAACAACACATTGCATTTACACTTGTTCGACTTCCACAAGAACGAACAAGTTCTAGTTCGACTTCCACAAGAACGAACTAGTAAGTTCCAGTTCGACTTCCACAAGAACGAACTGGCAAAACAGAGGACCGGCAACCTAGATCATTGTCGGCCTAACAATGATAACCGATAGCTCGTTTACTAAACGGTACGGTAGAACTTCCTTTAAAATAACAAATAAGTTGAAGGTCCAACTATCGTAACCGAAAGTACCCGTAGCTCAGCTGAATTCACCATAGCTGACCTCTCCTATGTGCACAAACATATATATAGCACCACTTTTAGGCAACCAAATTATAAGTCATAGCTGTAATATTCCAACCTAAATGTCTTTTTCCAACCTAAATGCATTTTTTCAAAATTGATATTACAACACAAGTAAGATGGTTAAAACCACTCACCTTAGCAACCCTTCACTTCAAACTCAGTAGTCTATATTACCGAGTCTCTTTCTTTCCCTTTATCTGTAGTACACAATACAAACCAAATTAGAATCCAAAATTCACCAAATGATAATGTTTACTAAATTATGTTCAACCCAACATTACACGTTTCTATCATCATCACCAATTACGTACATTTTGACAATTTAGTCATTACCACGAAATTAAGACTTTTACAAGTCAATCTTGACCAACAAAAACCTAAACTCAATTATTGACATATTTGACCAAACGGGTCAAAATCTTTTTTTTTAAAAAAACTAACAACTATAAACACAAGTCTAAAATTAACACTTCTTTACTTGCACAATACCAATTGTACAATTACCATCATCCATTACTTGCATAAGTCAAAGTCAATTACAAAATGCATTTTAAGCCAATTTTGCACATTTTATACAAACGGGTCAAAACCTTGAATTCTATTAAAACACTTCTAACCAATTCCACTAACTATTAACTTAACACATAATTAACATTTTATGACTAACTTGACTACTAGAACAAAAGTCAACTGTCCAGATTTGACTAAAGTCCATAAGTCATCAATTTTATGACCTAACTTCCCTTTTTAGCCAAACATTACTAATTTAAGGTATAATCATCAACAAATCAACTAACAAATCATTTTAAGTGTTAATTATCATTCAATATGATCATATAAACCTAATTTAACAAAAATTAGCATTAACTTAATCATTCCAAAAATTTGGATAAAAACCTATCTTCTCTAACTTGACCAAAAATGGTGAAACCTTGAAATCTCACCAATTCAAATTTTCCTCTATTAAGAACACATACAAAACAACTAATAGATACAAAGAAATCATAGGGTTTAACAATTTTACATCTTTAATCAAAAACCCCAACTAATTTAAACCCTAATTCAACTTTTCTACAAGAATCAAAAACTCAGCTTTTAGAAAAGAAACTCTTACCTTGACTTGCTTCAGAAAACGTGATCACAGCAGAGAGGAAATTATGTACGTAAGAGATCTTCAAACATTTGATAAAACTTTCAAAAAAAGACTCAAATATTTACGTGTGTATCGAGTGAGAGCAGGCAACAAAAGGCTTAGTCATTTTTCTTTTTAAACACTTACATACTCACACGTGCACATACAAGATAGGACCAATTTTTCATTTAAACATAATATCGGACTAAATATTTGGTTCACATTTAATTTATTTAAAATAATTAATCAACTCAGATTTTGACAACAAAGATATTTTTGGAATTTTGGTTCAAAAGTGAACCCAAATATATAAAAATCATTTTGATATCTATCTATCTCAGTTTGTACTAATTTTTAACCCCGTGGTTAAAATACAAATAATTCAATTAATTCAAATAAAATTATATAAAATACTAAATAATAAAATATTACTTACCGAAAGTAATTAAATACTAGGCCGGGTTTCGGGGTGTTACAAATCTCCCCCCCTTAGGAAGATTCCGTCCCCGGAATCACTACTCGGTCAAATAAAGCCGGATAGCGATCTCTCATCTCGGTCTCCGTTTCCCAGGTCATGTCAGCACCCAAACTATGTTTCCATTTCACTAACACCATAGGCCGACAATGATCTAGGTTGCCGGTCCTCTGTTTTGCCAGTTCGTTCTTGTGGAAGTCGAACTGGAACTTACTAGTTCGTTCTTGTGGAAGTCGAACTAGAACTTGTTCGTTCTTGTGGAAGTCGAACAAGTGTAAATGCAATGTGTTGTTCCTTGGTTAATATTATTATACAATTTGGTTGTTAATTCTATTCACTTAGCTTTGTGTTAATCCCCACCTCGTTGAATATTTTTCAGGTTGTTAATAAAAGCTTTTGGTGGTGTTTGGCTTGTTGGGATTTGATTGATCAAACTCTGATATTTTTGGTTGTCGAGCCGTATAGAAGTTAACATCGTACTTTTAATTATTATAATCTTTTGAACCATTATGTAAATATAAAATATGTATATCGTTTTATGTTTATAAAATAACACTTCCGTATTGTTTAATGTTTTAAAAAAAAAATGGCTCAAATTTTACGGTGTTACAGAATGTTGACATGTTCATTTAGTCAACCATGCAAAATATATATGCATATTCTCTTCTGACGTATATTTGTGGGTCACGGGTCCCTGTCACGTGAGGTTAGGTTAGGTTTAACATTTAATAATAAAAAGTCATTGACCTTAATCTCTGAGCAGCCATTGACTTTTTTATAGCTCACCTATCCGTTTCTATTATATCAAATTTGAGTATTTGATAATATTTTTACTTTTCATAAAGCAAAATTAACCGATAGTATTTTCGTTTCATTTTTTTCGGGTCATGAGGTCATTTTCGTCATTTTGTGTATTTGATAATATTTTTACTTATGACAGTTGAAGCTCTGGTGTCAATAGCTTCAAAGCTACAATATAGCGGTTGGCAACCTGCTAGAGATTCATGCAGTACAGGTAGAGGGTTAATTCAGACAATTTCCCTCAACAACAAAGGGCTTCTTAAATTTGGTAGCAATGTAACTTGCAACTGTAACACCACTGTTTGCCACATAACAAACATGTATGTATACATATATATATCTGTCTTTTTATATTTATTTCGGTTTTCCATTAAATATTATCCATTTTTATTATTATAATTATAACTATAGTTAATAATAGTTTCATGTCCATTTTAGTGCAAATTAGTGTTTTGAATATTGTTCCTTACTCGTATTATATTGCAGCCAGTTAAAAGGACTCAATTTGACAGGATCAATACCAGAAGAATTTGCAAATCTCACTTCTTTGAGAGAAATGTAAGTAAATCAGCAAGCATATTTCTTACAAAAAAAAAAAATCAGTTTTTAAGGGCGTGTGTTTAGTTGCGTAAAAATTAGTCTAAATTTTAATCTCTGTTTTTATAGAAAATGAGAGGTCTTTTTCCATTTTTCCAGTTTAGAAAACAAGAGTAAAATTTTATCTCTGGAAAGGAAACTAGTTAAAAATTATTTAAGTTTTTTTTTTTTTTATTATTATTTTTTTTTTTTTTGTTGATATAATACCCTTGTCATTAAAATTATCGTTTTTACATGAAGAAACTAGTTAAAAATTATTAAAGTCAGTTTTCAGAACTTCAGTTTTTAAATTGAAATGTAAAAATTTCTCATTTTGCGTCTTATATAAGTAACTGTTTTGTTACACAGAGAATTGTCTCGTAACTATATTAATGGCACTATTCCTGCACGTATCGGTCAACTTCGTCTTACCATTTTGTAAGAATTATTTCTATCCAATTTTCCCATTTTTTTCACCCAAAAATTCGGTGAAATTTACTCTTGCCTTTTTATATCTTACAGAAGTGTTTTGGGGAACCAAATCAGTGGTCCCCTACCTGAAGAAATAGGTGACATATCTACACTTGAGGAATTGTAAGTAAAAATCCTTACATAACAAGTTGATCATATCATATAGTATAAGACTTTTTTGTTAATTACTAAAATAACCCAAATCAAATGGGACCCGTCTGTCGTAGGTCCCATTTGATTTTGGTAATTTTCTGACGTTTTTATTAATTTTACAATTTTGACCTTTACAGGGTCTTGGAAGACAATTTGATTGGAGGGCCGCTTCCTATAAATATTGGCCGTTTGGCTCAGTTGAGAAGATTGTAAGATAACGAGATGATATGTTCATTTTAGTTATTTATTTTTTTCATTTATTTTTTTCATTTAATTATAACATTAGCGTCTTTATATATTATATTGCTTACAATAATGGTTTTTCTTGCAGCCTTGCTTCTGCAAATAACTTTACAGGAACCATACCTGAATTGTATGGAAATCTAACTAATTTAGAAGATTTGTAAGTCAACAGATCTTTGTTTCGTTTCTTTATAGGTGATTGATCAGATGTTTTATAGAGAAAATTGCCAGAAAAACGTAACAAAAGATCCCAAATTTGACAATTTTGCTCTCCAAATTTGTCAAAAATTGAAATCCTTTTAACGCGTGAGAAATACCCCACAGTGTCAAATTTGGGATTTCTAATTACCTTTTTTTGCAATAATTTAAAGGCCCGGGTTTTGAATTTCATCCGGTCGATGTCCTAAAAACAGTCGGACCGGATTACAATATTACTGAGTATTTATGATAAATTAATTATCTAAAAGGTACATAAATGTCAAAAAAAGCCTAAAAAATAAAATTACAAATATTATAACAAATCTAAAAAATTCCAAAATCTATTTTCTAACAAAATTTAACAACTTTGAGCTTCAAATTTATCAAAACTGATACCATACACTTAACCTTCAACTTAAAATTTTGTGTTCATACTTCAAAACGTATAAAATAAAATAAGGAAAATGATAGTGACATCCCTAACCGTAAGATTTTAGACATGTATTATGAACTTATACATTAATCAATAACAAGCCCATGTATTTTGAGAACTAATATCCGTTAATGAAAGTACACATCTTTTATGCATGTAATAATTTTGTAAGTTATTTAATCTTGTGTATGCTTCTTGCAGTAGGTTAGACGGGAGTGCATTATCTGGTAAAATACCTGGTTTTATTGGAAACTGGACAAAACTCGTGAGACTGTAAGTATTATTTTATTTTATTTAACGACGATTTAACTCTGAAAATTTAATCATATTGTGCAGTGATATGCAAGGAACTTCAATGGAGGGACCGATTCCTTCTACAGTATCTTTGTTGACAAACTTGAAGGAATTGTGAGCAAATTATTTTTTCCCCTTTTTTATTAATAAATACATGGGTGGGAATAGAATCATAGATTTAAGGATTAAACTTACTTAATTAATGTATGTGTTATGGTTGTCAGGAGGATAACTGATTTGGCTGGATCATCAAGTTTTGGTTTTCCTAATCTGCAAGATATGTCAAAGATGAATAGATTGTGAGTTAATTACATATTTGCATCATGGAAAGCGAAATAATGATTTAATATTAAAATGTGTTTTAAATATTTATATTTTTTTTCTCTAGGACCCTGAGAAATTGTTTGCTAACTGGGCCAATTCCTGAGTACATAGGACAAATGAGAGCTATGAAGAGCTTGTAAGTCTGTTGCTAGTATCAATTATTTTTTTTAGTCTTTTTTTTTTTTTTTGTGCTTAAAATAACAATGTAAAAAACGTTTTTTTTTTCATAAGGATTTTTTTTTTGCAGAGACTTGAGTTTCAACAGATTAACAGGTCCAATACCAGATGCTTTTCAAAGACTAAAGTTTAACACAATGTATGTAACATTGTAACAACTTACCTATATTTCACATTCCATAATTTTATTTTTAAATAATTTGTAGTAAAGTTACAGATTAAATATTGTCCATGGACTTAGGTTTCTAAATAACAACTCGCTATCTGGAGACATACCTGGATGGATATTTAACAGCAAACAAAAGATGCAAGTGATCCATCTTAATTTTTTTATCCTTAATTATGATTTATGTTTTATCATTATGATTTATTAACTTAATTTCCAAAAAAATTAAGTTTGGCCATTGTTAACCACTATTATAACCAAATGAACTTTTTTCAGAAAGTTCAGTGACCTCGGGTTCAATAACCCTATTTTATAACTTCTTAATCTTTTCAACGTAGATTAATAATGGCCACATCATCATTTTGTCACCAGTTAAAATCCATATCCGGTTGGTAGTGACTTAAATTACTGGTTTCATAAGTACACTAACCTTAATAAACAAAACAAAAGTACAATGACCAAACTTAACTTTTTCGAAAAATATGATAACTACTGAGTGCATTAGCCCTTAGTTTTAACACTAAAGCCACTATAATTTCCACCATTTTTTATTGCAGTGATTTATCTTACAACAATTTTACACGCTCTCAACCAAGGAATTGTCAGTCATCTAGCTTGTAAGTTTTATTATTATTATTATTATTATTATTATTATTATTATTATTATTATTATTATTATTATTATTTCCTGACCCTTTATTATAATAAAAAAAAATCTCTATTATCTCTTATGACTTGGTATCTTTACCACAGGAATTTAGTTTCAGCCCTTTCATCTTCAGCTGCAAAAAACAGGTATGCCCACCAATCCACACACACACACAAACACTTTTTCGAATATTTATGATGTTGTGAATTAACATGAATTAATTAATTAATTAATAGAGATGCTTGGTGTTTGTCAGACAAACTTACTTGCAGCAGAAACCCTAACCGTAAGACTTAATATAACCATATTTCCTTTATGTTTCTTAAAGAGGTGGTAAGATGGGCGGTTTAGATTACATGATTAAACATGTTTTTTTAGTGCCGGTCAAAACGGGTCGGGTTGACCCACAAACACTTTTTGTCCACGTTTTATATATAAATGAATAATGTCTTACACATGATTACAATCGTACACGGAAATGTAACTTTCACCTTTTTGTCAATGCACGTAAGAAAAAAAGTTGTTTTTTATAAGTTTTATGTAACATATTTTTAGATATTCTGGGCAAATTTTGACCCGTTTGACTTTTAGATACTTTTTAGAGTAAATTATAGAAATTGTTCATGTGGTACTTCAAATTCTACGATTTTGTCCCGAAACATAATTTTCGTGATTTTTGATCGTATGGTTTTCATATTTTATTCTCGTCCATTTTGACCTAAAATAACCAACATACCCTTAATATGTTAAAAATAATTTAAAAATTCAGGGAAAAAATTGAGGGTATTTTGGTCATTTTAGATCAAAATGGACGAGAAAAATGAAATTTGGAAACCATAGGGAAAAAAATCACGAAAAGAAATGTTTAGGGATAAAATCATAGAATTTGAAGTACCACATGGACACATTTTGTAATTTACTCTATTTTTTATTTTACCCGTTTGATTTTTGTATATTAATTATTTGACCCGTTGGAGATAAAACATAACCTGAATCAACCCATTCAAAATTAAACGGGTCGAAATTGCCACCTCTAGTTTTTGTTTAATTAAGATGTTTATTATCAAATGCATCTTAAATTACAGGTCATTCTTTATTTATAAACTGTGGTGGGACAAGAACAGACTTTGAAGGAACCGAATATGAAGAAGATTTAACAAATGAGGAATCTTACTTCTATTCTATCCAAGAAAGATGGGCTTATAGCACCAATGGTGTTTTCTTGGGTAATGAAAATGCTCCATTTGTTGCCAGCTCAGCAAACGTGACAGGTGGTGATATATACAAATCAGCCCGTTTTTCTCCTACTTCACTTAGATACTATGGTCTGTGTATGCGTAAAGGGAGTTACAAAGTAAGACTTCATTTTGCTGAAATCAGTTATTCTGATGACATGGATTTTACAAGTTTGGGAAGACGTTATTTCCATGTATCAATCCAAGTAAGTTAAAAAAAAGTAACAAACTTTGGTATTATATTCATAATTGTTCAAAGTAGTCCTTAATTTTTGTGTAGTCCCAAGGGATACATCTCAACCATTGAGCAATAATAATCAAATGGTCAAGATTAATCATACATTTTATATATGGAGGGGTATTTTTAGTCATCTGACACTCACATAAATTTTAACAAAAAAAATTTGACACTCAAATTTTTTTTAGTACATGGAGGGGATTTTACATGTGATGTTTTTATATAATTAAATGTGATGTTTCTGTACAATCACTGTCATCAAGTATAAAATCACATGTGATTATCACAAGATGTGTTTTTTAACAAAAAATAATTAAAAAATAATTATTTTTTAAAAAGTCTAAAAAAAATTTAAAATTATTTTAGTGTCATATGACCAAAATATCCCTCTATGTATAAAATATGTGATTAATCTTGACCATTGAATATTATTGATCAATGGTTGAGATGTGCCCCGTGGGACTACACAAAAATTAAGGACTACGTTGAACATACCTCTATATTCCTATTCTTGGTTAACTGGTGATGTGGCAGTTGAAGTCTCGGTCAAACTTTGACCATTTTGACTTTTTTTATTTCATGTAGGGGGTTCGGCAGTTGACAAACTTTAACATTAGGGAAGAAGCTAATGGTGCTGGAAGGGGAATTTATAAAGATTTTAATAATGTTATTGTTAATGGTAGCACTATTGAGATCCACTTATATTGGGCGGGAAAAGGGACTACTGCAATACCAGATCGAGGTGTATATGGACCTCTTATATCCGCTATTACAATAACACCAAGTTAGTACAATTTATTTTTAGTTTTTTTTCAAGAGTAAATTACATAAGTTGTCATATCAACTGTTCAAGTTAGAAACATCATGGATAGTCTCTAAATTTGAAAGTTGTCACATCAACTGTTCAAGTTAGAAATATCATTGTAACCAAAAAAAAAAAAAAAACAAGGGACGAAATTATAATCTCGTACAAACCACAAGGGCGATTTATGCACAAAAAAAGTTAAATTTTCTATAACCTAGTTAGGTAATTGTTCAAGGTAGTCCTTAATTTTCTTGTAGTTGTGGACAAATCTCAACCATTGATCAATGATAATTAGTGGTCAATAATAATCACATGTTTTATACATGGAGGAGTATTTTTATCATTTGACACTCACATAATTTTATTTTATTTTCAATTTTTTTTCGTTAAAAAAAACATTATGTGATTGTATACTTGACCACATGTGATTATACAAAAACATCACATGTGATTAAGCATACAATCACATGTGATTCACATAATATTGTTTTTTTTTCAACGTAAAAATAAATTAACAAAAAAATAATCTAAAAAAAATTGGATTAAAATTTATGTGTCAAATGACAAAAATACCCCCCATGTATAAAGCATGTGATTAATCTTGACCATTAATTATTATTGATGAATGGTTTAAATTTGTCCCTTGGGACTACCTTGAACACATCTCAACCTAGTTTTTCTTGTTTCTTGCAGACTTTGATGTTGGTACAGGTGGAGGGCTCTCTGCTGGAGCTATAGCTGGAATTGTGATTGGTTCATGTGTATTGATTGTGCTAATTTTGCTTGTACTTTGGTGGAGAGGTTATATAGGAGGGGATAAAGGTAAGAATAATTTATAAGGTATTTGTGTATCTAAATTGGCTTATAAATGGGCGGGTCGGGTAACGGGTTATTTTAATTCGGGCTGAAATTGGCCCGTTGCTGCTCCTAATCATTATCCTTGTCACAGAACTTCGTGCACTTGAGTTACAAACGGGTTATTTTAGTTTGAGACAAATCAGAGCAGCTACTCATAACTTTGATTCTGCTAATAAGATCGGTGAAGGAGGGTTTGGTCCCGTTTACAAGGTAAAAATTATCACTCCGAATGATGAAAATGCCCTTGAACATATTTAAAAGACAAGAGTATTTCTGATGAGGTGTCAACTTGTTAAAAAAGTTGTCTTTCCATAATATTAAAGGGTATTTTCGTCATTTGACATAATTTTTTTATTTGAGGTGATTTTATTAAAAAATATTTATTTTATTTGCAGGGAGTACTCTCGGATGGTTCTGAGATTGCTGTTAAACAATTATCTGCTAGATCAAAACAGGGGAACCGTGAATTTGTGACTGAAATTGGGATGATATCTGCTTTACAGCATCCAAATCTTGTTAAGCTTTTTGGATGTTGTATTGAAGGAAAAGAGTTGTTATTGGTTTATGAATACTTGCAAAATAATTGTCTTGCACGTGCCCTTTTTGGTAAATGCTTCACTAATAATATCTCACTGTTTCACATTTCTATATCTATCTAGTACCATAAACTTGACAAAATGGTCAATTTAGTACCTTGACTCACTAATTTGATTGCATTTTCTCACATAGATTTTTTAGTCCATCAAAATCTCCAACGGAAGTAAGTCAAACAAGACAATGCGATCAAATTAACGAGTCAGTGTACTAAATTGACAATTTTGTCAGATTCAGGGTACCATGATGCACCTTTAATAGTTCAGGGTAGTAAAGGACCTAGTCAGCCAAGTTCAGGGTACTAAAACATATTTAGCCTTTTAAAATTAACACACATTTACAACATGTTATTATATACTATATATAGGGAGTGAGGAGCAAAAACTTCATTTGGATTGGTCAACAAGAAAAAAAGTATGCATTGGTATCGCACGTGGTTTAGCATATCTCCACGAGGAATCGAGAATAAAAATAGTTCATAGAGATATAAAAGCCACAAACGTGCTTCTTGACAAAGATCTTAATGCTAAGATATCAGATTTTGGTTTAGCAAAACTCGATGAAGAAGAAAATACTCATATTAGCACACGAATTGCCGGAACAATGTCAGTCTTTTTTTTTTTTTTACATTTTCCTTTCTTTTGTTACATTTTTCTTGAATTAACGAAATTTATGGTATGAATTTGTAGAGGGTATATGGCTCCGGAATATGCAATGAGAGGGTATTTGACAGATAAAGCAGATGTTTATAGTTTTGGAGTTGTTGCTTTAGAGATCGTTAGCGGGAAAAGCAATACAAATTATCGCCCGAAAGAGGAGTTTGTCTACCTTCTTGACTGGGTAACGTTAATCTTGAGTAAATAATAAATTACACCAATCATCCTTATCGTTTGTACCAAATTTCACCTATAGTCCTTTAATTTCAAAAATTACACCGGTACCTGTCACCCGTGGTCCTTTACCCAAACGGACGTTTATTGTTCACGTTAATGTTAATAATCAAAACCAATTATAAAACGAACAGTAAGATCAAAAAGAAAGCCAAGCGTAAAATTGATAATCCCGGAGTTCGAGAACCGGGTTTCTCCAAGGTAGCCGTCACACAGTAAAAATACCGAAGTTTTTTGAATGATAAACCCTAAGGGATTCGGTCCCTATTAAAACCGATCCTTACAAACATAAAAAAGGAAATAAATAAACTTGGCTTAATAAAATAAATTAGTGACAATTAGCCACCCTTGACTTTCTTCTTTCGTTTATAAACCACGCCCCATTGTTTGTGGTTCACATCATCACCCGCGCCTTTAAAACTCACCTTGTCCTCAAGGTGGAATTCCGGAAATTGTTGCATAATGTGGTCGGCACTTTCCCATGTCGCCTCCGTCTCCGGTAGTTCGTTCCACGCGATGAGAACTTCATATTGCTCCCCATTCAATCGTGCCCCGCGCACACTTTCCGGTAACAGCAGTGGTCCGGACTCAACGGTCTCTGGCAATTCTGATACAGATTGGTATGAACCGACCGCCCGTTTCAATTGTGACACGTGGAAGACCGGGTGGATTTTTGATATCGGTGGTAATTTCAAGCGATACGCCACCTGTCCAATACGCTCAAGTACCTCGTATGGACCATAAAAACGTGGGAAAAGTTTCTGATTAACCCGTTGTACCACCGATGTTTGTCGGTAGGGTCGTAATTTCAAGTACACCAATTCGCCTTCCACAAATTCTACATCACGACGTTTCCCATCGGCTTGAGCTTTCATCATCTGTTGTGCCCGGGTATAGTGGAACCGCAACTCCTGTAGCACTCGATCCCGCTCTTGCAAAAATACATCAACTTCCGCGGTTACCGCAGATCCTTTATCGTACCCGAGCAGACGCGGGGGATCACGACCGTACAAAATCTTAAAAGGGGTGGTACCGATCCCCGAGTGGAATGAGGTGTTGTACCAATATTCGGCCCACGATAGCCACTTGAGCCACTCCTTCGGTCTGCCCGATACGAAACATCGAAGGTACGTCTCCAAACTACGGTTAACCACCTCGGTTTGCCCGTCCGTTTGCGGATGGTATGCGGTACTCCGTTTGAGGGTAGTACCTTGATTTTTAAATAGCTCCCGCCAAAAAAGACTTACGAACACCTTATCCCGATCAGAAATAATTGAGGATGGTATACCGTGCAACCGAACAACTTCTTTGATAAACAGTGTTGCAACCGTGACCGCGGTGAACGGGTGTTTCATCGGGATGAAATGTGCAGACTTGCTCAACCGGTCAACAACTACCATGATCACATTATACCCCGATGATTTAGGCAACCCTTCCACAAAGTCCATGGTGAGATCTTCCCAAACCCGAAACGGAAGTTCCAAGGGTTGTAACAACCCGGCGGGAGATAAATTAGAGTGCTTGTTTCTTTGACATACCTCGCACTCCGCCACTAGCTTCGCCACCCCACGGCGCATACCCATCCAAAACAGCTCACGAGACATGCGTTGGTACGTTTTTTGTGTACCCTCGTGGCCTCCCATTTTGCCCCCATGAAATTCAGTAAACAGTCGTGGTATCCACGGGGACGTGCCAGAGAGGACTAATCGCCCTCGGTAATACACCTCATCGTTAACCACACTATACCCCTCCATTCCGTCCGCCCCCTCTTGAACCAATTTTCTGATGCGGGCCATCTCCGGATCGTTCTTGAGGTCGGCCCGTAGCTGCTCGGGCAGCCCACTAATCACGGCTGAAATCAGCCCCAAAACTACTGATTCCCCGCGGCGCGACAGCGCGTCAGCTGCTCCGTTCTCCTTGCCGGGTCGGTATAAAATTTCAAACTCATAACCGGATAACTTCGAGACCCAACGTTGATTTTCCCCGATTACGGTTCGTTGTTCGAGCAGGTACTTGAGACTTTTTTGATCCGTAATCACCGTAAATACCCGACCGAGAAGATATGGGCGCCATTTTTGCACGGCTAACACAATGGCCATCAGTTCTCGTTCATATACCGACTTCATTTGTGCTCGGGGCCCCAATACCTGACTAAAATAGGCCACGGGCCTGCCTTCCTGCATCAAAACTGCTCCGATTCCGTGGCCCGAGGCATCGGTTTCAATAGTGAATTTTCTTGCAAAATCCGGTAGAGCAAGAACCGGAACTTGTGTCATCACCTTCTGTAATTCCCGAAAAGCGATCGTAGCCTCCTCGGTCCATTTAAAACCATCTTTTTTTAATAATTCGGTTAATGCCCGTGCTATCTTGCCATACCCCTGTACGAACTTGCGGTAATACCCGGTTAACCCGAGGAACCCGCGTAATTCTCGAATGTTTCGAGGTATCGGCCACTCGGTCATGGCCGTAATTTTGGACGGGTCTGCTTTTACCCCTTCTCCCGTCACGATGTGCCCCAAGTATTCCACTCTTTTTTGCCCGAAAACACATTTTTTTCTGTTGCAATACAGTTTTTCTTTTCGTAGACAATTGAACACGGTTGTCAAGTGCTCCAGATGTTCATCAACCGTGCGGCTATAAACCAAAATATCGTCAAAAAAGACCAAGACAAACTTACGCAAGTATTGGCGGAAAACCCGATTCATAAGCGATTGGAAAGTCGACGGTGCGTTCGTCAGCCCGAATGGCATTACTAGAAATTCGTAATGCCCTTCGTGAGTCCGGAAGGCCGTTTTGTGAATGTCGGCTTCTTTCATGCGGATTTGGTGATAACCGGACTTGAGGTCCAATTTACTAAATATCGTTGCACCGTGTAATTCGTCTAACAATTCATCAATAACGGGTATCGGAAACTTATCTAGCACGGTTGATTTATTTAGGGCTCGATAATCAACACAGAATCGCCAACTTCCATCTTTCTTCTTAACTAGTAGCACCGGGCTCGAGAACGGGCTCGTACTCGGTCGGATCACCCGAGCTTCAAGCATTTCCCCTACTAGCTTCTCGATCTCATCTTTCTGCAACTGCGGGTATCTATACGGCCGCACATTCACCGGTTCAGTACCGCCTTTGAGAACAATGACGTGCTCATGATCACGTGATGGTGGCAGACCTGTAGGCATATCAAAAACATCGGAAAAAACAGTTAGTATATCATCGAGTGCCGGAAGTACTTGTGATTCCGGTGCCTCGGCTTCGTGTAAGCTTGCGAGTGTGACAAAGTAACTTTCTTCAATATCTGCCATGCTCCTTGCTATCGCTCGCAAGGATGACTCGCCTTTGTGTAATCCCCGCACTCCCACAAGAGTAACCCGACGCCCCTGGTAATGGAAAGACATCGTTAACTCCCGCCAATTTACCAGCATTTCACCCAATTTATCCAGCCACTTCTTCCCGAGAATTACATCCGTACTCCCCAATTGTAAGGGGTAAAAATCTTCCGTGACATCCATGCCCGGCAGTTGTAACAATACGCTGCGACAAATCCCGTAACTCTTGTCTGATTGCCCGTTCCCCATTTCGATTCCGGTTTTCCTCGATCCGGAGACAGTCAAATTCAGTGGTTGAACCAACTGCAAGGAAAGGAAATTGTGGGTTGCTCCACAATCAATCAACACAACCACTTCCCTTCCCTCGATTATACCGCGTAATTTCATCGTGTGTGGGGTGTTAATCCCGGCCACCGATTGTGCCGACACTTCCACTGCATCTAGGTGCACATGTTCGTCCAATTCTTCCTCACTTCCACCTCCATCATCCGGGACGATCATAACATACAACGTTTTATCGGGACATTTATGACCAGGCCCGTACTTCCCGTCACATCGAAAACACAATCCTTTTGCCCGTTTGTCAGCCAGCTCGGTATCTGTCATTCGCTTGAATGGCTGTTTTGCCCCGTCTCCGAGGGTTTTAGTCAACCCCAGCACCGTTGACCCTACTTTTCCGCCACTGCTTGTTGTCCCGACCCGCTGTGGTGTTGCTCTCGGGGCTGTTTTGATCGACTCGCTCACATTTCCAGCCCTATTTTCATCGGTCATTATGGCTAGTTTCATGGCTTGTGTTAAGCCTCGGGGCTGCAATAAACGGACAGACGTCCGTAGGTCAGTTTTCAACCCTTTGATGAATGTACCCATCATCACCTGTTCGGGTATTCCTTCTAGTTGGGCTGCTAGGGATTCGAATTCCCCCACATAATCTCGAGCTGCTCCACCTTGTGTAATGGACAGAAATTGCTCATATAGGTCACCGGCTTGTGAAGGTTGAAACCGTTCCAACAACCTGCTCTTCAACATCTCCCAATGGCGGAAGGGTTCCCGTTTATCGGTCCATCGGTACCACGATAAAGCCTGCCCTTCCATACATAAAACCGCAGCCCTTAACTTTTCATTCGGCATCATCAATCCTTGCACCTCGAAGTACTGTTCCAGCTTATACACCCACCCATACGCATCCTCACCGTCAAATATGGGCATTTTAAGCTTTCGTAGGCGGTGGTCTGCCCCCGGTAACCAACCCCGTTCTCCCGAAGCCCTATAACTGTTACCCGATCCTTGACCCGAGTACCCATTCGTAAACGACCCGCGGTTTTGTGGCATCGATTCCCGGGATTCACATGAAATCTCCCATGCATATTGCTGCTACCCACGTCAGACATGACCAAGGGGAACCTTCATCATCAAACTGCAGCGATGTGGTCATGACCGGTACTCTAGTGGTCGTAACCCTAGATGGTGGAATGGTAGTCGCCGCCGTCGACAGCGGCTGAGTCGGTGGTGGCGGCGGGATTGGAGCAGATTTCGCAAACAGCGCGAGTAACTCAGCATGTTTCTTGTCCGCCTCTTCTCGGAATGAATCCAAGGACTTCTCCAGGCGATCAAACCGCTCGCCCGATTCTGCCTTGTACGCATTGAGATCTGCATCGACATCAACAATTTTTCTCGCCATTTTCACAGGTTGCAGGATGTTGCTCTGATACCAATTTGTTAATAATCAAAACCAATTATAAAACGAACAGTAAGATCAAAAAGAAAGCCAAGCGTAAAATTGATAATCCCGGAGTTCGAGAACCGGGTTTCTCCAAGGTAGCCGTCACACAGTAAAAATACCGAAGTTTTTTGAATGATAAACCCTAAGGGATTCGGTCCCTATTAAAACCGATCCTTACAAACATAAAAAAGGAAATAAATAAACTTGGCTTAATAAAATAAATTAGTGACAATTAGCCACCCTTGACTTTCTTCTTTCGTTTATAAACCACGCCCCATTGTTTGTGGTTCACATCAGTTAAGTCTGGTCACGTGTGATGCACAAAGGATAGAGTAGTGAAAGGCAATATGACGGATTTACCCTCATGTGCATCACACGTGACCAAACTTAACTTGAAAAATAAACGTATGTTTGAGTAAAAGACTGCGGGTGACAAAGGTTTCAGAAATAAGGTGTAATTTTTGAAATAAAGGTACAAACCATAAGGACAAATAGTGTAATTTACTCTATAAAAAGTTTGATTAATTTTTTAAAATCATATAAATTTGATTTTTCTTGTAAAAGGCATACGTGCAACAAGAACACGGGAATCTGTTAGAACTAGTGGACCCCACACTCAAGAAATACTCAAAAAATGAAGCAATGACAATGATAAACTTAGCTCTCCTGTGCACCAACCCATCTCCCACCCTTAGGCCCCAAATGTCATCAGTTGTCAAAATGCTTGAGGGCAAAATTCCCGTTCAGCCCCCAGTGATCAAACTAGCCACCACAGGGAACCCTGATATGAGATTCAAAGCCTTTGACATGATGTCACATGACAGTCAAAGTCAAAGTCAAACACAAGTCTCCACTATCTCAGCAGACAGTTTAGGACCAAGAAGCATCTCAACTGATGGTCCATTTGATATGGATGAATCCAAGGAAAGTTCTACTTCTGAAAAGAATCATCTTGATATTTGAATCAGGTAAGGTTTATTTATGATTATTATTTTCTTGATTTTATATTTGCTAAATTGTACATATATGTTATGTATGATACGACGTATGTTTGTATCGTTTATATAGTTGTACATGCTTATATAGATTACTGATCCTTTTCCACATGTAGAAAACTAGTAACTTGCAGTTCAAAAAAAGAAAAAAGAAAACTAGTATGTTTTACCTAGCGTGGGGAGATTTTAATATGATACCAAAAATACTATTTACTGATAATATTATCGATTAAAAAATATTGAAGATTTCATTCGTAACTGTCAGTAGCAAAATGCATATCTGCACAAAGTGCACCCATTACGAACGTTTAGAGGATAAAAATCAACAAAGAAAAAAAGGTGGTAAAAAAAAGGTCAACAAAGACAGGCAGATTAAAAAACATCAAGTTGTGAAATGTAATATATACAAAATACATTTCTGGCTTCCACGGATTACAATATAACATACTTTAACAATGAAAACTTATAATAAAGGAATAATTTCACAAACTTGCATTCATCCATGATTCATCAGCATCTATTCCAACTTTTTCCCAAGCATCATTAGGCGATTTCTTCTCCAATTTTGCATTTTATCTGTCACAAGGCGAAGTTCAAAAGAAATCAACGAAAAGCGATATGGGTCAACCCGACCCGTTACTCAACCCGCCCGTATCTTTTTAACACATACCTGGTTTTTGAAGTCCCGAGAGTAAGCTCAAGATCATCAGACCCGAAAACCTCATGAATAATTTCTCCTTCCCATGGTTTCACCTTCCCAAATGCAAATTCATCAGAAATTGCAATTTCCGCCATTGGAATATCGGCATTATTATCAAACCCCGAAGGAATCGCGGGCGAACAAGTTCCACTTTGACCCGGGGTCCACATTCTTGACCCACCCGTTTCCTTAAACCCGAACGGGTTAGATGCCACAAGGCTAAAAGTTGGTGATGTGGGCCGAATACCCGAGAACCATTCGGGATTAGGTGCACCGGCCCAAAAAGTGTTGGGTTTGATTCGGGCTGGTGACCCGCACGTTGGTGAACTCATGGGTGGAGTCACGGGCGCACTAATGGAGCCCGTTTGGATGTAAAAATGAGGAAGTTTGGTAGATTGTGAGAATGATGATGATGACGAGGATGAAGATGAGAGATTCTTGAGCCATGGAATGAGTGAGTCAGGGTGGTGTGTGTTTGGTGAATAAGGTGATGATGATGGGCTTGCTATTGGGCTCGGGTGGTAGGAAGTGAACGGGCTGGGCTGGTAAGATGAACACGGGCTTGCTGATGTGGACCCGCCAATGTCTATTCGCTCCAATGGCTTGCATCCCTTGAGATATTGATATAATAAGATTAAACGTAGAGTTATCAATTACTGTTCATCTCTAAAGAGTCAAACGGGTAAAATAAAATAAATAAATAAAAATAGAAGTCACTCAAAGTGTGTTGCAATGCTTAGTATCTCCCAAAATTAATTTATTCGAAAAAAATTGTTTTTAGATAATGTAAATTTTGAAATCTTTTATTAAAAGGGTATTTTTCACCTAATATAGGGAGTGTTTGGGAGAATTTATTTAAATGGCTTGTTTTATGAGCTTATAAGCTTTTGAGTTTACTTAAGTTCACTCCGTCCCATTTTTATTGTCCATGTTTCCTTTTTTAAATATCCCAAAATGACTGTCCACTTGAAAATTCAACCAATTAAAAAAACACTTAGGTGGTAAAGATAAAATTATATTGGTTGCACAGTCTAATAAATGCACTTTTTTCTTAAACTGTATGATATTCAAATGTGGACAATAAATTTGGGACGGAAGTAGTATTAAATAAAGTGTTTAAAAGATATACTAGTATATAAAGTAAAATGACTAAAAATAATGTAAAACCCTATAAATAAGCTTTTGTGATGTGAACAATGGTTATAGTGACAACTCATAAATAAACTTATAATAATTCTCTTCAAAATAGTTTATTTAAAACATTTTAAATAAACTTATAAACTCTCCAAAGCATTATAAATATTTATTAAATCATTTAAAGAAAATATTTAGATTAGAAATCTTCAAATGAACTTTTATGAACAAAGAATTCATTGTTGCAGTTTTTGTACACAGGTAGTAACAAACTGACACATTCTGGAAAAGGGTACTAAAGAAAATATTCACCACAAAGCCCAACCAAAATTTCTAATGCCAGAAATACCCCCTTGATTAATCTGAAACTATGTTTCCATTGGGAAGCCCTCAAAAAGAGTTCTGAAACATCTAGGAGGGTAATATCGTCTTTTTACTTTGACTTTTTTTTACTATGGGAATCTATGAGATATGTGCTTCCACTCAAAAGAAAACAATAAAACGATCAAAAGGTATGCAAATTCTTGATCAAAATACCGACCAGATCTAATATACGCTGGGGAAGCATCAGAATCAGAAATAAACACTCTAAATCAGTAAATCTTAACAAACTTGAAACATCTGCTCAAATAGGCCAGGAAAACAGAGCAGGGCCTATACACGTCAGCATATTGCTAACGTGCGCTACCAATCGAGAGAGAGCGTACGGAAAATTAGTTCCGGTGACAATTGTTAAAATGCGCCACCGTCAAATTTTAACAGAAATTAAACAGTGCGAGTAATAAAAACCTTCAAATTTATGCTTATAACCAAAACTGTTTACAATTACAGTTACAATTAACGGAGAAATTAAATAAGCATACCTTACGATAGGTGGTGCCGTCCGGTTCGACGGTCCAACCAGCCTCACCGGCGAGAGCTTTCAGAACCTCATTATTATCACAATGCTTCGGCAGCTTGTAATTTCCGTACATTCTCAGTCCGGTGAATATTTTGGCGGCAATCGCTCTCCTTCTCCTCTCTCTCCTCTTGTTATTCTCTCTCTCCTTCCACGACGGCATCCTCGTCCCTGACGTCATTCTTCTCACTCTAAAAACACGCAACAATGGCGATAATTTTACAGTTGCAGAAATCACATTTCCGATCGGGAAAAAAAGTTGGATATTGAGCAGGAGGATTGTGAAAATGAGGAATTGAATCACTTTATATCATAAATGCAGCCGAATTTTAGGTTAAGGAATTAAATGAACTATTTTAAATTAATTAATCATGTGAAGAACAAACCTGAAATTACTTGAAGATTACGGCGACTGAGGTTTCGCCGGAAAACAGGCTGATCGCCGGAGAAGAGAGAGTGCAGAAATTATGAGCGAAACTGAAATCTGTCTGCGTGAGTGTGTGTTACATGTAAGCTGTCAAGTGTTGTTGTTTATTACGATTATGCCACTAGCTTTTGGTAAAAAAAAGCAAAAGTGATAATGACATATTTACCCCTTGAGCCCGTTGTTGACTAAAATGTGCTTTGGATACCATTTCATAAGACCCACCAATGCATAAAGTTCAAACAATATGCGAATGTCAAAGAGATAAATAATCTTTATTTGCTAAAAGTATTTTTATATACAACGGGTTATATTTGGATGGTCGAGTTCGTAATTTAATTATTGTCGTGATTATAATTGGCTATAAATGGTATTGAAGGTTTAACATAATTTATATCGCTAAGTGAGAAGTATCATCCAACTTAATGTAAAATGTCTCAAAATCATATGTTCTATGGTAATAAAAGAAAATCTAGGTGCTTTTTGTAGCATTGTGTCTTTAACATACCAATGGTGACTATATAATACTCCTTCCATCCTATAAAAAATTTTCTCATGTTCCTCTGAAATTTTGTTTTACAAAAGAGTTCTTATTTCTCAAATTTAAGTATCCACTTAATAAAATAAAATTATTATCATGGACCCCATTACTATCTATCTCCTAAAAACACTTTTTCTCTTTAAAATAACCTCACCTATTAATTAAAATATAACCAAGAATTTCAATTAAAATTATTATCAAGAATTTCACCACTAATTATCTCCTAAAAATTTATATTAAACAGAAATATAAACTTTCTTTCTAGGACCGAGAGCGTAGTAAGACATGTTGGTAAGACATAGTCGAAACTATATGATTGATGGTTTCCTATTTACATTAATACGACAAGCAAAATTTAATAGAGGTGATAACTTTGTCTAAAACTTCAATAACAACATTTATATTTTGTATGTTTCTTTGGAGATGATAGTAACTACACCATCATAAACGTTTTAAAGATTCACAAACGGGTTGCTAAACGTTTAAATAATTAAGGTACGTACCATAGAATCAAATATTATATGAAATATGTTACTCCTATATTGTTATGTCATATCATTTATGATAGATTTTATTTTTCACACAAAAAAATAGTTAGTTTGCCACACACACAAAAAAAGTTGAGGGTTTCTCTAATTTAGGGTAAATAATTTGCATCTTTATATACTCTTTGGCTACAGAGGTTCACCGGCGACGATACCAGACTACCCATAAAATAGATAGTCGATCTGAGAAGTTGGGATTAGTAAGCTCGTAAAATGAGTTAAAACTCATGTTTGCAAAGATATATTTTAAAGACATTATATCTTGTTTTTTATTGAACAACATTCTTTCAAACATAAATGTTTTTTAACTTTTGCAAGAATTTAAACTCACTTTTGTATGTTTGTCGTTAATAAACTACTTTACCCAATAAGGAATATTTACAACTTCTTAAACTGAAATATTATCTCTGATATGAATGAATGAATAAATAAAGATTTAAATAATGATATGGAAAAATAGAGAGTTTTATTATTTAAGTAAATTAAGAAAATAAAGTGGGAGGCCTAAAAAGGAAAGAGGTGTGTAGGTTTAAATGGTAAATAAAACATGGGGCAGAAGGCGAAACAAGGTGGCAGTGGAAGAAAAACTTGCGGGACACATGACGATCTCTGACGTCATCTTTCCACGTTTCGTCAGGAAAGAGTTCGCCCGTTTAACCACTGTTTTTCAGTTTGACACTCGGATAATTTCATGTGCTTGTTTAGTTGGTTAAAAGATGACAACATACATTTAGGTCCCAACCTCTTATTGATTGGAGTGTTAGAATTAAATATTGTATTATTTGTATAATCATATATTTATACTTATAAGTTTAATAAATGAAAGAGTAAAGGTAGCCACCACAAGTCCACAACCAAGAGTTGTGATGTTTCATCGTACATTTTGTTATCTATAAATATGTATTGAATTTAATCATTTCAAATTATAAATGATAGAATTGTAATTCCATTCAATTATTTAAACTTTGATTAAATCTTTTGTTAATTCATGTTTTAATGATCTTACATGAATAGTAGCTCTTGACTCCAAAGGAGCATGTAGAATTCGATTTCGTCACTTCCAGATAAACGAAATGAGCACAAGAATCATACCGTGACACAATTTAGAACTAATTTTATTTGCCAAATTAGTAGATGAGCCATTTAAAACTTCATTAATCTACAAAGGGTTGGCAAAGTCAACATTCCACAAGTTTCCAGCTTTATGTCAAAGAGGTTTAGTATAACAAGAGTAAAAAAAATAATGTTACTCAAATTCATTCTCAGAACCGCAGAAAATGCATTAAATCGAAGTTATTTGAACATTGTGATGAGCCAAATTCGGAAGGGAATGAAGACGGTCAATTAAAACTCTAAATGCACAAATAAAACTACTATTTCAAATTAGTTTCTAACGAAACTTGAACTCATAACTTTTTGGTTAATTGGTTACTTACATACATACCATTAGACTATTAGTCCTTTAGTATATATTTGATTATTTAGCATTAAAAAAAGGATAGTGAGTGTGTGGCTGTCACGTACCTAAGGTTTGGTGTGAAACCACCTATAACTACATAGTTTTAGTTATAAAAAACTTAAAACTATTATTTTTATAATATCTTGTCACTTTCCACTATATTAGAACACTATATTAGAACACTTTCCACTATATTTGATACACTTTAGGTTTCACGGTTTTTGGGACAAAATATTACTCGTATAATGAATGTTAAATTAGATTAATTGGATGGTTCATAGGGAATGAATCCCACAATTTTTTAATAAAGTAAGATTAATGATGTTTAAAAGTAAGGGTAAAGAGGTCTGTTCACTTTATTAAAGTAAGTAGTTAGTGGGTGTGGAACCCACAACTATTTACCAAATAAGATAAATTTTCAAAGTGTATCACTTATTTTGAATCACCCAAATATGAAAAGTGTATCACTTATTTTGAATCGGAGGAAGTACAATAGAAAAACATCAATTCAACACCATTTCAAGAATATGACATGTGTTCATCATAAACGCCATTTAAAAAAATATAAAACTTGAAACATCAATTTAACAAAACATAATTAAGATTTAATATAATTGATGAGTTTTAGACGAGATTTGATATACTGATGAGTTTATGTAGTGAATTATAATTTTTTTTAACCAAAATTACGTAGTTTTAGGTGTTTCCACACCTAACCTTATGTATGTGACAGTCACACACTCACTTTTCCCTTAAAAATATTATTATATGCTCTAAAAATGAGAGTGAATGAACTTAGAATTTAATAAAAAACGTTTGAACGAATTCTGAAAGCTTATCGTAACTCTAGTTCTAATCTATTAAAAAAATGCACGATAAGATCATACCATAGAAACTATTTAATAAATTAATGTCAAACAAAAATAGGTATTCAACAAACCGACCTTAGCTCAGTTGGTAGAGCGGAGGACTGTAGTTTGTTCATAGCTATCCTTAGGTCGCTGGTTCGAATCCGGCAGGTCGGATTTATATTTTCCTTTGGCGTTTACAAAATGTATTTATACACTGCATATTTTTATCATTTTACTTATATCGTTTATATAATTACATTGCTTTTTATAATAAAATAATCTCTAAATCATTGATAAGAAATGGAATGATTACTTTATTTGTCAGATTTTTTCCTTTTCGTTTGTTGAAACATGCAAGTATTCACGTTAATTAAGAGCAAATGTTGTGTGGTTTTTTTTGGTTCTTTTTTTTGGTAAATTATAATTAGTGTGGGGTGTTTTTTGCTGGTATCAAAAAGATGTTATATACTCCGTAAATGTTAAATAAGAGAGAGTAATTTTAATGTATGTGTTAAAATCATGTTATGCACGTTTAACATGATTTTAAAAAGACACCACACATTACGCTCTAATAATCCAATTGGTATGTAATTGATTGCTATTTACATATAAAATTTTAAAAACTTATTATTGAGTGACATCCGAATTTAAAGAAAAAACATTCTATGATAGTATGGCAATAAGGGCTCTCAAAATAGTCTCATATAGTTAACAGAGTTTAATTCTTTCTTTAGGTAAATATTTACCAAATAACAGGGGAATGTTTAAAAACAGTCACAATAATGGCTAGATCATTACATCACGAGTAAGTTCGACCACTAAGGAGGAAATAACTATAAATGAATATATCCTTTTAAGAAAAATCTGAATTTAAAGAAAACGGAAAGAGAAAACAAGGCATGGCATGTCTTTTGAGAAAGGAAATATAAAGAAGAAAATAGGAAATTATAAAGGAGAAAGTAAAAACAACATGATAAAGTATTTGCCTTTGAATACTTGCAACAGGAAAAAGCAAAAGAATTTTATGCAGAAATATTTGACCAAACTTTCCCAGAAAATGGAAAATTAAAAAGGAGCATGTCGATGAACCCCCCATTAAAAGAACTAATTAAAACAAATAAAATCTGAATTTAACTGAAAAGATGGTTAAATAATTCATAGTATATTTTTTGAAGATGGGCCTTAGACCAACTAGATTGAATTGGGCTGGACTGGTCCAATTGAGTTAAAACACCTAGTATTTCGTGAACTTTACAATGATCATTATCTATCATATTCAGATTTAACAGATTTAGCGATACACCATAATTTTTATTGCATCTACAACAATTAGTTGTTAATATGTTTGTATAGTAGGTTGTAAAACTTAACCAAAGGGCCAATGGCCTAGCGGTAAGGTGTTTGCCTTCTAACCTAGTGGTTGAGTGTTCGAGTCCCATAGTGGACATAGGTGGTTATTTAGGAGTAGATTAGATTTGCTGTTCAAAAAAAAAAAAAGTAGGTTGTAAAACTTATATTATATGGTATATGAGCTAAAAGTTATGGTATAGAAATAAAGTCCTTATCCATAATTCAACTACAAAATAACCAAAAAAAAACAAATAATACCGAGTGATAATCAGAAATCAAGTCATTATACAAGTCAATGAGAGTTAGGGCTTAATGTTAGAAACTACAACACGAGTGGGACTTTGCCGGAATTTGGGAGTTTTGGGAACATCAAAAATGAATTTATAACTAATAACTATTTTTTAATTGTAATTTTAAATGATTTTATGGGTTGGTCAGGACCCGACACATACCGGTCCAAGAAGTAATTGGTTATCTTAGGGTTTTATGCTCTTTTTTTGGGTTGTACATTTTATCAAGTTAGTAGTTACGGATTTCACGATTGCACGAATACACGAGAGTTGCAATTTATTTTTCATAGAATTGAAGGAAAACATCACAAAAATATGCCTAAAAAAATTAACATAAGCCCGATAAAAGTTCAAAAGTAAAAAAGAACCAGGGCCTGAAAAGCTATTAGATATAAACTGATATATATATATATAGCTACGGTTTTGCGATTTTGTTTTAATTCTTTTCAACTTAGTTGTATCAAATTTGTTGGCTCACTCAACACATACCGTGGTATTTCATATTTGGTACCTACAAAAATAAAATAAAAATATTATAAAATTTTGTAGAATATGAACATTGTGGGGTTGAAAATGGAGTTTGAATATTGTTGGGTTGTACGATACAACCTAAACAATATTGGTATGAAAAGAGAAGTTTTATACCACTTTCATCGTAACAAACCGTCATATCAGGTTTATGAACAATAACCCCTGCGCTGTTGATTATTGCTTGTGCAAGCTCTATGTCAACCTCGGCTGCTGCATGTATCGCGTCCCATATTTCTTTTTGCATAATCCAAATAAACGTATATTAGGAAAAATATTTGCAAAACAGTTTGTGATACCATGTTGCCTCTTTAATTGAAGATCTAATCAGCTAAGTTGAAGTACTAAAAATTTATTTTGGCCGGAATTAATTTGTAGGCTACCTAAATGTATGTCCAATTTTGTTCATATCGTAGATGGTAAAGAAGATGATAAAAAAAAGTAAATCTATTCTTAAAATGTAAGTATCTTGGTGACTTGGTTCAATTTAAAACTATTTTGTAATTACAATCTAAAATATAATTTTAAATGCTAATTAGTTAAATATTTTTAGAAAAAACATATAGAACTTGAATGGTTGATAGTGTTTTATAAATTGAATGTGGTTGGGTTAACATAACCTTGTTTTGTACCTTTCTTGCCACCATGGTGTGGAGCCGTATCCCAAAACTCGTCACGCATTTGCACAAGCTGACTCCATGTAACGGGTCTCGGAAACTTCCATGGTTTCGGCTTCCTTATCGTGTTCATCGTTCCTTCCCATAAAAAAAAAAACAAAAACCGTAACAAACATTTTCCGACACCACAAATCAAGAAAACAACGTTAAAACTTACTGTTTTGTTTATTTAAGGATGATCCGAAACAACCCATTTTTTAGTATATGTCTTGCAATGAGCTCAACCTTTAGGCCCCGTTTGTTTTGACGTAATCCTCCGTAATCTTCCGTAATTGTAATTCAATTACATTACGGAGGACGTTTGGATGAACACTTTTTTTCGTAATTCGATTACGACGTAATTTCGAATTACGATATTCGTTGTAATTGAATTCCGTCCCAAAACCCTAAGAATTCAATTACGGTCCTTTTGTAAACTAACAAATTTTGAATATTTTATATCCTTCAGATTTTTAAATCGTTTAAAAATATTAAAAAAATTAAAAAAAATTTAAAAAATTAAAAAAAATTTAAAATTTTAAAAAATTCTAAAAAAATTTAAAAAAATTTTAAAAATTTTAAAAAAATTTTAAAAAATTTTAAAAATTTTAAAAAAATTTTAAAATTTTAAAAAAAATTTAAAAAAATTTTAAAATTTAAAAAAAAATTTAAAAAAATTTTAAAATTTTTTAAAAATTTTAATTTTTTTTTTTAAAATTTAAAAAATTTAAAAAATTTTAAAAAAATTAAAAAAAAATTTAATTTTTTTTAATAAATAAAAAATTTTTAAAAATTTTTAAAAAATAGAAAAAATAAAAACTATTTAATTTTTTTTTAAATGTAAACAAATAATAAAAAATTTTAAAAATTAAAAGAAATAAAAAAAATAAAAAAAATAATAAATAATAAAATTTTGAAAAAAAATTTAAAAAAGTTTTTAAAAAAAGTCATAACTATTGATTTGAATTACAACTCAAAATTTTAGTAACCAAACGCGTAAGCGTATTCAATTACAACCCAATTCAATTACAACCGAATTCAAATACAACCGATTTCAATTACATTACGGAGGATTACGTTGAGCCAAACACCCCCTTAGAGATAGAGGTTGGTTATATTAAAGGCAAAAAAATGTTTTCCACAAAGATTTAAATAGGAGTAGTCGGGTAGATGCATCACTCTTTCTCGTGATAAAAAGTTTCACTTTTAAGCTTTTAGATTCATGTGATTATAGACAATTTTAGTTTTGTTTAAGATATTTTCCTTAGATAAAATCTATCTGATGGCCTATCATAACTTAAAATGATCTCATATAAGTTACATGTTCGGTCCCTTTTATATATAAACATTTATCAGATATTCAGAGGAAAGTTT
Organism: Calendula officinalis; assembly: GCA_963853835.1. Lineage (NCBI taxonomy): Eukaryota > Viridiplantae > Streptophyta > Magnoliopsida > Asterales > Asteraceae > Calendula > Calendula officinalis. The sequence goes on from OY970835.1 coordinate 2,185,416, forward strand.
GGAAATGGTTATGGCAACAGTTAGATCACGTACATCATGAGCAAAACTCGACTATTCCAAGGAGTCTGTTATAAACGAGAGTACCCTTTAAAAAAAAAAGGAAGAAATTCTTTTATATCCTTCTAAACCACACAAATTATCTCTATATCAATCCTACACTCATAAATTATCTCTATATCATTATCCTCTAAATCCCTTCAAATCTTTAAAACTCTTATTTATGTTCAAAAATCTATTTTGATATTTATTAAATCATTATAATATCAATACTCATTATCATGAAATTCACTTATTTAAAGTATTCCATATAAATCATATCTCATGAAAACATAACCCATGGTACAACTCCTCAATGCATCCATCCGTCACTATACAAACACTTAAAGCTACTTGAGAAACGAAAGCTACAACAAAATATCTCAAGTTTACATACATTACCACCATGTTTAACAATGTTTACAACTTTTAATTGTAACGATAAGAATCACCAAACTTGTTTCTCATATAACTAAACTTAGAATCATCATAGTTGACCGATTTTAAGTCAATGGGCTTTTGGTCAACGGGCTTTTGCTCATTTCCATACACACCTTCAGCCCGTTTATCTCTAACCCGATGTTTCGTTCTTTCTTTTTGACTCTTGGACCGAACATGAGGAGCCTCACCACTAGGCCCGTAAAACTCGGCATATTCTTCCCGTTTCGAGGCCCGATGTTTATTCGGGTCTTTTAAGCTCGATGATGACCGGATCTTAACGGGCTTTGTTTCGGGCTGTTTTTCGGTCGGGTTGCGGGCTTGACGGGTTTCGGAAACAGGGGTTGGAGTTCTATGTTTTTGTACTAATACGGGCTGATGAACGGGCTCATCTTCGGGCATTATGAGATGATCTTTTAATGGAGTGAGGCCTCGTTTAGAAGGTTTGAACGGGTTGAAAGAGATAAAGAAGTTACCAAACAATTCAAGAAAGAGTTTTGATAGATCTAAAATGAGTTGCCCGAAAGTGGGCCAGCCCGTTTCTTGTTCCTCTTTAACGGTTTCAACCGTTTGAGTTTTTTTAGTCAGGTTTTCTTTGATTGGTTTTTTAATATCACTCTCAACTTTATCCTGATATACATAATAAGTAATTAAACATCTTTTGTAAATTTTGAAATTTTAAATAATCGTAAAGCATGTTATACGATAAGAAATGTACCGATTTTGTGAAGTATGATGAACCGTATCCTTGTTGAAGTATGCATACAACATATCCTATCAAAATTGCACCGATTACCAAAACAAGGTCTGCAAAATGCATAAAATATAAGATATACATATACATTTTACATATTAGGATACAAAGCCATCTTTTAAAGACCCAAACAGGACATAAAATATTAAAATGCATGTCACTTGCCATGCTTGCCACATCAGCAAGTTACCGCCACATCATCGGTTTATCAGGCCGTTCCTAAATGACCAAAACGGGACAGCCATTTTTTAAATGACCCAATCGGAAAAAGTTGGCGCAAACATAAAACAGAGAGAAATGTAAAATATAGGTTACTATTTTAGCATTTTAAGAAAGAACAAAAATGTTATATTATTTTAGGAAGTTGATTCTTATAGAGCAATTTTTTATCCATACAGAGCAATTTCAAATCAGGACAATCATATCCTTTGTGGGAGTGGTTAAATGCAAAGTGTGGTAAAAGGAAAGGGAAGTGCATAATTTTCCTTTGGCATTAAATTGCTCTGTGAGAATCAACTCCCATATTATTATGATTATAATATCATTTTCATAAAACGTATCTTTAGAAGGTGTCCAAGACATAATATGTCCATAATATTCTAATTATAATATCAGGTTCTTAAAGACGAGTAATGAATGCAGAATTAACTACTCAATCAAATTAAAAAGTGTTCAAAGGTCAAACCTGTGGTAGTAATAGAATTATCATGAAAATCACAATCTTCTTGATCAAGAGAAATTTGTCTAAGTGCAGCATTCCCTCGATCAATAACTAACAGAGAGCATGTTGGTCTTACATAAATTACATCAAAATCAGTTGAAAATTGTGCATCCTCACTGGGCCCGTCCCTGTACCCTGCTACACTTGATTTTCCTCCAGCAATTGTTGTCACACCTAAATATAAATTTGTTATTCAATAACCTTTTTATCAATTGTATCTAATTTGAACTTTTTAATATATATGAAATGAAATATACGTCAACCTGCTTCACCGATTTTTCTGATAGCAAGATTAGAAGTATCAGCAACATAAACATTTCCTTTATCATCCATTGTAACGCCTTTCGGATGATCAAAACGAGCATCATTTGATTTTCCATCCACATGTCCTGTGTAACCTTGGAAAGATCCAGCAATTAACCTTGCCCTACTATCTGTAATTTGACAAAATAATCAACAACAAAATCACAACAAATTCATTTTTCACTTTCTGTGTGTGTGTTTCAGTGTTTGATTTCAATTTGTGTCAGTTTTTTATGTGAAAAGAAGCTTACACTGAGACAATGGTGGAGTAATTCGAACAATGTTGCTATTAACTGCATCAACAGCATATAATTCACCTTCCTGTGATACTCGAATAGAATAAGGCACAACACCTAACTGATTCCCTTCAACAACTGTTTCTACTAAATAACCATCTTCAAATTGAAGTATATTCCCATCTGTATCACCAAATTAAATAATAAAAAATCATGTTTCACTTAAATCAATCACACATTTCTTCTAATTAACAAATCAGTTGAAAATTTCGAAAATTCTAGGGTTCGTGAATCGTGACTAAACGTTTACTCTTATGTTTATACGGAATGAGGAAAAAACAATAAAATAATGAAATTAACAAAACCTAGAGATAATAAATACCTGATAATGGCGATTTGGAAGATGATCTAGCTGCTGTCCACTTGATAATGGAGGATAATTGTTTAATCACCGGAGCTGATTCAACACGACGGAATCATGAATTAATGTAATACAAAAATACTGAATCACATAATCGAATGCGTGTGTTTATGTGTGTGTGTGTGTGAGAGAGAGAGAGAGAGAGAGAGAGAGAGAGAGAGAGTACCAGCAGGTGCAGCTTGAGCTTGAAACTGGAAGATGTAAATGGAGACGAGAGTTGAGAAAATGAGATGTAGCATTGAAGCCTTCATTTTTGAGGATTTTATGGCCGATTTAGCATCGATGCAATGGAAATGGAGGTTTGATTTGGTTTTGAATTTGATTTTTGTTTGTTTTTGTGTTCAAACCCCCAAATCGAGTTTCTGTTCTGTGTACTCACAGTAACTGCACACTTCTCAAGGAGTACACACACTCCACTAGTCCGCTTTCTGGATTTTTTTTTTTCGACTTCTCTTTCTTTTCTTTTCACACTTTTTATCCCACTAGATTGAAAGAAGTATTAAAAGGAGTAAAAGGTAAATTTATTTTCATACTTTTTATCCCAATAGCCATTTGTTAATTGTTAAGGTTATTGGGTATGCATTAATATCATATTAGATGTCACCTAAATAAATTACATTATACCATTTTATTGGAAATACACATCATACTATATCACACTCACGCATTCACATTTGAAGGAGGGCCCACCAATACCCCTTAGAGGTGTGTAGGGTTGAAGTACAAGAACTACCTCAAACAAAACATCAAGTTTTTTTAACTTTAAGTTTAGACGCACTTTACAAATCGATTAACCTTAAGGCGACCACTAATTTATGGGTAGCCCAGAGTCTACGTGAGTGAACATTTATTTGCCACAAAAATCTTTCTTTTTTGCTCCTATATATTGTATTTCGAACCTCCTGTAAATTTCATATTTTTTGAAGATCAAATCTTACCACTAGACCACCACCCTTATGATCTAAAACACCCAAGTTAACTTATGTCTTAAATCAATGATGAAGGGGGTGGTTGTTGTAGCTTATTTGAAAAGTTTAAGGTTTATGCTTATAATTTATAAGTAATTCTTTAAATCTTTTGGATAAGTTTATTTTATAGAGTTCATGTCACTTTTGCAAATGACTGAGTTTATAAACCATAAACTATAAGTCATAAATCCCATCATATAGGCTAAAATAAACACCCTTTGCAGTCCACTAGGAGGAAAGCTCCATTTCGCTAGGCATGTTGGTCGGGGTCAAATCGGTCATGCACTGGATAAACATACATATATGATTAATATATAGAATATTGAATACAAGTTGATAAGAAAATGATACATTAAGTTTTGTCACTTTAGCTCCATTCTTCATTTTCTAGATTTGTCACTTTAGGTCCGATTAAGAGATTAACTTCATCTGATAATGTATTTGTCCCATCAAAAGTTAAATCTAAAAAATTATTCTTCTCTCTGTATATTTGACTCGCTTTAGAGGAATCATGTTCCACCTTGCCCATTATTAACTTTGTTGATTTTATTTGATATCTAGAGGCTAGAGCAACAACATCCAAAATATCTTTTAAAGAGGTTAGGATTGCAATTCTAAATGAGGAGTTTGTCTGAAGTTCAGGATCTAAATGAGCTTTAAATTAAGTTTGAACTCAGCATAAGCTCATTTTATTTGAATTTTTATTAAATTTTCAACAGTTTGAGCTCGAGTAGCTTGCATATAATGTGACTCACTTACACCTCCTATTAGGGGTGTCCATCGGATTTCCGGACCGTGTTAGGGCTCGTACCGTGTCGGGCCGTCGGGTTTGAGGTAAAAAAAGATTGTAACCTGAAATCCGACCCGATAAGAAACTAGCTTTAAGGTTAACCCAATTGGTTGGTTATGTACTTATGTTACACTTAAAGTTTTGAAATAAAAAAATAAGGGTTTTGATAATTACAGTCCGAAGGGCTATCTCTAAATGCATAAACGTTGTACATTAATTCATGGGAGGAAGTAGTTCCTAAAATCCAGGGGTAATTATATATTGATGTATAGACTTTTAATGTGTGTCTATTGACTGCCCTTAGGGCTGTCATTATCAAAATTCAAAAAATAATTATTTACAAACTTAATTTTCTCCGCGCCCATATGATCCATTACATTTACTCTAGTATTTTAAAATTTCTTTTTCCCTATCCTACATTATTCACTTTATTACAAGTTCATACCCGACAGTGCAAAATTACTACACTGCCCTTGTACTGAATCTCCCGCTAACTCTCACAAACCCATCAAGGACAAAATGGTAAAATCACACAACACGATCCCAACCCTACATCCGAGCGTTGTTAAATTCTCAATGTCTCCACTATCAAAGCATCTGCTTAAATCCCCTGTTTTTTCCTGTCAAGCCTCCCCTTTCTTCTAGATATCCTCCATTGATGACGTCATGCCCCACTCTAAATAACTTAATCGCCATTGCTGCAGCAAGTTAATCGCGATTCTGTTAGCACGCACACTCGAAGTTTCATTCTAGTGGTTTGGTGAGTATTCGATTCAAAAGGAATTTTCATGTCGATTTCTCTCGAATCTTCCTGCAACTGCATTTTATTAATAGTTTATTTGCGATATGTTTTATTCTTTAGCTGATTAATCTTATTTTAATCTGTATTTTATACTCTAGCATACTGTTTACAGCTAAAACATTATTTTATTGAATCAAATTGCTCATCGATTTGCTATATATATATATATTGAAAATAAAACAAAAGTTAGGGTTTCTAATTGTCTACCTAACGTTTTAGCTTTCGCTCACCTTTCAATTTCTATACATTCCGATTGCAGGTTGAGATTCACGTTGACTGACGCAATTTCTCGTCGAGCAAAGGTAATTTCTCGTTGACTGACATTTAACTTGATAAATAGATGGTTAATTGATTACATTCTTCTATTCCGTTCGGTTATTAATTTGCACCTGCATCTGATTTCTACTGTAAATACTCTGATTTTAGTCGGTTTGCGTTTTAATTAAACGGGCACATGTTTAGAAACAGTGTTGTTTGCATAATGAGTAACGATTTTGAATAAATCTGCTGATCGGCACGTGATCAATTTCTGACATTTTGAGTGTTTTTTCTTACTGTTGCTTTTTGAATTTTGGACACAATAGTGCAGGGGCCCCTGCTGGATCTATGAAAATAAAGGGGCCATTCGCGTATAAAATGGGGCATGATTATTGTAGCAGTATTGCATAATCACGTGGACCCTACCAAATATTTGTCCATTTGTCTTTTGTTATCACTTTTTAGTTTTTACCATAGCAAAATGCTAAGAAAAAAAATATATTATCATAATTTGTAGGGTTTTAATAATGAAAGTTCCGGTTAATTAAGTGCATGAAATATTTTATGGCATAGAGCCTTATAAAACCCTAATTATTATTTACTGCAATTATTTATTACTTGGTATTATTTTACAGTTAATTGTGTAAAACTTGCGTGTATAAATCATTAGATAACCATTACTAATTTCCTTACTATCACAATTCCATAATAATCATTTCTAAGTTCTTCATTTTCAGATGGATTTGGATTCACTTAATCAATCTGTACCCACTCTTACCCCAAACAAGAACAGATCATCTCGTAAGGTTACCAAACTTTTGCATAATCGAAAAACAAAGTCAAACGATAAAGTCAAACACGATAAACCAATCACAACCGTCGATCGAGATCGAGACCAAAAGTTTCAAAAACGAGCGGAGATGGATGCATTTATATCCAAACTTTTTGCTACCATTTCGTCGGTAAAAGCTGCTTATGCTCGTTTGCAATACGCTCAATCGCCTTACGATGCTGAAGGAATCCAGTCAGCTGATCAGATCATGGTATCTGAACTGAAAACATTATCTGAATCCAAACAGTTGTTCTTGAAGAAACAAATTGACGATAATACCCCTCACACGACACAACTGTTGGCAGAAATTCAAGAACAAAAGAATCTCATACAAATGTATGAAATAACGGGAAAAACACTCGATAGTCAAAGAAAAGTCAAGCATTCCGAAATCATTTTATTGAAAGAGAAATTGGAAAATTACAATAGAGAAAACAAATTAATCGAGAAAAGATTAAACTCAAGCGGGCAGTTACCATTACCATTATCACATAATTATTCGTCGCTAACCACGACCAATTTCGTACCGATTCTTCAACAAACGACAAAATCGATTAGAAATTTTGTGAAACTTTTGATGAGTGAAATGGAAGCCACCAATTGGGATTTAAACGCAGCCGCCGATTCGATCCAACCGGATGTCGTTTTTCATGACACGGTTGATAAATGTCACGCGTTTGAGTCGTTTGTTTGTCGTGTGATGTTTGATGGTTTTAAATATCCGATGTTTTCAATCACAAACGATTCACAATCTTCACAATTCTTTCACGACAATTTTATGGAATTAAAATCGTTAAAATCGCGAGAATACATCGCATGGAAACCGAACTCGATGTTTGCAAAATTTTGTTGGTTTAAGTATTTAAAACTCGTTCATCCGTTAATGGAAATCTCTCTTTTCGGGAACACGAATCAAAGAAATCTCGTGGGGTCCGGTAAGTTCCCGGAGACGACGTTTTTCGCATCATTTGCTGACGTGGCAAAACGTGTTTGGCTCCTACATTGTTTGACTTTCGTGTTCGGGTCAAACAAGGCGTCGATTTTTCAGGTGAAAAAAGGCAGCCGGTTTACCGAAATTTACATGGAGAGTGTAAACCAAGAGCCGCCGGAGAAGTCGCCGGAAGTGGCTTTCACGGTGGTTCCCGGGTTGACGGTCGGTAGAACTGTTATCCAGTGTCAAGTGTATTTGAGTTGACTAATTGAGGTTTGACTGTGATTTAATCGGACGGCTATAACCTAATGTGGGTTGGGGAAAACATCACACGTGTGGGGCCCACGTGTGGGGAATTAAAGTATGGATCGTGACGGAAAGCTGCATGGGGCACCGGCTTTTTGCTCCTGGTGATGGAGACTGTGGGGGCCTTGAGGTCAATGGCTCAATTTTGAAGTTTAAATGCATGAATCCTTAAAATATTTTAATTTATTATATGAAAAATAGTTTCCTATATGTATATTGAATTTGCAAGAATAGTGCAGTTCCTTCCAAATTGTACAAATAATGTTGTTTTTTGGGCTTTTGCAAAAATAATGCTATCCCCTAATGTCACACCCGGATCCCCTTCTTTCCCCTAGTACCACACCCGGATATCTCTTGAACCTGCACACTCGTCTGTACCTTGCGTACTTTCATGTAGGAACAGTGTACCTTACCTACTTTCATGTAGGAACCCCTAGTAGTACACCCGGATCCCCTTGGGGTATCCCCGAGTAGTACGCTTGGATCCCCTTGGGGTATCCCCACTTGACACGCCCGGATCCCCTTTAGCTTAATGGTTTTTGTCTTTTCAAAGTGTGGGTCAAATTTGTAGACAGAGCAATACTACGAGGACCAGTTTCGTATTAGAAACAAAGAGTATGCATTGTCGGAACACACTTCTTACGGAAAAATAACAACTTTATAAGGTGTAAGGTGAAATATTTCTGTCGGTGCCTTGCTCCAAAATACGAGAGAGAGACAAACTCAATTATATTGATTTTTTCAACAACTTTCACTTTCTTAATTAATACATGCATATAATATTAATTTGGTGGGGGCTCACACGTCATTAAATTATGATTTTCTGTTTTAAACAATTATTATTTCAAAATTCTTTTAAATGTAATTGGCAGCAATATAGGATGTGTAAAACTTTTTAGAGTTTTTGAGTTCTGAGTAAAAAATATCAGATGGTTAAAAAGAATTTAGAAAACGTGAATTTTGATCATATATATCATGAGAAACGCGGTCATTCTAAATAGACCCTTATAACATGAATAACCTTATAAAGAATGAAAACGTGAATTTTGATCAAGCAATTATTATTTGAAATGTCTTTTAAACTACTAGTAATTTAATTAAAAAAATAAAAGAAAATATCGAGTAATATCGATTTATTTTACCTTGAGCTACAAAATTTTACATGTATTATTATATACATCTTTATTTAACCAAATAGGTTGCTTTCATGCTGTTAGGTATTTTCTATTTATAAATTTGATAATAACACTTTATCAACCTATTGAAATGGTAGTAAGCAAATTTTAAAATATTTTCTTAAAGATTGCGAATCTGACCCACACTTTGAAAAGACAAAAACCATTAAGCTAAAGGGGATCCGGGCGTGTCAAGTGGGGATACCCCAAGGGGTTTCGGGCGTACTACTCGGGGATACCCCAAGGGGATCCGGGTGTACTACTAGGGGTTCCTACATGAAAGTACGTAAGGTACACTGTTCCTAGTACACTGTTCCTACATGAAAGTACGCAAGGTACAGACGAGTGTGCAGGTTCAAGAGGTATCCGGGTGTGGTACTAAGGGAAAGAAGGGATCCGGGTGTGACACTAGGGGATAACATTATTTTTGCAAAAGCCCAAAAAACAACATTATTTGTACAATTTGGAAGGAAACTGCACTATTCTTGCAAATTCTTCTGTATATTTTCCCCTAGTCATTAAATGTAGTTTAAATGTTAAGCATGGATATAACGATTATTTTTTTGTTATTATAAGTTAATTTACTTGAAGATGTGTATGGGTTGTTTTTTTATAACATGAATTCTGATTTGCTTTGCAAGCTGATTAATTCTAATTTTAAGATGGCAACATATTTTGTTGTTAGCCTGGATTCTATAGGGGTGAACCTCCGTAGCAATAAAAAGGTATTTTTGTGTCGAGCCAAAAAGGTATATTGATAATATGACACCTATACTATTAATGATGGTGCTTGAGGCAATATTTTGTCTGATTAATGTACGGTCAGATTATATTTTTGGGACCACTTTCTTTGTGTGATCCGGATGTTTTTGTGCGACTGATGTACGACCAAATCATTTTTTTGCAACCCGACATGTCTCGTCGTCTATTTTAGGAAGAAATGAAAATGATTTTTTACAAATTTTGAATTTTACTATATCTAATTTAGGAAATTACCTTTGATCATTTTAGTAATTTTTTCTTTATAATTATATGGTGATGGCCAATGGGAAGGGCGTCCAAATCTTTAAGAGGTCATGTGTTCGATCATTTCTTTAGATAATAATTTAACAATGGTCAATAGAAGATTCATAAATGATCACAACAATATCTAGATTATGTATATCACAAGTAAAACTTGATCAGTGAACTGCTATAACTTATAAAAAAATGAGGTATGGACCCCTACAAACTTGTGAGGGGTTAAGGAGTGATGGTTAGAACGTGTGGGCTTGGTTTTCTTCAAAGGATTCCTGACAGTGAAATTGTATGTATGTTTCTGACAGACATGTTTGCTGTTTAATTTCTTATATATGATCCGGAAACAAACAAGCAGTAAAGTTTGAAAATTTTGTCCCTAATTATTAATAAATCTATTTAAAGATCTAATATAGTTTAAAAAAACGTGGCATCGGTGAAACCAACCCCATAAATGGCCGTTCCTATGCCAAGTCCCAATTATCGATCCGTCACCCCAGCAGTATTTTGTTTATTTTAGTTTATAAAATGGGTGGCGATTTGCTCAAGAAAAGAAATCATCATTTTAATGAAATTTAAAAGAATAGATAATTTTACGTTTAAAATCGATATTTTCATTTTGGAACAAAATTATACTTAAGGGTTCGATTGTCCATTTGGTTTATATATTTCCTTATACAAATAAATCTATTCTTTAACCAAATCATCACCCTTATAAAATAGGTAATTTATACAAAGTGATTTGCTTTGAACTTTTTTAGTCGTATGTTAATCATTTTGTATGTTTAGAAAAAGGAATATTTTTTTTTTATCATTATATAATTTACTCTAATTTATTTACATCAAGACTTAGAGCACATAATCTATAGACTATAAACAACACTTTATGTTAATACCAATAAACTATAAATTTTGGTTTAGAAAAATGAATACTTACTAAATCTTCTTTTGGGTGAATAAAGTTGTGTTTCTAGTTTTAATTTGGAGCGAAAAAATTGTGTCGTAGCATGATATCTTGTCTTGTCAATCGATATGGATGACATGGCATATTCACTTTTAAAAAAAGAAGAATTTAAAAGTAAGAGAATTGGATTTCAAACTACTAAAACATTGCATTGTATCATGGAATCTCCGATCTCTACCAGCACGCGTGGAGTATTAAAGTAAGAGCTCTATGCATTTCAAGATTTTGTCAAGTTTTATGTAAGGTTGTCTAGTTATGTTTGATATGATTTTGGTCATGTTAATAGAATACCACAAACAACGCCAATTTGGGTAGTGAAAAACTCTCATAATTATTAGCTCAAGTAGAAAGAGTAGACTAGACTCTTATGTGAATAGATGTAGTCAGCCGAGAGTGTTGGAAATTGGGCATGACGTGACAATGATCACATCGGAACCTCCATAGTTCATGACTCATATTCGGTTTCAGACCAAACAAACCAAAAATCAAATACCAAATAATTGGCCAACTTTCTTGCGATATGAGCCACAAGGCAAGTCAGTTACAAAGGTGACATAAAATCAAGATTATGTTGGTGATTTTAGTATCACAATTTTAATTTTAATGTAAGAACATAACATGTAGGTCATGACTTCATACTTTAGTTCTTGTACATGTTAGGAGGTGCAGAGTGTACAATTATATAAGTGAAAGTGATACATGTACAATTTTTAAAGCAAACAGACAAAAGAAGGATCCTAGCAAAAACAACCATATGATGAAGTGACAATTCACCCATTGAACCAAAACATGAATGTCTCTCCCCTATATGTATGCTACAAACACCCAACATTAGAAAATAAGTTGAAATGAGTCCATCACCATGACAACCTCTCAAGGGTCAACTACTCAACTCGATCTTAGTTATTTTCAAAAGAATCAACTTGCCAACTTTGTTAAAAGAAATTAGGGTTTAAACCGAATTTTAACACATCTTGGTTTGGTTCTCGGTTAAGCTTATCAAATTCTTAAATCGAAAAACCGGAACCAATGAACACTATACTTCTTGCTTTAGCATGGTTGTCTTCGGTGAAGTTAGCATGTTTCCACTTGGATTGGGCCAATAGCTAGCAAGTCCTATCATTTGTGTTGCTTCAATCGGGCCATTAGCACATAATTAGATCAATTTTCTAAAAGAAGTAGGATGCATAACACAATTATAAAACCAAAATTTTTACTCTTTATTAGCCAAATTGGCCAGCGACACCACGTAACGTAAAATCAAATATGAATCCGACCCTAGTTAATTGGTCCATATGCATCTTCCCAAATTGTCTTTTCATTAGACTTCAATATTCGAATGCAATTTTAAAAAATTATAATTCGAGCTGATTTGATTTCAAATAAATGACATAAATTAGGATTCGATTCAAACCACATTCGGGAATATGTTTTCGAATTGTTTACGAAATTCGAATTAAATACTATGCATGTTTTTAATTATATATTATAATTATAATTATTTTTTGTGAAGATTTGGAAAATAGAAAAAAACTAGAAAATCTTTATTTGAGTAGTTAGAAATTTGGAATTATGAATTTTGGAATTATAAACTTTAATCTTTGTTTTGAACAAGTAATAAAGACCCTGTGCGTTGCAACGGGAATTGAAAGCATTTTCTTTTCTTAAGCAAAAATTAAGATTTGATTTATATCGAACTTTTTTTTTTATTTATGAATAAAATTTTGTAAGATCCTATGTTATAACAATAACATTAACTTTAACAGTATTAATAATGAAATAAAAGAATTACTATTACTGAAAATGTAATTTGAAATATGTAAATGCATATTTTATAAAGCGTAAGTTTCTAAAGAAAAATGTAAAATTTCAAGCAAAAAAATAATACTAATAATAATAATGACCAAATTTTTTGAGGCAACAAACTTTTAGCTAAGATATGTAATAATCAAAAATTCCAACCAATCATAATCTTGTAACTTTGTATCATAAATGTATATACTACTATATTTTATTAGTGGACGTGTATATATTGTCCATCGAGTTACCTATTTATAAGAAGAACATAACTATGTTTTATAAATAATATATATATATATCGTAAGTACTTTAATATTATACTAGTTGTAATCGCATTTCAATAATCTTTTTAATTTTAGGCTTTTTAAAGCATAAGTATTTTATTTCGTATAAGCAAAAGATCAAATAAAATTAATAAGTAATAATTTTTTGTAAATAAGAAATAGTGTAGGGTGAAATTTTTTAATAAATATTTACAAAACACACCTTATTTTAAGGGGATTTTTTAAAAATTCAATCCCCATGTATTTGTCTTGTCAACCACGTCTGCTTGAATCCTAGGGTGAGGAATAAATTTTTTAATAAATATTTATAAAACACACTCTATTTTAGGGGGATTTTTTAAAAATTCAATTCTCATGTATTTGTCTTGTTTACACGTGCATGAATATGGGACCACGTCTACTTGAATCCAACCAATTAAGTGTGAGTGAACAGTAAACTTTGAATTGTAATTGTATTATAGGTATAAAAGTGTATTTTTATAAATTATTAAATTTTGTTTCCTGGATTTACTGTGGACTTTGAAACAAATTAGTTGAATTAGTTTAACCGAATTTGACTCAGATTCGGTTAAAAGACAAATACAAAATTGAATTAAATTTCAGATTAAGCTATAAAATTTCAAAATCGAATAACCCGATTCAAACAATCTGAAACCTGACTCAATGAACAACCCTAAGCCGGCACTACGTTCAACTTTCAACATTTGCGTCACTCTCATATAGCTTGCATTAAAGTCATGGTTCCTACTAAAGGATACGTACATAGTAAATATAGTATGCATTATGCAAGTGCATGCCCTTTAGAGATGTGTAATAGTGCTAACACAACTAAATAAATGTGTAATAGTGTTAAACTGTTACCACAACTAAATCAACGTGTAATAGTGTTACATAACTAAGTTAATGTGTAATAGTGTTAACCAAACTATATTAATGTGTAATAGTGCTAATGCAACGTGTAAAGGTGTTTTGTGATTGTGATTTCGAGAATATCATCTACATCTACTTGTTGCATTTTAAAAACGTAAATAATGTAAATTGAGTGTTTTGCGGAAAAAAAAAGATCTAAAAAAAGCAATTATTTGCATTTGGGGGATCTAAAACGAAGTTTTGAAAAATCAGGATGTGAGATACTTATACATTTTGATAAGTGATTATTTTATTTTACATGTTAACTAAATAAATAATCATATTCACAAACACTAAAAATTAATTATCACTACAAGAAATATGGTTTTTTACGACGAACGGATTTAGCGGCGATTCCAGACGCCGCAAAAAGCCCACTAGAAATCAACGCACGTTCTTTTTTCCGAACTAAAATTAACGCGGGTTCTTTCCCCCCCAATTTTATTCCCTGTCGCCGCTAATACGACGCCGCAAAAAGGAACACGAGATAAAACTGTTTTATCTGTTTCCTGATTTCATTTATTCGATTATTCTTTCAGACGGAGAGAGAGAGCTAGGGTTCGAGAGAGAGAACGAGCTAGGGTTCGATATGAGAGAACGAGGGATCGAGATAACACCACCACTGGATCGGAATCACCACCAGCGAACACCACCAAATCAGAATCACTACCACCGAACATCACCAAATCGGAATCACCACCTCCGAACACCACCAAATCGGAATTACCTCCACCGAATCGGAATCACCACCACCGAACACCACTGATCGATCAATCGGTATGCTAACAATTCTGATCTCTATCCATTATGTTTCGATGGTCAGGTTAGCCAATAAAAGTGTTAATCGATTTCTCTTTCTGATTTCTGAATGTGTTGACTGTGTTTGACTATGTTGACTGGTATTGACTTTGTTGACTGATTTCTGATTTCGATGGTCAAAACTAGATTCTATATCGGCTTATTGCTATTTTTTATAAGCACGAGCATAAGCTGTTTCAATGTGTGTGCAAGTTTACTAAATAGGACAGGTGAAGTTTATACTTCTGGTGAGGAATTTGAATTTGCTAAACATATTTTCTAGAATTTATGAGAAACAGCAATTAATGAAAATGTTTGCTACAGAATATTTACTGGTGTAAACCAAAGGAATCGTATTATGTCTTTTATCAGTTTGTCTTCTAAAGTGATTAAAACTAATGAAGTTAATTGGAAACTAAACTTTGTGAAATATAAATATTAAATTGGCTGAAATTTAGTGAATTTAATCAAGCAAAAGTGGCATAGGGGCCTTTTTTGTATTGATTATGATCAAATGGTTACTCGGTATTTTGTGCATTGACTTTTGTTCATCTTTTGATTGTTTCAAGAAGTTTTATGAGAACTTTTTAAGGCCCGACCAAAGCACAAGTGATGATCATCTTGTAAAAAATATGTTAGGATCATATCTAGTAGTATGAGCTTCATAACACCTTCTTTTATATTGACATTATAACAACATTTGTTTGTTGAAATTTTGTGCGTACAATAGTAATAGTAATTTAATTTATTAATTTTGTTTGAGATGCAGATCTGACAGAAACATTGTTAGTTGAAGTGGATCATATATACCATCTTGCTTGTCCTGCTTCCCCAATTTTCTACAAACATAACCCTGTCAAGGTATCTTACTTTACTTTTAGTCAAAACCAACTTCAGTAATCCTCTTATATTTTTTGTTAATTACTTGTTTAATCATTACCCCTAATTCCTTAATCTCAAACAGACAATCAAGACAAATGTGATTGGAACTTTGAACATGTTGGGACTTGCCAAGCGAGTTGGAGCAAGGTTTGAAACATAAACCTTCTTTTTGATCCAATATTTTTTTTTTTTTTTTTTGTTGTAAAAATGAATAAATAAACTGTTGTTCAGAATTTTGCTGACTTCAACTTCAGAAGTACACGAAGATCCTCTTGTGCATCCTCACGATGAAAGTTATTGAGAAAATGTTAATCCAATCGGTAAATTCACGATTAATTTTTATTTAACCACTTGTGTTTTGTATATAAGTCTGAATATTTATTAGACAACTAATAACGAATTTTTTAATATGGTTATTGCAGGTGTTATGACGAAGGAAAGCGGGAATGAACTGTATTTTTTTAATTCCTAAATATTTACTTTTAAAATTAAATGTTTTTATTTATTCAGGGATTCGATAAAGAAGGTAAGTTTTGTGAGTCTTAAATCATATTAAAAACTTAATTATATTTATAAAAAGAAAATCGTAATAAAATACAACTAACTAATGAACTAACTTTTATTGTGTGTTTCTGTCAGTATAGCATGGTGAGTTTTGTGCCACTTGATTTAAGGAAGGAGAGCAGGTAAATTGTCATAATGTTTATATCTTGTATATGCATTTGACATCTTAAGTATGTTTTTACCTTTCTTGTTTTTGGACAACATACAGTATGTTCTTTCACAAATCTGACAACTGCATTCAATTTAGAGAAGATGTTGATGTGAAGATTAAGGATTTTGACCCAGATGAAGATCAGGATTAGACTTTGTGTTATCTTTCATAATTCATCGTTAGTAGACGTTTTGTATGAAATGATTAAATTTTGAAATATTTTATTGTGTTAATGTTATTGTTAATGTTATTGTTGGGGTTTGGTAGATAAAACAGGTCTTTTTAAAAATTATTGCACGGCAATATCGGTTAAAATTACCAAATATAGCAGAAATTAAAAAAAAAATAAAAATTTGTGGTCGCCGCAAAAAGGTCGCCGCAAAAGGTTAAATTCAAGTCGCTAAACGTCGCCGCAAAAAGATCGCCGCAAAAAGTAAAATTTGTCGCCGCAAAAACTTTTTAGCCACGAAGCTTTTCCGGTGAACATTTTGCGGCGAACCCTCGCCCCTAAAACCTTTTTGCGGCGAGATTTTGAGTTTTTGCGGTGATTTTGGTCGCCGCAAAAGGTCATTTTTTTGTAGTGTATCTAATTATTACGATTTCAAACCATATAATTAAATCCACACAATATTTTTCAAACTAATGTTTTATAACCATTTGATTATTTGTTTTCAAAACAAATAATTTATTTTCTGGCAAACTCAAACACAGTAAATTAATGTGTAACAGTGCTTATATCATATTTTAAGCCCGGTCCACAATCCATCTAAACTTTACTTTGCTAGTCCAAAACAAAATATAGCTCTAGTAATCCAAGAGACTCTCTCTACATTTTTATTTCATGTATTTATGATATATATATATAAATAAATATAAATGTGTTATATTTAAACATAACTTTAATATTTAGATTTGCAATATTTGTTTCAAACTTCATGTCAAACCCTCTAAATAAAACCGAAAAATCAATATATCAAGATAATAAAAAGTGAAAATTACATCTTCATAGCTAGTACTAAGTATGTTTATAATCAATAAACCAAAACTCGTATCGATTTTCAAAGACTAGATATAAACTAAAATTCTATTGATGTAGCAAAATCTATCTTATATCTATAACTTAATGTATATATAGATGTAATATGTAAGCGATCGCCAATTGGATCGTTCAATGGCCAGCACCAGGACTAGGTGTAGACTGCAATATCCGGTCGATATGAGCAAGGTGAAGAGTGAAACGTTCTACACTCAAGTCATTTGAGCGTGTATACGTAGTGGTGCCCTCCATACGGGCATTTTTGACCAAAATACCCTCCACAATCGGCCTCTTCTCGTTTAAGAGCTTTCTTGCATCTAAACACGGTCCACAACATATTAACATGAAGATTAACACAAGTGTGAGAATCGTTAAACGAGCCATTAGATGAATGATTATGATCTAATATGTTAATTGATGGCTTCTGGCTTGTTTGTATTAAAGTATGCATTGCATGCTTATTTATACATGGTAGGTATAGTTGTGTAGGTCAAGGTTTGGAAGTCGTTGTAAAAAAAGTATGTTTTGTGGAAAATTGGGTAGGTCCACATGAACTAAGCCGCCGCCGGCAAGGTGTTGCAAATTGTGACTTTTTTAAAACTATTTTTGTTTCCAATCTATGTTCATAAGAACTATCTAGTGGCATAGAAGAAAAGATATGTTGTACACTTCTTCCATCAAACATTCCTAGCGTACATGTCACTAAATGAAAGCAAACTACAAAATGTGTACAAACGTTTCCAAAAAGCAGTTAGAAAGTTGGTTCTCCAAAGTAACATTTTGAGGAGTGTCAAATGCTAATTACTTATTCAATCTTATTATCCAGTCACTATAAACTAGAATATTACGTATTAAAAATGTAACAAGCAGGTAATCTATTTGATAAAACAATCTCGAACGCTCCAAAGTTCCGGGAGACAAAAGTTAAAATGGAGTAAAGGGATTAAATTGAAGGAACAAGCATAATCATCTACAGTTACTTCCGTTGGTGTACACGCAAAAGAATGTAGACTTAATTTGTAGTGTCTTAGTAAGACTATACTTCCTACAATGTATCACTATATGGGGTTGAGAACTCAAGATTTTATAGTGGCATCAAGTGTATGCTATGTTGCATTAAAGGTTATGTCTTAGTGAAATGAATTTATTGTAACACCTCATTTTTCAAAATAATATTTAAACAACATTTCATCCCAAAATAAGTAATAATGTATCGGTGTCAAATACCGACTTTACAAAAACTAAAAAAGTTTCTTGTTTGAGATTATCAGAGTTTACAAAAACGATGTTACAAATTATATCTTAGCCATAGGACAAGAGCTCTAATCATCAACACCAAGCTAATCTCAACAAGGCCTCTCCTAAACGGGCCTCCTAGATCTTCGATCCCGAACCTGAGTACATAGCAAAACACAAACATAGTACGTGAGACAAAATTGACTCGTGAGATACATGAGTTTTAGACCCGATAAACAACTAGTCACATAATATCATTTATATAATAATATTAATATTAATTTCATTCGGGTCACTTCATTTCTTTCATCATTGGTCAATGTCAAGATAATCGGAATGCCTCCAATCTATCAAGACCGTCATATCCACGGTAACCGGAATGCATCCAATCTACCGGGACTCATAGGTATTGGGTAATCGGAATGCCTCCAATCTACCACTAACCTTAAGGAACCATAATAACCGGAATGCCTCCAATCTATCATGGCCCTAGGGACATCATAATCATCATCATCATTTATCATCATGAGCTTATAGCTCCATCATTCCTTAATCAATTAATCAATTCATTATCACATAAGCAATTCATTAGTAATCACATAATTGACCAAATTACTTATAGACTCGATAAAGCATGAAAACATAAAACATTTACTAAATATGTACTCAGTTTTGAAAGTTCACATGTACTCATCATAGTCAAGCTTATCCAAAAGATGTGTTTCTTGAACACAAATGTCTCTTCCCAAGACTTGAACCTCAAATCCTTCCACCAAATGACCTAATATCAAAACCAATACCATGATTTACATCAAACATCTATACTAATCATATATTCCATGGCTAGTTAGCTATTTGTATCACATTTCCCAAATTACCAAACCCTAATTTCCATAAACCTTCATATTTTCCTAAATCCATTTCATAAACACATTTTCCTTGATAAAATACCATAGATTTAAGTTATTCAACTTCCATTCAACCATTCATGAACAAACCCAAAACTAGGGTTTGAGATTCAAGCTTTCCCTACTTGAATCTATGGCTAAAAGCCCAAAAGAGATGAAGATTTACCTTTGTTCTTCAATTAGGAGCAAGAATCACCAAGATTTAGTGAAGATTAAGCTCCAATCGCCACTTTATGCTCAAAAATCGCACACACAAGTTGAGAGAGTGTTTTAGGGTTTTGGTTCTGCATTTATGACAAAAATCCCGCAATAAATACAGTTGTCAGAGACTTCGCGTCGCGAAGCCGAAGTTCGCGTCGCGAACTAGTTTGAACGCGCGTTTTTCGCGATCGGGAGCTGGTCGGGAATTCCTCACGTTTGATGCTTGAACTCACTGTCTCGACTTCGCGAACGCGAACAGTAGTTCGCGCCGCGAACTTGCCAGGCAGCCTAGGCTGCACTTTTTCACCCATGTCTTTACCCGGTTTCGTCCATAACTTTCTCGTACGGTGTCCAAATGACACGAAACCAATTCCTATGTGTTTTAAATGAAGTATCCATATTTATCGTATTTTTGTACAATTTATTTATTTATAAATTTCGGGTCGTTACAACTATCCACCCCTTAAGGAGATTCCGTCCTCGGAATCTCATCATAGTTCATGAAGTTCGGGTATCTCTTCCGGATCTCATCCTTGACTTCCCAAGTCAAGTTCGGCCCAAGTGAATGCTTCCACTTGACCAACACCAACTCAATCTCTTTATTCCTAAGTTTCTTGGTCTTTGACTCTAATATGGCTTCGGGCTCTTCTATTAACCGATTTGGGGCATCAACCCGCAACTCTTGTAATGGAATAATATTTTCAACTTCACCCACGAACTTCATCAAATAACTTACATGGAATGTATCGTGAACACCTTGAAGTTCGGGTGGGAGTTCCAACTTAAATGCTTGCAACCCGACCCGTTTCAAAATCTTAAACGGGCCAACATACCTCGGGCTCAATTTGCCCTTCTTTCCAAACCTCATCACGCCTTTCTAAGGCGATACTTTCAACATCACCATGTCACCAACATTCAAATCATAAGGTCTCTTTTTCAAACCCGAATAGCTTCTTTGTCTATCTTGTGCGGCTTTTATATTGGCTTGAATTATTCTAATCTTTTCGTTTGTCACTTTCACAATTTCGGGACCCGTGAGTTTTGTCTCTCCCGCTTCAAGCCAACACGAGGGAGTCCTACATTTCCTTCCATACAACGCCTCATAAGGCGGCATTTTAATACTTGAGTGATAACTATTATTGTAGGAAAACTCGACTAACGGTAGATGTTCATCCCATTTACCTCCAAAATCCAATACACACGATCTTAACATATCCTCAACCGTTTGAATAGTCCTTTCACTTTAACCATCGGTTCGCGGGTGGTAAGCTGTACTCAACCGCAATTTTGTCCCTAACTCTTCTTGCAACGATCTCCAAAATCTCGAGGTAAACCTCGCATCTCTATCGGACACAATCGATAACGGGACCCCATGAAGCCTTACCACTTCATCCACATACAACTTTGCTAACTTTTCGAGTGGCATGGTTTCGGGAATCGCTAAGAACAATGCACTTTTGGTCAACCGGTCAACTATGACCCAATTGGCGTCGTGGTTCTTGCTCGTTCTTGGCAACCCAACAATGAAATCCATTGTTATATCTTCCCATTTTCCGGCCGGTACTTGCAACGATTGAGCTACCCCATAAGGTACTTGATGCTCGGCTTTTACTTGTGCACACGTGGCACACTTAGAAATATACTTGGCCACTCTTGCTTTCATCCCGGGCCACCAATACATCTTCTTCATATCTTGATATGTCTTTGTACTTCCCGGGTGGATCGAATACTTAGACTTATGGGCATCGTTTAACAATTCCTTTCGGGCTCCACCGAATTTGGGGACCCAAATTCGACCATCAACGGTTTTCAACCCTTGGTTATTTTCTTCAAAATGTTGGTTCTTACCCAAACGTTCTTGCCTTAGCTCTTCTTTATCCATCACCTCCCGTTGGGCATTTTTAATTCGTTCCACAATACTCGAGATTACTTCAATCCGAGTCAACTTCCCTTTCATTGGCTTTTCATGAATTTTTCAGCTTAAGGCGTCGGCTACCACATTGGCCTTCCCCGCATGGTATACAATCTCACAATCATAATCGTTAATCAATTCGATCCATATTCTTTGCCTCATATTTAAATCTTTTTGAGTGAAAACATATTGGAGACTTTTGTGATCCGTGTACAACGTACACCTTGTACCATACAAATAATGTCGCCATAACTTCAAAGCAAATACTATCGCCGCCAATTCTAAATCATGTGTAGTGTACCTCGTTTCCGCATCCTTCAATTGTCTCGAAGCATAAGCTATCACTTTTCCTCGTTGCATCAAAACACATCCTAATCCCTTATTCGAGGCATCACTATAAACAACGAAGTCTTCCATGCCTTCGGGTAACGCGAGAATCGGAGCGTTACATAATCTTTCCTTTAACAACATGAATGCCTTCTCTTGCTTTTCTCCCCACACGAACTTGCTACTTTTTCGGGTCAACAATGTGAGTGGAGTTGCCAATCGGGAAAAGTCTTGAATAAATCGGCAGTAATAACCGGCAAGCCCGAGAAAACTTCTCACTTCGGTTGGAGTTCGAGGAGGTTCCCATTTCATCACCGCTTCAATCTTTGATGGGTCAACTTTGATTGCTTCTCGTGACACGACATGACCAAGGAATTGGACTTCCCGAATCCAAAATTCACACTTGGAAAACTTTGCATATAATTTCTCCCGTTGTAGTACTTCCAAAGTTTGCCTTAAATGACTTTCATGCTCTTCTTCGGTCTTCGAGTAAATGAGAATGTCGTCGATAAACACAATAAGAAATTTGTCGAGAAATGGTTTGCAAACCCGATTCATAAGATCCATAAAAATAGCCGGTGCATTAGTCAACCCAAACGGCATCACAAAGAACTCGTAATGCCCATAACGTGTACGAAATGCCGTCTTCTCGGTGTCTCCTTCTTTCACTCATAGGTATTGGGTAATCGGAATGCCTCCAATCTACCACTAACCTTAAGGAACCATAATAACCGGAATGCCTCCAATCTATCATGGCCCTAGGGACATCATAATCATCATCATCATTTATCATTTATCATTTATCATCATGAGCTTATAGCTCCGTCATTCCTTAATCAATTAATCAATTCATTATCACATAAGCAATTCATTAGTAATCACATAATTGACCAAATTACTTATAGACTCGATAAAGCATGAAAACATAAAACATTTACTAACTATGTACTCAGTTTTGAAAGTTCACATGTACTCACCTTAGTCAAACTTATCCAAAAGATGTGTTTCTTGAACACAAATGTCTCTTCCCAAGACTTGAACCTCAAATCCTTCCACCAAATGACCTAATATCAAAACCAATACCATGGTTTACATCAAACATCTATACTAATCATATATTCCATGGCTAGTTAGCTATTTGTATCACATTTCCCCAAATTACCAAACCCTAATTTCCATAAACCTTCATATTTTCCTAAATCCATTTCATAAACACATTTTCCTTGATAAAATACCATAGATTTAAGTTATTCAACTTCCATTCAACCATTCATGAACAAACCCAAAACTAGGGTTTGAGATTCAAGCTTTCCCTACTTGAATCTATGGCTAAAAACCCAAAAGAGATGAAGATTTACCTTTGTTCTTCAATTAGGAGCAAGAATCACCAAGATTTAGTGACGATTAAGCTCCAATCGCCACTTTATGCTCAAAAATCGCACACACAAGTTGAGAGAGTGTTTTAGGGTTTTGTTTCTGCATTTATGACAAAAATCCCGCAATAAATACAGCTGTCAGAGACTTCGCGTCGCGAAGCCGAAGTTCGCGTCGCGAACTAGTTTGAACGCGCGTTTTTCGCGATCGGGAGCTGGTCGGGAATTCCTCACGTTTGATGCTCGAACTCACTGTCTCGACTTCGCGAACGCGAACAGTAGTTCGCGCCGCGAACTTGCCAGGCAGCCTAGGCTGCACTTTTTCACCCATGTCTTTACCCGGTTTCGTCCATAACTTTCTCGTACGGTGTCCAAATGATACGAAACCAATTCCTACGTGTTTTAAATGAATTATCCATATTTATCGTATTTTTGTACAATTTATTTATTTACAAATTTCTGGTCGTTACATTTATGTTAGGGGATTTTTGATAGTTTTTGACTAAATGAGTTAGCTTCGATTGAGTAAAAAGTTTGACCAAGTCTGAGATCTTACTACATATGCATCGGATTGAAATTATGTTGTATGTCTCAGATCGGCTATGATGAATGATCAAAATGACCATTTTACCCTTTTTACTTATATAACATGTTAATTGGTAAACGAAAATACAAGTCATAATATATAAACTAAATTATAAATGATAACATAACATGTAAAAGTGATAAGATCACCTTTTATTAGGTCAACAATTTTTTTCCTCCAATAAAGTCAGCGGCTGGGTCAAGATCTTGGAGCGAGTAAGAGATGAAAAATGGTACTTAGCAAACACTTTGACTCGGATCGAGTAAAATGTCACATTTTACTAGACCCAATAAAAGGTAAATCAAACAACTCCTTAATTTCATTTCTTTTATTTTTATACTCTGTAATAAAATGAATATAATCACACTTGTTTACAACTCGTTAAGAATACTTCCTTCGATTCAAAATAAGTGACACACTTTCATTTTTGAGGTGATTCAAAATAAGTGACACACTTTAAAAAATTATCTTATTTGGTAAAAAATAGTGGGACCATACCCACTAACTATCTACTTTAACAAAGTGAAATGACTTATTTATCCTTACTTTTTACCAGTGTTGTAAAACTCGGCCTACTCGGCCGAGTACTCGCCGGGTAACCGCTACTCGGTGGTGTGCCGAGTTGGGTAGGTTCTAACCGGTCAAATTACCCGGTCAATATAAAACTCGGTCAAAACTCGGCCAACTTGGTAAAAACTCGGTCAACTCGAAAACTCAGTCAAAATTCGGAAACTCGCTCAAAACTCAGAAACTCGGTTAAAGTCCAGTCAATTTCTCCAAAATATGTTGTATTTTTAAGAACTTGTGAAATTGTATGTATAATATAATCTTTTATAAAAAATTATATATGAAAATCTCAATCCGAGTACTCGTCGAGTACTCACCGAGTAACCGAGTACTCGCTACAAGGTCGTCGAACGAACGGGTAGCGAGTAGCGAGTTCTAGCAACCATGCTTTTTATTTTTAAACATCATTAATCTCACTTTATTCAAAAGGTGTGGGACCCATTCCTCACTAACCATCCAATGAATATAATAATTTAATCATCATTATAATTTTTTGTTTCAAAAACCGTGAAACTCAAAGCGTGTCACTTAATTTGAAATCAGAGGAAGTATATAACTTGCATATGCTCTATTTAGCTCATGAGATAGATTCGAAATGGATACTTTTTCTTTTTGGTAATTGTTAAGCAGGTTTAGTGATAGATGAGAAACTAATGAGACAAAAGTTGGCAAGGAAATTAGTCAAACCTTATAATAGGTTTAGAGAATGGTTAACTTCTTGTACGAAATTAAAAAAGGTCGGCTTCGGGCTTCCACGTGGGAAGGATTAAAAAATAACGTTTGATTTCGCATATAGTTCAAGAAAGTTATTTAAACAAGTATTAAATATTATAAATTTACAGTGATACTTAAAAAGCATATAATTATTTTCTTTAACACCAACCCCCTATAATTCGAATAGCTAGCGTTTTTTTTCCAAGTGTTTAAACACTCGTTCGCTCTTAAATTATAGTATGTTATTCTAACACAAAAAATTGCCTAAGAAATAAAATGTTTATGTTGCGATTTCATGAAATGCAGGAGATATGATATTTAGAATTATTTTAGGGAGCATAATTGAGATTTTTATGTTGTGATTTCACCAAATGTCATATATTTATTAACAAGGACTGCAAAACTGAGATTTGTATGCAATTCCCTTTCAAGGGTTTGGCGACTAAGATTGACTTTTAATTATTTTAAGGGGAAAGGGTTGGATAATAAGAAAGCGTATCTCTAATTTGTATCTAATGAAACTTTTGTCATTTTCTATTGTAGAAAGGGAGTGATAAATATACCACATTACCACATCTTTTAATGGATACACCACTACTAGTGCATCATATAGTTTGCAGTAATATTTGTAGGATGTGGTATATAAATCAAAAGTTATGGTGTAGAAATTAATTCCCATAGTAGAATCATTGGATGAATAATGAATTGACAAGTATGGGATTTTTTAAATAATAATACAAACTCAAACTCCGCAAAGGATTTAATACAATGAGTATATGTCTGAGTTTCGCGACAGTTTATAATAATACAAATCAAATTTATAAACTAACATATCCTTAACATTATACTTTATTAAAAAACAGAATTCATGACAAAACATTATTCATAAACACACGTGACAAGTTAGTTTAAATGGGTCCAATAACCCACTCATAAGTCCTATCATACTCATACAAAGTGATACATTATCCATTATTTGTTCAATGGGCCCAAAATTTGATAATCGGATAAACAGATAAATGGGCCAACCGGCCCAATAAGCTGTCCCGCTCTTTTCCTTTCAGCATAAATAAAACACTCACTCCCCCAAAACCCTCCCTCAACATTCAAATTTTTCGAAAAATCGAATCAAAAATTGGGGGAAAAATCATGAGGGAAGAAGAAATCGAGAAATTGAGAGGAGTTGTTCGAGATTGCGTCAGCAAACATCTATACTCGTCGGCGATCTTCTTCGCCGATAAGGTTGCCGCCTTCACTTCAGATCCTGCCGATATCTATATGCAAGCACAAGCCCTATTTCTCGGTCGCCATTATCGTCGTGCTTTCCACCTCCTGAATGCATCTCAGATTGTTCTCCGTGATCTTCGTTTTCGTTATCTGGCCGCCAAATGCCTCGTAAGTATCCTCTTATTATTTTCTTCCACTTCAATTTTTTGCAGTTTACTTCCAATTTGTTCGTTACTTTCGATAATTTTTAATTTAAAAAGGAAATTTTTTGATAGCTGTTGTGCTTCTTGAACGAATTAATTTGAATTTCAGTTCAAATTTGTTAGCAAATTTTTGAGCTGCTGTTTTTGGGCTTCAAAACAGAAATGTTATATGATTTTTCAGTACTGGTTGATTAAATGTTAATGATTATTTTTAGTTTTATGGATTAGGAGGAACTTAAGGAGTGGGATCAGTGTTTGCTAATGCTTGGAGAAGCTACAGTGGATGAATATGGAAACTTCAGTGATACAAAGGATTCTAATGTCATGTACTTGGATAAAGATAGTGAGGATCGTGAAATTAATGTCAGTTTCCTTTTGCAGTTTTGCTTTATTTTTTTACATTTTAAATGCCTATATTTCGGCTTCATTAGATTTTGGGAAGTGATATACTAAATAACAGCAATGGGGAAAGCCCTTATGTTGAACAATTCATCTTTTTTTTTCTTTCAGAAATTGGTATTTCTAGTTTCAATATTCTGTAAAGTAATGTATTTATCATATTACAGATATCATCAGCAATATGTTTTCTTAGAGGCAAGGCATATGAAGCTCTAGAGAATCGTTCTCAGGCACGACAATGGTTAGTTTCAACATATTTGCAATGTGGATGCATTTTTAATACTCCAAAATATCATAATTCTCTTTTTTTTATATGAATTACGTGTACCCAATATTTTGTATTTTAGGTAAATTACGCATAAAGTTGCAATTTGCGGACTATTAATTATTATTATTAATAAAATCTTACTCTGCTTATGATACCTGTAGGTACAAGGCTGCAATTAGAGCTGATCCTTTATGCTATGAGGTGTTCACAATAATGTTTTATTACAATTTAATTTATAAATATTTTCACTAAATCATCATAATCTTTCCTTTTTATTCTTGTTTCAGGCCCTTGAATGTCTTGTTGAGAATCACATGTTAACTTGTGAAGAAGGTAGTAATATTATTTATTTTATTCTTTAAAAACATTTATTATATCCCCCTTCTAAAAAATGTTTATTTATATTATTTTGAATTGATAAATTGTTTATATGAATTTCAGAGAAAAGACTTGTTTCATCTCTGCAGTTTGCTCAAGAAGATGGATGGCTTTCTTCATTTTATTCATGTTTAATTAAAAAGGTATCTTGAAACTCAGAAATGAAAAATGTTATATTTTTAATTTGTGATTATTTTTAAATTTTATATTTATTTTAATTTCAGTATGATAAAGCAAGTGTTGTGGAAGAGAAATTCAACGAGCTTGAGAAAGAAGATATTAGTATAAAACCATCAAATCAATCCCTGATTTGTACATTAAAAAACAACACCGATCTTTTAGCCTGCAAAGCTGAATACTATCATCAATGCGGTGAATATCAGAAATGTTTTGAATTAACTTCAATGTAAGCTTCGTCACACACACACATATATATGTATATATATACGTATATATATATACGTATATAATATATAATATTTGGACTTTGGTTTTGTGATCCAGATTGCTTGAGAAAGATCCGTTTCATCTTAAAAGTATTAGGGTTCATATAGCAGCTGCAATGGAACTCGGTCATTCAAATGAGCTTTATCTTTTGTCTTGCAACTTAGTTAAAGACTATCCTCAAAAGTAAGCAGTTTTTAACAAATTTAGGAGTTGAAATTTAAATTTTGCCAAATTTAGGGACTAAAACGTAAATAACTTGTGTTTTTGTGTATCATTTTGTTTCTTAAAAGGGCAATATCGTGGTTTGCTGTTGGTTGCTATTATTATTGTATCAAGAAGTACGATCAGTCACGTCGTTATTTCAGGTAATATAAATATACATTGTTGTTTTTTCTTTATGTTGTATTTTCCATCAACAAATAATTGTATTTGGACTAATTTACCCTTGCATCCCTCTGAAACTTCTTTTTGTATTTTCTTATAAAGGGTAAATTTGTCAAAATATAGTCATTTGTTGTGTATGTATCTTTTGGTGTGTACAAATGAACTCTCAATAATCAAAATTGAGTTTCAAAATTCAAAATATTTTTTATAAATTATTTTATTTCAATAAGATCAAAACTAATAATCTATTATTTAATAAAATAATATAAGAGGTTACATGAATAATAATACACTTCTGATGCCTTTTGAGTTTTGACCCACCCAATTGACCCTTTCTGTTTTAAACTTTTTATTTTTACCTATTTGACACGTAAGATAAAAAATTATCCGAATTAGCCCATTTATAATTGAATCGATCAAAATTGCCACATTAAATTTCAAATTTATTTAAATATTTTATCTTTTTTAATTTTTTGACAGCAAGGCTACTAGTTTAGATGGAACATTTGCTCCTGGTTGGATAGGATACGGGAATGCTTATGCAGCTAAAGAAGAAGGTGATCAAGCAATGTCAAGTTATCGAACTGCTGCTCGTTTATTTCCTGGGTATTTCAAAAGAAAAAAAAATTATAATGTTTTCTATATATTTAATTTTAAATTAATTTCTACTTATTAAAAATTAAATTCCTCAGGTGTCACTTGCCTACTTTGTATATTGGAATGGAGTACATGCGGACCCACAGCTTCAAACTTGCTGATCAGGTGCCATATAAACAATAATATTTATTTATTATTTATTTATTTTTCCTAAAATAACCAAGGTAACATTTGTGATTTGTCTTTGATTAGTCATTGTATAAATCTGTCCAATCGGGTTATTTCAAACCAGTGTGAACCGGGTGGTTTATATTGAACCGGAACCAGTAAAAATCAGTTTTTTTTAAAAAAAAAATCCTAATAAAAATCGAAAAATTAAAAAAAGTATTTTTGAGTCATATGGAACTCGAGATTGGTTAATTTAGTCGAAAATCTATTTTGTAGTTTTAAGAACGACTAAGCATGTTTTTAAAATACCGATGAATCTAATTTTGTTATTTATTTATTTGATTTTGTGTATAGTTTTTCATGCAAGCAAAAGCAATATGCCCTTCGGACCCACTTGTATATAATGAACTAGGAGTTGTTGCTTATCACATGAAAGAGTGAGTATCTCTTACCTTCTTTATTTGGGTAAATTACATACAAATATTGTATGTAACTATACACATTTTATTATTTTGAATAATTTATATTTATAATATATCTAATCAAAAGGATTATATCTAATTAGGTATTCAAAGGCGGTTTGGTGGTTTGAAAAAACTCTGGCTCACATACCATCACCATTAAGTGAGATGTGGGAATCAACTGTGGTTAATCTTGCTCATGCTTTAAGAAAATTAAAGTACGTTTATTTTATTTATTAATTTTTTCATAATAATATTTTAGAGTTGATATTTTTTTTACACTATTTTTTGCATAAATACATATTAGGAGGTACAGTGAAGCAATCACATATTACGAAAAGGCCCTTGCACTATCAACAACAAGTTTAACCACATATGCTGGTTTAGCATACACATACCATTTGCAGGTAACACTGTGTTCTTTTTGTTTATTTTTTCTAATTTTTTTTCATTATAATATTTAGAGGATTTTGTCATGATCATGTTTTCATTTTTTCGACAGGATAATTATACTGATGCAATTACATATTATCACAAGGTAAAGTTTGTTAAATTGTCATTAGTAACGACAAGGCTAAAATGCATTTTAATACGCTGAATTTGACTAAATAGGTCTTTTACTACCCTGAACTATTAAATGTGCAACATGGTACCCTAAACTTGACAAAATGGTCGATTTAGTACCCTGACTCACAAATAACTCAGGGTACTAAATTGAACACTTTGTCAAGTTCAGGGTACCATGTTGCACTTTTAATAGTTAGAAGACCTAGTCAGCTAAGTTTAGGGTACTAAATGTATTTTGGCCTACTGACAATTATAATAGTATAATTTTTTTGGTATTTGCTAATAACGAGCTATGTTTTTACAGGCGTTATGGATTAATCCTGATGATCAATTTTGCACGGAAATGTTGACTTTGGCTCTTGTGGATGAAAGTCATCAAGGTATTGAATCTGAAATATATAATTAAGAGTAAATTACATAGATGGTCCTTGTGGTTTGACGGAATCATGTGTATTTATTATTTGTTGTAACAAATCATTCATTAATGTAGTATGTATGTCTATACATACTTAGATATATCGGTATGTATGTCTATACATACTTAGATATATCGGTATGTATGTATGTATACGTATTTTGCTTTTACCAACTTTACTTCACATTTGAGTAACCTTAACTGCAAACGTTAGGGTCTAAATGTAGTTTGTAAGGGGGCAAATGAGGATTTATTTTAGCTCGAGGGACCAAAAGTAACATTTTATTTTGAAAAACATTTATCGTTAACAAAATCTCAAAGACGAGATACAAAATATATACAAGAAACCCAAATAAGGACCACTAAAACAAAGTAAAAGTGTTACTAACCAAGTAACAAATGCAAAAACAAACTAAGCAATAGGAACAAAAACTCTAAATATGATCAATATTATCCGAGTTAAAACTCATTGGATTAATAATTCAATTTTTCCATTTAACCTTCATCCGTATACTTTTACTTCTATTTTTTAATCTATAGAAGATATTTTCATTAAATAAATAGGAAAATGTCTTCTTCTATAATAGTATCCATGTCATAAGCATTAGCAAACGCTAACATATTTTTCCACAACCATTTTACCGAAATAGCAGAGTATATATCTCATCTACAAACATCTGTAACCATATAATTTGGACCAAAGCCGATTCTTCCTCTAATCCCATCATCTATATATAAACCACCAACTCCAAATTTTTTTCCAGATCGATTTAATTCTAGAGTAAAACACTAACGAATGCTCACTGAATTCCAAGCACGAGTTACAAAATAAACACATATACGTACCATTATCCACACCTGTTTTATGAGTAGCATTGACATTTTGATAAAGTTAACAAGCTAACAAACAACCAAGAGACCAAAAGTGTGAGAAAACAATGAAAGTAGGTACCAAATCCGTAAACAATTTTAACGACTGATGATATATGCAATTTTGCCTAAATTGCATGGACCTTTATGTAGTTTACTCTTAAGTTGTTCTACGTATTTTGTGGGGGCTGTCGGCTCGATATTCTGAAATGTGAGGGACCATTTAGCAATAGAACATAAGAGTGGGGGTGAAAGTGCAAATTCTTGAAAATAGGGATTAGAGAGTCCCACAGGCATGAAATGATATGACAGTAATAAACCAGCCCCACTATGGACCACATTTGGTGTTCTGCCCATTTCAACATTTGACATCTTCAACCACAAGTCCAAACTCTATCGGATATCATATTAGTTTTTTTTTCTTCATTTTTATAAATACACAATAAATAAATAAAAATGATAATGACAGTGTCATTAACATGTTAAAACATGTATTATCTTATATGTTAATTAATAATTAATTATTACATTTTAGAATTACTTTTCTATTAATGAAAATACAATATTTTTTTTATGATTTAATATTTTTCTAAAGATAGACTTTAGAATTGTGGTTAATAAAATTCACTAGAAGAATATATTTATGTAATTCCTTGAAATAGATACGCAATCGACATATTATGACAAGAGAAGATCACAAAGTACATAGAAAATGAAATTTCCATTTATTGTATTTTCAGTAATTTACAATATAGTATCGGATTATTTGAAATCCAAAGTTCATATGTAATGTGAATAACTATATATAATAGTTTAGTTAGTAAAAGGGTATATTAAAATTTAAAAAGTTGATATCTATGTAATTTTAATTGTAATGAAAACATATATTTAAATATTTAATCTTTAAGTACTGAATACAAAAAATGACAAAATGAAAAACGGTTTGATGAAAATGTAAAATTAATATTACTTGAATAAAATTAGAAGGAATTAAATTCAAAATTGGAAAAATAATAATTAAATAGGAAAATGGATAAAATAACTCATAGAAATGATAAATATAGATAATGAAAATAACAAAATATGGCTTGATGCATATCTATATATAATTTACACTCTAAATATTTTACATAACATTTTACATTCATCCATATTACTATCTCTATTTCATTGTGCGTCGACATAAACAAACCAAAAATGGTTTTTTTTTATTGGTTAAAAAAGACGAATGTGTGATTGGGCATTCATAGTATTGCAACTTTGTATGGTCATGGGATAAGCATGTGGTTCGCCGCCATGCATGTGTTATAGACATGAATGGTATTTGCTCTTATCACATGAACATCAATTATTGTCTTTAACCCCAAAAGTCATTCCTTTATACAAGTATTTAATATTTTCTTCAACATATAGAAAACTCTTAAATATTCCCAACAATAAAGTAAATGCGACTACTTATCATGTAATATTATTCCGGGTAAATTACAGTTTTTGTCCCTGATCTTTTCCCGATTCGGGTTTTTTGTTCCTAAATTTTTTTCTTCCATTTTTTTGTCCTTTAAGTTTTTCAAATTCTGCATATTTATCCTTCCGTCTATTTTTTGCCGTTAACTGACGATTTTTTTTGTCAATTCCCCAAATTACCCCTAATTTAACTCTTTTTAAGCAAACTACTTGTACCTTGTGCTTCAAAAATTATACTTTATGTTCATCTTCCTCTCTCCTTCAACAACATCAAGAACACCTTCATTACCAACCATCTTCTTCAAGAACACCTTCATTACCAACCCTCTTCAACAAATTAAACCCCTTTTTCGTTCAACAAATCAAACCCCTTTTTCGTTCAACAAGATGATATTGTGTTCGATTTCTGCAAAACATAAACAATAAATCGGAATCTAGAAGCCCAAATCAGAATCTAGAAACCCTAAACTTGCAAATAAAATTTACTGGTGGAGAAAAACGATTTGCAAAACTGTAATTTACGATTTGAAAATCGTAAAACGATTCTGATTACGATTTAAGAAAAGGGTTTTTAAATCGTTTTTAGATCTTGCAAATCGTTATGAATCAGAATCTGCAAATCGTTTTTCTGGTGGAGAAGATGGTGGCCGAGATCTAAAAACCCTAACCTGCAACAGTGATGATGATGGCGGTGCAACAGTGATGAAGATGGTGAAGATGGCGGTGCAACAGTGATGAAGATGGTGGTCGAGATCTAAAAACCCTAACCTGCAACAGTGATGATGATGACGGTGCAACAGTGATGAAGATGATGAAGATGGTATGAAGGGAATGCTAACCAGATTTGATGTTTTGAGTTATAACTTGATGTTTTGGGTTATTAACTTGTTTCAGATTTGATGAACAATGAAGAAGATGAAGAATGGTGAAAATGACCAAAATGCCCTCATATGCCTTGCATTTTTCGTCAGTTAACGGCCAAAAATAGACGGAAGGACAAATATGCAGAATTTGAAAAACATAAAGGACAAAAAAACGGAAGAAAAAAGTTTAGGGACAAAAACCCCGAATCGGGAAAAGGCCAGGGACAAAACCCTATTATTCCTATTCACTACAAACACAGCCAATTGAGCACTAAGCTCGGTTAATTTTCAAGTATATATGAACACGTGGTGATTGAATTTTTAAAGTAGCTAAATTCCTTGGTGTAGTTGACTTAGCCCTATGAAAATTGGAAAGTCAAAATGAATTTCTTAAAATTCAACTACCTTAATTCATACAGGATTTTGATAAGGGAATTTCTAACTCATGCTCCAAGGGCATGAGATAAAAGACAATTAATGAATTACAAATTCCTTAAATAAGTGAAATTGCATTTAATGAATCTTATAAATTAGTAAAAATTGATGTTTATAAATGATTATATATATTTTTTGGAATGTTTAAGATTATTAAGTGTTGAGTAAGTCAAACCCTTTTGATAATTATAGACCTAATATTTCCATGTATATTGCTAAGATAAAAGAATACAATTTCTTACTTGTATGTGATTTGTATTAAGTGAACATAACTTTATATTAAATGATAATTAAGTCTTTATAGGAGTGAAATGTGGGGAGGTGATTCGTACAGAGTAACTTTTATTCATGTATAAGTATCAAATGACAGTCATGCCCTTAAAGGGAGTGTGAAATGCAAAATTTCGTAAAAGGAGATGAAGGGCATAATTGTCGTTGTGATGAAATTGCTCTATATGGATAAATATTGCTTTATACGAATCACCTCCCGAAATGTAAAGTGTGTAAAAGTAAATGAAGGACATAATTATCCTTTAATATAAAATTACTCTCTATGGATAAAAGTTGTTATGTAAAAATCCCCTCTCATAAATTAATTTAATACATATTATACTAAGGAAATATACTAAATGCAATTACAAATTACATTTAATCAATACATAATTGTCAGTGAGTAGGCTTCCGTTGTTATAAATTACCATTTCCAAAAAAAAAAAAAAAAAAAAAACTCATATTACCATTTCTGCCGTTTACCATAACCAAAAATACATATACAATGAGAGGTGTACATTGCAATATTTATACATATATAATAATTTTCATCCCAAATGATAATTATATCCTTCCTTTTTTTTTTACCAAATTATGCATTTCACCCCTCCCTTTAAAGACATGACTATCATTTGATATAAAATTAATCTACATAAATAAAAATTACTCTATACGAATTTACCTCTCATATACAATACATACATTAAATTTCTTTAAATTCAACCACTTCAATTCATGCGTTAAGTTAATTTAGTCCAAACTATACTAAGGAAATATTATAAATGCAATACACTTAAACTCAACATTACCTATAATACTATATTCGTATCACAATAAATAATAAACTTTTTATTTTTGAGAATTTCAAAATAAGTTATTCACTTTAAAATTTACTTTATTTGTGAAAAGAAGTAAAACTCATCCTTCACTAACTACTTATATTAATATACTAGCCTATAACCCGTGATAAATCACAGGCGGCTTATGAAAATTTTCATAATCTTTTTAAGAGATACTTAATATAGAAAAAATGAAATATATGACGTGTATTAGTTATCGCTCGTATATTATGTATATTTGGATGAACCAAATGTAATATGTTTTAAAATGTAATATGTTTTAAGATACATGAGGTAGCCACTGAGGTAGTATATGACGTGTATTAGTTATCGCTCGTATATCATGTATATTATGTATATGACGTGTTTTAAAATGAAATATATGTACATTAAGAGAATTAACCTAAATGTAATATGCTTTAAGATACATGAGGTAGCCACTGAGCTAATATATGACGTGTATTAGTTATCGCTCGTATATTATGTATATTTGGATGAACCAAACCAAAAAATGAACCGACCCTAAAAAAATTATACTAATCAGAAAATTTTTGGGGTGGGCAGATGCCCACTCTGCCCACCTCTTAGTACCGCCCTTGGTCGTCATCATATCCTTTTCCCAAGTTTTCAAACGAACTTTGTTGGGAATTAAGCGTAATGGCCTCAATATACTCTTTGTCATCGTCTAACAACCCGTATGCAAAACTATTAAGATATGTGCACAATCAACATCCTATCATGACGATCCATCGTCACAAGGCACTTAAGGGTAACATATGTGCATACCTCTAAATCGAGTAGTAAATACAACCACACTTGGGGAGATGATCATATAGTTCTTACGTATCAGATGTTGTGGTTTAAAGTGAGTTAATACAACTGAGAATTATTGTTGAATTATTGACTAAGGTTTACATACACTACAAGAAAAACGTGTATTTGTGAAGGCGCTAAACCGTCCCAAATACTTCAAAAACCGTGCCAAATAGTATTTGGCACGGGGTTGGCACGGTTTTGCTTCGTCCTAAATATGAGGGTGCCAAATATATTTGGGTCGGTGTAAAACCGTGCAAAATAGTATTTGGCACGGGGTTTGGAACGGTTTTCACTTTTGTGCCATCCGACGAGTATATGGCACAGTTTTCGAATTGTTATGCCAAATGTCTAATTGGGACGGTTTTCTACAAACAGTGCCAAACGTACATTTGGCACAACTAGATACTAGCCGTGCCAAAAGACTATTTGGCACCATTGGTAATTCGACGTGCCAAAAGGATATTTGGCACCGAATGATAGTAGCCTTCCCAAAAACATATTTGGAACGGTTCGTAAAAGCCGTGCCAATTAGACATTTGGCATATCTTAGCTAATGTGTGCCAATAGTATTCAGCACGTTTCTAATGCCTTGCCAAAAGGGGTTGTCACCGACCGAGAGTAGTCGTGACAAAAAATTATATGGCACGGTTTGCACATTTTTGAAAATTCATTGGCACTAATATTATGAAACACCTGTAAACTAAACTCAAAATCTACAAGAAAAATATATATTCAATTTCACCATAAAAAAAGGTTAATCAACTACATGAGATTCAATAAAGCAAAACTAGTTAAATTCACCATAATTTGTAGATACATGTTTTCTAGATTAAGATGAGATCAACATTGAAATCCAATAACAAAATAGTTACTAATTAAGAAATCACTACCATCAAGAAACGCACAAGTCTTCAATATCCCAATATCTTGGATCCCCTACAAAAAAAAAAAAGAAAAAAGATTCCTATCAGTAATGTAAACGAAACGGGTCAAATGGATTTTTGGTTATCTAAAGTGTTGTACTACTTATTCATAAAGAAGTTGCCACTTACTATATAAAATTATATAGACTTCATAACTAATCTTAGCTTTAACTTGGATTGGAAGGAGTTTGGACCTAAAATATAAAACCATAAAAAATGTCATACCCGCACATAAATAAGTAGTGACAATATTAATACATTTAAACATATATGAATTTGGTCTACATGCCCAACACTTGATCCGGATTTATGTGTGTTATCAGATGGAGACAATACGGACTACAAAACAATGTGAGACGGCTTCTGCCCAAAACAGACCCGAAGGGCCCCGAAACAGCCTTAAAACACGGCTGGCCTGCACAGTGAAATCAACACTGCATCATCTCAAGAAAATGGCCGTAACTTTCAAACCGTGGACCCGATTAACGAGCGATTTGCGGCCGAGGAAAGCTAACTCAGAGAGCTAGACTCCATCACGGGCCAGGAAACCAGATTCGATTTCTAAGCAGGTCAAAAACAGCTGTGAACTCAGTTAATAGAATCTGTCCAAAACTGAATTTTATAAAATAATATGATTTTTATAAACAAATCCCGACATCATTAACCCGAGCATCTATCGAGATCCCGAGACCTGAGTTATGGGTTTTTCCTCGAGTCTTGACTTGTCATGACCCCAACAATACAAAACGAAACTATAACCGAAAGAACTTGTAAATTTGAAAAGTCGAAACAGTTTATACCAACCGTCGAACTAACATTTTACTTTGAGGTTAAAGTTACCGAATAACAACATCAGACGACTACGGGATCCCAACCCGATAATCCCAGATGCGAAAACACAAACAAAAATTCATAAACAAGGTAAGAGTTAACCCTTACCAAATGGTGAAGAAGACAACACCTGAGAACCACCAATCGACGAATTAACCACTGATTATTTTAACTTGAGACCACGAAACAGGCACTGCCACAATTCGATAAATCAGACCAGTCCCACAATTGAAATCCACGAATGATCAAGAGTAGGGAAGAATTCTTACCGCTCGTGATAACAATTGAAATCGATCAACATGCGACTGAAGGTAAGAACGAACGAATCAAACCGCTTGATTGAAACAGGCGACGAACGAACTTAAAACGATGACTGAAACATGCGACGTCGTCCCAACAGTTCGGGAACTTTTTGCGATCTTTTAATCTCAGTTAGTAGTATGAGATGCCAACGATAGAAGAGCAAGATGAAAAATTCCAATCCCGTAACTGACGAGGGAAGGGGTTCTTCACACGATTCAAAACTGAAAGTGAGGAAACGAATGAAGTAATCGTGGGTTTGTTCTGCCGATAACTCATACGCACTAAGGGGAAAAAGATTTAAAGTCCCGTAATGGATTAACAGCCAATCTTCCCAAACACTCAAGCCCACGAGATGTCTTATTCGGCCCGAGCAAAAGCAAGACTACGGGGTTTAGAAATTAAAACGAGTTATTAATCGAGATTACGTTGCGTCTACAAAATTCTGAATCGTCGATATTTACTCAAGACACTTCATAAATAAATAAAATTAACCTCGCTTAAAGTAAATATAATTAAATAAAAATGATTAAATTAATTACCAGAAAAGTCAGGATGTTACAACGTACTTAATTTAAAATATATATAAATGATTAAATAATTATCATAAAAACCGGGGCGTTACATCCATACATGACCATGTCTATCTGGTCCCAAAAAATCAATGAAAACTTGTTATTTGAGTGCATCATTTTGTTCTGATTGATATCTCGCTTAACTTTTCATTCATCATATTCTAAAAAAAAATTAAATGTTAAAAATAAAAAATAATAATAGAACATACCAGTATATATATTTAAGTGCATACTACATATCTCAACGTCCTCACGCTTCCAATGATTCACTAAGTGTAGTCATGTGTCAGGATCTACTCAACTATCGGCAGGTGGAATTCATAATTTTATTGGATTGTCCTTGTATGGAGTAAAATAGCTACTTTTTACTCTACTGTTCTACTTTTTTCAATGACAGCCAATTAGTTTCAAACAATTCTCTTTAAAATCTTATGTGGCATGTCTTGTGCTATAATTGAAAAACATAAAAAACAAGAATAAGTAAGAGAAACAAATAATATGCAGTGAACGACATCCTATATTTCATCAAGTGCCTCATAGAACAACTCCATGACCATCGTGCATGACTTTAGAACAATAATAAAAATAAATACAAAACAATAACAAAAAGTAAGTAAAATGAATCATCTACATTCTAAATTAGTTGGCACGGTAGTTAGAAAAGTGTTCCAAATTATAGAATATTTGGCCAATTTTTTTATAAGAATACTAAATACCTGATCACTTGGGACAACTTTTAAACCGCGTCCCAAATACTTGATTATTTGGCACACATATTTAAATACAATGCCGAAAACTTAGATATATGGCACAGGATTTCACATCCATCCCAAATACTTTATTATTTGGCATAACTCTTTACGAACGGTGGTAAATACTTCATTATTTGGTACCACATCTAAAATCCGTACCAAATACATAGATATATGGCATAACCTTTAAAGTGGGTGCCAAAAACGTATTCATTTGGGACCGCATTTTGCAACAGTGCCAAACACATTCGTTATTGGCACTACTTTTTTCAAACGGTTCCAAATAATTAGTTATTCGGTACAGTGAAAAAAAGTGTGCCAAACAGACGTATTTGGCACCGTTTTTTCCCTCTTCCAAAAAAGTTGGTCCCAAAAACGCCTTTTTCTTGTAGTGATATTTATTTGAATAATTAAATATGTGATGTCAATTAAATAATATTCGTGATAAATTTATTTATAATATTTACAATATTATACGAATGTTAATACCAATTCTTATGTGCGCCGAAATTCAATAATGTAAATGCATATTAATTTTGGGCCCTCGTATAATTAATTAAAGGTTATGGGCTAGACCTATTTTCAAAACTTTCTTTTATTATATAATAAAGAGATTAGTGAAATTCGCCTTAACCTTAAAATACATTATTATAGAGTAAATTACATGAATGGTCCTTTTGGTTTATAGTAAATTTCACCAATGGTCCTTTAGTTTCAAAAATTACACCGATGGTCCTTATTTTTGAAAGGTTTTTCACCGATGGTCCTTTACGAAAAAGTCCGTCTATTTTTTAAGTTAACTAACATCACATGTGATGCACATGGGGGTATTTTGGTCAATTTGTCTTTCTCCTTCTCAATTAAATTACACGGATGGTCCTTTAAGTTTATAGCATATTTCACCAATGGTCCTTTAGGAAAGACAAATTGACCAAAATACCTCCATGTGCATCACATGTTATGTTAGTTAACTTGAAAAATAGACGGACTTTTTCGTAAAGGACTATCGGTGAAAAACCTTTCAAAAAAGGATCATCGGTGTAATTTTTGAAACTAAAGGACCATTGGTGAAATTTGCTATAAAACTAAAGGACCATTCATGTAATTTACTCCATTATTATATATATATATATATATATATATATATATATATATATATATATATATATATATATATATATATATATATATATATATATATATATATAATATAATGATTATGATTAGGGTTAGGGTTAAAGGTAGATTTTTAATCAATAAAAAACTCATAGTCACCAAAACACTCCCTTTCTTCTAACATTAGTCAAAATTCGATTTTGAAACAGATTAACATTAAATATTATCATAGCATATATGTGTATAAATGAGAATGGTAGTAAACCATTTTAAAAGAGTAAATTACACGGAAGGTCCCTGTGATATACCACTTATTACACCCTTAGTCCATGAACTTCATTTATTACACTGGAAGTCCCTGATGTATACGCTTTGTTACACCCATGGTCCCTGCTGCC
Organism: Calendula officinalis; assembly: GCA_963853835.1. NCBI lineage: Eukaryota > Viridiplantae > Streptophyta > Magnoliopsida > Asterales > Asteraceae > Calendula > Calendula officinalis. Next base: position 2,226,582 of record OY970835.1, read on the forward strand.
CTCAAATTTTTTTAAATGACCAAAATACCCTTATGGACTTTTGTGGCACGACAATAAAGGTGGAAGAATATGAATCCAAGAGAAAAAAAAAGGAAAAAAAATCAATTAATAGAATAAATTTCATAGATGGTCTCTGTGGTTTATCACTTATTACATTCAAAGTCATTTATCTTTGCTTTATTACAAAAGTCCATAAGGGTATTTTGGTCATTTAAAAAAATTTGACGGCAACAGGGACCATGGGTGTAACAAAGTGTATACACCAGGGACTTCTAGTGTAATAAATGAAGTTCAAGGACTAAGGGTGTAATAAGTGGTATACCACAGGGACCTTCCGTGTAATTTACTCCATTTTAAAATATCCTACATAATAATAACACCTCGATTGTAGTCCGTAGTTATCTTTTAATTATGTGATTACTACAATACTACTAAATTTTATGAGTTTTTAAAATTAAGATTGAATTTAATTATTTGATTACTTTTAAAAGGTGATGTGGTTAAGAGTATTAAGCCTACATGACAATTACATGGAATAAAAGATGACGTTTTATTATAATGTGGTAAAAACCTTCTTTTAATATAAAGCATCTTTAATACAAAGAGCTTAAATTAGATACCGCTTAATATTTAAACGCAATATAAAGTAAACCTCCTGGAAATTAATTAAATCTACCAATTTAAATTAGATACCGCCTAATATTCTCCTTCTCTAATTTTAATTTAATATTTAATATAAAGAATTTTAAATTTAACTTTTTAAATTTAATATAAAGCTTTTTTGTATATTAATGATTTGTTAAAATTTGAACCTACGTAATGCATAATTTATTTTCTATAAGTTCGTAATTTTAGGAATTTTTTAATGAATGATTTCAAACACATAAGCCTCATCTGCATATAACCATTATCAAATTTCAAAAACTTAACATATTATTAGGAATGATTTTAGCAATTTGAGAAACAATTTGAAATTCAAAACTTCTTTTTGATCAACAATATCGGAACACTTGTGAAGCATGGGAAGCAAACGTGGCTTGTAGACATGGCAAATATGATGAGGTGGCATTAGGTGGTATTATGACATGGCATTAATGACGTGGTAAAAACCTTCTTTTATTATATAGAGAGATAGTGAAATGACTATATTATCTTTACTTTTAAAAAATGCGAGACTCGTCCTACACTAACTATCCACTTTAATCCATCTTAATCATCACTAAAAAAAATCCTTAAAAATCGTAAAACCCACAATGTATCACTTAATGTGACACTGACGTAGTAATATTTTTTAATGGAAAATACTACTCATCTATAGTAGATAAATAATTTTTTTACTTTATAAAATAATGTTACATTTAATTCTCATCGCGAAATCAGTGGCGGACCCAGAAAAAAGATTGAGGGGTGGCACTGGTTGCACAATTTTTTTCTCACGGGTGTCACCTACGCTAACAAAAAATAATTAAAAATTTTTAACACTATTTTAAAACTATTCAAAAAAAAATGTAGGGTTACACGGGCAACCCCATGCATCATACTAGATCCTCCCCTACGCGAAATACTACTCATATCCTCGAACTATAACAAATTGCATCCAAAATTGTTAGTCAATTACCCTTACATGAAAGGGTTAAACAATTATCAAGTCAATTACTCATGTAATCTTATTGTAATCTCATTTTTAATGATAAAAGTTTCTTGTTTTTAGATTAAAGATGAATATTAAGCTACTAGCAGGGTACCCGCGCAATGCGGCGGCGGGTACCCAGAAACCATATTTCGTGGCGAGCAAGTGTTGTTCGTTTACACGGTAATAATTTTTGCTAGAAATAAATAATAAAATGGAAATGTGGATTTTGGTAAGAGTTGATGATTTACAGCGTCGTATATTTAATTTTATTTGGTAAAATGGTTTTCGAGTAACAGACTTTTGTTATTAAGTGTGGGTGGTGTTACCAAAGTGTAATGTATAGCAAGTGGTTAACACATAGTGATAAGTTAGGAGAGGTCTTGGGTTCGAATCTTATTAGCCGCGATTTTTTTTTTAAGGTAGAGAACTAACTAACAAAAGTGAAAATGTCTTTAAAATCAAGTTTAAGGAGCTCCTTAAACTTGCCTAATAGGGTATGCCTAAATGCTTTATATAGTAGTAAGATATATTCTCATGGTTGAAATATAAGACTAATTGTAAGTTTTTAGTTTGGTCAATGAGACGTATTTGTTCTTTTTTTTTTTTTTTTTTTTTTTCATTCTTAGTCTTTTACATGTAACTTTTCAAATTTCTTGTTAGTCGTTTTTTACATTTAGTTCTTTTGGGTTCTCTAGTTCGGGACTTCAGGGTGATGACAGTGCCGAAACTCCTAGCTAGATTTCATGGTTGTTCAATAAAAAGTGCTCACACGATTAACTAATTTGTTTTGGAACCGGCAAATATATGAATAGAAAAGGACTCCTCCAACTAACAAGAAGTAAGGGTGACAATTCCTGACCTAACACAATATCTGATGTGAGACCAATACGAAAATTAACAAGTTAGAGTTTAGATAAAAAAAAGTTTCAGGTCAGTCTTGGGTCAACTCAACTGACCCGATTATTAAACGGGTTATGTTTAAGTCAATGATAATTTAAATGGGCTGACCCACCGACCCATTTAATTATTAAAATATATTTAGAAAATATATGTTTATACTTAGTTTATAGTTTTGTAGTTAAAAGTAAATAATGGTTACATATAACTAAAAGGGCTCGAAATTTTGGCATTATGTTATGAATTTGTGGAATAACAACAATCCATTTAACATGTTTAACCTATTTGACCCGCTAACATGTTTAAGTGGTTTAATTAAACGAGTTATATGCGTCGTGTTCGAGTTGAAAGTAAACATGTTAGAATTGAAATTTCTGATCCGCTAATATAAACATGTCAGTTTCAAGTTGAATGTTAATGATCTACCAACATAAACTTGTATGTAAGCTTAGGATCAACACCTAGACAAAAAAAAAAATAGAGAAAAAACGAATACGTCCAAGAAAAAAAGGGACATTAACCCAATACCCCCACGAATTTACGAACCCTTTCCCCCTATACTTAACCCAAAGAACAACTTATTATAAAATCATCAATACATGTAGATAATGACATTAACTAGCATATTCAACAAAAGTCAGTCAGCCAATAAAAGTGGCCAAACCAATATGATTGTATGCAAACCATATATGTCTAATGTCACTTATCCGATAATTCGATCTCTCAAGCAATCGAATTCTATCATAAATCAATGAACTTTAGAACAAATAACCACCGTTGATCAGAGTCACTAATCAATATATTAATTTGACAATGATGCCTAGTCCCAACAATCATGACTACGAGCAAGTATACTCTTGGTGCCAAAATGGATCAATACAATAATAAATATAACAATATTAGTTGAAATTAAATATGTAGAGAGATGTGAATACACTTCTATTAAAATATTAATCTTTATTAAGAAATAATAAAGAATTTCAAGTATTAGTTGCGGATATAAGATGCAAAATATCTAAACTAAACTCGATTATAAACCAAGTGTTTATCTTCAGTTTACTGCAACACACAAGTATGTTTCTCTTTATTAACGATCTAGTAACTTGACAACGATTAAGCTCTAAGAGGGAATACAATCACTACTTGCTTTGAAAATTTAGTAATTGAGTGTTTGTAAATTTGCATTTTATCCAACGTTGACTTGATGTATTTATCTTGCATGGCTTGCCTGTCAACTTCTAATTGGAAAATAAATTATATTTATAGTTCTTTGTTTTATTTTATTCTTCTTGTTCTAATCTTCTATAGGTCCTTGCTAGCCTTGCTATTTTTAATCTAAATCACCTTTAAAAAAACGACATAAATCATTACACATATTATATAATATATGATAACTGTGAAACAAGAGTTAACATTACAAACCCACCCATTCTATTTATTAATAATCGGACGAATAGAATGATACCAAATTATATTAATTACATTTTAATTAAACCATATTAAAATAATTCAGCGACGTATTCGCATTTTGCAAAATAATAAAAAATAGCAGTTTTTCTTAAGCTTACAAATGTTATTAAATTTTTTAATCATTAAACTTATATACTGATATAAAAAATAGTGCTATTAATCTTTCTATAAAAAGGTATTCTTGTAAAGAATCATCGGGTAGCCGAATTTTGTTCGTGATGAACACAACCTAATAGTTCAGGTGATCATTTTCAAATATTCTCCTACTTATCTGATACATGTTTATCTAGTGAGATAAAAAAAAGTGAAATAACACTTGGTAATCATAATATGGTTAAAAAATTAGTGCTACTAACTATTGTTCTATAAACTTCAACGAACTTTATTACATAAAGTATTAAATTACATTAAGTTGATATATACGTATTTAAGTATATTCCATTTTAGCAATGAAATTTGATTGTGAAAATAAATTAACACATGGAAAACTTACCTATAAATATCCTTCCCTGCCCACATTCATTAACAGAATAACCAAAAAAGTGTATTTGCATTCTCTCTCTCTCTCTCTGCAATTTCTAGTTTTTGGGAGGGAGATTGATGTCAGGATCGATTAACTATAAACAAGTTAATAAACACCTTAGATCTATTTGATGATAGAAGTTGCAGCGGATCAACACTATATCAATGTATTAAGAACGATGAACTGTAAGAACAATATGTAAGAATATTAAGAACACAGTTTCACAAAAAGCTTCAATGTATATTATTGAGTTAACAATACACACGTACGTTTACAATTCGTAAGGAACTATATATAATAGTCCTTGAAGCTAAACTATTTACCCTAGTTATTCTAGGATACGATTTACATCTAATTATAAACGATATACATTGATTTACATTCTATAACTATCTCTGCGAAGATCTCGGACTTGATATGTTCCATAAACGCGTATCAGTAGTAAAACCAATCACCAGTAGTAAATAAGTAACATCAGTAGTAAACTTGGTGATCAGTATTAAGTCCAGAAACCAACGTCAGTAGTAACTACAATGATCAGTAGTATCTTCAATCTTTGTATGATCAGTAGTAACTAAGTTATAGAGAACACCAGCATCAACTTCATCAGTAGTAAATGTTTCTGCCCCATCAGTAATAAACATAATTATCACTAACTGCAGCATCAGTACTAAGTTGATCTGTGATTTGCTCTAACAATCTCCCCCTAAACTTATTGATTATCCTTTAATCAATCAAGTTTTCTTCTGTTCTTCTTCTTCTTTCTTTCTTCTTTCTAATGTTCTTTGATTTTGTTGAAGTCTTTGTTCAATTATGTATTTGCTGTTCTTCTTGGTAAAGTAATTCAATTTATTTTGGAACATAACTGCATCAAAGGGCTTCATTAGAGTGTTGATGAATATCTGATACATTTCCTTTTCTGAGTGAGGATATTCTCTTTCATATAAGTACAACTCACAATTTTTACTTGATCTTTCAAAGAAATACATATTGCAAGTTGGGAGAACATTCCATGCATACACATTTTCTGGATTTGTAAATAACTTTGGATAGTTATCTGGATAAAAAGCTGCATCAATCATTCTTGTTAAGTATCCAGCTCCAGATTCTTTCCAAGATTTCTTTGACATTCTCGGTTTTCCAATGATCAGAAGTTTAATCACATCACTTCTTGTACAGGATCTGATCAAAGGTAACCATCCAGTAAATTTTTGAATGATTTTGTCTTCCCTTACAACTAATAGAATATTATTGGGCAAGACTTTCCAGTTTAGTATAGGGTTATTTTGAAGTGGAGCAACAGGTACTTCAAGAACAGGTATAATTTTTTCTTGTTTTGCTTTCTTTTGAAAACTCTGTTCTTGAGCTTCATTCTTTCTTTTCTTTGTCTGAGCAGATGAGGATTCACCAATAGTAGACACACTATTATCTTTAATTAAATTTGGACTTATTGGGATTAAAGTTTTTGCTGATTTCAATTTCTTTTCTTCTTCAGCCTCTTGTTCAATTAAATCTTTTCTTTTTGCAGTACAGTATTTTTCAATTATGGTTGTCATCTTCATTCTTCCAAAAGATTTTGCACTGTGACCTTTTGTCTTTAGAAAGTCTATCATAAGAGACTTTTGTTCAAATATATCATCTGGTAAATCACCTTTTGTTCTTTTGCATTCTGCTACAAGATCTTCAAGACAATTTAGATGTTCTTCTTCTACTTTTCTAAGCCTTTTGAACTCTGCTTCTTGGGCTTCTATCTGAACATCTTTAACTTGAACAGGTAATTTAACAGGAATTTCTCTTTGATTTTTCTTCTTTTCAAGAGCTTGATATTCAGCTACTTTCTCCCAATATCTTTTATCCTTCACCTTCCATTTATCTTGTTTATCAGCTCTCACCAGATTAATCTTGTTTACCATGTAATGACCAAGAGCTCTGTTAGGGTAATCTTCATCATATACTTCTTTACCCTTTCCAATATGTGCTGTAGGTGGAGGTGGAATATACTTCATGTCTGGTATTCCTCTTATTATAACAGAGGGAGAAAATGATCTAATTTCATTTTGTTGAAGTATTTTTGGATGTGGAGGAAGTGAGCATTCATCAACCTCAAACCAATTCACATTATCATCAATGTCAGGTATGATAAGTGGTTGATCAGGTGTTGGTGGTTTGGTAATGATGACATGTCTCCTAGCATCAATGAGTTCAGGAAATTGTAGTTCTTCCTCATCAGTAGTAACCAGAGTAGTTACTACTGGTGTTATTTCAGGAGTTACTACTGATAGGGCATCAGTAGTGTTTAGTTCAGTTAATTCCTCTTCTTGACTTACTACTGCTATATCATCAGTAGTAGGAGTTACTACTGGTATCTCTGTTTCAACTTGTTCTTCCATTGTAGCAGTAGTAATTGGCTCATCTTCTGTAATCATCATCTCTGGGCCTTCATCAACTTCTGTTTCTTTTAAATTCAAGAGGGAGGAAGCTGCTGCTGCAATGGATTCATCAATCATTGTCTGTATGTTATCCTTCTCCCCCTTAGTGAGCTCAACTGGAGGAGCCTCACTATCATCAATCCTCTTTTTCAATTTTCTGATAAGCTTTGATTGTTGATGAAGCCTAAGTTCATATTGTCTCATTCTTTTGTTGATGATATTGACATTTCTTTTCATAGCAGCCATAGTTTTTCCTTGATTTGTTTGGTAATAAAGACAATCTTGTACAGTGGATTCCAAGGAATCCACTTTATCCGTCAATTGTTGGATTTTAATACTGCCCTCACTCCATCTAGCAAGATCATCGGGCTTACTAACAGGTACATTGGTTTTAAGGTTTTCCTTCCTTTCCATCAATTCCACAGATCTGCCCTCATCACTGCTTGGTGATTCATTGGGTCTTTTAGACATTCTCTTCTTCCTAGAAGAAGCAGAGATGCCCCCCCTTGTGGTTTCTTGGCACCGGGGTCCTTTGAGTAACTCCTCAAATGAGTCATCACTCAAAGTTGCCGAGGTTTGGGTCCTAATGATGTTTTCACTGTCCTGTGCACCCACCTTTGGGGCATCAGTAGTGAAAGCCCTCCCCTCATGTCCTCTCTCCTCCTTGGAGGACAACTCTTTGAGCCTGGGGTGTGACTCGATTTGTCCCCTGGTGTCCTTTGAAGAAATTTTCTTTCTATGATAAATTGTGGATATATTTTTGGTTTTGTCTGGTAGGTCTTCCACAGAGTGAAGAGTAGCACTCTGCAGATTTATATCAAGTTCCTGGGACACATTCAGGACTTCTGTTTGGGTTGGTGATTGAGTGGCTATATGGGGTGGTGTTTGGGCTGTATTTGGGGGTGATGGAGTGGGTTGAGGTTCAACTTGGGTTGTAGCAATGGTTGAACCTTCTCCAATATTGGGTTGATCTTTGATCATGTTTGGAAACAAAGGGGTTTCCTTCCCTGAAAATTTAAATTGTTTTCTCATATTTGAGAAAACTTTCTTGTTCAACTCAGGTAATACAAAAATGTTTTTAGGAGTTGTCAAGTTTTGTAATTCACAGTTTATGATATGTTGTAGAAATCTGGGATACATTAAAAATTTAGAAGAACTAAGATTTCCCAACATACCATCAAAAATCATATTAGAAAAATTGAATACTTGGTCTGTGCATAAACATACAACAGCAGATGCTATTGCCTTGTTAAACTCATTCCAAGTACTTCTTTTAGGAGAAATACAATGCTGAATGGTATGAACCAGAAATTTCCATTGTGGGGATAGAAGGCCTTTTTGAAAAGTTACAATATTAAGTCTGCCTTCATACCCCATTTTATTTAAAGTATCAGCAATGTATTCCTTAGGAAGAGTATACATACCTGAATCATCATGAAGTTGTAGATGATGTCTGATTGATTGTTCAGTTACAGTGATGTACTTTCCATCTACTTTCGATTTTATCATTGATGATGTGGTTCCTTCTGTTCGCTCAGCATTGGTCCAGAAATCCACCAAGTGCTGTTGATATGCCTTCGGCTTTACAGTTAAGGCAAACTGTATATACGAATTTCTCAAGAATTTTACGATTGGACGGAAATCTTTTGTTCCGTCGGGATTCTTTAAAAATGCAACCATGTTGTGAAATTCTGAGTATTTAAGATCGGTTTGCACATCGAGAGTTTGTAAAGTTGCCATTGTTTTTGAGTTTTTGCAAGAATTTTGTTAGTGATGAAGAGTTTTTGATCGTAAACTAGGGTTTATCGAGAGGTGTTTAGAGAATCGAAGTGAAGATAATGCTAAATTAATCATCTGCCGCCTTTTATATCTTTCGATTAAACCTGCAAAACTACGAAAATAGCCTTCGAATCATAACATAACGGTTATTTTCATGGGGGTTAGTTTGGTAATTGTGTTTATGAAAGACCAGTAGTAAATAAGATATCAGTAGTAAAACGTCAGTAGTATCTACTAATATCAGTAATGACTAAGGATTTTGACATCAGTAGTAATTATAGACATCAGTAGTAACCATTACCACACAAGACCAGTAGTATATGTGAATACCAGTAGTACTGACTTACCAGTAGTATCTGTGTAAACCTAAAATACACCAGTAGTAATGAACTATCAGTAGTATTTTGTGCATACACTTTCACACCAGTAGTACAGCAATACTAGTAGTAAAACACTTAAGAAAATAATATTTTACAACACTAACTTTACACATAATTTTTAAGTGAGATTTTAAGTTATTAAAATCATTCCAATACTACTGACCAAGAAGTTGAATCTTCCTACATCAAATGCTTTTGTAAAAAGATCTGCTAATTGATCATCAGTATGGATTTTAACTACTTTGATTAATTTCTTTTCATTACAATCTCTTATAAAGTGAAATCTTATTTCAATGTGTTTAGTTTTTGAATGTTTTACTGGATTATTCACAATACTAATAGCACTTTGATTATCAATAAAAATAGGAGTTTTAAGGATAGAGATACCAAAGTCTAGAAGCTGATTTTGAATCCATAGAACTTGAGCACAGCAAGCAGATGCAGCTACATATTCTGCTTCAGCAGTAGATGTTGATACATTTGTTTGCTTCTTACATTGCCATGACACTAGTCTTGATCCAAAGAATTGACATCCACCAGTAGTGGACTTTCTATCTTGACATTCACCTCCATAGTCACTATCTGTATAGGCTATTAGTTCAAAGGGTGAGTCATGTGGATACCATAGACCTAGTGATGGTTTGCCTTTCAAGTATCTGAATATTCTTTTAACAGCCTGCAAGTGTAGTTCTTTGGGTCTTGCTTGATATCTTGCACACACACAAACACTATACATAATGTCAGGTCTTGATGCAGTTAAGTACATCAACGATCCTATCATTGATCTATATAAGTGTTCATCTACATCCTCCCCCTCAACATCAGGATGTAGGTGTTTGTGTGTTTCCATTGGTGTACTAGCACTTTTACTGTCTTTCAAGTCAAACTTTTCCAAGATGTCTTTGACATATTTTGATTGATTTATCAAAATACCATCAGTTCTTTGACTGACTTGGAGTCCAAGGAAGAAGTTCATTGGACCCATGGAGCTCATCTTGAATTTAATCTGCATCAGTTCTTCAAATTCTTTGCATAATAAATCATTGGTTGAGCCAAAGATGATATCGTCTACATAGATTTGTACCAGTAGTATATCATCTTTGACTTTCTTTGTGAATAGAGTTTTATCAATGGCTCCTCTTTTGAAATTGTTCTTTAATAAGTATGATGATAGTGTGTCATACCATGCTCTTGGTGCCTGATGTAGGCCATATAGAGCTTTATCCAATTTAAACACATAATCACCATGTTTTGGATCTTCAAAACCTGGAGGTTGGCAAACATAAACTTCTTCTTCAATCTTCCCATACAGGAAAGCACTCTTCACATCCATTTGATAGACTTTAAACCTTTTGAATGAAGCATATGCTAGGAATATTCTTATTGCTTCAATTCTGGCAACAGGAGCATATACTTCATCATAGTCTATACCTTCTTCTTGAGTGTATCCTTGGGCTACAAGTCTGGCTTTATTCTTGATCACTATACCTCTTTCATCTTTCTTGTTTCTGAATATCCATCTTGTTCCAATGGCTCTTTTTCCTTTGGGTAGAGGTACAAGTGTCCAAACAGCTTGTAATTTAAATTGAAGGAGTTCCTCTTGCATTGCCTCAATCCAGTTTGAGTCCTTCATTGCTTGTTGGATCTTCTTTGGCTCATCCTGAGACAGAAAGCATTCATACATACATTCATTAGCAATTAAGCTTATATTACACATATTTGCAGTTAAACTTTTGTTTAATTTGCTTCTTGTTTGAAGTGGTGAGTTAACATCACTTAGAACAAGGTCTAAAGGATGGTTCTTTTGAGTCCTTGTTGTTGTAGCTTTATCAACCACTAGTTGATTTTCAAGGTTGGACTCATTTGCCTCAGGTAGTTGTTCTTCTTGAGATCCTTCATTGTCATTAGTATTTGGTTCATCATTATCTTGGTCAGAGTTACTACTGCTATCATCTTCATTGAGATCAGTAGTATTGAAGTTGTTACTGGTATCAGTAGTATCTTGAGAATCTAGGTTATAGTTGGGACCAGTAGTATCTTCAGTACTATTACTGGTACCAGTAGTAGTGGAATTACTACTGACTTCATTCTCAGAGTTACTACTGCTTTCAAAATTTGAGTTATTACTGACATCAGTATTAACTATGGGAGGAGTATCAACAACTATGTATCTCATCTTTTCTTGACCAGTACTAACAGATGATGTTCCTTCTTTTTGATTAAGACAATTTGAATTACCTGCATTGAAATTCATATTAACATTAAAGGATTTGGTTAGATTGTCTATGTCAAATAGCCAATCTGGACCATTTCCTTGTTCATTAGGTACATTTTCATTAAAGGATACATTGATGCTTTCTTCAATTATCCTTAGTCTTTTGTTGAATACTCTGTATGATTTGCTTTGAGTAGAGTATCCCACAAAGATTCCATCATCAGCTTTGCAGTCAAACTTACCAATTTGTTCTCTTGTAATCAAAATAGTACAAGGACAACCAAATGATTTTAAGAAACTTATAGAAGGTTTTCTTTTATTGAAAAGTTCATATGGTGTTTTAAAATGTGGCTTCACTATTAATACTCTGTTTTGAACATAACAAGCAGTATTAACAGCTTCTGCCCAAAAAGTAATTGGTAATTTTGAGTCTGCAAGCATTGATCTTGCTGCTTCAATGATGGTTCTATTCCTTCTTTCAGCTACACCATTTTGTTGTGGAGTTCTAGGTGAGCTGTATTGTCTGTCAATACCTTTCAGATCACAAAAGTTAATTAAGTTAGTATTTTTAAATTCTGTGCCATTATCACATCTTATGGCTTTCAATTTTTGATCAGATGTGTTTTCCAGTTTGACAATTAAGTTCTTTATGAGTTCACTTGTTTCATCCTTTGTCCTGAGAAAGAAAACCCATGTATATCTGGAAAAGTCATCAGTAATAACAAGACAATATTGTTTCTTTCCAATACTCATTACATTTGTTGGTCCAAAAAGGTCCATATGTAAGAGCTGTAAAGGAACGGAAATAGAGTTCACAGTTTTGGACTTATGAGAAGTCTTGTGTTGTTTACCTTTTAGGCATGCAACACAGTGATGATCACACATGAATTGTTTTTGAGGTAGTCCAATGACCAGATTTCTTTTTACTAAATTATTCATGTTTTTAAAATTTGTGTGACACATCCTTCTATGCCAAAGTTCTGATTCAGTGGTGTTTGCCTTGGATATAAAACAGTTGACCTCATTTGTAGAAATGAGTTCTCCCCCTATATCCAGGCAATACACATTGTTTCTCCTTGGGGTTCTTAAAACAACATATTTTTCATCTAATATAAAATCAGGAGAAAGAATGATGCACTCAATGTCTGTGAAAAGAATTTTATTCTTCTTATCACATACTTGAGACACACTGACAAGATTGTATTTTAGCTCAGCTACATAAAATACATCATCAAAGGTAATCTTTCCATTTGTAACAGTACCTTTACCTGTGATCTTACCTCCCTGGGGATTCTCACCAAAAGCCACAAATCCACCATCAAAGGACTTGAAATCTTTAAGAATTTGCAGATTTCCAGTCATGTGCCTTGAGCATCCACTATCAATATGCCATGTTCTACCTTCTTCTGGGATCTGAATGCTCTGCACAAGAGAGTAAAGGATTAGTTAAGTTTGGGAACCCAAGCTTTATATGTCTTGGGTTCATCCTTTGAGAAATGAGCTTTTGGGGATTTAACTTTAAAGACTTTTGGTACCCATACTTGTTTATTACTGGTATTTTGTTTTACTACTGTCCTTTTGTAGTTATTACTGGTGTGAGAATTTCCTACTGATCTTGGTTTATACCCATTGTTTTTAGCTTTTGAATACTTTACTACTGATGGACCAGTAGTATTTGGGTACTTACCATGTTTAGAATGACCAGTAGTGTTTTTAGGGTTAACACCAGTAGTGTTTTTGAAATTTGTTTTGGGAGCAGTAGTATTTTTGAAATTAGGGTTATTACCAGTAGTATTCTTGTACTGGTACCATACAGCATTATAATTAGGGTTAACACCAGTAGTAAATTTGTTGGAGTTTCTACTGGTGTTGGAAAATTTAAAATATTGTTTATTTTGATTGGATTTTCCATTATTCTTGAAGTAATTGCTGTTCTTTGGGCTTCCAGCTCTTCTGTTTTGAACAAACCTTGGTTTACTTCTTCCAAATCTTGGATCTTCAACAATTGGATTTTTAATTTTATTTACTACTGAATGACCAGTAGTAACTTTTAACTTTTGAGTTTTAGCATTTTCTTTAAGAACTTTAAATTCTTTTAACTCTTTGCAGTTTATTGGATTGTAGTGACAATCCTTTGCTAAATGGTTCATTTTATTGCATATAACACATCTTAGTTTCTTATTTTTAGCACCTTCAGGTATTCTTTGGTCTAAGAGTTGTGTTTTATTTCTTTCATTCCCCCTTGTTAAAATTTTTGGTACATTATCTGCATTATATTTGGGAGATTCATTTGGACTTTGAGCTGTGTGAAAACTTGTATCAATTGATTTTGGTGATTCACTTTGAGATATATTAAATTCAATTGATTGTTCATCATCAGAAGAATTATTTGATTCAGATGTTTCATTAGATGATTCAGTTTGATTTTCAGTTTTTAATTCATTAATGATTCTTTCTGAACTGTTTTTAAGAGGTGGAATGATTTTATATGGAGGTGGTACAGCATGATATCCTACCCCATGAACAACCTTTTCTGTAGTTTGATTATTCGTTAATTCATCAAGAATTTTAGTGCTTCTTTCAAACTTTTTAATTGTTAATTTATTTTGTTCAATTTCAAGTTGACATTCTTCTATTTTACTTGTTAGTTCATTATTTTTTGTTTCATAAAACTCTTTCTCATCCACAGCTTGAAGCAATTCTTCCTTGATCCGTTGATCAATCATCTTGTACACCTTTATTTGATGTTCTTGATCAGCAATCACCCCATCAAACTCATAATTTCTTCTGATTGCTTTTGCTAAATCTTCATTTAATTTATTGTTTTCTTTTTCTAGATTTTTAATAATTTTAGCACATTCAGGAGTACAAGGTTTAGATTTTACCTCAGTTTTGTTTTCAGTAAAGGCCATGAGAGCTTGATTTTGAGCATGCTCTTCTGCTTGGAAGCTCCAGTCATATCCTTGTCCTTGTTGTGACACAAGAGCAGTTGATTTTGATCTTTTGTCTGGTTGAGGACATTCTTTTGCAAAGTGACCAAGGTTGTTACAGTTGTAACATTTGACTTTAGTTTTGTCAAATCCTGCTTTGTCACCTTTGTTGAAATTGAGGCTTGTCCTTCCAGTTCTTTTTAGGAATCTTTTGGTCCTTAGGCTCAGCATAGCCATCTGCCATTTAAGATCCATCTCCTCAAGATCATCTGGATTCAGTTGTTCCAAGTCATCACTAATCAATGCAGTATGCACATGACTAGTGAAGAAGGATTCTCTTGCAGTATCCTCAGAATCTGCAGCCTTTCCTGCGGGGGTTTCTTGTCCTTGACCTGTACTAGACATAAAAGCAGCATTGTTAGAAGAAATAGAAGGGATTTTGTGATTTACCTCAGTTTCAAACACTCTGAGATCATTATAGAGTTCATCTAACTCCTTTTCTTCTAAAGCATCTCTTTGTCTGTACACCACTGTGTACATGGCCCATTCTTCACTAAGAGACCTTAGAAACTTCATGTTGACATCCTCTTGATCCATCTTTACACCAACTTGGTTGAGTTCACCAATTAATTTGTTGAATCTGTCAAACACTTGAGTGAGTGTTTCATTGGGCTTTCCTTTGAAATTTTCAAAGTCTTGTTTGAGAACAGACTTCATATTCCTCTTGGTGCTCTTTGTCCCAACAAATCTCTTCTCCAGTGCTTCCCATAGTATTTTTGCATCATCATATTCAACAAAGAGATGTTGATAATCATTAGGAATGGCCAGTAAGAGAGTGCTTAGAGTTTTGAGTTCGATGCCTTTATCTTTTTTCTCCTTCTCACATTTAAGTTTGTCTGCCTCAGTTGCAGAGCTACTTGCTTGAAGTTGACCAGTTTTGTTTCCTTCACAAACGACTTCCCACATGGAATAATCTGTAATAAGCATGTATTGCTTAATACGATTCTTCCACATCCCAAAGTTATTGGGTGTGAGTATAGGAATTTTGTTGGCCTGAGTGCTTTCATTATTATCAGTCATGATAAATAATGTGTGTGTTTTAAAGATTAAAACTTTTTGTTGTTCTTAACAAATAGTAGATCTAGAACCAATAAGCTCTGATACCACTTGTCAGGATCGATTAACTATAAACAAGTTAATAAACACCTTAGATCTATTTGATGATAGAAGTTGCAGCGGATCAACACTATATCAATGTATTAAGAACGATGAACTGTAAGAACAATATGTAAGAATATTAAGAACACAGTTTCACAAAAAGCTTCAATGTATATTATTGAGTTAACAATACACACGTACGTTTACAATTCGTAAGGAACTATATATAATAGTCCTTGAAGCTAAACTATTTACCCTAGTTATTCTAGGATACGATTTACATCTAATTATAAACGATATACATTGATTTACATTCTATAACTATCTCTGCGAAGATCTCGGACTTGATATGTTCCATAAACGCGTATCAGTAGTAAAACCAATCACCAGTAGTAAATAAGTAACATCAGTAGTAAACTTGGTGATCAGTATTAAGTCCAGAAACCAACGTCAGTAGTAACTACAATGATCAGTAGTATCTTCAATCTTTGTATGATCAGTAGTAACTAAGTTATAGAGAACACCAGCATCAACTTCATCAGTAGTAAATGTTTCTGCCCCATCAGTAATAAACATAATTATCACTAACTGCAGCATCAGTACTAAGTTGATCTGTGATTTGCTCTAACAATTGAAAATGGAAATTAGGGCAAATAGTAAGTTAGGCGTTTTATTGACGATTATAAGCATATTATCGCCATTAATGGGAGCTTCAATCGAGTGTGATCTGTTCCAGGGGAATTGGATATTCGACAAATCTTATCCACTTTACAATGAATCAAGCTGCCCGTTCCTTGAGAAGGAGTTTAATTGCGTCAACAATGGCCGACCTGACCGTTATTATCTCAAATACCGGTGGCAACCTCACGGCTGCCGGACTTACAGGTAATTTTGTTAATCATTGTCATTGGAATGTTTGTAATTTGTGTTTATCGGTGGCTGTTTACGGCTGCTAGTGGTGGCTGTTGGTGGCGGTTCATTTTCCCTCCACGCCAGGTGTCCCTCTCACTGTGGTGATGGTGGTTGTTCATAGCTGTCATTTATGTGTGTTTTATTGAGTGGGATTTAGATTCCTTTTTTCATTTAACACTTTTTAATTATGGATTAATCGAATTAACTCTCATTTACATTATAAATATCTAAGATATCTTATTAATATTTTAATTCTAAGTTGTATGATGGAAGAAGAAATGTATAGAAAAACTTTGAGAGTTCGTTTAGGGGTAGAAAATGATCCCAATGTTTACCATAAATATTTTGAGAATCATTTGCACATACAATGATTTAGCTTAACGTCCATTAATATTTTACTAGGAGAAGACTGCCCGTTGTAATTTTTGAATATAAGAATTTAACGAACGTTAAACTAAACTAAATGATTATCGATATAAAAAATTTCAAATTAAAAGATTATTAATATAATTTTTCGAAATAACAAGTTATAGGTTAAATTTGGTGATAATTATTTTGACCATGAAAAGTACCTTAGTAAATTCTATCAATAGATTTTTGAGAGTATTATAATTATTATATAATAGTGTAATTGAAATAGTTTGAAGATAAAGGACCAAATTATTTAATCTTTATTACAATTGCAAAATCTTATTACAGTTTATTGTTTTTAAGTAAAAATGGTATTGAATTTATTTAATATATAATTACTATAATCAATTTAACTTTATCTTATTTTGACCTTTTTGGTATAAATGAAAATATTACTTTTAGAGTTTTTTTTTAGTCGTTAATTCTTTCTCTTTTTTATTATTGTAGTCGATAGCAGAAATTTAAACACGAACTCAATATATTATAATTTTTGGTAATAAAATAATATTGAAGTGTGATATTTTAATGTTATTTTTTTAACGTTTAACACATATTCCACAATTACATTATTTTATCCATAATAAAACTTTAACTTACAATTATGTAAAAAATCTAAATATCAGATATGGCAGTGTTATAAGTTTCAGTATATTTCATTACCACTAATTTAAGACTTGAGCTACAAATAAAATCAACTTAAACTTTGGGACGTATAAATATTTTAATCGAAGGTGCATTCCCCAACAAAAGAATGTGATCATTTTACCCAATCACAACTAAATTCAGAACACCTGTCAATTTTTTTAATAAAGATATATAATATTATATTTTTCTAAATTACTGTGTAGACATTTATCGCGTTGACACAGTTGTCATATATTTGTGTTCATTATTTTCTAGTTGAAAATTGTTTAACTAAAAATAATGGCATAATTTTTCAAGTTCATTTACAAAATTAAAACAGTATAAAATTAACTACATTTTTCAAGACAAAATTTATAATTATTGGGTTTTAATATTGTACAAAAAATTATTAAGATAAAGATGGTAAATAATATATAAATGGTTTAAAATTTCCACCGACATGTTTTATGAGAATAAAATAAAAATGGAAATGATTGAGAACATGAAATTTGAGGACATAGATCTCAAATGTAATTGGGGAGGCGTTGTGTCTTTGTCTCATTAACTATTATATTTTATTACTTTCCCATTTCTCAAAAATAATATACACTTCGTATATAATTTTAGTTTGTCATAATCTATACTACATAATGTAATGTATATACAACTTCTTATAAATAGAAATGCTTAAAAATTCAATAATATATTTGTTTATTATAAAAAAAATTATGTTAGTTTTGCTATAAATAAAAGTAGAGCAAATTAAACATTTTTACTCAAATCAATAAATTTTTACAAATTCAACTAACAACCGCGTGTACCCATTTTTTATTTATTTAAAGGACATGATAAGATGCTTATTAAGTAAAAATTTATAATGAAATTGAAATGTGGTAATTTAGATTAAAATTTACGAGTATTAACTAGTAAAAGGTATATATAGAAGTTATAGAACACAAAAATTAGCAAATTTTTTTCTTTCGTATCCTGACCTCATAATAACATTTAACATGGAATAGTATTTAAGTTTTCCTAATAGACAAATTCCGACAAAAAAGGGTTCATGTGAACTAAAAAAAGGCACAATATACGAGGTGAGGTGTCACAAGGGATGTCTTTCTCGGGTCTCTACACTTTCCACAACTCTTCCCGTTCTGTAAATAAATAAAAAAAAACAATTTCCCTTTTAGCATACTTTAAATATAAATGGGATTCTGTAAATAAATAAAAAAACAATTTCCCTTTTAGCATACTTTAAATATAAATGAGGTGATTATCTTACTATAATTTTTAATGTATGCATCACATCTGATACTTAATATACTAGTATAGTTAATTGTAAAATCTGTACTGTGTGATATAACCATTAAAAGTTATAGTACCAATATCAATTCTCTAAATATAACTCCTTAAAAGTCTAAAGCTACATTTATAAATTGAAGTATTTATAATTTTGATATAAGGATTTTTCTAATATATATTTTAGGTGCATATGTTAACATACAACCAGTGAAAATAAAATTACATTTGAATATAAAATTGTATTTAATGTATTTTTTAATGTTATTCAATTTAGGAAATAATCAATTCAATGAATACATATAAATGTACCCCTTTTGTTGTTCAAAAAATAAATATATAAGATAAGTTTGAAAAACTTTAAGATTAAAATTTTAAGCAATTAAATATGTCTAATTACCATTAAATAAAGTGTGAATGCATATATTTTTGAAATAGAAATGGTTGATTTAACATTTATACAAAATTATTGAAAATAAACTATTAATTTTTTATTTTCACTTACTACTAATTAAAAAGTTACATCAAATATTATATTCTTGAAGGAAATTTAATTAATATAGTTACTTTTTCTATCATAAACATATCTAAATATGAAATATAATGTGACAAACGTAATTTATGTTGTGAATGGTGATAGTCTATGCCTTTTATGAGACTAGAGTTGATGTATAGGCTTGTGGAGGTAGGGATAGTATAGTTTGGGGGTTGGCAAGTAACAAGCTATAGGCTAAAAGTCTAATAGGTGTAAATGTATAATTATCATTTTCTTTTATTTTTGTACTCACTAAATTTGTGTAACATTACTTAAATACGAATCATACTTTAATATTATCTCTATTAAAGTTATGAATTTTAATAATGATACCTCTTAGAGCTATCATAAGTTATGCATAATTCACTTATACATTTATCCGTAACCGACTCATGAATTTTAAAAACTACTTCCCTATAAATTAATATACAACTTTTTAAATATTCTTTAGGAATATAAAGTTAATTAAGCTTTTATACCAACATTAACGTATTTAATATTTATTATTATTATTATTATTATTCACATATATATATAATTTTATATCAATATTAATGTATATAATGTGGTTTTATTACAAAGCACTTTAAATTTGCAAGTTCCCATCAAATAAACACCTTTATAGGTCGTTGTTGTGGGCACAAATTGTTATCGTATGTCTTAAGTTACTCCTTAAACAAAAGATGGGTTACCAACCATTATTGTTTCAATCAATATGAAAATTAAGGTAACCCTCCATATTTGACACCAGACTCTTTTTTATACCTCAATTTGATGTGATTTATAAACAACACATGTGACGTGTCCATTTTACAACCAACATTATATGAATAGTTTGAAACAAAAAAGTCAAAGGTCATAATGTCGTTATAATTGTCGTGTTTATTTCACATTGTTTGCCTTTATCATGTTGGTGATGGATAACACATTTTTTCAAAGTAGTGATTTATACACCATAATTTTTAATGCATATATCATAATGGTTGTATTAAGAGATTGTACAGTTAGCTTTAAAATTTATATCTTGTGGTGTATACATTAAAAAATGTGGTGCAGAAATAAACTCCCATTTTTTTAACATTATACTTTATGTTATAGTATGTGTTTAAGAACCGTGTAAGCAATAATAAAAAAAAGCTACAAAAACTTAACGATACATTATTCTTTTTTACTAGATTTGATGGTCAAAACTTCTTAGAAAAACTAAGAGGGAAAACGATAATGTTTGTAGGAGATTCACTTAGCCGAAATCAATGGCTATCAATGTTATGCATGATTCACTCATCAGTACCAACCGCAAATTATGCTGTTAATGTCTCTGTGATTCTAGATATGACCACCTACACCTTCACGGTATTCATTTTCACGACACATTTGAATTTTTTTTCTTTTAAATTAATTGTATAATTTGTGTGATAATTGTAGGATTATGGAGTGAAAGTCATATACAATCACAATTTGTACCTAGTTGATATAATGAGGGAGAGAATTGGGAGAGTGTTGAAGTTAAATTCCATAACAGCTGGCAAATTATGGTTGGATGTTGATTACCTTGTTTTCAACACGTGGCATTGGTGGAATCGTAGAGGAGCTAGCCAACCGTAAGCTCCCATTTCCATCTTATACAAAATATATTTTTACCAAAATTGAAAAAAATGTACAATTTTATTTGGCACATAAAAAACCTATTAATTAATATATTTAAACTTTTAATTGCGTAATATGAATTTTTTTATTAATGTGTCAATTAACATGTGGATATAGATTTGACTACATACAAGACGGGAGTCATATATATAAGGACATGGATCGTGTGGTTGCTTTTGGAAAGGCAATCGTTACATGGGGTCAATGGGTTGATGCTTACGTCAAACCAAATAAAACGAAAGTATTTTTTCAAGGGATATCACCATCTCATTACAAGTAAGTTTTATTATTTTTATTATTATTTAAAAATTATTTTGTCATGTATATATTTACACACACTTATATATATCATCAAGCATTTTGCATTTGGTGTACTAAAACGAAATTCCAACTTTGAAAATTTTAAAATTATAGTGGTACCGATTGGGGGGAACCGAAGGCAAGATCATGTGCGGGCGAGAAAGTACCTCTTCCTGGCTCCACATATCCTGGAGTATCACCACCATCACTGGCGGTCCTCAAGAATTCACTCAAAACCATTAAGAAACCAGTTACCTTGCTCGATGTAACTAACCTCTCACTGCTGAGGAAAGACGGGCATCCGTCTGCTTATGGATTTGCAGGGGCGGTGGATTGCAGCCATTGGTGTCTCGCCGGAGTTCCAGATACTTGGAATGTTTTACTTTACAACCTTATGTTTTAAGAGGGAAATATCAAAATTCAATTATTGAATTTATATAGAAAAATAAAAGTGGTATACCGTATACCATAAAAAAGTTATATACCGGTGTTGGGGAACCTATTGGGTTGGGAAAATTATTGTAGTTTCAAAATAGAAACAATTGCCATGAAATTAAATGGCTGATAATCCATTCTTTATCAATTCTTGATATAATGAAGAGAAATTTATACTTCATGATTCTTAATGATTTAACGCATATCATATTTTCACCATGTTCATTTATATATTTCCCTTAATTTATTATATTAATACAAATTTACTATATATTAATACCACATTGCAAAACATTTAGTTTTTTTCTGTTAAAAACTTATACTACGTATTTAAATTCTTAATTTTGCCGCTATGTTAATAACTAGTATATCATGTATACCAATTAATTATGAAAATTATTCTATATATTATATGCACTTAATTAAATGTGTATAATTTAACAAAATAATCAAATTAAAATATATAGATTTTTTATATATTCATTTTATTGATACTTTAACAAAAATAGAAAAGTTGATAAAGATATTATTCTTTTAACAAGATTTAAAACATTTTTGATCTATTTCCACCTTTTAAGACATTGGTAGTTTGAAGTTTGAACAAAAATATAACTTCTTACCATTACGATCTTTGGTCTTATGTAAATCCCAATCTAATATATTTATTATGCACTATTTCTACGATTTATCATCTTTTTAGTAAAAATTATAGCTAATTTCCCTATACATGTCACAATTTTTCTTCCTTCCATCATCGTCTCCATCAACCAATGCCAGTAACCACTGACTCCACTCTTCTACTAACTATTGTTGCCAACCATCACTATGTTCTCCCTCTTTAATGCCGTCTATAGAATAGAATAATGTAAAAAAAAGTAGATGGTAGTTTTTTAAAAGAGTATGTATTGTTAGCCATTTTTCTAAATGTTTTTAGAAAAAGTCTTTCGTATAGATCTAACTATCAAGTGATCTAGAATATAATTTATTTTTATTTAAAATTAAGATTTTGTTAACCACAATATTAAAAGCTGTCTATGGAGTAATTACATGAGGCTAACAGGTCTCGAACACGGGTCAAGGGGAAAGAGAGCATGCACGATAACAACCTTGGATAAGACGTTGGTTGTGATTAAGTTTTTACAGACATACTTCATATAATTTAATTTGGAAAGGGGCCTGATTTCACCGGGCTCGGACCTGCAACTTTCATTTTGTTACTTGTTAGTAAGGAGCCTAACCAATTGAGTTACCATAATAGATGTTGATTATTTGACTATAATTACTTATGTACAGTACTATCTCTATTAATCACTTAAACTGTGTTGACCACCCACACCACCACAATCACTACCGACACAATCATTACATTGCACAATTATCCTACTAGTCACATGTGATGCGCATATTCTTTTTGTTCCTTCTAGGTTAGACACTAAAGTATCAAACCACTAAATCCATTATATATTCTCAATTAATTATAACAACTGTAACAAAATTACATTACATTTCTTAACAAAATCATGTTACAAGAACGATAATGATACTTAATCAGTCAAATATAAAAGGAGAGATTTTGTTTCCACAAGTTATGGAATCTCCACTCATCACTCAAAATTATGTTAATTAACAAAAGGCACATTTAAGTCGAATAATGAACATAAAACAAAGGCGGTTTGGGATTGCGGGGTTAACAAGGCTCCGGGGCCGGATGGATTCACTTTTGCATTTTATAAAAAATATTGGAACATTATAGAAGATGATTTGATGAATGCGGTGAAATGTTTTGAAAACGGGGGTAGTCTCAAACACGGGTGTAATTCGTCATTTTTTACACTTATTCCAAAATGTGCTATTCCACTAGAATTGTCCGACTACCGTCCCATTAGCCTAATTAGTAGTTTTTATAAAATAATTGCAAAGTGTTTGGCCAACCGTCTAAAGTTGGTAATTGGGGACATTGTTAGCCCTGAACAATCGGCTTTTATTGAGGGGCAGAACATCCTTGATGGACCATTGATCTTAAGCGAGGTTATTTCATGGTGTAAAAAGACGAAAAAACAATCACTTACTTTTAAAGTCGATTTTGAAAAAGCCTATGATACACTCAATTGAAGTTTTTTAGACTCAATTATGGGGCAAATGGGTTTTGGACAAAAATGGAGACGATGGATTTATTCGTGTTTGTCTTCCGCTAGGGCATCTGTGTTATTGAATGGCTCTCCAACTTCGGAATTTAATATTAAACGGGGCCTTAGACAAGGTGATCCAATGGCACCTTTTTTATTTATCATTGCCGTTGAAAGCATTCATGTGGCTATGCTAGAAGCCAATGAAAAAGGTGTATTCCATGGAATTAATCTCCCTAATAACGGTCCATCTATTTCCCACTTACAATATGCCGATGACACAATCTTTATTGGGGAATGGTCGATCTCTAATGCAAAAAATTTGTCCCGGATTTTAAATTGTTTTTACTTAGCATCCGGACTTAAAGTTAATATGGCGAAGAGTAGTATATTCGGTATTGGTGTCCCGAGTAATGACGTGGACCAGGTGGCAAGAAGCTTAAATTGTAATGTCGGTTCTCTTCCTTTTAATTACCTTGGTTTGGTAATTGGTGCTTCTATGAATAGATTGATACATTGGGATGTAATTATTAATAAATTTAATAAGAAACTTTCCGCATGGAAAGCGTCCACATTATCCTATGGCGGAAGGTTAACTCTTATCAAATCGGTGCTCGGGGCGCTTGGTAGTTATTTTTTCTCTATGTTTAAAGTTCCGCAAACCATTCTTAAAAAATTAGAATCGATACGTGCAAGCTTCTTTTGGGGTTGTAAAAATGGTGAAAGGAAAATTCATTGGATTAGTTGGAAAAAAATACATGCTCCAATTAGCTCGGGTGGCTTAAATGTCCCTAGTTTAAAAGCCCAAAACCTTGCTCTTTTGGCCAAATGGTGGTGGAGGTTGAAAAAAGAAAATGATTCATTATGGAAGAACGTGATCGTGTCGCTACATAAGATTACACGTGAGTGCATTCCAAAATATAAATTTCCGGGTGCTTGGAAAAATATTGTTAAAATTCGTGATCATCTTAACAAAATAAACATTCCAATTGATTCTTGGTTTCAAGCGGCCCCAAATCCCGAAAATGATCGGCTTTTGTGGTCTTGGGCCTTTGAGAATGATGGTGTATTTACTGTTTCGTCGGCGAGACGGGCCATTGACGATGTGCTGCTCGATCCTCAATCTGATTCGATGATTCCATGGCTAAAATCGATCCCGATCAAAATAAACGTTTTCTTATGGAGATTTTATAATAACAGGCTTCCAACATGTTTTAATCTTTTAAAAAGAGGTGTTATGCTCCAATCCGCTGTTTGTACTTTATGCGAAAGAGACATCGAAAACGAAGGGCATCTATTCTGGGCTTGCTGTAAAACCCGAGAGTTTTGGATTAGTTTCTGTATGTGGTGGAAAATTGATATATCACAGGTACAAAACATAGACCAGCTACGTAATTGGAGTGCTCAAGCCAAATTTTCAAAGGAGAAGACGGAGCATTTCTTAACTGCTTTTGTATCGGTGTTGTGGCTTATCTGGAAACTTAGAAATGAGTCCGTGTTCGAACACAAATCTGAATGCATCCAGTCAACTTTTTTGCGAGCTCAAGGCCAAGCTTTTTTGTGGATCAAACAGAGATCAAAGACAAAGTGGGGTAGTAGTGCTTGGGGCCCGTGGATTTCCGATCCCTCTTCTACCTGACTGATGATAGTGGGTTGGTTTTAGATTGGTCGGCGGTAAATTGGAGAGGCTCAGAATGGGGATTATGGTGCTCTGATCCTATGTGCTATAAGGGTGTTTTATGGAGCTGCTCGTGAATGAAATCAGACACTCATTTTGATGATTTAAAGTGGTGGCATGTTAAGGGGCTAGAAACGGTTTTATATCAATATTTTTAGGATGTGCTTTTCATATGGTTGTGTATTTTGTAATTTCTATGTTTGTATATATCTATATGTATATGCTAGTTTATAACTAGATCTCGGTTATTAATAAAATTTTGGGTGGTCCTCGGGCGGGTGATGACTTTGCCGAAGCTCGATCTGTTGCCCCTTTTGCTGTTCAAAAAAAAAATAAAAAATATTTTGTGTCTCCAAAAAGTAGAACTTCAAAAAGACCAAAAAGCTAAAAATCTTCAAATTTGGGTATCATTATGTCGTTATCAAATGCATATTTATGGTCAATTCCATCCATCATCATCGAAATACATTCAGTTCAATGACATCACCACCACCACCATTGCCGGAAACTGTACTCATAGCCACCACTGACCGCCCAATCACCGCCTACGATCCATACACAGGAATGGAATTAGCTCGCTTCAATGGCACCCAATGCCCTCGTAACGGGATCACCATTATCGGAAACAATCAATTCGCTGTTTCTCATATTTCGCCGGAGACCGGTGCAAGCTCCGTTCATCTGTATTACTGGTGGTCAAACTCTTGCAGTCAGAGTATCCATCTCCCTGAACCTGTAGCTCCACTTGCTGCTACCGCCGCCGGAACGTACATATTTTCCGGCGGGATTTCCGGCAACATATACTCTTTATCGGTACCTTCAGGAGATGTAATCCGATCATTTTCAGCTCACGAGAAACCGGTATCATGCATTGTTGTTAATAGTGACGAATCGTTGATTCTAACCGGGAGTGATGATGGAACGATCGGTGTGATTCCTATTTTCATGCTTCTAGATTCTTCTTTTGTAACAGAATAGGAATTTCGAATTTTAACAAGTTTATCGGACATGAATTGTCTGTGACCGGAATAACCACCCGTACCGGTGGATTCATGATCTCGAGCTCGTTGGATTGGACTTGCAAAGTGTGGAACGTCGTGAACGGAATTCACCTTCAAACGGTGAAATTTCCGGTGGAGATTTTGTGCACGGCGTTGGATCCATCGGAGACGGAATTGTACGCCGGTGGAAGTAACGGAATGATATACAAAAGGAAGCTTACAGTAGATAGGAAAATCGAGCTTGCACGCGGCGGAGAGACGACGGTGTGGGGCGGGGGAAACGACGGAGCGGTGGTGGCTATGGAGATTTTAGATTCCGGGAATATTATTTTGACGGTTTTCGAGAATGGAACGATTTGTGTACGGGAAATGGAAAGTGGTGAGATGATAAGTAGTTTTGGTGAGAAGGTTGGTTGCGTTACCGGAGTTGTGGTGGTGAAAGGCGGTGGTTGGTTTGAAAAGAGGGCGGTGGTTGACGGTGGTTACGGCGGTGGGAAGGAGGTTGGTAAGGCGGTGAAAGATGGGGTGGAAATGGAAGAGGCTTTGAAAGTGGTGTTGGAAGACCGGGGGAAAGCAATTACTAATCTCGAATCCGTAATTGAGATTAACAAAAAGCTACTTAATCTAATGCTTAAGGAAGCTAAGGCAATTGCCAAATTTGATGACCATAATCAAAACAATAATCATGATTAAGCATCAAAGCCTTTTATTTAGGCTCGTAAACGAACCGAACGAATCTGAATAGAGCTTTGTTCGTTTGTTAAGGAAAATAAGTGTTTGTGAACCGTCCATAAACGATTCAATATAAATGTAACGAACATACTCAAATAAACAATAAACCTTAATGAACGCCCACAAACGTATGTCAACGAATGAGGCATATATTCGTGTTGTTCATTTAAACTAAACGAACATAAAATCTTATAAATTATAAGCTAAATAAATACTTAAAAATAACTTACGAGCTTATAATTTATAAGCTATAAGCAATTATAAATTTTAAGACATAAACTCATTTTGTAATTATAAATTATTATAAATTATAAACCGTAAGCTTGTAATTTACCCTACCTTCTCTTTCATTATAACGAACGTCCACGAACGTAAATGATCGAACGAGACATTTGTTCGTGTTCGTTCATTTAACTAAACGAACGAACATAAACGAACTCCCACACACGAACAACTCACTGAAAGCTCGATTCATTTACAAACCTACTTGTATTCTTCCAAAACATAAAATTAGAAATCCTGTCTAAACTGCACAAACGTGTACCAAAATCAGTACTTCTTTTACCTGTGAAAACACATTAAAGTTAATTTTAAACCAAAGACCCTTTAAAAAAAAAAGGTAACTGAAAATATTTTAAAAATGGCAAAATAATGAATTTGGTCAAAAGAAGTTATGATAACGGCAAGACAACTGACATGATACATATATCACGAGTAAAACTAAATTATCTGACAAAAAGAAAAGATAAAACCCTACTAGTAGCCAATTTCAAAAATATTCAATTTTATTTTACATTTTACTAAAATTTTAATTGAAGTAGTAGGATAATTTAAGGTTTTTATATAAAAAAACTAGGTTATGACCCGTGAAAAATCACGGACTTTCACTTAGTTTTCCCGCTAATAATTTTTATTGATTACAACAATTTATCGCTAATTGCATGAAACAAAAACACATGTATATTGTTCAGACACTATTACAATTAAAACGTTTTTGTAACACTAAAATTGTAACAATCTTAAAGTTCGTTACAATATGTAGGTCTAATGTAACGGAATTGTAACGCTTAGCATCATAACTATCATGTGTTACAATTGATCAAACAACGTTAACGTTACCACCATGTGTTTCATCGTTTGCTACTTGCTAGTTTGCTTTGCCTTATTAGCATACATATTATACCTATTATACATTAGGCATTTAATGTTATTATTCACACATTTTTTAATATTAAAATGTCTTTCTTTGAAACTCATGCCCGAGTTCCTTGCACCTCCAAATAATTTTTTTAGCATTTAATGTTACTGTTCACACATTTTTTTAATATTAAAATGTGAAGAGATTTATTATATAATGATGCATAATATAACTTTTTTTAAAGTAATTATGTGGCTTAGTTGGTTAACACTTTATGCTTCTTTCTTTAAAACTCATTTCGGGTTCCTTGCACCTCCAAA
Organism: Calendula officinalis; assembly: GCA_963853835.1. NCBI lineage: Eukaryota > Viridiplantae > Streptophyta > Magnoliopsida > Asterales > Asteraceae > Calendula > Calendula officinalis. The sequence continues at coordinate 2,255,154 of OY970835.1, forward strand.
TAATATTTTTTTACAAAAAAATTCACAAACACCCCTTAAGTTTAAGATATTTATTATAAACCATTAATAACGTATCAAGAAACTTTTCTAATTAATGGATTTAAAAACTAAGAGTTTATTGACATTTGTCATACTAAAGTTATTATGAAAAGGTATTCATAATTTGGTTGGCTGTACGTATAGTAGTAAAAAATATTGTGGTCATACATGAAGAAAAAGTCAATTTACTTTTAACCTAAAAAGTAAAAACCCCTAAGCATAACCAATAACTCATATGCCACACAGTTGAAACAATATAAAGACTATAACATAAACAATTTGTAAACAACACTAAAACATACTTTAGGGATATATGTTCATCTTATCTTATATTTAATATACCTTAAGGTTAAAGGATACGTTCATCTTATATTATAAAGTTAAAACTCTAAAACAGAAATAATAGTGATGTTTACTATAAATTTGTAATTCCAAAATTATAAGTCAAACATACGGATTACATGGACATATTATGTTGATCTTGACTATAAAAGTCAACAATTGATTATGATATACCAATTATACATTAGGCATTCAATGTTACCATTCACAAATTTTTTTAATATTAAAATGACTTTCTTTGAAACCCATGCTCGAGTTCCTTAAAACTCCAAATAATTTTGTTAGCATTTAATGTTACTGTTCACTCATTTTTTTAATATTTAAATGCGTAGAGATTCATTATATAATGATGCATAATATAACTTTTAAAGTGATTATGTAGCATAGTTGGTTATAGACCTGGCAATGCAGCGGGTTTTGACCCTGATCCGATCCAAACCCACAAGAATTATACAGGTTTTGGATCATAGTTTGTGATTCGTTTACCCGTTAACGACACATACCCGTTAACCCTTTTACTAAAAGGGTTGGGTATGGATCAATACCGATCCGATCCGTTTTATAACCCGCTACGCAATTAAGTTTAGAAAAAAAAAATATTATATTTTTCATATTTATGGTTTACATAATTACACTCTTTGACCACCAGTAAAAATAAGGACTTAAAAGTTAGAAATCGAGGAATTGTGGCTCATTCGTTTTACTTTCCACTTTAAAGGTTTAAATTTCACAAATTTGTTGATTAACTTGCTGAGTTATTGTCGACTGTCATAATTATATATAAAAAATATCAGATTGACAATCGTTTTACAAATTAAAATAAAAAAAGATGTACGATAAATGGGTCGGGTAAATGGGTCGGATATCCGTTGATTTGACAGGTAAGGGAATGGGTTAGATTTTTCAAAACCATGTGGTCACGGAGCGGGTTTGGATCATCATTTAAAATTTGTTAAAAGGGTTTGGAGCAAGGCTGATCCGCTCCAAACCCGCTCCATTGCCACTCTAGTTGGTTAACACTTTATGCTTCTTTCTTTAAAAAGTCAAAACCCTAAAACAAAAATAATAGTGATGTTTACTACTTCCTCCATATCAAAATAAGTGACACAAATTTGTTTACACGTTTTTTGATGTAAAAGATTAAAGTAAATGTTAAAATATATTAAAGTACATAGTTAGTGGAGAATGTCTCCCACTTTTTTTGAATAAAGTGATATTAATGAGTTTTAAAAGTAAAAGTAAGAGTATAAGGGTAATTTCACTTTATTAAAGTGGATCGTTAGTGGGTATTGATCCCACTATTTTTACCAAATAAGGAAAGTTTTCAAAGTGTATCACTTATTTTGATACACCCCAAAATGGAAAGTGTGTCACTTATTTTGATACGGAGGAAGTATAAATTTGTAATTTCAAAATCATAAATCAAACATACAGTTTATATGGACATATTACGTTGATATTGACTATAAAAGTCAACACTTGACTATGATGATCTTTAGGCATTAAGATTAGGATTTATGATTAGGGTTGATTATCCCGTATGTGTACATGGTAATTGAATAATTAACTGTATTAAACTAAATAAAAAGAAAGTAATCAAACTGAAAGTAATAACAATTTTTTTTCTTGAACAAAGAAAGAAGGTAATTTTTTGTAAGTGCCAAATGACTAAAATACCCCTTTATTTATAAAATATGTGATTAATGTCGATCATTATATCTTATTAGTCAATAATTGAGATTTGTCTTTTAGGACTACAAATAAAATTTAAGATTACCTTGAACATTTCACTATTTTAATAATAAATATATTTACTCAAATGCTTAATTTATCATTTATGTTTTTTACACATTTTAATTAATAAAGTAATTCAATTAAAATAAATCTTGTGCTTATCAACACCGTATGTATAAATATTATCAATATTATTTAACTTATGAAGGAATGACGATGTTTTCTCAAATGCTTAATTTATCATTTATGTTTTTTTTTTCATTTTAATTAATAAAGTAACTCAATTAAAAAATCTTGTACTTATCAACACAGAAAGTGATAAATATTATTAATATTAATTTAACTTACGAAGGAATGACTTTTAATTAATTAAATTAAATTAAATAATTAATAATTTAAAAAAGAGGTTATTTTGTGGGATTGCCACGTGTAAAATTGAAGATGTGCCATGTGACCATATAAATTTTGATTTATTATAGTAGTAAAATCTGCTACCATATAAATATACTTCGTATTAAATTAAATAGATAAAATATAAGGGGAAAAAGCCTTGTCCATCAATTACAACCGCAAACCCATAACACCATCACAAAAGATTCGGGGAAGCCCTAACCCAACAAAAAACCCAAATCTCGACCCATCGGGTTTTCAATCACACATCCAGATCCTCTTTTCAATTCCCATGGGAAAAACGAACCCTAACCCTACATAATCTTACCGGATCCTCCAATTCAATCGGATTCTGGGATACACGAACACCGAGAACCTTTTAAACATACAAAAATCAAACCCGCTGCAAAAAGGTTCGAATCTCTTTCTGTATTTCTTCATGGTTATGGTTATTATTAAACCCGTGTTTAATTCTACAAAATGATGCAATTTCGAGTGTTCATTTTTGTGCCTTATTTGTTATTGATGCGATCATGGAGAATTTTCATTAATTTAGGGAGTACCATTTCCTTCATATGTGTTTTTATCGTTTCACGATAATTCCGATAATTGTTCCAGAAGAAGAACCATAAATTGCATAATATCGTTTTTAAATGTTTTAAATTGAAGTCAGAGACCGCTCTTGAGTTTGGGAAGTAGTTGATTTATCGTTGAAAAATTAAAATAATGAAATTGACATCATATTCAGAACAATTAGGGTTTTTTTTTGCGCGCTTTTCTCTTGTGAACAATTAAGAATTGGTATTCATCTTCAATTTTAGTTGTTAATTGAGTTTACTGATCTTCAATTTTAGTAGAAAGAACATGAAACATTAACATATAATCAGATCTGTAGAATCAAGTAAAGTATTGTTATATGATAGCTGATTTTGTGATAAATGTAAAATTACCTAACTATCCTTAATTCTAAGCACTGTTTGTCACTATAATCATGTTTATCAACATAGATATGCAGTTATGTGAATTGTTTAAATCCGTTCCAATATCAAACTAACATATTTCATTATTTTAAAAATAGGTTTTTTTTAATCAATTTATGCAAAATGGAAATAGAAACTGAAACTCCCGCCAAAAAACCGAAACGGTTAACATCTGTTGTATGGAATCATTTTGAAAGAGTCAGAAAGGCCGATGCATGTTATGCAGTTTGTGTTCATTGTCAGAAAAAACTCAGTGGATCCAGTAACAGTGGGACCACTCATTTAAGAAATCATTTAATGAGATGTTTAAAAAGATCGAATTTTGATGTTTCACAAATATTAGCAGCAAAAAGAAAACGAAAAGAAGATACAGTTGTTAGCATTGCAAATGTCGGTTATGATGATGTAGTGGTTCATAATAGTCAACCAAAACCGGAAAACATCATCCCAATCGGCTATAAGTTTGACCACGAGTCAAAGATTGAAGACACGGTCAACAACCTTGGAAGTGTTAAGTTTGACCAAGAAAAAAGTCAACTTGATTTAGCCCGTATGATCATGTTGCACGATTACCCACCGAATATGGTTGAACATGTTGGATTTAGAATATTTGTCAAGAATCTTCAACCGATGTTTGAAATCATCACAACAAGTGTTATCGAGTCTGACTGTTTGACTATTTACACAAAAGAGAGACAAAAAGTGTTTGAAATGATAAAGAATTTGCATGGGAGAATTAGTCTTGCAGTCGGTATGTGGTCTTCACCTGAAAACGTTGACTTTTTATGTTTGACCGCAAATTACATCGACAATAATTGGAAATTAAACAAGAAAATATTAAATTTCTTGACTTTAGACCCTTCACAAACCGAAGATGCATTACCCGATTTAATCACAAAATGTTTAATCGATTGGGAAATCGACAATAAGTTGTTCTCAATGACACTCGATACGAAAGATTTGTCATCACAAAACCGACCCGTTTTGAAAACCGGTGAATTATTCGATATGAAATGTGCTTCACATCTTATAAAATCTCTTGTTCAAGATTGTATAGAATCACTCAAAATAGTGTCGGCAAAGGTTCGGGAAAGTGTCGGGTATGTTAAAAGCTCAGTATCCACACACGAGAAATTTCACGAGTTTGCTCAACAAGCCGGAATTAATACCGAAAAACGGTTATTTCTTGATAATTCGATAAAATGGAATTCAACATTTTTTATGCTCGAAACGGCTTTCGAATATCGGGGTGCGTTTTATTTACTTCAAGAAAACGATCCTGTTTATACAATGTTTTTATCTGATGAAGAATGGCAGTTAGTTAGTTCGGTTACTTCTTTTATGAAGCTTCTTGTGGAGGTTACAAACGTCTTTTCACATTCACAAAACAAATATAATCATACGGCTAATATATATTTCCCGGAAATATGCGATATTCATATTCAGTTAATCGATTACTGCAAAAATCCGGATGAAATCATTAGCTCTCTTGCAAAAAATATGAAAATAAAGTTCGATAAATATTGGGAAAAATGCGGGTTAGGGTTAGCAATTGCAGCAATTTTGGACCCGAGATTTAAAATGAAACTTGTTGAGTATTATTATAAACAAATATACGATGCCGAATCAACGGAACGTATACGCGATATTTCCGATGGTATTTGCAATCTTTTTAACCAATATACGGTTGACACATGTACGGTCGATGACGTGGCGGGCCAGGCTGGCAACGGGTCGGTTGGTGCCACGCGTGATCGGGACCGGTTACGTGGTTTTGATAAGTTTTTGCATGAAACTTCAAGTAATCAAAGTGGGGTGTCAGATCTTGATAAGTATTTGGAAGAACCCGTGTTTCCAAGAAATTATGATTTTAATATTTTAAATTGGTGGAAAGTTCATACACCGAGGTACCCGATTTTGTCCATGATGGCCCGTGATATTTTGAGCGTGCCCGTTTCGAATCTTGGATATGAGGTGGCGTTTAGTAATGGTGGGAGAGTGATTGATAATCATTTGAAATCGGTTGATTCGGAAGTTAGACAAGCTTTGATTTGTGGGCAAGATTGGTTACGAATGGAACCCGAAGGTAATATATATATTGAAATTTGACCCGTTTGCTTGTCAAACGGGTCGGTTTGGGTTGTGTTATGCTTTATGTGTAACGGGTCAAACGTATAAAATAGAGTAAATTACAAGCATGGTCATTTACAAAGTTCCACTTATGGTCATTTAGTTTAAAATATTACACTGCTAGTGCTTTCTTTGGAATTTTTTTGCACATACAGTCCTTTAGCCTAACGTTCGTCATCTTTTTCTGTTTAAAAATTACACCGGTAATCCTTTAAAATTACACCAGTGGTCCTTTATCTGTTAAAATATTTAACAGACGTTAGGCTAAAGGATAGTAGGTGCAAAAATTTCCAGAAAAGGACTGCCAGTGTAATTTGGGTTAAACCTTAGGGACTATCCTTGTAATTTACTTTATAAAATATAAAAAGATTAGCTTAAAACGAAATTGGTCGAACGGATCTCAAGTTGCCCGAAGTGCATTTTCAATTCATTTTTTAAAATAATTTTATTTAAAAATGCAGATTATTCTTGAGATAATATAATTTTGGTGATCATTAAATCCTTTCTAAAATTATGGATCATTAGTTCCCTTATAAAAAATTAGTTTTGCATAATATATGTTGTGGGTCAAATCTGACCCGAATTGACTTGTTACTTGACCTGCCCATTAATTAATTTATTTTTCTTTTTAATTTTTTAAATTTACATTTTTTTAACTTGTATCAGATACCAATGCCTCAAGCCTCTCTGTTGTTCCCCTTGCAATCGAAGCGACATAATTGCCCTTTCTTCACAGGTATCATTTTTGGAGATTTTCTTTATTTTAATCATTATTAATTTCAAACCATATAAAGGAAAATAAAAACCTTAGCTTTTCTCTAATTTTTCATCTTCATTAATAATGTATTTCTAATTTTCTTGCTTATATTGTCTCTTGTGATGCAAGTTTGAGAGAATTTATATAATTTGTTGCTAATTTTCTTGTTTATTATATTGACAGAATTTGATGAGTAAGAGATGTCAAATTTTAGTGAAAAAGCTTCTTCACTGGTTGTATGGTAGTGCAGTGCAGTGATGGTATGGTAATTAGAGGTTTGCATAAAAGTAGTTTCTTAACCAAATGGATATTATTCATAGAGCTTTTTTCTGTTTGTGACACTTTTAATTTGATGGATTCTTAATTGATCTCAATGGGTTTGATCCAATTGGTTGGTATTTAGATTTATTTTCTAAAAACTAACAAGGTACATATTTTTCTTAAAAATAGTAGGGTATCCATGTTATAGGATAGTAACGAGATGATGAAAATAGTGGTAACAGATGATAGCGAGGTTGGTGGTAGGTATGACTTAATGGAGGTTAATAATTATCAGTTGCTCAAAGTTTGACATTTAATCGACAGTAAACAAAATTATAATTATATTATTGAGCTTAAGTGTGCCCCAAATCGATCCATGCTTATGCATTAAAACATTCTATCATAAAACATGATCCGTATTAAAGATTTAACTCGATGTCATATAATTAAATTAGAGTAATTTTTGTAGGTATATGTACTTTGTGTGTATTTTATATATAAAAAATTAAGTAAATGGATATCGTTGATATGAGTATGTTAGCTGATGTGATGTTAGATGTGATAAATTCTAAAACGTTGGTGCGTTTCATTTTCATAGTTTGGAACGGTCATATCATAAAACAATTTTTATATCATGTGTGTTGGAAAAAAAATGTTTGAAAGAAACTTGGTCAACAAAAGTTTCAGATATGAAGGAACGGTTCTCTTTAAAATAAGATTATTTGTAGGCCCAAACTTATATATTCTCGGCATATTCGACAAAAATGATAACATCTCGTTGTTGTCGTGTATCAACCACTCCAAAACATGATATAATATCACCACGTTTTAATTCAAAAAAGGTCCACAACCTCATTATTATGAGCATTTAAAGACTCTAACGGCTAAAACTATTTATTTAGCTTGAGCTTTTATATCTCGTGATTTACTTGAGTAATGAATTTATTCATGCAAAGAAATTGAAATGGACAATCTTAATTTTAAACTTAACATTTTTTATATTGAAACAAAATAATATTTAATGCTAGAATTATGTCTGAAGACTCCTAATGGCTAGAACTATTTATTTTGCTTGACATTCTTATCCTAACCTTAAACACGTAATTTTGTTTATTTTTTTTTTATTATGTTTGACAGAATAATAATAAAGATATGTTTTTTTATAATTAAAACGTGTTAAATCTCTTTGTTTTTCTATTGCGATTGAAAGCGATAAGATTTGATGGAAATTGCATCAATAACTTAAATTATGATCAACTTTCGGATCGTGTTCTTGGACTATGAGTTATTACAACTCAACCCCCTGACCTAAGTTTGGCAGTCATGTTTTGCAAAATAAAATTAGAGTAAATTATATGCATTTTCTACGTGTTTGTCTAAAGTTTTACATTCATAAATATTAAAAATTACACGAAGATTATAATTCTAAAACATGTAACGCTTTCCACCAATGTGCTTAAATAAAGGGTCAAAAAAGCCAGCTAGAACTATATTTGTTGATATTTTTACACTGAAGTTTGTATTCGGTAAAACTTGATCGGTGAGATTATTATTTATTATAGATACAAATTCTCAATTGTTATCGTAAGGATTAAATTAAAATATGTTTTGATAGTCTAGTAGTAAGAATTTTTTAATGACTTTCCGGATGTCATGTGTTTGATTCTTCACTAGGAAAACATTTATTATATGATCATAGAAAGATTCAAAAACAGTCACGATAACTATTAGATCACATACATAATCAACATAAACTTAGAAAACCAAATTATCCCTTAACAAAAATACTCTTTTAAAAAGGAATTTTTGAGTGTCATATCAATTAACAAGTCATCAATGATTCAATTGGAAAGAATATAAAGTTCTGAAACTACAAGGACTCAATATGGATTAATAAAAAAGTTGAAGCCCATTATTGTAATTTTACGCTTAAAAACAGCTGGAATTTAAGTTGACTACAGGCTTGCCACGGGATACTTCTCGGTTCGTCAAAATCGTCTCTTGCTTATAATCGGATTTACTCATTTATTTTCTCAATTTCATTTGACATTTATAGCAATTACCAAAAGAATTGGATCACAAACACGTCGATTATCGAGCAATCGACCTAAAAAGACTAGAAATTGTTTCGAAGTGAAGAAATTTAGGGACGAAAACACAGAAGAAATTAAAAATTGTCAATTGAAGAAAAAAAGTTTGAATCTATCGATCAATGGCTGCTATGGTTACGCCTCAAACGTTTGAGGCTTTCAAACAAGCAGCTGGAGTAGCAGGTCAGTATCTCTCTGTTTTCCTTCTTTTATGTGTGTGTTTTCGTGTGTGTAAACTCTGCAATTTTATGTCAATTTTGTAGGAATCTGTGTGCAATGTGATTTGTATTTTAGTTTTTTAGGTTTTCATTTCGTAAGCAATTGTATAGCAGCTGGAAAATAGTAGAGCATTTCATTTCTCATGTTCTTAATTTGTTTTGCTAATTATTAATTAAAGCTTCTAATTAGAAGGAGAAAAAGGATTGAAAGAAATGAAAGAGTGTTTTTGGATTTGGAAACATGTTTGACCGAAATCTAGGTTTAGGGTTAGGGATCATGAATTTCTGATTGCATAATTACAATTAATTAGCCTGAAAATTGAGATGTTGGGGACTAAATTTATTATTTTAAGATCATAAAATATACACTACATGAATCCAAAAAAGTATAAAACATTTTAGGCTTGCTTTTTATGCATAATCATAGAATTAAAGTAATTAGTGAGTTGTTTAGCTGTACAAAACCATTATGTAATGGTGCAAATTCTTGACAATTCGTGCAGGGAACATATTTGCATTTGGGCTATTCGTGTCACCAATGTAAGTATTAACAAATTACCAACTAAACTTTTTTTCAGAATAAATTTTCTTAAAAATACTTTTTTTACAGACCAACATTTCGAAGAATTATCAGAAACCGATCAACAGAACAATTTTCAGGAATCCCATACATATACGCCCTCTTAAACTGCTTGATTTGTGCATGGTATGGCTGCCCGTTCGTATCTTATGATCATTTGTTGGTTACAACTGTCAATTCAGTTGGTGCAGTTTTCCAAATAACATATGTAATTATATTTATTACATGTGCTGAGAAGCGAAAAAAGGTTAGAAATTTCCTATATTTACATGTATATATAAATATACAATACATATTTTTTTGATATTATTTAAGTTATTTAAATATTGAATTTGAGTTTGTATTTGCAGCTCAACATGCTTGGATTACTATTGGCAGTATTCGGTTTATTTGCAGTTATTGTAATTGGGAGTATGCTTGTTACTGATCTTGAAGTTCGGCATTTGATTATTGGGTTTTTAAGTTGTGCTACACTCATATCAATGTTTGCTTCCCCGTTGTCGGTTATGGTATTTTTATTTTTATTTCAATTTTTATTTTATTTTATTTTATCGAGATAATAGATTTATAAATCTTGTTATTTATTTCATTTTTCGTCTTCCAGAATATAGTGATCCAGACAAGGAGTGTCGAATTCATGCCATTTTATCTCTCGCTCTCGACTTTCTTGATGAGCACCTCGTTCTTATTATATGGAATATTCAATTTCGATCCTTTTATTTACGTAAGTTTCTTTATTTAATCAAAATCTAATTTTTATTTGCGTTTTGGTTATTAAAGACTAACATGTATTTAAAAATGATCAATTAAAATCCATTTATTTTAGGCCAAAATGCATTTTTAGTACCCTAAACCATTAAATGTGCAGCATGATACTATGAACTTGACAAAATAGTCGATTTAGTACCTTGACTCACTAATTTGATCTTGTTTTCTCATGTGATTTGCTTCTAATGTCAATATATTGAGATGAACGTATCTTTTTTTAGTCCATTAAAAGCTCCAATGAAAGTAAGTCAAGTAAGAAAATGCGATCAAATTAATAATCAGGGTACTAAATCGACCATTTTATCAAGTCCAGGGTATTATGTTGCACCTTTAATAGTTCAGGGTAGTAAAAGACCTAGTCAGCCAAGTTCAAGGCACTAAAATATATTTCGGCCGTTATTTTTTTATTTTTTAGGTTCCAAATGGTATCGGAACAATTTTGGGAATAACACAATTAGCGTTGTACTTCTACTACAACGATAAATCAAAACACGAAAACCGTGAGCCCTTAATCGAGTCAATTGCATGACCAAATGCAAGTTCATATCATCCCAATGTAATCAAACATGCATCAATGTGCGAATTTGATTTGTTCTTGAGTTTGTTCTTCAATTATCATCGAAGAATGGTTGCTGAATCGATATGTGAATTTGATAGTGGCATTGTGTGTGCTTTTGTAAAGTCAAAGTCATCATTGTTCGATATTTGTTCACATTTTGTTATTGAGAGGTTTGTCATTTTCTTGTTCTTCAATGTATTAAATTATTTCAAGTGTTGTGAAATTACTATTTTTTTGAAATTTAAAGCATTGATTGTATATGGTTTTACTAGATCTCGAAGCAAAAAAAAAAAAAAAAAAGTGATTAATTACATTCGTATTTTGATAACAACATGAACGGAAAATTAACTATAGAAGATCCCGCAAAGTAGCTCTAACCGTCGGTTGTTCCTGCAATAAAAAAAGTAGCATAATAAAACAGGCTAAGATCCTTCAGATCGGTACCAATTAAGTTATTATATAGTAAGAAACTACTTACTATATACTAACCAAATTTCATAATTGTTTCATTTAGGTTCTTGAGTTTTAACTAATCATTACACTTTTTAACAATGGAACACTATTGAAGCATGATTAACCTAAATGAGACTGTGATTAAACTTGATTATTTGAACCACGAAGTTATTGATGCGCATCGATAGGATTTTACAGCGTTTTATCTCAACCAGGTCAAATTAAAAAAATAATAAAAACTAGCTAAAGATTAGAATTAGTAAAATAGCTTGAAATCGTTTTTATTCAAAGATTTAGCAACTAAATATGGGTCTACTCTTCTAGAAAAAATGAATTTTTTTATACCTGAATTTCAACCGAATGACCTTGATCAAGTGGCTTCCCACTTTCATCATATAAAATGAGCCCGCTAAACCTCGGGAACTCACACTTCTCACCCATAAGTATAGGCCGTTGCCACACGGGTGACACAGCATTATGACTGGGCCACCCAACCTCACCACCACCCCTAGCCAACAACGGTGTGGGCTGCTCTTTCAGGCTTGCACTCAAATTCCCACCATCCCATTTACTAGCCTTACTCCACCTAACTGAACCGGTCAAACCCTTCTTGACCACCCTTAGCCATTGACCCGTTGGCCCATTCTCCACCACCACACGGTCCACACCACCACCATCTTGGTTGTTTTTGGTGGATCTCTTCCTTAATGCTGTGGCGGCACAAAGCCCGACCACCACCGCAACTAGAAAAATGGTGCCGGAAAAGAAGATTATAGCTTCTTGTGTTGAAAGATTCAATTTATCTTCTAAATTCCAAAGTGATTCCATGGGAATTGAACAATTGATTGTGTTTTGCATGTGAGAATAGAGGGAAATAAACGTTATTGATTTATCATTTATGTTTGTAGAGGTTTGTGTGGGTCACCGGAAGTTGGGCCTTATTGGGCCGGAAGTTGGTGTTGAGTCTTTTTCATTTAATTAGCCGTTGGGAATTTATTAATTTAATTATGTCGTCACGGGGATGTCTGAAGCTACGGTGGATCATTAAAGAGGGCCAACAACACGTATTTAAGTTTCTTCTGTTGACATTAGAGATTACCGTTCGTTACAGGAAAAAACATGTTGAACCATTATATTATAGTATCAGTGTACCTATGCAATGCACTGACGACTGTAATTATATTTTATGCTGACGCTAATAATAGTCGTGGTGAGGTGATAGTAATAGTGAACTGCCACAATATATAATTACAGTGTATTCATCATTGGGAATTGTGCATGTACACTTCTAGCAAGTCTAAACTTTTTTAATTAACAATGATGTAATTAACCATCACATAATATAATTGTAAAAATAAACAAACTATTAGATTGTGTCAAATGTTAAATAAGAGGAAAACTATGGGACACCGTCGTTCTTTTGTTTTAGATGTGTACGTATGATATTATTATTAGCAATTTAGCATTATCATATTCAACTGCACTTTTAGAAAATATAAGAATCCGAACTTAAATAAATCAAGTTTTAATTAGTGAAAGTGATTTATACACAACAACTTTTATACATATACAATAATCCCCATATGAATGAACTATTCTAACCTTCAAATACACAACACAATTTTGCCACTTAAAAATAAAATAAACTATCTATGTGGGAATTAATTTCTGCATCACAACTTTTACTTCTCATACCAAACTGTATAAGTTTTACAGCTAACTATACAAGCATACGATGCAATAATTGTGGTAGATGGCATAAATGTTGTGGTGTGAAAATCACCCCTATGTGAAATGGGGGTAAAAATGCAAGCATCATTTCATACTTGTAAATATTGAGATTTTAATTTTTAAGATCTTATCAACAAAAACGTGTCGATCCTCCATAGGATTTTGCAGGCATAAGATTTGCATAGTCTCATTTCCGATAACAGGATTGTAAGATTATGATCGGATCTTACTTGGCTTGAATTCGTGCATCAAAAATAATGCAGGTAAATTGGCCTTTTAAAAATAACTAATGGGTTAATCAAGGAAGTATTTTACTCCAACAATTAAACACCTTAAATTTTAAATCCTTGATAATTTAAATTCGTCTTGTAATATCATTATCGTATTTGATATGAATATTTTATACATTGTCATAATTTTTAGTTATTAATATGAAATACTACAACATATGAAAAAAAGACTTTTATAAGTAGTATCGTGATCTTAATAACATTTGAATTTGTTTATAATCCGGGTCGGGTTAAATACTCGGGCGGAGCTAAAGCGTCCATAATCTCTCTCCACATCGAAGACGGAGGACTCGAACTTCTTCTTGTCACCTGAGGTTAGCATCTTCAGTTAATCCCCTTTTTATGAAATTTCTAGGGTTTTCTATTTGCCCTAATTTATTCCAGCCTTCTGTTTTGCAATTCTTGTCAACTAGGGCATTTAAATTAGTGATCCAGATAGCACTTTTTCCGAATTGATCTGCTGATCGAAGAGTATTTCTCTTCAATTATCATAATCGGTATCTAATTTCGTTTTACACAATGTCCGTAAATAGCAGATTATGATATGCTCGTAGTGGTTGTGTGAGTAGTTTTCTATGGAGCATTCTTCTATTTTGCTACTCAATTCAGTAACTTTGTAAAGGAATTCAGTATAGTTAGCTTCTATAATCTTTTAGCTGGATATAAATATATTGTTTTGTATGGTTTCAGTTATATGCTTGAACTTAGGGGTGACAATTGTTCGTGTTTGCCGGGTTCATAAATCCCAACCCACTTAGACTAAACCCTAACCCGTTTAGATTTGAACATGCTTTTATGTGATCAATTGCAATTTTCAACCATAGTTTCTCATGCTTAGTTTCTTATTTTCATTTTCTTTATTTTTTAAGGTATATACATAAACAACACTCTCCAAAGGATCTACATTCTTCCAAAAATTGTTAATTTTTTGAAAAAAAATATGTCTGGGAGGAACCGAGGACCTCCACTACCAATGAAAGGGATGCCACCTGTCCACGAGCCGCCATTTGCAAGAAACCGAGGCCCAATACCTCACGGCCCACATCCCGCATTACTTGAAGAAATGAGGGAAGCCCAATTCGGGCTGGCCCACAATCACAGACAACTGCCACCTCACCCTGCCATAATCGAAGAAAGATTAGCAGTTCAACATCAAGATATCCAAGGTTTATTAATCGATAATCAACGGTTAGCAGCAACACACGTTGCATTAAAACAAGAATTAGAAGCTGCACAACATGAACTGCAACAAACCGACCATTTTGCAAGAAATTTTTTAATGGAAAAAGATATGCAAATGCGGGAATTATATGAGAAATCAGCTAAAATGGAACATGATCTTCATGGTATGGAAGCAATGCGGGCTGAAATTATGCAATTAAATAATGATATTAAGGAATTAAGTGGTGCAAGACAAAAACTTACTGCTCAAATTCAGGTTATGACTCAAGATCTTGCTAGAGCTAATGCAGATTTGCACCAAGTTCCTGCACTTAAATCAGAAATTGGTGGACTTAGACAAGAATTACAACATGCAAGGTAATTTTCTAACAATTTTTTACATAAAAATGAATATTTAAATGATTATTTATTTTTATTTTTTATTTTAGGGCTGCAATTGAACATGAGAAAAAAGGGCATGCAGAAAACTATGAACATGGTCAAGTAATGGAGAAGAATTTACTAACAATGGCCCGTGAACTGGAAAAATTGCGTGCTGAGATGGCAAATGCTGAAAAAAAGGCTCGTGCTGCTGCTGCTGCTGCAACAACAGTAAATCCCAATCAAGGTATGAAATTATTTCATAAATGGTCCTTTAAATAATCACATGTTGCAACTTTGGTCCTTTCTTTTTCAAAGTTCCAAACTCGGTACTATATGTACCATTTTAAACGGTACATGTGGTTAGTTAACTGTTAAAGGACCATTTTATTGCACATAAGGCGTTTTATAAGGACTGTCCATGCAATAAAATGGCACATAGAGTACTGAGTTTGGAACTTTGAAAAAGAAAAGGACCAAAGTTGCAATATGTGGTCAGTGAAAGGATCATGTATTAAATTAAGACTTATTATTATTTTGGGAAATTTATTATATATTCTAGTTCTCAAGTTCATTTTTGTTTTATTTTTTTGTATGTCTACCCTTGGTTTTCTATTTGTTTCATAATTTATTTATCCTTTTTTGTTTATTTAAGGGATCAAATTGTACTTTAGTTAAATATTATTAACCCATACGTTCGTTAAGGCTCTAATTTTGCATTTTAATATATTTTTGGGTTTTTATGCACAGGATATAACACAAATTATGGTAATCCTGAAGCTAACTATGCAGTGAATCCTTACCCTGCAAATTATGGCATGGCTTCTGCAAATCAAATGAATCCTGTAAGTTATTTCATTATTTTAGTTTATTATTAATTTATTAATTTTTTTTATTGTTATAAACTTTCAGGTGCAACCACCTGGTGCAGAAGGTTATCCTCAATATGGGCCTGGGCCTGGATCTTGGGGCCCGTATGATATGCAACGGGCTCAAGGACACAGATAGACACTTTGAATTGATGTCTAGGTTTGTTTGAAATGTTATATTATAATTAAAGAGACATTTAATTAAGATATTTTGGATATTCTTGTGTTACTGCAAATGCTAGCAGTTTTCTTAAACTTTAAGATTTTATGTATATGTCATCTTTTGAATATATTCTTGATATAACTTGTCTCTTACACACACAGAGATCAGTTATTTGCACTAAAATAGTCGAATATCAAGAACTCAAGGGATGCATGAATTTTCAGGTTTACTTCTAAATTACTTCCATTTTTTGAAAAAGGTCGTTTATAATTTAAAATGACAACAAAGTTTTACATTTGACTCTATATAGTTAATTTTTCTATCCAATTGGTCTTTGAAAGATGGTTTTGTTCCCTGATTGAATTGTTTAAACGATGTTTTTTAACAAATAGATGATTTTTTTAAAAATGATAATTGTGATAAGAAAATGTTAAATTTATATATATCGATAATGGTTGAATAAAGGAAACTTGTTTAAAAAGTTTTTGATGAACTAAACCGGATACTAAGCCATCTTTTAATAACTCGATTAGAAAACACGTTGTTATTGAAATTTGAAACGCAACTAGCCAAACCAGTTCGATTTTGTACTAGTTTTTTGAAGTTCCTTAACCTGTTCGGTTTCGTATATCGGTTTGGACCGATTTTTTTGGGATCTCGAGATTTTTTTATAAGTTAAGATAAGCAACAACAAAAAAAAGACAATTAAACATTGAAGTAGAAAAACATAGTAAAAAAGATTGTTTACGTAGTACAAAAGGTTAAACAAGTTCGTTATAAAAATAAAATAAGTTCGAAATGATAATAAAAAATATATTAAATAAGTTTGTCTTCGTAATACAATAGTTGAGTCTTTTATTCTTCTCGTCCGACATTGATACGTAGTTCTTCCTCGTATTAAAGTTCTTGTCTAGTTAGAGGTGCCGACATTCCTGATGCCATTTACATGTTATGTATTTGTTCTTCGACGCCGCCCACCAACTCGCGTTCAAGTGATGAATTTTTTTTAAACGCTCTGTTGCGTCCAGTTGATCCTTCAAGCAAATGTAAACTTCTATCGACAAAGGCGTGAGCTTCAATTTTCCTAGTGATATAACCCTGCTACTAACACTAAAAGCGGATTCTGAAACTACTGTAGAAGCTTAGAAACATAGTAGATCACGGGACATAGCGGAAAGAATCAGAAATTGGGTTTCTTTTCCTTTCCACCAAGCTAAAATATCAAAGTTTTGAAAATCTTGTACACTCATAACCCCCAAACTCGGTCATTGTATACCTTCCAAGCTCGCTACTAGTAGTGTTAACATGAGCTCGTTTGGTATTTTCATTTATCAAAGTGTTATAAAGTCTTAGACTACCCGTATCGCACGACCCCTCCACCGGTCGCGACCGCCACGTCGCCACTGTTACGCCTGTCGTCCCCCGACGCGTCGACCGTGTCCAACTGTCGACTATTCGACCGTTCCCATCGACCTCCCAACGGCTTGATTTTTACACCCCCCAACGACTATTTTATTAAATACACACCCCTTTCAAACTTAATTTTTACCCCTTTTTTTTCCTTATAAATACTAAATTTTATTATAAAAAATTTCACACTTCTCATTTCTTTTCTTCATACTTACTCACATCACACACACTATCTTAAAAATGAGTTCTGACGATGAAATGAATGTCGCTAATTTCATTTTTACCGATGACGAGGAGGACAAGATTATACATCTTGGTTTTTTACAAACGGCGGCGGCGTTTTTTGCAAGTTCCAGTTCTAGTATCCCTAGAACTCCTAGAAGATACGTGAATATGGACCGTGACGGTGCGAATGACCGTCTCGTGGCAGCTTACTTCGCTGAAAATCCTATGTACAACGAGCAAGATTTTCGTAAACGTTTCAGGATGAGTCGTGATCTTTTCACACGCATTGTTCGCGATCTCACTAATACCGTCCCATTATTTGCGCAACGTTATGATGCACTTGGGAACCTAGGTACTTCTCCGCTAATGAGGTGCACCTCTGCAATTCGTCAGTTAGCATACGACACCGTACCGGATGCTCTAGACGAATACTTACAAATTGGTGAGAAAACTAGCCGTGATAGTCTCGCAGAATTCTGTAAAGGGGTTATGCACTTGTATGGAGAAGAGTATTTGCGAAAGCCAACTCATACTGATGTGGCGAAGCTATACGCTTTTCATGAGGAGAAACATGGATTTCCCGGTATGCTAGGAAGCATTGATTGTACGAATTGACCATGGGCTCAATGTCCAAATGCTTACCGTGGGCAATATGTTAGAGGGGATCACGGGAACGAACCATTCATTTTACTTGAAGCGGTTGCCTCACAAGACTTGTGGTTTTGGCACGCGTTCTTTGGTGTCGTCGGGTCGAACAACGACATCAACGTGTTACAAGCATCCCATATTTTCAATGATCTCAAAGACGGGAAAGCACCCGAGGTACCTTTTTTTGCAAACGGGGTGTCTTACAAATGGGGATATTAACTTACTGACGGGATATATCCGGATTGGTCTGTTCTTGTTAAGTCTATTTCACACCCAAATGCGAATGATGTGAAGCGGGTGAACTACAAGAAAGCACACGAAGCTGCAAGGAAAGATGTAGAACGAGCATTTGGCGTTCTAAAGAAAAAATGGGGTATAATAAAAACGGCTGCAAGGACCCCAAATGTTAACAGAATAAGTGATATAATTTACACTTGTATCATATTACATAATATGATTATCAAAGACAAAGGCAGGGCGATATCTCCCGACTTTCATCCGGAAGAGCGACATAGTGAAGTTGACCACGTACGATCAGATGAAGAAGTATTACAAGTTATCAGAGAGATCCATAATCAACAAACTCATCTAAACCTTAGATCTGATTTGGTGGAACACATTTGGAATCGACATCCCCACCACTAGTTTTTTTTATTTACGTAATGTTTTTTTATCAATGTAATGTTTTTAATTATTTTTAATGTAATGTTTTAATTATTAATGAAATTAAAAAAAAAATTCGATCGGTCACCCATTACGGGCTATTGGTCGCTGTCTGGTCATGTGTTTGATCAGGAGAGAGAAAACTGATGTGGCGCAGAGGTGGCAGGGGTGACCAAACTGGGTTTGGTCACCTATTACGCATAGTCTTAGTGTTCATCCTCAATCCTGTATATTCCATTATATTGCATGACAATCCTTTTAACATAAAAATGATTAAAGTCGCAATATATGGTTAGTTAAAGGATCATTTATGAATAATATTGTAAATAGATGACCGAGTTTGGAACTTCGGAAAAAAAAAAAAAAATTAAAGTTAAAATATATAGTTAGTTAAATGGGCATTTATGAAATTAACTCAATTTTAAAACATTATACATCAGTTCCCTTCAATTTTATATATAAAAAAATTCTTTAAAATGAAAAGAAAAAAAAAACATATTCTTGGATAAGATTATAGACAAACAAATGGGTTATTATATAAGTGTGTTCATTCATCATAGTTTGAACACACCAACAAAAAATGATTTCTTTCCATATCATATACTCCTATATTATATCCCTCACTCTATGTTTTCAACTATTTTTCTCCATCTCTCAAGCAACTGTTCCTTCTTCAGAAACATTTACTTATGTCAACGAAGGCGAATTCGGGCTTTATGTTGTCGAGTACGATGCTGATTATCGGCCTCTCCCCCCTTTTCGGAACCCGTTCCAACTTTATTTCTACAACACGACACCTAATGCTTTCACTCTAGCATTACTTATGGGTACACGAAGAACCGAACAACGCAGGTATTGGGTTTGGGAAGCTAACCGAGGAAATCCAGTTAAAGAAAACGCCACACTCACATTTGGCGCAGACGGAAACCTCGTTTTGGCCGAAGCCGATGGTCGAGTCGCTTGGCAAACGAATACGGCCAATAAGGGTGTGGTTGGGTTTGAGTTGCTCCCAAATGGTAAGGTTAAAATAAGTTATTACTTTGAGTAGTTGTTCTTGTTGGAAAGAGTGTCCAACACATCAAATAAACCGGTATTCCGGTTCGGGTATTTTAGAGTCCTATTCGGGTTGCCCTCAAGGCGTCAACGAACATGAGAAATAACGTAGTGTTTAATTAATAGTTTAATTAAATTGACTAACGGGCTAGACGGGCTTAACTAGTTAATGAGTAATTGACTAGTTATAGGTATCGGGCCAAGTGTTTATTAATGGTTTAATAAATACTTGTGGGCTTAATTAAATGGTTTAATTAAAGATGGGCTTGGACCAATTATGGTGTTAACATAATTGAGATTTGGCAAGTATATATATTAGGGTTAAGGGGTTTAACCTAATACACTTAATCAATTACCCTTGCCTCTCTCCCAAGCTCGGCCGAACACCACCACCGTCGACCGAACCGCCGCCCCACCTCCGCCGTCGGACCGCCGCTGCTCCGCCGCCGTCGTCGCCGGAAATCGAAAGGGTTTTCGATTTTGGGTGCTTGTTTCTCAAGGGTGCTTTGTACTACCTCGTGGTACATCGTCTCGTTCTTGACCAACCTTGGGTGTGATACGATAGAGGGATTTTTGCTTGAATCCTAGTGCATTATTTGATCTGGCTCGCACTAGATCACAAGGTTTATCTAGTTCTCCAATTCGCGAAGAACAAGTAAGTTATTCGAATTGATCTATTTAATTACATTAAATATCTAGTTGCTTTAGAGTTGTAAACCTAACGGTCCAAAAAGTTTTTAATCGGGTCAATGTTCTACCAAGTTGCTTTTGATTTCTGCCTTAAGCAAAGTGTGGCTAGATGCATAGAAAACCCAACAGTGGTATCAGAGCGCCATTGGTTTACAAGTCTAATAGTGCTAGACGTTAAATTCGAAATCCATAAAAATTGTTTTATGATTTTCGGAATTTCCGAAAATTGTTTTTGGGTTTTTCCGAAAATTGAAAATACATTAAAAATAGGTTTTTATATTTTTCGGTATTTTATAAAATTGTTTTGATAATTACCGAAAATTAAAAATATGATTTTTATATTTTCCGAAAATTCGGAATTATTAATTTAATAATTAAAAACGTTTTTTTTATTTAAATTAATTAATTATGATAATTTCAAAAGTTGGAATTATCAAGAAATTTGAATCAAAAGATTTTGTTAAGTATCTAGCCTTATTTAAAAGATTTGAAAATATCTTTATATATATTTATATATTTTTCCGAAAATATATAAAAGATTATATAAAATATTATTTAATATTTAAATAAAAGATAAAATCATATTTATGGATATATGTATTTTTCGGAATACATATATATGCCATAAATAGTTGATTTATTAAAATCTAGATAATTATTTGAATAGTTTCAAATAAAGAATAAAATCTTATAAGGGTTTAAATTTAGGGATATATATTTCATATATATATCCGAAATTTTTTAAAATTATATAAGGATATGGATTTTCGAAATAATTTTAAATTTTGATTTATCTTGTCTTATAATTGTTTATAATTAAGATAATTATTTAAAAGGATATTATATATGATATATATTAATTAAAGGTATAATTAGAATATATATATATATATATATAAATTTCGAAAATTCCATTATATATCAAATAAGATTTGATATTCTTCCCTTATATATATAATACTAGCTTCATAGCCCGCCCGATTGGGCATGCTTCAAGAGATATATTAAAGAAAAATAACAACCAATATTAATACCTTTAAAATGACATAAGAATCCATAGCTGTAATGATAAGTTTGTACAAATTTTGATACATGAATAAATGTTACAGAAAATTTATAGACGAAATAAGACTTCTTTGTAAACGACATTTGTTGTTAAATTAGTGTAATTGTCATCCATGTCACAACAAATGACCTTCAATACTGTTGTTAGACAATTAAAAACAATCCATACTATATAATTAAGAAGCTTAATTGTTTTTCTTAAACAGTGTTTTAAGAAATTAAAAAACAATAAAAAACTGCAGTTAATAATTCGGAGTAGACTGTTTTTAAAAAAATTAAAAACACTGAAAAATATGTAACACTATTTAGAGAAACCATTGTAACCATACTGAAATATATGTAACACTATTTAAAGTGACTGCATATGATTTTTTGCCATAAGGTAGACTTATTTGTAATGTTGACCTTTATAGTATGGTTAAAAATCAGTAAAAAAATATTGTGTTTGCTGCACCTGTTATAACATCTAAATAGAGTAGTGCTGTTTTGAAGATACCTGGTATCTGAAGACTGTCCTCTGCTGCTGCAAAGACGTTTCCTGAAGAGTAACATAAAATTGTTACTCTATATAATTTTACTTTTAGTGAAAACAGTTATAATTGTATTGCTATTCGATGCAGGAACTTATTTTTTTAAAAAGTAAACAGTTGGTGTAGATGAAAAGTTGAAGAGTTGAATAACTTTACACGAAAATCACTTTACCTTATGATGCTTAGTAATGCAGAGCTTGAGAGTAGCTCCTAAAACTGTAAGTCGTATAGCTAATAGGGTGTATGGTTTAAATAGGGTTAAATGGTTATCAAAATCTTATAGATGGTAAAGATTTAGGTAGTTACTAATTCGCCTAATTTATTGCCAGAATTAATGTGATATCAAAAATTCCGTAATTTTTGTAGTTATCTTATTTAGGTTTGATTGATTATTTAATGTTTTTATTAATTTTTTTAAAGATGTCATCGTTTTAAAGCTGGAATCGGTTTGCTTATAATACTCATACATTAATGTTGAAAATTGTATTAGATGGAAATCAGAACCGGAAAAAAGGAAAGAATTAATGTGATTTTCAAACATTCCGTAATTTTTGTAGTTATCTTGTTTAGGTCTTTTATATTTAATGTTTTTATTATTTTTTTTAAAGCTGGCATCGTTAAAAAAGCTGGTATCGGTTTGACTTATAAAAGTCATACATTAATGTTGAAATTTTTTGTCTAAATTGTGTATGAAATCAGAACCGGAAAAAAAGGAAAGAATTAATGTGATTTTCAAAATCCCGTAATTTCTGATTTTTTAGCTTTTAAAGTTAAAGTAGTTATAATACCTATCTTTTAAATGATTTTGCAGTATAATTTTCCTAAGATGGTTGGGTATTAAATGGAAAACATTTATCTGGAAAAATGGAAAAAATCAAAAAATGATTATGTTCTAAAATTTCGTGATAATCCCCATTAATTGTGTGATAATTCCGTTAATATCGTGTATTTTGTTTAGGAGGAGAGATAAAACAATTTGTAGAATGTAGGGAGGATTTCACATGGCCAATAGGGTAATTACATGTGGCATTGTGGACCAATGAGAAAGCTTGAAATTGATTAGTTGGCATAATAAAATCAAACCTAGGCCTCATATATAGGTTAAGATTATGTAATAATAGTTTATTAATATTATATATAAGATATAGTTATAATAGGATTTAAAACGTCGCGTCCTCGCGCGTTTATAAAATTAATTATACTATATAGAACTTTAGTAAATGTAATTAAAAAGTTTTAATTGACATAGATATAATTATATAATAGTTTATATATATTATAACTAAAGTTAAATATATCGTCGCTTATGTCATTAGTAGGCTCACCCATAGTCTAAGACATCTAAAGGATGAAAAGGAAGAGATATAGATCTCTAAACGGGGTTGCGTTTTTAACACGCCTTGCGCTGACCTGCCCCGCCGCTTCCCTTGTCTTAGAATGGAGCTACCGAACGGGCATAATAGGATGATGTTAAGATTAAAAGTATAATCATAAAATTAAACAAATCCTTCCCGTTTAATTAAATGTGAACATTGTGTGCTCTCCATAAAATGACACGCGCTCGTATCATAGTCTGATTAACGGAACTCGTGTGGTTAACCGGTACGTTAATTGTGAGATTATTTTACGAGTGAAACGATTCTCGCGATACTCGAGTGAACTTGAGCCGAGAAGTCCACGTGGGTATTCCATGGTTGTTTCACCTTCTAATATATGATCCACGGTATCCCTGTCATATAGATTAGAATGAGCATTGATTCGAGATTAACATGCCGTTCTCCCACGAGAATGAATCTCAAAGAACTAGGAATTTCATAAGATTGAAATTGACAATAGTTTGCCTACGACACGAAATTGTTTGGTGTGAAATACGGCATCCCTCTTCACATCAAATAACTAGTGGGCGTATCCTAGCCTTATGAATAAAGATTGGGAAAATTATTATAAGGATTAATTATTGAATTCACTAACAAAGAAATTGTTTCTTTTGTAGATGGGTTCAAACCTAAATGACAACACAATCCCACTTCCTCCTCCACCTCCACTTCCACAAGGACCACAAAGCTTTGCTCTTATCTCCACCTTAAATCGTGAGAAGCTCACTGGACCCAACTACATTGATTGGGTTCGTACGCTTAGAATCACGTTAAGGTACGAGGGCAAGGAGTATGTCCTCGATAACGAGATTGCTGAGTTGACTGACGATTCGAGTGACATAGACAGAGCTGCCTATAATCTCCATCGTTCAGAGTCGGAAAAGGTTGCTTGCCTGATGTTAGCCACTATGTCTTCTGATCTCCAAAAGAATTTTGAGAAGATGAGTGCCTATGACATCAATCAACAGCTCAAACAAATGTTTCAAAACAGAGCTAGGCAAGAACGTTTCGACGTGGTAAGTTCCCTAGTAGGATGCAAACTACAAGAAGGACAATCTGTGTGTAGCCACGTCCAAAAGATGAAGGGCTACATAGATAGACTAGCAAACTTGGGTGTCCCTTTACCGAAGGAGTTGACCACTGATATGGTTTTGAACTCGCTTCCACCATCCTACTCACAATTTATAGTTAACTATAACATGGGTGATATGGATAAGACACTCTGGAACTGCACGGTATGTTGAAAACTACCGAGGCTAGCTTGATGAAAGCTAAAGGTTCCGCCCCGGCTGCTCCTGTCTTGTCTATTAGATCTGAAGGTGTTAAAAAG
Organism: Calendula officinalis; assembly: GCA_963853835.1. Classification (NCBI taxonomy): domain Eukaryota; kingdom Viridiplantae; phylum Streptophyta; class Magnoliopsida; order Asterales; family Asteraceae; genus Calendula; species Calendula officinalis. Next base: position 2,280,040 of record OY970835.1, read on the forward strand.
AAACGCCGTCCTCCTCCAAATAGCAAAGGCAAGGCCAAAGTAGGTCAAGCCAAACATGGCTATAAGAGGAAGGCTGATTCTGATATAACACCTACCAAAGATCCGAAAGATGCTGTTTGCTACTACTGTCAAGGAAAGGGTCACTGGAAAAGAAGCTGCCCAAAGTACTTGGATGATCTGAAGAGTCAGAAAGTCCAAAAGTCTGGACCATCAGGTACTTTTATGATTGAACTCCATCATACTTCTATGTCTAATTCTTGGGTTCTAGATACAGGGTGTGGTACTCACATTTGCTCTGATATACATGGACTTAAGAATTGTAGGAAGTTGAAGCATGGAGAGCTTACTCTGTTCATGGAAAACAGAGTCTCGACTGCTGTCACCAAGATAGGAGATTATGAGCTCATGCTTGGGAATGGATGTTCTTTACTTTTATTAGATGTTTGTTTTTCGCCTTCTATGGCACGCAACATTATTTCGTATTACGCATTGTTTAAGGATGGTTTTAACTTTGTTTTTGATAATGAGAATGGTTCTATTTTAGTTTATAAAAATGATGTGTTTTATTTTAAAGCTATTCCTTGTGCTGGTATATATGAAATAGATGGTTGCGTAAACAAAAGAAATCTAATATTGAATGTTGATTCATCCAAAGGTGTATTGGATAAGTCATGTCTATGGCATTGTCGCTTAGGACATATAAACAAGAAACGCATAGCTAAACTCCAAAAGGATGGAGTGTTAGAATCATTTGACCTCAAATCGAATGATGTGTGTGAGTCTTGTTTACTTGGCAAGATGACAAAGGCGCCATTCACAGGGTCATGTGAAAGAGGCAAAGACTTGTTGGACCTCATACATACTGATGTGTGTGGACCGTTCAAGTCTAACACTAGACATGGTGAACGATACTTCGTCACGTTTACTGATGATTTCAGTAGATATGGATATGTTTATTTGATTAAACATAAGTCTGATACTTTTGAAACGTTCAAAGAATATCAGAAAGAAGTAGAGAATCAACTGGGCAAGAAGATTAAGATGCTCCGTTCTGACAGGTGCGGAGAGTATCTTAGTCAAGAGTTCATCGACTATCTAAAGAGTTGTGGAATAGTATCCCAATTCTCACCTCCTCGAACTCCACAACTTAATGGAGTGTCGGAAAGGAGAAATCGAACCTTGCTTGACATGGTACGATCAATGATGAGTCGATCAACACTTCCAGTGAGTTTCTGGGGATATGCCTTAGAAACTGCAGCACATATCGTTAACCTTGTACCAACTAAGAAGGTTGCCAAAACTCCCTCTGAAATGTGGACAGGGAATCCTCCCTCCCTTAAACATTTGAAAATATGGGGTTGTGAAGTTTATGTAAGACATGAATCTCACGACAAGCTAGATAACAAATCAGAGAAGTGCTACTTCATTGGCTACCCACGACAGTCTTTTAGATATCGGTTTTATAATCCGAAAGAGAACAAAGTGTTCGTATCTCGAAGAGGATTTTTCCTCGAGAGAGAGCTATTATCCAAAGAAGACAGTGGGAGCAAAATTGATCTTTAAGAGTGTCAAGAGTCAAGCAATGAAGATGTAGTGGAACCTATAGTTGACACTAGCACTCAACCAGAGGATGAGACTCCTGTTGAACAAAATGATGTAACTCCTACCGTTCCACGTAGATCCTCTAGAACTGTTCGCCCTCCTGAGCATTTTGGTGATTATTATGATTTCCATATTGCTGAAGGCGATGCATCTACTGGTAATAGTTTACCAGTTGATGACGATGAGCCATCGAGTTATAAGGAAGCTATGGAAGGCCCTGAGGCCGAAAAGTGGAAAGTGGCTATGGAGAGTGAGATTCAGTCCATGTATGACAATCAAGTATGGAACTTGATTGAGACTTCTCCCGGTATCAAAATCGTTGGATGCAAGTGGATCTTCAAGAAGAAGATAGACATGGATGGGAATGTGCACACCTATAAGGCTAGGTTGGTTGCAAAAGGTTATACTCAAACTCATGGGATTGATTATGATGAAACCTTTTCACCAGTAGCCAAGATAAATTCTATCAGAATATTGCTTGCCATAGCTGCGTTTCATGACTATGAAATTTGGCAGATGGATGTTAAAACCGCCTTCCTTAACGGAAGACTTACTGAGGATGTCTATATGGCACAGCCAGAAGGTTTTATCAATAAGAAATATCCTGATAGAGTGTGCAAGCTTGAGAAATCCATTTATGGATTGAAACAAGCCTCTCGAAGTTGGAATCTTTGCTTCCATGAGAAAGTCAAGGAGTTTGGTTTCTCTAGAAGTGAAGATGAGTCCTGTGTTTACATCAAAGCTAGTGGGAGCGTCGTTGTTTTCCTAGTACTGTATGTGGATGACATACTCCTTATAGGAAATCATATTCCTACACTACAAGACGTGAAGTCTTGGTTGGGAAAATGTTTCGCTATGAAGGACCTAGGAGACGCAGCGTACATACTCGGTATAAAGATATACAGAGATAGAGAAAGACGTCTAATAGGATTGAGCCAGAGTACATACTTGGATAAAGTACTAAAACGTTTTAGTATGGTTGATTCCAAGAAAGGGTATCTACCCATGAATCATGGCATAACATTGTCTAAAAGTCAATGTCCCAGTACTGAGCAAGAACTGGAGAAAATGAGTCGAGTCCCTTACGCCTCGGCGATTGGATCGGTCATGTATGCCATGGTATGTACTCGCCCGGATGTCTCATATGCGCTAAGCATGGTGAGCCGGTTCCAGGGCAACCCTGGCAACGATCATTGGACTGCGGTGAAAACGATTCTCAAGTACCTAAGGAGAACAAAGGATATGTTCTTAGTGTATGGTGGGAAAGACAAACTTGTTGTGGAAGGTTATTGTGACGCGAGTTTCCAAACGGATAGAGATGACTCGTGCTCACAAACTGGGTGGGTGTTCTTATTGAACGGAGGAGCTGTCACTTGGAAGAGTTCCAAACAGGAGACAGTAGCTGATTCAACTTGCGAATCTGAGTATATTGCTGCCTGTGAGGCATCAAAAGAGGCCACATGGTTGAAGAATTTCATTGGGGATCTTGGTGTCGTAACAAGCATCAAGGAACCAATGAAAATCTTCTGCGACAATGAAGGTGCAGTCTCATTGACTAAAGAATCCAAAGATCATAGTCGAACCAGGCATATACTCAGAAAGTTTCACTACGTGAGAAAGCGAGTTGAAGATGGGGACGTGATAGTGACAAGAGTATCATCGGAAAATAACCCGGCTGATCCTTTCACAAAAGCACTAAGTCGTGCCAAGCATGATGTTCATGCGGGGACGATAGGAATTAGATTTCATAGTGACTTATCATAAATTGTCATTCATTTGAAATTGTAGCGAATATTAAATTGTATGAATTGATGATTTATTTATGGAGATTAAATAATTTGCAAGTGTTCTATCATTCATATAGTATTTAATTATTCCATTTCAACCTTTTGCATGTTTAGAACCTATTCCTAAGTAAACTAAGAGATTACTTAAACGTCCACAGTCGATCGTTCTTATGGGAATAAGAACTGAATTAAGATGTCATGGGAGAGTGAGTAGATTGTTCAAAGTTATGAACATTGCATAGAGATTGCTGCTACTCTCATGAGCATTTAAAAGGTATATTTAAATGTTGGACCAACCCACGCTTAGAGTATTACCCCATGGACTTTATCATGGGTAATAGTGAGGCGATAATATCGTATGAGTCTTCAAACCAAGATGCATCGTTTCCTTAGTACGATTTCGTGATGCATTGGTCTAACTCCAACGCTATTCGTAACTGGTAGCTATAAAGATTAGTTCCATGTATTATGTGATGACTATGAAGGAAGATGATGTAGTTAAGGTTTATTCGTTCCCTCTGATCAAAGTGATAGAGGAGATATCCATGGGCCCCCTGTTGATTTGATGTGACACTGAAGTACCTGCGCAGGTCATGACTAGATTGAAAGTTCAATCATGTAGTCAAATCGTCATCATAAATCTCGAATCAGGAAACATAATCGTGACTAGAGTGATTGACATGTCCATGTCACTAGTTACATGATATCGCGCAACGAAGGACATATGATCACTTATCATATGACTGTTTCTGATAGTTCAGAGTTCAGCAGCTGCACATGACATGCACACTCTAAAGGTTACACGAACGCGTACCGTTTATAGTTGATGAGGTGTCCAAGTGGGAGACTGTTGGAAAGAGTGTCCAACACATCAAATAAATCGGTATTCCGGTTCGGGTATTTTAGAGTCCTATTCGGGTTGCCCTCAAGGCGTCAACGAACATGAGAAATAACGTAGTGTTTAATTAATAGTTTAATTAAATTGACTAACGGGCTAGACGGGCTTAACTAGTTAATGAGTAATTGACTAGTTATAGGTATCGGGCCAAGTGTTTATTAATGGTTTAATAAATACTTGTGGGCTTAATTAAATGGTTTAATTAAAGATGGGCTTGGACCAATTATGGTGTTAACATAATTGAGATTTGGCAAGTATATATATTAGGGTTAAGGGGTTTAACCTAATACACTTAATCAATTACCCTTGCCTCTCTCCCAAGCTCGGCCGAACACCACCACCGTCGACCGAACCGCCGCCCCACCTCCGCCGTCAGACCGCCGCTGCTCCGCCGCCGTCGTCGCCGGAAATCGAAAGGGTTTTCGATTTTGGGTGCTTGTTTCTCAAGGGTGCTTTGTACTACCTCGTGGTACATCGTCTCGTTCTTGACCAACCTTGGGTGTGATACGATAGAGGGATTCTTGCTTGAATCCTAGTGCGTTATTTGATCTAGCTCGCACTAGATCACAAGGTTTATCTAGTTCTCCAATTCGCGAAGAACAAGTAAGTTATTCGAATTGATCTATTTAATTACATTAAATATCTAGTTGCTTTAGAGTTGTAAACCTAACGGTCCAAAAAGTTTTTAATCGGGTCAATGTTCTACCAAGTTGCTTTTGATTTCCGCCTTAAGCAAAGTGTGGCTAGATGCATAGAAAACCCAACAGTTCTCTCATTTCCTTTTTATATCTTAGACCAGTGCCAATTGTGGTATCGGTAGCCAGCCAGACGGCGGCCGTTGGTTTACTAAGACTGTTGGCATGACCTAGTCAGTTTATGACGGGTGGGGGTGGGGATAGGGTATTTGAATAAAAATGGGTATTTTGTATGTGTATATTATATAATGTGTGGGGCCTAAAAATATTAACTAAAGGGGGTAACGTTGAAATGAGTGTGTTAGTTGGAGTATCAGCTCACATAATGTTGGTTTGGGAAAAAACGAAGTATAGTTGGTAGTTCGTATGACGATTGAGAGTGATCTTACACTATAAGAAAACTGTCTTTTGGTGCGCAGTTTTTCCTCAAAAGGGAAAGTGTTAGCAAAACTAAAAACCAATATCTCTTATCCATATAAAAAGTGTAAGCCAAAAAAAAAAAGATTTTTTTACTAATTTTATTTAAAAAAAATGTCATTAAAAACCCATATACTTGATATTTACACTTTTTGTTTGTCACAATAAACGACACTTGTTTTGTAACATTATTGTGGTGTGAAACATAGTAACACACATAACAATATCTTTTTAATACTCATTAACTTGTTACAAAGTTAAAAAGTGGGTTGCACCAATTTACAGGTAACATGGTTCTTCATGATGGAAAGGGAAATTTCATATGGCAAAGCTTCGACTACCCGACAGACACGCTGTTGGTGGGTCAATCTCTTCGGGTCGATGGGGTGAGTAAGCTCGTGAGTCGGGCTTCGGTTAAAAACAACGCCAACGGGCCATATAGTTTTGAATTGGAGCCCGAAAGGGTAGCTATGTACTACAAAAGAACCACTCGCCTAGTCCGATGGTTTATTGGGTCGAGAGTCCATTTGTTGACAATGACACAAGTACTTTCACCAATTTAACTATTGTATCTGAACCACGGTATCCCGATGATTTTTCAATTTATTTTTTGTACTTTCGTTACCATGTCACGAATTCAAACCCCCTTAACGCACCCCCAAGTAGTAACTCGATCTACACAAGATACAACACTACGTTATCGTATCTCCGATTAGGGATTGATGGGAACCTTAGGTATTTCTCATATAATGGCGTGCAAAACTACGCGTGGATTTTGGTCCACACGTTTCTTGATAGGGATGGTAGTGAAAGCGAGTGTCAATTACCCGAAAGATGTGGGAAATTCGGGCTATGTGAGGATGATCAATGTGTGGCTTGCCCGACACCAAACGGGCTAACGGGTTGGAGTAAAGATTGTGATGTAAAGAAGGTGACATCTTGTAAAGCTAGTGATTTTGGGTACTATAAACTTGAAGGAGTTGATCATTTTATGATCAAGTACACAAGGGGAAGTGAGACCGAACAAAGCAAGTGCGAGAGCAAGTGCACGAGTGATTGTAAATGTTTGGGGTATTTTTATCATACGGATAAATCGAGGTGTTGGATCGCTTATGAGTTGAAAACAATGACGCGAGTTGGGAACTCGACAAATTTGGCGTATATCAAGACGCCCAACAAGTAGTTATGTAATGGATCTATCGACATGAATAAAATGTATTTGTGCAACGTTTAGTTACGTACGTTTTTGTACACATATATAAATTGATGGTGTACACAATAAACATGTAATGTTGTATTATGTGATTTATATTATAAGGTTATTTCACGGTGTACAATTTCATTATGTGTCAACTCGTGTGTATGTTGTATCAAAGTTAAAAATAGAAGTTTAGAAAACTAAGAACGTCTCTGAGTTATTGGAGATATCTGTGTTTTTAACCTCTTGGCCACATGTTCAATTCATGCTAATTCTAACCATAAAATTATAAGTATTAGAAACAAATAATCATTTTAAGACGATGATGCTTGAAACTTTGTATTTTAACAATAAAAATAAACTTTAACCATAGTTTTTATAAGATATACTTACACTATATTTCATATTGAAAGAAACCATGCCATTGTAATTACAATAGATATAATTTTGTATCATTTTCTTTGTTCGTAAATAAAAGAATAAAAAAATTAAATTTGATAAAAAATTAATCTTAATCTCAATGAAAAAAAATTACGTTTAAAATCTGCAACAACGTGCGGATAACACAATCCTCGTTTCTTACAATTCTCACCAAATTTTGAGTTCTCGTATAATCTTACTTCTAGCGAGTAATATAAAGTGACTTATTTTTTTAACTTGTTTTTGCCTATAATAGAATAGATATATACTGCAATAAATGAAAATTTTGGAGACTATGTACAATTGCACTTGTTACGGATTGCAGTAATTAAAACATTGTATAACACGACTCTCAAATTGTTACTACAACTCATTGGGCTGGCACGATACGACAAAAATACACGAAACAAAACGAAATTGGGACGAAATCAAAATTTGAATTCGTGTTCGTGTCGTGTAAAACGAACACGAATCGTGTCGTGTCGTGTTCGTGTTCAGAGATTAACACGAAATTGACACGATAATTATGATTTTGGGAACATTTAGAAATCTATGTTATATTTTTGTCGTGTTTGTCGTGTTTTTAGTATGTAGTAAGTAAGAAATTTGATATATTTGTTATTTATCTCGTGTTGTCGTGTTTATCGTTTTTTAATCGTGCCGTGTTCGTGTTGGTAAAATTAAACACGACTTCGTGTCGTGTTGTTTTCGTGTTGAACGAATTCGTGTCGTGTTACCCAAAAACACGAAACAATAACATGATTTGACAGCCCTACTATTCATACTTCAGTTTTCTTCAACTTAATTTTACCTCGGTCGGCTGACACTCCGATTGGGTTGCTAGAAACTTTTCGAATAGTGTTAAAAAGATTAATTTTTTTATTAGTGAACGTCACACTTCTGACAAAAAAAATGTACAACACTGACACTACTTAGTTTTTTCCCTAGGTCGACAACTGAAGTGGGGACTGACTGGAAATAAATTGGGCATGAGCTGTAGTCGACCTACAATGGTGTTAAGGCCTCTCCCAACCGTGACGCGTCACTAAACCCATCACTAAACCCTTCCCTACTGACGGGTTACTGACGAAGTCGTGCCAACAGCAACACATCACTAACCCATCACTAACTCATCCCCACTTAAAATAAATATTAAAATATTACCCAAACACCTCCCTTCCCCTCACATCTCACAACGACGCAACCCCAAACCCGTCTTCACTACGACGGGTTGCTACTGACGCCAGCCAAAGACAAGCCCGTGCCAATGGCGTCCTCCATTGACGCCATAAAATTTGCTGCCGACGTGCCAAGGATGCACGGTTGGCATAAGCCTAACAGCTAATTAACATGAACCAAGTGGTACATGGTGGGGATGTACGGAAAGTGACAAAATAACATCCACGGTGGTCCGGTCAAGTTGTGGACGGTGGGGACGATCGACAGCCGACAGGGCTAACATCATTAATGAGTAAAAATTTTGTATTTATTAACAAAAACTAACGAATAATAAGAAACATAAATGAATTCTCAAATTAGGTAATCTTTTTGTTGAGTTCATAATCGAAACAAATATGCTTCAAAACCGTAAACTACGAGGATATATATTTAAGCACACGAAAAAGATTGGGAAGAAAGCTATTAAGCATAATAAAAACAAAATGAGAAAATTATATACAACTTTTTAATAAAATCTGAAAGAATCGTTTAAACTATTAAAAATGTTAATTTCATCCCTTAATTGCCCCCAAATGAAGAGAAAAAAAAAAAAAAAACTCAACTGCTCATGGTAATGAAATAAATTCCAAAAAAATCGAACTTGTTACCTATAAAAATTCATTTGAGAGATTTTCCCTAATTATCTGATAAATATTTATTAATATTACGTTACCCTTTCAAATAAACTATGCGAATTTTGGCACATTCTAACACTGAAATATCAAATATCAATGGTATGGTCACTGCCAATAATATATTTTTTTATGACCTAAATGTGCTTCATTCCCAACTATCAATTAATGTAGTGATGTGATTCGACAAATATGTAATATTTTAGGGTTTTGTTAACGACAGTCTTAAGGGTTGTCTTTAACATGTATAAAATGATTGTACATTCATTAATAGAGTAGTGTTCCTAAAAGGTAGAAGACAGTTTTTATATTGATTTTAGCTTCTTATTGACAGCCCTAAGGGTTGTCATTATTATTTTCCTATATTTTAAATTAGGACTTTTGAGTATCATATATTTAAATTAAACAAATGAACATGAAAATATTCGTTAGTTAGGAAATTAAGCTTGTTTAAAGAAAACAAACAAGTAAACATCAACTGATTAGCAACAAATCAAAACTGACAAAATAGCAATACTATGAAAATATCATCAGAGAATCTTAATTCTAAAGAACTGCGTAAAATGACGTAAATACATATACATAATTAAGAATGAGAAATGATATTTAATCCCACCATCTGATCATATTCATAGGTTTATCCACATGTTAGGATAACAAGTGTATTCCATTAATTCCCTCTCTTAATATTACCCCTTGATGTTGACACATGTCTTCGTCTAATGAGTAGGCATATGAATAGGACCAAATGGTAAACCTAAATACCATTATTTTATTAAAAAAACTCAATACATATAGTAAATGTACATAAACTTAATTCTTGTACAAACCATATACACTCATATTCTAACATCCCGAGACCCGCCTAGAATATTTTATTACTTTTGGTAAGTAATATCTTATTGTTTATTACTTTATATGATTTTATTTGATTTATTCGAATTAATTGTATTTTTAACCATGAGGTTAAAAATTAGTAAAACTGAGATATTTAAATGTTAAAACGATTTTTACATGTTTGGGTTCACTTCTGAACCGGGGTTCTAAAATTATCTTCGTTTTTAAAATTGGAGTTAGTTAGGTATAAATTAATTATCTACGAACCTAATATCATGTACCGTGTTTAAATGAAATTGGACTGTGTTGGGGGAGGGGGTACGTGGCTTAGAGTGAGGCAGATGTCAAAATTGGTCTTTTCCCTTTTGTTCTTGCCTAGTACACGCCACACACACATGCACACACTCTTTTGAGTTTTTCTCCCTAAATTGAAGACTCTTGCTTGAAGATCTTGCATTCCTTGTGTGATTTTCGGAATTATAAGCTAGACTAAGTAAGTCTTCTTCCTTCTTAAGCTAGAGTTTCATGTTTTTGATGTAGGGATGATCTAGGGTTCTTGAGTTATTGGGTTTTAATGGAGTTCTTGCCAAATCTTGCTTGTAATCCGAAATTGTTAGTTGAATTAGTGATTATTTGAGTTCTTGCAAGTGTTACATGAATTATTGCTAGTTATAGACCATTTGGTGAAGCTTCCATGAAAGCTCCAACAATAGTATTCTTGGGAAGAAGATGGAGTTCTTCCCTAATTTGGTGAAATGTGAATTTTGATTTTCTTGAAGTTTTGTTAGGTTAATTATGCATGTTAGAAAAATAATTGTTAGTTATGAAGATTGCTAGTTAACTATTATGAAATTGCCTAAATGATGATAGTGTTTGGCTAGACTGGAATTTAGTCTTAAACTAGCTTAATTCATGAATTGTTGACTTTGGTCAAACATGTGAGTTGACTTTAGTCTTGTATGGCTTGTGAACTTTAATTATCAATTTCATGTCATTTATGTGTTAGTTGGGTGATTGTAAGTTTGATTATGTTAGTTTCGGGTCTTGACCAGTTTGGTTGTCAAAATATGCAAATTGACCTAAATAAGGTCAAGGTTGGTTAACCTTGCATTGGTATGCAAGTAATTTATAAATCACTCAAGTTGGTTCTAATTAGGTTGCTTGACAAGGTGAAATTGGTAAATTGCAAGTTTGACTTGATTATGTGTTTTGACCCGTTTGGGCCAAATATGTGCAACTTGGATTAAAATACATAATGAATTAACTAAATCAAGTTCTATGCTTTGCTGATTGATATGTGTTGGAATACAAGTAATTGGTTGTAAGTTGATGTATAAAGATGTGATCTTGAACTTATATTACTTGTTCCAAAAATTAGTGATTTCGGGTAACTAATTCGGTATTTATTTTATACAGGAAAAAGGAAAGAGCCTCAGTGATATAAGATTACTGAGCTCGGTACAAAAAGGAAGCTAAGGTGAGTGGATTTGACCTTCTTCTTTGTGTATTGTACAAAAAGGTTGAAATGATGGAGTTCATTGAGAAATTGCAGGATTTTTTACTGTCTGGGGAAGATAGCGACGCTATCTGTAGATAGCGGCGCTATCTTGTTATCGTTTTGGAAAATTGGAATAGCAGTTCGAAATAGCGTTTGGACATGAGATAGCGGACGCTATCTTCTGGAAGATAGCGACGCTATCTTGGCTGGTTTTGGAAAAATTCATTTTCTTTCTTGTTTTTAATAATTTTCCAGTGGTACCATTAATTGTGGGTTGGTAATGGTAGTATGTAACACCCGTATTTTTATAACATCGTTTAAAACATTTAAAATACGATTTTTCAACATCTTCCATGTTGCCCAAAATACAGTTTAACAAAACTTTAAAACTTTTATCAGAGTATACAAAAATACGGTGTCACCAAGTATATCAAAACCATAGGCAAGGGATCTACCTACGAGCTCCCGAGTTAAACATCTCTAGGCCACTTCTAGTGCAATCTTCTATCACTTCAAACTTGTACCTGAGTACACAGCCACAAAACAAACGTAGTACGTGAGACAAAATAGTCTCGTGAGATACATGGGTTTTGGACCCCAATAATAGTAATCATTTCATAAATATATAAACATATATATACTACATAAATACCGTCTAGTCACCCATTTGTGACCCTATCGATCTTGCTTCCCTAGAAAACATATCTAGTACCTAAACATATATGAACCAGAAGCACAATCATAACTAGTACATAAATATATACGTACTAGAAGCATCAACATAACTAGTATATAAACACACACACACACACACACACACACACACACACACACACACATATATATATATATATATATATATATATATATATATATATATATATATATATATATATATATATATATATATATATATATATACTAGAAGCACATTAACTTATTAACCGGGGATCCCCCGCATTAATAAGCCACAACCGAATCTAATACATAAACATATATGTACTAGAAACATACCGGGGATCCCCCGAATTGCTCAAGATAACGGCAAGAGGGAATCGCCCAATCTACCGATACCTGCCTTACTCGCCAGACCTTCCTCCAGTTAGCAAGACTACTACCGTGGATGAGTCGATGGGAATCCACCCAACTGCCCCTCACTCCACACCTCATGACCGGGGATCCCCCGCGTCATCACATCATCTCATTCTTACCATAACTCATCAGTTATTTCAATCAAAGCCCTCGGCTATCACATCAATCATCAAACAAGTTAGTTATCTAATTATAACTATATATAAGTAGTTCCACATAGAGTGAAAGTACCTGTATGGTCTCGTGGACCCGATCTTTGTCAACTCACACATACTTCTACATCTATGAATCCTAGAAGGTCCATGCTCACTTGTTTCATAAGATACATTTCTATTTATCGATACCTTATACTTTCATCTCTCCATTGACCATTATACATATTTATTACTAGTCACATCATAATCATTTTCATACATATTCGTTCTTTTCTTTTATTAGTGACTATTACCAAAAGATACTCATTACTTATCAAATCATTTCCAATTGCTTTACCAATACATAATTATTAATAAAGACTCAATATTCATTCTTTTACTCCATAACTTTATTATTATGGTTCATTAATAAAGATTTCATAATTACTTTAGTTTATCATATTTACTTCCAAATTCATCAATCATACTAGACTTATTCTAGTATCACGTTACATCTACTTTCTTACCTTTTAATCACTATCTTTATCAAAATATTTATTAATAAAGACTCATAAAAATATCATACATGTTTTCAAAAGCTCTTTGCTATGTACCCAGTTTAAAAGAAAAGCCTCGTGTACTGACCTTAGCAATTAATGCTCCAAATGTGCTTCACACCCAATCCATTTGCTTCAACGAGCTGGAAGACTTCACCAAAGCCTATCATAATAATCACAACCTGATCAACAACAAATACTACTAATAATAACCCCTTTTATCACAAGAATCCTTTAACAACACTTTCCCCCAATTTGAATGATTTCCAAAACCCTAGGTTTTACCAAATCTTAAGATTCTTACAAATCTTAACCATACACTTGTTTCCTTTGTTAAAATACCATCTATAAGTGTATACAACATTTATTTCATCATTAACTATAAACCCAAGAACTAGGATTTCAAACCCAAGCTTCAAGATCCATAGATCTAAAGCTACAACTACAAAGGAGTGAAGATATACCTTTAATCTTCAACTAGGAGTGAAGTATCATAAGATTTGACTAAGAAATCAGCTCCAAATGACCCTTTGCACTCAAAATCGTATACAAACTCGTTGGGAGAGAAACTAGGGTTTGAGATGGCATGAAATGAGCTAAAACCCGACTTTAATGCTGTGTCTGACAAGTTCGCGCCGCGAAGCCCAAGTTCGCGCCGCGAATTACGCGTGTCGTGAACAATTCGCGTTCGTGAACCAGCCGCGAACTCCGATCTCTGAAAACCCCAAGTCTATGCCCTATCCTCGCGATCGCGAGGCACAGTTCGCGCCGCGAACAGCCTGTCCCAGATAGGCTGCAATTTTTGACCTTTGCCTCGACCCAGTTTCGTCCGTAACTTTCTCATACGTCATCCAAACGACTCGAAACCAGTTTCCACGTGTTCTAAATGATTTATCCGTAATTATCATATTTTTAAATAATTTATTTATCTACAAAATTCGGGTCGCTACATAGTATGTGCACATGTTTTCTAGAGGTTAGCTATAGTGGGTTTGGCTAGGCTTCGTTAGTATTGGATGGGGTGCTCGGACTCCTTCGAATATGTTCCGTCAGGAGGGACTACCGTGCCAATAGTAAAGTAGCTATCGGTAAACTGCTGTTCGGCCAATAACAGTTGTAGGTTCTGCGCTAGACCGTCGATACTCTCATAACGTCCAATTGCTTGTGGAAGTTTGGACGGGTTTCCAGATTGATTTCTCTTTGTTTCTAATTTGTTGTGGTTATACAAATTGATAGTTATTTCTATTCACTTAGTTTTGTGTTAATCCTTCCTTTGTTGACTCTTTTCAGGTTGTGGGTTTGGCTATGACTAGAGTCGGCTTTTAGAAGTCTGACCGTACTCTGATTTTTGTAAATCAAGTCGAGCCTGTTTTAGTAACACCTCTAAATGTTTTATATATTTGGTTAATATGTAAATGGTTTTATGATATGTAATAATTAGGACTTATGGTTTTCTTAAATGCTTGCGTATGCTTATTTTTTTTTAAAAAAATAATAGTTCTAAAATTGTGGTGTTACACATATTTCTCTAGCACTTTCTTTAAAGCAGTCTACAGGTAGAAATATTATGATCTATATCTTACTTTCCATCATGCCCCTCTTTTTAGAGGGTTGAATATCATTGTTCCCTTACATGTGACTCAGACTAGGGGTGTTCAAAACCGGGTACCCGAAAAAACCAGGTACCCGGAAATTCGGATAGTAGATTTAGGTACCCGTATCAGTACCCGAATTTTCGGGTACCCGGTTTTCGGGTACCCGGATTTTCGGATACCCGGTTTTCGGGTACCCGGTACCCGAAAATATAATTTATTTGTTACAAAAATTACATAAATGGAAGTCGCCATTATTTATATATTTAATTTCTTTAAATCTTATTAATAAATTTGTTATTAAAAATTTACGTTATGATTTTCTTTAAAGAAAAATCGTTACTAGTAATGAATCTAACCAAATCTTTAAAGACATCCAATGATTTAAAACCATAATTCAACGACGGAGGTGAGAATTAGATGGTTTGTACGTGAGAATTGAGACAGAGTTTTAAATTTTAGATATTTGTCAAAATGAGCCAAGCATATGCTCATATCTAATGATAATTAATGTCTAATAATAATATAAATATATATATAAAAATAAGTTGGAAAAATAAAATTCGGGTACCGGGTACCCAATTACCCGGTTTTTTTAGAAAAACACTACCCGTATTTGATACCCGGAAACCGGTTACCCGAAATCCGGGTATCCGGATTTTCGGGTACCCGGATTTTCGGGTATCCGGATTTCGGATATCGGATATTTTTTCAGGTACCCGTTTTTCGGTTATTTTTAAACACCCCTAACTGAGACCATTTATGGAGAAACCATTTTATTTTGTAGGCTATCCGAGTGTTTGTTTGTTTTTGTGCCTATTTCAGGTGGGGTATGTTAGACAGAGTGAAATAAATAATAGAAATGAAAATGATTTAAAACTTTTTTGTTTGTTAATTTGATTTCCATCCAATTAGAGTATAGAAATGGACTAGGCGGAGAAATGTACTTCAATTCTCGGGAAATGATTTCCTTCTTAATTTAATTTCCATCCAATTAGAGGAGAAAAGAAAATTTCAAAGGCCAATTCTTCGTGTCCCTTAGCTGTAGAAGATAATAAGGGGTATATATTTTGTGTTCACGTGACCTGCACATGACTCAAAATGACCCAAATCAGGTTCTTCTCCTTCTCGCTCACAAACGAGGTTAGCAATTTTTTGTATTATATGGTTATTCATTGTTACTTTTGGTTGCTGATTGACAGGGCCGGCTCAATAGGCTGGGTAAGCTGGGCGACCGCCCATGGCCCCCTATTTAGGTAGTTCTTTATATATTTAGCATTAAAAATCATCATATCTTACTAGAAATGTCCAAAATTAGCCCAAAATAAAAGTTGATTGATATTAGGGAAGAACCCATTTTATATTTTGAAATGCAAATTTATTTAAAGTTTTATTTAGTTATTATTTTTATGTATTATGATTCGGAGCATGGTTCAAAGCATGTTAAAGGCCCCATTTTATATTTTTCCCCGGGCCCTAAATCGGCTTGAGACGGCCCTGCTGATTGATGTTGCTATAAATTGCTAGACGTTTTATACGTTTGATTTTGTAAATTTGGTGTATGTATATCATATATTATATCGCATATTGCGTTAATTTACTATATGTATGGACATTTCTTTTAATTTATCTTATAGACAAGAGCCATACACTACACAAAAGGGTAAAACTCAAATCTTGCATCTTATCGAATTTAGGCCCGCAAGTAGCATGCCACTTTTTCTTTAAATCTTAGTTTTAATACTCTATCAAGTTTAAAAAATGTCCAAATATTTCAAAGGGGTAAAAATAGTGGAATCTTTTATAATTTTTTTTCCAAGGCAATATTAATCTACTACTAAATCTCATATATGCCCATTATGTGATTTAAACTTCCAACTACAACTTGTACTGAAAATATGGATGGCAAACAGCAAACTCCATAGTGAAAATATGTAATTGGTTCGGTTCGTTTCTCGGATATAAATGATCATTTGAGCTAAAAAAAACTGAAATGAACCAAATCAAATCGAACCAAAACAGAAAACATGTAATCGATTCAATTTCAGTTTTGAAAATTCATCATTTCCAGTTTCAGTTCGGTTTCTTGATCGAGCTCACCCCTACGGGTATGCCAAAAGGCCTTTGTTATATACATTATTAATTATTAATTATTATTGTTGTTATATGAAAATTTACGTTGTTTATTAATATGTTTATTCAAAACATAAAAAATATTTTGGAAATATTACATTTATAAAAAATATATAAAAAAAAAGAGGCCGTTTTAAATTCAAATGAAAATCCAAAACGAAAAGCGTTTAAAACAAAAATTTACAAAATAATTTAGTGGGAAACACAACAATTTCAGGCGAAATTGATTTGGAGCCGACTTTAAATTTAAATTTCCAATTAATCAAAATTCATAGAAGATTCTCCAATTTCCATTCCCGCCGGTTTCAAATTTCCCTCAAAAGTCAAACCCATTTTCCTTTCATTCTTCCCGGCTTTCTTTCTTCCAATAAATCATTTGAAAAAAACACAAAAATCACAATTCATTCATCTCCCACAAATCAAAATCAACCAATTTCTCTCTGCTTCACAAACACACAACAATGGATAACAAATTTCAAAACTTACCCCCTAACAAAAGATTCAATCTTTCACTTCATGATTCCAGCTTGCCGGCGAAAAAACGAAAAGAATCCCACCGCCCATCTCTTGATTCAGGCACCGGTTACTGCTTACCCGCCAAAAAAAGAATATTCGCCCTAAACCCAAATCTTCTTCCTGTAAAACCCTTTTCCTCATTTGATTTTAATCTTGATTCCGGCGCCGGCGCCGGCGGCTACTGCTTACCCGCCAAAAAAAGAATAGGTGGGCTTAATCCAAATCTCATTTCTGACAAACCCTTTTCACCGTTTGACCTAAATATCGAATACGACCCCAAATCAGATCAATTTCAAGATCAAAATCAAGAAAACGACGATGGGGTGTTATGTGCTGTGTGCCAGAGCTCAGATGGAGATCCATCAGATCCAATTGTGTTTTGTGATGGATGTGATCTAACGGTCCACACTACTTGTTACGGTAATCCACTCACGAAAGGTGTTCCTGAAGGTGATTGGTTCTGTTCTCAATGCCAAAATACTAAAAAAATTAAAAATTTATCTTGTTGTTTGTGTCCCAACAATGGTGGTGCATTGAAGCCCACTACCAAAGATGGTTTGTGGGCCCATATTGTGTGTGCATTGTTTATCCCAGAAGTATTTTTTAGTGATCCAGAAGGTAGAGAAGGTATTGATTGTTCAAAGATTTTGAAGAAAAGATGGGGTAAAAAGTGTTATATTTGTGAGAAATCTAATGGTTGTGTTATTGGTTGTTCGGAGGAAAAATGTTGTTTGGATTTTCATGTGACTTGTGGGTTGGAACAAGATTTGTGTATTGAGTATAAAGAAAGGAGGAATAAAGGTGTTATTGTTGCTGGATTTTGTAAAAGCCACACCGATTTGTGGATGAAGGTAAATAATTTTGAACTTTTTTTTTGGTGATTTTTGAATTTTTTTTCTTTATTATTTTTAATTATTTGTTTTAGCATGTTAAAGAATTTGTTTTGTTTGCACTTTGCAGCAACAAGCAACAGGGAAGTACAAGATTGTAGCAAGAAATGAGGAGTAATAACAAGAATTGTTTTTTGTAATACTTTGAATAGATTTATGATGTTTCTGATAGTTAATGATAGGGTTAGCAAAGTTCAAGGGCATTGGATTTTATCTTTTTGTGTATTTTTTTTAGGAGTAGTTTTGATTCTGTTTTTAATACTGTAACAGTTTCTGCATATTTCAGTTTTTATAGTTTTAGCATTCAATTATCATGTCATTGATGTTGTTTTTATACAATAATTTGATATCATAGACGATAAATATTCAATGACGAATCTAAAATATGACTTTGCGTTGTACTATGATAAAATAGCACCATTTCTAGTCGTATTTTAGATTTCATCTAACATAGAAGTTGTGGGATTAACATTTTTAGACAAAATTTATTATAGCGTAAATAAAGGTTTCAATTTTAAGAATATGAATATAAGAAATATGTATTTGGTCAAAAGAAGTTAAAGTTCAAATTTTGTCAATTTTTAAAGTAATTTTTTAATTTTTGACATATAAATAACTAAAAGTTTAATTATGAAAAATTTAAAAGCTCAAAAACATGAAATCTTTGCCTACCTTTCTTTATATAGCATAATATCCGTGCAATGTACTGATATATACTCTCTAACTATAGTTTACAGTTATGATAGAGCACTAGTTAGTCATTAGTCATGTAAACGAACTGAATGTTCAACGAATCATTCGTGAACCGTTCGGCGGGAGTTCCTTTATCTAAACAAACAAACACGACCAAGATTTTATGTTCGGTTAGTTAAACAAATGAACACGAACAAAGGCTCATTTGTTTGTTTACGTTCGTGATCATCCGTTTGTGAACATCCGTTCGTGTTCGCTTACTTACGTTTGTTTGTTATTGTTCGTTTGTGTTCATGTTCGTTTATTCTTAAATTAAATATAAAATATTATTTATAATATTGATTAATTATGTAACGACCCGAAATTTGGTGTTAAATAAATTATGTAAAAATATGATAAATGAGGATAAATCATTTAAAACACGTAGGAATTGGTTTCGTGTCATTTGGACATCGTATGAGAAAGTTACGGACGAAACCGGGTCGAAAAGAACAAAGAAAAATGCAGCCTTAGCTGCAGGGACCAGATAGCGGCGCTATATGGAGATCGCGACGCAATCTAGTGCGTGTTGGGACAGCGACCCGAAATAGCGGTCGCGAAATCGAAGTTTCGAGATAGCGTCAGAGATAGCGGCGCTATCTGGTGACGCGATTTATCGCGGGTTCATAAATAGCGGCGCTATCTAGAAGATAGCGACGCGATCTTCGTCGCTGCAGCATAAAAAAGTCGGGATTTTAGGGTTTTTGCTCATTTTCTCTCCACTCCAAAGGTGCAGCCGATTTTGGGAGAAGATGAGGGCGATTTTTGGGCGTTCTTGAGCCTGGAACACCACCATTCTTGGGGATCTTCAAACCTTGTTAAGGATCTAAGGTATTTTCATTTCCTATCTAGTTTTGTAAACAAGATTTGGGGAAAGTGTTGATTTTGAATGTGATGGGTTGGAATCTTGTTAAAGATGGGTTTTGAGGGTGTAGAACACCCATAGGAAGTATGTAGCCAGGGATCTATGGTTAGCTTGTAACTTGAAAGTAGTTTTATAAACTAGGGTTTTATGGATCCCCACCAAGTTGATGAAATTGGTGGTTGGGGTTAATTAGGATGATGTTAGATGATGTCTAGTTATGGATGATAACTAGAAATGTGATGATTGTGTTGATAGGTTTCAAAGACCTATATGTTGGAGTTATTCAAAAGGCGGGAAGCAATGATTCGTGCTGACAAACGCGAACTGGAAAGCATTGCTAAGGTGAGTACATGAGACCTTTAAACTGGGTACGTAGTAAATAGTTGTGAAAATTCTTATGATATTATTATGGGTCTTAATTGAATAATGTTTTGATAATGATAGTGACTGAAAAGGTAGGAAAATAGGTATGTTGTGATACTAGAATATGTCTAGTATGATTGACGATATTGGAGGTAAATATGATAAACTAAGGTAATTATGAAATCCTTATTAATGAACCTTAATAATAAAGATTATTGATTAAAAGAACGGATAGTGATTCATTATTAATAGATATGTATTAGTAAAGCAATCGGTAATGATTTTATAGTAATGAGTACCTATTTGGTAAGAATTGCTAATAAGAGTGAGGAACGAATATGCATGTAAATGAATATGAACTGACTGGTAATAAATATGTACTATAGTCAAGAAGAGATAAATGTATTACGTTATCGATAAATAAGAAATGTATCTTATGAGAATAAGTAATGATGGACATCCTGGGTTCATAGATGTAGAAGTAAATTTGGGTTGCTTACGATCGGGTCCATGGGACCATACATGTACGTATACACTGTGCTGAACTAGTTATATGTAGTTATCATTAGATGGCTAACCTGTTTGATGTTTGATGTGATAGCCGAAGGCTTTGACTGACATAACTATTAGGTTATGAGAAGAGATAGATGGTGGTGACGCGGGGGACCCCCGGTCACTGAGCGGTGGTATATATGTTTATACACCGAGTGTATATATGTTTATACACTACGCACACGGGTGCTTCTAGTACGCATATGTTTGGTACTATATATGTTAGGTTCTAATTCATATATGTTTATGTATTAGACATGTTTGTGCTTCTGGTACCTATATGTTTAGGTACTAGATATATTTGCTAGGGAAGCAAGATCGTTAGGGTCGCAATAAGGCGACTAGGCGGTATTGATGTAGTTTATGTATATGTTTATATATTTATGAAATGATTATTATTGTTGGGGGTCTAAAACCCATGTATCTCACGAGACTATTTCGTCTCACGTACTACGTTTGTTTTGTGGCTATGTACTCAGGTACAGGTTGAAGTGATAGAAGGTTGCACTAGAAGTGGCTTAGAGATGCTTAGCTTGGGAGCTCATAGGTAGATCCCGTTGCCTATAGTTTTGATATACTTGGTGACACCGTATTTTTGTAAACTCTGATAAAGGTTTTAAAGTTCTTGTTAAATTGTATTTTGGATAACATGTCAAATATTGAGAAAATGTATTTTAAATGTTTTAAATGATGTTTTAAAAATACGGGTGTTACAACTTGGTATCAGAGCTATAGTCTAAGTGAATTAGGTTGAATGTCCATCCTAGTCTTAGACTGTAGCAATAGGAATGTAAGATTCCTTGAGATCGATAGGTTGACCTTGAGACTTTATGTTAAGTTTAGGGTTGAACCTAGGGGACCTATAAATGTTGTTATGAAATATGCAATGTGGAGTCTTTTGAGACCGTAGGGCATTAGTATGATAGGGTCGACCCCTATGAGAAATGCTATGTTTTGATCTAATCGTGTTGTTTTTTACTGTTGAGTTACCGTTTGAATCTTGTTTGTTGGATACGTTAGTATGGCGAAAGAATGAATGTTAAAAGTGGACGAGCTCCACTAAATTAGGAAGAGTTGTGAATGAGAATGTGAACCAGACTTTTGATAACCGTATGAATGAGGGTAGGCGGAATGATTCCAATACCCGTATGAAGGAAGAGTCATCGAATGGAGAAGTCTATAGTGGAACTTATCTACATAAAAAGGTAGCAAGATCTAATCGGAAGAAATTGAAGGATGTTGTATAGGGCCTTCATATCGTGTAAAACCTTTATGTAATTCGGATGTTCTGAGCCGGAGGTCACGATGTGGTGGATTTGGTAGATTGAGTAAGTGCTAGAGAGTAGCAAATGAAGGAAGAACGATATGGTGACTTCGGCGTCACCATTATTGAAGGATGAGGTGTTGACACGGTGGAATGTGTTGTATGAAACTTTGTGAAGAAGAGCACGGTGGAAGAGGTTGTGAAAGGAACTCACAAGTGAGTTGAAAGGGGAAGTCTTCCCGGAAGGAGATCTAGAGGGGGGTTCGTGATGACACCTCGAGATCTTAGGTAAAATGGAAGATATGAGATTATGACTTAATTGTTTGATTATTGCACGAATTAGTGCTTATAGAAATTGGAGATAAGTTGTACGATGTGTAGATTTGTTTTGGGAATAGTCTTCCCGGTTAGTATGTGTATAGAAATTGTATATTGGGAGGGATATAGACCGGTGTGTCGCATGTAGTAAGGATATAAGGGTTGATGTTATTATGTAGCATAAAAGGATGAGACACGAGATTGGTGAATGTTTCCAATAAGAGTGATAGTATAATGAAGTACTAAGTCTTGGTAAGAATTGTTAGTTTGGATGGGAATTACAGAAGTAGAAACTTTGGAAATGGAACTTGGATATTCGGCGGGAATCCGGATAGGTAATGTAATGTTATTATACGTGAATGGTAAAAGAGAAGAATGACTAAAGGTATAGTGATACCTTAAAACCCATAAATGGAAAATATGTGAAAAATGATAAGTGTCGGGAATGACGAATTCTAATCGTTGAAAACGATTGAGTATAAGTTGGCATATAGCCCTATCAAGTTTTGTGACAGGATTGATGGATTCGGTATTAAGGAGGAGAAGACAATTGTTGGTAAAATGACATAGTAATAGTGTGATAATGTATGACATAGTGTAGTGTAAGACTACGATTGGGAAAAGAATATTCCTAAGTCCCACGATGTGAAAAGGAAGAACATCGAGTGTTGGGCCATTGGTTGCTAAGTCATGGGTTGCAAGTGTGGACCGGAGTCGATTGTTTGACTCAAGGATGATTGGATTGGCCGGTGAATTATGGTTAATGCGATGGAGTGGTAGTTACTCCGGTGGTGACAAAAGATTTGGAAATTGTTAAGGAAATGAACCGGATAAGAGTGGTTAATGTGTAAGTGAAACGCTAAATAGTAATCGGAGAATTTATTAGCTACCCGCGGGGTACAATGCATGTGCATTATGTGATGGCCTTCGGAGGCATACGACAATGAAAAAGTAATGTCATGTGGATCATGTCGAGTATTATGTCAAATGAGAAATATGTTAGATATGAAAGAAAAACGATAATGTGATATTATGGGAGAGGTGCTAGAATGCATGTGTAACATACGTGTTTCTAATTAAAGCATTTTAATTGATAAGTTCATTATTAGATGATAAATGATAAGGAATTAAGCCTTGATAGTTAGCATTTTGATGAATAAACTGTGTTAGGAGTGTTTGATTAAGCGGGATAAGTTAAAAAGGACAAAAAGCTGAAAATTGCAGCATCTGGGTAGATAGCGGCGCTATCTTGAAGATAGCGGCGCTATCTTGTTTGGTATCCAACAGCGACTCGATTTAGCGTTGGGTAAAACGCGAAAAAAATTGGGAAATAGCGGCGCTATCTTGGAGATAGCGGCGCTAAAAAGCGCGGGGTCAAGATAGCGGCGCTATCTTGTAGATAGCGGCGCTATCTTGTGCTGAACAGACATAAAATCGGGATTTTTCCCCATTTCAGCCTAACTTTCTTCTAGATTTTCCTCTCTTCGGTGTTGGGCGATTTTGGACGATATTTGGTGTTCTTGGGTAGATCTCAGCTAGAAATCAAAGGAATTTCATCTATTGTGTTGATATTTAAGGTAAAACATCATTCCTTCCATCTTGCATGTGCATAAATTGATGTATTGAGTTAGAATGTCATGAACCCTAGTTAGGGTTTGAGTTAGGTCACTGAGATTGAGGTTGTATGTTAGCATATCAGGTAGTTAACTATGAGAATTGTAATTAACAAGTGATTATACACTAGTTCTTGATGAATTAATGGTCTAGGGTTTGGTTCAACACCAATTTGGGGAAAAGTGGTGGTTAGGGTTTTACTAGCTATGATTATGGATTAAGATATTGAATGAGATATTTATAATTGTGATAGGTAATCAGTTGGGAGATTGTGGTGATTTCATTGACCGGTGACATTGGGGTTTTGATTAAAGAAGTTCTTGACTTGTGTGGCCAATTGCTTGATTCCAGGTGAGTTCACTATGTGCAATGTGTATACTTTTAATTATATAATATATTTATGTGAAGTGATTAACTGGTACTTATTCAATTGGTAACCTTGAATTTTGAACTAGACTTTGAGACCACCTTGTTGAACCTTATCATTTCCTTGACCCATTTGAGTGGATTTCCTTGAGTGATATTTCGTTTCGTGAGGACCCATGGCGGCTCGAGTATTACTTCGTGTGATATGTCGGGCAGTGGACGCGGGAGTACCTGGCGGAGGAGTGGTATGGACCGTGGTGGTGAAGCTGGATCATGGACTCGGTTAGGGGTGCCATGGTCACCTTCATCGGCCTCATTCCCTAATGGCCTAAGGGGGAATGACGCACTTTGTTAAATCTGGATATTGTACTTTAATCATTGTCGACCCGGTATGGATATGTGATACTTTGTGAGGATGTTGTTGAGTTAACCCGGTACTTTGACCCGTTACTATTAGTTTGTTCGTTTATGTTAATTTATATAATTATTTAGTATAACATTATACATTGTGGAACTCACTAAGCTTTTATAGCTTACCCGTTTAGTTGTCACCATTTTTCAGGGATAGATAAAGGCAAGTGCAAGTGTGAGTAGGTGCTTGAAGTTGGAGTTGCTCGAAGCTTGGGAAAGCTTCTCTTTTGGTATAGACTTGTAGTATTTTGTACATTTGTGTTATGGGTTGGTTAGTCGGTTTGTATCCGGTATAGATAGTCGGTTCTTAGCATCTATAATTTCTTTTGGTAGTTTATGTTTAAAGTTTGTATTTTGGTTAATTTGGATGGTTTGGTTGTAATGATTTTTTTAAAAGGTCATTTTGTAGTTTGGTCCTTACAGCATGATGGATAATTAAGCGATCGAATGAGTAAGAAAGTAGCAAAGCTACGTGACGCGAAAATATGGATACCAGATGATATTGGTGTGGCATATACATATGTTTGTATATGTGCACGATAGAGATGTTTAGATGATATTGATGTGGCAAATACATATGTTTGTATTTGTGCACGATAGAGATGTTTAGATGATATTGGTGTGGCATATACATATGTTTGTATATGTGCACGATAGAGATGTTTAGATGATATTGGTGTGGCATATACATATGCTTGTATATGTGCATAGTAGAGATGTTTAGGTGGAATTGGCGGAATGTATATGTATATACATATAAATGTATATGCTTATGTATATATAGGACGAATGTAGAAACATGTGGTTAATGAGTATTGCTATTATGTTATGGTAAATGAGAATTTGGTTTGAAATGCGGGTTGCATTTAGGTCATGTATGTGTAGGAGACGCCTACCATTTATATAATAGGAGGAAAGAGAATCTCCTAGTGAGCAAATTATTATTTGGTAACCAAGATATGGTAAACTTGTATGAAATTGTGGAATGTGTTGCGGTAGGAGATCTAATACCGATAATCGAGAATAAAAGTTATGAAATTGATCGATGTGATGCAAGGATGGTTGAAAGAATAGTAGCTGGTGGTATAAGTGACAAATGATGGTCAAGAATCGGTAAAGGTCGGTGTGACCTTAAGTAAAGGTGCGAATCTCGGATTAATTGGGGAGAAATTGAAGGTTTGGAAAAACGGGGATGATTGTTAAGGAAACAATAATGAGTAGAAACCAGAAGCGATAAATTGGTAATGGTACCCCGTGAGTACGAAATTTATTAGTTTGGAAAAAGTATGGTTGACTTTATGCAAACGTCAAGATTAGTCAATTTGTAATTGGTTGACTTGGTCAAATATGGGCTTTGACTCTCGTTTTGAACGACTAGTGACTGTTGAGAACATAATGTGTCGATGGTATGTACGTGAAAAAGGTTAATGGAATAATTAAAAGAGTTATAGTCGGAGTGTGCGACTTTGACCCGTTGGGTGTTTGGAGTTGAATTTGGGAATCGAGTATATGATTTTTGATGGATCATAAATTACAGGCCGATGGTAAAGGAAATGATGATAAATGAAACCTTTAGCAATTAAAGAAATTGTTAAAGTATACTTGACTTTGTACTTAAGTCAAAGATTAGACAATGTTGGATTGTAGCGACTTGGTCGAAGCTAGATTTTGATATCTACGTGAATCAAGTAGCTAATTGTAAGGATTGGGTCATATCATCCCTATGTGTATAACGGGATTGGTTGAAGGATTGAAAGTGTTATGATTAAATTGTGAAATTTTGACCCGTTTAAATAATATGAGTTTAAGATTGATTTTTGACCCGTTCGGGCCTAACGGGGTTAAGTGAATGCTTACATTCATATTGTTGAATAAATTGGAGTGGGAAAAGTTTGATGGTAGTAACCATAAGGAAATGAGAACGGAATGCTCGTTCGAAAGTGGGTTGGAAGTTTCTAGTGATTCCGAGGACAGAATCCTTTTAAGGGGTGAATAGTTGTAACGACCTGAAATTTGGTGTTAAATAAATTATGTAAAAGTATGATAAATAAGGATAAATCATTTAAAACACGTGGGAATTGGTTTCGTGTCATTTGGACATCGTATAAGAAAGTTACGGACGAAACCGGGTCGAAAAGAACAAAGAAAAATGCAGCCTTAGCTGCAGGGACCAGTTAGAAGCGCTATCTGGAAATCGCGACGCGATCTAGTGCGTGTTGGGACAGCGACCTGAAATAGCGGTCGCGAAATCGAAGTTTCGAGATAGCGTCAGAGATAGCGGCGCTATCTGGTGACGCGATTTATCGCGGGTTCATAAATAGCGGCGCTATCTGGGAGATAGCGACGCGATCTTCGTCGCTGCAGCATAAAAAAGTCGGGATTTTAGGGTTTTTGCTCATTTTCTCTCCACTCCAAAGGTGCAGCCGATTTTGGGAGGAGATGAGGGCGATTTTTGGGCGTTCTTGAGCATGGAACACCACCATTCTTGGGGATCTTCAAACCTTGTTAAGGATCTAAGGTATTTTCATTTCCTATCTAGTTTTGTAAACAAGATTTGGGGGAAGTGTTGATTTTGAATGTGATGGGTTGGAATCTTGTTAAAGATGGGTTTTGAGGGTGTAGAACACCCATAGGAAGTATGTAGACCAGGGATCTATGGTTAGCTTGTAACTTGAAAGTAGTTTTATAAACTAGGGTTTATGGATCCCCACCAAGTTGATGAAATTGGTGGTTGGGGTTAATTAGGATGATGTTAGATGATGTCTAGTTATGGATGATAACTAGAAATGTGATGATTGTGTTGATAGGTTTCAAAGACCTATATGTTAGAGTTATTCAAAAGGCGGGAAGCAAGGATTCGTGCTGACAAACGCGAATTGGAAAGCATTGCTAAGGTGAGTACATGAGACCTTTAAACTGGGTACATAGTAAATAGTTGTGAAAATTCCTATGATATTATTATGGGTCTTAATTGAATAATGTTTTGATAATGATAGTGACTGAAAAAGTAGGAAAATAGGTATGTTGTGATACTAGAATATGTCTAGTATGATTGACGATATTGGAGGTAAATATGATAAACTAAGGTAATTATGAAATCCTTATTAATGAACCTTAATAATAAAGATTATTGATTAAAAGAACGGATAGTGATTCATTATTAATAGATATGTATTAGTAAAACAATCGGTAATGATTTTATACTAATGAGTACCTATTTGGTAAGAATTGCTAATAAGAGTGAGGAACGAATATGCATGTAAATGAATATGAACTGACTGGTAATAAATATGTACTATAGTCAAGAAGAGATAAAAGTATTACGTTATCGATAAATAAGAAATGTATCTTATGAGAATAAGTAATGATGGACCTCCTGGGTTCATAGATGTAGAAGTAAATGTGGGTTGCTTACGATCGGGTACGTATACACTGTGCTGAACTTGTTATATGTAGTTATCATTAGATGGCTAACTTGTTTGATGTTTGATGTGATAGCCGAAGGCTTTGACTGACATAACTATTAGGTTATGAGAAGAGATAGATGGTGGTGACGCGGGGGACCCCCGGTCACTGAGCGGTGGTATATATGTTTATACACCGAGTGTATATATGTTTATACACTACACACACAGGTGCTTCTAGTACGCATATGTTTGGTACTATATATGTTAGGTTCTAATTCATATATGTTTATGTATTAGACATGTTTGTGCTTCTGGTACCTATATGTTTAGGTACTAGATATATTTGCTAGGGAAGCAAGATCGTTAGGGTCGCAATAAGGCGACTAGGCGGTATTGATGTAGTTTATGTATATGTTTATATATTTATGAAATGATTATTTTTGTTGGGGGTCTAAAACCCATGTATCTCACGAGACTATTTCGTCTCACGTACTACGTTTGTTTTGTGGCTATGTACTCAGGTACAGGTTGAAGTGATAGAAGGTTGCACTAGAAGTGGCTTAGAGATGCTTAGCTTGGGAGCTCATAGGTAGATCCCGTTGCATATAGTTTTGATATACTTGGTGACACCGTATTTTTGTAAACTCTGATAAAGGTTTTAAAGTTCTTGTTAAATTGTATTTTGGATAACATGTCAAATATTGAGAAAATGTATTTTAAATGTTTTAAACGATGTTTTAAAAATACGGGTCACTACAAGAAAAAAGGTTTTTTGGGACCAATTTTTTTGGAAGAGTGAAAAAACAGTGCCAAATACGTTTATTTGGCACACTTTAGATCACTGTCCCAAATAAGTAAACTTTTGGCACACCTTATAAAAGTTGTGCCAAAAAATTATGTAGTTGAGACGGATTTTAATAGATGTGCCAAATAACTAAGTATTTGGTACCATTTGTAATAGGTTATACCAAATAATTACGTATTTGGGACTTATTTTAAATCCTATGCCAAATAACTAAGTATTTAGAACCATATGTAAAATGTGATGCCAAATAATCAATTATTTGGGACAGATTTCAAAACATGTGCCAAATAACAAAGTATTTGGCACCGTTTATAAAAAGTAATGCCAAATACGTAAAACCTAAAATAAAATAACCGTCCATACTTTTCAGCCCACTAATCACGTTTGTGTAAAGAAGTTACATATGCCCTTAATTAAACATCAACCCTACCTCGTCCTTTTTACCTCGGCAGCCTCCATCTCGCAAAACCTGTATCGTCCATCAAAGCTTCGTCTTCTCTGCAACTCTTCCCGATCTGCACCATCTGTGCAACTCTCCGATGTACAATCCGCTTATGCAAGCCCGATAGCTCTCCTAACTACACCGCCGCAAGTCGCCGCTCACCGCCATATTCCCTCATGTTTGTGATTTTATTCTAGTAAGTTATTGTGTTTTCAAACAAAAATTATATTAAATATACATATTTCATGTTTGTAATTTAGTTGTGATTTCGTAATGCTTCATTTGTGATTGTGTTTTCAAATTTGAAAAATTAAAAATATTGGTTGTTTTCTTTAAATGAATGGATGCAAGTATAACCACGAAATGGTTATTTATGAGTTAAGTTATTGTTGACATCACGTTTATGTTATATACCGAATTGTTAACCATGACATGGTTATTTATGAATGATTGTTTTCTTTATTCTTGAAAAATTTTATGTTAACTCCATGCTAGAATAATTAAGTTATATGACAAACTATCCGATGTCATTCCAACTTATGCGCTCCTCTATTGTTCCCAGGTTTTAAAATCAGTGATATTTGTGTTTTTTAATATTTACATACGATCTTTATACTTTATATGCACTAAAATTATGTAGGTTCAAAGGCTAGCAGCAATTTATTGTCTACGAAGTGGTAGTCAAGGTTCAGGTGGAAAAAGAAGATAGCATATTCCATTTGACCCCTTTCATGTAAGAGTTTAAAGTATTTGAACAACACTTGGATAACTTTAAACCTATTTGATCCGTTTAAACTAATTTTTAGTAGTTGTAGCTTTATTTTTTCTGTTGAACTTTTATCATATTTGGTGGACATTACTAATACATTTAATTTTATATTATGTAGGATATATGAAGACTTGGCTAAATCGGATGTTTCTAAAACGTAGAAACGTTTTTACACTTTATTATCGCATTTGATGTTAACTTTGTGTTATAAGTTCAGAAACATGGATTTACCAACATGTTAAATTTACTTTGTTTAGATTTGTCTAATATAAGCTAACAGATTGACTTGATTTTATGGATGTTGATTTGATACATATTTGTCTTCTTGATGAATTAGATTAAAATTTTGCTTATAACAGTTCATTCATATCTATACAATTGATCAATACGGATAAATGTAGTTAGAGTGTAAAAGGAAAAAGGTGTTAAATACTTTCGTGAGTTGAGAAAACCATCACAAATACTTTTGGTAAATACTTTGGCACACCTTTTTCAAAACCGTGATAAATGGATATTCGACGCTATTTTTGCAAACCGTGCCAATTATCCATTTGGAACTGGAATGTCCAAACTATGCCAAAAGGTTATTTGGCACTGTTGTTTGCAAACCGTGCCAAATATACATTTGGAACGGAAATTTCCAAACTGTGCCAAATGTTCATTTGGCACGATTTAGTGCAAAGTGTCCAAATATTCATTGAATGGCACACAACTGTAAACCGTCCCAAAAATTGTGCCAAATACTATTTGGCACTGTTTTGCACCGACCCAAATCTATTTGGCACCTCATATTTAGGACGAACCAAAACCGTGCCAATCCCGTCCCAAATACTATTTGGTACGGTTTTTTGAGTATTTGGAACGGTTTTGCGCCTTCACAAATACCCGTTTTTCTTGTAGTGGGTGTTACAAATTATAATTAAAATAAAAAAGCGTAAATATATAAACCCCTTAGGTTTAACCTTTTTGTTCAATTCATTTAGAAACCCACAACCCAAGATCTCCATGACTTGTTTAAAATTAACAATTTTGGATGGTTCATGTTTTCAGTTTTGCAACTTATGTTTATGATATCCTGAAGGTGGTTTTGGAAAATGTAAAAACATATTTTCCTGCACTTGGTTCATTTGTGTTCGTTTGTCTTTATTTATGTTCGTTTGTGTTCGTTACTCTTGTTCACGAACAGTTCATGAACACTAAATTTTCTTAACAAACAAACACAAACACAAACACAAACTTCCGTTCAATAAGTTTTAGCGAACCGTTTATGAACACATTTTTTCCTTAACGAACGAACACGAACAAGGCCTCGTTCGTGTTCGTTCGGTTCGTTTACATGCCTAGCAGTAGTTATGGTGGTGGGCAGTGGTGCATATTGATGGCGCTGAGCAGTGGTGCATAGTGATGGTGGGTGGCAGCGTAATAGTTGTTCTGGTTGAAGGGTGATAGTTAGAGATGCAAATTTAACCCGCGGGTTTGGGTACCCGCGGGTACCCGAGTCTTACGGGGCGGGTATTACCCATCTAAACAGGTAACGGGTCGGGGATGGGTTTAAATTTCATACCCGATAGCGGTACGGGTCGGGTACGAGTTTTATAATACCCGTACCGTTTATACCCGACCCGCATATTTATAGGAATGTGTAATTTTTTTAATACAGATTTAGTCCACTAGTCACTACTCAAACTTAGCCAAACTCTTAATGTCTCATTAGCCTAATTTCATAATAGTTAAAATATGGCTCGTCTCCTGTTAGTCCATTACGTATTGAACGAATTAAGCTTGAACGAACTAAGAGTATTAAATGTTTTAGCTATTTTGTTTAATTTTTTTATTGAATGGGTACCCGTCGGGTTACCCGTACCCGGCGGGGATTTTTCTACCCGAACCCGACAGGTATTTGACCGGGTACGGGGCGGGTACGGGTGTGGGAATAGCGGGTCGGGTACGGGTACGTGTTTTGCAATACCCGCTATTACCCATACCCGTTTGCATCTCTAGTGATAGTGGTGGGTGGTGACGTTGGTGGATTACGGTGGTGAGTGGTGATAGTGATAGTGAATAGTGGTCAATCGAATAATATAAGTTTAGTGTTAACAAATAGAAAATGATAGTCTATTAATGACAAAAACACTATATATAATTATAGGGTTTTGATAATGATAGTTTTAAGGGCTGTCAATAATAACATTAAAATTTGTTCATTAATCAAAAACCAACCCCTGTATTTTAGGCATAACTTATCCACTAATGAAAATACAAGTATATAATGCATGTTATTAACAGTTATTAACACTGTCATTATCAAAACACATGATTATATATACGTTGCAATATTGGTCGGCCCATTCAGCATAATCTTTAGCCATTGGCCCATTATGAACCAATTGAATTGGGCTAACCCACCCACCATATGAATGATAAAAAATCTACCACTTGTCAAAATCATATCCACACAATCAAACACAAATTGTACCGTCGGGAAAGGCCCAGAGTGTTGTATTTCCTTTTTTGGTTACAGTTGACTGTCAGTAATGGCTTCCCAATCCTTAACCAGCAGCAATTTCAGACTCCAATTTCTCATTTCATCTAAATCCCAAGCTCTCAAATCATCTAATCGAATTCACTTCAACACACCGAAAAACAGATTTAATTCATCGATTCGTGCCATGGGTTCTTCGTCTTCTTCATCACAGAAACCAGACGCCACAACTCAAGGTTATTTATTTATTAATTTCTGTAATTTTTGTGATTGATTTAGGGTTTACGATTTCGTACAATTTGAGCATCTAGTTATTCGTTTAATTGTAGATTTGGAATAAGAATTTAGGCATCATGTTTTGTTGATTTATTATGGATTGTAGATTCGGGAAAAACGGATTATAAATCAGTTAGTGATCAAGAATGGAAGAAGAAACTTAGTGGAGAACAGTTTTATGTAACTCGACAAAAGGGAACAGAAAGGGCTTTCACTGGGTATAATTATATCATATGCTTTACATGCTTCTAGGGGTGTTTGGACGAACAATTTGAAGTGATGATATAATATTAAGGGGGTGTTTGGGATTGCGAAAACAGATTATTTGCTTATTGCGTTCTGAAAACTAAAATGAGCATGGGAAAAAAAGATTAAAAAATTTAATTATTTGCATTTTGGATGTTCCAAAATGCAATTTTGAAAGAGCATGTGAAAATGTATTTATTGCGTTTAAACAAATAATTAGATTTTTTAAAACACTAAAAAAACTGGTTATTGATTATTGCGATCTCAAATGGCGTAATCAAATCTAAACATTATTCTTCATAATCATGTTTTGAAATTGCTAATTACTGATTATCTGATTGTGCATTTTCAAAACGCATAATCTATTTTCAGTAACCAATCCCAACATCCTTAAATTATATATGTTGTTGATAGGAAATCGATTATGCAATTCAAAAAGTGTTAGCGGTATATCTTGTTCCTCCTTTTTTTTAGATCCTATTTTAATTATATAAAAAGAAATTAACCTAATTTGCTTGGTGACAATAATTTCTAAAGTTTCCATTACTTTACATTTAGGGAATATTGGAACACCAAAACCCCGGGGGTATACAATTGCATTTGTTGCGACACTCCACTATTCGAGTAAGTTACTTAACACATAAACAAATAACAAACAATTATTATTTTGTCATATGAAGTTGACCCAAATTTTGTGTTTTTTAAGGTCAACCACCAAGTTCGATAGCGGGACCGGTTGGCCATCATATTACGAGCCAATAGGAACCAACGTGAAGTCAAAATTAGACTTATCGATCATTTTCATGCCTAGACAAGAAGTTGTGTGTGCGGTTTGTGATGCTCATCTTGGTCATGTTTTTGATGACGGTCCTCCACCCACCGGAAAGCGTTATTGCATCAATAGGTATATAGTTTTTATCGTTATTATTTTCGGTATTTATTAAAATTAAATGTTTGTTTAATTTTGTCGTAACTTATTGAATAAATGTTTGTTTTTTTGCAGTGCTTCCTTGAAATTGAACCCGAAGTAGGATGCGACATATAACTAAATAAACGAGTTTCGTCTTTCGGAATTGTAATTTTTGTATTGTAAATGTAAAATACTTGATACTCGTAATTTGTTTTGTTTATATGCAAATATATACTTTATTGTTCAGAATTTCATATCGTTATATATATAGTTGTAATATAATGGATTATAGATGAAAGGGTAAAAAGGTAATTTGTTGGGGCATGTGATACATTTACTGCTGCATATGCTATTGCTTTTGTTGCAGGAAAATCTAAAGCTGAATGTTTGAGATTTGGTCGTGAGAATATGATTTTTCTTGTTAGTATATGTGGAAATCTTGACCCTATTTGGGATGTTCGATTATGTTTATTTGTAATGGGTTAAATAGTAATTTCAAAGAATTAAGCTTAGTAGGAAATGAGTAGAACATGTCAAAAGTCACCTAAAGATGTAATATTGATGCATAAAATCTCTTGGATAATTTTATTCAACAAATTTGATTATTAATATTTAAAGGGAATATGTCAAGAAAAGTCAACCAAATGATCTAGATTTGACAATGTGGATACTTCAAAAATTTTCCAAAAAATGCTAAAAATGAAAAGAAGTGAGTAATTTTTGGGAAAAAAAAATGAGTGAAATTTTAATTCTTTACCAAATTTTCCTTTTTACATGAAAAATAAATTGTTATTCCATTTGACAATTTCTGGTACCGTACATTGTTAAGTACAAAAAATATCAGATAAAAAAATATTTCGGTCAACCCAACTCATTTTGACAAAATTACCCATTTTGACTTGTCTCTTTGTGTTCAAGTGAAAGGAGCATATCGAGCATGCCTCATAGGTAAGCTGTTATAAACCAATTCGAGATGATTAATATCTCAAAGAAATAGATATAAAATAAGCAATAATTTGGATCAATTTTCTGTTCTAATTTACCAACTCAAATTACAATATTTATAAAGAAAATACGTACTAAATTAACTAGTGGTATCCAAAGAGTATTTAAGGTGTTGCCCATGACCTATTTTATTGGTCATGGGTTCAAGTTCGGTCGTGGACAAAAAAAAGGTGAATGATTCGAGGGAAGGCATACTGCCCCTTGTGGATGTCACTGTCTAGTCTCGAACCAGTAACTTATTAACTAGCCGCTAAAATAAAAAAAAACTAGTGGTTTGACCGTCTGACACTTCAGACCACTATGTCTTAATAAAATGGGGTGATTTTTACACCATATTTTTCATCCACACACCATAATAGTTGGATTATGCGTTTGTACAGTCGACAGTAATACTTGTATTATTTGGTGTATGCATAAAAAAATATGATAGAAAAATAGGATTTTCTAATATGTGCCTTAAGGGCACATCATAGTAATGTTAAATGTCTTTAATGCCCATGCATTTAATTTATTTAAAACCTTCATTTTCTATTATAGTATGAGACTATCTAATATGTGCCCCTATGGCACACAATTGGAAGCATTTAATCAACTTAAAATTACCATTGTAACTGAAAATGTCATTTAATACGTTTCTAGAATATATAACAAGTATACTTCATTAATGTTGATGAATGCATATTTTAGAAATTACAGAGTATTACTTAATTTAATATATATAATCATTGGGGCACATGTTAGAAAATCCCTTATAATATAACTTTAAAGTATTAAAAACTCATAAATATCGTTTTACTCTAGTTAAGGAAATTTTGTTTATTAAGACTTCGTTATAGTGTGCCCATAATGCACGCATTAATTCCCCTAAAATGTTAACTTGCAAGTTTTCATTTTTTTGTGGGAGCTATAAACGGTCAAAATGACCAAGTCAACATTAATACTACTTAATACCAAGTGCACGTATCAAAAGCAGATTTGGACCTTCTTCGATCTACTTAAGAAAAATATATATAAGGTAATGATTATAAATAATTACAATTAATTGAAAACTCGAGTGTGTTATTGTTTTTACATAACTATTAACTAATCGTCCTTTTGTCTTATGCTGTCCCATTTACCACACACACTGACCTACAAAACGTCTCGAATTCTTTAAAACAATTAAAATAATAAAAATATATAAGAAAAAAGTGGTCTCCATTTGTCATTTGTGCTTCTTTTTCTCTTTACCTTTTTTATATGTCCCCCTTTATTGATGTACTATATTACTTCCACTAACGTCGATAATTCCATCGAAACACCAAATTTTCAGAAACCGCAAAAATGGCTCTATGTTTCATATTTCTTCTCATGCTTTTGCAAACTCATTTATCACTTCATGCAAAACTTCAAGGTTGCAAATTCTATCTTTAATAACATGTTATAACTTTCGTTTAACCTCAGTATGTGTGAGTTTTGCTTATGATGTACACGACCTAATTATTTCCGAATCTTCCCCTGGTGATCTGGTAAATGTTTACCTAGGAAATGATCGAACAACGTGTTTTAATGTGTATAATATTACAATGTATTTGTTTACTGATGACATATATTTTTGTATTAGCAGATGTCGAGGTTGGCAAATTTAGCTCGTTAAAACTACACGATAAGGTAAAGCAAAAACCAAGTATTTTGTAGAATCTTCTTGTTTTCTACTTGATTTCTTGATTTTTGTTACTATTTTTTTTATTTATTTAATGTAGTCGGTTATTGAGGATAGAAGTGGGCGAAGATTGGAGTTGCATGAGGTACATTCAGGACCAAATCCAATAAGTAATTCGTTTACAGAAGACGTTCCTGATATGAACATAAAAACTGCACCTTGAAGGGTTTTGTTTTTCTTTTATTCTTCTATTTTGTGTTTGATAGTAAAACAATCGGTTTCTTTTTGCATTCGGATACCTTGATTCTGTTTTTGATAATCAAGATGCGTATTGTTTAGAACAAGGATTATGATGCCGCGCGTTGCTGCGGGATTTTAAAACATACATTTTTAACGTTAAAATTTAGATTCGCTTTATCTAGATTTTTTATTTTTATGAATAACAAAAAAATAATATAAAACTAAATTTATGTTAATCTATTGAGTGTAGTCAACTAAATGTCCAATATGAGTCACATAATTACATTATTTATCAACTTGGAAAAATTTATCGAGTATATATTTTACAATTTTATATTAAATGAGTTAATACGGGTTTCTACTAAAGTATATATTTTTATAGCGAGTCAAATATCGGCTGTCAGGTTGGCTAGTAAATCATCTATTCTTTTTTATTTTTTTCAACTTTTCTTAGGGTTTAGTAACTTAATTATCATAGTAATTATTTATTAAAAAGCTTATATAATAATAATAATAAAAATATTAAAAATAAATAATAGTAGTATTACTGTTGATATTAATGTCTATAAAAGTTAAAAGTATTAAAGTTATCTAATAATTACGTATTTTGTACAAAATCTAACTAAGAGCTCTATATAAAAGAGTTATTGTTGCAACCTGCTTGTGTTTAAAAAGTATGATTTAGAAAGTATGTTTTATTATACAATAATAACAAAACTTGAAAAAATGAATAAAAGTATGTTTTAAAAATTATGTTTTATTCTACAATTAAATAACAAACCGGAAAAAAGAATAAAAGTATACTGGAAAAAAGGATTAAAGTATGTTTTAAAAAGGTTATGTTTTAATCTACAATTAAAAAAAAAAAATTGGAAAAAGAATTGCAGCTAATGGGAATCGAGACTTAATGCTTTAGGGGATGGCCTTAACAGCCCCACACTTTACCACTGCGCATACGTTTCTTTTGGTTAACAAATTAAGTACATCAGTATATATCCATAAATTTTCGTATTTAAAAAGAAAAATTCAACCAATCAGGTTTGTGTGAACAATAATCTATTATTTTTTACTACCACTATTGTATATAAGGTACAATGTATTAATTCAGCAAATACACTGCTTAGAGCTTATCTGGTTAGCCGGTTGAAAGTGGCTCAAGTCGAGCTACTTTCAACCAGTTAAACAGGAACTGGCCCGAGTTGAGCCACCTTGATGGTTTTATCAGACATCTATTAAAAATCAGATTTTTTATCCGATAATTGTGGTTTTTGACACTTTGGTGTATGGGTGCGTTTGGTTCCGGAACCGGACCGGAACCGGTAAACCCGGAACCCGAAAAAAATGAATTTTAAAGACCGACGGGTTAAACCGGTTCCGGGTGCGGTTCAGGTCGGTCTTAAGGCAGGTTTGGAACCGCTAAACCCGGTTCTTGTGTTCGTCATTCGATTTTAGCTTTTCAAGTCCATGATTTTCATCTTAAAATATATAACTTAGATATTTTTGCGCTTTTTTAATAAAAATATCATGTTTGCGGATATTTACGGGTTGGTTAAAATAAATTGTGTTTCTATCAAAAGCCTATATACCTATTTTCGACATACATAGAATGAAAACTCGTAAGTTTATATACATATTTAAATACCAGTTCCAAACCCGAAAACACCGGAACTGAACGGAACTGGAACCGGTAAACCCGAAACCCGATTTTGGCATAAAATGAGAACCGAAAAACGGACCATATATCCGGTTCCGGTTCGGTTCCAGGTCAATGCCGGGTTTTCAGGTTTTGTGCACATCCTACTTTGGTGAAACTAGAATAAAAGGTCCAACTTTATGAAACCGATTCCATAATTAATTAATTCTGGTTTTTATTTTTTTCCCCTTGATAATTGTGTTTTTTCATTTTGACATGGCGTATAGGCGAATTTTATGGTTTCTTGTTTGTACAAATTGACCTTATAAGTCATAAACGTTCCCTCTGATTCGAACCGGAAGTATGATGTTTTATTATAAGAGACCAGTTTCTGTTAATTACCACAGAAATGGTTGTTTATTTTTAATAAATCTTGTATTCTTGTTGCAGACATATTTTCTTTATTTCAACATCAGCTTTAAATTTGGTCAAAAGAATCTTTAAATGGAAATACTTTATATTTTGTGAATTCCGAGATAAAGAGCATATTCATGGTGTTCACATGGAGGTAATTTTAATGAAATTCATTTTTACATCATAATTTATCATACGAGGTAGTATGCCCCGTGCGATGCACGAGCTTTGTTCACGATAAGTAGTTATTGGTATCAACTGCAAGGTATTAACATAACAAAGTGTGTCGGAATAATATGTAAAGTTAAAAAACATGAGTGTTTATATAAGCATAACATAACACAAGCCATTTTATTTATAACAGAAGAATGTCACTACATAGATCTATGTGATTTCTCTTTTATAAGCACAACTATATGTAAACGTTGATATATCTTCGATCGACATCGTTAAATTAGTAATGTCTGAAAACAATTAGTAGAACTTCATTAAAAATAAATAATTGTAACTTATATGTTTGCGGCATAAATTTAATTTTTAATTGAAAATCAGTAGCATTGTATAACTTCACATAGAGTTATTCAAAAGAGGATAAGCCTAACTTTTATATTTTGTTATGTGTAATATCCTTTAAATAAGCGTTTCTATTAAACATGAATATAAATTCATTCGTTGTACATAGATCTGGTAGTCACATTAAAATATACTTTTAGTTGCTAGGTTAGGTTGTTAAATGCTTCTTTGTACACAATAATTAAAATATATTTCTGTTATAAGGGTTCCTTTGGGTGGCCGAGTTTTGCTCGTGATGTAAAGCGACTCTGTTTATGTGACTATTTCCGAATATTCCACTGACCATCTGGTAAATGTTTACCCAGTAAACAATCGAATCTATAATCTTTAGAAAGTCATTCGTGAGCCGTTACCACTAAATCGTTACCAAATTGTTAACTTATCATAAATTGTAGGCACAAATATTGACGTAATTTCAATATATATGGGTTCAAGTGTAAGGTTTTTTTTTGAACGTCACATAATCTACTCCATATAAGTGTAAAGTGTAAGGTGTTATTCATGATCTATGATTTCAAGTCCCGTTATGAGCAAATTAATGTAGGTTAGATACTGTCCAAAAAAATTTACAATATATTCATGATCTCCATGATACTATTAATATATTTAAAAAGCTTTTGGAATCATAGTTATTAGTCAACCAAGTATTATATATTTAAATTATAAGTATAAACTCAATAAAAAGATTTTAGACTGTACACTAAATTTCATTATTCAATTACTTATGTCAGGCCCATGAATAACTTGATTGCCATCATAATGTATATGACCCAATGCAATAACAGACTTCTCAATTAGGGTTGTCGCCTAAAGAGATGTGTTCCGTCGACGGCTCATTCTTCTCACCCTCGGCGGAATTGTTTGCCAACCTCCACAACCGGGGGCTTCGTCTCCCACCGATTCGTAACCCCCGAACACTTATCACGATCTTCTTATAACCAGAAACAATCCTCTCTTGACGGTAATTATTAGTTTAGCATTTTTTATTTTATTTAGTAGATTTGAGCCGTATGTTACTGTGATCGGATCTGAGGTTGAGTGAAATTGAATGTATCAATTTTAAAATATAAGTTTTCTAATTCAGATTACCTACATTTAGATGATTAAAATTTAAGTTTTTCAATTGTAATGTTAAATTTTACTTCTCTAATTTGACTCTGCTATTGTATTTGTTATCCGAATTATTGATGACCAAGATTTAAATATCTGAATACCCAAATCTATTAAAAATTGCCAAACTATCCTACAATTTTCAAGAAATACCTAAAACTGAACATTTTTTTAAAGATTTAATTGTTAAACACTTACAACTTATTGGAATTTCTTTTTATGTGAAAAAACACAATTGAATTTTTATAATTTTTTATTGTTTACTTTGTATTCCATCTTGAAGTATTGGTAGAAAAATATATCTTTTTCCAGATGTTTCAAAATTTTGGATAATAGATTCCGAGGAGGATAGTGTTAAACATCTTAATTTCTTTGTTGCTATATGTAGTGAGAGTTGGGCTGCAATTAACTAAAACCAAAATATTGTATATTAAAAAGTTGGACTTGTTTAGTCTTCTTTGATTTTGGACTTCTGGACAATCGTTAAGCACACTGGTCGGAAACAATTGGACGTAGGCTGTTTTATTACTCCATAATAGAAAAGTCTAATACAAAAAAGGTCGGTAGGCAATGAACCAAATGTTTAACAAAGGAAATTTGAACTAATGTTGAAGGTGTAACACTTTATGTTTCTTCGGATCTTATTCAGTTTGCACCCTTACTCATCATCCTTTGTTGTCATCCCCATGGGTTATTTCAACAGGTTCATCTTCTGGGTCAGAATTTTCTTGAATGTACCTTGATAAACATGGGGGGGGGGGGGGGGATATACATTAGTGTTTGTGTCTAAAAATGCATTATACATTCTATAAGATTAGGTAAAGTATTAACTCTTAAATGATTACCTTCTCTTCTTTTTGGCTCAGATGTTTTCCAGAGTGTGCAGTTGTGGACAGTATAGCTGCTGACACGTTTTTATATAGCATGTGATGATATGCATGATTGTGGAATTTGTAACGGCCTTTAAAACGGTTGTATTTAAGGCTGGTGGGGCATTTAATTCAACGGTTGTATTTATTTGGCATTCTTGTAATGTAATAATGACATTAAACTTTTGATTGGAATTCGAATTATTCTGTTGTAATGGCATTAAAGTTTTAATAATGGCATTAAATTTTTGATTGGAACTCAACGAATTATTCTACTGTAATGGCATTAAAGTTTTAAACTTTTGATATGAACTCGTTTTTTTGGAATGAATTAAATGCATAAGAATTAAATGCTACCTCTTTTGCGGAACTCGTTTTTTAAGTTAATATAGATATCTAAAGCCTTGAAGTTTAGTGATATTGATGTATATGATGTTGTATATGATCTAAACTTCAAGGCTTTAGATACCAAGTTGTAACACCTCAATTTTTAAAACATCATTTAAAAACATATTTTTAAATAATAATATTACAAAGCTAAAGGTCTCAAAATACGGTTTAACAAAAACCTTTAAAAGTTTATCAGAGTATTAAAACCGGTGTTACAAAACAATATCATAACCATAGGATAACAGGATCTACCTACGAGCTCCCGAGCTGATCAACACTAGGCCACTTCTAACGGGACCTTCTAATCCTTCAATCCAGAACCTGAGTACATAGCCACAAAAACAAAGTAGTACGTGAGACAAAATAGTCTCATGAGATACATGGGTTTTCGACCCATTCTCAAATATAATAAAAGTCATATTCATTACACTTCTTTATTCGTTTATTACTTATTAACTCGTGATCTTATCATTTTCATACATATATACTAGTAAGCTAACCATAAGCTTACTCTCATCAAAACCACATACTTGTAAGCTAACCTGTGCTTACACATACTTTACCATATACGCTACAGACCTCTCCGAAGCAAACTCCCCCGATGTGGGTTATCTATGTAAACTCCCCCGTTTCCGGGTTATCTATTGCTCCACCGATTTCCAGGTTATCTAAAACTCCCCCGCTTTCCGGGTTATCTATTTCTAGACACACTACCCTTGCGCAGGGTGGTACCGCCCCAAGTAGGTGTCACTAACTCCCCCAACTTGTGTGGGTTAACTATGATCCGGATCCTTTTCTCAACACATATTGAAATCATCAATTACAGGCCTTCGCCCCAATAATACATACTCAAACATAAATTATAATACATCTATTCTAATTATCATATTATACGCATTTCTTATTCCATTTCAATATTGACTTAACCAAGTCCTTTATTAAATAAAACATGTTTATCATTTATCAAACGCATATTACTTTAACTTCTCTTTGACTAGAATACAAATCTATTTCTAGTCACTTTATATTTACTTCCCCTAGCGATTCAATCACTACTCTTATTGGTATATTATACTAATCAATACTTGATACTTGAAAATCATTGTTATTAGCTTTATTAATACATATTATTAATAAACTAATTATCAAATTTTCTTAAACATTATCCTTACCCATACATCTTACTATTAAGGGCTCACTAATCAATTTTCATTATCATAATCTCTTTAAGGTCATCAATCATTTTAGACATACCTAAATAGTCTATTTTTCACACTTTCTTATCCTTTCAGTCATATCTTTATTAAAAGTATTCATTAATAAAAGCTCGTAAATCATCATGGTTTTCAAAATCATTTGCTATGTACTCAGTAAAAGTCTCATGTACTCACCTTAGCCAAGCTAACTCCAAATCGTGTCTATTAACACGAATCCTTGCCTTTCCACTTGTGACATATCTCCAATCTCTAGGTCTTTAAGACCTAATCACCATTTGCACATATAATCCAGTTATTATCCATAACTAAACATCAATAAACCCAAGATAACATTCTCAACCACCAAGTTCATCCAACTTGGTGGAAATCTCACAAGAACACAAGGTTCTCATACTATCTTGGAGTGTTTTACACTCACCATTACCCATTTTTAACAAAATTCCAACATATCCCATCCAAAATCACCATTTCCCCCAACTCAAATTTATAAACTAACTAGGAGATGAAATTTACCTTTGATCTTTCAACTAGAAGATAGATCTCCAAGATTTGAGATGAAATCTCCTCAAGAACACCCAAAATCGCCCCATTCTCTCACTAAAACGGCTGCACACTTTGGAAAGGAGAGAAATGAGCAAAAACCCTAATTTTCACGTTTTATTCAGCCAGATAGGAGTTCGCGCTGCGAACTCCATCTTCGCGCCGCGAACTAACGCGTGAATGACGTCATCGAGCCGCTCAAACCCAAG
The DNA here is from genome assembly GCA_963853835.1 of Calendula officinalis. NCBI lineage: Eukaryota > Viridiplantae > Streptophyta > Magnoliopsida > Asterales > Asteraceae > Calendula > Calendula officinalis. The sequence goes on from OY970835.1 coordinate 2,323,820, forward strand.
TTCGCGACCAACCTCGCGACCAGTTCGCATCGCGAACTCTTGTTCGCGTCAGTCTTCGCGTTCGCTAACTTTCTCACGATCAAACCCCAAAATCCCTGTCTCGGCTTCGCGATCGCGAACCGTAGTTCGCGTCGCGAACTATCCCAAGCAGCTAGGCTGCAGCTTTTGTTGTCTAAATCATCCCGGTTTCAACCTTAACCATATCAAACGGTGTCCAAATGACACGAAACCAATTTCCACGTCTTTCACATGATTTATCCTTATTTATCGTATTTTTTTCATAATTTCTTCGATTCAAAATTTCGGGTCATTACAACCACCCTGCGCAAGAGTAGTATGTCGAGAAATAGATAACCGGAAAAGCGGGGGAGTTTGATATAACCCGGAAATCGGGGGAGCAAATAGATAACTCGGAAACGGGGGAGTTTACCTAGATAACCCATATCGGGGGAGTTTGTTCCGGGGAGGCCCGTTACGTATGTGTTGGGCTTATGGCAAGCCTTAGAGTATGATTGACTATGTGCAAAGTGATAATTATTTAATTATTATTTTATTGCAATTATTTCTAACCGGGTCTAAAACCCATGTTTCTCACGAGATAATTTTGTCTCACGTACTACATTTCTTTTGACTATGTACTCAGGTTCGGGGGCTAAGGATTAGGCGGCCCGTAGTAGTAGCATTGGAAGATTAAGCTCGGTGTACCATTTAATTCCCTAAGACTTAGTTTTGATATTATCGTAACACCGATTTTTGATACTTATTGATCCTTCCAAATGTTTTAATTAAACCATGTTTTTGGATATTATGTAGTTTTGGATGTTGAACTTATTTATTTTAAAATTTAAATTGTTTTGAAAAATTGGTGTGTCACAACTTGGTATCAGAGCTTTAGTCTAAGAGAATTAGGTTGGTTGCCCACCCTAGACTTAGACTTTGCTTTTGGGACATTATGTTCTATAGGAAGTTAGGTTGACCTTCGAGAATTAGGGTTGACCATTAAGGGAATTATTTTAGATCGAGCTTTTCTTATATTTTATGTGAGTATCTAGTCGAATAAATGGATTCTAATTGGTTGACATCTTATGTTAGTAAGATGGCTAGAACAAGAAGTGGTCGAGTTGTACCGGATGGAGAAGGGGATTCGAATGTGATTCCCAACGCGCCTCGAAATGGAAATGGTGGGGCCGCATCCGGTGTTGGGAATAACAATGTACCGGTAACAATTGAAGCTATTCAATCCATGCTCACCCACATGAGGGAGGTGATGCAACAAGATTTTAACCGGATCATAAATGAACGGTTGAACTATGATGATGAGGAAAGGGACGAGGATGGGGGGTCGTGGTGGAGAAGAAAGGGAAGAGAGGGAGGATACTCCTCCTCTCACAAGAACCCGAACAACGTGAGATAGTGTCCCGACCGAGAAATCCTCCAATGAGGAAAGGAGTGTTGACAAAATTGAACGTGAAGGGTGTTCTTACAAGACATTCTTGGCATACCGACCCGACAACTATTTCGGGAGTATGGAACCAAAGGATACTATGCATTGGATCCGGGAGACGGAACACGTGCTTGAGAGTATCAAGTGTAAAGAAGAATACATGGTGACTTATGCATCACGTTTGCTTAAGGATGATGCTTTGACTTGGTGGGTCACCGTGTGTGAATCATTGGGAAAGAAAGCCGTGTACAAGATGTCATGGGAAGAGTTCACAAGGAGACTCAAAGAGAAGTTTTGTCCCGAAAGGGAGTTGGAAGAGTTGTTGGAAGAGTTCTTGCATTTCAAGAAAGGACAATTTGACTTTAGATGAGTACACCAAGAAGTTCACGGGGTACCTCCCGTTTGTGATGAATGCCTGCCCAACCGAACGTAGTCGTGTGGTTCGGTTTGCTAATGGGTTGCCATGGGAGTATGAACTTGAGGTGAAGAGAGCGGCTACTCTTGATGAGGCGATAAATGTTGCCCGAAGTGTTGAGAAGGTGGGAAAAAGAAGGATTCAAGAGAGGTCGGTGGGAAACGAGAAGAGAAAGTTTGAAAGTTATTCAGGGCCATCGAAGAAGAGCAAATTCACCCCGAGTGGGTCAAAGCAAGGTAGTGTTGGAAGTTGTAGAAAGTGTGGTAGGGACCACAAAGGCGAATTTAAGGTGGATTCGGGTGGTTGTTTCAAGTGTGGGCGTTTTGGCCACAAAGAAAAGGATTGCAAGGTGAAGAACCTTGATGAGGTGGAGTGTTTCTCGTGCCATGAAAAAGGGCACTATAGCAATGTTTGCCCAAAGAAAGGAACCGATCGAAACGTTGGTGTCGACCGCTCACAAGAAACTGGAGCCGTTGAAAGTCAAAGGGCGTGCCTTCCAACTCACGCGTGAAGAAGCCAAGGAGACTCATGATGTCGTCTCATGTACCTTATTCATAAACTCCATACCCAGCTATGTATTGATTGATTCGGGTTCTACTTATTCTTTCGTGTCTCATGAATTTGGTGCTAAGTTTAAGGTTCCACTAGAGTTACTTGATGATTTGTATGAAATAGAAGTAGCCGATGGAAAAACCTCGATGGTTCAACACATCTATAGGAATTGTGAATTAGAAATCGATAGTAAAAAGTTCAAGGTCGATTTGATGCCTATGGCGATTAAGGCTTTTGATGTGATTATTGGGATGGATTGGTTGGGAATCTACCAAGCCAAGATTTTATGTGGAAAGAAGTTAGTGTCGATCAAGTCTCCCGAGAATGAGAAGGTGTACATTTATGGGGAAAGGAGGCATCATATGCCAAACTTGTTAACCGCCATTAAAGCAAGAAAGTGTTTATCGAAAGGATGTGAATCATTTATAGCTTATGTCTTAGATGGGAGAAAAGAGAAGAAGACGGTTGAGAATGTGAAGATTATTCGGGATTTTCACGATGACCTACCCGGTTTGCCACCGGAGAGACAAGTTGAGTTTCGTATTGATTTGGTTCCGGGGGCGACGCCGATTGCCCGAGCCCCGTACCGTCTAGCCCCAACCAAAATGCGGGAATTAATGTCTCAATTACAAGAGTTTCTTGATAAGGGTTTTATCCATCCTAGTTCGTCACCATGGGGTGCACCGTTATTATTTGTGAAGAAGAAAGATGGCTCAATGAGAATGTGTATCGATTACCGAGAGCTTAACAAGATGACGATTAAGAACCGATATTCTTTGCCAAGGATAGATGATTTGTTTGATCAACTTCAAGGAGCCGATTATTTCTCCAAAATTGATTTGAGATCGGGATACCATCAAGTTCGAGTTAAAGAAGGTGATACCGAGAAGACGGCCTTTAGAACTCGTTATGGGCATTATGAATTTTTGGTGATGTCATTCGGTTTGACGAATGCCCCGGCTATTTTCATGGACCTCATGAATAGGGTTTGTAAACCTTTTCTCGATAAATTCCTTATCGTGTTTATTGATGATATTCTTATCTACTCTAAAACCGAAGAAGAACATGAAGAACACTTGAAGCAAACTCTAGAAGTGTTAAAATGGGAGAAATTGTATGCAAAATTCTCAAAGTGTGAATTTTGGTTGCGGGAAGTTCAATTCCTTGGTCATGTGGTATCTTGAAACGAGATTAAGGTTGATCCGTCTAAGATTGAAGCGGTGAAGAATTGGGAAACACCTAGGACTCCGACCGAAGTGAGAAGTTTTCTTGGGTTAGCCGGTTACTACCGAAGGTTTATTGAGGATTTTTCCCGAGTGGCGGTCCCACTCACTATGTTGACAAGAAAAGATGTGAAATTTATATGGGAGAAAAAGCAAGAGGATGCATTTGCCTTGTTAAAGGAGAAATTGTGCAATGCACCGGTCCTTACACTACCCGATGGTATGGAAGATTTCGTGGTGTATAGTGACGCCTCGAATAAAGGTCTTGGTTGTGTGTTGATGCAAAGAGGAAGGGTGATAGCTTATGCTTCAAGACAATTAAAAGATGCGGAAACGAGGTATACTACTCATGATTTAGAGTTGGCGGCGATTGTTTTTGCCTTGAAGATTTGGAGGCATTACTTGTATGGAACAAGGTGTACATTGTACACGGATCATAAAAGTTTTCAATATGTGTTCTGAAGGATTTATGTGCACAGTTAGTCAACCTATGATGATACATCCATGCCTACGAAACACTTAAGGGTCACACCGGTGAGTGCATGTAATACGAGTAAGATATGTAATGATACTTGGAAGAGGATTGATTCATAATAGTCATTTATGAATCAAGTTAAGTATTAAGTCAAGTTTGATTTATTACTAGATTAGTTTAACTAACTAATTAATACAAGTATTTGTACATTTACTAGTTGAGTAAATATACAATGTGTTAATTATAGATTATCCATAATATGATTTAAAGCTATTAAATCATATAGTGTTTTGGATAATATTATTGTCTAATTAGTTATTAAAAGTATTAAATACAAGTATATATTTTGTATATGTAATATACACGAAATATATGTAAGTGTATAATACTAGACATTTAATAATTAAGTGGGATAATAATAACTAGTTAAACTACAAGGGTTTAAAGTGTAAAAGGATAAGTTTAATTAATGATTAATATTAATTAAACTAGAAGGGCCCTAAGTGAAAGTCCTTCTATTATAAATAGAAGGCTTGGGGTTCCTTGTTTAGTTGCTCATTGTACACGAAAAGAACCCTATCCCTCTCCCTAGTTTCGGCCGAATAGGAGGAAGAACACAAGCCTTGTGTTCTTCATTCTTCGTTCGTTCTTCGTGTTCTTCAAGTCCTTGAAGATCCAAGATCATTGCATCAACCAACTAGAAGGTTTCTCGTCGTGTTCATCATCAGTGGATCTATCTTAAGCATTAACTAAGGTATGTTTTGGGAAACCCTTTTCCCCTCTTCTCATCTTGTTCGAATTCGGCCAAAGAACCCTAGGGTTCTTTGGTTGATGGTCGACGAACACACACAAGCTGTGTGTGTGTTCGGGTTTTTCGTACAAGGTTTCTTTCTTGCTAATCTAATCTAGATTTCCAAGATCCCAATCCTTTAGGGTTTAAGGATTAAGTTTAATCCCACTTCCGCTTCTAGGGATTAAATTAGCTAGTTGGTTTTAACCGGTCAAGAACAAGTTCATGTTCTTGGTCAGTATGGTTCGAACTAAGTGACTAGGAGGTTGACCCATGTGGTCAATCAGTGTTAATGAAACCCTTCATGTTCACACAAAAAGATTTGAATATGAGACAAAGGAGGTGGATCGAATTGATTAGTGATTATGATTATGAAATTGTGTATCATGAAGGAAAGGCTAATGTGGTAGCCGACGCCTTGAGTAGAAAAGTTCATGAGAAGCCGGTTAAGGATAAGTTGGTGCGGATCGAGGTGATATCTAGTATTATTGAAGGGATAAAAACCATACAAACCGAAGTGATGGGAAAATATGATCTTAGGCAAGAAAGATTGGGAAAGAACCAAGTATTTGAAGAAAATGTTCAAGGATTAAAAACCGTGAATGGTCGGATTTGGGTACCGAAATTCGGTGGAAACCGAAAAGTGTTGTTGAATGATGCTCACAAGTCCAAGTATTCGATTCATAGCGGAAGTACAAAGACTTATCAAGATTTAAAGAGAATTTATTGGTGGCCGGGGATGAAGTCGAGAGTAGCAAAGTACATCTCTAAGTGTGCCACGTGTGCACAAGTGAAAGCCGAGCACCAAGTGCCTTATGGTGTTGCACAATCGTTGCAAGTGCCGGCCGGGAAATGGGAAGACATCACTATGGATTTTATTGTTGGTCTTCCGAAGACAAGTAGGAATCATGATGCCATTTGGGTGATTGTTGATAGGTTGACGAAAAGTGCGTTATTTCTAGCTATTCGGGAAACTATGCCACTCGAGAAGTTGGCTAAATTATATGTTGATGAGGTTGTTCGTTTGCATGGGGTACCGATGTCGATTGTGTCCGATCGGGACGCGAGGTTTAACTCGAGATTTTGGAGATCACTCCAAGAAGAGTTGAGAACTAAGTTGAGATTGAGCACGGCTTACCATCCGCAAACCGATGGTCAAAGCGAAAGGACGATCCAAACGGTAGAAGATATATTGAGATCGTGTGTGATGGATTTTGGTGGTAAATGGGATGAACATTTACTGTTGGTTGAATTTTCATATAACAATAGTTATCATGCAGGTATCCAAATGCCACCGTTTGAGGCATTGTATGGGAGAAAGTGTAGGACGCCTTCTTGTTGGTTAGAGGCGGGTGAGACGAAACTCACGGGTCCCGAGATTGTGAAAATAACAAATGAGAAAATTGGAATAATTCAAGCAAATATAAAAGCCGCACAAGATCGTCAAAGAAGTTATTCGGGTTTGAAAAAGCGACCCTATGACTTGGATGTTGGTGATATGGTCATGTTGAAAGTGTCACCTTGGAAAGGTGTGATGAGATTTGGAAAGAAAGGCAAATTGAGCCCAAGGTATGTTGGCCCGTTTAAGATCTTGAAACGGGTCGGTTTACAAGCATTTAGGTTAGAACTCCCACCCAGGTTGCAAGGTGTCCATGACACATTTCATGTTTGTAATTTGAAGAAGTTTTTGAGTGAAGTGGAGAATGTGATCCCACTTCAAGATTTGCGGGTCGTTGCACCCAATCGATTGATTGAAGAACCCGAGGCCATATTAGAGGCCCAAACGAAGAAGTTGAGGAACAAAGAGATCGAATTGGTGTTGGTCAAGTGGAAGCATTCCCTTGGACCCAATTTGACTTGGGAAGTCAAAGATGAGATGAAGAAACGCTACCCGAATTTTGTGGATTATGATGCGATTCCGAGGACGGAATCCTCTTAAGGGGTAGGTAGTTGTAACGACCCAAATTTTGTAAATAAATAAATTGTATAAAAATATGATAATTATGGATAAATCATTTAAAAGACGTAGGAACTGGTTTCGTGTCATTTGGACACCGTTTGATATGGTTAAGGTCGAACCCGGAATAAATTGGACAACAAAAAGTTGCATCTGCCTGGAGGAGTTCGCGACGCGAACTGGGGGTTCGCGATCGCGAGGACGGGACAGAGAACTTGGGGTTTTGAAGCATGGAGTTCGCGGCTCGTTCCCGATCGCGAGGAGTTCACGACGGGGGAAGTGCGCGGCGCGAACTCGAGTTCGCGAACGTGAACTGTGTCAGGGCTATAAAAACGAGTTTTGGGGCTAGGGTTTGGACACCTACACCCCCTATACCCTACCAACCGTTTTTTTTTTGAAGAGAGTGCACGATTCTTGGATTTCTTGAGCTCAAATCTTCATATTCCTTGGAGATTATTGATCTAAGGTAAGAATCTTTGTTAGTTTATGTATCTCCTTGGTATTTCAAGCTTTTCTTGGGCATTAATGGTGGTTGAGATGACCAACCATGTCATCTTTGGGGAAGATGACCAAACATGAGTGCAAAACACTCATTGTAGACTTGTGTTCAATGTGTACAAGTTGGATTTGGGATTTTTTTTATGGGAATCTTGGACTAGAGTTTGAGATTCCACCAAGTTGGATGAACTTGGTGGTCATGAGTGTAGTTATGGATTGTTTATGGCTAGTTATGGTTGATAACTAGATTAATTGTGCATATGATGATTAGGTCTTAAAGGCTTAAGGATTTGGTGATTCCTCCTTCATTCAAGGAGTGAGGATTTGTGTTTGCTAACACAATTTTGGATAGCATTGCTAAGGTGAGTACATGTGACCTTTTCTGAGTACATAGTAGACTATGATTCGTAGTTTGAAATGATTTCTTAGAATCTTTATTAGATAACTGTTTTTAGTAAAGAAGATATCGAATTGAATTGAATTGAATTGAGTTGAATTGAATTAAATTGTACATTTATGTGTTTAGTTACCACTAGTATGACATGAGATGTAATATGGGGCTTTGACCCAAGTTGCTGATTTGTTATGTGGTAGCTAATCAATTGGATCCTAGATAACCCACACAAGTTGGGGGAGTTAGTGGCTACTACTTGGGGCGGTACCACCCTGCGCAAGAGTAGTATGTCGAGAAATTGATAACCCGGAAAGCGGGGGAGTTTGAGATAACCCGGAAATCGGGGGAGCAAATAGATAACCCGGAAACGGGGGAGTTTACCAGGATAACCCATATCGGGGGAGTTTGTTCCGGGGAGGCCCGTTACGTGTGTGTTGGGCTTATGGCTAGGCTTAGAGTATGATTGACTATGTGCAAAGTGATAATTATTTCATTATTATTTTATTGCAATTATTTCTAACCGAGTCTAAAACCCATGTTTATCACGAGACAATTTTATCTCACGTACTACATTTCTTGTGACTATGTACTCAGGTTCGGAAGCTAAGGATTAGGCGGCCCGTAGTAGTAGCATTGGAAGATGAAGCTCGGTGTACCATTTAATTCCTTAAGACTTAGTTTTGATATTATTGTAACACCGGTTTTTGATACTTATTGATCCTTCCCAATGTTTTAATTAAACCATGTTTTTGGATATTATGGATTTTTGGATGTTGAACTTATTTATTTTAAAGTTTAAATTGTTTTGAAAAATTGGTGTGTTACAATAACAAAAATCAAAATCAAATATACATCAAAATCGTGAAATAAGGAAAAATACAAAAATCAGATATGCGTCAAAATTATAAATCCCCAAATTGATTCACAGACCTACAACATAAATAAAGGATTTCAATCATGTATGCTATTTAAATCTTAATCTTTCTCAACCAATATTCTTTTCAAAGCAGAAATCAGAAATTACAGTGGAAGAATCGATGGGCACAAAAGATTCATTTAACAGCAACGAAACCCCTAAGTTAATCAAAATCAGGCACCTTTAGTTGTACCTCGTGCTTTAAGAATTGTACCTTATATCTCTAAAAACACCTTTAGTGTGCTTTTGGCCGATGACGATCTAGTGATTCCGGCGAGCTCCGGCGGTTTTTGGCATTGTAAACTTCACAGATTGGTCGTCTTCTTCAGCTGGTCAAGATGGTGGAGTTGGATCGTCCTCCAGATCCACCACTAGAGAGATCTCGCAGATCTGGGAAAAACTCATTTTCGTCATCGGCGCCACCGACGGTGATTCTGGCGGATTCCGGCCAAAGCGTGGGTCGTGGTGGGGTGCAAAACGTTCAGGGGAGTGAGAGGAGTATTTCCCCTCAACCAATTTCTGTTTCTGAACGAGTTTTGGAGATTGAATCGGGAGTTAGGGTTCCGACGTTGCAAGCTGTGCGGCGGCCAGAAAAACGTGATTCCGGTGAACATGCTTCTCATGGTTTCGATTTGGGACCGTCAGCAATTTGGGAAAAACGTGGTTCAACAAGGTCTTCTGCTCGTTCAGGTATGGTTGCAAGGAAATCAGTTCTTGATTTGGGTTGAAAGAGTGTTTTGTTGATGATGGTGGTGGTGTTCCTGTTATGAAGATGAAGAAAAATGTAAAAATGGTGGTGTTCCTGCAATGAAGATGAAGATAATGTAAAAAGAAAAAAAATGTAAAAAAAGTTTAAAATAGGGGGTAATTTGGGGAAACAGACAAAAAAAATTGTTAGTTAACGGATGATTTTGGACGGAAATCCGGAATCTGGAATACCACAGGGACAATTTCTGTAATTTACCCAAAAAAAATTATATCATACATTATGCAGTATAAGTTTTACAGTTAATTGTATAATTATACTAAGCACTGATTATGATAGATGCATTAAAAGTTATGGTGTAAAACTCACCCCTTAATTTTAATGGCTATTGAGACCGAGTAATTTTTTTGGTATTCTTGTTTATGGTTCCTCCGGATAACCGAGATTTACTCGAATGTACGTGATCTAACAATTGTCGTGGCTGTTTTCAAACATTAATCTGGCCCTCTGATAAATGTTTGACACGTGAAAAGAATCGAACTTATAACCTTTAGAAGATTTACTACGTACTAGTTCATTATTTGAAAAAAAAATGCAACTTTACATTTTTTATTCTTGTGGTTTGCAAAGGTTTATTAAAAACAGTCCCTAAACTTCAAAAGTTACAATGCACGTCTAATTTCCTATTGTTTCTTTACGGATTTGGTCTTCAGTTTCAACCTTATACGCACGTAGCTCGCCTGCACCACCACTAATTAGGAAACAAATTGAAGCAACTCCAACACAAGCTAGGCTCGAACACAAACACGAAGATTTTATGAATCGCACACCAAAATCCTAAGCTACATAACCCTAATTCGACAATTTTGGCCGAATAATTAATTGTGTAAACTGTACATGTTCTTCCTATGTTACTTCAATGATATCAGTTCACCAAATTTGCAAAGAATTACTGTATAAATTGAACAAACACGATCTTTTGCTCTTTCATCATGTTGTTAAAAGAAAATTTGTATTTTATATATAAGCAAAGACAATTGGAATTTAACATTATATTTTATTCTAGAAACAGTAAAACAGAAGGAAAAAAGGTTCAATGATAATAAAATAAGCTTTGATGATTATTGAGAAAGTTATTAAAATCATATAAAACAAAGACCATAATGGTCTTTGTCACCATGTCGTGGACGCCCACACAATTGCCATCTTTGTCATACTATAAGTTTAATCACGTAGTATAATTGAAAAATGAAGGTGACCCCTTCAATGTGATGTGTTTGTTACCCGTAATGTAACATAACATAACATAATAATACATTCTAACTAGGGGTGAGCGCGGTGCAGAAACCGAATCAAAACCAATAGAACCGAAACTGAAAAGGAAGAATTTTCAAAGCCGAAAACCGAACCAGTTACATGTTTTCGGTTATAGTTCGCTTCGGTTTCGGTTCAGGTTTTTAGCCCAAATGTTTATCCCTACACAAGTACCGAACCGGAACCGATATAACCAAAATAAAAAATAATGAATTTTCAAAATCGAAACCGAACTGATAACATGTTTTCGGTTTCGGTTGGTTTGAATTTTTCAGCCAAAATGCTCACCCCTATTCTAACGGTGCCGTTTTTTAGGGTGTTGTGGAATGACCAAGTCTCAACACTTCGAATCATGACGAGGCAACACAAGTTTTTTACAACCATGATTATACATTAGGGCTGTCAATACCTGAAACGACATGACAAAATTACATGAAACGAGACGAAATTGGGACGAAATCGAAATTTGAATTCGTGCCGTGTTTGTGTCGTGTAAAACAAACAAGGAGTCGTGTCGTGTTCAGAGTTTAACACGAGATTGACACGATAGTTATGATTTTAGGAATATTTAGTAGTAATTGATCTCGTGTTGTCGTGTTTTTTTTAACATATACTAAGTAAGAAATTTGATATTTTTCTTATTTATCTCTCGTTGTCGTGTTTATCGTTTTTAATTGCGTCGTTTTCGTGTTGGTAAAATAAAACACGATTCATGTCGTGTCGTGTACGTGTTGAGAAAAAAGAATTCATGTCATATCGTATTACCCAAAAACATGAAACGACAGCACGATTTGACAGCCCTGTCATACATATCATCCTACATTTTATAGAGATACGAGCCTCGTTTTGCATTAATCCGAAAACAAATAACCTCTTTCAACTTATATAGACAATGGAGTCCCTAAAAAGTATAATACTTCGAAATACTAATTATAAGTGGTTTAGTTTAATCATGATATAGCAAGTTGGAAACCATGCCCATGTAGAAACATTTTGTTTTTATTTAAAATTATAAAATATACTTGTTCATTTAAGCTTTAGCATTGTGGCTGAATGATTAAAGTCTACTTGCAAACTTGAGATAATATTAAATTAAGTGAATTACACACTCAACTCTCAATTATTGCTAAATCTATAGTTATCTTTCATTCTTTGTAACATTATTTATTTTGGATTGGATTAATAAATATTACTCCGTTAAATATAAGATACAAACAACGTGCGTTTTGTTATGATTTTGCAATTAAATGTTGCAAGAAAAAGTCACCGGAACGATGAACGAAATGGTCGGTGCACCTTGCCGTCGATGACACCTTGGTCAATATTGTGTGGTTTATATTGATTGATTTATCAAGGGGACCAAATTGGTGTAACTTCATACCTAATATAATAAAGGGACGCTTAACCAACCACAATACATCCAAAACTAAATAATGTCATATTAATATTTTTATTTTGTTTTATTGAGATTGTGGTTCATACACGTCACGTTAATAAGAATAATATACTAATTTCATGATAGAATATTCGAAATTAAATTGTCATCTGCAAACATTTGTCGTCACCCACAATTTCTACTTGGGAGTGAATGTGTGATACGTACGGTGATAATTCAACTGAACGCTTATATAAATAGTTTAGAACTTTATTCCACTAATTCCATTTTTCCATTTTAAAACAGGATATATGTGACTTAATTGTTTGTAGTGATTTATTTTTTTAACTTTCCTCTAATCAATGGTAAATGTTTACTCCGAAAAAGATCGAACATGTGAAATTTAGTAAGTCCTTCGAATGTTCAAATTCTTGTTATAAAAGTTCCTTCAGGGTGATCGAACTTTGTTCGTGATGTACGCGAGTGACCATTTTAGAACGTTTCCCTGATCATATAGTAAATGTTTACCCAAAAAAAGATCGAACATGTGAAATTTAATAAGTCAAGTGTTAATATGAGAAAAGAGAATTAACGGAGTATTATACATATATCTTGTGGTGAGTAGAAAGATAAAATAAGAGCAAATAGTAAGAAACAATATTATTTCTCTTAAAATTATATATTCAATACCACATTTACCTGTTACCACGTGTTTTTTATATTATCAACAGAATAAAAAGGTAAAATAATTGGTCAAAGATAATATTAATAAATTTTCTATTAATGAATTATCATTTAAACGATATAATTTTTGGATAAGACAGAATAATGAAAGACCCACTTAACGCTTTCCCTTTCTATTTATTAATCAAATTCCCCTTTTAATTACATTCTATTCTTCTGCATTTCTTTCTAAAAACCAACCATCGCACCGCAAGATCAAAAACCTAATTAATCATCCAGTTTTCCAGTAACGATTCTTGTTTACTGATGATTTTGTAGTTCTCTAAAGCTTTGGTTGTATCGATGATAGTGTTTGGTGTTATAATTTCTAAGTAGGCGGTGTCGGTGGCGATTAGAGATTTAGGGTTAGGGTTTTTAAAAATTGGACGAGTAAAGTTGTGGTAACATCTTCAATTGCCGAATATAATTGTGAGGATTTTGGTTTGGTGATTCGTGTTCGCGGTAGGTGGGGAAAATGCGGATGATTTTGTTTACTAATTTCTCAGTTTCAACGTCATAATTTTGTTGAATTTCGATTTTTTTGCGAGTTTTTGATCTGATTTTGATCTCGAGAAACGAGAAGGAGACTGTGCGAGGTTAACGATGCAGCAAGATCGACGACGAAAGGTTTAATTAGCTCAGTTTGTTATCTGTTCCATTTTAATTGGTGAAAATGCTGAATTTGTATGAATTCTAGATACTAGTATTGATTGTGGATCGAATATAACTTATTATTAATTTGTGCTTAGTTTATTTAGTAAAAATACTGTATTTGATGTTATTGCTTATTGTTTCTTTGATTTTATTTAGTAAAAATGCTGAATTTGTATGAATTTTGGATGATATTATTGCTTGCAGATCAAATATACTTATTATCTATTGTTTTTATTGAGTAAAACACTGAATTTGTATGAACTTTAGATGCTATTATTGCTTGTGGATCAAATATTTATCTGTTTATCCAAAATTTGAATATTATCTGAATTATTTTCTAATTTTTGTGATCTGAATTGAAGTTTTCAATGAATGTGATGCAGATTCCGAAAGACATTGAGTTCTTCACCGAATATGGTGAATCAAATCGATACAAAATCCTTGAAATAATAGGAAAAGGAAGTTATGGAGTAGTTTGTGCAGCCGTCGACACACAAACTGGTGAAAAAGTTGCAATAAAGAAAATAACCAACATTTTTGAACATTCATCTGATGCTATTCGAATTTTGCGTGAAATTAAATTACTTAGGCTTTTACGCCATCCCGATATTGTTGAGATTAAACGAATTATGTTGCCACCTTCGAGACGGGATTTTAAAGATATTTATGTTGTTTTTGAACTTATGGAATCGGATCTTCATCAAGTTATAAAAGCCAATGATGATTTGACACATGAGCATCATCGGTTTTTTCTGTATCAAATGTTACGAGCTTTGAAATATATGCATACAGGTATCTTGTTTGGATTTCTTACTGATGTGATTTTTAAATTTATGTTTTTCTTTTCGGGGACTAATTATGATGTGAATTTTATGAAATCAGCAAATGTGTATCATCGAGATCTAAAACCAAAGAATATATTAGCAAATGCAAATTGTAAACTCAAGATATGTGATTTTGGACTGGCAAGAGCTGCATTTACTGATACCCCAACGACAATATTTTGGACCGTAAGTAATTTTATGTATAATTTTGTTTTTACTAAAATAACAACGTACTTTCAGATTTGTCCATGTTTACTCATTATACAAATGTTTTTCCATTTGGGTCATTAAAAAATAGTTTTGTTCTCCGAATTGGATTATTAAAGTAGCACCCTTTTTCATTTAATTCTTTTTATTTATTTATTTAAATTTTACAGGATTATGTTGCAACAAGATGGTATAGAGCTCCTGAGCTATGTGGATCTTTTTACTCAAAGGTATAACCTACAACAAATATCTTGACTTTCTTGACCGTCTTCTTCTAGCATGTCAAAATAACAATTTTTTTTTTTCAATTCTGTTTTTTGTTGTTTTTTTTTTAAATTGCAGTATACCCCTGCTGTTGATATTTGGGGAATTGGGTGTATTTTTGCTGAAGTATTGACAGGAAAACCATTATTTCCTGGTAAAAGTGTAGTACACCAATTGGAGCTAATTACTGATCTTCTTGGGACACCTTCATCAGATACCATTTCTAGAGTACGTTATTATTATATATTAATTAATGATCTATGATTATCTGATTATTGCCACTTAAAAAATGATTATCTAATTTATACCAAATTTAACCAAAATCAAGCTGAATCACGAAATACCCTTTTAAGTTCTTTGGAGAATACAGAAGTGTCTTTGGTGAGGTGTCAACGTGTTATAGGTCAAAATTGACATCTTTTTAACAATACCGAAGGGTATTTTCGTAATTCAGCTTATTTTTTGTTGAAATTGGTATAAAATTAAACAAGATACGTACTTGTGTGGCCTATTAATTAGTTTTAACACATGGGCGTGATTTATAAAATAATAATAAAAAAATTAAATATTTTTGCTAATTATATGATTTTAACAATTTAATATAACATTAAATTTTCAAAATGCAGGTTCGAAACGATAAGGCAAGAAAATACTTAACAGACATGCGAAGAAAAATGCCCGTAACATTTTCAGAGAAATTTCTAGATGTTGACCCGTTGGCCCTTAGACTATTACAAAGACTATTAGCATTTGACCCGAAAGACCGACCCACTGCAGAACAAGCATTAGCTGACCCGTATTTCAAGGGCTTATCAAAAGTTGAGAGAGAGCCTTCTTGTCAATCATTTTCAAAATTGGAATTTGAATTTGAAAGACGAAGAATCACAAAATTAGATATTCGGGAATTAATATTTCGGGAAATTCTGGAATATCATCCTAAGTTGTTGAAAGATTATATGTCTGGAAATGATCATGCAAATTTTCTTTATCCTAGGTTGGTAATATGTATTTATTAATATTAGTTAATACATAATATTGTTATATAAAATTGGTGTAAATATTAATGAAGGTTAAGTACTAAAATAGTGGCTTTTTAACTTTTTTAACAAGTTAACCAAAGTTAAGGGATTAATCACGCGGAAAAGAAGTTCAAGGGCTAAAGCGCCAAATTGGTGAATGTTTGAGGATTAAAGTATAAATTAACAATTTGTTGGTTATAACATGTTTTTTTTTTTTTTTTTTTAATTTGTAGTGCAATCGGTCAATTTAGAAGGGAATTTGCTTATTTTGAAGAAAATGTCGGGAAAAGTGGCCCGGTTATACCTCCAGAGAGAAAACATGTTTCCGTCCCGAGGTTACCGTTACATATTATTACATATTTTATAATAAAAAGTTATTTTTATTTATTTATTTATTTATTTTATCTTTTTAAGGTCAACGGTTTCTTCAAGTATGACTGCTCCAAAACTGCAGCAGTGTTTGGCTGCATTTGATAACAGACCAATGGTGGAAAATGTGTCTGGAAACATTTTTAATGCTGCTGCCAGACCACCCCCAAGAATGCCCAAAGGTAACTAATTTTTATGACTCGTTTATCAAACGGGCTAGTTGGCCCGTTTGTCTAGACCTGACCCTGATTCCTTGCATAAATGATGTCCGTGTTATTGAAAAAAAAGACAAAAATATTTAAAACGGTTTCTTGTTGAATATGATCAGGAAGAGTTGTGGGCCCGGGCCCGGGCCTTTCATCAGACGGTTACGACCCGCGGGTCATGGTTAGGAACAATGTGGGTCTTTCTCCACATTATGCATACAGGAGCACCAACAGCGGGAATATTCACGGGCCAGAATCTGATAAAGATTCGGTTTCTTTGGTCAAACATCAGTCAACAACAGGCGGGAAATTGTCACCCGGGTTGGTCAACAGTAACCCGTATGGTCAACAACTACAACAACAGAAGGAACGAATACCAATTGATGCAAAGTTTATGCAAACACAGTCTCAATTTGGTGTTACTCGTAGAGAGGTTGGTGTAGTTCATATGGGACTATGAGTTCCACTTTTTATTTTATTTTATTTTCTTATAATTTAGTTTAAAGTGGTGTTTAGTTTGATGTATATTGTACTCCTTTTTAGCTTTGAAATAAGAATATATGTTTAAATAAACTTTAATATATACAAGTTTCATAATATAATTCATAAAAATAGCTCAAGTACATAATTAAGGACTAATACTACGTATTATTTATTTTAAGACTAGTTTGGTTATTTCATCAAAATATGTTGTATTTGAGCATTATATATAATAGTATAATACATCTATGAATATAGGTGAATAGTGCTATTTCTTTTGGTTACTTCTTTTGATTACTTCATATGTTGTATGAATATCAGCAAACAGTATTTTGATTATTAGAAAATCAATCGTCGTGCGTACTTAAAACATACTAGTTCAAAACATAAATGAACTGTCGTTGAACAGCTTGCTGGATGTTTCTTTTATAACCTAATCACGTTAAATAATTAACCTACCAGACTAACTTAACAAGAATTCATTAGTTTGCCAATAATAATATTTAAGAAACTTGGGTGATAATTGATAAATCACTTTCATCTAACATTAAAAAACTTAGGGGTGTCAAATTTGTACCGAACAAAATCAACCAACATGCTACCAACCGTACTAAGAATAGTTGGTAGCCAATATGTTGGTAGCCAACATGTTTGGTTGGTAGTACCGTACCAACTGTGTAATCATGGTACGGTAATGGTACAAAAATTTTAAATATCATGGTATACCGTACCAACCAAGATATATATATTATATAATTATTAGTTAAATATAATGTACCAAACTATCAACCTATTTGTTCAAGACTCCAATTACGACAAGATAGCTACATCTTTTATTATTTTATCGTACTAGATTATGTTTATATAACACGTAACATATTATATCACTTTGCTTTATTTGTTTTCGTGTTCCGAAAACTTGTTAATATGTTTAATTGGTTGATAATGATAAAATATCATTGTTATTTTGTTATTAATTTTTTTAGTTTCATATAAGTTTGTGATGTTAGTATATACCATTACTAATTTGTACCAACCACGATTATTGGTAGCCAAATAAATTGGTACCAAGTAAACTTGGTATGATACTGGTAGCTAAATCAGTGTACCAATTATAGTTGGTATGGTACACGGTATGAAGAAAATATACATGGTACCGTACCATGTTCACCCCTAAAAAAACTGACAAGACAAAGAAATGGTGGCGTGTAAGATAGGTATTTTTATAAGCTAGCAAACGAGCAATGATTAATTCAATAATGTATATTGTCTTATTGATACAAACCATCAACGGTAAAAGCGTCTGAAATAATCTCTTGAAGATAAACACAATAACAGAAATACCCTTGGTGCAACAAAAAATAAAGAAGTCTTTTATTTATAAAAAAAGAGAAAAATGCCCAACATCTTGCTGCAAATATAAATTTCCACCCAACTTCTACCAAAATCACTTTAAAAAAGCAGCTGTTTTCTATGTGTGTACAACCATCAACCAAAAAAGCTTTTCACATGCCCCCAATCTCCTTTCCTTTATTGGAAAAAAGGTTCACTTTCATGAGCTTAACTTTATAACATTTATCGACTCATTTGGTATAACAACGACATCCTCCCTACCAATCAGATTCTGACACATGTCTGTTGGCAGGGAGGATGTCATTTACCCACACCCTCCACGCCAATTAGATCGTGACACGTGTGACGAAGCCAACTGTTACAATCACACATTCTTTTTATGTTTTACCATTTGGTAAATTGACTTCTCATCTCCCATATCTCTTTTCTAATGTCACAAGTACAAGACCACATGGTGGGACCCACCCTTTGAGTTTTCAAACTATGACAAAAGTCAAAGAAACTCAAGTCTCACATAAGAATTCCTAAACCATACTACAATATTTAAACTTCCATGCCTAACACATCATGTTGTTAGGTGCATAACTAATTTCATTTTCATCAAATTTCCACTAAAATCATCATGAGTAACACTCGGTTTCTCGGACTATACATCACGATATCCGTTTTAGCATTTGTCATAGGAAAGCTCACAATAGCAATCCTTTGTTATCGAAGATGGCAACGAAAACACTTGGTGATTCAAGATAGCTTCTCTGGTAGGAATCACCTTTTTTTCGTTGTTTTTGTTGTTTTTGTGGTTTTTGACTTGATATGTTCTTTTATGTGGATACCCCCAGGTGGAAAGTTGGTATTTTTCAGATCAACAAAGATTAAGTCATTAAAATCAAACATTTTCTTGAAAAAAACCATGAAGTTGACTAGCAAAGACAGAATTGGATCGGGCGGTTATGGTACGGTTTATAGGTTAACGATAAACGACTCAACTTCTTTTGCTGTCAAGAAACTAAGCAAAGAAACCCGAGAACATGATCGAGGTTTTGAAAGAGAATTGGAATCAATGGGAGATATAAAGCATCGAAATATAGTAACACTTTATGGTTATTACACCACACATAATTTTAATCTTTTGATCTATGAGTTAATGCCTAATGGAAGTTTGGATACAATACTTCATGGTATGAATTTAACTTTTCAAGTTTATAATTACAACCTATGTATCACAATAATTGATATATTGTAGGTTTCACGGTCTTTTAGACAAAATATTATAATCAATGTTAAAACGAATTAAAATGGATAGTTAGTAAAGGACGAGTATCACTTCATTTGAATACAGTGATGATGTTTAAAAGTAAAGTAAGTGTAAACTGATCATTTTACCGTATTAAAGTGAATAATTAGTGGAAAATAAGTGATACTTCTTTTACCAAATAAAATAATTTTTAAAGTGTATCAAATATTTTAAAACTGTCAAAAATGGAAAGTGTATCAGGAGGTAGTATATGAATTTGTTAATGAACATGTACTATGATGATGTAGGAAAAAAGATGGGTTATGTTTTAACTTGGGATGCAAGATACAAAATAGCAATAGGTGCTGCAAGGGGAATATCATATCTTCATCATGATTGTATTCCTCATATAATTCATAGAGATATTAAATCGAGCAATATTTTGTTGGATGAAAATATGGAGGCCTGAGTTTCTGATTTCGGGTTAGCTACATTAATGGAGCACGACAAAACGCACGTCTCTACATTAGTAGCCGGGACTTTTGGATATTTAGCTCCGGGTATGGTCTCAATATATCTATTAAATGTCACAATTTTGACCATTTACTGATTAATTGGTCGATTTGGGTTGTATTTAATCTCACACGAGTCAAATATTGTGTTTTCAGAGTATTTTGATACAGGAAGAGCAACAACAAAAGGGGATGTATATAGTTTTGGTGTCGTTTTATTAGAACTCTTAACGGGTAGAAAACCGACCGATGAAGCATTTATTGAAGAAGGAACCAAGCTTGTAACATGGGTAAGTCTTTAAAAAGTCGAAGTTTTGACCTTTATTCTTTGGTTTGACTTTTGAATGATGTAATAACTTAAACTATTATGCTACTAACAGGTGAAAACAGTTGTTCAAGATAACAAGGAAGAGTATTTTCTTGATAGTCGATTAAAGTGTTATTCGATGGACGAAATTAATCACGTGTTTAGTATATCATTAATGTGCTTAGAAACCGAACCATCAAAACGACCAAACATGTTAGAAGTTCTAAAGATGCTTGAAAACATCAAACCAGAAACCGATATTTTGCTTAGGTGACAATGTTTTAGCAAAACGGAGTAAAAAATATATCTATTTTTTCCCATTTGACTACTTTCTCCCATTCAAATTAAGCGATATTGTTAGTTTCATGATTTTTGAAGCAAAAGATTACGAGGGTTAGAATAGATTAAATTTGATAGTTAATGGTGGATAAGTCTCATAACTGAATAAAGTGATATTAATAATGTTTAAAAGTAAAAGTAAGGGTAAAATGGTCATTTCACTATATTATAAGAGATAGTTAGTGGGTATAAGCCCCATTAACATTTACAAAATAATATAAATTATCAGTGTATCACTTATTTTGATATTGACATAAATGAAAAATGTATTACTTATTATGAATATGAGAAACTATAACATTCCAAAACCTATATTGTATATCTAAATTTGAATAATTTTACCAGCTAAGTAGAATTCACGTAAAGTGATACAATACTAAATTTTGTAGTACATCAAAAGGTTAGTTTTGAAATACGATACATACAATAATAAAATGTGTACAATTAGATACATATCATAATAATGGTCACAAGTCTTTTATTGAAGAATTCACGAGGGTAAAATATAGTTACATTTATTCAATAACACAACTACAAGAACTCAAATTCATTAAGTGAAACCATTGCTAACTAAAAACCGAGTTTATTATATTTGAAGGATGCAGACAAATTGTAGCTAATTGAAGCTTTTAAAGTGGGAGAAACAGGGTTACGTCCAAAAAAAACATCAAAGAGTGCAAATGTCACATTTTTTGAATCTATTGTAGCTTCTGAAGCTGATGGAATCCCTTCTGTTGATAAGTGAATCTGTTCATGACACCAATTTTTAAGTTTTTAACCCATGTTTAATAGTAACCGATATTTGCAATATATGAAAATTCTACAAAGTATATTTGCAATATATTAAACGGTTAATTTCATAGAATAGTATCAAAAAATTTTAATGTGTTCCCTTTAGGTCATTCAAACTTTATTTTTACTCTATAATAATAACCAAATTTCTAAAATGTTTCAATCATGTGAAATTTACCTTCTATAATAAGTTAGCAGGTCACCTTATTTAAATTTATATATAAAACCTCATAATTGGAACACTTAAATTTATACATAAGGTGACTAGGTAACATGCTATAAAAGATAAATTTCACATAATTGGAACAATTTTATTTTTTTAAACTTAGTTATTATTAAAGTTAGTGTTCTAGATGAAACATTTTTGAAATTTTATTACTATTCTAAGATATAACCCCTATATTAAACCTCTTCAACTATTTTATTTATATATTTATATTATCACTGTATTAATATCTTTTTCAGGTTATATGCCAAAAATAAAAAAATGTAATAATGAGTTGAACTAACCATCATTTTGGAGGGGTCAACCCAAGTCAAAAATATGAAAGTTCCTTTCTTTAACGGTCTCCCTTGAAAGATACCACTAAATGTAGCAAGGGCAGTTTGGTCAATTGAATTGGGTGATTTAATTCTTGGAGAAATAGCTTCATTTAGGGCATCCCAAAAAGTTTTGCCATCAACATCTCTAACAAGAACTATTTGTAATGATTTCTCTAATGAAGCTGCATTTTATATAAGCATCTTGAATTTTGATCTTAATTTTAAAATATTAAACAAATCAATTACCTTTTTTTGAACTGTAAACAAATCATTTACCTATAATAAGCATCTAAAATTTTGATTTTAAATTTTAAAAATTAAACAAATCATTTACCCTGATAAATTAAGTCAAACAATGAAGAATCATCTTGAATTTCAGCTGGTGTTCGTCCTTTCCATTCCTCTAATTTTCCCAAAATTTCCCCGTGAAACCCCCCTTGTGGCCACCAGCCTCCGTTGAAACGTGGGTCCCCCTCTGTGCTGAAAATGCTGGGTCTCGTATATCGAGCCCAAGCAGAGGTGTGGATATCATTGTTAGGTGATTTGCCGGGGAATGCACATGTTGCTGGGTCGGGTGTCCGGTCACAATATGTGGCCAGTGTCAGTGGTACACTCCTTTACCATTAATTTTCCCAAAATTTTAGGGTTTAGGTATAGGCCTGCTGCGTAGACCTTAACACCGATTATTGCAAAAACTTTTTCTCTGAATCCTGGAGAGAAATTGCGAGATAAAAATTCTTAATTTTGTGCTAATTTTGAGAATGAAGTGAAGAATTACGATCATTGATGTCAAATCAAGGGATGATATGCGAAAAGAGAATTAGTGGATGACACATGTCAACCTTAGAAGTGAGTAAGTTTATGGATAGGAAGAAAAGGTTGGAAAAAATATCATTTCTCTTTATTTATTCAGGAAAACTAGCAGGGTACTAGTGCAATACGGCGGAAGGTATTGTGTGGGTATCTTGTAAATATATTTTTGCGGTGACGATAATAATGGTGGTGGGTGGTGGTGCATATAGATCTGGAAATGAAGCGGATTTAAAACGGATCAGTTGGTGGGTGGTGATGATGATAGTGATGATGGCTGATAATAGTAACTAGTGGTGGATGATGATGATCACATGATGTACTCTATATGTATAAATATAAAGGGGGTGATTTTTACATCACAATTTTTATGATATGTACCACAACTATTGCTTAATTTAATTGTACAGTTAGCTGTTAAATTTATACTGTTTAGTATAGCCGTATAGGCATTAAAACTTGTGGTGTAGAAATGAATTCCCAAAATTTAAAGTCAGCCCATAAATTGGTTTGCAGCCCAATATTAAGAAATGTAATTGGGCCTTTAATTAGGGCTATGGAAAGATTAATAGAATTGAATATTATAAATAGCGAACACAACGCTACCTTCTAAAATCAGATTGCCTTTTGAGAGAACCAGACCACAGCCTTCCGGCGATGTCGCCTGAGTTCCGTTGCCGGCAAATAACAAATAGTCATCGGTTTTCACCGTCGAATTGAGATTTCGTCTAGCTTTTACAGAAATCGATGACTTACATACGTTTTGTACTCGATTTCTGTCTCGAACACACAGAAAAACACGGTGAAATGAATGTATTTTAATGGCCGATCCAATGGGATCTCGCGATTAATTTGAAATCGAGATCTCTATTTCACCCGGCCTATATCAACGGGGGCAGACTCAAGGGTTTGCACGTTTTCCTTGTGTTTCCATTGTGTTTAATTCAGGGAACTGCCTCATTTATATCTACAATTAAGAATGGATTTATTTTATTATTTTTATTTATTTTTATGGATATTCATTTTCATTTACAATTAAGACAATCCACATCGCAGCAATCAAAAGAAATGCAAATGAGTTTCAAAGTTAATATGCAAGCCAATTGTGAATTTCCCTTCCAAATTTTGAAATTCTTTTGGTCATTTTAAAGTGGGTCATATATAACATTTACTTTCTTTTATTTTTTAGTATTTATATACATATGTAGGGGTTATAATTCCTGACATGTTTATCCAGGTTATAATTCCTGACATGTTTAACCACGTGGATAAAATCCAATTTGGGTGTTTGTCCATGTTTATAGTTGTGGTGTTTGTCTCACAACCTTGAGTTGTGTATTCAAATCCCGAGGTGGAATAAATTTGTTTAGGCAAAGATAGATTGGAATATTGAAACAAGTATAATTTATAAGGAAAATAAATTTCCAAAAAAAATAAAGTTCAGTTTTTAGTTACAATGCTTCACTTTATGACTTTTTTTGATCGCCTAACCTGAGTTACCTAACCTAATTTTAGCAATCTAACTCAGATTTTGGCGTAGGCGTGGATTTTTTTAAAAAATTCTCACGTTATTAGCATAATTTGGTACGAAATATAAACAATGATAACTAAGATACACAATAAATTATAATAGAAACACAATCATTTTAATGATCCGTAACAATCATCATAAGGAACAATAGTAATCATTAATATTAACATTTGATGTAACAAATTCACCATGTAATACACCATTACGGCTTCAGGGTGAAATTCCAATTGATCTGATTTCAAATATATGCATCAATAATCTTTCTTGATCATGTACAACGCACTCTGCTGGCTCAGGTGGACTACCAGTCCCAGTCCCAATCCCAGTCATCATTTGTAACACCAAATATCACAACAATTGTTCCAATAATAGCCTGCAACACAAGAATATTTTATCATTAACTTAATTTAAAAGTGAATTAATTAATTTTTAAACTTGTTAAAAAACTTACAGCAATTAGGCATGCAATATATCCAGGTTTCTCACGGTCGAGCACAAATTAACATAAATGCTCCAACGTACTCCCGCAAGGAAAAACCCGACAATGAACCTTTGAAATTAAATTATGAAAGTTAGATTAGTTTAACCATAATATAATAATAATAATAATATATAATAACTTAATTATGTTATTAAAGTAATTGTTGTAATTTATTCTTTTCTTGCATTTTGGGGTTACATAATTTTTGAGTTTTAGGTTTTGTTAATATCTTTCCATTATTTAATTTGTGTTATCACTGAAGCTTGAAAATGATTCACCATTATATTGCATTATTATTGTTTATTTTTCACCTCATGTGGTACTGGATTTCTAGGGCACAACTTGAGGATATTCTTGAAAGAGAAGCTAGATGTTGGAATTTTTCATGACACCTGATTTTTTGTTTTCATTATCTAAAATCATATGTAGGCATTACAACAAACAATAGAATTTGAGGAGGAATTGGCAGATAAATTTGGTGGTAGTGGCAGTAGCTTATTTAATTTTATATTTTAATTTTTGAATCTTAAATGGAATTTCTTCGTGCTTTCAGGATAAAGATCTAACTGTACCTAGAGACAGGTATGTTACTTTCTAGGGAATTTCTCTCTCATGCTTAAATTATACCAAGTATCAGTTTGTTTGCATAATTTTGTATCATCTGCACACTCAACGGTGTGTGTTGAATTTGAAGAAAAGACACTTATGGACAATCTTGACAAACTTATTCAGGTAGCCTCTGTTTTCATTGGTCACCAATTCTTATTTCCAAATATTATATTTATATGAATATATATTTTCAAAATTACAAGAAACATGGGATATGTATGATGGAAGTCAGACTAACATTTTAGTAGCATGCAAGTAAGTCCTGTCTCATATATATATATATATATTTTAATAATTAAATCACATTATGCATATGAATATTGTTATATCTGGACTGCTAACCTAATATCTTTTTTTATGTATGGTATACTGATTATTAGAAGGAGCTAATTGAAACAGTGTTATGCTTTGACCAAGAACCAAACTTCATCAAACTTATTCAAGGTACGTCCGTTTTGGATTTAACTATTTATATGTTGTCCATTATAAAATATGTTTGATTAATCATTTGGTTAATAAATAGGGGTTTTAAAGAGTTCTTAGACTTGATGCTCCAAAAGCTTTTTATGAAATTACCTAATAGTGGTGCAAAGATTATTGCAGTTGTCATAGGGATGGATGGTTATATTAAGATATTTAGTTATTATCTAATTTATTTTTATTTTTTGTTGATGCTAATTTTGTGTGGATTTCAATATAGTCATCTGATAAAGATGAAAGAATGACATGTTATATTGTCAATACAGCATAATATTGTCATAAAACGGTTAGTTTTCCACCTTCTATAAACCATAATATGTTAAAAAGAGTTAAATATTGAGTTTACAGGCTGAAGAATTGTACCTATAATCCTTTATGTCACAAAATCATCTTTTTAATTCTTCACAAAATAATTTAATTTCTGTTTATTTTTGAGTGTATAAGATTCAGGGGTCAGATATAGGGAGAGTTGTAGAGTGAATCAATCTGGTATGCTTTTCATCTCATCTCATTTATAATTATTTTTTGATTATTTTCTTGATTTAATTTTGTGTTTCTCTAAACAAAGATGAAAAACTCCGTTAACTTCTTGGATGATGTTATTGTTAGACTTAGAAGGATGCAAACTTTGTGGTTTTAGTTGTTTTTTTCTTTATTTTTAGGGTAATTTTGTTTGTGGATTTACAAGACAAAAGTAGTTTGTGGTATAGATTACATTTCAATGAAGTTAGATTTTTGTCCACTTGCAACCCACGTTTTTAGCACGGGATTGACATCAAAGATTTGCAATGTTTTAAAACCCGTGTATTTAGTCGACCCAGTATGAAGGCCGAGTCAATGGTCAACCGGTTGAACCAGTGGGGTCAACCCACATCAACTAAGAACATAGATAGGCAAGATTTAGATTTAGGGGAAAATGGCATATTGAAATACATGAAAGATTTACGTGTTTAGAATTTTAGAGATTTAAATGGGTCATTAATAAGCAAAAACCCGGATATTTTTGACTCGCTCTCTTGCTCAGTCGACCTGAGTTTTTAAACATCGGGAAAGAGAAATCATGTTGCAAGAGAAATCCAATGCAACTTCTTCTTTTTTTAAGTTTTGTGTATACCGTCCATTAATTTCCGAATTGATATTTCAATCCTCTTTAAGGTTAATTTTTGCCTTCACGATAATGGTCTTACATTTGAGGGTATACTTCATTTTTTTAATATAAATTATGCGTCTAATATTTTTGACTACTTGGTTACTCTGACTTGATTTTGTGACTATTTAAGTAGTTGATAATTTATTCAAATTTTCATCTTTATAGAGTTCAAATCCATATGTAGCAACTATAAACAAAAGCACTCCGATGAAATTTAAAAGTAAATTTGATTGACCTTTTATATATGTTTTATATCAGGCTCTATATTATGGGCTTTCGGATTTGTCTCTAAACAATGTTATCAAACTGTTCTTCGAGCTTTCATTGGAGTAAAGGTGACTTTGGCATTCATAATGGAGGTTTGCAACAAAACTATGCAAAAAAATTTCACATTTTTACTACTATTATTAGTATTTTATGTAGTTCTATCCCTGTTTATTGCAATAATCATAAAAGTGAATCTGGTCGATTTTCGTGTGTGTACATGTCTAATAGTGCGTAATTACTCTAATACTCTCCAATTGAATTTTGGTAATATAGTACAATTGGATTTTTAATTCAAAATTCGCATATGTGTCTTAGACATGGCAGAAGAAGGATCATGATGATACTCAAAAGACTGAAGGTAATTTTGATTGAGTTTGATTTTTGAAGATAGCATTGTAGGTTTGTGTTTAATGTTTTCTCTTAATTAAACCAGGTTTGTGTTTAATATTTTCTCTTACTTGAACCGGTTATCTGATGGGGATCGTTTGCAAAAAACAATCCAAGAAAAGGCGCCAATTGGTAAATTTCTATTCAAGATGCAATTTTTACTACTTTTTTCTTGAATTTCTGATATGGATATGCATAGTTCCTCAATATAAGATTATTAGGTTAATAAGAAAAATTTCCAATAATTTTATGTGCTTGGTTTTTCCACCAATTGGTAACTTTCAATTAAATATTCAAATATCTCAATTTTTATTGAAATACTTATACACCATTAATTACTAACTATAAACTGCGTCCTCACATCCTAACTAAGTAGGATAACATAGTGAACATTAATTATCTTAATTGTATATTATGCTCTTATGAGTTATGACTCTGTTAGGAGTATAAGTTTTAAAAGGCCAATACTGAAAGTTTGAATCATGTGGTATAGAGACCTTTTAACATCATATAGTAGAATATTAAACAAAGAACATCTAAGTTAAAGAACATCCAAGTTTGTGCTTTGAGTAATATTTGTTGACTGTAAATTTGTAATATGTTTTCGGTTAAATTTTAAAACTAACATACTTTTGGGTTTAAACTTGAAGTCCTTATACAATTTGTGGTTTGGTGATTTGCAGTGAGCATAATAATGGTTGCTATTTAATTGATGATGATGATGATGGGATACGCAGATTTTATCGGTTTTAATTGATGCTGCAATTTATTTTTTGTCGGCCTTAAGATCATGTTTTTATATTTGCTTAGCAGCAAATGTTCATTACTTTTAATGATCAAAATTAAGGTTTTGTTATAATTTTAAGAAATTAATAAAAAAAAAGTCCTCTTTTAATGATCAAAACCGAGTGAACAATAGGCGTAGTGATGATGTGTATCTTTATAACCCGCGGCGAAGCGCGGGCACATATTCCTCGTTTAAACATAAAAAAGGAAGATTTTTGCACTAAATTGGCAGAAGAAATGAATTTCAGTAATGTAATTAACACTGTATCATAAACCCTAATAATTGATCAAATTATAATAAATGAACTATTCACGTCAATTTTAACACGCTGATTATCTATATTATGATCAAATAAAATCACTAAAGCAGATCTATTCGAGATAACAATCTGAGCTGAATAATTAATTAATTTCAACAGAAAGTAAAATAAATCATCATATCGACAATTACCTGTAACGGCCTGGTAACCGTGTACGTAAGGATAATCTAAAGGACCACCGGAGGCTCCCGGAGGTGGAGCCTGCTGAGGAAAACCGATCACCGGCGGCGGCGGTGGATAACTGTTAACGCCCTGGAAAGTTCCATAGTGTTGAGGCGGTTGCTGTTGATCCTGATTGAACTGATTGTAGTGGTGCTCGCCGTACTCCTTTCCTGATTCGCTCATAATTTCTTGTGGAGATCAAATTCGGAAGAAAATTAGGGTTTTAGTGGATTCTGAGTTCTGATCAGATGGTTTTATTTTGATTTGAAAGCAATTGGACCGCTACTCGAATATCGTACTCGACACTATATGAACAGATAATTCCAATCCAGCTTCGGCTAATTGAATAATGACACGTGGATATTTACTCTGAATGTATGTTGAGCACATTTCGGAGGCCCAAATTAAATAACTTACAAGAAAAGCCCAATTGAATGCTACAATTTAACTTAACATACTTTAGCAGTTTAGCATCAGAAAAGGTTGATCTGGTTGTCGGGTCGGGTTAAGACTTTAATCGAGTAAGGACCATTGGGTTTAAGGTGAAAAATTATAACCCAAAACCCGACCCGATAAGGATTCGGGTTGGTCTGGTTCGGGTTTAAAACCTGATATTAACATAAGACCCGAATAGCATAATCATTTTCGTGGTTAAGAAACGACAAAACATAAAAAATGGTGAAAACACTTGATGTATATTCAATAAAAAAAACATGGTCGTATTGAATACTTCATACTATATAGGGAAACGACAAGATGACATAAGAATATGTACTTACCTTTTCTTAAAATCTTAGAGAAAAAGCCAAAATGGAATTAGATTCGTGTCACGACTACTTTTTACGCGATTCCACATCAAATCGTGGCCTATTTTAGGTCAACATGTTTACCGAATAGAACACTTATACTTATCTAGACTAATTGGAATTTAAAATTAGTGAGTAAAATTGAAGGAAGCTAATTACTTTTTTCATATTTATATTTAATTAATTGATGTACTAAATGGGCAATTAAATCCCACAAACATTGTAATTTGATTTACAAAAAAAGTTCCATCAATTAAAACAATGTAATAGTAATACTACGCCGTTTAAGAGTATTAATCAATTACTTTCTTGCCACAAAGCACCATAACCAATATGTTCTTCAATGTTATTCCCGTAAGTGATTTGAGAGTAATCTTTAACACCACCAAACTCTATTATGCCATCCATCCCATCGATGTACATATCATCCATTTCCATCCAATTATATTCCGAGTCTTGCAACTTTAAATAATTCTGATTAGTTGAAAACTGCTGATAACTCTCCCAATCAGCGTTCCATTCTAGTTCAACGCTCATATCATGATCATCAATTATAAGTGGATTTATCTCGGCTTCTAAAGAGCGGATTACACTCGATAATCTCTCATCATCACACTCGTTTTCAGTATGTGTTTCATCAAGTATCGACATCAAAAGAGCGTCATCGATTTCTAAGGACTCGAAATCATCAAAATTATCTTGGTTATTGATGGTTGACCAATTTTCTTGGATCAAAGAAGCCATCAAGTAAATCAAAGAGTGAAATGAATGAAAGGGGATGTTTGAGTTCAGAATATGATAACACGATGATGAATTAAAGAAATTGGGTGGGTATATATAGGCAAAGTTGTCAGAAATAAATCAATTTTTGTGGGCCCTAGTGTTATGATGGTACAATTATCTTTTTAGATCTACGGCATTGAGGTTGCTGAGTAGGATACACCATATCCTCAAATATCACAATCACTAATTCTTTTTCCCTTTTTGAAATACTACAGGTGGCAAGGCAAATGTGTAACATTCAAACAATCAAACTAGTTATTATTTTATTGCTTAAAAAATAAGAAGTGATTCTTATTAATCAACTTTTATCTATACAAAACAATTTCATATTAAATGATTATCATACCTTTGTTGGCAATCACCTCCTTTTAAGAATATTCTTGTTTTCAACTATCTTACTCGAGCTGGTTGAACTTATGCTCGAGATAGATATGACACAATCATTATCATAATTGTTTTCGAACCTCTTTCTGACTATATAGTAAATGTTTACTAATAAATAGATCAAAACCGTAACATCTAAAGTCAATCATAATTTCTTACCACTACTCAAATTATTCAAACAATCAAACTTGTAATGTCACTAATTTGGTTATTGGTAGAGAGGATTTCTTTTTCGAGCAATCATAACTACTCATTTTTCTTTCTTAATTATAAATCAAATAAGAAGGTATTGAATTTTAAACTTTTTGCTTTTCAAATATTAATTTCTTTCATAACTAAAGGTATTAAAGTTCTTTAAATCAAAATAATGACTTCTTTTACGTCTTAAAGATATTACTAGTATTCAAAGTTTTTTTCTTGACCAAAAAGATGATCTTTTTTCTACCAAAATGTTACCGAAAAGTCCACATTTTTATTTACATTTTTTAACATCTTCACCTGTGGAAAAAAAGACTGTCAAATGATTTATCTGTTAATGTTTAGTTCCGTTTTATATGATTGTTTATCTATAAAATATCAAATCCGTAATCTCTAAAAAGTTACTTATAACTTTTTACTATTTAACTATCATCACACCGTTAAAAAAATATTTTTTTGTTGTTGAAGGATATTAGGTAAGAGATGGAACATGAATGATGTAAGTGGGAGAAAGGCCCACAAGAAGGAGATAAATAATGGAGCATTTTTAAGATTGTGTTAGATATGGTACAACCAAAGTGGAATTGAGTTGGGAAACTATATCTCTATGTATTAATGGGATGACCCCACCCTCCAACTAATTTTAACATCTTTTCTTTTTATCTACAAACTCCAAAGTCCAGACCAACTCTTTGGGTACACCTAAATTACCTTCGAGAATATAAACATACCACAAACATATAAAAAGAAACTGAATTATGTATTTTTTTTCAAAGGATACTCCCGATTATAACGGATAGAGTTAATTACACAAATGGTCATTTAAGATAATACCACGTTGCAAGTGCGGTCCTAATCTTTTAATTTCGACAATCTTAATCCTTTAAAATTACCAATATTGCACGTTTGGTCCTTTAGGCCAAACGGTGTTAACTTTTTCTGTTAAGTCTCTCCATATGCAATGCACGTGAGGGTATTCTTGTCTTTTCATCAACTTCATCTTCCTCAACATTTCTCTCTTCTCCACTACGACCCCACCACCAGCTTCATCTTTGTAACATCCCGAGACCCGACCTATCGTATTTTATTACTTTTGGTAAGTAATATCTTATTGTTTATTATTTTATTATTTTATATGATTTTATTTGATTTATTTGAATTAAATGTATTTTTAACCATGGGGTTAAAAATTAGTAAAACTGAGATATTTAAATGTTAAAATGATTTTTACATATTTGGGTTCATTTCTGAACCGGGGTTCTAAAAATATCTTCGTTGTTAAAATTGGAGTTAGTTAGGTCTAAATTAATTATCTGCGAACCTAATAACCTGTACTGTGTTTAAATGAAAAATACCTGTGATGGAGGGGAGGGGGTACGTGTTATGTGAGGAGGCAAGTGTCAAAAATTGGTTTTTCTTCCCCTCTTCTCTTTGCCAGTTGACACAAACACACACACAACACACACTTGGAGTTTTCTTGTCAAATTGAAGAATTGGTGCTAAAACCCTTTGATTCATGCTGTGATTTCGTGATTAGAAGCAAGATTAAGTAAGTTTCCTTCCTTCTTAAGCTAGGGTTTCATGTTCTTGATGTAAGGATGAACTAGGGTTCTTGAGTTAGTGGGTTTTGATGGAGTTCTTGATGAATCTTGCTTGTAATTCGAAATTGATGCATGTTTTGGTGTCTAATTGAGTTCTTGCAAGTTATATGTGTTGAATTGTTAGTTATAGCTCATTTGGTGAAGCTTTCATAAAGCTCCATCAATGGTGATTGTGGGAAGAAGATGGTTTTTCCCTAATTTGATGAATTGTGTATTTTGGTGTTCTTGATGTTGTGTTAGGTTAATTATGCATGTTGGAATGGTAATTGTTAATTATGAAGATCACTAGTTACTTGTTATGAAAATGCATAAAAGGGTGGTAGTGTTTGGCTAGATGGGAATTTAGTCATAAACTAGTTGAATTATAGATTGTTGACTTTAGTCAAACCTGGGAGTTGACTTTTGGTCTTGTATAGCTTGTAAACTTTAATTGTCAAATTCATGTCATTTATATGCTAGTTGTCTAGTTGGGTAGTATAATCATGTTTGTTTAGGGCCTTGACCCGTTTGATTGACAATTGGTGCATTTGACCTAAATAAGGTCAAAGTGGTGAAACTTGCAATTGGATGCAAGTAACTTGTTAGATATGTAATTGTGATGTTGATCATGTAGTCTAACTCATTGGATAATGTTGTGTGTATGCCCGACTCATTATTCTTGTTTTGACCCGTTTGGGCCTAAGGTGCAATTTGGCCAATTGGCATAATGAATTGACTTGATGAAGTTTTAGACCTTAGTAATTATTATGTGTAAAATGCAAGTAATTGGTTGTAAGTTGTGGTTGCAAGATGTGGCCTTAAGCTTGTATTACTTGTTAAACAATTGATGATTTCGGGTGACTAATTCGGTATTCATTTTGTACAGGAAAAGGGAAGGAGCCTCAGTGATATAAGATTACTGAGCTCGGTACTAAAAGGAAGCTAAGGTGAGTGGATTTAACCTCCGCCATCTGCTAGCATTGTGGTTTGGAATCGATTCTTTATCAATAGCCCACCCTTTCAACTGTGCCCCGGAGACACGGTCGAAGCACGCCCGCCCAGTGTGCTTCTTTCACGGGGTTTTGGTATGGTAGACTTGTAGGAGAAAAATGCAGCATTTTGGCTGGTCCGGGGAGATAGCGGCGCTATCTCTAAGATAGCAGCGCTATCTCTAAGATAGCGGCGCTATCTCTGCTTCGTATTTGGAAAATTGAACAGCGG
The DNA here is from genome assembly GCA_963853835.1 of Calendula officinalis. NCBI lineage: Eukaryota > Viridiplantae > Streptophyta > Magnoliopsida > Asterales > Asteraceae > Calendula > Calendula officinalis. The sequence continues at coordinate 2,357,660 of OY970835.1, forward strand.
CCCGAAATAGCGTTTGGTATTTAAATAGCGGACGCTATCTTTTGGTGGATAGCGGCGCTATCTTTGGATAGCGGCGTTATCTCCATGAAAGATAGCGGCGCTATCTATGATAGCGGCGCTATCTATGATATCGGCGCTATCTTGGCTGGTTTGGAAAAAAATTCATTTTTTTTTCTTGGTTTTTCATAAATTTTCCGGTGGTACCATTAATTGTGGGATTGTTAATGGTAGTATGTGCACATGTTTTCTAGAGGTTAACTATGAGTGGGTTTTGCTAGGCTTCGTTACTATTGGATGGGGTGCTCGGACTCCTACGAATGTGTTCCGTCATGGGTGAGTACCGTGCTAATAGTAAAGTGGCCATCGGTAAACTGTTGTTCAGCCAACAACAGTTGTAGGTACATTGCAAGTCCGCCGATACTCTCATAACGTCCAATTGCTTGTGGAAGTTTGGACGAGTTTCCAGATTGATTTCTCTTGTCTTTAATTTGTTGTGGTTATGCAAATTGATTGTTATTTCTATTCACTTTGTAACGACCCGAATTTTGTAAGTAAATAAATTGTACAAAAATATGATAAATAAGGATAAATCGTTTAAATAACGTAGGAATTGGTTTCGTGTCGTTTGGACACCGTACGAGAAAGTTATGGGCGAAACCGGGTCGAACCAAGGATCAAAAAGTGCAGCCTTGGCTGCTATGGGAGTTCGCGGCGCGAAGTTGGGATGGCGATCGCGAACTCGGTCCAGCGAGTTGGGCCAATCGACGTGAAGTAATTCCCGACCCGGTAACGATCGCGAACTATGCGAACGTAAAGGAGTTAGCGACGCGAACTATTTCGCGATCGCGAACTCTGCCCGACACCAGCATTTAATTCGGGAAAACCTCATTTATGTCATTTTGAAACCCTAGTTTTCTCCTCTCTCTTGTGTGTGCGAAATCTGAGTGTAAGGTGTCGTTTGGAGCTCAATCTTCATCAAATCGTGGAGATTCTTGCTCATAATTGAAGATCAAAGGTAAATCTTCATTCCTTTTGTGTTATAAGTATTAGATTTGAGTATGGAAGCTTGAATCATAAACCCTAGATGTGGGTTTGTTCATGAATGATTAAATGGAAGTTATATAACTTAGATCTATGGTATTTTATCAAGGAAAACGTGGTCATGTTATGGATACACGAAAATATGGTGATTTATGAAATTAGGGTTTGGTAATTTTGGGGAAAATGGTGCTAGTAGTTAACTAGCCATAGATTATGTAGTTAGTATAGATGATTAATGCAAACCATTGTATTGGTTTTGATATAGATTGTCGGTTGGAAGATTTGAGGCATTCAAATCTTGGAAAGTGATATTGGTGTTCAAGGAAACACAACATTGGATAAGCTTGGCAAAGGTGAGTACATGTGAACTTTCAAACTGGGTACATAGCTAGTAAATGTTTTTATGATTAAATGATTTTTATCGAGTCTTTAAGTAATTTAGTCATTTATGTGATATATGATGAATTGCTTGTATGATGGTTAAATGAATGATTGAATAAGAAAAGATGGAGCTATAAGCTCATAACGATGAAAGATAAGTGATGATGATGATGATGATGTCCCTAGGGCCGTAGTAGATTGGAGGCATTCCGGTTATTACGGTACCTTAAGGTTCGTGGTAGATTGGAGGCATTCCGATTACCCAATACCTATGAGTCCCGATAGATTGGAGGCATTCCGATTACCGTGGAAATGATGGTCTTGATAGATTGGAGGCATTCCGATTATCTTGACATTGGCCAATGATGAAAGTGATAAAGTGACCCAAAACAAACTTAGTAATATTATTTTAAGATTAAATGATATTATTTGACTAAATGTTTATCGGGTCTAAAACCCATGTATCTCACGAGGCAATTTTGTCTCACGTACTATGTTTGTGTTTTTTCTATGTACTCAGGTTCGGGATCGAAGAATTAGGAGGCTTGATTAGAAGAGGCCTTGTTGAGATTAGCTCGGTGTTGATAATTAGAGTCCTTAGCCTATGGTTAAGATATAATTTGTAACACCGTTTTTGTAAACTCTGATAATCTCGAACAAGAAACCTTTTTGTTTTTGTAAAACCGGTATTTGACACCGTTGCAATACTATGTATTTTGGATTAAATGTTATTTAAATGTTGTTTTGAAAATTGGGGTGTTACAACTTGGTATCAGAGCTATAGTTTAAGTGAACTAGGTTGAGTTGACCATCCTAGACTTAAACTGAGCTAGTAGGACCGTAGGTTCCATAGGATACTTGTGAATTGTCTATTGAGACCTTAAGTGTAGGTTCAATAGGGTTGACCTTGAAGGATCAGGTCATGGTTGGTTTTGGGACGGTCAATGCCACCGTTACTTTAATGAATTGATTTCTAAATGATTGATGTCTTATTATAGCAATATGGTGAGAACTAGAAGTTCAAGAGGCCCACTTGATCAAGGGCAAGATTCGAATAACCTTGTTGAACCGGTGTTTGGTCCTCCACCTCGTGACGAAGTGGAGAATTCGGGTGTTGAAAGGAATACTCACACCCCGGTCACCGTGGAACACCTCCAAACTATGTTCAATCAAATGAGGGACATAGTGAACGAGGATGTGAATCGACTTCTCAACGAGCATAGGGCACGAGAAAGGCGGGAGGAATCTCCACCCCGCACAAAGAGCAAGTCAAGTAGTGTTGCTCAAACTGAGAAATCATCAACGGAAGAAGATGGGAGTGACCCCGAGCCGAGGGAAAGAAAGGGGTGCACGTATAAGAACTTTATGGCTTTTAAGCCCGATAACTACTATGGTAGCTCCGAACCGAAAGTCACGATCCGTTGGATCCGTGAAACTGAACAAGTCCTTGAAGCTAGTAAATGCAAGGAATGTGATATGGTAATCTATGCTTCCCGTTTATTGAAGGATGAAGCCCTCGTGTGGTGGGACACCATGTATGAAACGTTGGGAAAGAGGGCGGTGTATAAAATGACTTGGGATGAGTTTGTGAAACGGTTGAAGGCAAAGTTTTGCCCCGAGAGAAACTTGGAAAAACTTCAAGAGGAGTTTGTGCATTTGAAGAAAGGTGGCTTGAGTGTCGATGAGTACACTAAGAAGTTCACGGGATTAATCCCGTTTGTGATCAAATTGTATCCGGATGAGAGATCCCGGATTGTTAGGTATGCTAATGGACTCCCGTGGGAGTATGAGTTGGAAGTAAAAAGGGCCGCCACGCTCGATGAGGCTATCGGTGCGGCGAGAAATGTTGAAGAGGTTGGCCAAAGAAGAATCAACGAGAGGCCAAAGTTTGAAAAGTCTGAGAAGAGGAAGTTTGAGGGGAGCTCGGGTGCGGTGAAGAAGGGAAAGTTCACCCCGACCTTCTCTAAACAATCGAGTGTTGGTGCTTGTAGGAAGTGTGGCAAAGACCACAAGGGAGAATGTTTGGTGGATTCAAAGTCGTGTTTCAAGTGTGGAAGGCCGGGACATTTGGCGAGAGATTGCCGGGTCAAACCGTTGGATGAGATCGAGTGCTATTCGTTCCATGAAAAAGGGCACTATAGCAATGCATGCCCGAAGAAGGGAAGTGAGACCATAGTGTCAACCGCTCAAAAGAAAGCGGAGCCGACAAAGGTCAAGGGACGGTCCTTCCAACTTACCAGAGACGAAGCCAAAGAAGCCCATGATGTCGTTTCAGGTACCCTACTCGTAAATTCTATTCCCGCCCGGTTCTTATTTGACTCGGGTGCTACTTATTCGTTTGTGTCACATAATTTTGTTGTGGTGTTGAATGTGCCGTTAGAACTCCTTGATGAAATTTATGATATAGAAATTGCGGATGGTAAAACCTCCATAGTTCAACATATGTGTCGAAATTGTGAATTGGAAATAGATGGGAGAAAGTTTAAGGTGAATTTATTACCCATGGAAATTGCGGGTTTTGATATAGTTATAGGTATGGATTGGTTGGGTGAGAATCAAGCAAAGATTTTATGTGGGAAGAAGATAGTCTCGATTAGGACTCCCGACAATGAAAAAGTTTATGTGTATGGTGAGAGACGACACCATTTACCATGTCTTATGACCGCGGTTAAAGCTAGGAAATGTTTGGCCAAGGGATGTTCGTCCTTTTTAGCCTATGTATTAGATGGAAGGAAAGAGAAGAAGTCGGTGGAAAATGTAAAGGTGATTCGGGATTTTCCCGAGGTATTTCCCGATGATATACCGGGATTGCCACCGGAGAGGCAAGTAGAATTCCGTATTGATTTAGTTCCGGGAGCGACGCCGATAGCTCGTGCTCCATACCGTTTGGCTCCCACCGAAATGCGGGAATTGATGTCCCAATTGCAAGAGTTACTCGACAAAGGATTTATTCGTCCAAGTTCATCTCCATGGGGTGCGCCCGTATTGTTTGTTAAGAAGAAAGACGGCTCAATGAGAATGTGCATTGACTACCGAGAGTTGAACAAGATGACTATTAAGAACCGGTACCCATTGCCTAGAATCGACGACTTGTTTGATCAACTTCAAGGTGCCGACTATTTCTCGAAGATCGATTTGAGATCGGGTTACCATCAAGTTCGAGTGAAAGAAGGAGATACCGAGAAGACGGCGTTTCGTACGCGTTATGGGCATTATGAGTTTTTGGTGATGCCATTTGGGTTGACTAATGCACCGGCCATTTTTATGGATCTTATGATTCGGGTTTGCAAACCATTCCTCGACAAGTTTCTTATCGTATTTATTGACGATATTCTTATTTATTCAAAAACCGAAGAAGAACACGAGAGTCACCTAAGGCAAACGTTAGAAGTGCTACAACGAGAGAAATTGTATGCTAAGTTTTCTAAGTGTGAATTTTGGATTCGAGAAGTCCAATTCCTTGGTCATGTCGTGTCCCGAGAAGGAATCAAAGTTGACCCGTCAAAGATTGAAGCGGTTATGAAATGGGAACCACCTCGAACTCCAACCGAAGTGAGAAGTTTTCTCGGCCTTGCCGGATACTACCGTCGATTTATTCAAGACTTTTCCCGAGTGGCGACACCACTCACATTGTTGACCCGAAAGAGTAGTGAGTTCGTGTGGGGAGAAAAGCAAGAAAGAGCATTCGCCACATTGAAAGAAAAATTGTGTAACGCCCCGGTTCTCACGTTACCCGAGGGGATGGAAGATTTTGTCGTGTATAGTGATGCTTCACATAAAGGTTTGGGTTGTGTTTTGATGCAACGGGGGAAAGTGATTGCCTACGCCTCGAGACAACTAAAGAATGCGGAAGAAAGGTACACGACTCACGATCTAGAATTGGCGGCGATAGTGTTTGCTTTAAAGTTATGGAGACACTACTTATATGGTACAAGGTGTACATTGTATACGGATCACAAAAGTCTTCAATACGTTTTTACTCAGAAAGACTTAAATATGAGGCAAAGAAGATGGATTGAATTGATACAAGATTATGATTGTGAGATTGTTTACCACGCGGGGAAGGCCAACGTGGTAGCCGACGCCTTGAGCCGAAAAGTATATGAAAAGCCGATTAAAGGGAAGCTCACACGTATTGAAGTAGTCTCGAGTATAGTGGAACGAATCAAGAATGCTCAACGAGAGGTGATGGAAAAAGATGAGTTAAGGCGAGAACGGTTGGTAAAGAACCAACATTTTGTAGAAAATAAGCAAGGGTTGAAGACCGTGGGTGGACGAATTTGGGTTCCCAAGTTCGGGGGTACCCGAAAGGAGTTACTAAACGATGTTCATAAGTCTAAGTATTCGATCCACCCGGGAAGTACAAAAAACGTATCAAGATATGAAGAAGATGTATTGGTGGCCCGGGATGAAGGCAAGAGTGGCAAAGTATATTTCTAAGTGTGCCACGTGTGCACAAGTAAAAGCCGAGCATCAGGTACCTTACGGGGTAGCTCAATCGTTACAAATCCCGGCCGGTAAATGGGATGATATAACAATGGATTTTATTGTTGGGTTACCAAAGACGAGCAAGAACCACGACGCCATTTGGGTCATTGTGGACCGGTTGACCAAAAGTGCATTATTCTTGGCAATTCGGGAAACCATGCCACTTGAGAAGTTGGCAAAGTTGTATGTGGATGAAGTAGTAAGACTTCATGGAGTCCCGTTGTCAATTGTGTCCGATAGAGATGCGAGGTTTACCTCGAGATTTTGGAGATCGTTGCAAGAAGAGTTGGGAACGAAATTGCGGTTGAGTACGGCTTACCACCCGCAAACTGATGGTCAAAGTGAGAGAACCATTCAAACGGTTGAAGATATGCTAAGATCGTGTGTGCTAGATTTTGGAGGTAAATGGGATGAACATTTACCATTAGTTGAGTTCTCCTACAATAATAGTTACCAATCGACCGTTAAAATACCGCCTTATGAGGCGTTGTATGGAAGAAAATGTAGGACCCCATCGTGTTGGCTTGAAGCGGGTGAGACGAAACTCACGGGTCCCGAAATTGTGAAACTGACCAATGAAAAGATTGGGATAATCCAAACAAATATGAAAATAGCCCAAGATCGACAAAGAAGCTACTCGGGTTTGAAAAAGAGACCATATGATTTGAATGTTGGAGACATGGTGATGTTGAAAGTATCGCCTTGGAAAGGCGTAATGCGGTTTGGTAAGAAAGGCAAATTGAGCCCAAGGTATGTTGGCCCGTTTAAGATTTTGAAACGGGTCGGTTTGCAAGCTTTCAAGTTAGAACTCCCACCCGAACTTCAAGGTGTTCACGATACGTTTCATGTAAGTTATTTGAAGAAGTTCGTGGGTGAGGTTGAAAATATAATTCCGTTACAAGAGTTGCGGGTTGATGCCCCGAACCGATTGATTGAGGAACCCGAAGCCATACTAGAGTCAAAAACCAAGAAACTTCGGAATAAGGAAATTGAATTGGTGTTGGTCAAGTGGAAGCATTCACTTGGGCCGAACTTGACTTGGGAAGTCAAGAATGAGATTCGGAAAAGATACCTGAACTTTGTGAATTATGATGAGATTCCGAGGACGGAATCTCCTTAAGGGGTGGATAGTTGTAACGACCCGAATTTTGTAAATAAATAAATTGTACAAGAATATGATAAATAAGTATAAATCGTTTAAATAACGTAGGAATTGGTTTCGTGTCGTTTGGACACCGTACGAGAAAGTTATGGGCGAAACCGGGTCGAACCAAGGATCAAAAAGTGCAGCCTGGGCTGCTATGGGAGTTCGCGGCGCGAAGTTGGGATGGCGATCGCGAACTCGGTCCAGCGAGTTGGGCCAATCGACGTGAAGTAATTCCCGACCCGGTAACGATCGCGAACTATGCGAACGTAAAGGAGTTAGCGACGCGAACTATTTCGCGATCGCGAACTCTGCCCGACACCAGCATTTAATTCGGGAAAACCTCATTTATGTCATTTTGAAACCCTAGTTTTCTCCTCTCTCTTGTGTGTGCGAAATCTGAGTGTAAGGTGTCGTTTGGAGCTCAATCTTCATCAAATCGTGGAGATTCTTGCTCATAATTGAAGATCAAAGGTAAATCTTCATTCCTTTTGTGTTATAAGTATTAGATTTGAGTATGGAAGCTTGAATCATAAACCCTAGATGTGGGTTTGTTCATGAATGATTAAATGGAAGTTATATAACTTAGATCTATGGTATTTTATCAAGGAAAACGTGGTCATGTTATGGATACACGAAAATATGGTGATTTATGAAATTAGGGTTTGGTAATTTTGGGGAAAATGGTGCTAGTAGTTAACTAGCCATAGATTATGTAGTTAGTATAGATGATTAATGCAAACCATTGTATTGGTTTTGATATAGATTGTCGGTTGGAAGATTTGAGGCATTCAAATCTTGGAAAGTGATATTGGTGTTCAAGGAAACACAACATTGGATAAGCTTGGCAAAGGTGAGTACATGTGAACTTTCAAACTGGGTACATAGCTAGTAAATGTTTTTATGATTAAATGATTTTTATCGAGTCTTTAAGTAATTTAGTCATTTATGTGATATATGATGAATTGCTTGTATGATGGTTAAATGAATGATTGAATAAGAAAAGATGGAGCTATAAGCTCATAACGATGAAAGATAAGTGATGATGATGATGATGATGTCCCTAGGGCCGTAGTAGATTGGAGGCATTCCGGTTATTACGGTACCTTAAGGTTCGTGGTAGATTGGAGGCATTCCGATTACCCAATACCTATGAGTCCCGGTAGATTGGAGGCATTCCGATTACCGTGGAAATGATGGTCTTGATAGATTGGAGGCATTCCGATTATCTTGACATTGGCCAATGATGAAAGTGATAAAGTGACCCAAAACAAACTTAGTAATATTATTTTAAGATTAAATGATATTATTTGACTAAATGTTTATCGGGTCTAAAACCCATGTATCTCACGAGGCAATTTTGTCTCACGTACTATGTTTGTGTTTTTGCTATGTACTCAGGTTCGGGATCGAAGAATTAGGAGGCTTGATTAGAAGAGGCCTTGTTGAGATTAGCTCGGTGTTGATAATTGGAGTCCTTATCCTATGGTTAAGATATAATTTGTAACACCGTTTTTGTAAACTCTGATAATCTCGAACAAGAAACCTTTTTGTTTTTGTAAAACCGGTATTTGACACCGTTGCAATACTATGTATTTTGGATTAAATGTTATTTAAATGTTGTTTTGAAAATTGGGGTGTTACACACTTAGCTTTGTGCTAATCCCTCATTTGTTGACTCTTTTCAGGTTGTGGATTTAGCTTGACTAGAGTCGGGTTTTGGAAGTCTGACCGTACTCTGATTTTGTAAACCAAGTCGAGCCCGTTTTTTTAGTAACACCTTTAAATGTTTTCATATATTTGGTTAATATGTAAAGTTTTTATGATGTGTAATAATTTAGGAGTTATGTTTTCTTAAATCGCTTCCTATGCATAAAAAAAATAATAATAAAAAAATGGCCCTAAGATTGTGGTGTTACAATCTTTATTTCTTTTCTTTTTCTATTATCTCAAGACACTGAACACTTCGACCCCCACCGGCAACAGGAACTCCCGCCGTAGAAACTGCATGGACAGTGGCCACATCATCCAATTGACGATGTGCTCCCCCCCTTCTTGACCAATCTGAGACTGTTGGTGATGATCCAGAAGCACGAATCCGCCGGGAAGTATGGTTGCTGCCGGAGGAACAAAAACAGTGCTTTGAGGGTGTACCCCCCCCCCCCCCACACACACACATAAAACACCACTCCGAGTTGAATGGTGGTGGTCCGCACCTCTGGTTTTACCGGAATCGGGCTCCGGCGACTGATTTCAAAAACCAAGCGATGATGTCCGGAGACCTACATCCACACAAGAAATTGAGCCGGTCGTCCGAGTCGATGGACCAACTTTCAGACCATTCCGCTGGCTGGTTTGGTCGGAATTTCAAAAACCTGCAAGAAATTGAGCCGGTCGTCTTCAATCGATTTTGGGATTCGACCCAAAACTTGCAGCTAGCGATGGGTGGTTGTTGCGAACTAGATATGTGTGAACTACCACAATGGCATCGGGTGTTGCGTACCAGATCTGTCTCTCACACTCTCTCTAAATCCAATATATCAAATGGCGATCTTGAAGAAACTCAAATCGGGTTTGTCAAATCGAGTGTGTGTGTGTGTGTGTGTCTTATCACCGGAGAAGATGGATGGAGGCCAACAGATCTTGAAGAAACCCATGCCGGCGATCTTGAAGAAACCCTTATCGGCATATCCATTTTGGGGAAGACTTGAGAAAGAGTGAGAGAGGGAGAGATTTACGTTTGGTACAATAATGCCCTCTTATGCATTACACATTAAGTGACTTAACAGAAAAAGTTAACACCGTTTGGCCTAAAGGACCAAACGTGCAAAATTGGTAATCTTAAAGGACTAAGATTGTCGAAATTAAAAGATTAGGACCATACTTGTAACGTGGTATCATCTTAAAGGACCATTTGTGTAATTAACTCTAACGGATATTTTTAGGGTAGTTGAATTTTACTCATGAAAAATAAAAATCAATATCCAGCTAGGGTATTTCTACATATTATGATCATTTGAATACGATAGCAATACTAGTAATATAATAAGAAAATGAAATTACATGAATTGAATGGATGTTAGAGGAGTGCCAACCCTACGTCTCTAACCACATCACTACCCAAATTAAACCCATCCTTGCTTGACGTCTTTGGCACCAACCCGTCGTGGGTCGCGTCACTAAAAACCCGTCGTCAAGAGGACGGGATGGGTTGCACGTCGTAGGCTTTTATGTGTGGGGTGGGTGGGGGTTTGGGGTATATTTTAATATTATTTTAAGTGGGGATGAGTTAGTGATGGGTTAGTGATGTGTTGCTGTTGGCACGATCTCGTCAATAACCCGTCAGTAAGGATGTGTTTAGTGATGTGTTTAGTGACGCGTCACGGTTGGGAGAGGCCTTAGTATCTTATTAGGGCTGCCAACTCTGCGTCAGTAACCCATCACAAGCCGTCACAAACCCGTCACGGTTGGCACCACCACATCAGTAGAACCCGTCAGTAGAAACCCGTCATTGTGGGGACGTGAAGTATATCCCGTCAGTGGAGTGTGTGTGGGGGTGGGTGGGGGTGGGGGTGTTTGGGGTATATTTTAATATTTTTTAAGTGGAGATGGGTTAGTGACGGGTTAGTGATGTGTTGTTGTTAGCACGATATCGTCAGTAACCCGTCAGTAGGGATGTGTTTAGTAATGTGTTTAGTGCTGGGTTTATCTCGCCAAACATCCTATGACGTTTCCATAAGGTACCATCACCTACGATAAAGGCGCACCAATGATTCTGCGCCGTTAGCATAACGTCTTATTAAAGACATTTTTTTCTTAATTGTGATTGACATATTTTTGTAGGTCATAAAAAAATATAATGAGAAATTTATAGGACGGATGATGATTTTATAATTAATGTCATATCAATATTATATAGTAAAGATTTTAAAACATTGTTATAATAGAGATGTGTTTAAAGTTATCTTTAATATTCTTGTAGTCATGAGAACCAAATCTCAACCATTGATAAAAACTAATCAGTGGTTAGGATTAATCGCACATTTTATATAGTGAGAGGTATTTTTGTCATTTGACACTCACATAAATTAAACTAATTTTTTAAAATTATTAAAAATTACAATTATTATTTTCTTAATTTTTTTCGTTAAAAATACGATATTATGTGATAATTGCATGTAACTGTATACTTGATCACATTTAATGTTTTTGCATAATCACATGTGATCAAGTATACAATCACATATAATCAAATATACAACTAAATGTGATCAAATATTTATTATTATTAAATGTGATTAATATTTATTATACAACTATATATAATTAAATGTGATTAATTATACAACTATATATAATTAAATGTGATTAATACAGGATATTGTATTTGAACGAAAAAAAGATAAGATTTTTAAAAAATAATTAAAATATTTATTATTATGTGAGTGTTAATTGATAAGAATACCCCTTCATATATACGAAGTAAAAAAAGAAAAAACATTTAATTAATATTGACTATTAATTATTATTAATAATAATTGAAATTTATCCCTTTATTAATATAAAAGAAATTAATAAATTTCTTAAAACAATTTACTTGTTATAATATTATTACAATATTTTATGCTCTAATCATATAAGAATCAAGGGTTGTGTTGTGGGTCTTGTCCACATGCGTACACGTATATTCGTGCACACATTAACAAAAATAAAAATACAAATACGAATACGATGTGTCATATGTCGGCATTCATCGGCTAACTCGATTTTATATCTTACGGTCAAGTCTCTTTGACCACCACCATTTGCTCCCACCTCGATTATATTTATTCATCCTCTTTAAATTATTAAATATTAAACTACTTAGATTATTCTCACTTAACATTTATTATTTATATATATGTGCTCGATTAAACCGTTATTGTAGCCATTCTTAAATCTTTATCTGATTACCGGGATCGAACCCGTAAACTCTAGAAAATCATTCGAAAACAGTTAATTACCACCAGATGGTTCCAGTGGCGGACCAAAAAAAACTGAGAGGTATAACAGACTGCACATTGTTTTCTTGGGTGTATCATATACACGTACTAACAAAAAATCAAATTTTTTTTAAACACTATTAGTAAGTTAGTTAGTAAGTTAATGGTTCGAGGCAGACAATGACATTCATAAGAGGCAGTATGCCTTCACTCGAACCCTCCACTTATTGAAAATAAACGTCACCACCTATTCACCTGAGTAAAAGTGTTCAATAAGACTCGAACCAGAGATCTTCTGAAGGAAATCTCCAAAATTTTAATTGATGGTTCAAATGTTCAATGTATAATAAAAAGGGGGAAAAGAGAGCGAAAATATCGTTTTATGTTTCTTGAATTAGGGATCAAATAGTCAAATACAACTCACCAATTGTATCCACTCACACGATGCACCAAATAATGCGGTTCATAATTCCATAATTATTGCAAAACATATACCCAAGGAAGCATCTCAGAAAGCAATGGTCGAAGTGAAACACATGGGGTGGGTATCTCGTACAATTATACACAAAGTGGGCTCCCTATAACATCGTTTTCATTTTTTATTTAAAATATATCCACATATATCATTAATAAAAGAAAAAGGAAAAAGAAAAGAAAAGGTATTATAACCAAATAAATATATAACTTGTCGATGTCATGATACGATCTAACACTCTCACTGCTTTGAAAACTAATTAAATAAAAGAATAATCTACAAAAGGTTATTTATTTATTTAGTTTTTTATTAAGTTTATACCCAATATGACTTATAAACATGTTGAATGTGAAATAAATTTCTCAACTTTTGATCATTTGGATAATTTTTCCAGATGTTGATTTCCGAAAACCAGACGGCAAGACCATATTACCCTTGTCAAATTACAATGATGAGATGTAAATCAAGCTCACAGAGTTGAGCAATAATCTAGTCTTAATAAGATGTTTTTTCTAATATATATCAAATGCATTTGCCTCTATTGAGATTGAACTTGGGTTTCTTCCAACTACCACCATTTACGAAACTAACTTAACTACACGCTAAAGGCTTATCCAATTACTTTTATCTTTTACATTATACAAAAGTAACAAATGAGAATTTTTGTTTTCTTAAAAAATGTAAAATTATCTTTGATATCTAACCTTTTTTGTCATGCGTAACATAAATGAAACTAGATATACAGTTTGGGTGATTTATAAAAACATTTTAATAATTGATTAATAGAAAAATTTTGGGAAATAAAAAGGTTTAATAGTTGTATGAAATCTAGTATATTTATGAGATAAAAAATTATATATTTTGTATTTGATTTATTTTTATATCTTTCATGAGATAAAGCGCATAAAATAATTTCAAATAAATGCACATGGTGTGGGTGGGGTTTTACCCAAATAGGTACACCAATAACACATGTTGGGTGGAACGGTTTGTTCATCTTTTGCATATACAATAGCCAACCTATAGGAACCGCATCCAACCCATGTGACCCATGCACAATACCTTCTAAAAAATAATCAACTTTAGTTATTTTAACTAACTATTCTATTCAACAAACTAATTAATTTAGATTATTTAGATAGCAAAAATAGTCTTAGGGTTTCCTAAAATAGTTTTGGTTTCAAGATATCGATTTGGTGATAAAATTTATCAGGAGATGGTAAAAAGAAGGCGAGTTTATTCTCTAAAAAGAGGATATATGTTTGAGGAACTCATTCTGCCCAATTAAATGTTAACTCGAACTACTAACTTACTAAATGATTGTTGAAAAAGCTATTATATTTAACACATTTTAATTATAAAATAAAATATGTGAGAGATTTTAAATTATAGTAAAATAGATTCTTAGATCCTTACAGGTGTTATAATTCTCTGAATTGATAATAGGTCGTATAGTTTGTGATTTAATGAAGTATGTTAAAAATTATCTAATATAAATAACTATTTTTAATAATTAAATGAAGTGATATTAATTATGTTATAATTTTCTAATCTAGCATTTTGCTGTTTGAAGGAAACTAATTTCGGTAATAATATATTGCAATCAATGCTTAATTAAATACTTACTCTTTTAAAGTAAGTTTATGAAAATGTATAACGTCTAATGGATATTTGAGATTATTTATTGAAAATAAATTATTTTTTTTAAAAAAATCATCGGTTAAAAAATGTATTCTGAATAATATTATTTAAATTTGATTATACTATTTGAAATTGTAATACTTAAATAATTAGTTTTTTAATATTTGACAATCGTGATTATGATTTGCAAGCATAGACCTCGATTTCAAAGTATTATTTAAGTTAATAGAAAAAGACTGATACCATTAATCTCGTACCATGCTTGTCGTGTATGTGTCATCATCATGTTTCGATATGTCCCTTTTTAGGCATAACATCTTTGTCGAACTGTAAAAATGTATGTTATGGATACATAACTAATGAAGGTTAACAATATAAACAAGAATAATTATTGAAAGAGAAAGAAACTTATGATATGAATTATGATCATAAACTCAACAGAATATGTGGTCACGAAACTTAATTGTTAGTTAGGATAACACTTGATCGAGCCCGTAAACCCATGCTATGGTTTTATTTTTAATCAATATAACTTTAAAGGTTTTACTCACTCTTGTTAAAAGAAAAAGTCATGTTACAAAAATATTAAAATCTTTCATCCACGCTACTTTATGTTACTATAGGGTTTTAGTCATAGTTCGAACAAGTTCGCTTTTGTTTCGTGATGACTCGTCAAAGACTTGAACCTTGACTATATCGTCACGCCATAGTTCAAGGCTTGGGCATAAGGCTTGATGCATGCTAAGGTCCAACTTAGATTACATTTACCCGTCATAAGTGTTCTTGTTTTTTAGACGTATTAAAGATAGTGAGTTATATGAACCAAATATATTTATTTATTTAGTTACAAAAATGATTTGATATGTCGAAAATGAAAAAAAAAATTAATGAATTATATTATACATTTATAATTATGTGTTTTTACGTCATTGTTTTTATAAATATATATAATAATTATTATTATAATGTATATACAAAATTATCATTTATATCACCCTTTTAGAAATATTATGGTCTCACTATGGCTTCTAAGATTTGAGATCTGATCATGTCATCACGTCAGATCTTCCATTATTTAGAATTTTGATACTTTGAGTTAACGCCTTACCGACCTTTACACACCATTTTATGCGGAAGCGAAAGTGAACACATATCTTTGAGAAGCTAATAAGAAGTTCTGTTTTCACCTAATCAATAAATATCATTTTTCTCATAATGTGTCTACGAGATCTTCTTGTATATATCTATGTGACTATGTATAATTGTATATACATATTTGTATATTTGTAAATATGTGTGCATGTATATACCAGCAGTTATGGCCCATCAAGATTGTTATTCGGTTACTTTACAATTTAAAATATTTTTACTCTGGCAGGGTTATGAAACGTTCTAAAGCAAAAAGTAGGTTCTAAAGTAAGGCGAATAAACAACAAAGGTGAAATATCTAATTGTTTATTTTGTGCGGTCGTAAAAGAAACCATTATAAGCACAACAATTCAACATGAATTACATTTCCGAATCATGTTTTATTCTTTGAATATCATTAGTAGCTTTTCTTTTTCATTTTTTTAGTTGACAATCTAGGATACGACTCGATTTATAAGTTGACTAATTCAAAGTGATCATCTCCGTGCCCACAAGGAGGCATTTTTTTTATTCATACGGGTTAGAACTGGTACCTCCTGAGAATTTTACTTTTATGAAAATCAAATTCAACAATTAAACCATAACCTTTATAATTATCAAAGAGAGTATACAACAAGACTACTTTAGTAAATATCAACAAGAGTAATAATTATCTAATAAAGTAATACCAATTTATAATGTGAGATTACATAAGTGAATGTCAAGAAGAAGAAAAATGTAACACCTCAATTTTCAAAACACTTTTTAAATCATATTTTTAAATAAAAATATTACAAGTCCAGTATCCTCAAAATACGGTTTAACAAAAACCAATAAAAGTTTATCAGAGTATTAAAACCGGTGTTACAAAAACAATATCATATCCATAGGATAAACGAGAACTACCTACGAGCTCTCGAGCAGATCAACACAATGCCACTTCTAACGCGACCCTCTAATCCATCGATCCTGAATCCTGAGTACATAGCCAAAAATAAAGTAGTACGTGAGACAAAATAGTCTCGTGAGATACATGGGTTTTAGACCCGACATTAATATATATAAATAATCACATTTATTTATAATCACATTTATTAGATATATAAATGTATATATATATCTATATACATTAGTTACCTCCGTGGTAACCCTATCTCATTCATATACATCAATCACCTCTTCGGTGATTCTATCACATTCATTCATAGCCTATTCGACCCGTCAAGTTGTTCAGAATGCCTCCGAACCAACGAGACCCCATTTTTTGTCCTACTAACCAGAATGCCTCCGATTCAGTAGAACCCCCATTGTCACAGTGTTCAGCCAAAGTGACCTATCTTTATCTTACTAACCAGAATGCCTCCAGTTCAGTAAGATCCAACATCTTGTTGGGTGATCGGAATGCCTCCGACTCATCAGTTTTATTCAAGATACCATGATAATCCAGAATGCCTCCAAATCTATCATGTACCTGCCCTATTTCAATCTACCCGTCATAACTATTACATGTGACTATATGTCACATCTATCATCAATGCCATAAGGCCATCATACAATCTATCCACATGCTAATCTTAACTAGCATTCACATAATCGGATCAACTAATCTCGTTATTAGTAATCACATATTATAAAAGTACACTCTTTTACGTCATATCAATAATTAGTTATTAATTACTTTTCATTATCATGATCTCTTTCAAAATCATCAATCACTTTAGACATACTTAGATAGTCTACTATTTATCACTTTCTCATCTTTTCAATCATATCTTTATTAAAAATCATTTATTAATAAAGACTCACAAAACATCATATATACTTTAAAAGAAACATTTGCTATGTACCCAGTTTTAAAAGTCTCATGTACTCACCTTAGCCAAGCTAACTCCAAATCGTGTCTAATAACACGAATCCTTGCTTTCCAACTCGTGAAATGTCACCAAACTTTAGGTCTTCTTGACCTACCAACAATATCATTACAATAACTAGTTATTATCCATAACTAATCACTAATCAATCCATATTCACATTCCTAACCACCAAGTTCATCCAACTTGGTGGAAATCTCAAACCCTAGTTCAAGATTCCCATCAATAAACCCAAATCCAACTTGTACACATCGATTACAAGCTTACAATGAGTGTTCTACACCCAAGATTAGTCATCTTCCCCAAAGATGACATGGATGGTTTCCCCAAACCACCATTTCTACCCATACAAAGTTCACAAACTAACTACCAACTATCAAGGATCAAGAATTCTTACCTTTGATGATAAGATCCACAAGATTGAAGAAGATTTGAGCTAGGAATCACCAAAATCGCCCATTCTCTCTCTAAAATCGGCTGCACCACAACTTGGGTGAAAAATGAGCAAACCCTAACTTTTTCCCGATTTTAACCAGCTCGTCCATAGTTCACGGCGCGAACAATAGTTCGCGTCGCTAAGTCTGCGTCCTTCAAAGTTCGCGATCGCTAAGCCATCGTGAACTACATCACGACCAATGGCTCAGATCCCTGATCGAAGTTCCCGATCGCTACCCCCTAGTTCGCGTCGCGAACTCTCCAAAGCAGCAGGGCTGCACTTTTTCAACTTTATCTCGACCCGGTTTCGCCCATAACTTCCTCGTACGATGTCCAAATGACACGAAACCAATTCCTACGTTCTTTAAACGATTTATCCTTATTTATCATATTTTTGTACTATTTATTTTATTCAAATTTCGGGTCGTTACAACTATCCACCCCTTAAAAGGATTTCGTCCTCGGAATCAACTCAAGGATTTCCAATCCTCATTCCACTCCCAAATTATGATTCAATAATACTTATGCATTTAATTGCCTACTCGACCCGTTATACCCAAACGGTCAAAGATCCAAACTCGAGTTCCTAACACCCGAACGGGTCAAAATTTCACAATTGACCTTAACCTTTCTCATCATTTAACCAAACTCCTTACCCCCATTGGGATGACATGACCCAATCATTACTAATAACCATTTGACCAAAATGATAGTCAACCCCTCGCTTTGACCAAATTGTCAACATTGTCCCATCTTTGACTTAAGCACAAAGTCAACGATATCTTGGAAACTTTCCTTATCCATTAGTGGTTCCATTAGTCATCAATTGTTTCCAAGCTTTTCATTCCCGATTTCCTATTTAGATTTCCTTTCTCAATTGTTTCCTTTTTTCCACGATTTCGATTTCCACAATCGATTAACAACTTCCATTTAAATCAATACCAAACCTCTATTACTTTTTAACTTTCATCCAATTACTTATACCTTTTATAATTTCCTTCAAACATCCTTATACCATACTTGAATTTCCCGATTACCGGCTCTAGAGCCTCAATCGTATCCAATTTGGCCTAACCACCCGATATACGTCTTTCACCACTCATTGGCTACTAACCACTTTTGCTTCCTAAAGCATTTCTTTTTCATGAACCATTAGCTTGTAGGTATCCCCTACTCATACTTCTACTTAAACAGGACCCGTGTTTTCAACCGTCCTTATTCGATCCATTCCATCATTACTAAAACTTCTAACTTTTCTTTCACCCGGTCATCATGAGTCAACCAATCACAAGTTGATAAATCTTGACTTTTGCATAAAGTCAACCATGCTTCTCCCAACTAGCAAATTCTCTACTCACGAGGTACTACCCGCAATTTATCACTTCCAGTTTTACTCATCATTATTTCCTTAATAATTGTTCCCGTTTCCTTTTTACTTAAGGTCCTTCCCAAATAATCCGAGAGTCGCACCTTTACTTAAAGGTCACACTAACATTTACCGTTTCTTGACTTTCATTTGGTCACTCATACTATCAATTAGTATTCCTTCAACCATCTTTGTACCCCACCGATCAATTTCATAACTTTTTATTCTCAACATCGGTATTAGATCCTCTACCGCAACACATTCTACAATTTCACGAAATTTTACCATATCTTGGTTACCAAATAATAAATTGGTCTCTAGGAGTTCTCTTTCCTCATATTCTATAAACCGTAGGCATCTACTACCCATACATGACCTAATGCAACCCGCACTAGCAAACCAACTTCTTATATAACACATAGAACTATAACAATACAAATCAACCACATGGTCCTACATTCATCTCATTAATACGTAAACATTATCATACGGACATAACAATCCATAATTCAACTATCACATCAAGATGACTGGAAAGCCTCCAATCCAACAAGATTCAACCAATTCTCATTAATCGGAAAGCCTCCGATCAAACGGAATTCCATTCTAAACCCTCCTACGTCACATACCATTCTAGTATACATCTTTTCACATCCCATAACTTTACCACTTTCTCACTAATTCAATCGGTCATTTATTCACCATGCAATTAGCACACTCCCCATAACAACACCTTATCATTTTCTTTCATCTTTAACCTATTCCCCAATGGGCATACTACTTAACGCGTTTCATACAACGTTACTTTTTTTTTCATTATCGTATGCCTTCAACGGCCATCACATAATACACGTGCATTGTACCCCGCGGGTAAACTATTAAAATTTCCGATTACTATTTACCGTTTCAATTACACATTGACCACCCTTAACCGATTCATTTCCTTATTACCAAATTTTCCAAACCTTTTGTCACCACTGGGTAACCAACAATCTATTTCATTAACCATATTTCACCGGCCAACCCGGTCACCTTTGAGTCAACCAACCGACTCCAGTCTCACTCGTGACCCATGACTTAGCACCCAATAGCTCAACACTCGATGTTCCCACCTTTATACATCGTGAGACTTAGAATTAATCCTTTCCCAACCGTAGTCTCCCGCTACTCTATGCCACATACCGCCATACCATTACTATAACACGTAGCCAACAATTATTTCCTTACCCTTAATATTGAATTCATCATTACTGTCACCAAGTTTGACATGGCTATATGCCACCTTTTTACCCAACCACTTTCGACAATCAAAAGTCGTCATTCCAGACACTTATTCTTTTCCACATATCTCCCATTTATAAGTTCTAAGACATAACTATACCTTAGTCATTCTTTTGTTTACCATTCACGTGTAACAATCATTACATTATTTATTCGGATTCCCGCCGAATATCCACATTCCATTTCCAAGGATCCTATTCCAAATAGAAAAAACTTCATCCATAGTAATAATTCTTATCAAGACTTAGTACTTCATTGTACTACTACATTTCTGTTAGAAATACTCACCATATCTCGTGTCTCATCCTTTTTACATAATAGTATCAACCCTTATATCCATACTATATGCGACACATTTGTCTATACTCCTTTCCGATACATGCTTCCACACACATCACTAACCGGGAAGACTATTCCCAAAAATAAATCCCCATGTCGTACGACTCGTCTCCAATTTCTAAAAACACCAATTCGTGCAACAACCAAACAATTAAGCCATAACCACCTAACATCAATCTTCACCTAAGATCTCCGAGGCTGCATCATGAACCCCCCTCTAGATTTCCTTCCGGGAAGACTTCCCCTTTCAACTCACTCGTGAGTTCCTTTCACACATATTGTACCGCACTCTCTTTCCAAAAGTTTCATACTACACGTTCCACCGTGTCAACGCCTCACCCTTTAATTATATGGATGTCAAACCCATCATATCTTTCTTTCTTCGCTTGCTACTCTCTAGCACTTTCTCAATCCACCGAATCCACCAATCGTGACCTCCGGTTCAGAACTTCCGATTTACTCAACGGTTATACATGCTATGACAACCTTATACAACATCATTCCATTTCTTCCGACTAGGTCTGGCCACCTCTTTATGTAGCTACTTCTCACTACGGACTTCACCATTCGATGATTCTTCCTTCGTACGGGTATTGGAATCATTCCTCCTACCCTTAAACATACGGTTATTAATAGTCTATTTCACATTCTCATTCATAATCCTTCCCAATTTAGTGGAGCTCGTCCACTTTTCACATTCATTCTTTCGCCATACCAACGTATTCAACAAACAAGATTCAAACGGTCAGCTCAACAGTAAAAAACAACACAATTAGATCAAAACATGGCACTTCTCATAGGGGTCGACCCTATCGTACCAATGCACTACGATCTCAAAAGACTCACATTGCACACTGCATAACAACTTCTATAGGTCCCCTAGGTTCAACCCTAAACTTAACATAAAGTCTCAAGGTCAACCTATCGATCTCAAGGAATCTTACATTCCTATTGCTACAGTCTAAGACTAGGATGGACATCCAACCTAATTCACTTAAACTATAGCTCTGATACCAAGTTGTAACACCTCAATTTTCAAAACACTTTTTAAATCATATTTTTAAATAAAAATATTACAAGTCCAGTATCCTCAAAATACGGTTTAACAAAAACCAATAAAAGTTTATCAGAGTATTAAAACCGGTGTTACAAAAACAATATCATAGCCATAGGATAAACGAGAACTACCTACGAGCTCTCGAGCAGATCAACACAAGGCCACTTCTAACGCGACCCTCTAATCCATCGATCCTGAATCCTGAGTACATAGCCAAAAACAAAGTAGTACGTGAGACAAAATAGTCTCGTGAGATACATGGGTTTTAGACCCGACATTAATATATATAAATAATCACATTTATTTATAATCACATTTATTAGATATATAAATGTATATATATATATCTATATACATTAGTTACCTCCGTGGTAACCCTATCTCATTCATATACATCAATCACCTCTTCGGTGATTCTATCACATTCATTCATAGCCTATTCGACCCGTCAAGTTGTTCAGAATGCCTCCGAACCAACGAGACCCCATTTTTTGTCCTACTAACCAGAATGCCTCCGATTCAGTAGAACCCCCATTGTCACAGTGTTCAGCCAAAGTGACCTATCTTTATCTTACTAACCAGAATGCCTCCAGTTCAGTAAGATCCAACATCTTGTTGGGTGATCGGAATGCCTCCGACTCATCAGTTTTATTCAAGATACCATGATAATCCAGAATGCCTCCAAATCTATCATGTACCTGCCCTATTTCAATCTACCCGTCATAACTATTACATGTGACTATATGTCACATCTATCATCAATGCCATAAGGCCATCATACAATCTATCCACATGCTAATCTTAACTAGCATTCACATAATCGGATCAACTAATCTCGTTATTAGTAATCACATATTATAAAAGTACACTCTTTTACGTCATATCAATAATTAGTTATTAATTACTTTTCATTATCATGATCTCTTTCAAAATCATCAATCACTTTAGACATACTTAGATAGTCTACTATTTATCACTTTCTCATCTTTTCAATTATATCTTTATTAAAAATCATTTATTAATAAAGACTCACAAAACATCATATATACTTTAAAAGAAACATTTGCTATGTACCCAGTTTTAAAAGTCTCATGTACTCACCTTAGCCAAGCTAACTCCAAATCGTGTCTAATAACACGAATCCTTGCTTTCCAACTCGTGAAATGTCACCAAACTTTAGGTCTTCTTGACCTACCAACAATATCATTACAATAACTAGTTATTATCCATAACTAATCACTAATCAATCCATATTCACATTCCTAACCACCAAGTTCATCCAACTTGGTGGAAATCTCAAACCCTAGTTCAAGATTCCCATCAATAAACCCAAATCCAACTTGTACACATCGATTACAAGCTTACAATGAGTGTTCTACACCCAAGATTAGTCATCTTCCCCAAAGATGACATGGATGGTTTCCCCAAACCACCATTTCTACCCATACAAAGTTCACAAACTAACTACCAACTATCAAGGATCAAGAATTCTTACCTTTGATGATAAGATCCACAAGATTGAAGAAGATTTGAGCTAGGAATCACCAAAATCGCCCCTTCTCTCTCTAAAATCGGCTGCACCACAACTTGGGTGAAAAATGAGCAAACCCTAACTTTTTCCCGATTTTAACCAGCTCGTCCATAGTTCACGGCGCGAACAATAGTTCGTGTCGCTAAGTCTGCGTCCTTCAAAGTTCGCGATCGCTAAGCCATCGTGAACTACATCACAACCAATGGCTCAGATCCCTGATCGAAGTTCCCGATCGCTACCCCCTAGTTCGCGTCGCGAACTCTCCAAAGCAGCAGGGCTGCACTTTTTCAACTTTATCTCGACCCGGTTTCGCCCATAACTTCCTCGTACGATGTCCAAATGACACGAAACCAATTCCTACGTTCTTTAAACGATTTATCCTTATTTATCATATTTTTGTACTATTTATTTTATTCAAATTTCGGGTCGTTACAAAAAATCTCCCATGTCAATTTCTTTTAGGGTAGTGATTTTAACACCATACAAATTATTTCACTCATCATACTGTACAACACTTAAAACATATTATACAAGTACTGTAAAACAACAGTTGTGGTGTTTAGAGTAATTTATTTGGTCTCAAAATCATTTCTCTTCTTTTAATGATAGAACTTTAGATGATGGCATACGGAAAATAGAGGCGTATATAAATTATTTTGACCCGAAAAAACGCAAAAAAAGGTTTGATTATTCGGATTGGGTTTATTGGTTATTTTTTCAATTTGTATCGACTAATGTTTGTATCTTTAAACAAATTACAATTACATAAAGGAATTTGACAAATACGTTTACAAAAATTGAAACATAATACATAAAAGGAAGAAATAAAACCGAGTTTTGGTTGAGTCTCGTGATGTAAAATGAATCTCTTAAAATAGATTTGTCGTCTATTTCACAGGGTACAACAACCGAGTAGTTTGTACTAAAGAATATAATCCAAGCCCGAACACTTACAAAGATTCAGTATGTTTTGAACAAGAGAGAAAACTGGTGAGAATATGTGTTTGGGTGTGAAATTGTATAAAGGTATGTCTACAAATAAGCCCTAATGTCTCCCTTTATAGATTTCGTGTTTAATGAAAACATTAAACTTATTCAATCCTATTAAACAAGAAATCATAACCGAAATCTGGATAAAATTCCAAAGGCGTAACTGTTGCAGAATTTGCGTCGGGTCAGTATGAGGCAAGCTCGATATGACAAGTCAGTATATGAAAAACAGCACGAGCCCATGATTTTTGAAGTTGTGTTCGTATCCACAGGTCACCCGAGCACAGGATTTTCTTGCGTTGGTTTTCTAGAAAAGAGAAAATTACACAAATGTTTTATAGATTTTACGCAAACACCACCTAAATTCTTTTGTCCACTATTTACGAGGCAAGCTCGCTTTAATCAGCACTTGTTCTTTTATTAAAGCTAAGAGTTTTTTTTAACAGCACATAATCTATTATTTTTTATTTATAATGAGATTTGAACTTATGACTTATAAGTCAGGAGCAACACTTTATATTTTTTTATCAATATCATTAGGCTAGAAGCATTGCGTATTAAAGCAAAAGTTTATATGCTTCGGATAAGGTCTTGTCTACGTACGTGTGGTAACCCGGAATTGGTGAGTGAGGTACAAGTCAAATTATCATTTATTTATCCATTCTTCAAATTGCTTTGCATCTTTTGCTTTTCATTTTCCAAAATTGTTTACCTAAATTCGCATCTAACTACAAAAAAAAAAGTACGAATTTGTTCCAAAAAGGTTGTAATATTTTCACATTTTACCAACTAAAAACAAATAAATCGTGGGTTGACGATGCATTTCTCTTTCTGGAATCAAACAAGTAGGAATTTTAGTTTCCTACCATTGATGTTAAATGGATCTTTTTTGCTTTTAAAATTAATATAGTTAAGTATAGAAATTTAAAATTTAGCATTTTTAAATTAAATAACATGTATTTTGTAGCTAGAACTAGTTTAATCCTATGCATATTTTGGCTTTTTTAATTTGTAGCTAGAGTAACTAGTTATAAAATTGAATGAATTTTCTCTAATGATATTTAGGGTTCTAATGAATCTCGTCAAAACTAATAAGGCTTGTTTGATCGCGCCTATATGTGTACTAATATCTAAAATGATAACGAGTCTTGGATGATGTATTATATTTTTTGTATGAATATGTATGTTGATGATAAATTATTGTTTGCTTAGGTATTGAATGATTGCTTTTCAATGATAAAAATGTTTATTTTAGCCATCCAAATTCTTTGTTGTAATAATTATAAGTAATTATAACAAAATACATAGCATACAAAATTAAAATTAAACATAATATAACAAAATTATATGACACATATTACCTATTCATACTCATATTACTCTTCAAACAAACAATCTTAATTTTACGGACGCATATCCAACAAAATGGCATTATAAATTTACATACGGACACAAATATATACATGCATTTGGATATGGGTATGTCATCTATACAATTGTAGACCAAGAAAATTAAAATTACAGATAGTCCTTATTAAACTATTAGTTTTTTTTTTTTTTTAACGGCAGATACAAGATAAATGGAAATTTTGTTTACTTTCAAGCCTAGTAAAAGTTTTAAAATAAGAATACTACTAGTATTATTTGCTAGATGAATTGAAACTGTAATCTTGAGAATCATTTGACATTTTATGTCAAAGATCGTAAAATCAAATCTGAAGTCCAGCTGTTTAAGATCGATGTTTTTAACAATTAACCTCAAAAGTCAAAACTAGATGTATTCCTATGAAACCACGTAACCAAAGGGGAAACGAGTGGTGTAGATTAACTCACCACCACCAGAAGTAACCTTGGTGGTTTTCCTTTACAAGGTCTTAAGTTCGAATCTTTATTGAGGATTTTTATTCATACGGAATAAAAAGGTGAAGTTTATTCCCCTAAGGCGTTGTTTTGAAGAAGGATATTGTCTGCTTGGTTCTCACTGCCAGAGTTATACTAAAACTAAACGAGTGTTTGGGATAGTTTATTAAAAAGACTTATTAGCTTAATAAGCTCAAAAAAACTTGAAATTTCAAGTTTATTAAGCTAATAAGTCCTCTTAATAAGCTTTCCCAAACATACCTTAAATAGGCATTAATAAAAGGGAAATTTGATGAACCAATTATTCTGATGTCGAATTTTGACCTCAGTCAATAGTCAAGCTCTGTCCATGTACATATATGAACTTATGAAGATAATGCTATTTTAAAAAGCCCAAAACTTCTTTATAAAAAGGCCTATAATGTTTGTTGGAAATTGACTAAACTATATTACCATTTGGGCTGCATTCAGCAATTAAACATGTGGTAGGGAAATGACTTGCTAGTTAGTAGTTACAAATACATAACTACAAGGGTGATGATTTCTAGTTGAAATCTTCAAAAGGTATCATGTTCAATTAGTTTCATAGTGAGCCCTTAGCGGACCATACCGAGGGCTCTTAGTAAGTTAATATGATTAACCTAAAAGTCAACGAAAACCTTGAAATGGTGATAGTTTGCCCATATACAAAACGATTTAATTCATTAAACTATATATTGTGTTTGAAAACACTTTCTATTTAAACCCCATTCATGTTGACGATATGTTTTTACCTCATTTATTTCCCCTATTTTGAACATTTACTTTTGTCACTCTTTTGTTTTGAAGGGGTTTGTGCACTTTTAAGAGTTGCATTTAAATAATTATTACATGTATTAAAAAGTTGTGTTTTCATTGATGATGGAGTGACACTTAAAATGTAAGGATACTAGTTGATTAATGTACAAATTCTCAATAAATATTTTAACTCCTTAACGATAACGACAACTGTTGTTATTTTTTTAAGTAATATACTTAATTGTTGGGTTAGTATCAAATAGGATTAAAATTAAAGTATGAAAAATCTGAATCAATGCATGAGAAAAAATAAGGAAAAAAGTCAAAAACATATATATCAACATTTAAATCACATACTTTTTTCCGTTTCAAAATAAGTGACATACTTTTCATTTTAAAGTGTTTCAAAATAAATGATACATTTTAAAATTTTCTCTATTTGGTAAAAATTAATGGGATACATACCCACTAACTATCTCTTATAATAAAGTAAAATGACTCATTTGGTATCACTTATTTTAAATCGGAGAAAGTATATCCTTTCAAACTTTAATTTTAGATGATTTTCCCTTCAAAATACTGATATTTATCTAAAAAAAATTAATCAATAATGAAATTATTTTAATATTTAAAACTATTATTTAAAATATCAATTAAAAAGTCATGTTATATTTTAATTATTATTATTATTATAATATACAAACAAATTGGCAATGATTTTCACGTTTAAATATAGAAAAAAAATTGACTTCAAATGAAGATTTCAATCACGAATCAATGAATCACAGAAAACACCACAGATTATCTCGACGGACGCTTAAAATCCGATGAGAATCCCAAATCAATCACTCCTGGAATCCCAATCAGATTCCGATAACCCAAATACAACCCTCATCACTCCTCTAAACCCTAATTCCTGCACCGACTCCATGGATCAACAACCTCACCGGCCAAAATCCTACTGGCGATTAAGCAAAAATGATTTCTATCCTGAACCGTCGTTCCAAAACCTCGCCGCTTACAGGTCCGCATTCTCACAAACCCTACACCGCCTTCACGACCGTTGCCTCGGCCGATCAACCGATGAAACGGAGCTCGTTGAGCTTAAAAAGCAAAGCGAAAACGAGATGATCAAGTGTCTGACGTGGATTGATTTGATTTGGCTTGGATTCGGATCTGTTGTCGGATCCGGTATCTTCACTATCACCGGACTTGAAGCTCGAAACGACGCCGGACCGTCGATTGTATTGTCTTATGCTCTTTCCGGTTTATCGGCTTTGTTCTCTGTTTTTTGCTATACTGAGTTCGCCGTTGAAATTCCGATCGCCGGCGGTTCGTTTTCGTTTCTCCGTGTTGAATTAGGCGATTTCATCGCATTTATTGCAGCTGGTAATAATCTAAACTTGCAATTGTCCTTTGATTGGTTCCATTTTCAACAATTTACATCAAAATTTTATTGGAGTTTAATTTGGGGGTGTTTGGCATTGTGATTGAAATTAGTTTGATAGTAATCTCTGGTTTTTCAGGTAACATTCTACTGGAAGCTGTTGCAGGTGCAGCCGGTTTAGCCCGATCATTTTCATCATATTTCGCAAGTATGTTTAGTTCTAATTCCGATCTATTTCGCATTCGAATCGATTCATTTGCAGAAGGTTTCAATTTATTAGATCCAATTGCAGTAGCAATCTTATTTATCGCCAACATGGTAGCAATGAAAGGAACTAAACTAACATCATTCTCAAATATGATACTATCAATCATTAGTTCTTTAATCATAGTTTTCATAATCATTGTCGGTTTCATGCACGCCAAAACCTCGAATTTACAACCGTTCTTCCCGTACGGGCCCGAAGGCGTCTTTCGGGCTGCAGCCGTTGTGTACTGGTCTTACACCGGGTTCGATATGGTGGCTAATATGGCTGAAGAAACCAAAAAACCGGCTCGTGATATTCCATTAGGGTTAGTCGGTTCAATGTCTATGATTAGTGTGGTTTATTGTTTAATGGCATTGGCTCTAACCATGATGGTTAAGTATACAAATATAGACCGAGATGCACCATATTCGGTTGCGTTTGAAGAAATCGGGATGAAATGGGCTAAATATATAGTTAGTTTATGTGCACTTAAAGGTATGCTTACAAGTATGTTAATCGGGTCAATGGGTCAAGCCCGTTACACAACTCAAATAGCCCGAGCCCATATGATCCCACCATGGTTCGCTTTGGTGCACCCGAAAACCGGGACCCCGGTTTACGCGACACTTTTAGTGACCACAATTAGTTGCATTGTTGCTTTGTTCTCGAGCCTTGATGTGCTCTCGAGTGTGTTATCTTTTAGTACTCTTTTCATTTTCATGCTTATGAGTTATGGCGGTTGCTTTGCTTGTTAGGCGTTATTATGTGAAGGAAACAACTAGTAAACAAGATATGGTTAAGTTTATGGTGTGTTTATTTGTTGTAATTGGTTCGTCTATTGGTGTAACCGCGATTTGGGGTTGGAATTTGAACGGGTGGGTTGGGTGGGTCGGGTACGGGTTAGCGGGCGGGTTATGGGTCGTGGGTACGGTTGGAATGACATTGATTCGTAAGCAACGGGTTCCAAAGATTTGGGGGGTCCCGCTTGTTCCGTGGCTACCCGCAATGTCGATTTTGATGAATGTTTTCTTAATCGGGTCTTTGGGCGGGATCGCGTTTAAGAGGTTTTTTATTTGTAGTGGTGTTATGTTGGTTTATTATGTTCTTGTTGGTGTTCATGCAACTTATGATTTGGCTCATCAAGAGTTGATAGAATCAACGGTTGAGAAAAAAGCAAAGGGGGAAACCGATGGAGATGGTTTGTAGTAATGATGTATTTATGTTGAATGTGATTTGTTGTGAATATTATGTGAAGTTTTATCATTTTAGTTTGATGATATTTGGATGTAATTGAGCCAAAATTATGATGTCGTAATCGAAATTTTTATGAAAGATGTATTTCAACGATAGCCAAAATCCATGGCCATTTATTTTGTTTGATTCGAATTTGTTTAGGCCATCAAATTAAATGTTTGTGTTAGTTTGTATTTTCATTGTTTCGTTTTAATATTAGTCTAGCCTGAGACGGCCATACACTGACAATCTGGCATGTATTAGTCTTCTTTGGTTTGTATATATATATATATATATATATATATATATATATATATATATATATATATATATATATATATATATATATATATATATATATATATATGCATGTGTATGTATATATAAATAAAGTGATAAAAAAATGAAAATGTGTTGTTAGAATGTGTGCATTTCATACGACCGGTTTGGAAGTCCTAACTAAAAATTTACCCATATGTGTTGCATGCAAGGATATTTTGGTCATTTGTCATCCTTGATTAGTATCATGTTCGTGTGTAGATAGTATCATGCTTATATGTTTATAAGAATTTTATAAACTTGTTTATAAGTTTCTCTGGAACTGATAATATTTATGATTGTTTAGTTAAGTTTTCAAACACGACTATTGATTACAAACTTTGGAACGATCGATAACACGTCCTATTGTTAGGATTTGTCATCACCCTAATGCACTATGACAATCATAAGTGATATTTGTGTCGATTAGGTGATTACATATTGTTGTTGGTGCCATCGACGAACTATAGCTATGTTTTTTAAGGTAATTAATGATGTTTTTGTCCATATTACAGAGGTAGTGGTGGTGATGGTGGTGGTGGGTAAATAAATACCGGATGGTAGATATGAGTATGTAGCCACCACCCACAATTATCATTCCTAATACTCAATGAAACATCATAAGCTTTGTAGAAATTCATGATCAATATTCACCAACATGTCATGATCACAGAATTAGTTGAGATATCGTCACTCCATTCGAAATCGACTATATAGTTTTCGTCTTTGGTTGTCCAAACAAAACAGATTTATTTGACAGTAAGTATGTACGATTTCATGATCAATATTGATCATCGGGTCATCATCACAAAAAGGAGCAAAAAGATACATCCCATCTTTAGTATTTCATAGGGGTGTCAAATATGTACCGAATAAAACCAACCAACATGCTACCAACCATACCAAGAATAGTTGGTAGCCAATATGTTGGTAGCCAACATGTTTGGGTGGTAGTACCGTACCAATTGTGTAATCATGGTACGGTAATGGTACAAAATTTTTAAATATCATGGTATACCGTACCAACCAAGATATATATATTATATGATTTTTAGTTTAATATATTATACCAAACTAGCAACCTATTTGGCCAAGATTCCAATTAAATATTAAAGTATACGATATTTTATTTAAATTATAGATGTGCCCAAAAAAATATCTCTGAAACTAATATAATATAATAACACATACTTATTTTATCATTGAAACTAAAAATATCTTTGAAAATATAATATTTTATCTCTACATTCACACAAATCAGTGATTCAGTTACGACAAGATAGCTACATCTTTTATTACTTTATCGTACTAGATTATGTCTATATAGCACATAACATATTATATCATTTTGCTTATTTTATTTCCATCTTCGGAACACTTGTTAATATGTTTAACTGGTCGATAATGATAAAATATCATTGTTCTTTTGTTATTAATTTTTTTAATTTCATATGAGTTAGTGATGTTGGTATAATACCATTACCAATTTGTACCAACCAAGATTGTTGGTAGCCAAACAAATTGGTACCAAGTAAACTTGGTATGGTAATGGTAGCTAAATAAGTGTACCAATTATAGTTGGTACGGTACACGGTATGAAGAAAATATACGTGGTACCGTACCATGTTCACCCCTAGTATTTCATGCGTTTGCGTTTTAAACTATATATTGTTCACACATTGATTACATTAGAATTAAGGAAAACGATAATGTCATTAAGAAGGCAAAATAACAAAAAACAACCCACCTGAATCTACCTCTATATATGAGGCCTAAATTTGAGTTTGTTTTGCCACATGTCGATTTAATGACTTTTCATTGGCCCATTTTGCTGACATGTAATTATAAACAATGCCACCTGTCAATGCAAATACTTCACACTAGGGTTTATTTCATACCACAACTCACGATCCAAAAATCCAGCAGCTTTCTGAATTTGAGGATTTTGGTGATGAAAAGCTTACATGATTTTGGTGATGAAAAACTTACATGTCTTTTCACAACGATTTTGGTGATTTCGATTTTTATGGCATTAACCTATTGAATTTAGGAAATCAACCGAATTGTTCCATCTGGTTGCAAAACGTTCCACGTCTTCCGCCGCATACGACATCTTGCCTCATACAACTTCATCTGCAATATAGACATTGGGGAATACCCTCTGCCATTTCGAGCCGCCTTTAATGATGAGGACGAATTCAGGTACTTTCTTTTTACTTTGTGATTCAAAATCTCCATAGAAGTCTAATTTTAAACCCTTTCATCCCATTTAGGGTTCTAATTTTAAGCCCTATCGACACCCTAATTCATGTCAGGTCGTCTATCTTGTGATTCAAATTTTTGAGTAACTTCATATTTACAGGGTTCATTTGATCCACAATTAAATTTCAATACGTATTTTAATGGATTATGCAACTTTAGGTGCTTCTACTAAATTGGCTAACATTCTTGCTACATTTCAATTCCAGGTAAATTTACCTCATTTCGATTCTGATGTAGTCATTGCACTTTAATAGGTGGAGATGTACGTTATCTGCAGGAACAATGGTGTATGCATTTCGATTTGGCTTATTAGTGATTGAAGGTTACTATCATTCTCTCCTTTTGCTTTAATTTTGTTTATATCAAGTTACAAACTGGTTTTTTAGTTTTAATCTCAATTTCATAACATTTTAAAATGAATTCACATTTCTTAATGATTATTAATTTCCACATCTTTGACATATTCACCCATTTGTACCGTTTCATCTTTATTGGGATGAAAAAGAAAGCATTTTGTAGAGGTTGGGTAATGGGTCAAAATGATTTATGGAGAAACGGATCAAGATTTTCTATTGGGAGATATGGCTTACCATTAAAAATATATTTGTCTACTTTTTTTAACTTTGTAAAATAAAAAAATGAAATAGAAAAACCAAAACTAAAACCATTCAACATTGTTCGGTTTGATCCTTTCAACCCGTTTGGAAGGCTT
Organism: Calendula officinalis; assembly: GCA_963853835.1. Lineage (NCBI taxonomy): Eukaryota > Viridiplantae > Streptophyta > Magnoliopsida > Asterales > Asteraceae > Calendula > Calendula officinalis. The sequence goes on from OY970835.1 coordinate 2,390,606, forward strand.
TTTATTATTTATGCTCCTTTTTTTGGAGAGAAGAACTTCAAAATGATTTCGGTTTCCAAATGCTTTGAAAAGATAAAAAGAATTCTATGTTAGTTACTTGGTTATTATTTCATATGGGTCACACGTTGCTTATAGATTAGTTACCATCTTAAATTTCAATGTTTCAACTCGTGAAGATATTAGTGGAAAGATAACACCAGTCCTTTTGAAAGGATTGGAAAGCTCTGATTGGAAGGTAAATTATTTTATGAGAAATGGTAACATATTGACATGGGTTTTGATTGTGTTCAGATGCGTTTGGAATCTATTGAAGCAGTAAATATAATTGTGGAAGAAACTAATAAGTGTATTCAGCCTACTGGAACTGGTAATAATTTGCATTCGTTAATCTAATTGTTTTGCAGTGAATATATATTACTAATTTTTTTAATCCTTTTTAGTGGAATTATTTGGATCTCTTAGAGGTCGGTTATATGACAGCAACAAGAATTTAATCATGGCTACTTTGACCTCTATAAGTGGTTTTGCTTCTACTATGGGACCTGCAATAGAAAAACCAAGCAAGGTCCATTAAATACACCTATCTCCATTTATTTATAAATTGTAAAATTATTTAATGTGTCATTATTTATACTTGCAAGGAATTTTGTCAGATGTGTGAAATGTGTTGGTGACAACAAAAAGCACATGAGAGAATGTACCTTGGCCACTTTGGATTCTTGGGTTGCTGCTACTCACCTTGATAAGATGGTAACATTTTTCTCATTATTATATTATTTTTTAAATCCCTAATTGCAGCTATATAATTTGCTAACTAATTTGATCTATTCTAATATTGGTTTTTCTTAATAATTTAGTTATTGTTGAGTCATGGATCTTTTTTAGGTACCATATATTACTACTTCTTTGACCGATGCTAAACTTAGAACAGAAGGACTCAAAGACCTTTTTGATTGGTTGTCCAAACAACTTACAAGATTAGCTGAGTTCCCTGATGCAATTCAATTGCTGAGACCAGCTGCTGTTGCTAGGTATATAAACTTTATAAAATATTAAATTTTTTATTTTTAATATACACAATTTTAGTTATAATTAATTTCTGTTTGTCATCAAGATAAGTCAGCATATGTTCGTAAATCAGCAGAAGTGTGCTTTGGAGACATTGTTAGTGTCTGCGGGCCAGAAATGGTGTGTGACTTTTTATATTATATTTTATTTTTTTCCAACATTTTCTGAAGAGTTAGTTGTTTATGTTGACTATAGGTTATGTTGACCGGTCAACTTTATGTCGCTATATCAAGAGTTAAGAACAAGAATGGATTGAAGGTTATTTTTTGTGACAAAGATGGCAGTTACACTAATTCAACAACAAATTTCATTTACAAATAACTCTTATTTCATCTCTAAATTTCCTGTAACATTAATTCATGTATCAAAATTTGTACAAACTCATCACTATAAATATGGATTGTTATGTTATTTAAACTATTACAATATTTTTGTTATTTTCCAACATATCTCTCGATGCATGCCCGCCCAGTCGGGCGGGCTTTGAAGCTAGTTTTAGAAATATGATACAATATTTTTTTGAAACGCAAATCTAATATACTCCTAATTACCACTTATGTTCATGACGGGATTCAAACTCCTGACCTCAAGATTGAGAGACAAACAACATACCGCTAGAAAAAATGGTCTCCCTTAATTATATGATACCATAAATGATTTATATTAGAAAAAATGGTCTCCCTTAATTATATGAAAACGTAATCATTAGAAGTGAAATGAAAAGAAATATTTTTGTGAATATTATAGACAGAATTTTAAAGAGTATGGGGACAAAAATCTTGAAAAAAAAGTTTATGAACAAATAAACAGAAAATGCAAGATCACAGAGACAATTTCTAACATTTACTTTTTTTTATAAACATAAATCTATCATGAAATTGTAAATATGTGTTGTCTGGATATTAAATTTTGCTAATTTAGTAAAGTCTCGATAAAGATGATCGACTTATAAACTATATACTTGTAGAGTCTTGCTAAGTGTTTGCTTTAGTGTAGTATTTGTAAGCTTAAAAGTACAAGTTAAATGACAAAAAAAAGGAGAATTAATTTGTATATCACATTTTTTGATGTTTATATCAGATTGTACAGGTATTCTTGCATACTGTGCAAATATATAATACAATTATCATGGTACATAGATTAAAAAGTATGGTATAAAAATCATCATCTAAAAAAAGACATGTAAGTGAATAAGTTGATAAGCCATGTTGGATAAAATAAAAAAAAGATTCTCTCTTTCAACCAAATATGGTTATGATCGGTATATCGGTCATGACTTAACAGAGAAAACATGTCATTTTATAAATACAACCATGTTGAAAAAATCTACGAATTAATGAAAATGCATAATTGTGATGTTTTTCACATATAAGTTTTGATAATAACACCCTTAAGAGTTGCTATTTAAATAATAAGACATGCATTAAAAACATATACATCAATCTATAACTAACGTCTGAATTTAAGGAATTAATCTCTCATAAATTAATGCACAATTTCTAATGTATTTAAAAATAATTCTGAAAGACTATCATTATCAAAAATCATATTAATTAAAAATACAAACATATCCTTAATAATGAACACTTGTATTCATCATGCTTCAAAAACTATCCCTAGCTCTTCACATGATCACTACTTTCTGGGCTTACAACTTTACAACCTAAAAAACGAACAACTCTTAATTATGTAAATGACATACTTTTTATCCATATGTCGAGGATGTGATGTGTGAAATGTCCACGTGCGTTGAATGAGCAAACCACACATTTATACATAGTGGAGATGGTTTGTTGGGAGCTTTGTTCATCAATCGTTCGACCCTTTTGTGGTATTAGTGTACAATATATTTTTATAGGGTTTTCATTTTTAAAAAGAGCTCTTTTGAGGTGGTTGAACTTTGCTTGTTTCCGAACCTTCTCTTGAGCATATTGTAAATATTTACTTAATGATAGATCGAATTTGTAACATTTAAGAGCAAAATGATGTATTCTTTACCAATAAAGTTAACGTTTCCAAAACACATAAAACGCATACCATATACTTGTTTAACAATGAAAATTTATTGAATAATATTAAATTTGAACATATTTGATTTAACATGAGCCCATTTGTTAACCTAATTAGAAAGTGTTAAACTAGATGAGTTTTGACGATCGCGACTGTAACTCGTGACGAGTCACCCTCATTATTGCGACCATGACCATACATCCAGCCTTTTTCTTTCCATTTGGTAGTCCATGAGACTGATGCCGGTCGCGGGTGCTATGCATCGGTTGCTTGCACATTTTGCATGGTAAGTGTACATGTATTAATAAAATCAATTTTAAGGTTTGGTCGTTAGTTTGTTCACCATTACGAAGGTTTGCTCATTTGTTTGGTCTGAAGTATAACACTGATGTAGCACTTTTGACCAAACTCGAGTTTGATTACTATTACGAATAACCTTATAGCCACTTCACCAACAAGAAATATCTACAATGTATTCAGCAAGCTTGAAAATGCATGTTGCACAACGGTAGTCCTACCAACGGAGAACTAAAACGATAGATTGTGCCAGGATTAAGCGTGGTTCGAGGACCGGACCGAAACGAAAGAAACCAAAAATTTTGAAATTACATAATCGAACCGAAAATTATAATCGGTGTTGATTTGGTTCGGTCAGGTTGAATTTTTTCTGCGCAAATGCTCACCCCTATTCGATAATCTGGAGCGAAACTGATAGGACCGAAATTAAAAATCATGTAATTACAAAACCGAACCGAAAAACCATAATTGGTTATGTTTGGTTTTTGACCCGGATGCTCACCCCTAGGTTGTGTGCTGGGTAGATGATGCTACATAGACACGTCAACCTAGTGAGCAAACGGGGACGGGTGATACCAACTAATCACAATCACGAATTAACACTCCTAAATTAAAAGAGATAATTAAAACAATAATTTTATTATATTTGGTATGTTTTTTGCAATTTTTAATGGAGGAATCTTATGTTTTAATTTTGAAAGACAAGCATGATTAGCATCGGGTCCATGGGTCAATAATAGTCGGATCATTTGTGGGTTGAAAATCCACTATGAATTGAATGTAGACACGCACCACCAACCGCCGCTTTTATTCGGTACTTGAAGCAATAAGAGAACGTACGACTTCAAGTATACTACGTGTTAGAAGAATGGCCACGACACTAAACACGGAAATAACAATAATAGTTGGGTCCATGGGTCAATAATAGTCGGGTCAAATGTGAGTTCAAAATCCACTATGAATTAAGTAGACAAATAATTTTAGTGGCGTCAATTCTCGACGTAACCCAGAATACGAAAAGGAAATAATCAGGCTTTTGTTGACACTAAATAAGTTCGAGTCATAAACAGGTCGACCCGTCTAACCCCTTTATATATTGGGTCGTGTTTTGGTTTGCTTATGTATAAACGGATCGACCCGTCAATCCGTTTAATTTTATAAAGTTTTTTCTCTCGCTTTTAAAAAAAAGTATGTAAATACTAAAAAGTCGTCTTTTTCCTTGATAGAATTGGGATTTTGTTACTTTTATCTACGAATTTTAGATTTTGACCCGATGACCCATTTGACTCATCAACATGCTAAGTTATACGGGTCATGTCTCAGTTATTAAAGTTTAAATGTGTCCATAGGGTTGTTCTGACCCGAAGTTAGGTTGACTGATACAACCCGCCATTCTGTCAGTGGAACCTGCTAACCCTAATTCGACCGAATTACCACCCTAGACTAGACACACACCACCAACCGCCGCTTTTGTTCGGTATTTGAAGCAATAAGAGAACATACGACTTCAAGGAAGAACATATTAAAAGATGATGCTATTAGCAAATTAGGCCGGGGAATGTCAACCATCACAACAAACTAAGACTATGTGTAAGAGATGATCAACAAATATTTGGTCATCGCTGCTACATCATCTTTTTTCACTTTCGACCAAACACATAACAAACTTTGTTCATACTCACATAGCACTGACCAAACCCCTTTCTTTTTATTATTAACTTTTTTTCCCTTTGGAAATCAGGCGACCAAACACCCTTTTAGGATGCGTCACAGGGACGCCATGTAAGGGGTAGGACTCGTCTTGGAGACACGGGCGGCAAATGTCGCTGAGGGACTCACCCTTACGGTCTACCACTCTTAAATTAAAAAAAAATTAGGGTTTGGCTAACTCATTCCCTAATGTCATGATATAAACATATTTAATTAACTTAAAATTACCATTTTTATTTGAAGATACATTCAATTCATGCCAGAAATACACTTCATTAATGGTTAATTAATACATTGTTTCATCACGAAAGGAAATTTGGAGTTCATTAATCACTCTTAATCTCATGCCCGGACCTGAATTAGATAAACCCAAAAAATTATTATATTTTGGAGCTTTTTTGCAATTTTGTAAGGCGGGAATCTTAGGTTTTAATTTGGAAAGACAAGCATGATAAGAATCGGGTCCATGGGTCAATAATAGTCGGGTCAAATGTGGGTTCAAAACCCACTATGAGACACACACCACCAACCGCCGCTTTTATTCGAACCATTTGCAAGAATAGTGCAGTACCCTTTCAAATTGTACAAATAATGCTGTTTTTGGGGCTTTTGCAAAAATAATGTTATCCCCTAGTGCCACACCCGGATCCCCTTCTTTCCCCTAGTACCACACTCGGATCCCTCTTAAGCCTGCACACTCGTCTGTACCTTGCATACTTTCATGTAGGAACAGTGTACCTTGCGTACTTTCATGTAGGAACCCCTATTAGTACACCCCGGATCCCCTTGGGGTATCCCCGAGCCGTACGCCCGGATCCCCTTGGGGTATCCCCACTTGGCACGCCCGGATCCCTCTCCTTGCTATTTTAATTTTAAAAACTCAAGGGACATGAGTTTGTATTTGTAGTATTGAAGAAAACTGGTTCGATTGTTACATATATAGTCTATTTTTAAATATTTTTTCATTTGGGTTTAGTCCTCAAACTTTGATCTCTGTCTCTGTTCTAACCTGTAATTTCTTTTTTACAATATTTTATATTTTTCAATATTTTTTTTTTTAAAATTGATATTTAAGATAGTCAATGTAAACGGTTCATCAAGTTAAATGTTCATATACACGCCACAAACCCACAAGTATAATATTTGATGATTTTACACTGATTTGGTATATGACGATTGACGAGTATAATATTATTATTATTATGTATATTATTATTATTAATACACTAACACTAACATTAACACTATCGGACATAAAAGAGAGTTTTAAAGATTTAGAATGATATAAAGTTAATTACATAATTTAGAAGGATATAAAGATAATTTATTAATTTGAAAAGGATGTAGTAATAAATTATCTTTATATCCTTCTAAATTATGTAATTAACTTTATATCCTTCTAAATCTTTAAAACTCTCTTTTATGTCCGATAGTGTTAGTGTTAGTGTTAGTATATTAATAATAATAATATACATAATAATAATAATAATATTATACTCGTCATATACCAAATCAGGTAAAATCATCAAATATTATACTTGTGGGTTTGTGGCGTGTATGTGAACATTTAACTTGATGAACCGTTTACATTGACTATCTTAAATATCAATTTAAAAAAAAATTTTGAAAAATATAAAATATTGCAAAAAAGAAATTACAGGTTAGAACAGACAGAGATCAAAGTTTGAGGACTAAACCCAAATGAAAAAATATTTAAAAAATAGACTATATATGTAACAATCGAACCAGTTTTCTTCAATACTACAAATACAAACTCATGTCCATTGAGTTTTTAAAATTAAAAAAAAAATCGTCATCGTCATATAGTAAGGAGAGGGATCTGGGCGTGCCAAGTGGGGATACTCCAAGGGGATCCGGGCGTACGGCTCGGGGATACCCCAAGGGGATCCGGGCGTACGGCTCGGGGATATCCCAAGGGGATCCGGGTGTACTACTAGGGGTTCCTACATGTACAGACGAGTGTGCAGGCTTAAGAGGGATCCGGGTGTGGTACTAGGGGAAAGAAGGGGATCCGGGTGTGGCACTAGGGGATAACATTATTTTTGCAAAAATCTCAAAAACAGCATTATTTGTACAATTTGAAAGGGTACTGCACTATTCTTGGAAATGTTGAAAAAATGGCCACGACACTAGACACGGAAACTGCAATCTTCTGGACGCGTGTTACGGCAGGGGACAACGTTGTCACTGTCAAGCCACGTGGCGTACTTATATTCGTCCATTTTAACGTTGGTAACCCCTCAATTCCCACTTGCCACTTGTTGCATTTATGGCTACCTCTGCCAGCTTGGCCTCAACAACTAAACCATATCTTTACGCTAGCTCATTATTTTCAATAAAAGGGTAAAATGGTAATATACGTAATTATGTACCTTAACTATTTTTTTAGTATTATGTAAATGGATCAAGATTGAATAAGAAAGGTTATAATGTTATATACAAATACATATATGTAGTGTTGAAAATAGATAAATTTAGGTTGAGATATCTAATTCGTTTATATAAACATATCATATTCATATCCACCAACCTGCGAAAGTGAATCAGTAAACTCAAATCCAATCTAAATAGATACCACTACTTTGCAAAGCAGTAAAAACAAACTGATTTGAGGGTTGAAAAGATTAGTAGCGATTCTTCCTTATCCAAAATGACCTAGTTAACCTTATCAATGTAATGAAGTCAAAGTTTTTACATTGGTCTGAGAGTAAAGTTTGGTAGCTAAAGAGTGGTTGTAAGATTCTCCTACCAATGTTTGCAATTGAGTTTAACCATGTGATTACACATAACAATGTCTTTAATTTGAGTATTCCATCTAACATCTATGTACAAACAACCAATAACCCACCGATTAAGGATCATAAAAAACTACCAAAAATTCAATATTCAACTGTCGTGTACACACGTGTGTTGATTTTGAAAATTGGAATATTGTGTATTTATCGTTAAGGTTACCAAGTTTTTCATTTAAAAACTAGGGGTGGTATTGATGTTTAGTATTACTTATGGACGTTTCGAGATTCTGAAGGCCATATACAAATTGATGAAAATGGATTACAAAATGGACTTTCTATTTTTTTCTATTAAATTATTAAGTAAACTTAAAATTATATATATCTATAAATATATGATGTATAAAAATAATTGGGCCCCTCTAAAATGTAGGACCTGTACGGTTACACCTCTTTAAAGACACCCTTAATGTTACCCTTATATAGATAAATTTGGGTAAATTTACGAGCCATTAAAAAAAGTTACCTAGTTGCATTTTGGTGATAAAAATAGGGTTTAGGATCACAACCACGTCTTCTTTTTTATAATAAGTGATATCTTTGCGTCATTTTGATCGTTACATTTATAACAAACTTCCTAAATATCTGCTCGTGTGAGAAATTTTTTCTGTTATCGCTTGTAGGAATACAAACTTGTCGTGTCACTAGCTTTCATTGGCTAGAATTTGGACTTTCACTATACTAAATGTATCTTGAAGTTTACATGAAGAAATGATATACCAATATTTGAGAAAGAAAAATTATAATTTTGTTGTGTGGCATTTCTTCATCTTTAAATAATATACCAATATTTAAGACTTTAGAGAAACTTAAAAGCATAAAGTTTAAACACGAACACAAAATAGTCAAACAAGTTCACTCTTATTTAATGTGGTTTGACATTTCACATAGATTTTGACCAAGCATGCATGTTTCATTAACAAAAAGAATATTTAAATATCCCCATGCCTTCTTATTTTATTTTATATTTATTTATTTCATTTAATTCTAAAAGTCAAATTTGACTCTGTTTCTCTTTCCTAGAAACACCCCAGTAATAAGCATAACCATTTTGTTTAAATACCACCCCTTTTTGCTTCATTCTTCATCACTTTTTCAAAATCTTGAAAAACATCCAAATCATTTTGCTTTTAAAGATTCAATCTTTATCATGGTGGCTGTATCAAAACCTCTACTTGAACAGTTCTTCATGAAACCCACAAAACCAAACACAAACCCATTAATCATTCCATCAATTCCTCTAATTGACCTCTCTAAACCTGAATCCAAACACCACCTTATCAAAGCTTGTCAAGAATTCGGATTCTTTAAGGTTGTTAATCATGGAGTTCCCACAAACTTGATAAATAAACTCGAATTAGAAGCCGTCAAATTCTTCTCATCTCCTTTACCCAACAAAGAAAAATTCGGGCCACCCAACCCGTTTGGGTATGGAAACAAAAACATTGGCAGGAATGGGGATTTCGGGTGGGTCGAATATCTTCTTCTCAACACAAAACCCGAATCCGATTACCCAGAAAATTTCAAGTAAGAAAAACTCTGTTTTATATAGAAAAAACACCATACTCTGTTTTTGACCAACTTGTTTTATTAATATTATTTTCTTTTTGTAGGGACGTTGTTAATGATTATGTGACATCAGTGAAGAAAATGGCGTGTGAAATTCTGGAATTATTAGCAGATGAAATGAAACTACAACCAAAAAATGTGTTCAGTAAGCTGTTGAAAGATGAACAGAGTGACTCTGTTTTTCGGGTCAATCATTACCCGCCCTGCCCGGAATTTCAAAAAAACGAAATTAACGGTAACAAATTGGTGGGTTTTGGAGAACACACGGACCCACAAATTATATCTGTTTTAAGATCTAACAATACTTCTGGGCTTGAGATTTCATTGAGAGATGGAAGTTGGATGTCTGTTCCTCCTGATTCTGATTCTTTTTTCATCAATGTTGGTGACTCTTTACAGGTAAAGTACAAGTTCTAACGCATAACGCACATGTTTGTATATCACTATATTGTGTGTACGTATATATTTGTATATAAACATCGGTCTTGTTTAAAAAATATATAGAAAAAAAGTCAAAAACTATGAAAAAAGTCAAATGAATCTGTGTAGATTCCCCATCAGCATCGACGTATTTACATACTTAAAGTCAAAATCAATCCTTTTCTAGTGTCACTATCTTTATTTTACAACACCAGCCATTTTTGTTGAGTAAATCGAAGTGGGTTTATCAAAAAGATTGATTTTTATAGAAAGTTTTCATTTTTTAGATGTGGGTTATTTGATAGAATAATTGTGTTTTTTCTAGTTAAATTTCATAATTTATCATCCTACTATAATTTTTGTATGATTTTATCATTTGATTTAGATATTTATATTGATTAGATGACTAAGAAGATAAGTAACAAGATTTAGTAGGAAACAATATTATCCGTCCATAAATAATTGTTGATTATTAATTTGATTATAAAAATGATTTCTTTTGCATTATAGGTGATGACTAATGGAAGATTCAAGAGTGTGAAACATAGGGTGGTGGCAAATGGTGCCAAGAGTAGGTTGTCAATGATCTATTTTGGAGGACCACCATTAAGTGAGAAGATTGCACCATTACCATCACTTATGCAAGAAGAGGAAGATAGTTTGTACAATGAGTTCACTTGGTTTGAGTACAAGAAATCCGCATTTAATTTAAGATTGTCCGACAATAGACTCGGTGTTTTTGAAAAAATCGTCGCGTCTTAGGATTTTTTTATTTTTTTGAAACTTGTGTGTTGTTTTCGGTTTTGTTTGTGAAACACATTAGTTGATAGTTGATAGTCTTAGTGTGGTAGTGACTTTGGACAACATTAGTTGATAGTTGTACATTTTTTTTTTTCTCATTTGATGCTTTTGATTCATATTTATTTTGTTATGCAAATTTTACGGTTTGGGGTTTGGTTTACTTCATGTAACGACTTTCCTTTGTTATTGGATTGATGTTAACCAAAATCTTATTGTCATTCGCCTTTTTTCGGGTTAGAAAGTGATATTTGTAAGCATAGCCCAACCAAGATGATCCTTGAGCAATTGGTTATGATTCCAACAACACAATCGCACAAACTCTTCATTATCTTTCTTCTCACATTTCTTTAAGGTTCGGGTTTCATTCTTTGTGAACTGGAAATACTAATTTACTACTAAACATCACATATGTCCAAAATGAGACTTGAATCCCTGACCACAAGAATGCAGGGGAAAAACCATACAGCTAAGCCAAAGACCATTTGTTTAGATCGGGATTTCATGTACCCGGTGTTCATGCACCATGATCGGTCACACCATGGACCATGAACCTAATGGTTCCTGCCTTATACAATGGCTTGATGGTACCACTTTATAGTGACCTATAGGGGGTTCAAGAAAGTGAAAATGACATGTATAGCTTTTTATTTCTAAACATATATTACTGAAAATGACATGGATGTTACTGAACTTTCCAACATACTTATCACATTTTTCATTGAAAAAAGAAATTTCATGGCGACATTCTAGAAAAACAATAAAATTGTTGTTACAAAAGCGATTAAAGCATGTGATGTAAGATTCGGTCCTCCAACAAAACACTTTGTACTATTAGGTGGCGTTTGGCTCAACGTAATTCTCCGTAATGTAATTAAAATCGGTTGTATTTGAATTCGGTTGTAATTGAATTGGGTTGTAATTGAATACGCTTACGCGTTTGGTTACCAAAATTTTGAGTTGTAATTCAAATCAATACTTATGACTTTTTTTTAAAACTTTTTTTAAAAAATTTTCAATATTTTATTATTTATTATTATTTTTTTTATTTTTAAATTTTTTTTATTATTTGTTTACATTTTAAAAAAAATAAATAGTTTTTATTTTTTTAATTTTTTTCTAATTTTTTAAAAATTTTCTAATTTTTTAATTTATTAAAAAAAATTAATTTTTTTTTTAATTTTTTTCAATTTTTTAAAAATTTTAAATTTTCTTTAAAAATTTTAAATTTTTTTATGATATTTAAAATTTTTTAAAAATTTTTAAAAATTTTTAAAATTTTTTTAGAATTTTTTAAAATTTTTAATTTTTAATTTTTTTTTTTAATTTTTTCAATTTTTTTTCAATTTTTTCAATTTTTTTTAATATTTTTAAATGATTTTAAAATCTGAAGCATATAAGATATTCAAATTTGTTACTTTACTAAAAGATCGTAATTGAATTCGTAGGGTGTTGGGACGGATTTCAATTACAACGAATATCGTAATTCGAAATTACGTAGTAATTGAATTACGAAAAAAATGGGTCATCCAAACGTCCTCCGTAATGTAATTGAATTACAATTACGGAAGATTACGGAGGATTACGTCCAAACAAACGGGGCCTTAGTATATTAGTAATGGTGACCATATATGGGTTTAGTGACTGCTATTACATCAATTTTTTTCTTTTTAGATCAAACTCTCACAATTAGGGCCGTCAAAATCTAACATGACACGACAAAAATACACGAAACGAAACGAAATTGAGACGAAATCAAATTTTAATTCGTGTTCGTGTCGTGTAAAACAAACACGCAGTCGTGTCGTGTAAAACAAACACGCAGTCGTGTCGTGTCGCAGTGTCGTATTCGTGTAAAAAATTAACACGAAATTGACACGATACTTATAATTTTGAGAATATTTAGTAGTAAATTATGTTATATTTTTGTCGTATTTCTCGCTTATTAAGCATGCCCAAAGTAAGCAATTTGATATTTTAGTTATTTATCTCGTGTTGTCGTGTTTATCATCTTTTAAATGGGTCGTGTTCGTTTAGCAAAACAAAACATGACTTCGTGCCGTGTTCGTATTGAGAAAAAAACGAATTCGTGTCGTATTACAAAAAAAAACACAAAACGACAACACAGTTTGACATGCCTACCCATAATGATGAACAAACCCACAACCAAACCTTAAAATTAATTTTATCAATATCTGTACCACTTACGATGCATAATATACAAGCAACCATTGCATGTCGTAAACACACCTCCATGGATCACATGAACGACCAAATAGAAGGAGTATGTTGATCAAACAAATACCTTAATTCAGAAAACCTCTTATAAAAAAAAATTAAGCAAATTGGTGATCATAATTCGAAAATTGAGTGAGAAGGCGTATGCCCAAAATTACACTTGGGCCCCTTTAATTAAAAATGTTTAAGAAGCCCACTAACTTTTATCACATATTTTATTTTATATAAAAATAAATACTCGTATCTAAGAATCCCAATCGAATTCATCATCTATTCCACTATCACGATTCTTCCTCTCGAAATCCGGCATCGAGACTAGAATTACAAAGACGACGGTGTAAATTCCGACCGGCCTCAAATTGACAGGTAATTCTATCTTTTTAAACCTAAATTGTGTTGTAAACCCTAGTTTTTCTTGATATTATGCGGAGGATTGAGTTTTTACTTGCTATTAGGGCATACTTTACTGAAATTTGTGATTTTGAATTAGCGTTTATGAATTTGCTATTAAGACCAAAATTACACAGTAGGCTGAAGTTTTAACCATCCCACTATATGGATTTGATGATATCTGTAGTTGATTTTAGCGCGCAAATGTCATTCATTTACACTTTTTCGAATTATATTTTGAAGGTGTGTTCGGATCTTAAGTTGACTCATTGTTCCAAAAGTAGTTTGTAACATTAAAAAAATAATGTCAGACAACAAAATTGAAAAAATTGGACTATGGTTTATTGCCTTGTATAATTATAGTGCCTAATTAATTGCAAATGATAATGGCTCTGCTCATATGCAGAGCATGCTCCTATTTTGCTACTATTTTACTGTTACAAAAAGAGTGATATGAAGCTTCCCAATAAACAATCATACATTCTTGTAGCAGCAATTTTTAGTTTCTCTCAAAATGCATCTGTTGAATAACAATAAAGATATTAACAATAAACTGCCAATATTGAAACCATAACAATTTCTGTATCTTCATCACTTCACTCTATGTAAATAAAATAAAAGAAGTTATGCTAAGTTCCACTTATTATTGAATTTTAAAATAAGTAATAAAATCAAAACCTGACAACTGAACATCTATTTCACTAAATCATCACATTCGAGATCAACATTACAACAAACTATATGTATTAGACATTTTGTCCAATATATTTCCTATCCTCCCAAATGATGGGTCTTTAGTATCTTTTAACCCATTAAATGTGCTTACAAATATATGAAATATGTCCTGAAGCAAGTGAATAAACAATTAATAATAGTGCAGATGATAACTAATAAGCATGCAAAAATGAAGGAAAAAAAAAAAAAACCTTTATAACATTATCATCATATGGTGCTTCAGGAGATTTATTTTGTCCAATATTGGATTGGTTACTGATTGATGTATAAGTCCGGTTTATCATGTTAATTCCCTACTTTAAAATTGTGTCTATTTTTTTATGGAAATGTATTAATTTTGTCATTTTGAACACAGGATAATCAGTTCACTTAGTTAAAAAAAGATGGCAGAAAGAAAAGTGTTGAATAAATACTACCCACCGGATTTTGATCCTGCAAAAATCCCGAGAAGACGTATGCCCAAAAATCAACAAATTAAGGTCCGAATGATGCTTCCAATGAGTGTTCGTTGCAGCACATGTGGAAATTATATTTATCAGGGTACCAAATTTAATTCCCGTAAAGAAGATGTTATTGGAGAGGTATTTTTCATGTTACATACTTTTATTTATAACAACTTTAATAACTAACATAACTGTTTATTTCTTGCATTTGTAGACGTATCTTGGAATTCAAATATTCAGATTTTATTTCAAATGCACAAAATGTTCTGCAGAGATTACTATGAAAACCGACCCTCAGAATTCTGATTATACTGTTGAATCTGGAGCTGCAAGAAATTTTGAACCGTGGCGTAAAGAAGATGAGGTAATATTTTATTTTTAAATTATTATATTTAATTTTTATATTTAATTTTGGTGTTGAAAGTTGCCTAAAGTCTGTTTTTATCGTTTTATTCAAACTTTTTCATGATTATTGTAATAATACTGTTTCTGTAATCATAGTTATTACCTCATCAATTTTATAATATGATTAGACAAAAGTAGTGTTAACGGGTCGACCCGACCTGACCCGAAAAAAACCCGTTTCAGGTGGGTGAGGAAGAGCAGAGAAAAAGAGATGCTGAAGAAATGGGAGATGCAATGAAGTCTTTAGAGAACAGAACACTTGATTCAAAACGAGAAATGGATATTCTTTCTGCACTCGATGAAATGAAATCCATGAAGGTTTTTCTATTTCTTTTTTTAATTATTTTTTTTATTTTTTGTTATTAAAATTATTTTGGATTCTGAGAAAATGCAGTTTCTCTGTTTTTGCAGTCAAGACATGCACATGTAAGTGTGGATTCAATGCTTGAAGCCTTGCAGCGGTCAGCTCCAGTACAGGTACGGTCAATGGTCAATGGTTTTTATTTATAGTCAACTTTATAAGTCAACGCGTGTTTTAAAAAATATAAAATATTTTTGTAGGAGGATGAGGATAAGCTTGAAGAGGAGGATGAAGCCCTTATAAAATCCATCTTTCAGGTTAGTATATTTTATTTTTAAATTAAAATCTTTTTTGTTTTTTCTGAAACATGTTATTGTATTTAATATTTATATCTCAGGGATCAAAAGAAGTTATCCGTAGAATCGATGATGATGAGCTTGATGATGATGAATCCTTACTAATTAATTCTAAGGTATGTCTTTTTGTTTTATTTTAAGGTTATAACTAACTAACTACCGAACTAAAATACAATATGTAATGTATTTGACATGAATTTGTTATGCAGAAAAGGAAGGTTTCTCAAGAAGTTTCCAATAAACCGACAGATTACTTGACAAAAACCGCTACTGTTGACAAGTTGAATGATAATAATAATAAAAGAAAAGGTTAGTGGATATTTAATAGTTACTTGTTTTGTTGGCACACATTTTTTTTTTGTTGCTATTTAGTAGTTTTTTTTTTTTTTTTTTTTTTTTTTTGTTATTATTACAGATGTTGCAAGTGGCAGTTTATTTCTAAAATCTTCAACAATAAAGTTTTCTGTTGTGAAAAAGTCGGCAGATAAAACGAAAACTGAAACACGAGAAAATGAAAACGATGCAGTGAAAAATACTAGCAATGGACTGCAATCATTATGCCAACAATATGATGACAGTGATGAAGAAGATTAATTAAAATCATCGTTGAAGATGTTTTATTTGTTTGTGTTTGTGATATTTTGTTATGCTCAAAAAATCTTTAATGTAATTTTTCATGTTTAAATGTTGTTACGAAAAGAGTATTGTTTTTATGCGTATGGAATATGTATTATGTACGACTCGAACACTTGTTTTTGTTTCATTTAAATTCTATTTCAAAAACATTTACTTCCTCTGGTTCAAAAGAAGTGATGCACTTCCTATTTTGGGTGTATTAAAATACTCCTTCGATTCTAATTTTATTGTTCATCTTTTCATTTTTGTTTGTCTTAAAATAATTTTTCACTTTTACATTTCAAACAATCAAAAAACTTGCAAGTAGTAAAAAGATAATTTGATTGATGATACAATGTAATTAATTTATTTTTTTTAAAGAGAAATGATATTTAGTCCTACCATTTGGTTCTACTTGATAGGATGACATGTGTATTCCACTAATTCTCTCTCCTAATATTATCCTTTGATTTTAACACGTGTCTTCATCTAATGGGTAGGCATATGAGTAGGACCAAATGGTAGGCCTAAATACCAATATACTTTTTTAAACTATGTATTTTTTGTCTTGTGGACAATAATTTTCGGACACATGGAGTAAGTGATACAAAGGTCGTGGGTCTAGAACCACTAATTGAAATGACTTAGTTATTCTTATTTTTACTTTTAAATATTATTAATCTTACTTTATTCTAAAGGTATGAGACTCGTCACTCACTAATTATTCAATTTAATTTAGTCAAGTCCACGTTATACTTTTTTCCCTCAAAATCCTAAAATCGACAATATAAACTTATTTTGACACTAGTTTTTGGCTATTTTCCCTTAGGTGGCTTGTTTTAGAGATTTTGGTTTGCTTTTTAGTCAGGAATTGTGATGCTTACTTAGGCCTCTCCCAACCGTGACGCGTCACTAAACACATCACTAAACCCTTCCTTACCGACGGGTTACTGACGAGGTCGTGCCAACAGCAACACATCACTAACCCATCACTAACTCATCCCCACCTAAAAAGAATATTAAAATATACCCCAAACCCCCACCCCACACACAGCAGCCACGACGGATTCCAGCCCCACGTCGTCTACACGACGGCTTCCTCCCGACGTGAAGCACGATGGGGTCGTGCCAATGGTGTCAAGCCACGACGTGATGAATTTGCTTGTGACGGTTTTCTTGTGACGTGCGTTGGGAGAGGACTTAGTAAATAAACTGCAATGGAGAGTTCGAGACGCGTATAGGATGGCAATCAACATCCGCCCCGATGATCATCCACCCGATCCGTCGGTGGTGGATATGGACGAAGTTAAATGGGTGAATATCGGATGTGGAGCGGATGTGGATGTTTATTGGAGCGGATATGGATGCCGATTTTCAATCCATGGATGAATCCACTTAACCCGAAATTAAATTTTTTATATTATAATTTTACATAATTAAGAATATATATCTACACATTTTCTGGATTTATAAAATTTATACATAACACAATATTAAAGATAACTAAATCTATAAACAGTATAAGTCATGCTCTAAGCTTTTAATTATATCAAGTCATACTTTTTTGTATCTATCAACATTTGAAGATTAACTACAACTTAACAATGCTCTATGAATCGAATGTATATTCATCGTTATGTTTTCATTTGTATCTTCTTTTGAAGAAATTATGTATGTATAGAATAAAAATCGTAAATTATCTATAAAATTATCGTCTATCCTTTAATAATCAAAATTCTTTCGAAATCCAACGGATGTCCATTTACCCGCTCTAATCCAATGGATATGGATATGGATGGATGAAACAATTTTAAATGGATATGGATATAGATATGGACGGTGCAAATATAAATGGATATGGATGTGGATATGGCATCACCCGATCCATATCCGATCCATTTCCATCCCTACGCGTATTCTTGCGAGTTGCGAGCTAGTGAGGGACGCCATGTAGGTTGACTTTCCATCCAGTCAACGCTCGTGACTTGCGCATTACTATAGTGTAAAAGTCAAACATCCTATTTCGCCCTTGTCCTTGGTTTTTTATTATTTTTATAGTTTTATGGTTATCCAAAGCAAAGATCAAATTTAACAACTCCAAGAAAAAGGTGTTCTAATTCTTAAGCAACTCAACACTTGTGGAATATATAATCATAATGAGATGGATTACTAAATTAAATTAAATCAATATGACATAATTACTATAATATCTTATTAATTTTATCAAAATTAAGAAAATCTAATGAATCAATACGTAGAACAACCTTTATCAAATTGTTTTACTTCCTCCGATTCAAAATAAGTGATACACTTGGGGTTTCACGGTTTTTGAGGCAAAAGATATAATGATGGTCACTACAACAAAAATAGACTTTTAGGACCCTCTTTGTGATACACTTTTATAGTAGTGTCCTAAAAACATATCTAATAGGACCATCTAGTTTTTAAATCCTAATATGGTATAATCTAATAAGACATTTTATACGTGGATCCTATAAAACTATATTTTAGGACCTTTATCCATCGGAGTTTTATTATGATCCAATGTAATAGGACATTTGATATGCATGTCCTATTACATTAAGCTTTATAAAACACTTATTCATTGTTGTCCTATAATATTATAGCCTAATAAGACAATTGATATGTGGGTCCTATTATATTAAGTTTTATAGGACATTTATTCGTATATGTCTTATTATGATGATACATAATAGGACCTTGATACATAAGTCGTATTACATTAGTTTTTTATAGGACGTTTAACCAATAATGTCCTATTATAATGTAATCTAATAGGACGCTTGTTTCTCGGGGTTGTATTACGATGATCTAATAGGACACTTGATATATTGGTCTTATTATATCAAATTTTATAGGACTTCTATTTTGTGGGGTATTATTATGAAAACATAATATAACACTTGAAATGTTGGTCCTATTACATTATGTTTAAACAAGGCTTATCTGCTAAGATCTTATTATCATACAATTTAATTTTACGCTTATCATAATAGACTACTAAGTTTGGGCATTTGAGAGCCAGGTGAGTGAACTTATGACTCCTAATTGTGGTATGTTAATTAATAGATATGTGCACATGATTTGATTAGATGTCAGTGTGTGTGGGTAATCGGCTAGGCTTTATTCATTATAGGTCAGTTTGTGTGAGTAATCAATTGGGCTTTGTTTGCTATTGGTGTAACAGTACTTGGGCTTCTTATGCATTCGTTGAATAAGAATGGGTTACTATGCCAATAATGAAGAGTTATCGGTAGACTTTGTTAGGCTGACAATGGATTTAGGTTATGTGTTGAACCGCCGGTCCACTAGTTGCTTGTGATGCTTGTTGATGACTTGTATAATATTTGTGAAAGTTGAAACTTTATTGTTGTGGATAATGCAATTACAGTTAGCAGGTTGCTAGGAGTCGGGTTTGTTTGGGAATGTTTGACTACGACTCTGATAAATGTTTTGTTAAGGTCGAGTCTTTGTAACATATATATATAACGCAAATGTTGTGTATCTGACCTAAACGCTTCCGTAGTGGTTTTCATAAAAAAAATGCGCTTAAAATTTGTGTTGCTACACGCGCAGGTTAATTGTTAACCATGTCGGACCAAGATACTTGAACCCGCTGTGAATCAACTATTTTTTTTCTTCCTTTTAGTCTCATTTTTGATAATTTGAAAATAATAAATGTATTAAATTTGGTGTAAATAGTTATTGGAGTTCTTTTAGATGGTTATAATATACTTCCTTCCTTTCAAAATAAGTAATACACATTCTATTTTCGGACATTTTAAAATAAGTGATACACTTTAAAATTTGTATTATTTGGTAAAAAGTAGTGAGACTCACACTCACTAACTATCTCTTTTAATAAAGTAAAATGACTCATATATTCTTACTTTTATTTTTAAATATCATTAACTTCATTATATTTAAAACTTGTGGGACTCAGAGCATCCCCAATGATTAAGTTATTACAATGACTTATTGTAATTGATACTTAGACTTTCCACTCAAAATTTATAAATAAGTTTTCCAAAAAGCTTTTGGTCAAGTGCATAATAACTTAGAGCATCTCCAATGGTAGCTTTCTGCAAAGCTTATTACCTTTTGTGTAGGTCATTTGAAGGTAAAAACAGCAAAAAGCTTTTGCTTCAAAAGCTTTTTATTCCCTAAGTCTTTCTCAAGACACAAAAAAAAGCTTTTTGTGTATTACCCCGTAATATGCCTTGAAGCAAAAGCTTTTTGGTAAGCTTATTTATAAATTTTGAGTGGAAAGTCTAGGTGAAATTTATAATAAGTCATTGCAATGACTTAACCATTGTGGATGCTCTTACATAAAGATTTTTGTGTGTCTTGATAAATACTTGAAGATAAATAAGCTTTTGAAACAATTTTTTTTTCGAGAAGGTCATTTACCTTTATATGACCTATACAAAAGATAATAAGCTTTGTAAAAAGTTTGCATTAGAGATGCTCTCATTTTCTACTAATTATCCAATTTATTATAATTGACATTAATTATAATATTCTGTTTTAAAAAATGTGAAACTTAAAGTATATTATTTATTTTAAAATAATTGTTTTCTAATAGAGAAGAATCCAACGTTATCGTCTCCAAAATTGGAGGGAAATTAAAAAATATACATTTAATTTTTGAAGTCTCACCTCCAAAATTGGGGAAAATATTACCCGCTAAATATTTCAGCAAATTTAGAACCTGCGATTAAGGTTTACGGATTTTGGCGCTACGAAATTGAAGGCTCCACGTTCTTCATACACCTTGACATTAGGTTTTATCGATTAAATCTTAATGTAAGATACAGTTTTTGGTGTTAAATGTGAAGAAGCCGAGTCTGATATTAAAGCTAGGGTTTCGATTTGTCTTCAAATTCGAAGGTACATATTTCTTTACTGCATCGCTACTACTACACAATACACACATACGGATACTGAATCATGTGTGGACGTTGTCGTTGTTCAATCCATCCAGACGATACCTCTCGCTCTTGCAACTTCGGTAACCGCTCCGTCCTTTTCGTCGATACAGATCTGTAAGTCATTCGCCTCTAACGGAACTCATACGGCTCTAATTATGTGTTATTCCTGTTACGGTTTAATCTGTAGAGGACTTTCAACTTTGTCATGTATATAAATTGGTTGTTTATGTTTCAGAGGGTACCAAATTTCATAGCAGAACGCTCACAGTCAAGAACATATATCGATGTCATAAACCATGTAAGATTACAAATTCTTTCATGCTTATAATTTCCCAACCACTAAATACTTAATTTATTTATGAATTAATATAGGCAACCCCACAAGTGGTATCTCAAGTTCCTCTAACAACTGATAAAGAATTTAGGGCAGTGGAGTTTGCAATCAAATATTCTATACCATCATGGAGAAATACACATGTCATAACAAATCTGCATATCATGTTCGAGTTTCAGGAACTAATTCTTGAGACATGTATGTGTCTGAATTGATTAAAAAATATACATTTAATTAAAAAATTCGAGTATAAAATTTCTTGATAATAAAAATCTTCATTGTTTTTTTAGGATACGATTGCTCAAAATATAACTTCTGAGCAAGACAAAACATTAAAAGATGCAGGTAATGAAATGCTTCATGGGCTTGGTGTGAATCTTTCATCCCCAGTTTTATTTAGTTTATTGAATTTGAATTTTATGATAATATTATTTAATTTAACTTATAGAGATGGTTGAACATGCTTGTGGGATGACAAATCTCCAAACCGGAGATTTGTTTCACTTATTCGAAGAGGAGTTAATTAATAATTACAGTTTGATAGAATCACTTGTGCTTGTGCTGGAACTTGTCCTAATTTTCCAAGCTCTAGTTCCTAATTCCTTTGTTGGTAAGCCTCTTTTATTTTTTTGGAGATATCAGATCAACTCACGAATTTATTTCAGCTCTTCATGCATACGTCTTTAATACAATAATACTTGTAAAACAATAATAGATGCATTTTTTATTGTAACTTGTATTATTCAATCTTCTTTGTTAATAATGCAACTTATACAAAAATCAGTAGCTTAAATATTATGCTTGCAGTTACAGGTTATCAGGGATTTCAACCTTGTTTTAAGAATTTGCAATGTGATATTATGAAGGATTCTGTAACGAATTGCTAACATAATCGCCTAAAGATTAACAATTAACATTGGCGACATTGAACACAATGAAAGGCGTGCATCTCGGGTTAGTTGAGATATTTTTTGCTTAACGTTATATCTATCACACTTGTTAATTTGTTGTATATGCTTATTTGTTTTGTAAAAGTGTGAGTGCTGTTTGGTTAAGCTATTTGATTAATTAATTATTTATATTTGATCTAGTGATGTATTCAAAAAGCTACAAAACTAGATTACAGTTGCAATTCTTGTGAAGGTATGGTGTATCACATTATTGATACATAATGATCTAAACCATGTATAAGATAATTTATATGTTACTGATTTGCAGCATTTATATGGGATGATGTGAAAGTTGATAAATATCGAGAAAACTGTCTTGGTTAAAGTCTCAAGGCTCCTGTTGGATGGCAAAAAGGTTAGTCTCTTCATTACCAATTAAAAATATCTAAAATAACTTTTGTTAGCAACAAAACAATATAATTTTGTTAATCGAAATCTACACCACCAATATCTATTATGGTAAAATATGCCACATATATGTATGATACGAAGTATTAAACTTGCATATAAAATAAAATTTATTTATATGGAACATTATTATTATATACGGGTTGACGACGTTGTTTATTTGTAGGTGGTGCCCGAGTACGATGCATGATGATTAAAACCATTAACTTTTTGTTATGATGAATTACTATATCAAGATGAGTAGCTTTGATTTTTCTTTCTTGTTTTTGTTACATGATGACATAGAATGTCAACTTCTTGTTTTCTTTTCTTGTATTGTTCAATTTTGTAAGATTTATTTTAATCTTGGATATGCAAATATAAGTCAACAATGTTGAAAATATTTCCTTAGGAAATGGTTATGTTCATTTTATTTACTTGTCATTCATATTGGTTTTGTTTTATAATTTTATATTAGTGTTAAATATCACATATAAATAATTTATTAGGACACTATTGGTTTTTATGATGTTATCTATTAGGACATTAAATTTGGTCATAACAAGGCATCTATATATTAGGACCTTTTTATTGGTACTTAAAAGAGACTTGATACATTACTATTACGTCTTATGAAAATATTTTACAGGACACGTGAATGTGTCCCAAAATATACTACAAGGGCAAACACATGTTATAACACCAAAAAATGTCCTATATTGTCATGTATTAGGACTCCATTTTATTGCATTAGGGTATTTTTTTAGGATGTGTCAATGTGTCCCAAAACGTGATAGAACACTAACCATATATTAAAACACTATAAAGTGTCCTATTACATGGCCTATTAGGACTCCATTTTGTTGCATTAGGGTATTTTTTAGGACGCGTCAATGTGTCCTAAAATATGATATAACGGTAACCATATATTAAAACATCATAAAGTGTCCTATTACATGGTCTATTAGGACACCAATTTTGTCGTAAAACCCAATTTTATAGGACTAAAAAATAAGTTTCATAATACTAGTCTTTTATTAGGACACTTATAAGTGTCCTAGCACCTATTACAACCCCTTTAGATGTGACACTTTTATTTGGGTCCTATTAGGTTAAAGGTCCTATAAACCAATTTAATAGGACATTAATTGAAGTCCTATAAAGTATATTTTGGTGTAGTGGGTTAAATTAGATTAATTTGATGGTTAGTGGGGAATTGGTCCCACACCTTTTGAATAAAGTAAAGTTAATGATGTTTAAAAGTAAAAAGTAAGGGTAAAGGGGTCATTTCACTTTGTTAAAGTAGATAGTTAGTGGATGTGGGTCCCATTATTTTGCCAAATAAGGAAACTTTTCAAAGTGTATCACTTATTTTGAATTACCTAAAAAAGGAAAGTGTATCACTTATTTTGAATCGGAGGAAGTATTAAAATTTACCTCTTTATTACTTATAAAGCACTTGAACCATTTTTTTATGGAAATGGTACACATATTCATTAAAATAAATGGTACTTGCTTTATAACTAACTTTTAATATACTTTCTCTGTATCAAAATAAGTGACATAAATTGAGTTACTCGTTTTTTGAGGCAAAAAATGGTAATGAATGTTAAATTTAATAGTTAATGAGTGATGAGTCTCACATATTATGATTAAAATGAGTTTAATGATATTTAAAAGTAAAAGTAAGGGGTAAATGAGTCATTTTACTTTATTAAAGTAGATAATTAGTGGGAATGAGTCCCATTATTTTTTACCAAATAAGAAAAATTTCAAAGTACGTAACTTATGAAGTATGAATTTGAAAAATCTAAGTTGTTTTATCAATTAAGTTGAAACGCCCGTGGAATATAAAGTTGTTGCTTGGGTAGCTCGCAAACATGGTAAAGATTCCTTAAAGAAACAAGCAACAATCTGCTTTTATCGATCTAGCTCTAGGGTTTCTGTAACCGAAAGACAAGAAACAAGTTACTACCCACACATCAAGGGCCACACACATGCGTACGTATATGTATATATCTATATATAACAGTACAACAATATTGTACATTTGTATGTATGCAATACAAATAGGTCAATCAAACTAAAAATCTCTGATAAAATCTCCACATAAAATCAGTCATCGATCACCCAATCGCAATCCATCATGGCGGTGCGTAAGCTTTCTTTAATTTTCCATGTTCATATAATCTATTTATATAATTATATTTATCTATGGATTTTACAATAACAATTCTTTATTACGTATGTATATAGATCATAGAAATGCGAGTACACGTAGATTGTCCCGGATGTGAGAACAAGATCCGAAAAGGTCTTCAAAGACTTAAAGGTACACACATATATTAATATGGTTAGGATCAACTCGGCTTCTGAAAATAAACCGACAAAAATTTTAGGCTATAGCGACGATGATTTGTTGTTGCTATAGGGTCAAAAAGGTCGTCGGTATAGGGTCAATTTTGGGCCAATCATTTTGATGCTAACCGTCACAGTTTCATCCGTAACTTTAATTTGAACATGACGTTTGGCCGTTGGAAATCCGTCAGTAAAACTAGTTTTTCTAATACTCCTTCCGTCCCACAAAAAACTTCCCATTTGACCTTAATTTTTTGTCCCACAAAAAACTTCCCATTTCAATAAAATACTATTATTACTAAGGACCCCACCACTAACTATCCACTAACTATCTTTCTCTCTCCAAACCAATCTTATATTTTAATCAAAATTATTACCAATAACCCCACCACTAACTATCACCTTAAAACTTGTGCCCATGTCAAATGAGAAGTTTTTTGTGGGACGGAGGGAGTAGTATGTATGAGTATGACATCAATCATGATAACTACAAATTTAAAATAATTTTTTTAATAAAGGTTTTATTAATGACAGTGTATCTTTAAAATGTATAAAAAGGTTTGTACATTAATTAATGGAGTAGTGATCCTAAAATTCAGGGTATGTCTTTACATTCATTTTGGATTCTTATTGACAACCCTTAAACTGTTATTATCATTTTCATTTTAAGAAACATGCTTTTTATATAAATAAAAGATCTTTTTTACATAAAGAAGGAAGACAAACGAGCAACAAACTGCGTCGCTCTCTTTTTTATATTTCAAAACTATTTTTTTTGAAATTAATAAATTTTGTTTTAATCTGATTGAATCTAGGAGTGGAGAATGTAGATATAAACATGGGGCTACAAAAAGTAACCGTCACAGGAATCGCCGACGAGAAAAAAGTGTTGAAAACCGTGAGAAAAACCGGCCGGCGAGCTGAAATATGGAACATACCGTACAATCCCGACATCCGTACACATAACTACAACGTTAATCAACATGCTCAACAGCAACAACAACCAAATGGTAGTGTGGGCCCAGCCCCCTCAGGGACATTTTACACACGTCAGCCGTCGTCAGCATCATCGTACAATTACTACAAACACGGTTACGATGATCACCATGGGTATAACCCGGTTCAGTCATCCGGTTTAATTGGGCACCAGACCGGTGCTGCCTTTAGTGATGAAAATACCAATGCTGCATGTAATATTATGTAAACTGTGACACGTATACGTATGTTGATTAACCTATTTTTAAGAAAGGTTCATTACAATGCAGCCTTTTAATTTAGAATAATATGGAAATCAGTTTGGGCATATTTTTATTTATTTATTAATTACAACCGTACATATATGAAATACTGCGTGAGGTTGGAAAGCTATAACTTTTTTATGCCAGACACAATTCGGACAAGTGATTTTTTACACTATAAATTTTATTGCTTCAACATAACCATTTGCTGTAAATCTTTAATATATACTCCCTCTGTATCTAAATAAAGTTCTCATTTCTCTTGGGCACAACTTTTTAGGAGATAGTTAGTGGTGGGGTATTTGATATTACTTTTGATTAAAATATAAGGTTTGATTGGAGAGAGAAATTATTTTAGGAGATAGTGAGTGGTGAAGGTATTGATAATAATATTATTATATTAAGTGGATCCCTTAAGTTTGAGAAATGAGAACATTATTTAGGGACAAAATTTGAAGGTGAAATGGGAACTTTATTTAGGGACGGAGGGAGTATAGTATATATTAGTATTAGTAAATATGCTAAAAGTTGGGTAGAAATGAATGAACTTTTACTTAATATATTTTAAATCCATAAATATAAAAACGTGTCATCTATAGACAAGGTTAAGAATTTAAAAACAATTTTTGGAAGAGTTCTTTTAAAAAGCTGAAATGGGGTGTAAAAATAATTCAACTCGTACTACATATAAAATAGCTTAGGAAACTCATAGAACTAGATTTAAATTACTCCGAAGAGTAAATTACAAAAATGATTGTTTAGGTTTGTATTATATTATATATTTGGTCTTTTAGTTTTATAAAATTAAACTGTTAGTCCTTATTTCTAAAGCTATTGACACGTTTGGCCATTTACCTAAACATACGTTAACTTTTCCCGTCAAGAATGGTCACATGTGATGCACCAGGGGTAAATCTGTCATTTTCCCTTTCCCTTCACCAATTTGACACCCATAAAAACTCGTCTGTTTGACGGGAAAAATTAACATCTATTTTTAGATAAATAACCAAATATGTCAATAGTTTCAGGAATAAAGACTAACAGTATAATTTATGAAACTAAATCACCAACCAAAACCATTTGTGTAAATTACTCTTGTAAGAAGAAAAAAAACAATTTAACGAGACTTTAGGGACCTAAACTTTAGAGCCAGAAAGTTAGGCCAAACCTGGCTTTTTAATCAGAAAATAAAACCAATATGCAAACTCAATTGGGTTTCCAATGATCATCAACTTCACATTTCAAATCCAAATCTTAATTCCCCAATCAAACAACAATCATACAAGACTTTTTTCAAATCTCAATACTTAAAGGGAAGAAGCTAAACTATATATGTCCCCAACACCTTTTTATCTTTCCAAATTTTACAAATTGTATACCAACACACACACTACACCTTAAAAAACACACACTAAATCCACGCAACTTCCGGCGTACTACTCCTACCCCGAGCTTCCGCCAACGAAACCGCCATAGCCAACATCATCTGTTCTTCAAAGCTCTCGGGAACAACATTATTCCCCGCCACGTCATCACCAACCGCCGCCACGTCATCATCCACATCATCATCATGGTTTAATTGCAAATGAGTGTCGAGTGATAACCGTGTTGAGTTATGGCCGGGATGAGCGTTGTATGTTGATGATGTCATGCCTACATAGTTGTTGTAATTGGTTGATGATGATTCTACTCCCATTTGTTGGCGTTCCGCGAGGGCGGCTATGGCGCATGCTAGACCACCGGATGGTGATGAGGATGCAGCTGCAGATGATGATTCAGCCATGGATGCTAAAACACGAACTTCTGTTGCGTACTTTGCTAATTGGGCAGCATCACCGTAGTTAGGATTATGGTGTCGGTTCTTGTTGTCCTCCTATATATAAATAAAATAAAATAAAAAAGTCAAATAATAATAATAATAATAATAATAACTGGGAGAATTTAAAAAAATTCTGATTTAAGGCAATCTTATAAATTAACTAATTAACTAACCATAAACTGTTTTTAAGTACCTGAAAAGACAACCAAATAGCTTCCATGAGCATTATGTTTTCAGGATCAAGGTCAAACTCATCATCTCTGCATTCACATCATATAAACCATAAACTTAAGGTTATATACATTATTTATTAAATAAAATAAAAAAAAGAGGCTTATAAAAACCAAATAAGTTTAAAAAAAATCAATTTGAGGTAGTACTTTCAAGTTTAGGCAACCGATTTCCAGGCGCCACTTCAGAGAAGGTCAACATAATCAAACTTACTAACATGTCAACTACCACATCATTAGTTTGACCAGGCAACTCTTATAAATTACCTTAAATCAAGAATTTTAAAACTTTGAAGTTTTCTATCGAAAATAACGGGTACGGATATTTTAGTTTATCAAAAAAATATTAATGAAAACGTTATGATTAAAAAAAACGTACAATAAATAAAAAAATGTATCTAACTTGACATTCAAAGTCTGCACAGGACAATTAACATGGGAATATAAAAAGCAAAGACTTTAATTTAAAATAATCTGATACTAAAATAAATAAAATAAAAAACAGTTACATACCTGTTCTCCCTAGAGCGTATAGGATGTCTAGATGTTGCACCACCCGTATGTGGAGCATAAACAATTTCCTCACCTTCAGAAGACGATGTTGCTGCATATATATAAACCTTATTTTTACTAAAATAAAAAATATACATAAAATTAAGGGAAAATGTCATAAAATAGTACTACACTTCATGAGATGGCCTGTTTTGGTAATTATACCTTTTGAAGGTCATTTTTGTTAATTATAGTGTTAAAAATAGAAAAAATAAATTAATAACCAAATCGGGACCCAAAAAAAATTCTTTAATTACCAAATAGGGACAGAAAAAAAATACATTACCAAAACAGACCACAACCTAAACCTAAAGTATATCGCTATTTATTAAACCATTATAATCATTTTACTAACCAACAAATTGCAATTTATTAATGAAATACAATTTTAGTACTAATAATTAATTCTATTTATACCTTCACCTGGTTCAGTTATCCTTCTTGAGGAGCTAATTTCTTGTCTTTTTAGTATTCTTTCTTCTTCATCTTGAATTTCTTGTTGTCTCATTCTTATTTTCGCTTCTATCACCCGTTGTTCTTCCTGTAACAATACATTAAAATGTTTTAAAAAGTTAAAAAAATAAAATAAATAATAATTCTAATAATAAATGTAAGCATGTTGCAGAAGTTTAGTGCTTACAATTTGTTCCTGCCCCTTTTCTTCTTTACTCTTCACACCTCTATACTCAACAGCGTAATTCAATGTTTTACAAAAGGGGCATCTTATAATTATTAAGAATTAATCAACACAAATTATAGAATTTGGAACATTTAATATGATGAAAATTATATATTTCAAACTTTCAAATCATACAATGATAAGGATACTGAGTGGGGCGAGTTGAATTAGGTGTCTTCATTTGGAGAAAACACTCTGATTTAATAAAAAAATAAAAGGAAAATGTTAGAAAATGTAATCGTATTGTTTTTTGAGTAACACAAAGATGTGATGTTGTTTTACCGGTACAAATGCCTTTTGTGCAACATCTTGATCTATTTAGACTTGGATAATACTGAAAAATGCAATAAGAAATTAGAAAAGGGAACTGAATTTTTATCCATATAGAGCAATTTCATGTCGAAAGACAATTATGCCCTTCCTTTCTTTTTATCACACTTTGCATTTAACCTCTCCAATTAAAAGGAGAGGAAGGGCATAATTGTCATTTGACATGAAATTGCTCTCTAAGAATTAGCACGCCTTAGAAAACGGATCCGAAACACCCATCTAATGATTATTTGTCTTGAATAAATGCCAAAAAGAGATCATTTCCCCAAAAACACAATCCCAAACACCCCCTAAATAGAATTCTTCTACTACAAGATACGGTTATTTAATCATTGCCAAAGATTATCCTACTTTAATTGAAACAAATTAACAAATTGAAAAGAAAATAGTCAACGAATTCGAAGAAAAGCACAAACCAAGAAACAAATTGGGCATTCTTCAAGATCACAACTACAATCATCATCTCCAGGATAACAAGGAGCAAGCTTTGAATCAAGAATAAGCTTTCTAAGCTTCTTATGGTCAACATCTTTATGCGGATACAAACCTTGAGGTTTTGTATATTTCTCATCAACTAACTGTCTCCTTCTACCCAATTTATTCCCCATTTTCTCAAGATCAACAAAACCCAATTCAAAATTTCAATTTTGTAACAAAACCCTAATTTCAATCTTCAATATTTACAAACCCAACTTCACAAAACAAGAAGCCATGTTCTTGAAGACATCCTGCGAAATCAAGAAACGAACTTTATTATTTATACGAAAACCAGTAAATGACTGCTGAAATTGAAGTTGATTTGAGCTATAAAATGTTGATTAAGAAAATACCCAATTGAACAGAATCTTGAATTTATTGAAGTCGAACGTCATCAACTAACTGTAATCGTCTAACCATTTTTCAAGATCAGCAAAAACCCAAATCAATTTCAGTTTTGTAACAAAACCCTAATTTCATTACGCATCAAATTTCACGAACAAATTAACCATGTTCTAGCAAAATCTTGAATTAATTGAAGTTGGGTGAAGATTGCGTTGAGGTGAATCGAAAAGTGTGCGTGTGGATATGAACAGATAGAAGGGTTTGTTTTTGTAAGTATGGAGATCGAGAGATTTGTAGACGAGAAGAGGGGACATGATCAGAAGTTTCTCTGATTATATATGCGTGGTTTGTGTGTATTTCATTTTAATTGCTAAATATTGATTAATTAAAAACGAGAAAAGCATGAAATACTCGTAAATTAGTAACTTACATTACTAAATTTACGTGATTTATCGATTGGTGAATTAATATTTACGTATCTTGACAATAAAAGGTACTCAACTCTTCAGCTTATTGAAGATAACTTAAATTTAGCTTTTTATCTCTGAACTAAATATATTATTTATTTTGAAACATAGAAAATACAAAAATTTATACATAATCCTATAACATTTTGTTGACCTTGCATGTGTCAAGATTATGTATCAAATTCTATACTTTCTATGTTATAAAATAATATTACATTTAGGGTTTATGTTTTTAAAGCAAAAGATTATAACAAATATCATGTTATACTTCCTCCTATTCAAAATAAATGACACACTTTAGGTTTCACGATTTTTAAGATAAAATATTATAATGATGATTAAATTAGATTAGTTGAATAATTAGTGAGGGATGAGTCTCACACCTTTTGAATAAGGGAAACATGCATAGAAGGGTAACATACTTTCTATCAAAATTTATTTAAGGGTATGTACTTTTGTTTTGATCACTAAAAGGTAATCTACTTTCATAAAGGTATATAAAAAGGTAAAATGTGACTTGTGAAACTGGTTACCGGTAATCAATTCTTCCATTTATTTCCCACGTGACTCTTGAATGCTTATACAATTAGTTTTGTTTCACAGCCTTCAAACTAGGTCAAAATACAATCGATCAATTTTTCGTTCAAAGTCCAAAATTTTCATCTTTCCTTGAACTAATGGTTAAGGTATGGAAATAAAACTAATCCATTGATCCAAGTTAATCAAATTCAAGACCCATTTCATGGAGAAGCTCAACTTCAAGAACCAACACATGACCCTTTTTTAATTTATTGTTTGAGTAGAAGATGATTTAGAAACAAAGAAATATGTGTACTTTGAACTACTTTTTTCGTTCATTTCGGTTGGGAACAAGTAAAAGAAACCTGTTGAGCAAGTCATTGTCCCCTTTTTTATACCTTTATGAAAGTAGGTTACCCTTTTGATCAACCTTTATGAAAGTAGGTTACCCTTTAGTGATCACAACAAAAGTACATACCCTTAAATGAATTTTGATAGAAAGTATGTTACCTTTCTATGCATTTTACCCTTTGAATAAAGTGGTGTTAATGATATTTAAAAGTAAAAAGTAAGGGCAAAGTAGTCATTTCTCTTTATTAAAGTAGATAGTTAGTAGGTATAGGTCCCACTACTTTTTGTCAAATAAGGTAATTTTTTAAAGTGTGTCACTTATTTTGAATCACCACAAAAAAGAAAGTGGGTCATTCATTTTGAATCGGATGAAGTATTAAATTGGACCGTTAGTTGAAGGTACGTGACTTTCACAATAATAAACGAGAATTTCAATGGGCGTGGTACCAAAAAATAAGTTTTTTTTAAGTATATTATTTATTTTGAAACACATTAGAATGAAAAGTGTATCTTGACTTTACATTGATAAAAACATATTTTTTTTTTTATTTTATATATTGTTTAAATTTTGCGGTCAAGTTTGGATCTTTAATCTTTTAATTGTAATTTATAGCTTGTTTATGTTTTGCTTATAGTTTTCTACAATATTGCATTATATATTTATATACTCCCTTCGTCCCATAAAAAAAACTTTCTATTTGACCTTAAATTTTTTTCCCACAAAAAACTTCTCATTTCTTATATTTGATGGGCTCCACATAATAAAATATTATTATTACTAAGGACCTCACCACTAACTATCTACTAACTATCTTTCTCTCTCCAAATCAATCATATATTTTAATTAAAATTATTACCAATGACCTCACTACTAATTATCACCTTAAAACTTGTGTCCAAGTCAAATGAAAAGTTTTTCATGGGACGAAGGGAGTATTGTGCAAAAATACGTGTACAATAAAACGTAAAGATCAAAAATTGTGATACGAAGTATATAAATTAATTCTAGGGGTGAACATGGTACGGTATCGTGTATATTTTCTTCATACCATGTACCGTACCAAATATAGTTGGTACACTGATTTAGTTACCAATATCATACCAAGTTACTTGGTACCAATTTGTTTGGCTACCAACAATCGTGGATGGTACGAATTGGTAATGGTATATACCAACATCACAAACTTATATAGAATTAAAAAAAATAATAACAAAATAACAACGATATTTTATCATTATCGACCAGTTAAACATATTAACAAATTTTCCGAACACGGAAACAAAATAAACAAAATGATATAATATGTTACGTGTTATATAAACATAACCTGGTACGCTAAAGTAACAGAAGATTTAGCTATCTTGTCGTAATTGGAGTCTTGGGCAAATAGGTTGGTAGTTTGGTACAATATATTTAACTAAGAATCATATAATATACTCCTTCCGTCCCACAAAAAACTTCCCATTTCACTCTAAACTTTTGTCCCACAAAAAACTTCTCATTTCTCATATTTGGTGGGCTCCACCCAATAAAAAACTATTATTATTAAAAACCTCACCACTAATATCCACTAACTATCTTTCTCTCTCCAATCTAACCTTATATTTTAATCAAAAGTATTATTAATTACCTCACCACTAACTATTAACTAAAAACATGTGCAAAAGCCAAATGAGAAGTTTTTTGTGGGACGGAGGGAGTATATATCTTGGTTGGTACGGTATACCACGGTATTTAAAAATTTTGTACCATTACCGTACCATGATTACACAATTGGTACGGTACTACCAACCAAATATGTTGACTACCAACATATTGACTACCAACTATTCTTGGTACGGTTGGTAGCATGTTGGTTGATTTTATTCGGTACAAATTTGACACCCCTAATTAATTCCGTTAAAAAAGCAATATTATGTCAAATCACAAATGTGATAAAGATGGAAGGGTAGGAGACCAAGTAAAGAATCGGAAAGTGTTTAATTAGTCCACGCGCCTTCATTTGATGCGTGTACGGCACCTTTGCTTCCTCCATACAATTACTTGATTCTTCCACTTCTTTGTTATTCTTCATCACTTATTTACACAATTAATTTAGGAGGAATGGTATTTGTGCTTATTAATTGTACTTAATTATGTGTTTATCCATTTGATGATGAACGTGTCAAAATTTAGAGATGATATGAGAAAAGAGAATTAGTGGATTACACATGTCAAGTTCAGGGGCGTCTCCGAGATTTTAAGTGCCCTGTGCGAAAACACGAAAATGGGCCCCAAAATTTTTTTATAAAAATTTGGACTTTCTATTCTTTTTTTTATTAAATTATTAAGTTGGCTTAAATTTTAATATTATATATATATATATATAAGATATATATCAAAATTGGGACCTTATAAAATATGGGTCATGTGCGGCTGCACCTCTTACACCTCTTGAAAGACACCCTTGGTGAAGTTTAGAGATGGGGCACATGAGTAGACACAATTGATATACACAAATATCACTTCTCTTAAATTAGTATACTAAACTATAATACATATAATGGAGAGACTTTCCTTTGAAAATTTCGTGAAAATGTAAGAATTTTTATTCATACATGAATACACATAGTGTATTCATACATGAAAACACATAGTGTATTCATACATGAAAACACAGGGGCGTGCACGCCCCGCCTTTTTTCGCGATGTGAATTGTTGCGACCACCCTTGTGTATTCATCAAGGTTCTAAAAAACGCGCCATGGCGGCGCCAAGGCGTCGCCAAGGCGTGAGGCGCGGCGTCGGCGTTACGAAACAGACCATGGCGGATAGGCTAGGCGTGGCGTGAGATAAGGCGTGATAAGGCGCGCCTTATGACGAGTTTTTTGTAAGACGGCTGAAAAAATTAATTTTTTTAAAAGAAAATGATTACATATTTAATTATAAATTTAGATGTAACATTTTTTGTAAGCTTTATATATGAATTGTTATATAAATCTATATATCTATAATTTTTATTTAATTTGATATAGGTATATATATAAATTATATAAAAAATTTGCCGCCTTAAGTAACGCCTTGAAAAACGCCATGGCCCGCCATGGCTCGCCTTGGCTGAGGCTTGATGGTGCCGCCACGCCGCGCCTTACACTTTCTAGAACCTTGGTATTCATTGATGAGTACAGAGCACTTCCGCCCCAAATATCAATGGTTGAGATCTATTCTCGCATTTTCACACAATATATCAATTCTAATATATGCCCTAAGGGCATACGACAATGTGCCGTTAATAAAGGGGCAGCTTCCTGAATATGTATTGATTGACATTAATGCATTATAAAAACTACTATTTTAGAAGATACATTAAATTCGATTTTCCTTTTAAATGGTTATTGGCGACTCAGTAGTGCATGTAATCGTATGCCCTTAGGGCATGTGTTATAAAAACTTAATTAACTAAACCTCATTCTTTATTATTTATATTTATTTATAGTAGTATCAAATAAACCAATACTCATCATCAAGTAGCGACACCACAAATACAAAAATGTTAAAAATTGAGAATAAGTCATGATTTACGTAAGTAAGTAACCAATTTGTCTTTCATGAAAAAATTTGACTAATTCTCTCATAGGGTTTTCTCTTCTAGATGCTGTGATCAGACTTACGTTTATGTTCGATAAGTTATTGTTAAAAATAAAATAATATATGACTTGCCATAAAAATAAAATTGGAAATATAAGAATGTCAAAAGGCATGCGAATGTTTGAAAAAGCTTATCATCACTACTCATATAGTTGTCAAGTAATAATTTTGTTTATGTGAATAAACTATATATGGTTCAAGTAAAGCATCATTAGCAATCATCATACCAAACAATATGATTTAACAAAGCTACGTTCCTTTAGTTGTTGAAAGGAATTCTTGAGTACAAAGACATCAAATTAAGGAGTTGTCCAATGCTAATCTAATTGCCTAATTCACTTAGTATTCTTTATGTCTACTTTTGGATTGTTTGGAAGATCAGAAACAATATTGTTTTCCCGAACTCCAACAGCAGCAATCGTTTTAAAGCAGGTCAACTTCAGGCGTTATCTTTTTTCTGGATTAAGTCTAGAGTTCCTTCTTGTAATCTAAGTAATAGGTGGTCAGAATGATGTGTTTCTCCTATGTTATGTTTTTAATCTTCCCTGTTTGTATGTTTCTTGTTGTCTAGCATCTTGCTAGTTTCTAATAAAATTGCTTGCCTTTCAAAAAATTATTAGTCTAAAGGTTTTGTTAATGATATTTATAAGAGTTATCTTTAAATATTATTAAATGCATAAAAAAATTTGCTTTCATTAGGTGAAATTTGTAAAATGCAGGAATTAGTTATTTATTAATGTATAAAATCTAATAGTACATGTTTTAACATTAAAATTTTAGTGACATATCTTCAAATTTTAATGACATATCTTCGAACTGTCGTTATGGCATTCCATAATTTAATCAAACCATCTGTCATTGATATATAAGAACCATGTTTACTAGTAAAAAAACATCGAGCTCATTATGATATTGCAACACTTTAGAGTGTACCACGAGATAAAAAAAAAATTGATATCCTTTACCACGAATCTAAATTACAACATTACAATTTACAACATTAACTTATTAATAGAAGGTAAATATTATTTGCTAAACAAATTATAAATAGCTAAATGTGTTTTGACAATATATTCATATTCTCTCCCTCAACATTAGCCTGCAGTCGATGATTATGTCAAAGACGAACTAAAAAGTCTAAGAAAGTCAATGTTTGTTGTAACTTGATTTAGCAAATTCAGAAAGAAAAAAAAAGAGCAATGAACGTAATCAAAAGTATATTAAAGATATGTATATTAAAGAGGTATGGTAAGTGTTTGCTCCACCAACTTGTCAATCCTCGACAATGTTTTAAAAATCAATATTTCATTTAGGGTAGTGATATATACACCACACAAATTACTTCCCTTATCACACTGTACAAGTTTTAAAACAGACTATACAATTATACTAAAACATAAGTTGTGGTGTGAGAATTAACTTTTATGGTGGTGATATCACCTCCCTTTCATTTAACCACTCATTTTACTAAATAATAAAGTTGAACCGGATCGGAGCGAATAGCTAGCCAGTTAAACCAAATGATATTACAATTGAGTACTCATAATCCAATAATAATATAAATGATATATAAATATTAAAAGTTAGAAAACTATAAAATGTATACCATAATAATTTATAAAACCTATTTTTCAACTAAATTTTATCAGCAATGAATTTCATAACTTATATAAATATTACATGTCAATTTTATCTCTCTAGTTTTTTTTTAGATAAGCTGTATTTTCTGGTTTGATCGGGTTTTTATGTCCATTGGTCACTTCCGACTGAGTTATAATTATTTTGTGAAATCGACTTATTTTGACCAACTATTTTTCTGTTTTCTTAGTTCGATCAATTTTTCAGTTCAACCGGTTCAACAAGATTTTTAAAATATTTTCGTGGATTTTTAAATCCAATTGTCTTATCTAACGAAAAGTAATGACTTTTGTAATGATTGGTACTTTCGATAAAAAAAAAAATTTAATTACGTAAGATTGTTTGTTAACAAGCCCTTTCTATAAACAATGGTAGGCGGTGGTAGAGATGACTCAAATTTCAACTTTTCTATAAATAAGATGATCTTATAATAGCACCATAAATTTTTTCTAACGTTTTAGTTGTTTTTATTTTCTTGTCCTTTTTATCCTTTTTACTTTCTTGTCTTTTTGGTACAATATTTTGAGTCTCACTTTATTTGTGTTCAGTGGCGATTTAGAAAAAAAGTTGAGGGGTGACATCGGTTGCACATTTTTTTAGGAGTGTCACCTACATCAACAAAAGAAAAATAAAAATATTTTAACACCATTTAAAAGAAAAATAAGAGTTACACCGACAACCCCGTATACCATACTAGATTCTCTGATGTTTGTGTTCTCATTTCAATAACTTAGATCTCGGCATTCCACAAACTAGCTAGCCAACCATTTCAGAACTAGTATAAACATAGTAAAAGGTTGATTTAATATGAAAAATTTGTGTTTGAAGTATTATTATCATCATTAACATAATATACAATTCTCATTCAAATATGTACTGTTCATTAGGATTTATGAACGGGAAGGTATAAACGGAACGGAAAAACAATGGTGGAAAATAGAGTAAATAACAGTAGAGTTGGGATTTGCTTGCACCTATTTTATATAATATAAAATAATGTTCTCTACTTCTCTGTGTTTAGAGTTGATGAGTCATGAGTGGATTGATGAGTCACATGCCATCTACCATAGAACTCTAAAACTTTAAATATTTTCTTTTAATTTTTTGTTTCATTATTACAGTTTATTTCACGAAAGTTTAACTAATTAGAATGACTAACAATTTTTTTACTTTTTTGTTACTAAAATGCCCTCCTTTTATAATATTATGATTAATACTTTCAATTATACAAAAATGAAATATACACGGCTATGTACACAAATGAACATAAAGCAGATGTAATATTTACTTTTTAAAAATTTCATTATTAAAAAAGTTTACTGAAATACGATTATTATACACCTAATATTACAATATCTTTTACAAATAAATTTATTTTAACATAACTTATAATTTATAAATTGAAATGATATATCGTTCATAAGGAAAATAAATTAAATTTCATAGTACTTCCTCCGATTCAAAATAAGTGATACACTTGGTGTTTCACGGTTTTTGAGGTAAAAGATTATAATGATAATTAAATTAGATTAATTGGATGGTTAGTGGGGAATGGGTCCCACACCTTTTGAATAAAGTAAGGTTAATGATGTTTAAAAGTAAAAAATAAGGGTAAATGGGTCATTTCATTTTGTTAAAGTAGATAGTTAGTGGATGTGGGTCCCATTTTTTTTGCCAAATAAGGAAACTTTTCAAAGTGTATCACTTATTTTGAATCACCCCAAAAAGGAAAGTGTATCACTTATTTTGAATCGGAGGAAGTATATATTATTAGTATGGGGTCCGAATCCGGTTCGGACTCAAAAACCGGTGAGAACTGTGAGGACTCCAAAAAAAGCTCTGAAAATGATCTAAAACAAACTTTTTAAAAAAAATCTTTTTTAAACATAAAAATCGCAGCTTATAAGATACAAAAAAAATTAATAAATGATCCAAAAAAAATAAATATGGATCATAATTTTGATCCACAAAAAAATATGGATCATTATTATGATCCACAAAAAAGGTGGATCATATTGTTTTTTCAAAAAAATATTTTGGTCAAATGTAGTAATAATCATGGAGAGTTATATATATATTTTTCGGAACTTTTTGAAATTTTTTTGAGATGTACTCGCGAGTCCTCACCATTTTTTGAGTCATCACCGGATCCCACTTCTATTAATATGTTATTAAAATTTAACATGTACGTAGTTGCTATAGAATTTATATGGAATGCTTAACTTTCTAGACGTTCAATGTATCATATTAAATCTTTTAATTTGAAACAAACCACATCTTAGGATAGAAACGAAATTAATCTGTTCAAAATAATTAGATTTAAAACCCCGCTGCAATGCGCTTGTTATGAGTAAATTACACATACGGTGTTTTAAGTTTGGTCAAAATTACAATTATAATCTACTATTATAATAAAATAAACCCTTTTGACTCATGACATCTTCTAAAACCTCTAATGCCACATGACATCTTAAGAGACAACCTAATTTTTTTTATTTCTCTTATTATTTAATATATACTAGTCTATAACCCGTGATAATCACGGGTGGCATATAAAAATTTATTATACATCAAATGTAAACAACATCAACTGTATACGTAAATAATATTTATCCAAAAAACAAATTTTGGGATTTATAAAATTATACCTACATACACTAAACCATATTAAGTAGATTGAAAAATGCATAATTGTCCGACAACTTGATTTTCTTTAGCTTGGTTTCACTACAAAACAGATATGGAAATCATGGGTTTAACAACAGAAAGAAGGTGAAATATAATGGTTCTAATCAATGTAAGGATGAAGTATATATATAGTGACATACGTTAAATCCTCTAACTCCGCACGAAGAGTAATTCCATTCCTGACTTTGACAATCGTATCTTCGATAGTACCACAAGATGATAGGTCCCCAATCAAATCTGTATTAAAGTATAACAAATTTTTAAAAACCCAGAAGGTAATAATATTGTACAATTAAAATTCAATAGATATCCAGAGGGTGTAAAGTGTGCACAAAGTCCATAATTAAATTTAAATTTATTTTGTACTGTAAGATATACCCGTGATTGTTGTTTTGCTTGAGTGATGAAATCAAAACTTTTAAACCTGAACCCATGTCAGCTCTTGAACATTCGTCACAAGGAGTAGCCTTTGTAAACCTATAAGAGTTGATATGATAAGAGTTATCAACTTCTCTTTATGAAAATGTAGAAATGTATAAACATTTCCCTTCCACCAGAGATTTTTCAAATATAGGGCAGAACTGCTTGTTTATAGAACCAACAACTTTGTTGCCCTGTAGATCAAATATGGGTGAACGTTAAACAAATATTTACGTATTTCTTTCTAGAGTAAGGTGCGCATTATAAGGAAAACTTATTTTGTCTTCCAAAAACAATAAATAATAAATTATCACTATCCGGTATCGTCGATTAAATCATAAACCAATTACCAAAACTTATAAAATACAATATAATCCAACCAAGTCACCAACATATCGCTCATAGTTACTTTTATGCATTTAGGGCACTAGAAGTCGTTTGGTTGGAAACTGCATTTTTCTTAACTGTATTTTGAGAGCTTTGCATCAGGTGAGTCCACAGCCCCACTTTTTATCGTATTTTATTTACTGCTTTTACAAATCTTTGGGGTGAAAAACATATCAACTGTTTTTGTTAAATGCTTACATTATTTTTATTGTGATGATACATTATTCAAACCATGACAAACAGTCTTTATGCTCGGACTAAGTAGGTGTAGTGGATAGGTAGATGCTTACATGCCGTAATCTTAGCTAGTTGCGACTAGGCCCTGGATATGCAGATGGTACCATTGGCTGAGACTCTTCCTCCCACATTTTTGTTGTTACTTTAACGGTTCTACCCAACCGTCAGGGGAGTGCATATCTTAGAGAACAGAAACATCACACTGAGAGTTGCAGTTTGATTATGGGCTTAGGGTCGGCATATTAACTCAATGGCTTAGATAACTGTTGAGGACACCAGTCATGCATTTTCTATTTATTTTTCAATATTTATTATTCTTTACAAATCTCTATAAATTGTTTTACTTACATCTTTTTACATAACAAATTTTACCACAACATTGTTATTGACAAATCATTTTTCAAACATTATATCATCACAACAGTTTTTACCATATTGGCACATAAACATTTTTGGGTAAATCAAAACTATATTTTAAAACCTGTGGATTCACTCAACAATTTTGTTGATCGTTTTATATATGTTTTTCAGGTAATTGATAGAAGTTTGAGCATTAGAGTTTGGATCACGAGCATGCATGAGTCAAAGATGCCACGTGTCTTTTTAATTAAAAACCTTATTTAATTACGTATCAAACTTTTCGTTCTTTAAATTTTTGGTGGCATACTTTATTACTTTTATTTAATGAAGTTTTGAGACAATTAATATTTGCAATAATCATATGCTTGTGATTACTTATGAAGTCCACCCCGTTCTTCCGCAAACCATTTATTACCATTAAAACCATTTTTGGCGGGGTGTGACATACTCTTTTGATATGATAAGGGTTATCAACGTCTCTTTATGAAAATGTAGAAATGTATACACATTTCCCTTCCACCAGAGATTTTTCAAACATAGGGCAGAACTGCTTGTATATAGAACCAACAACTTTGTTGCCCTGTAGATCAAATATGGGTGAACGTTAAACAAATATTTACGTATTTCTTTCTAGAGTAAGGTGCGCATTATAAGGAAAACTTATTTTGTCTTCCAAAAACAATAAATAATAAACACTATTGACAAAAATTAAAATAGTTACCTCTTCGTCTTGTAAAACCATTTTAATCTTATAGGTTTGTAAAGGATTATTGAAAGACGATAAACTCCAAAGCCTTAGATCATTACCTTTATGCGCCATATATAATGTCAAAATGTACTGACACAAAATTATTTTTATAGGGTAGATAAAAATTTACCGAAGTATCCAAATTCAAAATATTAAATTGAACCAGTCAAAACTGAAAAGGGTAATCAAGGCTTGTCATTATAAATCCTTAATTAATAACAAATGCAAACGTAAGTTCTTATTTAATTAGGGAACTAAATTTCTACCCTTACAAATGCAAACGTTTATAGATATTAAAGGCACATTCATTATCATTATTATTCATGGAACGTCAAGGGTTATTGTAGTACACAAAAGGAATATGTCTCCACTAAGAGATTACCATTTAAAAGAGGAAGGCATGAGGTTGTGCCAAGTGGACTTGAGGTGTCATTAATGAGGTGGCCTAGAAGTGACAAGTGGATTTGTCTATGTGTCACAAATTTAAAAAAAGTCTCATTTATTATATATAGAGATAGAGATTACGTATGTAAATCTTTAATTCAAAATAATTTTGATTTGCCATTAAAACTTTAGCTTTAAATGCCATCTAGATTTTTAATTTTTTTGACCTCAATAATGTTAGGGTAATAATATGAATTTGATATATATATATATATATATATATATATAATACTTCCTCCATTTTAAATTAAGTGATAAACTTTGAATTTTACATTTTTTTAGGCAAAGTATTATAATAAAGGTTATATTATATTAAATTAGATAGTTAGTGAAATGGACATACACACTTAGATTAAAGTGAGATTAATGAGGTTTACAAGTCAAAGTAAGGGTAAATAAGTCATTTCACTATATTAAAGGAGATAGTTAGTGAGTATAATTATCACTATTTTTTACAAAATAAAATAAGTTTTCAAAGTGTATCACTTATTTTGGAACACTACTAAATAGAAAATTTATCATTTATTTTGAAACAAATGAAGTATAAACAGATACCATAATTTATTTTACTTCTTATTATTGATTTTCTTATTATTAATGCTTAAATTTATTGCAACACGTTCGAAATACATCATGGATTTCCGAGATGATAAATATACAAGAATAGCTAGAAAAATATATTTGGATAATAAAAAATCCAAACAGCTATACACTACATCATACATACAACATAATATTCACAAACCTTTAATATTCAACCAAATGATAAACCATATAATATCATTTAAAAATATAATACCTTATCATTAATCTTTATTTAACTTGAGTAGTAGTCAAAACATAATTCTTTATTTATTTATTAGGAAAATGATAATGACAGCCCTTAGGAGTTAGAGCTGTCAATAACAAGACTAAACTAATATCAAAACCGCCCCTTAATTTTAGGAATACTACTCTATCAATGAATGTACAATCATTTTATGCATGTTAGAGATAGTCCTGAGGGTTGTCATTAACAAAACCACATTTATTATTTTTCTTTTATTAGTGAATTTCAAATTAAGACTTTATTAGCAATCTTAACAAAACCACTTTTATTAGTATTATGTTTGAGTAGTAGTCAAAACACAGTTCAATATTTGTATTGTTTTTTATTTTATTTTTTATTAGTGAATAAAAGTAAGATTTTATTAGTAATTTAACATAATTTACTATAAATAATATTGAAGTAGTAGTTAAAACATAATTAAATATTTTTATTGATTGTTTTTATTTTTTAGATTAGCGAATAAAAGTAAGAATTATTAATAGTCTTTACATAATTCACCATAAATAATATTTATGTGTTTGACTTGAGTAGTAGTCAAAACACAATTCTCTATTCTTTTTTTTAAATTGATTAATCAAC
Organism: Calendula officinalis; assembly: GCA_963853835.1. Lineage (NCBI taxonomy): Eukaryota > Viridiplantae > Streptophyta > Magnoliopsida > Asterales > Asteraceae > Calendula > Calendula officinalis. The sequence goes on from OY970835.1 coordinate 2,434,719, forward strand.
GAATAAAATTAAGACTTTACTAATATTTAACTTTATTATGTTTGACTTGATTAGTAGTCAAAACATAATTTAATATTTTAATTGCATATTTTTTTTAACCTTTTTTTTGGTTAGTGAACAAAATTAAGATTTTTATAGTAAATGTTGATAGAAGATAAAAATGTTGTTCTATTAAATAAACCATCACGTTTTTTTCAAAAAAGTATTTAGAAATTTGTTTTAGCATTTCTTATTTTTATTCAGTTATATTTTATTTTATTTAAACAATTTTCAATTATAATCATTTGTTAATGTTATAATTTTCACCTTTGATATCATATGTTTTTAGTATTATTATTCCAATATAGCATATAATCAGTCTATAACATTATCAACTATTCAATAAATTAAGTACCTTATAAAAATATTATTTAATTTCTTATTTAATATTTTATATACTTACATATTTTATATACTATACTATAATTATATATAACAAAATATATTTCTATTGTATAAAAGTTAAGTTCTAGAAATATTATGACAATCCGTGATTTTTTATGGGTCATAACCTATAACCTATCTATCTATCTATCTATCTATTATAATAAAAGAAGCTTTTAAAAAGCCATGTGGCATTTTCTAAGCCCTCCACTGCCACATGGAAGCCATAGAGCCACCGAATCTATAATTAAGTATTTTAAAAATTACACAAATTTAAATTAAATATTAGACCATAATATTTGCCATAAAATTTGAAATATAATTACGTGTTAATTCATTAATGATTATCACATTTGTAATAATGATTTAAATAATCAAATTATCACATTATATACACAAAATTTGAATTATAATTACGTATTGAATTAAAAATTCACTAATAATTATCACATTCGTAATAATGATTTAAGCAATTTAATTATCACATTATCTACACAATATCATCTCTTGTGATTATAACTATATAAGTTGTAAGGTTAAAGTGATTTAAGTCATTAAAATCTATCTATCTACTTTATTATTATAATAAAACAAATCATTTAGTATCACTTGTCATATTATTAGAGCCTCTATCTTTTTTTTTCCCGCTCATTTATTCATGAGTTGAACTCGATGTATGAAGAACTAGATAGGAGCTTTCGATTAGGTATTCATCTTCATGTCTCCTTTCTCTTTTTAATTCCTCCCTTGATTCCAATTTCAAATGATCAAATCCATGAGAATGCCCCCTTCGATAGGTATAAATCCACTTCTAATTATGCATTTCTCCTCAGTTTTATTTAAAGATTCACATTGTAATTGTAATATTATATTAGCTATCACAATTAGCATCATTAAGTATTCCAAATAATGGACAAAAACATCTGTGTAGGTCAACTCGACTGAACCCTTTCAACTTGCATAAAAAATGACTCATTTGATTTTATTGTTATTCCATATTTATCATCTATTTATTATAATAAAAGAAGCTTCTAAAAAGTCATGTGACATTTTCTAATCCCTCCACTTCATATGGCAGCCATAGAGCCACCGAATCTATAATTAAAAATTTTAAAAATTATACAAATTTAAATTAAATATTAGACCATAATATTTGCCATAAATAGTTTGAAATATAATTACGTGTTAATTCATTAATGATTATCACATTTGTAATAATGATTTAAATAATCAAATTATCACATTATATACACAAAATTTGAATTATAATTACGTATTGAATTAAAAATTCACTAATAATTATCACATTCGTAATAATGATTTAAGTAATTTAATTATCACATTATCTACACAATATCATCTCTTGTGATTATAACTATATAAGTTGTAAGGTTATAGTGATTTAAGTCATTAAAATCTATCTATCTACTTTATTATTATAATAAAACAAATCATTTAGTGTCACTTGTCATATTTTTAGAGCCTCTAGCTTTTGTTTTCCCGCTCATTTCTTCATCAGTTGAACTCGATGTATAAAAAACTAGAGAGGAGCTTTCGATTAGGTATTCATCTTCATGTCTCCCTTCTCTTTTTAATTCCTCCTCTTTTTAATTCCTCCATTGATTCCAATTCCAAAGGATCAAATCCACGAGAATGCCCCCTTCGATTAGGTATAAATCCACTTCTAATTATGCATTTCTCCTCAGTTTTATTTAAAGATTCACATTGTAATTGTAATATTATATTAGCTATCACAATTAGCATCACTAAGTATTCCAAATAATGGACAAAAACATCTCTGTAGGTCAACTCGACTGAACCCTTTCAACTTGTATAAAAATGACTCATTTGATTTTATTGTTATTCCATATTTATCATTTTATAATTACATAATCTTATATCTTCTCATGTTTATATGATTTGTAAGCTTCACTTCCCTAATTTGCATTTTAGAAGCATTATATATTTTCTAATCGTATATGTAATAATCATGCAATTAACAATAATATTTGAATTTTATAAAAGTTACGTTAAGCAAAAATTATGACCACCCGTGATTTTTCACGGGTCATAACCTAGTTCTTTTATATTTGAAGTTACACAGATGATCTTTTTTCTTCATCGCCTCACCTTATCTCACCTCCCACCGGTTATTCGTCTTCTCCTACTTGTGAGTTAGATAATTAAAAATGAAAAGTCAAATACTAATCGTTCACAAAACTCATTTTCTTCGGTTGGCTTGTATTGTGCAAAATTTATAAATGAAAGCCCCTCAACCGCAAGATTTGTCTTTAGATCTATACACGGAGAAAACATGGGACAATACTTCCCTTATATCAAAAGTTTCTTTGTGTATATATTTAAAGGCAGATCTTGCGGTTGAGGGTTTTTTAATTATAGATTTTGTACAACATAAGCCGACCGAAGAAGATTGAATTCTATCAAGATACGATTTGTGTTCAACTTTTGGTTTTAATTATCTAAATTAATCACAAGCCAGAGAACACGAACAAGTGACCACATGTGAGGTGAAATGATAGAAGATTAAGGACCATCTATGTAATTTTGAATATAAAAGGACTATAGCTCCCATTAGTTTTAATCAAACTTAATTGATCATCCGTGTAATTAATTATAATGATAAGAGTATTTTAACACAAAGTAATGAAAACGACCATCATATCCTCATATACAATGCACATGAGGAGGGTTAAAACTGAAATCGATTAACATCTATCGAAAATACTTATCTTACAAACAAGTATTGTTGTTTCCCGCACGTTGCTGCGGACTTATAAAAGATGCATTTTGTATATCAAGATTAAGGTTGGGTTTTTATTGAATTCACTACTTTTTTGTATGTATGAACAAAAAATATATAAATATGATACATTTTGATTTATGTCACTTGTGTTTAATTTTGCTACTAAAGAAAGTTTATATAAATATTCTTTTCTTAATATTTGATATGTATAAACTGAAATAAAATAATATTAATATATTTTTATTAATTATTTAAAAATGAGTTATGTTACTATTAACTTTTAATAAATAAAATATTTTGTTTTGCGAAACATTTCTTAAACATTCTGTTTTCAAATTCTATAAAAGATGTTTCCGTATAGTTGGAGTCACACTATGCTGCAAACAACTATTCTTCCTTTTCTTTAAAAATAGTTTTCGGATTTATAATATAAAAAATTAGTCAATTTTTTAATACCCAAAAGTCAATAAATATTTTAAATGGGGTTGAAATTATAAATTAATGATATTAAGAGTTAATAATGAAGAGTTATATTTTAACTTTTGATTTTAAATCTGATGGTTTAGATTGGTTGAAAATAATTAAATACTTTGTTTTTATTAGTTGCAATGGTTTTATTAATTTATTGAGTAAATTACACGAATGGTCCCTGTGGTTTACACAATGTTTTGGATTTGGTCCCTAAGTCTCAGTAATTACACCCGTGCTCACTGTGGTTTACACTTCGTATTGGTTTTGGTCCCTAATACTAACAGCCGTTAAAATTTACTGTTAACTTTCTTTAAATGGCTAAAATACCATTTTTAAAACTTATCTTCTCTCTCTTCCTTCTTCCACAACCCCACACCATTTCTAATCTGCATCATCTTCATCATATTCGTCTTGTTCCTGCAATTCATCATGGTTAAGACTTGATTCTCCATTCATCATGGTTAAGACTATATCTCCGTCATTGCTTGCTGGTTTGTATTACTATAATTTGCTCTTATTTAGATCGTTTAATCTATTTATTCAATTCACTTTATGAAGGCATCCGTGACTTAAAATCTGCAATCAGTTGCATATTGTATTGAATTGTTGTGAGTTGTAGTTCATATATACGTTTTGTTCACTGCTATTTGTTTTAATTTTGATTGTTTGCTAATTGTATAAATTTTGCAGTCAACTGTAACGGGTTTGACCCTTTTAATTTGGGGGTTTTGATGTTGAATAGATGTTTGTTTCGTCAAGCAATTGAAAGTGAAATTGGATCTATAACTATAGGTTAAACTGATTCAACTGATGTGTGTGTGGGAACCATGGGGAATACTTGTGTTGGACCAAACATTTCAAAAAACGGGTTTATCCAATCGGTTTCAGCCGCAATTTGGACAAGCCGATCACCCGATGAACCACCAATCACCCCTAAAGAACAACAACAAACACAATCACCATCACATGTTCAAAACAAACCACCCGAACATATAACAATCCCAAAACCCGAAACTAAACCCAAAAAACTCCGCAAAATGAAAGGCGTCTCGAGCGCGGGACTCCGAACCGAATCAGTCTTGCAAACAAAAACTGGAAACTTAAAACAATTCTTCACATTGGTGAAGAAATTAGGGCAAAGGCAATGGTGTGGGGTTGTGGAAGAAGTAAGAGAGAGAAGAGAAGTTTTAAAAAGGGTATTTTAGCCATTTAAAGAAAGTTAACAGCAAATTTTAACGGATGTTAGTATTAGGGACCAAAATCAATACGAAGTGTAAACCACAGTAACCACGAGTGTAATTACTGAGACTTAGGGACCATATTCAAAACATTGTGTAAACCACAGGGACCATTCATGTAATTTACTCTAATTTATTATACTACCTCCGTATCAAAATAAGTAATACACTTTCATTTAGGGGTGGTTCAAAATAAATGATATACTTATAAATCTTACCTTATTTGGCAAAAAAGTGGAACTCATTCCCAACTAACTATATACTTTAATATAGTAAAATTACTTTTTTACCTATACTTTTACCTTCAAGCATAATATCACTTTATTTCAAAAGGAGTGAGACACATTTTTCACTAACTATCCACTTTAACCAATCTTAATCCATATTTTAATCTATTGCTTCAAAACCATAATTTCTCAAATGTATCACTTATTTTGATACGGAAGTAGTATATATAATACTCAAAATTTATAAATCAAACTTGAAATCGTACATACTTACAAAACTTGTAAGCTTTGAGTTGTGAATACTCATGCTATATTGGTTAAGTTGTGAAATACATATGGTTAGTGTTAATAGTCTATCAATTAATAATATAAAAGAAAAAAAAAAGAAACATGAATACACCATGTAAGAATCGAGCTTCCATCTGCCAAATGTGAGAGATTTACTTTGTCGAAGAAAACCACTTGAGCCAAACTATCTTAAGCTTATTATTTACATGAAAACAATTATATACATAATTCTTATGAATAAACCAACCAATCAAATTAAAGTGAATAGTAAAAATATATTATTTTATTATCATAAATGAATTATAAGTATAATATAATATTATTACAAATATAAACAAAAATAATATAATTACGAATATAAAAGAAGAGAAATGTTTAAGGTAATCCAAGAATTTTGGCTATTCCCAAGGGACAATTAATAGCCATTGGATCAAGAAAAAGTCAAATGTCAAGAACTCAAGATCAAGATTCAAACCATACAAGCACATGTGCTTCAATACATCAATACCCCACCCACCTCCGGCGGCCGGAGATGGCGGCGGGCGGCGGCGATGGCGGCGGCGGACGGCGGCCGGAGGTGGCCGCCGGCGGTGGTGACCGGTGGTGGTGTTCGTGACTGGAAGCACATGTGTTTGAAACACACGTGTTTTGATAATAAAGGAGTGTATATGTACACCCAAGCACATGTGTTTCAAGTAATGAAGCACATGTGTTTCATAACGTCAGACACATGTGCTTCGTGATTCAAACACAAATGAGTTGCTTGTAAGTTACACGTGTTCAGGAACAAAAACACATGTGCTTGGCTTTATGAAGCACATGTGCTTCATAATGATATGTTCATCACTTGTTTTGATTTTTTTTCTTATTAGTGAAGCACATGTGTTTCATAACGTCAAGCACATGTGCTTCATAATGATATGTTCGTCACTTGTTTTGATTTTTTTTCTTGTTAGTGAAGCACATGTGTTTCATAACGTCAAGCACATGTGCTTCGTATGCTCCCCTGTGTGTTTAGGAACTCATGTTTTAGTGACTTGAAACACATGTGTTTCGTGACCTCAAGCACATGTGCTTCGAAGTAATATGCTGTGTTTTAGTGAAGCACATGTGTTTCAATACATCAATACCACCACCACCCCATTACCACCAGCACATTCACTGTCAGCCACCACCACCGCCACCGGCGGCGGACGGTGGCGGACGGCGGCCGGAGGTGGCCACCGGCGGTGGCTGTTAGGTGGGGATTTGATCTTGACCATCTTGAATCAATGGCTAGGATTTATTCCTTGGGACTATGCAAAACCCTTGGACTTCTGGGAATACACCTCTATAAAAGAATTATAGCTGCAATTTTGAGCATCAAAGAATAATCCATATAATTTACTTTCTTTTTTATAATCAATTTTCACGTGCCCATGCCATACTAGTGAGTTGCCTCAGATTAGATATTTAGCATTAACATCATTATTACAATAAGCATTAGCTAATAGGTTAAGCCCAATTGGGCCCAAATCCTTCTTAGGGACCGACCCACATGAGCATTTACCTAAATCTTTATCAACCCGCAGAATCATCACCCCAAATCTTTACTGAGGGATTATTGGCCTATTTTTAGACTGTATTTAGAGGTTACGTCACTTCACTATCTATATCAATGTAAATCAGTTTTTCTCTCTATTTGTCATCTCTAATTAGAGGTTGAAAAAGATATTGATAGTATTTGAATAACCTATAATATGATTTTTACCATTGGATTTGATGATTTTTTTAAAAGGTCAATTCAACCACTTATTATTTCTCAACCACTTGAACATCTTTCAATGTTTGATTCTTTTAGTCCCTACAGTTAATAATTTTACATTTTAAACCCATATATATATTTATATTTATATGTGAATCATTTATAATTATTATAACTATAAATTATAACTTTATTATATTTCAATACTTTTTAAGAAATATCACACATGATCATTAAGATACATTTTAAAAAATGTTAGGTTTTGTAATGCTATATAAATTATGAAATTACATAAGTGAGGGGCCTTTATATATCATTTGATATAGTTAAAGGTAAATTAGTAATATTAATAAGAAAAAGTTTTTGAAAAGGTTAACCATTGGAGATGTTTTTAATTAATAGGTTATTAGATTATGTGTCAAAAATAATAAGTCATTGGAGAGGTTAACCATTATGGATGATCTTACTACCTCTCATCTTTCACCCTTAGTGGTCACAGTACCTCACATTTCGACTAATTTTTTTTTTATTTAAATATTACATAGATAATTAAAAACGTAATCATACGAAATAAAAATGCAAACGTTACGTGGCTTATAAAAAACTTAAACTAATATGGTATCAAGACTTTTGTGGTCAGTAGAGTGTTTTGTTGAGACATTTTGTGAATAATAAATGATATTTAGAGTATGAGTGTATATAAAATGAAAAGTTGTATTTAAAAATATTGAAGTTTAAGGGTATTTATAAGGATATTTAGAGACATCCTTGCAAGATAGTGCTTTTAGAATCGAATTTGTAAAAAAACATGTTCTAAACAAGATTGAAACTCTTGATAAATTTATGAACGAGTTCGACCCATTTCAACATCAACCAAGTCTTTAGATGTCTAACTCGTTAAATTGCCAAACAATTGCGATACCGTACAGCCCAACTACAATCAAAGTCAAGCCATTATAATAGAAAATATATCTTAGACAAAGTGTCAAAGGTTGACTAGTTATGAGAGGATAATATTTTTATATATGTGTGATTGCGATAAACATAGATATGATCCACAACAATAAGCAACAACCACAATTTTTCTGATTTTTTTATGTACTCGATTAACGTCAACAAAATACCAAAAAATATGATTGGATTGTAAGATCAAACACCCGTATGCTTTTACGTTTCCATCTCTATAACATCAACAACGATATTCAATCTTGTCAAGACGCCAAAGGCAAGGTATGTAAAAAAATAAAATGTAAACAATCATACCTTAATCAGGGACCGGAAGACTGCTTCCTAATCCATCTCTACAACATCAAATTACATAATAATAGAATTAAACAAAAGGGGATAGTGAGTGTGTGGCTGTCACGTACCTAAACTTAGGTGTGGAACCACCTATAACTACATAGTTTTGGTTGAAAAAAAAGTTAAAACGGTTATTTTTACAATATCTTGTCACTTTCTCACCCTATTAAAACACTTACATAATGTAAAAACACCAACTTAACACCATTTCAAGAATATGACATTTATTCAATATAAACACCATTTCAAGAATATGAAACTTGAATCACCGATTCAACAAAAACATAATTAATATTTAAGATAATTGATAAGTTTTAGACGAGATTTGATATACTAATTAGTTTATGTGGTGAGTTATAAGTTTTTTTTAACCTAAATTATGTAGTTTTAGATGGTTCCACACCTAAGCTTAGGTATGTGACAGCCACACACTCACTTTTTCCTAAACAAAAAGGTATACCATTTTACAATAAAGTGCAATTTGAAGTATATATGGATTATCAAAAATCACGAAAAAATTGAAGATATTTAATTTATCAAAAAAAGAAGATGATATACATGGATATATATACAAAGTAAAAAACTTATAATTAATCAGCACATAATTGATAAATATCATCCATAGTAGGGAGCTCCAACAACAACTTATCGAGATCTCTAAACGACATCCCTTTCTTCAACATCGGCGAATTCACACCACCGCCGCCACCGCCGCCGCCGCCGCCACCACCACCGCGTGATAACTTGTTAGGAGATGATGAGGGGGGATCTTTTCCGGTGAGACGTTGAACAACCGATTTAAAGCTCATGGCGTCGGTTTCAATATACTCGGTGTTGATGATCACCACTTTCACGGGGTCTCTTCTCGATCTTGACATAATTAAATAATTGAGTCCGGGTTTATACTCGGACCGATGGAGAAAGAAAAGAAGAAGAAATAGTGTGAGTTTTTTTTTTTAATGAATCAAGGTGTAAAAAGTGGTAGAAATATGAGTTTTTATACGAATTGAAGTGATGAATGATGATGAAAATGAATATATAATTAAAGGGTGTTGGTGGGTTTATATAGGAAATGCAACTAGGAAGACTTTTTAGAAGAGCCTTGAGTAAAGTCAATCGCTAGTATTTCCCTTCAACAATCTCTCTATCTCCAATTCTTACCATTTCATTTCCATTTTCACATTTTGGCCCAAAATTCATATTGGTATTCATATTAATGGATGTCTTAAATTTCTAATTAAATATACATGATTCCGGAATTATAATACTTCATCCGTTTTAAAATAAGTGATACACTTTACATATTGGTGTTAAACATGAAATGTGTTAAATGAATTGAACGGTTTAAAAGCAGTCAAAAGCATATACTTCACCCGTTTTAAAATAAGTGATACACTTTACATTTCAGGGTGTTTAAAAAAAAGTGATACTCTTTTAAACTTTCCTTATTTAGTAATGAGACTCATACCCACTAACTATTTCCTTTAATAAAGTGAAATGACTCATTTATTATTACTTTTATTTTTAAACATCATTAAACTCACTTTAATCATAATATGTGAGACCTATCAGTCACTAACTATCCAATTTAATCTAATTTAACTTTAATTACTATCTTTTGCCTAAAAAACATGAAATCTAAAATGTAGCACTTATTTTGAAACGGAAGAAGTACATGTTTTTATAATAAACAGAAAAATATTTAACTGATATTTAATCCGATTTATTTTAACTCATTTTTAATGGAACGAAAAGGCCAAAAGTGGTCCAAAATGAAAGAAAAGTTTTTATTTAAAGTCAAATCCCGCCAAACCAATAAACTAATAGGACTATTTTTGGAAATAAAGATTTAATGGGAGAAGTTGACCGTTAAAGAAGAAAAACAAAGCAGTCTAGAATGACCAAAAAGCCCATATACTAATATATATATATTTGGTCAATCCACGATACTAAACATCTTTGGTCCCTCGAACCTTCCCATAAATTTCACCATCGAACTTGTTTCATTATAGTCCACAATTACGATTCGCTTATAAACATGTCATAACAAGAACCACAAAATTGCTAGCAATGAACTTTCGCGGATAGAACTTCACATTATACTCGTCTGTTTTATTCGATCTGCAGGCCGAGGCAATGCTGTGTTTTCCCAAGATCTTTCATCTCGAATTCCTTCTTCAGGATTTCAGCAGTTTCAAACAACTCTTTCGAGGATCCTATGAGATTCAGATCATCTACATAGACTGCGATAATAACATATCCTGAGGTGGATATCTTTATAACACGCATGGGCATATCTCAATATTCAAATATCACAGTCTGATCAAGTACTCACTTAGACGGTTATACCACATTCGTCTGGATTATTTTAATCCAAAAAGTGATTGTCTCAGTCATATCGAGAATGTGTTCCGTGGTCTGGAACTACTTGATTCAGACAACTTGAGTCCATCGTGGACTTTCATGTGTATCCTTGTGTCATGACCCCCATAGAGATAGGTTGTGACCACATCCATAAGCTGCATATTCAGTTTTTCAGAAACTACTAAACTGACGAAGTAGTGGAACGTTATAACATCCCTTACGGGAGAATACATCTCCTCGTAATCAATAGCAGGGCGTTTGAGAGAAGCCTAGCGCCACGAGACGAGTTGTGTATCATACAATCTCATTATTCTCATTATGCTTCCTTACGAATACCAATTTATAATCGGTTGGTTTAACATTAGGTGGTGTTGGAGCAGCATGTCCAAACACTCATCCTTTCGGTAAGGAATCCAATTTTACCTGGATTGTGTGTTTCCATAGACCAGTCCATTGTACTCAACAATAGTACTTGGTTCCATGTCATCATTGCTCATAATGTCAGTGGCCATTGCGTATATGAGCAAATCATCGATGACAGTGTCGTTTTGCATCAAAATATCGTCTAAGCTAGCATACTCAACATATATTTTGAGATTATCGGGATGATGAGAAATTGGTGTTTCATCAGGAACACGCTTCTCCAATACACTCCCGTGATCCTTAATGATCTGGTGTGGCAAAACGTATACAACAGAATTTCTCCTCCTTTGAGGCAGAACATCCTTGGAACCAAACCGGTCTTCCTCTTTTATTGGGAAGAGCGGCGGACTGGACAGCCAATGGTAGCGTCCTTTGTACGGTGGGTTCGACCGATGCAACATGTTCAAACGGAACATGGCGTCTCACAGGGACGTCTTTCCTTGCAGGCACATTTGCAGCGGGTATATTGGATCTCGTGACATTTGCTAAGTCATTAAATGTGTCTGGTAGCTCCATATGACGTCTTTCCTTATCACGATGTGCAATCGGGGGATCCATATGAGACAAATTGGGTACATGCCACGTTCTTTTCACGTCGTTCCTTTATCAACGTGTAACACCCTAAAATTTACAAGATTTTTAAAATTTTTGAAAACAAAATTATAATCAAAAGGTCCCACAAATAAATCTCAGATATAAATATTTAACATTTAAAACGTATTTATTGCGGAAATAGTTAAAATAAAATAAAGTGTTTTAAAATATTAAATGCTGTCCACATCAGTAACAGCGGTCAACCGTCCACCTTCTCCTTTCCTCTGCTGGTACCTGAAACAAAATGTGGGGGAAAATAGGGGTCAGCTGGAGAAGCTGAGTGAATATCTCAAAATGCAAACAATCCTAACATACAACACATGAGGGCACATCGGTGTACTCCTACTCAGAATCTACTCGATTAATTACTCAGATTATTTCTCAGATTTTTATTACTCAGATTTTAATTTATATAGCGCGCTTGTGTGATTTGGGACGAGAGATCAACCTCGCCCCTCCTCACACCTCAGATAGGCGTAAGCCAAAACTCAGACGGGAGTGATCCCAAAACTCAGACGGGAATAATCCCAAAACTCAGACGGGAGTGATCCCAAAACTCAGACGGGAATAATCCCAAAACTCAGACGGGAGGTGATCCCAGGCATATAGCCAAAAACTCAGATGTATGTTATTATGTTTTATTATCTCTTTAACATAATTATCTCATATGCCCTAGCAAGTAGTAGCACAGAATGACCCTGTGCCGAGCTCGGTTACCCAGGCACAATGTCTCAGATTAAAATAAATCAACAACTGCTCAGATACTCAGATAGCATGTCAAACTCAGATAACAAATCAAACTCAGATAACAATTATGGTGCAAGAAATGTAACACATAAATCATGCATGTACAACGTTAAAACTGAATACACGGTGAGAATACTCACCTCGAGAAACGTAAGCTCCAAAGGGTTCCCGACAGTCAAAGGTACAGCGCGTTATCTCCTAGACGGTCCTAAAACCAAAAACGAAACCCTGAATTAAAATTCTACCCGAGGGCTTATTTCAGAAAACTGGCAGCACCCGTCAGTCTCACGGAAACTGCCATAACTCTTAAACTGTGCAGTAGATTTATCCCATATTTTTACCAGCAAAAGTAGACAACCAGAACTACATATCTCTGTGAGACGGTCACTGGCTAAAACAGATTCTAAGTGTCTCAAAACAGTGTTGCAAGACAGGCATGTCGTACATGTCACATTCCTAACAGCAGCATATTAAAACAGGTATAACTTTTGAACCGTAATTCGGATTGACGAGAGGGTTGCGGCATTGAAAAGCTAACTCAGAAAACAAGGTCCCAGCACGGGCCAAAAACCGAAAAGATTAATCTAAACAGTTCAAAAACAGATGTGAATACGAGGGCAGAATCTGCCAATAATTTTGTGAACTTTGAAATCCGTCTATACAAACTTGGCCCGATATCGAACCGCCCGACACCATAAATTTTCACCCGACACCATAGAACTCAGATTAGACTAAATATGCATAATTCCCCAAAAGGGCAAACGGGTAAAATAAGAAAAGCTTCCCGACTAGGAAACCAAGAACCCTACGGGTTCGGTTTCCCTTCGGTTAAAGATTCCCGGTTTAACAAAAACGGATGAGACAATAATCCAACCCAACTAAGGCTCCGTGCGGGATCATTTAAACGCAGCCCTACAAGACTCCTACACAATTGATTACAAGTTTGGTTAACGGGAAAAACGAATACGATAGATTAGGGTTAGAGAACTACCGATTCGATTAACGACTCGAGCGGTGGTTAGATTGCTGTTTCCGACTAAGCTTCTTGCAAACCGATTCAACACTTCCTCTCCTGCTCTAATCCATGCCGCCCCCAACATATAACAAAGACCAAAACTCGATCAATTCCATATAGAAAAAGAAAACAGAATTACCGACTCAAAATGTAACACCTCAAATTTTAATACAAAACATTTGCCCATAATAAATCATTTTTCATAAATAGAAGAACTATTCCAAAAAATATGGATTTACAAAAACCTTTGGTATGAAAATCAGAGTATGAGGTTTGGTGTTACAAAGTATATCAAAACCAAAGCTAAGCACAAATCCACTCTAATGTTCTTCTATTCTAGGTCCCGCATCTCTATCCATGCGTACCTAAGCCTTCGATCCCGAACCTGAGTACATAGCAAAACAACAAGGAGTACGTGAGACAAAAACGTCTCGTGAGTTACATGGGTTTAGACCCATTAATAATAATAATAGTTTATCCAAGTAATCAACAACCGGGTAATTTCATCCATCTATATAGTCACCCTATGGTGACTCCAAACCTTGCTTTCCTAGCAACACATATCTAGTTATCGGGTTGCCCCCGAGCTAACTAGCAATACTAACGTGCTCAACTATCGGGTTGCCCCCGAACTAGCTAAAAGCACCCATAAATCTAACTATCGGGTTGCCCCCGAACTAGCTAGAACCACTATCCTATCTAACTATCGGGTTGCCCCCGAACTAGTTAGAAACACTATCCTATCTAACTATCGGGTTGCCCCCGAACTAGTTAGAGACCTCACCATGTCTAGTTATCGGGTTGCCCCCGAACTAACTAGCATCACATCATCTCGTTCTCACCATAACTCAAAGGTTATGCCAATCTAGCTCTCGGCTATCACGTCTATCATCAAACAAGTTAGTTCAATACAACTATCGGTATAACTAACTACTAACTACTAGTCTACACAATTAAGCAAATAGACCATAATACAAGTAATAAAAATGTATTTCATAGGCTATGTACTCAGTAAATTTCCACACGTACTCACCTTAGCAATAAATGCTCCAACCGTGTTCTTGACACCAAAACTCTTGCTTCACAATTTCACCGACTTTCCAAGATGTCGCCGAAAGCCTAAAACAATGATCATATAATGTTCAACATTACAATCTACTAACAATGTGTTCATCTACCTCTAGATAACACCCATCAATCCATTTCCCCCAAATATGGTGATTACCAAACCCTAGGTTTAACCAACCCTTAAGATTCTTGCAAATCATAATCATACACTTGTTTTCCTTGTTAATATACCATCTATTAAGTGTATACACCATTTATTTCACCATAAATCACCAACCCAAGAACTAGGGTTCCAAACCAAAGCATCAAAATACATAGATCTAAAGCTACAAAGATCAAGGAGTGAAGATATACCTTTAATCTTCACTTAGGAGTGAAATCTACCAAGATTTGATGAAGAAATCGACCCAAATCAGCTCTTAAATCCGTGATGCAGGAACACGGATGATCAGAATCTTGACATCGAGAAAAAAAAGATTTGGAACATGAAACGGAAACCATTCTTACCGATCGAACAATCCCGTAAGGATTTAACCTCCACCGATTGTTTTCTTGCTGCACGATGGAGAAGAAAGGACGAATGAAGTGAGCTCTATAATCACCAAAGAAACGAGAGAGAAAGGCGTTCTAAAACGGCTGGTGATCGATAGGTTTTGGAGCGTATTAAGAGATTTGATCAATTAGCATGTTACGTCTCTGTAACCTCGCACATGGGCCCTAGGCCATCTCTGATTGGGCCAAGGGAAAATTCATAAAGCTGGTTCGTGTAATTTAGCTCTCAATACCGAAAATGGTTATGGAAAAGAATTAATATTCGGCCCTTCTTGATTGCTATAATCACACCATTAACTTAGAGAGTGGTCCGGCCTAAGTTCTAGTATCATATGTTTTTAATCGGATCATAAATACGAGCCTCGGCCTTGGCCTACGGCCGGCCTCGTCTGTCAATGGAACTAGATAGCGAATACTCGGAAATTTAAACGTCACAATAATAATCAAAACGTCGCCTATTTAATTACTTATACAACCGAGATGACACACAATAAAATTCATATAAATAGATACTCAAACATCGCCTATTATTCCATTAATTGACATTAAATAAATAATATAATAATATTTTAGGCAATAAACGTAATTAAATTTAATTATAAAATTTTGGGGCGTTACAACTCAACTCCACTTGAAATAGACTTCGTCCCCGAAGTCATTTCTCAAAAATTTAGGGTAGCGATCTCCCATCTCAGACTCGGGCTCTTCAACGACGCACATCTTCAAATGGGGAAATAAAACAAACTGATAAGGTTAAGAATGAAAAGGAAATTCATCAGGGTGACCTACGACATGCATACTCAAATGAATAATGAGAATAAGAAACGATAAAGTTATGAATAGTAAGAAGCTCTTCATGGTGAATTTACTTAATAGGAAATGAACTCCAGATCACGAAAGTGTTCATACAATTATCCGCCTCTAGTGGCGCAAAACGATAAGGCTAAAAGAATTAAGGTGAGGATGCTCACTATGGATCTCAGTATGCAAAGAAAAAGTTGATCATGAGCATAAAATACACCACGATACTCTACTGAAGGCGTCTTCTTGCTCTCGCATTCGGATACAGTTGTTGCACTCAGCGATTAACGTCGCGTTGAATCACCGATTCAACTCCACTTGGAAATTTACTACTGATTTGTTGACGATACCAGATGCTCAGCGTAGTACCAGGTCGTCCAACCCATTTACAAAATCACACTCGGATCCCTCATGACGATAACAAGTTTTTATGGAAAATTTTCTTCCCGCACACTCCATCAAATGACCACTTACACATTTTAGCAACAGGTAAAATTTCATTATCGATAATTTTCTACCAAAATGACTCGGAAGGTCCTCTACTCTATGGGTCAACAGTTTGTTAACAGCATAGTAAATAATTAGCGGTTTAAACCATTATCAATTAACATAAAAATCATGCAAATAAATCACAAGGAATAAACATATCACCCAGAATCCTCATATACCCAGGTATATAACTCCAAAATATGATCTGAAAATATAACTCAGAAGTCCCACTCAGAAATAAACTCAAAACATATCTCAGGAGTATAACTCGAAAATGTATAACTCAGGAGCAAACTCATAAATCTTAACTCAGGAGTAAACCCAAAACTCTAACTCAGTAACAACTCATAAGGTAATACTATTTACAAGTAATAGCATTAGGTATAAATCACATTTTTACTCCTTCTTATTACTACTCGCGTGTTCCAATTTACCAGCTTATAATACCTGGAATGATATACTCGCTCTCAACCGTGTTATTGGTTCTCAAAATAACTCTTCTTTAACATTATATTGTTACCTTACTCTATTAGGTTTGCATATTACCGATGTTGATAACCCTTTAAATAGCTCAAATTAACGATCTTGTCATTTAATTCCCTTTAATAGGTTCTCATTCTATTACATTTAGTGGTTTCTCGATAATATTTTAATAGATGTTTTCTCATTCATCTAGTTTAACGATCCTTTAATAGACCGTTTCACTGATTTTACACAATTTAAAATGTCTCTTAATTATTTTGACCATATCTACTCATAAATTTCATGTTACCCACTAAAAACTTCAATTACATTTCATACTCTTATTTATAATGATTTCTCGTTACTCGATTTACGAATCAATCCATTAGTTCTCATTTACTCAATACGCAATTACCTTTTATTCCCAATTTAAAGATTTTTCTCATTGTTCATTAATTTAGTACTTTCTCGTCTTTTAGAAATTTCTTCTTAATACGATATAAATTTCAACTCAATTTAATAATTGCTTATAAATAAAATTTTATCATAAAAATTTATAACATTTCAAAAATTTTAAATATTCAATAAATTAATAAATAAAAATATTATTCGATAACTCCAAATAAAATATATTACTCACGAAATATATTTTTCTCATAAAACTTTATAACACTTACAATTTTTTAATAAAACTTCCCGACAAATTAAAACTTTCTCTTTTTAACTTGTTTTATTGACTTGCTCATTTAACTCGATTTATAAACTTCTTATAACTCAAAAATTTACTCAATAGTCAATCTACATGAAATTTTCTAATTTGAACTCGTTTTAATAAACCATTATCAACTCCAATTAACAACCTCAAAAGATAATTAAGTATTCAATAATTAATAATCAAATATATTATTCAATAACTCTAAATATATTGTTCACAATACGATTTTTCTCATAAATATCTTATAATACCTCTAAAATTTCAAATAAAACTTCCCGTTAATTCAAAATTTTTCTCCTTTAACTCATTTCTTCAAAATTTCATTGTAATTGTTTTCTCATATTCGACTCATTAATAAGTTCTCATCACTTTAATTTAATGATTTCACATCATCACATTTATAACTACCCAAGAATAAGTATACTGTCTTATTTTGTATATAATTGTAGTACTTACTATTTCTCTTTTGCACAATTGCATTTACCCCGATAAATCTTGGTTCATTAATTTCTCCATTAATCCCGATTATCCATTTTATATACTCGGTACTTACACCATAAAATTAATTCAAATATTCTCAATTTGTTCTATTCGGTGGTTAGTCTTATAAATTTTCAAATCAAGTATATGTATATAGATTTCATACTTTTAAAATCCTCATCTAGAAAATCTCTCTGCATAAGCATCATGCTCATAATAATTATAAATAATACATAATGATAATTATTTCTTGACAATTTTCCTTTTTACCCCTACTCAACTCCACTTGGAGAAAAACTCGTCCTCGAGTTTGGAACTAGTATTGTCTACCAAAATAAACAAGCAAGTATGTAGGCATACAAACAATTAGGATACACATACTAAATTCACAATAACAAGCATTGGTCCATTGTTCCCTTCAAAATTTCCCCATAACCAACCAAAAGTTCGGTGTGTACGATAATAGGGGCCCTCTATTACTTTCGACACCTACTTTTGTTTGGTCACGAGTAAATCCTAAAGTTTACAACTTCCCACATATAAACCCACCAACAAATCACACTCAGAAGAAAGGAATTTTAATCACACTCAGGAGAAAGGAAGTTTATTTTCAATAACTGATAAATACAGATATGCACTCAACAGTGCATACTCAAAATCTCATAACCATTACTCAGAAAATCATGCGTACATTTAGTCTCGTACGCGATACTCGGGTAACTCAGATTCATAGAAATATTTCCACTTAGTTATTTTCACAATACAAATCTCCTTTTAAACTTTTCATTTGGATACGCCATTTATCATTCCTCATAAATATAACTTATATCCTCTTCACAGTTATATTAAATTTATTGTAATTTGTGAGCATGTCGATTAATATCTTTTGATCAGAGTTCTCAGTTATTGCGTTCCTCTTTTAATTTGATTCAATTTACCGCTCTTTTAGATCCTGCTAATAATTCTCGTTTAGCTAAATGTAATTATTTCCCCTTTTATTGACTTAATAATTCTTTCTTTTACTCAACTTGGTAAATTCTCTTAAAAATATTCTTAATCAATTTGATTTACCAATCTCTGATTTACTCGTTTTAATTGACTCAGTCTATTAAATGTTTTCTCCCATATGAAAGATTTTAATATTCTCCCAATACGAATATTAAGTACTCCTCTTTAATGTTAATAATTTCATCATTTCTCATTTACTCAAATCATGTTTCTCATTACACAGCTTATGGGTCCTATATAATAAATTAATATCCCATTATTACACTTTTGGTTCGAATTTCTCAGAATTTATAAAATTTCACCCCAACCCTATTAGGTGTTCCTCTAAATTGAAACTTTTATTATTTTCTCATTAGTATTTATAATTTCACTTTTCTCCAGTATATATTTTTTTCATATATATAAATATAGAACTCTAAGAATTAAAATTGAAATTATGCTCAAATTAAGCTCTAAATTATTCACAAAATTATGGAATCTCATAATAGTATATCTATATACATATATGTTTAGCCATACAACCACAAGTAATTCTCTCAGGATATAAACCGAAAATTCTCAGAATGTGCTATTCGCCTATACTCAGAATATAGCAAAATCTCAATTAAATAATACTCTTAAATATTACCGGCAGTAGGAAGCGAGAGGTCGACGTGACATGCTGTATGTTCGATGTGGAAACTTTTCTCAGAAAAATATTTGACTCTTTTCTCGTTTGAAAAACTCGATACTCAAACTTGAGTTTGAATTCGCCCCTTGCGAACCCAAATCCCTCAAGTCAGAGCTCTGATACCAACTTGTAACACCCTAAAATTTACAAGATTTTTAAAATTTTTGAAAACAAAATTATAATCAAAAGGTCCCACAAATAAATCTCAGATATAAATATTTAACATTTAAAACGTATTTATTGCGGAAATAGTTAAAATAAAATAAAGTGTTTTAAAATATTAAATGCTGTCCACATCAGTAACAGCGGTCAACCGTCCACCTTCTCCTTTCCTCTGCTGGTACCTGAAACAAAATGTGGGGGAAAATAGGGGTCAGCTGGAGAAGCTGAGTGAATATCTCAAAATGCAAACAATCCTAACATACAACACATGAGGGCACATCGGTGTACTCCTACTCAGAATCTACTCGATTAATTACTCAGATTATTTCTCAGATTTTTATTACTCAGATTTTAATTTATATAGCGCGCTTGTGTGATTTGGGACGAGAGATCAACCTCGCCCCTCCTCACACCTCAGATAGGCGTAAGCCAAAACTCAGACGGGAGTGATCCCAAAACTCAGACGGGAATAATCCCAAAACTCAGACGGGAGTGATCCCAAAACTCAGACGGGAATAATCCCAAAACTCAGACGGGAGGTGATCCCAGGCATATAGCCAAAAACTCAGATGTATGTTATTATGTTTTATTATCTCTTTAACATAATTATCTCAGATGCCCTAGCAAGTAGTAGCACAGAATGACCCTGTGCCGAGCTCGGTTACCCAGGCACAATGTCTCAGATTAAAATAAATCAACAACTGCTCAGATACTCAGATAGCATGTCAAACTCAGATAACAAATCAAACTCAGATAACAATTATGGTGCAAGAAATGTAACACATAAATCATGCATGTACAACGTTAAAACTGAATACACGGTGAGAATACTCACCTCGAGAAACGTAAGCTCCAAAGGGTTCCCGACAGTCAAAGGTACAGCGCGTTATCTCCTAGACGGTCCTAAAACCAAAAACGAAACCCTGAATTAAAATTCTACCCGAGGGCTTATTTCAGAAAACTGGCAGCACCCGTCAGTCTCACGGAAACTACCATAACTCTTAAACTGTGCAGTAGATTTATCCCATATTTTTACCAGAAAAAGTAGACAACCAGAACTACATATCTCTGTGAGACGGTCACTGGCTAAAACAGAATCTAAGTGTCTCAAAACAGTGTTGCAAGACAGGCATGTCGTACATGTCACATTCCTAACAGCAGCATATTAAAACAGGTATAACTTTTGAACCGTAATTCGGATTGACGAGAGGGTTGCGGCATTGAAAAGCTAACTCAGAAAACAAGGTCCCAGCACGGGCCAAAAACCGAAAAGATTAATCTAAACAGTTCAAAAACAGATGTGAATACGAGGGCAGAATCTGCCAATAATTTTGTGAACTTTGAAATCCGTCTATACAAACTTGGCCCGATATCGAACTGCCCGACACCATAAATTTTCACCCGACACCATAGAACTCAGATTAGACTAAATATGCATAATTCCCCAAAAGGGCAAACGGGTAAAATAAGAAAAGCTTCCCGACTAGGAAACCAAGAACCCTACGGGTTCGGTTTCCCTTCGGTTAAAGATTCCCGGTTTAACAAAAACGGATGAGACAATAATCCAACCCAACTAAGGCTCCGTGCGGGATCATTTAAACGCAGCCCTACAAGACTCCTACACAATTGATTACAAGTTTGGTTAACGGGAAAAACGAATACGATAGATTAGGGTTAGAGAACTACCGATTCGATTAACGACTCGAGCGGTGGTTAGATTATTGTTTCCGACTAAGCTTCTTGCAAACCGATTCAACACTTCCTCTCCTGCTCTAATCCATGCCGCCCCCAACATATAACAAAGACCAAAACTCGATCAATTCCATATAGAAAAAGAAAACAGAATTACCGACTCAAAATGTAACACCTCAAATTTTAATACAAAACATTTGCCCATAATAAATCATTTTTCATAAATAGAAGAACTATTCCAAAAAATATGGATTTACAAAAACCTTTGGTATGAAAATCAGAGTATGAGGTTTGGTGTTACAAAGTATATCAAAACCAAAGCTAAGCACAAATCCACTCTAATGTTCTTCTATTCTAGGTCCCGCATCTCTATCCATGCGTACCTAAGCCTTCGATCCCGAACCTGAGTACATAGCAAAACAACAAGGAGTACGTGAGACAAAAACGTCTCGTGAGTTACGTGGGTTTAGACCCATTAATAATAATAATCGTTTATCCAAGTAATCAACAACCGGGTAATTTCATCCATCTATATAGTCACCCTATGGTGACTCCAAACCTTGCTTTCCTAGCAACACATATCTAGTTATCGGGTTGCCCCCGAGCTAACTAGCAATACTAACGTGCTCAACTATCGGGTTGCCCCCGAACTAGCTAAAAGCACCCATAAATCTAACTATCGGGTTGCCCCCGAACTAGCTAGAACCACTATCCTATCTAACTATCGGGTTGCCCCCGAACTAGTTAGAAACACTATCCTATCTAACTATCGGGTTGCCCCCGAACTAGTTAGAGACCTCACCATGTCTAGTTATCGGGTTGCCCCCGAACTAACTAGCATCACATCATCTCGTTCTCACCATAACTCAAAGGTTATGCCAATCTAGCTCTCGGCTATCACGTCTATCATCAAACAAGTTAGTTCAATACAACTATCGGTATAACTAACTACTAACTACTAGTCTACACAATTAAGCAAATAGACCATAATACAAGTAATAAAAATGTATTTCATAGGCTATGTACTCAGTAAATTTCCACACGTACTCACCTTAGCAATAAATGCTCCAACCGTGTTCTTGACACCAAAACTCTTGCTTCACAATTTCACCGACTTTCCAAGATGTCACCGAAAGCCTAAAACAATGATCATATAATGTTCAACATTACAATCTACTAACAATGTGTTCATCTACCTCTAGATAACACCCATCAATCCATTTCCCCCAAATATGGTGATTACCAAACCCTAGGTTTAACCAACCCTTAAGATTCTTGCAAATCATAATCATACACTTGTTTTCCTTGTTAATATACCATCTATTAAGTGTATACACCATTTATTTCACCATAAATCACCAACCCAAGAACTAGGGTTCCAAACCAAAGCATCAAAATACATAGATCTAAAGCTACAAAGATCAAGGAGTGAAGATATACCTTTAATCTTCACTTAGGAGTGAAATCTACCAAGCTTTGATGAAGAAATCGACCCAAATCAGCTCTTATACTTCAAAATCGCCAATGGAAGAAACTAGGGTTTTGGATATGCATTTATGGCTAAAAACCCCAATTTAATGCACTGGTCGGACTGGCTCGCGCCCCGCTCGCGCCGAGCTCGCGTCGCGAAGTGACGCGGATCTGCCCCTTGGTCGCCGCTTTTACCAGACTTCGCGCCAGGCTCGCGTTTGGCTCGCGTCGCGAAGTCGTCGCGAAGTCGACGCGACTTTCTCGCGTTTCAGCTCTGGTCCCTCTGCTCAACCTCGCGTTTCGCTCGCGTCAGGCTCGCGCCGCGAGCCTGCCTTTGCAGCAGGGCTGCACTTTTCGGTCTAGGTTTCAACCCGGTTTCGTCCATAACTTTCTCATACGGACTCCAAACGACACGAAACCAATTCCTACGGTTTTAATATGATTTATCCATAATTATCATATTTTTATACAATTTTATTTATTTACAAATTTTGGGTCGTTATAACTATCTACCCCTTAAGAAGATTCCGTCCTCGGAATCACTCAAAAGAATTCCAATCCACATTCTACCGAGTATCCATTCTCAATCTCCCGCGGTTATTACAGTCAAACTTTTCTCATCCCCAATTAGTCAACAATATGTATGTAAACATTCAATTAATCCCGTTAGATCCAAACGGGTCAAAAATCAATCTTAAGCCTTTAGCGCCCAAATGGGCCAAACTTGCACAATTTTTACCACAAGACTTTCAATCCTTTAACCGATCATCTTATACACATAGAAATGACATGACCCACGCATTATAAACAACTAATTGACCAACACCAATGTCAAAGTCTAGCTTCGACCAAGTTACCATATTCCAACCTCGTCTAATCCTTGACTTAAGAGCAAAGTCAACTATACTTTAACAATTTCCTTTACCATCGACCTCTAACTATGATTTATCAAACATTTGATACCCAATTCCCAAATTCGACTTGAAAAAGCCCAACGGGTCAAAGTCACATAATTTGACCATAACTCTCTTAATTATGTCATTACCCCTTTCTCATACACACAACTAATACATTATACTCTCATCATCGCGAGTCATTCGAAACGAAAGTCAAAACCCATCCTTAACCAAGTCAACTAATCACATGTTGACTAATCTTGACTTTTGCCTAAAGTCAACCATACTTTTTCCAATTAACAGATTCCCTACCCTCGAGATCTCATTCTCGACTTATCACTTCCGGTTACACCCATTAATGTTTCCTTAACAATCGTTCATATCTCCAAAATTTCAAATCTTTTCAAATTTCCCCAAGTTCTCACATTCCCTTATGGTCACATCAACCCTTTACCGTTTCTTAACTTTCATTTGGTCACCCATACCATTTCTTAGTACCATTTCAATCATCCTCGCCTCACATACCATAATTTCACACAAGTTAACCATATCCTGGTTCCCAATAACAATTACTTTCTAACAGTATTCTTTTCTCATTTTCTAGAAGTCGTAGGCATCCCATACCTATACATGACCTAATGCAACCCGCATTACCAACCAAATTTTTCATTTACCAGAACATAATAGCAATACTCATTAACCCCTTGGTTCTATCTTCGTCATATTAACGCATAAGCATACACACCTACATATATATATATATATATATACTTATATATGTATATCTATCACGCCAACTCAATCTAAACGTATCCATTGTGCACATATACAATCATATGTATATGTCACCCATACCATTCAAGCATCATCATCATGCGCATATACAACCATATGTATATGCCACGCCAATGTCATCTGACATCCATCCTTTCGCATCGCGTAGCCTTGCTACTATCTTACCCATTCGATCATCCAATCGCTCATCGTGCGTTCTAGCACCTCTCCCATAAAAATCGCATTATCTTCTTCTTCCCTATTCATATGTCTCCCATCGAACATAGTAATTAGCACATTTCATATAATATTATCTTTCCATTATCGTATGCCTTCCAAGGCCATCACATAATGTACATGCATTGCACCCCGCGGGTATACCAATAAAATCTCCGATTGTCGTTTACCGTTTCACTTACACATCAATCACCCTTAACCGGTCCATCTCCTTATTACCGATTTCCAATCCTTTTATTACCACCGGGGTAACCACCAATCTATTCCTTTAACCAAAGTTCACCGGCCAACCCGGTCACCTTTGAGTCAAACAATCGACTCCAGTCTACATTTGTAACCCATGACTTGGCACCCTTTAGCCCAACTTTCCATGTTCCCGTCTTCCTACATCGCGATACCTTGAAATATTTATTTCCCAGTTGTAGCCTCACACACACTATGTCATATTATATCACATCATTATTATGACATCTTGCCCATACTCGTCATCTTACCCTTAATATCAAATCGATCATCACTTGCCACGAAACTTGTTATGGCTACATGCCAATTTACTCCACTCTTTCTGACAATTAAAATATGTCATTCCTGACACTTACTCTTTTCCACCTATGTTACATTTATTTGTTCTAAGGCATCACTATACCTTTAATCATTCTTTTCTTTCCCATTCACATATATTAGCATTACATTACTTATCCGGATTCCCGCCAAACACTCAAGTTTCAATTCCAAGATTTCTATTTCCAAATTTCCATCCTTACTACAATTCTTACCAAAACTTAGTACTTCATTGTACTACTATCCATTTGTTGGAAACATTTACCGTCCTTGTGGTTCATCTTTTGATACAATATAATAACATCAACCCTTAAATCCTTACTATCTGCGACACACCGAACCATATTTCTTTCAAAAAAATATAATTTCCATACACATAACTAACCGGGAAAATCATTCCCCAAAATAAATATCCACGTCATACAACTTACCTCCAATTCCTATAACCACCAATCCGTGCGACCATTAAGCTATAGTCACACAATATCTTGGCTTGGTGCATACCCAACCAATCCATACCGATAACCACATCAGACGCCCTAATTCCCATGGGCAACAACTCCACCTTAAACTTTCTACCGTCTATTTCTATCTCACAATTTCTATAAATACGTTCAACCATAGACGTTTTTCCATCGGCTACTTCTATCTCATATTTTTCATCTAACAACATCGGTCGGCACATTTAACTTTCTACCAAACTCGTGAGACACAACGAATAAGTAGAACCCGAATCAATTAATATAGAAGATGGCATGAAGTTAATGAATAAAGTACCTGATACTACATCGTGCACCTCTTTTGCCTCCTCTCGAGTCACCTGAAAGGAACGCCCCTTCACTATAGCCGGTTCCTCTTTCTTTTGAGCCGCGGGCACCTTTGGCTCGATCCTCTTTTTCGGGCACGCATTGCTATAGTGTCCCATTTCATGGCACGAGTAACACTCCACCTCGGAAAACGCCTTGGATCTACAATCCCGTGATATATGTCCCGTCTTCCCACAAATATAGCACACCTTCGAAGCTCCTCGGCACTCGCCGGCATGGTTCTTCCCGCATCTCTTGCACGGGGCAACGCTTCCTTGCTTGAAGGAATTTGATGTGAACTTCCCCTTTTTAGAAGTTCCCGAGCCACTCTCGGCTTTCCTTTTCTCGATCACATGGGCCCTCACGGCATTCCTTGTCGCATCTACCTCTTCCACACCCCGGGCGGCACCAATGGCCTCATCGAGTGTGACCGCTCTCCTTACCTCCAATTGGTAATCCCAAGGTAGCCCACAAGCATACCGGACTACCCTCGATCTTTCCTCAAAATAAGTTCTTGCAACAAACGGGAGCAATCCCGTGAACTCCCTTGAGTACTCCTCAACCGACCTATCACCCTTCATTAGGTTTACAAACCTATCATGCATCTTCTCCAAATCCCTTTCGGGGCAAAACTTTCTCTTCAACCTCGTGGTGAACTCATCCCATGACATCTTTTCAATCACCTCCCTCCCGAGGGTCTCATACACGATATCCCA
Source organism: Calendula officinalis (assembly GCA_963853835.1). Classification (NCBI taxonomy): domain Eukaryota; kingdom Viridiplantae; phylum Streptophyta; class Magnoliopsida; order Asterales; family Asteraceae; genus Calendula; species Calendula officinalis. Next base: position 2,461,878 of record OY970835.1, read on the forward strand.
CCATACCATAGCATCTCCTTTCAATAGTTGTGACGCATACGTCACCACATCGGCATCCTTACACTTACTACTATCGATAACCCTCTCGGTCTCTCGGATCCACCTCGTAGTCACCTTCGGGTCCGAACTACCCGTGTACACACTTGGCTTACAAGCCATGAAAGACTTAAAAGTACAACCATATTTTTCATCGGGCCTTGCCCTAGCATCACCGCTACCACCTGTTGAGGACTGATCCCCTCGGGTACCATTACCCTCGGTCCTCGCATCTGGCCTAGCATCGGATTTACGATCACTTCCCGACCTTTCGCGGTTCCTCAAAATACGGTGCACTTTTTCGGCCACCGTCCCTTTGATTTGTTCAATAATAGTTTGGAGGTCCGCCATGGTCACCGGAGTTCCATTAGCTCCGACTTCCGATTCACCCATCTGATGCATCGACGGTTGACTTTCCTGTTCAACCATAACCTCGACATGAGGTATTTCTTCCTCCCGGCCCTCCGGGGCTTTACCACTTCTATGTGTGGTCGCCATTTCTTTCGACCAAGACTAAACGAAAGACATTAAACATTTAGTACCTTGTGTACAACCCATTAGTCGCATAAGACTCAATATCCATAATCATATCAATTCTCATCGGTCCCCCTAGGTTCAACCCTAAACTTAATATAAAGTCTCAAGGTCAACCTATCGATCTCAAGGAATCTTACATTCCTAATGCTACAGTCTAAGACTAGGATGGTCATCCAACCTAATTCACTTAAACTATAGCTCTGATACCAAGTTGTAACACCTCAAATTTTAATACAAAACATTTGCCCATAATAAATCATTTTTCATAAATAGAAGAACTATTCCAAAAAATATGGATTTACAAAAACCTTTGGTATGAAAATCAGAGTATGAGGTTTGGTGTTACAAAGTATATCAAAACCAAAGCTAAGCACAAATCCACTCTAATGTTCTTCTATTCTAGGTCCCGCATCTCTATCCATGCGTACCTAAGCCTTCGATCCCGAACCTGAGTACATAGCAAAACAACAAGGAGTACGTGAGACAAAAACGTCTCGTGAGTTACGTGGGTTTAGACCCATTAATAATAATAATCGTTTATCCAAGTAATCAACAACCGGGTAATTTCATCCATCTATATAGTCACCCTATGGTGACTCCAAACCTTGCTTTCCTAGCAACACATATCTAGTTATCGGGTTGCCCCCGAGCTAACTAGCAATACTAACGTGCTCAACTATCGGGTTGCCCCCGAACTAGCTAAAAGCACCCATAAATCTAACTATCGGGTTGCCCCCGAACTAGCTAGAACCACTATCCTATCTAACTATCGGGTTGCCCCCGAACTAGTTAGAAACACTATCCTATCTAACTATCGGGTTGCCCCCGAACTAGTTAGAGACCTCACCATGTCTAGTTATCGGGTTGCCCCCGAACTAACTAGCATCACATCATCTCGTTCTCACCATAACTCAAAGGTTATGCCAATCTAGCTCTCGGCTATCACGTCTATCATCAAACAAGTTAGTTCAATACAACTATCGGTATAACTAACTACTAACTACTAGTCTACACAATTAAGCAAATAGACCATAATACAAGTAATAAAAATGTATTTCATAGGCTATGTACTCAGTAAATTTCCACACGTACTCACCTTAGCAATAAATGCTCCAACCGTGTTCTTGACACCAAAACTCTTGCTTCACAATTTCACCGACTTTCCAAGATGTCACCGAAAGCCTAAAACAATGATCATATAATGTTCAACATTACAATATACTAACAATGTGTTCATCTACCTCTAGATAACACCCATCAATCCATTTCCCCCAAATATGGTGATTACCAAACCCTAGGTTTAACCAACCCTTAAGATTCTTGCAAATCATAATCATACACTTGTTTTCCTTGTTAATATACCATCTATTAAGTGTATACACCATTTATTTCACCATAAATCACCAACCCAAGAACTAGGGTTCCAAACCAAAGCATCAAAATACATAGATATAAAGCTACAAAGATCAAGGAGTGAAGATATACCTTTAATCTTCACTTAGGAGTGAAATCTACCAAGCTTTGATGAAGAAATCGACCCAAATCAGCTCTTATACTTCAAAATCCCCAATGGAAGAAACTAGGGTTTTGGATATGCATTTATGGCTAAAAACCCCAATTTAATGCACTGGTCGGACTGGCTCGCGCCCCGCTCGCGCCGAGCTCGCGTCGCGAAGTGACGCGGTTCTGCCCCTTGGTCGCCGCTTTTACCAGACTTCGCGCCAGGCTCGCGTTTGGCTCGCGTCGCGAAGTCGTCGCGAAGTCGACGCGACTTTCTCGCGTTTCAGCCCTGGTCCCTCTGCTCAACCTCGCGTTTCGCTCGCGTCAGGCTCGCGCCGCGAGCCTGCCTTTGCAGCAGGGCTGCACTTTTCGGTCTAGGTTTCAACGCGGTTTCGTCCATAACTTTCTCATACGGACTCCAAACGACACGAAACCAATTCCTACGGTTTTAATATGATTTATCCATAATTATCATATTTTTATACAATTTTATTTATTTACAAATTTTGGGTCGTTACACAAAACCCTACCGAACGTAATTCCGATAGTTGGCTCCTTGATGGTCGTCCCTGGTTCAACACCCGCAAGTTTGCTGCTAGGAAGACGAGTTAAATCCGTGATGCAGGAACACGGATGATAAGAATCTTGACATCGAGAAAAAAAAGATTTGGAACATGAAACGGAAACCATTCTTACCGATCGAACAATCCCGTAAGGATTTAACCTCCACCGATTGTTTTCTTGCTGCACGATGGAGAAGAAAGGACGAATGAAGTGAGCTCTATAATCACCAAAGAAACGAGAGAGAAAGGCGTTCTAAAACGGCTGGTGATCGATAGGTTTTGGAGCGTATTAAGAGATTTGATCAATTAGCATGTTACGTCTCTGTAACCTCGCACATGGGCCCTAGGCCATCTCTGATTGGGCCAAGGGAAAATTCATAAGGCTGGTTCGTGTAATTTAGCTCTCAATACCGAAAATGGTTATGGAAAAGAATTAATATTCGGCCCTTCTTGATTGCTATAATCACACCATTAACTTAGAGAGTGGTCCGGCCTAAGTTCTAGTATCATATGTTTTTAATCGGATCATAAATACGAGCCTCGGCCTCGGCCTACGGCCGGCCTCGTCTGTCAATGGAACTAGATAGCGAATACTCGGAAATTTAAACGTCACAATAATAATCAAAACGTCGCCTATTTAATTACTTATACAACCGAGATGACACACAATAAAATTCATATAAATAGATACTCAAACATCGCCTATTATTCCATTAATTGACATTAAATAAATAATATAATAATATTTTAGGCAATAAACGTAATTAAATTTAATTATAAAATTTTGGGGCGTTACACAACGTTAACGTGCAAATCTCCCCCTAGCGACGGGAAGATTGTCTCATCAATGTCACAATTCGCATGTATAGAGTTAAAGAGATCGCATGTCAAGGGCTCTAAATAGAGTATGATGGATTGGGATTAATAATCAACATATATTCCCCGTCGTTTCTGAGGTCCAAATTTAGAACGCTTTGGAAGTTCAATTGGAACATTGACCAAACACCCAAACACGTATAAAAATGAGACGTCGGGCTCATATCCAGTTACCAGGTGGTACGCAGGAAGTTATTGGGTGCCCATGGGCCTCAGACGGACCAATGCATCAGTGTGCAATATCGCATAACCATATATAAAAATGGGGCATTTTGGTGCGCATAACCAAAGTTCTTGCAATTATTTGTATTCATTTCATAAACGCTTCCGTAAGATTAATTTGAGAATGAACGTACACAACTGGGTGTTCAATATCAAGGCCCAATGTTACGCAATAATCATCTAACATTTTTTATGTAAACTCACCGACATTATCAAGTCTAATTGACTTTATTGGATAATTCGGATGATTAGCCCTCAACTTAATGATATAGGCTAGGAGTTTAGGAAATGTTGCAATCATTGTGGAAAACAAAGTTACGTGTGACCATCTTGTTGATTCATCAACCAATATCATGAAATTTTTAAATGGTCCGCATGTTGGTTGGATAAGTCCATAAATATCCCCATGAATTCTCTCAAGAAAACGAGATATCACTTTTGTAGATTATACATAAAGTGGTTTGAGATGTGTCTTTACAATCGAGCATGTTTGGCATAGGCTTTTCGAATTAATCATGAAATTAATTCCTTCAAGAGGATGCCCATGGGATGCATTCATAGTTTCAAGCATCGTATTTTGACCCGGGTGTCCCAGCCGGTCATTCCATAACATATCAGTTCCCTTATCAACGGGGGCTCGATGAATAATTTTATTGCTTTCAATGTGTTTTATCGTTATAAGATACAAACCATTTGACAAATATCTCAACTTCTCCAATATACGCTTTTGGCCATATTTATTGGAGGTAATTTAAAGGTATTCAATACCATTTTCTCGATCATTTCCGAGATGAAATTTGTTTTCTCGAATATCCTTAATTTTCAACAAGTTTCGACCGGAAGTTGGACAATATAGTGCTTCATTATGGTTAAAACAATACCATTTGACAACATATATTGGGCTATCCTAAAGCCAAGGGTCGACTGGCCCGAAATGGTTGTCAATGAAGTTACTTTTAGGTGTGATGTTGATAAAGTAGTCCTTATGTTTTATGAAAGTGTATCTGAATACCACAATCAATCAGACTATCAACATACCCAATATACATGCCTCAAAGTAAAATAATTTAAAGTTGGTCACACGTATTGTTTAATTTCATAAGGAAGAAAACAACTTTAAATTATCTCGAAAACATAATCAATATGAACAAACCATAGTAGAAAAGATAACCATTATCCAAATGGGAAAGCATAATCCAAATGAAACATAACTCATGAACTGAACAATAGCTCTATTATTCCATTTGAGCCACAAAATCGGTGGTCTCAAAGAATTCATGTTTGTTTCGATATTTTCCAACATCGGGAGGAGATATATTGGATCATATAAAATGATAGTTTATATGCTTATGGTTTGTATGAGCATAAATTGTGTGACGAATCAGCAGGTTCGAAAAACACAAGTACGAATGGGTTCTCAATTATCGAACGACAGGTCGATTGATAGATACGATTCATCATATGTATAGAACCACATTCAGGAAAAAGATTATTTAGTCAACCCTTTTCGGTAGCTCTATTCGAATACAACCAGGAAAGACGGTAAGGGTAGACAGCGCTTATGCGTATCGGAACCACCCTTATTAGGAGTCAGAAAAACCGCCAATCTTTCCTAGACATTGTACTAAGAATAGGTGAGCCTATTTGCGGAAGATTAATAATTTTTCCAATTTAAGAAGTTTTAATACAATGCTCATTGTTAGCTATCTCAAATGCTAAATAAGAATTAAACACATCGTGTATCACGTGAGTGCATCAACTCAATATACCAACATATAATTAATGATGCCACCTTTTTCTCATTTTTAGAAACCATCGAATAATCAATTCTTTTTTAAAAACTTGTCATGCTCATAAAAGTAAAAATTGATATATTTTCATAAGAAATAAATGTTATTATGTTGTCACACAAGAAACATTAAAAACATTAAAGTTCTTTAATTATGCAATTTTATGGGATGAACCATAATGAAGACTCTATTTCCAAATTTCATAATTTTTTAAGGGTTGACTTCCAAAAAAATTCTTCATATCATACTAACAAAACATAATAGTTTTTTTTTAAAACCCACAACAACGGTTAAATATTGATCAAGTAAGTCACTCTTTAAGTGCTAATAAAAGTTATCTAACCATTAACTTTTCAATAGTTTAAAAAAAACTACTCCCTCCGTCCCTAAATAAAGTTCCCATTTCCCCTTCAAGTTTTGTCCCTAAATAAAGTTCCCATTTCTCAAACATAAGGGGTCCACTTAATATAATAATATTATTACAAATACTTTCACCACTAACTATCTCTTAAAACAATTTCTCTCTCCAATCAAACCTTATATTTTAATCAAAAGTAATACCAAATACCCCACCATTAACTATCTCCTAAAATGTTGTGCCCAACCCAAATGGGAACTTTATTTAGGGACGGAGGGAGTATAATTTACTTTTATACATTTTTCTTTGAATTTAAATCTTTACACCAACAAAATTCAAAATATAACCTACAAAACTCACAATTTCTTAAAATTAAATGTGAATATATTTATTTCCTTGATGACACCAACAGAATACATAATGATAACATCCAAAAACATTCTTGATTCCCCCATCTACCAGCTTCAGCATATATTCTAATCATCTTAACATAGAAATCATCGTCTCACTCATTCTGCAACTTGAATATTTCCATGAGTCCTGCAAGCACTAAGCAAAGCTCCCCAAACATCAATATTTGGCTCGATCAGGCCTTTTCTCAATGAATTCATAAGACCTGCAATCTAAATAATTATTTTGACCCTAATGATAAATTCATAATTTTGTGTTTTATTTGTAAATATAAAATTATGAAAATGCCATAGTCCTTAAAATTAAATATTACAAAATGAGTATAGTGATGAAAATTTAAAAACATAACATGATTCAAACATATTACGAACCAAAAGTTCTATAATCAAAAAATGTAATTATCCAAAATTATTATGATCAAAAAATGTTATGACTATAATTAAATAAAATATGTATTGTTTATCATTTCCTAAATTCAATATGATTCAATTACTGATTTCAAAAGTTTAAATAGGTACAATAGATTTTTTTAATTTTTAAAAAATTTTCACAAATTTTTTAAATTTCTTTTATTCAGTTTAAAATACTTCATAATTCAAAGTTTAAATAGGGTTAATTAAGTTTTAATAATCGTGCTGCATAATTCAATGTTACTTTTTACTATTTAACAACAAATTTAAGCAGTAGGTCTAAATTAGATTTTTCAAATTTTTTCAGGTTTTCCTGAATTTTAAAATACTCTATATATACATTGTATATTAACTCCCATGAACTTTACAATAATCTTGACTTTTATGATAATACTAACTTTTAAATTCTGTTTTAATTTATTTTATCTACTTCTTTATGTCCACTGTATGTTTGTTTTTATTTTTTGGGTATTAAGTTTGTGAATAATGTATTTTAGTTATGCTATTAATTATTTATATTATTTAGGAAATGATAACCAGAAAAAAGTTACTCCAATCAAGGAAATTGATCCTATGTTAGATGATATATCTGTTCAAGCAAGATGCATATCAATCTAGCATTTACACAAGTTGAATGTTAAACATAATCCTTATTCACTTGATTTGATTTTGTCTTTCTTATGGTTCTTATCTTTCTTCTGGTTGTCGTTTCAAGAGTGAAGAGCAAAAATGCTTGAAAGTTTTTTGTTGCGACTAAGATGATAACTACACTAATTTAACAACAAATGTCTTATACAAAGAAATTTTAGTTTGTCTTTAAATTTTCGGTAGCAATTATCCATCTATAATAAAATGTCTATTCACCATTTAAATAATAACTGAAAATATGTGTTTTATTCCATATGCCTTAACAGAAAGTATAACACTACAAAACCAGCTATAAATCTGTTTCTGCAAATTGTTCTGGCGAAATCATTTTTTTTCTTTTTTTTTGTAACTTTTTAAAAAAATTTATAAAATCTTAGGCTTTATTCCATGTCTTAACCTATAATTTTAACCTTAAATCCTAACCCTAACATGTAACCCTAACACTTAACCATAACTCGTAATTTTTTTTATAAATCTTTTTTAAAAGTGCCCTATTGCCAAAAATGTTGCATTAACAACAAACCAACTAAATTACGCGGGTAATTTTGATTTCTAAAGTCAAATATGTTATTTAACATATCAATAGTAACCCGGGCAAACACAATTTAAAAAAAAAATCCTAAATAAATTGTGAAGAATTAAGTAAGAGATAAACAAATTTTAACAATAGTCATGAAAAAGTTATTATATGGTGCATTCTTATTTTTTTAACAAGAATTAAGTAATGTGTGACTGTTTATGTATTGCCAGTAATTTTAAAATTTAAAGACCTTGAAGGTCGCAAATGATAATGTCATGAAAAAGTTATTATATGGTGCATTCTTATTTTTTAAGGCTAAATTCAAAAACATTAAGCACTAAATCCAAGAACATAAATCCAAAAATAGAAATACATAAAAGTAACATACACTATAGAATTTTATTTGATATGTTGACTAATGAAGTCAAACAGTCAAAAATCTAGTGTTTCAAATTTAGTTCAAAATAAACAATGATTAATAGTATTTAACTTATTAAATATTAAAAAGTTAAAAAAATATTCTATATAAACAGAAACATATGTACCTAAAATGAAAATTAATACTGCATGTATTGTATACAACTATACAAACATTACAATCGTTAATAGAAATTTACGTAATAAATAAAATTAACATTTTTGGCATGTTATGTCACTAAGCTTTTAAGCATAAGCAAACAAATGAACAAATAAAAATATAAAAAAACGCAAAAAAATATTTAAATATTATTTTTTTAAATTTTTTAATCATATTTTACTTTATTAACAGTCGACAACATAGTGAACTATATCGTATTATACTACTACGATGTCATTAGATATTCTAAGTACATATGAAAAGCTTTAACAACAACCATTCACAAATGCACTTATTAAGTAACACCACCACATAAGTCAAAAACCTAATTTAAAAATTTGAAATCACCGTAATAATCTTAAAATTGTTTGTAGATCAATCAAACACGATGATGGAAACGAAAATTGAACAATTGTCAACTCAAGGGATCGAATTCCCTCTAGTTCATAAATCATAACTATTGTAATCATGACCAAAAATGCCATGAAAAAAAATGAGAAAATACCGAAGAAAACATTCGGTTAATTGGTCGGAACAGTGCGAGTCACTCGAGGTCTCACTGGTGTCTTGGAAGGACTCACCCTTTAAGAATATGAAAATTTGTATATGTTAATTCCTATTAAATAAAGTTTTATGATAAAAAAATATAGGATTATTTCCATAAAATGTCACACATACTATTTTATTTGTCCTGGTTCAGTTATTACGTAAAGTTTGGTCCTATTAGGGTCATTAAATATGTCACTTATTTTTATATAGTTATAAAAACAATCTAATGTTTTTTTTACATAAAATTGACATTTTTTCTATTTATAATATGCTTTTTGAAACTAACCAAAATGGGATAAATAGGGGTAAAAAAGTATGTTGACATTTTAGGCAAATAAATGAAAAATATATACGGAAAAATATATCTACCTAATTGGTTGGGTTCCCAGGGTCTGGCCACAGCAATCCAATGCCATAATCGCACTCTCTGCCTGCAAATCATCCAAAATATGAAAAATAATAAACAATTACTAACTCGAAGATTTTGTTTTATACATTAATCATCTTTAAAGTATCAAAATGAAAAAAATAAATAAACTAGAAATTACCATCACAAATTCAACAAAAGCAATTCGTGTTGAGTGAACATGATCGCCCAAAAGTCTGATGCGAGAAACCTTAAAAAAACAAATTTAATAACTTTTATATAATGCAGAATAATATAAAATCAAAATGAATTAGTTATTGTCCTAAAACCTCGCCACATCTTGATTCAAAAAAGATCCTGACATCAGCTTGAGAAACCTGCAGTATAATTCTTATTGAATTAGGTTAAATTAAATTTAAACTAAATTAAATTAAATAAAAGAAGAAAAATTAATACTCATTTAATTAGAGTATTTAATATGAAAAAAGCTTCAACCTTTTTGTCAATATTAGTACCTTTTTGTCAATATTAGTACAGTAGACTGTCCTTGCACACATCTCCTTCTCATCCTCTGACTAAATTTTTAAACAAAAAAAGTTAGATAAATAATTACAAGTAAAATATAGTGGCATCTTTGTTGACAAAAAAAAAAGTGTCAACTTTGACCCGTTTTGTTATGAACGGATCAATTTGGGTTGTGTTTTATGACTTTTATCTCAAACGGGTCAAATTAAAAACTAAAAATTGTTTCAACCCGTATTAAAATCATTACCCTGTTTCAACCCGAATTTTTTTTGACCCGTAACATGACCCACCCAATTTTGACCCGTAACAATTTAGACCAAAAGCATGACAAGGTCTTTATATATAGTGACTATCCATGTATTTCTATGACTCAGGGACCAAATCCAAAACTTTTTACAAACCACGGGGACTATCCGTGTAATTTACTCTAATTATTATTGGTGATTCATACCTGGGGTAGAAAAGTTGGATTAACAGGAAGAATGGCAGTTTTTGAAGGCAAAACCTTAACTTGAGAAAATCCCAACATTATGCCACATAGATTAAGAGCTCCTCTTGCAGAATCTGCCACCATTTATATATAAAAATTATACGAAATTTTATTTTACGATTAGAAAATTAAAAAAATTAATATTAAATTGTCTAACTTACTCTCATCAGCAAACTCCACAAACGCAAAACGGAGACGTGAATTTGGATCGCCACAAACTCGACAGTCCAAAACCTTCATAATGACATACAAAATAAGACTTCAAATAAACAATTTGAAAATAAATTTAGGTTTTAAAAAAAAAATTTGAAAGATGTTTTACTTGTCCGTAGGCACTAAATATATCAGCAAGTCGTTCTTCAGTAACCTACAAAATTGAAAAAATTGTTACATAACTAAAAGATAAAATCATGTTGAGTGCACCTTTTGTATAGTATCGTTCTTCAAATCTTACAATTTTTTTATTTACAACAGTCTAGGGTGGCAATTCGGGCGGGGTTTGGGTTGGCGGGTCAGAAATGTTCACCCTGAAACCGACTTGTTTATATAAACGGGTCAGATATCTCAACCCTAACCTATTTACCTTCAACCCGAAAGCGACCCATATAATCTGTTTAATTAAACGGGTTAAAGGGTCAAACGGTCAGACGGGTTGGCGAGTCGACCCGTTTAAATTATAATCGACCCGAATCTAACCCGTTTAATAAACGGGCCAGTTAAGTCGACCCAAAGCAGAACCGGAACTTCTTTACCTCGACCCAAACTTGTTTATTTTCGTGTCGATTTCAGGTCGGGTTAGATATTGTCACCCCTAACAACACTTTCAAAATATAATAAGTACTCCCTCCGTCCCATTTTTATTGTCCACCTTACTATTTTAGTTTGCCCCAAAATAAATGTCAATTTCAAATTACAACCAATCATATGAATTATAAGTGGGTAAATATTAGATTTTATTGGTGGATAGTGCAAATGTGCAATAATTGCATTTTCTTAAAACTGTGTGCCTATTGTCTAGTGGACAATTAATTTGGGATGGAGGGAGTATTATTTTGCTTAGGTAGCACCAGGTTTCATAGAATAAAAAAAGTAAATGAGAATGATAATTCTTATTTCTTACTAAAAAGTAAATGAGAATGATAATTCTTATTTCTTACTCACATTATGATCGATGTCGGAAACATAAACGGTTCTTTTGATGCTATCTTCTCTTTGAGCTCTAACAGCTCTCCCATTTAACTGTCTTCTACCCTGACTATTATTATTTCTCCTCTGAAGTAACAAAATAAATAAAAAATCTTTAATATAATAATAATGATAATTTTAGCAACAACTATTGCCTGCAATATTTAATCACATAAATCAATAAAATCACACATATGAAATTCTGTATAACATCATATTAAGTTCTTGTTTCTAATAATCTAAAAGTAAATATTTAATTAGAACAAAAAATTATGATAAAATTTTCATCAAAATTATTGAGAAAAAACTCATCTTCTCATAGAAAATGACAAAACTATTTAAAAAATAATAATTTACTGAAAAAAATAATTAAAAAAAATAAAATAGCATACCCTGCGATTGTTAGGGTACCCTTCAATTCCATCCATAGAAGTATTTGTACAGAAAGCAGGGGCAAAGTAATTAAGGGCGATCTCATGATCAACTGATGAAGGAAAAAATTCTTGAGCCATGGGATTCAACTTCAAATTTGAAAAAATATCAACAAAATCTTGCATTTTAATCTCTGATTTTGAATCAGAATCAGACTCGACATTATTCACAACAGAATCATCGGTTCTTTGTGAAGATTGATGAACAACATCAACATAATCAGCCACCACTGTTGTTGCAGATTCACTAGCAATTTCAGGATCAGCAGCCATGGAACCCAGAAAAAAAAATTGAATTTTTAATCAAGAAAATTGAAACAATGAAATCAATGGAGCTAAAAACTTAAACCCCCATGTATATTAAAGATATAAATCTATCAAGAATGGAAAAAAGATTATATCTTTTTAGAATCAAGAAAGGAAAAAGATTAAAAATATTTATTATCAAGAAATGAATTAACTGCTGATAAATGAAGCAAACCCAAATCTGAAATCCCTCTTTTTACTCTATGCAGTTTTAATTATCTGAAAATATGGATTATTTTTTTTATACAAATATACTCATTTTGCAGAACCAAATCTAATTTAAAAAAAAATGAAAATTTCAAAATCATAATTAGGGTTTATTGAGCAATTTGATCAGTGAATGTGTATGAAAATTGAGGGGCAATTTACCAAAATAATGTTGTTTGGTCCAGAAATGTACAAATAATGCTGTTTTTTGAGGCTTTTTAAAAATAATGCTATCCCCCTTTAGAATCCCGGATCCCCTAGTATCCCCTCTTTGAAAACTCGGATACTAGCTTTTTCCATGTTTTCTGTACTGTCTATGTACTTTCTGTACTTTTGTCTGACGCAGGTACCTTCCCACACTGCAAAACCCGGATCCCCTAGGGGTATCCCACACTCCAAAACCCGGATCCCCTAGGGGTATCCCACACTCGAAAACCCGGATACCCTAGGGGTATCCCACACCTGAAATCCCGGATCCCCTTCGATCCAGCTGCTTATAAATGCTTATAAAACATTTACAGATTGATCAACACACTACAATCACTTCTTTCTATCCCCATTGTGTGGTTTTAATACAAATATTTTCATAGCAAAAAATTAATTAAATCATGAGTTCATCGAACAAATGAATCTCCTCCGTATCACTACGTGCATGATTCGCCTCGTAATTATATGGATGAGATTGAGTTCGAGAATTTGATAGCCGAAGATTATGCCGAGATACATGCAGAAGAATTTAATGACGAGATGCAAGTATATTTTCAAAATTACGAGCAGGCTGATTATGATAAACATATAAAAAATCTGGCTGAAATAGGACCAGATGTTTTGCATCTCTGGCAATTTAAAATGAAGTTTGCGAAACATGTAGTAAAAAATCAAATGATGGTATGCTAAAGTCACATATTTTTTTTATATTTTTAATATTTGTTCAATTAACTAAAATCATATATTTTTGTTGTATTTTTAGACTATACCCGCTTGGTTTGTGAGGCAACATAATCACATCCTTCAAGATAAGCAGTTCATGATTGAAAGAGGCGATTCTCACGAAGTAATGGACATCCATGCTTATCCTGTCAAGTTAAAATGAGTGGTGACTTGAAGAGATTTAAGAATGAAAACGGAATTCTGACTAATGAAGTTTGTACTTTTACCATAAATGCAGACTATCAGACTAATGGCCGAAATTTGATTTTTAGTGTTAAACGTGAAAATGAATGATATGTAATACAGTTTTAATATATCACTTGAAATAAAATAAGTTTTATTATATTTAAATTTTATTAGTTAAGTACGAATAATAATTTAAAAACACACAACATTTTAAATTATACAATCATTGAGGATCTAATGTCGAGCATTTCAGCCTGTTATGGCCAGGATGTTTACAAATCCCACAAAGTATTGCCTTTCGCTGGGTTTGCTGGCTAGTACTAGGCTGGTCCATCTCGTTGCGCCGTCTAGCATGCTGCCTTCTCCCTCTCTTTGTTGATATTCTTCCTTCACTGGCTACCATTCTCCATTTAGCATCCTCCCAGAGGGCCACGTTTGGTAGTGGTTTAAAGGCAGTAATATATTGTTGTCTGTACACCTCTGTTTTATACGCTCTGTTCACAAGTGTTAGCGGGTCGACACCCATATGACCACAAACGGCAATAACATGTGAACATAGAAAGCGCAACGTCTGCCACTTCCCACACGTACACCCACACCTGTTGTTGTAATTGACTGTATAATCGTTTCTACCACTCTCACCGGTTTGAATCCTTGACCTCACCCTGTAAATCCCTTGCGCATATGATGTGTGAAAACCAGTTATAAATTAATGTCCTAAATACGACTGTTCTAGATTTCCACACTCGTAGGCAAGTATGACCTAATCGTGTGCAATATAGTCCAGGTAAGTATTTCAGGTATTCGTCTCCACAAGGAACAGTTAAGCTGATTATATAAATTAAAACTAAGTGAATTAAACTAAATCAATTAATTATAAAAAAGGGTTTTTTTTATTTAAAACTAACAATTAAAAGAACTAAATTAAATTAACTTAAATTAAACAGACGAAATTGGTAGAAACTATAATTGATAGGAGAAGATATTCACTATGACCGAATTCCTCTAGATCTAAGTTTGGTTGTTTAAGTCCCGATTGGTAAAATATTCTAAAAGTTAGGAAGCTAGATTTCTCTCAACTTCCTACAATGTCCGTAATATGGTTCCTAGGAATTTCTTCTCTAAAAAAAAACAGTATTATGTTCACACTTCGGTTTACTAATTATAACTAAGGCTCGGATTTCCGCCACCTTCTAATCCTTGGAATTTCTTCTCTAAGGGTTAGTCTTTTAGTCTCGCCTAGGTTATCGATATCTGGTATCGGACCCCTATTTATAGTGAGTCGCATACTACATCACCAAGGCGAAAAGTAGGAGGAATTACTAAAGAGTTATGGTGTTGTCAATACCTAACTATTCAATAACAAACAGATCAAATATACGAAGATTGTAAGTTTAACTAAAAGGTTCTTCGTTATAAATAATAAATGTTCAAATATTGAAAGCAATTTTAAAAATAAACCATACCTAAATCTCAAGTTCATACAATCATAGTGAATAAAGGGTCTAACACATAGACATGCTAGATAAATCAAACATCAAACATATATAAAGACTTGAAAACATTGTTAATAAGAACAAGGAATTGAACCAAATAATTGTTGATGTATGATGCCTTAAGATCTTCTCCTCCAGGTTTGACCGTAACTACGTTCGTGCGTCTGGTGGTTTTGAGAATTCGCAGCTTCGTTCGTGACCCCTGCCAAACGGCTGGGGTTCTTTTGATTAAACTCCCCACGTGAATTCCCTTAATTAATTGAGATGTCTTCTTTTTATATTAATTCCACGGACTTTTTAATTGCATGTGGGCTTCTTAAATCTCAATTGTGGTGTCCTCAAATAATAAGACATGGGCTGGCATCTCCAATTAATTCCATACGTGGCCTTCTCCATGATCATGCATATAGGCCGTTTTGTGGTGTTTTGTTTAATTGTTACGTGGGCCGGATCATCTCGTTACCTCCATTTCTTTTTTATGCGTCCACTAACTCAACCTTTAATAATGTGACCTCACCATTCAGTAAATGTGTCTTACTTTTAAAAGCACAATGTGTGATCCACTTCTAAAATATGAGATATTGGATTTTCTTTACTTTTAGTATTATGTCCTTGTAGTACTATGTCTTTTAATTCTAAGATGCCACCATCATTTAATTTGTCCGTCTAACTTTTGCGCCACCACACTTTAGCAGGATTCTAAGACTTGTTCATTTTTCTACGTTTTTGTGTACTTTAGAGTTATGACCTGCAATTTACAAATAACATACATTTAGGTATAAATAGAGTATTTTTCTTACCAAACAAGCCTAAATTATATAACATTGACGGATTTAAATATGTATAAATCCGCCAATATCAGCATAGTCAAAGGGCATTACTTCATGGAATGTTGCCTGGCGGGTGCGCTTGTTGAAAAGATTCCACATACGTGAGGGTAGTGGCGTCTCGCAATTAGATGAGAATTCAGCATTCTTGCTGAATTGCTTGACAGTTTTGATGAATGTGAAGTCAATAAAAGCCTTAATTAGAAGATGTCTGGCTCCACGCAACACATTGTTGTAACTCTCTGAAATATTCGATGTTAGGTTTCCCCAACGTCGATGGCCTTTGTCTCTCAACTGGGTCCACTTATCTAACCCAATCTGCTCCAGATACACCCACCCGTCCGCGTCGATAAGTTTAATTTCTCTTATGGCTTCCACGTACTTACGCTTTTGAGTCGTGCTACCTATGATCCAACACAGTTGCTTCATTCGGTGGTTCTTGAAACGGCTGTTGAAGTTGCTTCTGATATGCCTTAGGCAGTATCTATGGTATGCATATGGCTCTTTCCAGTCATCAAGATCTTCCATTGCATTTAGAATCCCATGATGCCTATCAGAAATGACACCAAGCACTCTTGGGCTGTCATTTACAACAAAATACCTTAGCTGTTTCAAAAACCATTTCCATGATTCGTTTGACTCCTCTTCAACAATTGCATACGCTAGAGGTAGAATATGATTATTGGCGTCTTTCGTGACGGCAGTCAGCAACTTCCCTTTGTACTCACCTTTTACAAAGGTCCCGTCTATACATATAACAAGAATGCAATGACGAAATGCTTCAATTGCTGGACCAAATGCCCAGAAAACAGATTTGAAAATTTTCAACTTGGGGTTGTTAGTTGGTTTGACTAACCACTCGACAACTGTGGAAGGGTTTGACTTCTTTAGAGCACGAATGTACTTAGGCAACTCATCAAAGTTGCTTTCCTAACTCCCGAATAGTCTCTCAATAGCAATTTTCCTAGCACGCCAAGCTTTGGAGTATGATATGTCATTCCCACTGTAATCTTTGATACCTGTCTGGATTTGTTTAACAGGGTATGCGATATCTTTACTGACAGAATGGAATATACGGATGGCTACGACCTTGGCCGTCAAACATCTGTTATTGGAACGCATTACTGCCCAAGTACAAATGTGCACACCTCTCCATGAACTATTTGCCAAAGCCTCTCCCTCTGCTTCTTTATTGCTCGGACGTACCAATTACATAAAGCATGGTTGTTATCACCAGGGTTGTCATCAGCAGGGTTGTCATCACCCTTTTTACGAGTACTGCACCTAGCACTCCACTTTGAATGTGTGCTTTCAATAACCCGAATCTGTCTAGTTTGTTTTATATTCCAAGTCCTCACTGCATCAATCAATTCTTGCTTGCTAGAAAAATACATACCAATTCGAATATCATCTGCATAATCGGATCTCCAAAAAAGCATATGCTCCTCATCTTCCTATAATGGCCCTGAATTATCAGCCTCGGTGTCTTCATGTGTGTCCCATTGACTATAGTCATACAAAGGCTGTTGAGGTGTTTGATGAGCTTCATGTTCGCCAAGATCGTCACCGTCATCATCAAATTCTTCGGATGCTTCAACGTCATCCGGGTTAAATTCGTCCCTGGTATCGTCACTTCCTTCAGATTGTTGTTCGTCCTCCGATCTGTCGAACTCATGATGTTCATTGTTATCAAAATCTTGATATTGCGTAACTGGCTCTGGTGCGGTACCTAGTTCTACCACTGAAAGATCTTGGAACGCAGATGTTGAAGGACCCGCCATATCAAAACGTTGATATTGTGTTGACGGTTCTGGTGCTGAAAAATGTTGGAACGCAGATGTTGAAGGACCCGCCATATCAAAACCTTGATATTGCGTTGACGGTTCTGGTGCTGAAAAATGTTGGAACGCAGATGTTGAAGGACCCGCCATATCAAAACCTTGATAATGCGTTGACGGTTCTGGTGCTGAAAAATGCTGGAACGCAGATGTTGAAGGACCCGCCATATCAAAACCTTGATATTGCGTTGACGGTTCTGGTGCTGAAAAATGCTGAAAAACGTTGGAGTCAGCTTGACGGGGTTGATGCCTGATATAGTCAATCTTCACAATAATATCGCCCATGAATTTTTGGTTCAAAGAGACAATGTACTATAAGGTTTCTAAGGATTCATCACTTGTAATTTCAGAATCATAGAAAATTCCATGAAATTCATAACATAATATAAACCTTAATTTGTATTGCTTTTTCGAAACCATAACATGTCTGTAAACCAATTTCTCAAAATCTTCGTAATTATATTTGCTTAGAAAAAGAAGAGAGCTTTTGCGCATGTTCCCATCGCCTAGTACCGTGCCATTTTCGTGACGAATGTTATCACCCCAATATATATTAACAAGGAAAGGGTTCGTTAAAGCCATTTTGAATGATTTATTTGGTGAAATGTTGTTGTTAATATTCAAATGTGGTGAAAAATGCTAAAAAATGATTGATAATGGTGAAGAATCCTTAATTGGTGGTACCTTTATATAGGGTTAATATGTACACTTAAAAGTATGGGGTAGTTATCGTTCATTAAGAAAAACATGTGAGTTTAACTCTAAAATTATATAGGGGATACCAGCTGGTAAAGAAGATCCGTGCATAAACCAACTTTTTTTCCCGTGAATAAACCAGCTTTTTTTCTTTTTTATTTTCGGATGATGTGACAAGAGAAGGGGATCCGGGTTTCTAAAAAAGGGATCAGAGGGATCTGGGTTTCTAAAAAAGGGATCCGAGGGATCCGGGTTCTGGGGTCGGGGATCCATTTAGGGGATCCGGGTTCTGCGGTAGGGGATCCAATGTCTTTTAATTGTGTGTCATTGATAAGTCAAACTCAAACCAGCTAAATAAAAGACAGTGGAATCGGAGGATGCAGGAACTTTAATCACGGGTGTAAATAAAAAGAGGATGCAGGAACTTTAATCATGGGTGTAAATAAAAAGAGTAAAGTGATGTGACTAATAAAGGGGATCCGGGTTTTTGACTAGGGGAACCAAGGGGATCCGGGTTTTTGGCTAGGGGAACCATGGGGATCCGGGTTTTTGACTCTGGGATCGTATGCAAAAAGACAAACGACCATATTTGACTTCACATGTCTTTAATGTCAGACTACCATCAATGTCTACAACCACCATATTTGCTTTTAAGAGAATCTAATTCTTCAATAAAGAGGTCTACAACACTGTCTTTAATGTGAGTAGTTGAAGACCAAAAAACCATAACATCTTCAATTTGAGTAGTTGAATACCAAAAATTATCACGGATATCCAACCACTCTATAAATACAACTTTAAAACATCACAACTATCACAATAAAAAAAACTATCACAATTAAAAAATATCACAATCAGCACTCCCACCAATTTTTGTGTCTTTAAAAAATGGAGAATGTTGGAGTTGTCTCCGGACCGACGAACCCTAAGTTGTTATTTGTAAGTACTGATCACCAAGCATATCATGTGTTTCACAATCTCAATGTTGATCGTCCATTAAATGTAAGACGTAATGACCAAAAATTTTGGAACTTTATTAGAGGTAACCCAATTGATGTGTGTGTGATGAATTACATACGTCGGGCCGGTTTCGCAGAAGTTTTCGCATGTGGATACAAAGGAGTTGACCATGGACTCATTACAGCACTGGTAGAGAGATGACGTCCTGAAACGCATACATTTCACCTACCATTTGGAGAGGTCACCGTGACCCTCGAAGACGTACAAGTTATTTGGGGCTTAAGGACCGATGGCGATTCGGTTACAGGTGATGAACCGGGATACACTTATCAACGTGTTATAGAAAAATTCTATACGTTGCTCGGTTTCGCACCGCCTTTGCAAAAATTTAAAGGCAGCCAGGTCAGTAGTAAATATATGATGGAAATGCTAATGGAGCCTCTGCCACAGGAATCGACTGAACAAAAACTGGAGCAAAAAGCCAGGCATTATATACTAATGATTTTGAATGGATGCTTATTTCCGGATTCAACTGATAGCCTAGTGCAGATGTATTTTTTTGTGTTGATTGAAGACCTGGATGCTTGCGGTCGACTTAGTTGGGGTGGGGCTGTACTGGCCAGTATCTACCGAAACTTGTGCAGAGCAACTATGCACAACGTGCTCGAAATTGGTGGCCCTTTGATGTTGTTTCAGATATGGGCCTGGAGCAGGTTTAAGATATTTTCTCCAATGCTTCAAAACCCAACTACAGATATGGTAGTTGGAAGACCATTTGGTTGTAGGTATGTAATTCGTAATGATTATATTAAAATTATGAATAACTCTAAATATTGTTATATTTTTGCATGTATAAACATACAGATTCAACCAGCCCCTGAGTTTCGCAGGGTCAGTCAGGACCATCTTATTTCAGTTTCGGTCGATGTTAAGTGCCGTAGATGATTCAGAGGTATTCTGCTATCAAATTTAAAATAAAAAAATTTTTGTACTCATAAATTAATCAAACATTTGCAGTTCTTGTGGACTCCATACCAACAAGATCTCCACCTTCTAGCCCCTTCGTGTAGGACCGATACGAGAAGCTGGTTGTGTCAAACTTATGTTATTTTTTGGGAGATTGCTGAGCAGTATTTACCCAGCAGGGTTATGAGACAATTTGGATTTGTCCAATTTATTCCTCAACCCCCTCTCTCAAACAGACACGAACATGAGGTTTTACATCTTAAGTCTCATAGAGGGGTGACATCAAAAAAAAGTTGGAAACGGGAATTGAGGCATCAAATAGAACATTGGAACAACCGTTACCGATATGTCATCCCTGGTCAATACTCGAATTATCCTCAAACTGAACATGGTTATATGGCATGGTATTGGCCTCGTACAGTGCTCATATTACAAATCCATCTCATGGTGGAGAAAACTACTCTCGGTCCTACAATCAGGGTGGAAATTTAAATGTTGCGGTAATAAATAATAATTATAATAATGTCTGTATTTTTTTACATATAAATAATATGTATTAAATGTATGTAGGTTGACGGGTTAAGCCACGTGCAACAACAGGTGCAGACGATGATGGAAGATGAACCATCATTTCATCAGTTTGGGCAGCAAATCTTGCAAACATCGATAAATTATTTGCATTTTGTACATGGAGATGAGCGTCCGAATTATTTTTCACCTCATGTGGCACCCGTTAGTCAGCCATCTTTCGGCACGCAGTTGGCTCAGGAGCAAAGACTGCATAGGCCTAGAAGGATGCGACCAAGAGGGGGTCGTGGAGATCCTAAAGCTGGGTCCTCCCACCAGCATCATACTGCAGATGTGGGAACATCGAACCAGTATAATACTGGTGGTTCAGGGGCCTCCCACCAGTATCAAAATGAATATGAGGGAACATCGAACCAGTATAACACTGGTGCTTCAGGGTCCTCTCACCAGCCTCAAACTGCATATGTAGACACATCGAACCAGTATAATACTGGTGGTGTGGGGTCATCACACCAGGAGGATTATCAAGTGAATATGGACTTTCTCCAGGGTGGTTCAAGTATGCAATTCGAAATGAATACTGGTGGTTACCTATTTCCTATGAGAGACGATTGGGCAACACCGGCCCAGTACGACCATTTTGGGGAGCATTTTTCTGAAGTCATCTTTGGTAATACAAATACTTATTACCCGCTTGGAGATTCTAGTCAACCGCCAAATAGGGCTGTTAGTCCGGTTCCGGTAAACTTTGAATTTGACTTGAACAACCCTGGAGAAAGTGAACAAGATGGCGATGGCGGTAGGCGAAGAAGAATCAGAAGGCCACCTCCTTGTGGGACGGGCGGTAGATTAGGACACCGTCATTAGTTTTTTTTTTGTTTTTTTAATTATAAATGTACTTGTAAGAAAACTACGATATTTAATTTTTTCACTTTTGCAAACCACGTAACTTTCTCACCCGTGTTTTTTCTTTAACGAATTTTATATGCACGGAAACCTTGACTCGGGTACTACAAATCCTGTATATACACTTACGTCCAAAACCTTAAAAATTTGGAGTTATTCATGCATGAAATTAGCATTTTGCATGTTTTTGCATTACAAAAAATAATTTTTTTGCATTTTCAAATTATCATAACTCTTTCATTACTTATCTTTTTGGTCTAATTCTTTTTCACATGTTTACATACTCATCAATACCGCAACTATCATTTAGAAAGTTAAATCTGAATAACTAAAAAGTGTACTCTATTAAGCTCGAAAGTTAGACATTTAATTTTTTTCGCTAATTTTTTTTAGGTAGTTGATTTTTAAATAACAAGCAAACACAAACATCAAGATTTCATAAATTAATACCAAATAGAATTGAAATTTTAATCCAAATCATCAAACAAAACCACATATCACGAGCCATAAGTTATCGATAACCCGTAGCGATCTGATTACTATCGACCACTCCATCTTGCTTGATTGAATTCCCTGTTACCAAATAATGCATAAACTTACAAATAAACACATCAGAGTCTTCTTCCCTTCCTTGAGGTATGCCTTTGGCGAAATATAGATTCGCCTTAACTTGAGGGTTTCTTTCTTCATAGGAGAAACTCCTTTTAAAACCGGGCAAAACATCTCGCCAACGTTTTAGGGTTGCCGAAAGCACGTCATGCTTTATGGAACGACGACAACTGCAAATTAAACATGTATCGTTTCTAACAAGATCCATCTGCAGAAGCAACCAAACGTTATCATTTAAACGTAACGGGATGTATAAGACATCTACGTCCCCCCAAGTGGGGTAAGGTGTCAAACTACCATATGCATATTTTACAGCATCTGATCCGTGAGGTGGTAAGAGTAGAGACTCAAACTCGGTAGGCATAATTGTCCATCGCTTATAATCTCCAGTTTTATAGCCAACATACCACCGATAATGCATCCATCTTCTAACCCAACAATCTATATGTTGTAATAAATATACAATTTACCTTTGAGATTTTATTGAAAATATGTAACATAATTAAATTAAGTACTGCACGGCACAAAACAGAGCTGGAATTCTTATCTAACAGGGTACTCCAAAACTCCCTAGGTACCTGGGTACGGCCTAAGAATACAATGTAGCAAAAGGTTTCATTCCCGCGCTTATCCCCGTTCAAGCAAAAGGTTTCGGCCTAAGATAAAACTGGTGGATTACGCATGTTAAGTTTACAAATTGATAGCAATATGAGTTATATGAAATTGATAGTCAGTGTGGGTCTAACATTGTAACGACCTGAATTTTTATAAATAAATAAACTGTACAAAAATATGATAAATAAGGATAAATCGTTTAAAGAACGTAGGAATTGGTTTCATGTCATTTGGACACCGTTTGATATGGTTAAGGTCGAAACCGGGCTGAGTTAGACAACAAAAAGTTGCAGCCTAGCTGCCTGAAGGAGTTCGCGACGCGAACTGTAGTTCACGATCGCGAAGACGAGGCAGGGATTTTGGTGTTGGATCGTGAGGAAGTTAGCGAACGCGAGGTCCGGCGTGAACAAGAGTTCGCGACACGAGCTAGTCGCGAAGTTGGTCGCGAGGTTTGCTTTAAGCGGCTCAATGACGTCACTCCCGCGTCAGTTCGCGGCGCGAAGAGGGAGTTCGCGGCGCGAACTCCTGTCTGGCTGAATAAAAATGGGTTTAGCCTAGGGTTTAGGCATTCAACAACCCTACTCACCTACCAGCCATTATTTTGAAGGAAGTGAACTTTTTTGTTGTTCTTTGGCTTGAATCTTCATTAATCTTGGGGATTTTTACATCTAAGGTAAAGATTATTGATTCTTATCATCTTCTACCTTAGTTTCAAGCTTTTCATGGGTATCAATGGTGGTTTTGGGAACCAACCATGTCATCTTTGGGAAGATGGCCAAACTTGGGTGTAAAACACTCATTGTAAGCTTGTAATCATTGTGTACAAGTTGGATTTGGGTTTTATAGATAGAAATCTTGAACTAGGGTTGGAGATTCCACCAAGTTGTATGAACTTGATGGTTGTGGATGTTAATATGGATTAATTAGTAACTAGTTATGGTTTATAACTAGATTTTGTGATGATATCAATATTAGGTCAAGAAGGAGTTGAGATTGGAAGTACTTCTTTGGTTGAGAAGTTGAGATTGTGTTGATTTGCACAAGTATTGGATAACATTGCTAAGGTGAGTACATGTGACTTTTTCTGAGTACATAGTAAGGTTAAAATTTATGATTTGAAATGTTAAAAGTCTTTATTAAATTATTGATTTGATAAAGGAATGATCGAACTGTTAAACACATGAATTGAACTGTTATTGAATTGATTTGACTACCACTAGTATGATGTGATTTATATCATGGAGCATTGGCTCAAGATTGTGAATTGTGTGTGGTAGTTATGTAATCGGATCCTAGTTAACCCACACAAGTTGGGGGAGTCAGTGACTACTACTTGGGGCGGTACCACCATGCGTAAGAGTAGTATGTCGAGAAATAGATAACCCGAAAAGCGGGGGAGTTTGAGATAACCCGGAAATCGGGGGAGCAAATAGATAACCTGGAAACGGGGGAGTTTACCTAGATAACCAATATCGGGGGAGTTTGTTTCGGGGAGGCCCGTTACGTATGTGTTGGGCTTATGGCAAGCATTAGAGTATGTTTGACTATGTGCAATGTGATAATTATTTAATTATTATTTTATTGCAATTATTCCTAACCGGGTCTAAAGCCCATGTTTCTCACGAGAAAATTTTGTCTCACGTACTACATTTCTTTTGACTATGTACTCAGGTTCGGGAGCTAAGGATTAGTCGGCCCGTAGTGTTAGCATTGGATGATTAGCTCGGTGTACCATTTGATTCCCTTAGACTTTAGTTTTTATATGATTGTAACACCGGTTTTTTACACTTGTAATCATTCCAAATGTTTGGTTTAAATTACTTTTGGATATTATGAATTTCTATTTACTAAACTTGTTTATTTAAAAAGTTTAATTGGTTTGAAAAATTAGTGTGTTACAAACATCCCACTGTGTGGTGCTGCTTTGGCAAGTGCCACAACGTGAAGCAAGAAAAGCACCACACCCACCACGCCACCGATATTAGTCGCAACACAAGAGAGAGAAAGAGAAAGAAACGTGTCTTGCTCTTTGAGTTATAGTGGAACAAAGTTGAACCGACACGGACCGGTTTTGTTTATCTTTTTAAAAAGTGATTAGCGGTTTAAACGCGGAATTAGGCTTTTTGCGTCTATCTCAAACAACACCAAAATTTTCAACCACAAACCGAATGTTATTGCATTAAGTCACAATCCCTCTTAACTACCCTTACATCTTGAAATGTGAACACCATCCACCAAATCACTCACAAACACCCCGTGGTCTCCATGCCTCTCTGTGATCGTAGCCACACACCACGCGACCCCCCTACGGCATGGTGGGGGCGGTGATCCAATCTCGACCACACCAACCACGGTTGCCACATCATCGGTCACACCATGGGGTTGTGACCCATAACGACTAACCTTACAACTTTTAACCTTTTTATCACTATTTGTTTTATCTTTTTTTTAATTAAAACTCCTTTTTGCACCATATTTTACAACAAAGGAGAGGTATGACACATATAAGATTCAGACTATCATAATTTTATACGTCAGTTGAGAATCTACTTTTAGGAAGACATCCGGGAAAAATGCGAGTGAATGTATATGTGTGCATGTGAGAGGTGTGTGCTTAACTATTTGATTTAAAATAGAAATAAGATAATCCCAACTAATTGTATCAGACGTTTTTTTCAAGATTAACTTTAAAAATGAAATTTTGTTTTTTGATCTATTGGCCCAACTACATATCTCATTGACCATTAACGGATAGTTCAAAATTCGTCTTCCTTCAATAAAGGCCGATTATTCAACACTGATGACCTTATTGATAACTTTTTTCGATCTATTAGTAAGGAGTTTGGATATGATTTTATAAACACACCCGCTTAGACTTATGGGTCTTGTTACGACATTTATCAACTTTAATAATACCATCCAAGTGTATTTCTTTCCCCCAAGACCCAATTCGTGTAAAACTAGAAGATATTATGAAATTATTGAATATGTTGGCAACTGATTGGGAATAAGTCCGACCCATCCATTCTTCTTTTTTCCAGATATCCCCAATGTCCTATCTAACTCGGTTAAGCGTCCAAAGGCTGCTCTCAAGGTCCTTTTTTGGAACTAAAATGAGCCAATGATAGCAAATGATGCCTCATACCATAATCATATCTTGTCACATGTTAAAAGTTTTAGATTTAGTTCCCAAATCTAAAAAATTACACGAATAGTGATCTCTAAATACAAAATTTGGTCACACTTAGGTAACTACTAGATGCTGTCAAATGCCTCCGTTAAATCAAGTAATATGTAATGTAAATAAGGGTATATTTGTCTATTACCTTTAAATGGTAAAAGATAGTGAGTCTCACGCCACCAACTATCTTCTTTAATATAATGCGAATGATATTTTTACCATTACATTTATTTTTAAATTTTAGTAACATCACTTTAGTTAAATGAGTGATGCTCATCTTCCATTAATAATCTATCTAACCTTCATTTTGATTTGTTACTTAAGACTATGAAATTAATAATATACCATTTATTGTGATACGGAGAATGTATATACTTTTTATAGACTAAAAGTTCAATGAAACATTTGACATCCATTCTGAAGTAAACTTGGATATCGCCAATCTTAGTTCAAATTCACATACGAAAAAATGTAAGATGTCATTTATATTAACCAATTAAAATTTATATAGTATATATACAGATAAATGGATAGTAAAATTGTAAGCAATCTAATTACTAGGGGTGTTCAAAACCGGGTATCCGGAAATCCAGGTACCCTAAAACCGGGTACCCGAAAATTCGGGTAGTAGATTTAGGTACCCGTATCAATACCCGAATTTTCGGGTACCCGGTTTTCGGGTACCCATATTTTTGGATACCCGGTTTTCGGGTACCCGGTACCCGAAAATATAATTTCTTTGTCACAAAAATTACATAAATGGAAGTTTCCATTGTTTATATATTTAATTTCTTTAAATCTTGTTAATAAATTTGTTATTAAAAATTTACGTTATGATTTTGATTAAAGAAAAATCGTTACTAGTAATGAATCTGACAAAATCTTTATAGACATCCAATGATTCAAAACCATGATTCAACGACGGATGTGAGAATTATATGGTTTGTACGTGAGAATTGAGACATGGTTTTAAATTTTAGACATTTGTCAAAATGAGTCAAGTATATGCCCATATCTAATAATAATTAATGTCTATTAATAATATAAAAATATATATATAAATAAGTTGGAAAAATAAAATTCGGGTACCGGGTACCCAATTACCCGGTTTTTTAGAAAAACACTACCCGTATTTGATACCCGGAAACCGGTTACCCGAAATCCGGGTATCCGGATTTTCGGGTATCCGGATTTCGGATATCGGATATTTTTTCGGGTACCCATTTTGTCGGTTATTTTTGAACACCCCTACTAATTACCAGTTAACTTATAATAGAAACATTAAAGGAGATATATGATTTTTATAAAGTTCTGATGAACAAATATTAATTTTTGGATTAATCAACCCCTAATTCACTACTACCATCAGAATCACATGTAATTCAACACATCAACACCACCACCACCCCATGTGTACTAAATCACATGTGATTGTACACCGCCGACCACCCCCCATGTGTATTAAATCACATGTGATTCAACACGACCGACCACCACCACCACCAACCTCTGCTGGCCACCGGCAACCCCTTACCATCGTCGGCTACTTGCAATCACATGTGATTGCGTATCCAATCAATCACAAGTGATTGCGCCGGCCGGAGGCGGCGCCGGCGGACGGCGGCCTGAGGTGGTCGCCGGCGGTAGTGAGCGGTGATGGTGGTTGTATATTGAATCACATGTGATTTGATGATGGTGGTGGTTAAAAGATTTTTTGATCTAATAGCTAAAATTTATCTCTTGAAACTTTATAAAAATTAAAGATCTCCCTGAACACAGCTCTTCAATTACCCTTATTATACAATTGTGGTAGTAGAAATACTGTTCACTGATTTGTGATTGGTTGGAGCTTTTGCTAATCTTTATATATAATAAAAGAAAGCATTTTTGAATTCTCGCCATGTCACTCATTTCACATCATAAAACACGTCATAAATCGAAGCCATGTAGGATGCCACCTCATTGATACGTTTCCTTAACTTCACATGTATTGCCAGCTTGATTTCTAATTATATGGAGTCATTTCGGTATTGATATATTCAGTTCCTAAAATCTCTCCTCCCTTTTCCTATTTTGAAGCCCTCCTCTCCATAATCACGTAATTTCCATGAAGCTCCTCGATTTAATTTTTGCTTCCAGTTGACTTTATTTTATGATTTGTGGCATGGCATGGCAACGGCAGGTTTGAACTCTTATTTTGTTTAAATTAATATATGAAGGGTTTTTCTAAAGGAACATGTTAGGGTGCATTAAATACTTTAAAGTTTCTATCCAAACTTAAAAATGCATTTAATACATCTTTTAAAAAATGTAACTTATGAACGTCATTGATGTTTAATAACATTTTATTAGGAAACTTTGAGTTAGTTAATGCACTCTAACATGTGCCTTAGGGGCACATATTAGAAAAACTCTTATATTAAATCCAATTTTATATTTAGGTAAGTAATAACTCAAATACACGAAACCAATTATCATTAATAACACAATATTATATAAAATATGGAAACATGTTTCCGGGATTGATTATCTAAAAGTTATTTGGTTTCCATATCAATTCCTAAAATCCGCAGTTTTCCGTAAATAGAATCGTCAAATATTTACATACATAGTGAAAAATTCATTCAATGAAGTCAAATATTTACATGTATTAAATAGAATTGTCAATAAAAATGCTAATAATAACTTCAATTAATGTTGCTAATCTTATGCCTTAAGCGAATGAGTTAGATAAACCCTTCTTTTACCACAGGGCTAATGGTCTAGCGGTAAAGGTGTTTGCCCCCAACCTTGAGGTTGAGGGTTCAAGTCCCATAGTGGACATAGGTGGATTTAGGAGTTGATTAGGATAATGTTATGTCGAAGCTATTGAAAGATTTATTGTAGGATAATGTTAATAAGTATAATATGTTGGCTCAGGGATACGAGATTATGAGAAATCACATGCCTAGACATGTACTATCCAGGTTACCCCTTTTGATTCACTATATATGCAACTATGGTTTGGTCTTTGTGTTCAAATGCTGCATACAGAATATAGATGCTTACATGAAGGACTGGAGCTAAAAGTCAAGGTTTGACTTTAACTAAACTATTAAGATTTGAACTTTTCTATTTTAATATCGATTTAGAGATATCGAATTGGAAATCGAAGCATTAACTGTACCACTTCTAACTAATCAACAGTTTAGTATATATGTTGGGATTCTTATTTATTTATTTTTCAATTCAATGAAAATGTTATTTTTACTTGATGATTTAGTGAGTTTGTAGATGAAACTAATGTGCGGGTACATATTTAGCTAATTAGTACAGTTTATGTCATGTTTTAGCTATGTAGGGGTACAAATTTGTAGCACATGATGTGTTATCATGGAATATGGATAAATTTGAGAATTTGGATTTATTAAAGTTAATGAAGCTAATGAAGTTTACTACAATTAATGAACAAATTTATAAGTTAACAGTAGGTTTTATACATCCAACATTTTGATCAATGCATACTGCATTTTCGTGTGAAATACTTTAGATGTTTTCACTTTTAATTAATTTAGGAGGTTGTAAATAGTTGACTGTACTTAAGCAACTTTCGACCTTTTAACCCATGTATATTCTTTTATTTGTTTTTAAGTTGATAGTGTGGCTCCAAACAAGCCTCTTGACTCTGCAATTCTAATTCGATTGAAACAATTTTCAACCATGAATAAGCTAAATAAATGGCTCTTAGGGTAAGTTTGACTTTTGAGGTCAAACGGGCTAAGTCTTACGGAGTAATTTCTAATATTTAAATTGACAATCCTTATAATTATTTGAGAAATTCTCAACCAAATGAAACTTCTTACCAAATTAGTGATTATCGTAATTTTTTAAAGATGTGTCCAATTTGTAACAAAGACTGTTCAAATTTTGATTTTGAATTCGTAAACATATTTTGTTGATAAGGGATGTGAATAGTTATGGTTCATTGCTGCTCAAGTTATTAAGAGACACAAATGGATCTGGAGAGCTCTGCTGCTCACGAACCTATTTGATCCAATTATTTATGAATGGGTAAATATTAGTTGTGATTGATTTCAAATGGGTTAAATAAAAAGGATTAATTTTAAGGGGAATATATCAATTCGTGTTGAAAGTCGCCCAAATTCTGATTTTATCGTATACGTAATTTTATGAAATTTTTATAATCACCCGTGATTCATCACGGGTTATAGGCTAGTATAATATATATAGGTGGATATAAAAATAGGTAAGGAATTTGCTTATAGTTCACTCGTAACATGTTTTGCTTTCTTTACAAAATACCCAGGTTAACCTTCCTGCTAGAGTTTAGGTCTTTTTTTTTTCAGTTATAGTTTTGGAAACGGATTCAACATGAACGGAGTTGTATAAGTTTCTGAAATATTTTAAATTTACCCCTAAAATAGGGGTGTATAGGTAATCTATTTAAAAATATTTTGTTTTTAGCCCTTGAAATATTATTAATTACAAATAAATTATTTATAAATACTTAATTTAACTTTTACTAAAACGAAAAAAAGTATTTAGTTGTTACCAAATTTACCCTTAAAATAGGTATTGAAATCATCTATAATGGCAATAAATTGTAATAAACTCCTCTTTTTAATAGTCCGTATATTTAAAATATAACTATTTATTTATTTACAAATCAGTAAATTGTATGTTTCAAAATAACTTATAAGGTTTAGATTTATAATAATAATAAGAATAACAAAAATTAAAATTCTATAAAATATGAACCATTAACATTTTATTTATATGTTTAAGTTTTACATGACCATCACTAATTTTCATTTATATTATTATTATTATTTTTTATAATATTTTCTTTTACATTAAATTAAATACTCTAAAACTAATTGTATAACAAAAAGGCAAAAAAACCGCAGCATCGTGCGGACGTAAACACTCGTTACAATCAAATGATAAATTATCGTAGATGATGAAAAGTATAGTTTCATGTGTGCTATGTTTGTTTATTAGACACGTTAAAAGTATACTTCCTCCGATTCAAAATAAATGATACACTTGTCATTTATAGGTGTATCAAAATAAGTGATACACTTTGAAAATTTACCTTATTTAGTAAAAAGTTGTGGACCTCACACCCACTAACTACCTACTTTAATAAAATGAAATGACCACTTTACCCTTACTTTTATTTTTAAACATCATTAACCTTACTTTATTCAAAAAATGTGGGACACATTCTCCACTAACCATCCAATTAATCTAATATAACCCTCATTATAAAATTTTGCCTCAAAAAACATGAAACTTAAAGTGTATCACTTATTTTGAATCGGAGGAAGTATAAAAGAAGGGGAAGAATATACTTGATAAACCAATATTGTTGTGATGACCTACCTGCCTCCAAAAAACAATTTTTTTCCTTTTTATTTAAAAAAAATGAATACAAAATAATAATTGTCACTATTTCAAGTAGCTTTTTCTAACTATCTAACACGTGGTCTCCCTTCTACATGTTTTAAGGTGGACCTCCTCCACTATTTATACCCCCACACTTTCACCTTCAAAACTCAAACTCAAACTCAAACTCAAACTCACTCTCTTCTTCACATAAAAATCACCATCAAAATACCTTCAAAAATACACCACTAAAATAACTTCAAAGAACCACCATTAAAATAGCTTCAAACAACAATGGCTACTTCCACTACTACAACTTCTACTCCTAACTGGAGTAGTCCCAAAACCAAATTTTTGTCTTCTTCCAAAGATGTATTTGGTTCTTCTTCTAAATCTTCAATTTCTTTCAATAAAAAGCCTAATTCTCGAATTTCACAAAATTCAGTTGTTTCCGCACTTCAAACACCTTCAATTCTTCAAATTCCCAATCAAACCATACACAAAAGAACCACACGTGTAACCGAATCGCCACCACCGTCATCTTCATCGCCTGCGGTCCAAAAAAATTGGAACTTTATACAAAAATTTGCAGCAATGGCATTGGACGCCATTGAAGATGGGGTAAAAGCACGAGAAAGATTACACCCTTTACCAAAAACAGCCGACCCAAATGTTCAAATCGCCGGAAATTTCTCTCCCGTACCGGAGCAACCTGTACGACAATCTTTACCGGTCACCGGAAAAATCCCGGAACATATTCAAGGAGTTTATTTACGAAACGGAGCTAACCCGTTCTTTGAACCAACTTCCGGCCACCATTTATTCGACGGTGACGGTATGATTTACGCCGTTAAATTCGATAACGGTTCAGCGAGTTACGCTTGCCGGTTCACTGAAACTCACCGGCTCGTTCAAGAACGTGCTATCGGAAAACCGGTTTTCCCGAAAGCAATCGGAGAATTACACGGCCATTCCGGCATAGCAAAGCTTTTATTATTTTACGCACGTGGGTTATGTGGTTTAATCGATCACACTCAAGGAATCGGAGTGGCGAACGCCGGTTTGGTTTATTTTAACAACCGTCTTTTAGCCATGTCGGAAGATGATTTGCCATATCACGTGCAAGTCACGCCTTCTGGTGATCTAAAAACCGGTGGAAGGTATAACTTCGACGGTCAATTAAAGTCAACGATGATCGCCCACCCGAAACTTGACCCGGTTTCTGGGGAGTTATTTGCATTGAGTTACGACGTCATCCAAAAACCGTATTTGAAATATTTCCGGTTTTCGCCGGACGGGAAGAAATCTGATGACGTGGCAATTGATTTGGGCAAACCGACGATGGTTCATGATTTTGCGATTACGGAGAATTTTGTTGTCGTGCCGGACCACCAGGTAGTTTTTAAGATGTCGGAGATGATCACCGGTGGATCGCCAGTGGTTTATGACAAAGAAAAAGTGTCGCGTTTTGGTGTTCTTGATAAATACGCAGAAAACGGGTCGGGTATTAAATGGGTCGAAGTTCCGGATTGTTTTTGTTTCCATTTATGGAACGCGTGGGAAGAACCCGAATCCGATGAGGTTGTCGTAATCGGGTCGTGTATGACTCCGGCGGATTCAATTTTCAACGAATGTAACGAAGAATTAAAATCCGTTTTATCAGAAATTCGTCTTAATTTAAAAACTAGAAAATCGACTCGCCGGCAAATAATTTCGCCGGAAAATGACGTCAATTTGGAAGCCGGAATGGTGAACAAAAACCTCCTTGGCCGGAAATCAAAATACGCGTACCTCGCCATCGCTCAGCCATGGCCGAAAGTCTCCGGTTTCGCTAAAGTCGATCTTTCCACCGGCGAGACCAAAAAGTTCATCTACGGCGAAGAAAAATACGGCGGCGAGCCTCTGTTTCTTCCCCGAGACTCGAACTCCGGCGAGGAAGACGACGGTCACATTCTGGCGTTCGTTCACGACGAGAAAACATGGAAATCAGAGCTTCAAATCGTAAATGCAATTACACTGGAATTAGAAGCAACGGTGAAGCTGCCGTCGAGGGTTCCGTACGGATTTCACGGCACGTTTATAAGCGCCGGTGATTTGGAAACTCAGGCGTGAGAATTATGAGTTTAACGGCGAGACTTCACCTGAGGGATGGTTACAGATACGTCCCCGGAGAATCTCCTAAATATTTCCGATTATTGGGGGTTGTTTGTAGTTTTTTAATTCTTTTGGGTTTTTTTGAAATTATATAGTTCTTGAGGGGCCAGTTTGTAGTTTCTGTGTGTAGGTTAGAAAATGAAGCTCAACTGGTTCACTCATGGCTTATATGCCTTAATATTGTAGTTAGCAGTTATAGTTTGGGTACAAGTGAGCAAGCAGAGTGTGCAAGTCTTTATTGCACTCCATATATGTTTCAATGTAAATATAATGGTATGTATAGTATGTTGAATTTGAACTTATTGCACCTCAACCTTTTTATTTTGAAATCACCCATAAGAGCACTGGGTATGTAGTTCACTAAATGCATTGAATTCCGCCAAATGGTGTTGCACAAAGGTGATTGCTTCCGTCAAATGGTTGTTTTTTCCTTTTGTAAATTGTGATTGTTTTGGATATTTTTTGTGGTTGCAAATGAATGTTATAAGAATGTTAAACGAGTTAGGGTAATTCTAAATTGGGTGTTAAAAACATGTTAAAGACACAAAAACGCCTTTAACATATATTTAACTTGGCACGACACCTAGTGCTCTAATAACAATTTTAAGGGAAACACTATTTTATCTACAATACATGAATATTATTATTTAAATAAAACGTAATGTTGCAATTATATTAGTTTATAAATATAATGTGCATTCTTCAAATTTGTTCAAGCATGGATCAGGACAAATGTTGAAATTGTGATTAAACCACACCCTCGGTTCCGCCAAATGTTTTTTATATATATATTGTAAATTGTGATTATTTTGGTGTATTTTTTGTGGTTTACAGATGAATGTTATAGAAATATTAAACGAGTAAGGGTAATTTTAAGTTAAGTGTTAAAATAATGTTAAAGACTAAAAAACGCCTTTAACATCAATTTAACTTGACATGACACATAGTGTTCTAATAATAATTTCTAGAGGAAATGTTACTATTTATCTACAGCACATAAATATTGTTATTTTAAATAAAATATAGTGTTATTACTATATTAATTTATAAATATAATGTGTATCTTTACAAAGTCATCAAAGGACTCACAAATGATGATCATTGGTAACAGAAGTTAGTTCATTTAAGACAAGGTGCATGCTTTGGGTTGGTAAAATGGTAGGAGCATATCAAAGCAAATATTGTTTAGACATGATTTTATGGATTAAAATAATTTCTTAGTGGGTTGAAATGAAATAGTGTGAAAGTTAAGGGGACAGAATGTGAAAAACGTGCCGACATGTGAAAATTTTAGATGTGACGAATCCAAAGTTAGGCCTAATTCGAGGAACGAACACCCAAAGAAAACGACTGATTCACCTTATAAATTGGAATGTTTGATTTAACCATAACATTCTATTTTAATATATCTTATGTAGAGAAAAATTCAAGGTGATCTATTATTTTTACGTAATTCTGAGGGATAAATCTCAGTCATTGAATCAATTAATCCCTAAATTATCATCACCACCATCACATGTGATTGCGATGACCGGAGGCTGCGGACGGAGGTGGTCGGCGGCGGTAGCGGTCCGCGGTGGTGGTTGTATATTGAATCACATGTGATTTGATGATGTAGTTAAGTGATCTTTGATCAAATAACTAAGATTTATCCACTGAGACTTCATAAAAATCAAAGAATTCTTTAAATACGACTCACATATTGTATTATCCTTAAATACGACTCACATATGTATTAAACAGAAAAATTGAATATAATGAAGATTTAAACAACTTAATTGTATATGCTTTTAATCATAACAATATCTATCATGCATAGTAAAATCCTAATAATATCTATCATGAAGATTTTAAGTTTTTAACAACTTAATAAACTACTTCACAATGAGATTTCAATTGGAAAATTGTCAGAAAAAATTTCATTTTCAAAGGAATTTTGACTTATTTGTTTCACAACATGTATTCAAGTCGTATAACTATTTCAGAGGGATTTCCGATGAATTTCTGACTGCCGCGTACATTAAGTCAGTAAATTTATTGCAAAAAAACTATATTTCCAAAAAAAGGAAAATCCAGTAAATATAATAAATTTTTATTGTATTATAAAACATACTTCATTTGAACATACATACATGTTGGGTCGCTGAAAAGCATTCCTCACTGAAGAAGATTTAATGTAGACAAAAAGACAAATAGTTAGAAAACAATTTTAGGATCAGTTACTCAGATTGTGGGTAACCGAAACTGATCTGTTCGGATTTCAGTTACCCGACTACACTAATGATCACCATCTGAAAACAACTATCAGTTCCCCGTGCGGAAACAAATACTGATCAAC
The DNA here is from genome assembly GCA_963853835.1 of Calendula officinalis. Classification (NCBI taxonomy): domain Eukaryota; kingdom Viridiplantae; phylum Streptophyta; class Magnoliopsida; order Asterales; family Asteraceae; genus Calendula; species Calendula officinalis. Next base: position 2,498,004 of record OY970835.1, read on the forward strand.
AGATCAGATAGTTATAGCAGGTTCAATGGACACTTGACAATAACGCTGAACCATGAAGACAAATACTTCTCTAAGAAAAAACTCTTAGTGAAGGTCACTGAAGCTGTCTGCCATCTGAAGAAGCATGATTATCCGAAGACTCATGATGATCTGAAGCGTACAAAGGCATGAAGTTTCAGTGTCACAGACAGACACAAGTAAAGCACAAGTTTATGTATCGCCGCCAAAGAGAATCATGTGCATATCTTCTAGAAGATATCGGCGATCACAAACCGACATAAAGTACTGTCAGAATTCTGTTAGTAGTGCTCGTCGCATGAAATATCCTCTGCACCAACAGAATTCCTACACGTTGATTCGATCGTTCATTCCTTTTGCATCACGTTTCCAATACTATAAATTGAGGACTTAACGAACGAATCCCGTGTGCACCCAACAAGTTTACCCGCTGCTAAAATTCTCTCAGACATTAGCCTTTGAGCAGAGTGTGAACAACAAGCGAAACCTTAGTTACTTGATTTGAAAATTGAATCTCTGTAACGAAGGTGTCTGATCTTGTGCCTAATCATTTGTTGATCAGAACTTGTCTTAGATAGTATTTGTTATTGTCTATCTCCTACAAGTAGTTTAGTTAAGATTTATTTTTAGCTATTCCGCAAACTATTTGTAGCTTTGTTTATCATTATTGATTAATAAAGAAAAGTTTAAAAAGTGTTGAGTGTTACCTTAGTTTTTATTTGGTCAGTAAAAGCGTATGAGTGTATTAATTCACTTATCACGTGACTAACAATACATTTATCATTATGTATCTAAATGTAACCAAGTTTTATAACCAAAGCTCTTTTTATATCACTCAACTTTGACCAATTATAATTTTTTTACAACAATAAACATTAACCCGATAAAAATCCAAAATTTCGGAATTTATAATGTAGTTACATAAACAAATAGAATTGCTTCTTCGAAGAACAAAATGACAAAGACATACGACACAAATGCAATAGTTACACACTTACACCCGACAGATGATAGACTCGGTTTCACATTGCACTAGAAAACTTTTCAATTCCAAGAGATGATATTTTTTCTTCTAAATTTTATTAGTTATCTTCTTAATGTTTATATCAAGTAATAAGATTATCACATAAAATTAATAAATTTCACGTATCAATCATTTTATGGTAATATAATGGGAATTAGTTTTCATACCGTAATTTTTTATACTTCTACCATAAAGTACAACTATTCCTGCAACATGTACAAGTATATAATGCACATATTATGATATAATGTTTAAAAGATGTGGTATGAAAATCATTCCCTTAACATAATAGAGTATGAAGATTTAGTAGAAACAACCTATATATGTTTTCTTCAATTTCCCACCTATATATGTTTTCTTCAATTTCCCATGTGTACTTTTTGCACCAGTTAATTATAGGTCAATGTTTACGTGAATGATTGCTTTTGTGACCAACTGACCATCCAACCACAATGTTGCTTTACGTTTGGGCCCACAGAATTTTCACATCGATGTTGGTCACTTAGTTTGGTCCAATTAAAATATTATGGAACCCAAGGCTTCTAGTCTAGTGGTATTGGTGTAAAAGTTAAGGTATTGTCAATGGTTAAGGTCATGGGTTCAAGTCCCGTCGTGGACAAATGGTGGGGTTTATTCCTCATATGTAGAGGGTTCGAGGGAAGGCATACTGCCCCTTGTGGATGTCACTGTCTAAACTCGAACTACTAATTTACTAACTTGCCGTTCAAAAAAAAATTATTATGGACCACTATTCCGTATTTCCATTACTAGTTAATGAACAAATAATATCACATGGACCGTTTTTTATTGGTTGTATAATGGATGATATGGTAAGTATAATTGTGTTGGAAATACACTTGATCGTTTTTTACCCACTTTGGCCTTTTTATAGTTACGGAGTAGAGTACAACTTCTTTATCGGGTACTATTTATTATCTATTTTCCTCTCACTATCATTATATGTCAAATTATCAGATATCTCAATGACAACAATGTTTTTCAGTTATACTACTAATAACGTTTTTAATTGTTATATTAATTGATACTTTAATTTTTATCAAATCAGTTAATTGATATAATCATATCAATAATATTCATTTACTTAATATTTTATATATTAAAAACACACAATTATAAAGTGTAGTCAACTCCACACCATCTACTCTAAGTGATTATTAATCATATTTAAATATTTACCTCCCATTTTCCGTTCTAATTTATGAAATTATAAATATATATAAATATAATTTTTTCTTTAATTATATTCTTTTAAACCTATACATTAATATTTCCAATCTCAATCCCAATTGGAAAGTGTTGGTAGTCGTTAAGAGTGTTGGTGAAGGTAGATGTTGGATATTAAAAATTTATTAATTTGATTAATCAAAACATGGAAAGAAGAAAAGTATAAGGACCTAAATCAATGATATGGAATTTGAAATTTGAATGAAGATTTAGAAGATATTGATAAAGTTTAAAAGATTTAAATAATTAAGTCATGTATATATTTGAAGAATTTAAAAGATTTGATTTATTATTTTGTGTCTATCCTAGTATACCCTAGGTTTCTAGTATATAAAGAAACATAGAGGCATGGAATTAGTCGTTCTTGAAACCCACGTTTATTCACAAACGTGTTTGTGTGTGTGCTTTAAGCCGAAGGTCATAATTATGATCATGTTAGAAGAGTAAAATCATTCTACATATTTTGTGTAGAATTGGGGCTTTTAGTAAAGATAATGATGAAAAATGTAACATCACGAGACACGACCTACAATATTTTATTACTTTTGGTAAGTAATATCTTATTTTTTATTATTTTATTATTTTTATAATTTTATTTGATTTATTTGAATTAATTGTATTTTTAACCATTAGGTTAAAAATTAGTAAAACTGAGATATTTAAATATTAAAATGATTTTTACATATTTGGGTTCACTTCTGAACCGGGGTTCTAAAAATATCTTCGTTGTTTAAATCGGAGTTAGTTAGGTCTAAATTAATTATCTGTGAACCTATTATCCTATACTGTGTTAAATGAAAATACGTGTGTTGAGGGGGACGGGTGTACATGTTATGTTAGAAGGGCAGATGTCAAAATTGTTTTCTTCCCTTCGTTTCCTTTGCCGGTCAACACAAACACACACAACACACACACTTGGAGTTTTCTTGCCAAATTGAAGAATTGGTGCTAAAATCCTTTGATTCCTGCTGTGATTTCGTGATTAGAAGCAAGATTAAGTAAGTTTCCTTCCTTCTTAAGATAGGGTTTCATGTTCTTGAGTGAAGGATGAACTAGGGTTCTTGTGTTAGTGGGTTTTTATGAAGTTCTTGTTGAATCTTGTTTGAAATCTGAAATTGATGCATGATTTGGTGTCTAATTGAGTTCTTGCAAGTTATATGTGTTGAATTGTTAGTTGTAGCTCACTTGGTGAAGCTTCCATAAAAGTTTCATCAATGGTGTTCTTGGGAAGAAGATGGATTTTTCCCTAATTTGATGAATTGTGTATTTTGGTGATTCTTGATGTTGTGTTAGGCTAATTATGCATGTTAGAATGTTAATTGTTAGTTATGAAGATTACTAGTCACTTGTTATGAAAATGCATAAATGTTAGTAGTGATTGGCTAGCAAGAATTATTAGTAAAATAGCTAAATTTATGGATTGTTGACTTTGGTCAAACCTGGGAGTTGACTTTAGTCTTGTATGTCTTGCAAACTTAAATTACTCATTTCATGGTATTAATATGTTAGTTGTATAAGTGGAAGTATGATTATGTTAATTTCGGGTCTTGACCCGTTTGGTTGTCAAATTGTGCAATTTGACCTAAATAAGGTCAAAGTGGTTAAACTTGCAAGTGGATGCAAGTAACATATTAATTATGTGATTTTGATGTTAAGTAGTATGTATACCTCATTGGAAGGTGTTGTTTTTATTCCCGATTCATTATTTTCATTTTGACCTGTTCGGGCCGAATATGTGTTACTTGGATTGAAATGCATAATGAACTAACTAGATGGAATTCTAGACTTTAGTAATTGATATGTGGAAATACAAGTAGTGAGTTGTAAGTGTTGTATAAAGATGTAATCTTGAACTATATTACCTGTTGCAAAAAAATTAGTGATTTCATGTGGCTAATTCGGTGTTCGTTTTTGTACACGAAAAGGGAAGAAGCCTCAGTGATATAAGATTACTGAGCTCGGTACTAAAAGGAAGCTAAAGTGAGTGGATTTAACCTTCTTATTTGTGTAATGTACAAAAAGGTTGAAATTGTGGAGTTCATAAGAGAAATTGCAGGATTTTTGACTGTCTGAGGAAGATAGCGGCGCTATCTTGTATCGTTTTTGAAAAATTGAAACAGAAACCCGAAATAGCGTTTGGACTTGAGATAGCGGACACTATTTTTTGGAGGATAGCGGCGCTATCTTGGCTGGTTTTGGGAAAATTCATTTTTTCTTGGTTTTTAATAATTTTCCAGTGGTACCATTAATTGTGGGATGGTTAATGATAGTATGTGCACATGTTTTCTAGAGGTTAGCTATGAGTGGGTTTTGGCTAGACTTCGTTACTATTGGATGGGGTTCCGTCAGGGGGGACTACCGTGCCAATAGTAAAGTAGCCATCGTTAAACTGTTGTTCGGCCAACAACAGTTGTAGGTTCTGCGCCAGACCGCCGATACTCTCATAACGTCCAATTGCTTGTGGAAGTTTGGACGTGTTTCCAAATTGATTTCTGTTGTTTCTAATTTGTTGTGGTTATGCAAATTGATAGTTATTTCTATTCACTTAGCTTTGTGCTAATCCCTCATTTGTTGACTCTTTTCAGGTTGTGGATTTAGCTTGACTAGAGTCGGATTTTGGAAGTCTGACCGTACTCTGATTTTGTAAACCAAGTCGAGCCCGTTTTCAGTAACACCTTTAAATGTTTTATATATTTTGTTAATATGTAAATGGTTTTTATGATGTGTAATAATTAGGATTTATGATATTTCTTAAATCGCTTCCGTATGCATATTTAAAAAAAATGGCTCTAAGATTGTGGTGTTACAAAAACCTTGATTAGCAATACAAATCTGTTTGTTTAATTAAGCATTATTTATGATTTGTATTTGTATATTCCAAGATCAAGAACTAACCATTCTTGAGCCTAAAGATCGATTTATAGAGTTGAACTAAACTCAGCAAGTGGTATCAGAGCAGGTGGCTCCAGATCTGGAATGAAACAAGAATCTATCAATGATGAATCAACGTATCAAAGGTTAGTGATCATGCATAATAAATCAGTTGGTCGGATCTTTTATGTTTCAAACTACAGCTTCTATTGGTTCTTATAATACAATATTTCAACGTATTTCTTGGGTTTAGTAAATGGTTTGGAATCGATGATGTTTGGAAATTGACATGATTAATCAAAAGTATATGGTCAAAATTGTTTAAGGATCGATTAAACAATATTATCTCTACAAATTTTCGCAGATACTAACACCGTACTTGTTACTGTATATTAATATATTATCTCTACGATTTTGAGTCCACTGTACGTAACTCAAATTGTTTCTGCTGGTCACACATATTATTGTTACTGCTGATATCAATCCTTTCTGTTGATCATTAATTGTTACAACTGGTCATAACTTACTACTGTTATACCGTTTCTACTGATCAGTTACTACTGTTTATTTTCTACTGTTGATCATTACTATTGTTGCTACTACGTTTCTACTGATGTCATATTAAAAAGCAAAAGTTAGTACTGATGGTGATATTGAAGTTAATACTGGCCCTTAAATATTATACTTATTCATTGTGTTACTACTAACGGGGTAATGAGTATCTTGCTACGGATGATTCACTTTATGCCATGCTTTTCTTCCTCATCACCGATACATCATACTTTGGAGAACATGTCACACACCATGTTAGCTTCATACAACGGTTATTGATAGTATTCGGTTATTGATCACTTGTTATTACGTTGTTCGTTCTCGAAAAAAGGAGGATGAAAATAACTTGTGATATTTATGTGATGTATATCACATTGATTTCTTTTTCGAGATTCTTATGATTCTTGTTTCAAGAAAATTTCACGCTCACATGTTAAAGGTTTGATGAAGATAGGGGAAGATTGTTTTAGATGTTACATCTTTGATCTTCATCAATTAATTACAAAAGAATATTGATTGGCGTTTATTTGAAGAAGAAGCTAAAAGTCTTGGTTTGTGTTCTTGTCATATCTTTAAAGGATTCTTCCTCCTAATAAAGATAACCTGTGATATTCTGAAGATTGTGTATTTGATTGTTCGATAACGTAACTGAAATTTGATAGAACCTCAGAATGAAGGTTTGTTGAAGGACAAGAGTGCCCACATACAGAGATATGGTGTTGTTGTTTACTTGGTTTCTACGGGATATGAGATGCAAGGTTTGGTTTTCTACTTCAACTTCAAATAGATGATAATTTATTTTCTTTCAAACGTGATTGATATAACCTCGAAGACGCAAGAATGGTAGCACACTTTCAGGGGAAGAAAAGGTGTTGATCATTCAAGGGGAAGTTCAAGATTTTCTCATTTTAGATTCGATTATGAAAAAAAGGGGAAGAGAAATGCAACTAGAAGTTCTCGGTATTACTAATTCATATATTTCAAAGTTTTGTCATCATCAAATAGGTGAAGATTGTTGGGTATTAAAAAGTTATTAATTTGATGAGTCAAAACTTGGAAAGAAGAAAAGTACAATGACCTAAATCAATGATATGGAATTTGAAATTTGAATGAAGATTTAGAAGATATTGATAAAGCTTAAAAGTGTTAAATAATTAAGTCATGTATATCTTTGAAGAATTTAAAAGATTTGATTTATTATTTTGTGTCTATCCTTGTAAAACCCTAGGTTTCTAGTATATAAAGAAACCTAGAGGCATAGAATTAGTCGTTCTTGAAACCCACGTTTATTCAAAAACGTGTTTGTGTGTGTGATTTAAGCCCCAAGGTCATAATTATGATCCTGTTAGAAGAGTAAAACCGTTCTACATATTTTGTGTAGAATAAGGGCTTTTGGTAAATATAATGATGAAAACCTTGTTTAGCAATACAAATCTATTCGTTTAATTACGCTTTGTTTATGATTTGTATTTGTATATTCCAAGATCAAGAACTAGCCATTCTTGAGCCTAAAGATCGATTTATAGAGTTGAACTAAACTCAGCAAGTGTATTAGAGCAGGTGCTCCAGATCTGGAATGAAACAAGAATCTATCAATGATGAATCAACGTATCAAAGGTTAGTGATCATGCATAATAAATCAGTTGGTCGGATCTTTTATGTTTCAAACTACAGCTTCTATTGGTTCTTATAATATGTTGGTTCCCAACAACAGAAACGTGTTGCGTTACGGCTAAGTAAAGACAAGAATATAAATACACACAAGATTTCAATGATTAAGAGTTTATTAAAACAACTTAATACATTACAAAGTTTACGGAAATAGATAGTACACACTAACTAAAACTTTATACTTGAAGTGACACTTTTACTCGCTCAAACTAAAAGGACTATGCAAGGAAAGTAATATCAGCTGATACTAACAGCTGATATTGAATGCCCGAGTAATAACTATGAAGGAGTTAATACCAGACAATAACAAACTCTCAGAGAATGTTCTTGTGCTATGAATGTTAAAAGGTGTGTGTAAATGCAAGCATTTACGTCTCTATTTATAGCCCAAGATACATGTTCCTTTGTCCACAAGTTAATCGACGTGTAAACATATCATTCGTCGATGTAGACTTGTCTACAGAAACATTATATGCTCTTGCATACGTTATAGTCTCAATTGTACTTTGTGTCAACTTCTCTTGTAACCTTTTCTGACGCACAGTGACAGGATGTACTATGATAGTACAAAAGATGTTGACTTTCTCTATACATGCTTGGAGGGACAAACGATGATGTTCTGACAAATTATCTTCTATTACCGAAATAGAAGATCCTCGTCGTTTTCTTCTTCTTTGAGCGGGAAAGGAAAATATTCAAAGTGTCAAGAATATTTTCTATTACGTCTCTATCTGCAGCGGGTACCATCAGCTGATTCCACATCAGCTGAGTGGTCTTCTTCTTGTCTTTGTCCTTCGGCCATAGACTTCGAATGATCACTCTTGAATTGCTGCTGATTTGACTTGACTTCTAGAGCTAAGTACTAACTTAGCTGAAGGTTTATTGCATATACTTGTTTCAGCTGAGATACGTACTTCAGCTGAATTTATTTGTCTTAGCTATCGATCATCAAATCTTACTTACTTAGTCTTGGGACTAACAATCTCCCCCTATTTGATGCAATCGAATAGCTGTATAATTGTGTCCCTGTAATGATTCAGCTGATCTAGTCAGCTGAATGATTATGTACTTTGACCCTTTGGGTTCTTTTGACTATTTGTATCTTTTTACAGTATTTCTACAAGTATATTACAAGAATACTTTTCCATTGATATGAAGCTGATTAAGTACAGAGAAAATAAAACAAAAACATAGTCTTAAGTATTTATTCTCTTAAGACTTTCTGATACACGGAGCTGATGGCTGAGTTGATTAGTTTCTTCATTTCTTTTCCCTCTTCAGTAGAGGAGCTCAACAGTTTGTGATACACAATGAGCTGTTCAACGTCGCACATGTCTAATTCATCAGCTCTTTGAAAGCAAGGCCTCTTCTTTTCACCCAGATAGCAGAAATCGTAAATGGGTTCTGTTACAATACGCCCAGGGATAAAGTCAACTCCCGTGGGTACAGTTCTTGAGAGGTTGAGTCTTGGTCGTTTAGCATAGATTATTGAAGACACAACCTCAGCTGATCTGGGTTCAGCGAAAGGCTCGGGGAGAATAGACTTACGTTTCTCCCCTCTTGCTGCGGAGCTTTCACCAGCAGGTTCTCTGACAGTCTTAGTTTGAGGTTCACGCAATTCAGCTGGTATGCGATTTGCCAGATCAGGAGAGTATCTCTTGATCTTGTCGCATAGAGTCGTGAAGGAGAAGATTGCGATTCTTGCCTCACTTTCCAGATCTGCAATGTTTGGAGATGGTTTTGCAGTCTTGGTAGCTTTTATCAGCTCATTCCATTCGTCATAATTGAAATGAGTGCTGATCTTGTTCAGAGATACCCTTTCAGGACCGAAGGGCCCTCCAGCTCTATATATGATGATTTCTTGTGGAGAGCTGGATGTTGATTTAGGGCACCTTACGCTGCTGATTTTGGCTTCTTGCCGACGTTTGTAAAGAACTTTGTTGAACAACCTAATGTTCTTAGCTCTTTCCGCTTCAGCTCTTTGAAATAGCTCTTCTTGAGTTTTTCTTTGAAGAGTAATGGCTGCTTCAAGATCTGCGGCGGTTCCAGCTTCTTCAAGAAGAGTAGTTGCAATCGTGGAATCGGAAAGCTCCCCCTCAGCAGGTTGAGGATTCACCTGTATAATAGGCTGAGGGTTTTGGATTTGCGGGGTTTGGACTTGTGGGACCTCAGCTGATTCAAAAATATCAACGATTTGCACGTCAGCTGAGGTGTCTTCTTTCCTGAGATCTTCAGCAGTGGTGAATATTGAATGCGTTGTTTCACCTGCTGAAGTGATTACCTCAGGTGTTTCAGTAAGGACGAGTGTTGTTGAAATTGGAATCTCGTTTACTGAAACGTCTTCTTCTTCTTCTTCTTCTGGTATTCCAGCAGAGGTGATTGTTGGTGATTTTGGAGTTTCACCTGCTGGAACATCTTCTTGAACATTGGCTCCAACAGCAGAGGTGACTATAGTTTGTGAATCTTGTTCACCTTGTTGTTCACCTGCTGATGTAGCTTGCTCTTTCTCCCCCCTCAGAGAGTGCCTGAAGAAGCAAGGTACTCTCTGGTGCAGCAGAAGGACGGACAGCTGGGGCACCCTCATTAAGTTTTTGCAAAATGAGGTCAAGGGTGCCTTGGAGACCAATGACTTGAGAGGTCAACGAACAAACCTCAGTCTCCAGCTTGTCCATCCGAGTGGACACAACAGCAGCAGAAGCATCAATAGCCTTGGTAAGATGGCTATGAGTATTGGCCAGCAGAGATTCCTGCTTTTCTTGAGCAAGGCCAATACGATCAACAACGGAGATGAGAGGGGTGACCTGAGATTGTAACAAGGTCAGCTGTCGATCAACTTTTGCTTCAGTTTCCCGGGCTTCAGCTAGATACCAAGGCCATCCCAGGACGTATCTGGGATTTTACAACTCTAGATACCAAGGCAGCAAGGGCTTTGGTGGGAATGCCTTCACCAGCTGTGCTGGTTTCAGCATGGGACATTTGGACAATTTGGGGAGAGGGGTCCGGAATGTCTCCAGCTGAGGTGGTAGCCTCAACTGTGTAAGAAGACATTACTGAGTTAGGAGGAATGGCTCCTATGGGTTGCTCAGTAATTGTGGGGGGTGAGTTGGGTCCAGCTGAAACTTCTGAGGTTCTGTCAGAAGGGCCGACATCAGCTGTCAATTCAAATTGAAGCCAAGGTGCATCTACTTCCTCATCTGCAGACGAGTAGTAGGGCTGAATTGGTTCTTCAGCGGAATCAAACATTAAGGAGTAAGCTGTTTGATTACCTTGTACTTCAGTCTCACCAGTCGGACGTACTGGTATAGAGACATGAGAAGAAAGCCCTCGGGGTGGTGTGTTAGCTGACTCTAGAGTGGCTTGGGATGAGCCAAAAACTTCACCAGCAGTCTGTTGAGAGACTGAGGTTACTTGTGGAGTTTGTCCCCTTGTTACAACAACTGATAATGAATCAGTTGAGGAGCTATGTAGTAGTGTGGAGCCGGCACTAACTCCTAAAGAACGAAATTGCCGTTTTGAAGGCTGCTGACCTGTTGAGAGATTAGCAGGTGGAAGAGAAAGAGAGAAGTGATCAGCCAGGAGTGTCAGACTAGAAGCTCCGAGAAGAGGAGAAGCTTCTAGTGGGACACTGCAAGAGTGAAAATGAGAAGGGTCAGCGACGGATACTGACACAGCCTCTGGTCGTAATCCACTCAAATTGGAGCTCAAAAGGGGCCCCAGTGGATCCTGGCTGAATCCTGATGATGCTGCGAATGCCAAGTCAGCATCATCAGTTGACATACCTTCTCCACAGGTAGCAGATCCTCTCTCCTGCAGCAGAGGAGAAGAAGGATCACGTGAAGTGGGAGAAGATAGCGGGAGGAGGGGAGAAGAAGTGGTGAGACGATGAGCTGATCTTTTGACTCGTCTCTTCACCACCAGAGGAATGAAATCCTCTGCCTCATCTTCCATCTCTGTGGGAGATGAGATCCCAGTGGAAGTGGGGTTCTTTTCACCAGCAGCTAGCGGACGACTAGCAGCCGATGAACCCTGCAGATGAGAAAAGGACTTACCTTCTTGTAGGGTAGATTTCTTCGATGTGGTGCCCTTTGGTTGATCCCTCCTGGATCTAATATGATCATCAATGATCTTCAGCATGTACGAGGAGAGGGGAACATCCTGACCAGCTTCCTTCTTAGAGTTGAAGATGGTGTTGGATAAGGTACGGACCTTGAAAGATTCCCCTGGAAGGTCATCGTAATCGATCTCCAGCTTCTCGGTCATCACATGAGCGATGCACAAGGTGAAGAATCGAATATAAGGGATGTGATTTCCCTTTCCCTTGAGCTTGGTTTTGACCTCCTCGTACAACAGTCTCCCATAATCAATCCGCTGACTAGTGATTAAGGCTTCAACAAAGATCTGAAGCTTGGAGTTGCACTGGTTTTGAGACCCATGGTTGTCGCCTATGCACTGAATGATATGAGTGAAAAAATAGGCCCATGTTCTCGTAAGCTGAGACTTCTTGAAGATAGGAACCCTGTCTTCAGCACTTTCTAATCGATATCCAGTGATATCGATCAGACTTTTCTTTGAATCCTCAGCAGATTTCATCTCCTGAGGGTCTTCATTAGGGTTCAAGTAGTCGAACCCACAAGCAGTTCGGAAATCATCGACAGTAATGGTGATTTGATAATTTCCTACTTGCGCAACAATGTCATCCCCAGAGATGGAGGCAGACATCCAGAAATCACGCAAAAGTTCGTAAAACTCTTGGTGAAGCGCAAAAATGCACCACTGACCAGACAGTGGCGGATGAACTTTCCAACCGGATGGTAGACGTCCTTGAGGTTGTCCGGTGGAGAGGTGTTTGCCACCAAGTTCGAGTTTTGAGTAAACTCGATGGCATCTCTGGATAAGGTTGCTTTTTGGGTTTTCTGGAGGTAGACATGGTTGGAAGAGAGAAAAGAATGGGAGAAGAGGGTTAGAGTTTTTGTGAGAGAGAGAGAGAAATTTGAAGGTGGTTATTTGGGAGTGGTGGGAAGAATGAGGAGAGGCGTGGAGTATTTATAGAGAGAAGAGGAACCATTTCGGGTATATATTTGAATTCAAACCGGGTAAAAATGGATAGTTGGAAACCAACTATGGAAATATTGGTTTTCGTGCGAATAAACAGGTACGATTTGACAGTAAGGGTTAGTGGAGCCGTTTCGGTGTCAGGGATGTCAAATCCCTCATAAAAGCCAAATATTTTCACATGAGTGCAAATATTTGCCACATATAACGTGTGGATATGGTTAAAAGATTCCTTTTCCTTTGAAAACCAAACGTTTTAACTTATAAAACTTGACAAGTATCATTTTAATCAGCTGAATGTACTAAGTGACAAGGTGAACATTTTCAGGTGCTGATAGTACTTCAGCAGATGATTTAAGCATTTAACATACCCAGCTCGCTGATTAAAAAATTGAAACGTTTTTCATCTAATGGTTTAGTGAACAGATCAGCTAGCTGAAGGTCTGTTGAAATGAAGTAAAGTTCCACATCACCTTGTTCAATGTGATCTCTAATGAAATGATACCTTATGTCAATATGTTTGGTTCTGGAGTGCAGAACCGGGTTGTTGCTGATTGCGATAGCACTCGTGTTATCACAATAGATAGGGACCTTTGAAAAGTTCATATCAAAGTCAACCAGCTGATTCTTCATCCAAAGGACTTGAGCACAGCAGCTTCCAGCAGCAACATATTCTGCTTCAGCTGTGGAGGTAGAAACAATATTTTGTTTCTTCCTTGTCCAGCTGACTAGCTTTCCACCTAGCCGCTGGCATCCTCCAGTGGTGCTCTTTCTATCCATCTTGCAACCTGCAAAGTCTGAATCTGAATAGCCAATTAGATCAAACCCGGAGTCTTTGGCATACCAAAGACCTAGGCTTGGAGTACCTTTAAGGTACCTCAAAATTCGCTTAGCAGCTATTAGATGAGATTCTCTAGTATCAGCTTGATACCTAGCACACATGCAAGTAGCAAACATAATATCTGGTCTGCTGGCAGTGAGATAGAGCAAAGACCCAATGATTCCTCTATAGAAAGTGACATGAACTGATTTCCCAGTTGAGTCAGCATCTAGATTATTTGGAGGAGCCATTGGAGTTTTCATGGATGATGATGAATTCATATCAAATTTCTTTAACAGATCTTTAATATATTTTTCTTGATTTATAAAAATTCCATTTTTAGATTGTTTAATTTGTAATTCAAGAAAATATGTTAATTCACCCATCATGCTCATCTCATACTTTGTAGACATGAGTTTTGAAAAACATCTACAAAGTTTTTCATCAGTAGAACCAAAAATTATGTCATCCACATAAATTTGAATAAGAATGATATCACCTTTGATTTTGCGAATGAATAAGGTTTTATCAATATTTACCCTGGTGAAATCATTTGCTAGAAGGAAGGTGGAGAGTGTGTCATACCATGCACGAGTGGCTTGTTTCAACCCATACAACGCTTTATCCAATTTAAACACATAGTCTAAATACTTGGGATTTTCAAAACGTGGTGGTTGCTTGACGTAAACTTCCTCTTGCAGCTTCCCGTTTAAGAAAGCACTCTTCACATCCATCTGAAAAACTGTGAAGTTCTTGTAAGCAGCATAGGCTAGAAATATTCTTATAGCCTCAAGCCTTGCTACTGGGGCAAATGTTTCATCAAAGTCGATTCCTTCTTCCTGTCTGTACCCTTGTGCAACAAGTCTAGCCTTATTGCGAACAACCACTCCTTCCTCATCCATTTTGTTCCTAAATACCCTCTTAGTACCAATAATTGTCTTACCAGCTGGTGGGGGCACCAGCTGCCACACTTTGTTGAATTCAAATTGGTTAAGTTCTTCATGGATCGCTTGAATCCAGCTGGAGCTTTCTAAGGCAGCTTTAATATTTTTCGGTTCTTCAGCTGCTAAGAAACACGACCATAGGCAGAGATTACACGATGCCTTACTTCTTGTGACTACCCCTTGTTGTGGATCTCTAATGATTAATTCAATTGGATGTTCAGAGGTCCACTTAGATTGAGGAGCAGCTGTAGAAGAGGAAGATTCAGCAGAATTTGGTCCTTGTTGAGCGGCTAGATGCTCAGCAGGATTGTGTACTTCATTTTGAACTAATCTTCTTGAAGTAGGAAGAGGTGGCGTAGAGTTAGATCTAGCCTTCGCTGATGCTCTTTCTGTCGGGATCTCTTGTTGCACAGCTGCAATATCTACAAGATATGTGGGAGCATCATGAAATGTGTCATCTGAATCATTTATTGGGAACATCAAAGAGATTTAAGGCATCAACAAAGGTTTCAGCAGAATCATCAGTTGATGGTTCAGTTGGTCTTTGAAATGAATCAGATGAATGGGCAGAGGTGGGGTTTAAGGCCTTTGAGTGTTCTTCAAAAGTAACATTGATAGATTCTTCTAGTGTTTGTCTTCTTTTGTTGAAAACTCTGTATGCCTTGGATGTAGTGGAGTATCCCAAAAAGATAACTTCATCAACCTTAGCATCAAATTTGCTTAGCTGATCTCGTGTGTTTAACACAAAACACACACAACATAATACATGGAAGAAGCCGACGTATGGTTTCCTTTGACGTAGAATCTCATAAAAAGTTTTCTTGTGTCTCTTCACATAGAGAGATCTATTTTGAGTGAAACAAGCTGTGTTTACAGCTTCTTCCCAGAATTGTTTTGGCATGTTTGACTCAGCAAGCATTGTTCTTGCAGCTTCTATTAGGGTTCTGTTTCTTCTTTCAGCAACACCATTTTGTTCAGGTGTTCTAGCAGCTGAAAAGTTTTGAGAGATCCCAACTTCTGAGCAGAAGTCTTCCAATGTAAAGTTTTTGAACTCATTACCATTGTCTGATCTCAACATCTTAACTCTTGACCCATTCAGAAGTTCCATCTTTTTGATGAACTTGATAATTTCATCAGCTGCATCACTTTTGTGACAAAGAAATATAACCCAAGTGTATCGTGAGTATTCATCAACGATAACTAGTGTATACTTCTTTCCACCTAGACTCTCAGTACTCATAGGACCAAATAGATCCATATGTATCATATGCAGGCAGTTGTTAATGGAAAAATATTGCTTTGATTTGAATGACCTTTTATGTTGTTTACCTTGTTCACAAGCTGAACAAAGCTTATCTTTTTCATACTTGATCTGTGGTAAGCCATTCAACAGCTGACCTCAAGCCAGCTTTGATATTTTCTTGAAGTTCAAGTGAGATAGCCTTTTGTGCCACAACCAATTTAGCTCTTCAGTGGAATGAGAGAATAGACAAACTTCTTGATTTTGAAGATTCATGTCGAGTGTGTAAACGTTGTTGTTTCTTGGTGCAACTAATACAACTTTTCCACCTTTATCCGTTACCGTTCCTCTGTATTCATTAAAGTTCACTGAGAACTTTGCATCACATAGTTGGCTAATGCTGATTAGATTGTGTTTCAGCCCATTCACATAACCAACTTTTGTGATCTTTATAGATCCTTTAGAGATGGATCCATAACCTTCAGTTGAGCCGCTACCATTATCACCAAAAATTACTGGAGGACCAGCACGAACTTCGAATTCTTCAAGCAGGGATTTATTTCCAGTCATATGTCTTGAGCAACCACTGTTTAGATACCAGACATGTTTGCTTTGATCACCCTGCACAAGAATTAAAAGGAGTTAGTTCTTTTTGGGAACCTAAATTTCTGTGGGTCCATGTGATTTCCTGCTGGAGCTCACAGGGGTTGGTTTTTCAATAGATTCACAAGCTGAAGTTGGGGGGGGGGGGTCTTAAGCTTGGACTGTCACACTCATTTGCCATGTGCCCACGATCTCCGCATCTGTAGCATTTTCTGTTCTTTTGTTGTGGAGTGGAGGGAGAGGCAGCAAGATTGGGTACTGGACCCAAAATCCCTTTCATCTTCTGATTTTCAGAGATAGTCAGGTTTTGAACGAGTGACGTCAGATTACCGACTTTTCTTTTCAGCTGTTTGACAGAACCAGCTGAAGAAGGACTAGGAGTGTTTTTGGAGACACTCTTACATTTGTTCTTTGAAGCCCGAGTACGAACTCCAGCTGACTCACCCTTGGTGGGTGTAAGAACAGTTTTCTTTCCTGCTGTCTTGTTAGTCTTCTTCTGAAGTCTAACAGCATACGCAACAGGCGCTGAACCCAAGATAGACTTTCTTGGTTCAACTACTACTATAGTTGGTGTCCTAACAACCATGGCTGAAGAATCAGCTGATGATTATTCACCAGTGGTTTCAGAAGGTTCTTCTGTGGACATCTCCGTAGCATATGTTTTGGTAGACCTAACAAAGGAACCAAAAACCAACTCTTCAGTTGGCATAGAAGCATCAGCTGATGAGTAGTACAGATCATCTGTACTGCTGTCAGGTACAGCGACTGCAGCAAGGAAGTCTCCTCCTAAAACAGCTTGTACTTGACTAGGAATTTGTGAGTTAACACATTCACTCACACGTTTGGATGAACGAGACCATGATTCACAAATCTTTTTAATTGCTTCAAGTTCTTTAACTTTTTCACTTAGATCGTGTTGAAGAACTGAATTTATAAATTTAGTTTCAGAAAGTTCTTCCTTTAAAGTTTTATGCTCAATTAATCTTTCTTTTAAAAATGCATTTTCACGAAGAATAGCACTGTGTTTATCCAAACATTCACCTTTCAGCTGATCAATGAAGTGCAAGTCACAAATGATAGAATCAACAATATCTTTGGCTTTGATAGCCTCAGCAGATATTAGAGAGGTTACCTTTTTATGTACTATGTTGACCCATTGATAAGAACTAGCATTATCAGCTGTAATACTTTCATCAGCATGAGCCATCAAACACATTGTGGCCATTGGTTCATCATCATCGGATGATCTGTCACCTGAGTCAGCCCAATCGTGAGTTTCAGCTACAAGACCCTTATCAGCAGCTTTGCCTTCAAGTGCCTTCTTTTCTTCTAGAATCTTTTTGGTGAAGGCTTGTAGCTTTTTATATTTTTCTTCAATGGATTCACCAGTTGAAGATGATGAACTTGCTTTCTTTTGCTTGCAGTCGTTAGCATAGTGTCCCTTCTTGTTACAGTTGTAGCACGTTATCTCAGAGATATCAGGTGTACTTCCAGAGGGACTGGAAGGTGCAGCTGACAACATAGGTCTGATACTTGAGCCTCTAACTGAGGAGCCAGATTTGCCTTTGAAAAATTTTCTGTTTTTGACAAGGAAGGCAAGCTCAGATATAAGGGCTTCGTTGTCTTCATCTTCATCGATCTCCTCGATGCTTACTTCAGGCATGTTGAACAAACCAACAGCTGAAGTGTTGTCAGCTTCATCATCTGATGGGGGATATTCAATTCTGCTGGGCTTGTTTATGGAAACAAGAGCAGTTGAAGATCCTGAGGAACTCACTTTAGAGTCATTTGGAGGTTGAAATTTGTTGAGTACAGTTCTCTCATGGCTTAGAAACATTCCGTATAGAGAGGAAAGAGTATAATCTTTTAAAGTGGGAGATGTACTCATGCAAGTTATGATGGTAGCCCATTTAGAGGGTAAGGCAGCCATAAACTTACACATTTTGGACATATCGTCCTTATCAACTCCATGAGACTTCAGCTCGTTTAACAAAATGTTATAACGATTGAAAGTTTGAGCTATAGTCTCACTAGGCTTGGCTTTAAACAGCTCATAGTCATGAATGAGCATGTTTTTGTTATGTTCACGCACAACAGATGTACCTTCATAAACTAAAGCCAGCCTGTCCCACATCTCTTTAACTGAGTCACAAAATTGTATATTGTGATACAGTTCATCACCAACTGCTTGAAAAAGCATGTCCCTTCCCTTATTCTCAAGGTGAACAAGACGTTTTTCAGCGTCCGTCCATTGAGCTTCAGATTTAACAACATAATGTTCTTGTATTTCAGGAGTACCAGGAATGAGGGTTTGAGGAATATATTTTCCTATCATGATGTTATCTTGAAGTTTTGGGTGATAGGTAACCATGTGAGATAACATGCGAGTTTTTCACATGGGATAGTTGGTTTGGGTGACTTTGGGAGGTTTGCCAGATGATGGTAGATCAGATGTAGGTTCAGCCATAACAAATGCTCAAAGTTGATGGAAAACAACTTTGACACTTGCTCTGATACCAGTTGTTGGTTCCCAACAACACAAACATGTTGCATTACGGATAAGTAAAGACAAGAATATAAATACACACAAGATTTCAATGATTAAGAGTTTATTAAAACAACTTAATACAGTACAAAGTTTGCGGAAATAGATAGTACACACTAACTAAAACTTTATACTTGAAGTGACACTTTTACTCGTTCAAACTAAAAGGACTATGCAAGGAGAGTAATATCAGCTGATACTAACAGTTGATATTGAATGCCCGAGTAATAACTATGAAGGAGTTAATACCAGACAATAACAAACTCTCAGAGAATATTCTTGTGCTATGAATGTTAAAAGGTGTGTGTAAATGCAAGCATTTACGTCTCTATTTATAGCCCAAGATCCATGTTCCTTTGTCCACAAGTTAATCGACGTGTAAACATATCATTCGTCGATGTAGACTTGTCTACAGAAACATTAAATGCTCTTGCATACGTTATAGTCTCAATTATACTTTGTGTCAACTTCTCTTGTAACCTTTTCTGACGCACAGTGAAAGGATGTACTATGATAGTACAAAAGATGTTGACTTTCTCTATACATGCTTGGAGGGACAAACGATGATGTTCTGACAAATTATCTTCTATTACCGAAATAGAAGATCCTCATCGTTTTCTTCTTCTTTGAGCGGGAAAGGAAAATATTCAAAGTGTCAAGAATATTGTCCATTACGTCTCTATCTGCAGCGGGTACCATCAGCTGATTCCACATCATCTGAGTGGTCTTCTTCTTGTCTTTGTCCTTCGGCCATAGACTTCGAATGATCACTCTTGAATTGCTGCTGATTTGACTTGACTTCTAGAGCTAAGTACTAACTCAGCTGAAGGCTTATTGCATATACTTGTTTCAGCTGAGATACGTACTTCAGCTGAATTTATTTGTCTTAGCTATCGATAGTCAAATCTTACTTACTTAGTCTTGGGACTAACATAATACAATATTTCAAACGTATTTCTTGGGTTTAGTAAATGGTTTGGAATCGATGATGTTTAGAAATTGGCATGATTAATCAAAAGTATATGGTTAAAATTATTTAAGGATCGATTAAACAATATTATCTCTACAAATTTTCGCAGATACTAACAACGCAATTGTTACGGCATATTAATATATTATCTCTACGATTTTGAGTCCACTGTACGTAACTCAAATTGTTTCTGCTAGTCACACATGTCACTTTTACTGTTGATATCAATCCTTTCTGCTGATCATTAATTGTTACTACTGGTCGTAACTTACTACTGTTATACCATTTCTACTGATCAGTTACTACTGTTTATTTTCTACTGTTGATCGTTACTATTCTTGCTACTACGTTTCTACTGATGGCATATTAAAAAGAAAAAGTTAGTACCGATGGTGATATTGAAGTTAATACTGGCCCTTAAATATTATACTTATTCATTGTGTTACTACTAACGGGGTAATGAGTATGTTGCTACGGATGATTCACTTTATGCCATGCTTTTCTTCCTCATCACCGATACATCATTCTTTGGAGAACATGTCACACACCATGTTAGCTTCATACAACGGTTATTGATAGTATTCGATTATTGATCACTTGTTATTACGTTGTTCGTTCTCGATAAAAGGAGAATGAAAATAACTTGTGATATTTATGTGATGTATATCACATTGTTTTCTTGTTCTCGATTCTTATGATTCTTGTTTCAAGAAAATTTCACGCACACATGTTGAAGGTTTGATGAAGATAGGGGAAGATTGTTTTAGTTGTTACATATTTGATCTTCATCAGTTAATTACAAAAGAATATTGATTGCAGTTTATTTGAAGAAGAAGCTGAAAGTCTTGGTTTTTGTTCTTGTCATATCTTTAAAGGATTCTTCCTCCTATTAAAGATAACCCGTGATATTCTGAAGATTATGTATTTGATTGTTTGATAATGTAACTGCAATTGACAGAACCTCGGAAAGAAGGTTTGTTGAATGACAAGAGTGCCCACATACAGAGATATGGTGTTGTTGTTTACTTGGTTTCTACGGGATATGAGATGCAAGGTTTGTTTTTCTACTTCAACTTCAAATAGATGATAATTTATTCTCTTTCAAACGTGATTGATATAACCTCGAAGACGCAAGAATGGTAGCACACTTTCAGGGGAAGAAAAGGTGTTGATCATTCAAGGGGAAGTTCAAGATTTTCTCATTTTTAGATTCGATTATAAAAAAAAGGGGAAGAGAAATGCAACTAGAAGTTCTCAGGTATTACTAATTCATATATTTCAAAGTTTTGTCATCATCAAATAGGTGAAGATTGTTGGGTATTAAAAAGTTATTAATTTGATGAGTCAAAACTTGGAAAGAAGAAAAGTACAAATTTGTACAATGACTTAAATCAATGATATGAAATTTGAAATTTGAATGAAGATTTAGAAGATATTGATAAAGCTTAGAACATTTAAATAATTAAGTCATGTATATCTTTGAAGAATTTAAAAGATTTGATTTATTATTTTGTGTATATCCTTGTAAACCCTAAGTTTCTAGTATATAAGAAAAACCTAGAGGCATAGAATTAGTCGTTCTTGAAACTCACGTTTATTCAAAAACGTGTTTGTGTATGCGCTTTAAGCCCCAAGGTCATAATTATGATCATGTTAGAAGAGTAAAACTGTTCTACATATTTTGTGTAGAATTGAGGCTTTTGGTAAAGATAATGATGAAAACCTTGTTTAGCAATACAAATCTGTTCGTTTAATTCTGCATTGTTTATGATTTGTATTTGTATATTCCAAGATCAAGAACTAACCATTGTTGAAACTAAAGATCGATTTATAGAATTTAACTAAACTCAGCAGTAGATAGTTGTTGTAATTTCAAACATTTAAAGTTTAATATATTAATAAAGATAATTATAATTAAATAACGAATATATAATCTATTAGCTCAGTTTGTTAGGATATTGTAGTAATAACATATATGTAGAAAGTCAAAGTCGTGTATAATTTATACTTCGGATTAACATAAAGCTGTCATTAAATAGTAAGTGTGATAATATGGTAGTTTCAAAATGCATTATACATAGTAAGACTAGTGAGAATAGAAGGATGGTTTCAATGAGTTTTTTTTACCGACAATAGTATTATAGCTAGTATTAGCTGGCCGGTGAGAAGCTTTATGTTTTAAATTTTGTTTAATTATTTTACTTTTCTTTTATATTTCCTCCTATTCAAAGTAAGCGATATATTTTGACAGTTTAAAATAAATTATAATTTTTTTTGAAAACGATAAATGATAACAACGGAAACTTACTCGTAATATTCCAGCAACCACCTTATAAAAAAAAGTGAGCCCACACTAAGAAAACAGTAACTAGTAGTGCAGTACGGGTGACTTTATTTGGATAATATTGTACATAATGTGTAACACTTGCCTATTATATTGAAATTAGGCATATATAGGACAATGTTATTGGTGCGAATGTTTGAAATCAGAAACGTTATATTATAAGGTTAGGCATGGTTAAAGTCAGACGAACCATGTGTTAATCACGTGACGTGTATATTTGGTGAAATTTGCCCTAAAAATAATACTCCCCGTCCCATAAAAAACTTCTCATTTGATTTTTGCACAAGTTTTTAGATAATAGTTAGTGGTGGAGTCATTAATAATATTTTAATTAAAATATAAGATTGAGTTGGAGAGAGAAAGATAATTAGTGGATGTTAGTTGTGGAGTCTTTAGTAATAATAGTTTTTTATTGTGTGGAGCCCATCAAATATGAGAAATGAGAAGTTTTTTGTGGGATAAAAATTTATAGTGAAATGTGAAGTTTTTTGTGGGACGGAGGGAGTAAGAAATAAAAAACGTTCACAAAAATTGAGTCAACAAAAAAAATTACTTTTAAATACATAATCTTATAACTATGTAATTTTAATTATTTTTATTTTATTTAAAATTTCTGAACTTTGGTCAAACCTACGCTCACTACAACCTCAACAAATAATTAACTCCAACAACATTTTCACGTGAATATCACACATCTACAATGCCGGCAATTTTTGGTGACATCATCGAATTATTCCAAGCTGAAAGACACACGTGAATTGCATGGTGTCTAGTGTCTACCCACGGAAAAAAAATACAACGGCTGAGGCTGCATGATACGTGTCACGAATGATGACATGACAGACAGATTGTCCATTTCTATTGGTCAATATATTCCACGTTGACATACTCTCAGAAAAGCAAACATCAATGTGTAAATCAGCCAACAAACTTTTATTAACTAGGTTTCGATTGGATTTATAAGCTTACTAATTTTAGGGCGATCCTATTTTGTTGCTACTAAGAATTGAGTTTGAGATCTTCTAGGAATTAATACGTATTTGAACATTCAACAGTTAGATCATTTCTAACTCATAATATTATCTTTTACACTGAACCTATAATTATAATGTGAAAAATAGTGTTAACATTCAAAGTTTTTAATTCATTACACTAAAATTAACATTAAAAATAAGGGTTTTACTAACAAGTGTCTTAGGGTAATGGTTAAGGGTACGAATGTACAAGTCTTGAAGCATAACTACCTCGAGATGGTTATGAAATTCAGGGGCGGTTATTTTTTATGGTTAATTTATAATAAATTAAAGCTCCATTTTCTCCCTTAACCATTATTTTAAGGGCACTTATTAACGTTTACCTAAAAATAATTCTTGATATATATATTATTATTGTTCTAATGAAATTTTAACAGATATAAATAATGTTGGTGAATAATATAACACTATATATAGTGTTACAATATACACTGACACTATATATATTGTTAGATTTAATGTGAAGTTGGAGCCGTTTAATGTAAATTATGTAGTAAAAATATAAGTATTAGATTGTAATATTGTTATTAAAAAAAAAGTTTTGTTAATGACAGCCCTTAGGGCTGTCTCTAACGTGCATAAAAAAGTTGTACATTCATTGATAGAGTAGTGTTCCTAAAATTCAGGGGCGGTTTTTACTCTATTTTTTTCCTTCTTATTGATAGTCCTGAGGATTGTCATTATCATTTTCCTTTAAAAAAAAAAAAAAAAGCAAGGAAACTTCGCTGCTAGTCACGTGAAATGCATGCTGTCTACCCTTAGACTGTGCGTAATGGGTGACCAAACCCAGTTTGGTCACCCCTGCCACCTCTGCGCCACATCAGCTTTCTCTCTCCTGATCAAACACATGACCAGACAGCGACCAAACCCCCGTAACGGGTGACCGAATCGGCGTCCAATTTTTTTTTAATTTTTTTTTCAGTTTTATTAATTTATATATAATATAATATTTATTTTTTATATAATATATTATTAAATTATTAATTATTAATATATATATATATATATATCCGTATATGTATAAGAGAGAAAGAGGGCAAAACACCGGCGTTCACCAACGGTCGACTCCCCGACCGTTCAAGGGGGTCGACGCGTCGACCAAGGGAGGCCGTAACGGGGACGACGCGTCGCGGTCGTCCGATGTGAAGGTCGCGACCGATCGTTTGGTCGTGCGATACGCATGGTCTTATAAGAAAAAAAATAATTTGTTACACACAGATTCCGACAATATAATATGTGAAAGAAACCACAAAGTCTGTTTTATTATGCATTGTACATTTCCTATTGGTGCTATTGAATTCCATGTCAGTAGAAAAGCAAACATCACCACGCATGTCAGCAGACAGACTACATATATAGATATTTTCAGTACTATAATATCATGAGAAATCAAAGGATAAAAGTTCCATAAAGCAACATACATTAATTATATAGTTAAGCCACAATACTCACAAATGTTGCATATGAAACAAACAAACAAAAACTTATATTTGACCTAAATTAATATATATATCGATCATATGAAACAAACAAAAACTTATATTTGAGGCATCCTAAGCTCAGAGTAACAAATATCTTTTATTTCTAGAGGTCTAAGATTATATGAGTAAAAGGGCTTTACTAAAATGTGCAAGACTTGGACTACAGAGCTTCGTTTCAAGCTTGTGACTAGACAAATCAAAGCTTGCAACAAGAAAAACGTCGTAGTGTACAGTTGTTTACAGAGATTTTAGGCCTAATATTGTTATATTTGTTAGTCCCGTAATAAGTGAATTTCTACACTTATACGCTTTCACTGATCAATTTGGCAATAAATTGTAACAATCAACACTTTTTAAACTTTTCTTTATTAATCAATAATGATACAATAAAAATGCAAGCAGTTTGCGGAATAGCTAAGAACAAATCCTAACTAAACTGCTTGTATGTGATAGACAATAACAGATACCATCTAAGACAAGTTCCGATCAATAAATGATCAGGCACAAGACAAGACACCTTTGTTATAGAGATTCAATTCTCAAATCGAGTAACAAAATGTTAATTGGTGATTTACAATCTGCTCAAAGAACTAAGGTTTAGAGTAATTTTAGCAGCGTGAAATCTTGTAATCGATCGATTCCACGTGTGAGAATTCCGTTGGTGCAGAGGATATTTCATGGGACGAGCACGACTAACGGAATTCTGACAGTACTTTCTGTCGTCTTGTGATCGCCGATATCTTCTAGAAGATTTACAGGACATTCCTTTTATCAGCGATCCAGTGTCTTTCTGTGACACTGATACTTTATGCCTTTGTACGCTTCAGGTAGCCATGAGTCTTCGAATACTCATGCTTCTTCAGATGACCTTCAGCTTTAGTGACCTTCACTAAGAGTTTTGCTTAAAGAAGTATCTGTTTAATGATTCAGCGTTATTGTCCAATGTGCGCTGAACCTGTTACAACTATCTGATCTGTTAACCAGTATCTGATTCCGCACGGGGAACTGATCGTTGTTTCAGATAGTGATCAGATAGTGTAACTGGGTAACTGAAATCCGAACTGATTAGATTCAGTTACCCACAATCTTAGGAACTAATCCTCAGATTGTCTTCTAACTATTTGCCTTTTTATCTTCATTAAATCCCTTCAGTAGGGGATGCTTTTCAGCGACCCAACATTATTTTATGATTTATTTGCATTTTTCAAGTTTGTCGGACTTTATTTGGGGGTTAGCTTTAGGTATAATTTTCTTTTTAGGCTTATTCGAAAATTTGGGTATATTTTAAGTTTTCGTTGTGATGCTAGTGTAACGACCCGAAAATTTGTAAATAAATAAAATAAATAAAAATATGATAATTATGGATAAATCATATTAAAACCGTAGGAATTGGTTTCGTGTCGTTTGGAGTCCGTATGAGAAAGTTATGGACGAAACCGTGTTGAAACCTAGACCGAAAAGTGCAGCCCTGCTGCACAGGTAGGCTCGCGGCGCGAGCCAGGCGCGAGCAAAACGCGAGGCTGAGCAGAGGGACCAGAGCTGATTCGCGAGAAAGTCGCGTCGACTTCGCGTCGACTTCGCGGCGCGAGCCAGACGCGAGCTGGGCGCGAAGTCTGGTATAAAGCGGCGACCATCGGGAAGACCCGCGTCCTTTCGCGGCGCGAGCTCGGCGCGAGCTCGGCGCGAGCCAGTCCGACCAGTGCAATAAATTCGGGTTTTTAGCCATAAATGCAGATTTAAAAACCCTAGTTCTTCCAAAGACGATTTCCAAGTGCAAGGGCAGTTTTGGGTCGGTTTCTTCATCAAAGTTTGGTAGATTTCACTCCTAAGTGAAGATTTAAGGTATATCTTCACTCCTTGATCTTTGTAGCTTTAGATCTATGTATTTTGATGCTTTGGTTTGGAACCCTAGTTCTTGGGTTGGTGATTTATGGTGAAATAAATGGTGTATGCACTTAATAGATGGTATATTAACAAGGAAAACAAGTGTATGATTATGATTTGTAAGAATCTTAAGGGTTGGTTAAACCTAGGGTTTGGTAATCACCATATTTGGGGGAAATGGATTGTTGGGTGTTATCTAGAGATAGATGCACACATTGTTAGTAGATTGTAATGTTGATCATATTGTGATAATTGTATTAGGCTTTTGGTGAAGTCTTGGAAAGTTGATTGGTTTGTGAAGCAAGAGATTGGGTGTCAAGAACACGATTTGAGCATCATATTGCTAAGGTGAGTACGTGTGGAATTTACTGAGTACATAGCCTTTTAAATATTTTCATTACTTGTGTTATGGTCTATTTGCTTAAATGTGTAGACTGGTAGTTGATAGTTAGTTATACCGATGATAGTATTGAACTAACTTGTGAATGATGAAAGTGATAGCCGAGAGCTAGATTTTTGCATAACCATAGGGTTATGATGAGATTGAGATGATGTGATGATACGGGCTACTCCCGATCATGAAGTGTAGATTGAGGGGCAGTTGGGCGTATTCCCATCGACTCTTCCACGATAGTCATGAGATGACACGGGCAACTCCCGGTCATGAGGTGTGGAGTGAGGGGCAGTTGGGTGAATTCCCATGTGAATTCCCATCGACTCATCCACGTTAGTTATGCGATGTCACGGGATACTCCCGGTCATGAGGTGTGGAGTGAGGGGCAGTTGGGGTGAATTCCCATCGACTCATCCACGTTAGTTGTGATTGCTAGATAAGCAAGAGTGTAGAGTCACACTGAGGTGACTAGACTGGATAGATGGATATATATATATGTATATTGATTGATTTTATGAAACGTGACATTTCATTTTATTATCGGGTCTAAACCCATGTAGCTCACGAGACGTTTTTGTCTCACGTACTCCTTGTTTTGTTTTGCTATGTACTCAGGTTCGGGATCGAAGGTTTAGGTACGCATGGATAGAGATGCGGGGCCTAGAATAGAAGAACTTTAGATTGGATTTATGCTTAGCTTTGGTTTTGATCTATTTTGTAACACCAAACTTTATACTCTGATTTTCATACCAAAGGTTTTTGTAAATCCATATTTTTGGAATAGTTCTTCTATTTATGAAAAATGTTATATTTTGGGCAAATGTTTTGTGTTTAAAATATGAGGTGTTACAACTTGGTATCAGAGCTATAGTTTAAGTGAATTAGGTTGGATGACCATCCTAGTCTTAGACTGTAGCATTAGGAATGTAAGATTCCTTAAGATCATAGGTTGACCTTGAGACTTTATATTAAGTTTAGGGTTGAACCTAGGGGACCGATGAATTTGATATGATTTTGAGTAGTGAGTCGTACGCGACTATTGGGTTGTACACAAGGTACTAAATGTTTAATGTCTTTCGTATAGTCTTGATCGAAAGAAATGGTGAACACTCGTAGAAGTGGGAAAGCCCCGGAGAACCGGGAGGAGGAAGTACCTCCTGTTGAGAGGGTGGATGAGCAAGAAAGTCAACCATCAATGCATCGGGTTGACGAATCGGAGGTCGGAGCTAATAGAACTCCGGTGACCATGGCGGATCTCCAAACTATTATCGACCAAATCAAGGGGACGGTGGCCGAGGAAGTGCACCGAATTATTGGAGACCGTGAAAGGTCGGGTGGAGACCGTGAATCCGAGGCTAAATCGGATGAGAAAACGGGAGGTAGTGGCACCGGGGAGATGAAATCCCCCACGGGTGGCCAAAGTGATGCTAGGGCTAGGCCCGTTGTGAAAGAAGGTTGTTCATTTAAATCCTTCATGGCTTGTAAGCCAAATGTGTATGCGGGTAGTTCGGACCCGAAAGTAACCATGAGATGGATCCGGGAAACCGAGAGGGTGATCGGTAGTAGTAAATGTAAGGATGCCGATATGGTGACGTATGCGTCACAATTGTTAAAAGAAGATGCGATGGTTTGGTGGGACATCGTATATGAGACCCTAGGGAGGGAGGTAATTGAGAAGATGTCGTGGGATGAATTCACCACGAGGTTGAAAAAGAAGTTTTGTCCCGAAAGGGATTTGGAAAAGATGCACGAAAAGTTTGTGACCCTTAAGAAGGGTGATATGTCAATCGAAGAATACTCGAGGGAGTTCACGGGATTGCTCCCGTTTGTTGCTAAAACCTACTCGGATGAGAGGTTGAGGGTGGTTCGGTATGCAAGTGGGCTACCGTGGGATTATCAATTGGAGGTGAAGAGGGCGGTTTCATTAGATGAGGCCATTAGTGCCGCCCGGGGTGTGGAAGAGGTGAATGTGGCACGTGTTGCCGAGAGGGCCCATGTGGGCGAGAAAAGGAAAGCCGAGAGCGGCTCTAGTTCGTTCAAGAAAGGGAAGTTCACCTCGAGCTTCTCTAAGCAAGGTAGTGTTGGCTCGTGCAAGAAGTGCGGGAAGACTCATACCGGCGGGTGCCGAGGAGAGTCGAAATCTTGTTTTAATTGTGGAAGGGCGGGGCACATAGCCCGAGATTGTAGGGCCAAGTCGTTGGCCGATGTTGAATGCTTCTCGTGTCATGAGAAGGGGCACTATAGCAATGTGTGCCCAAAGAAGGGAATCGAGTCGATGGTGTCCACGGCTCAAAAGAAGGTGGAACCGGCCAAGGTGAAGGGACGATCCTTTCAACTCACCCGAGAGGAGGCGAAGGAGGCACACGATGTGGTGTCAGGTACTCTATTCATTAACTCCTTGCCAACTCATATTTTGTTTGATTCGGGTTCTAATTATTCGTTTGTGTCTTATGAGTTCGGTTGTAAATTGAATGTGCCGTCCGAAATGTTAGATGAGGTTTATGAAATAGAAGTAGCCGACGGGAAAACGTCTATGGTTGAATGTATTTATAGAAATTGTGAACTAGAGATAGACGGTAGAAAGTTTAAGGTGGATTTGTTGCCCATGGGAATTAGGGCGTTTGATGTGGTTATTGGTATGGATTGGTTGGGTATGCACCAAGCCAAGATTTTATGTGGGAAGAAAATTGTGTCGATTAGGACACCCGAGAATGAGAAAGTGTACGTGTATGGGGAGAAACGACATCACATGCCTAATGTGATTACCGCCATTAAGGCGAGAAAAAGTATATCGAAAGGTTGTGCATCGTTTATTGCATATGTGTTAGATGGCCGAAAAGAAAAGAAGACAATGGATAGTGTAAAAATTATTCGGGAATTCCCCGAGGTATTTCCCGATGACTTGCCCGGTTTGCCACCGGAGAGACAAGTCGAGTTTAAAATTGATTTAGTTCCGGGGGCGACGCCGATTGCTCGTGCTCCCTATCGTTTAGCTCCCACCGAGATGCGGGAATTGATGACCCAATTGCAAGAATTATTAGATGAGGGTTTCATTCGTCCGAGTTCGTCACCGTGGGGTGCACCGGTGTTATTTGTTAAAAAGAAAGACGGTTCGATGAGAATGTGTATTGATTACCGAGAGTTGAATAAGGTAACTATTAAGAACCGTTACCCGTTGCCGAGAATTGACGACTTATTCGACCAATTGCAAGGTGCTAGTTATTTCTCAAAAATTGATTTGAGGTCGGGTTATCACCAAGTTCGGGTGAAAGAGGGCGACACCGAGAAGACGGCTTTTCGTACACGTTATGGTCATTATGAATTTCTAGTGATGCCGTTTGGTCTTACAAACGCGCCGGCTATTTTTATGGATTTGATGAATCGGGTTTGTAAACCGTTCCTTGATAAGTTTTTGATCGTGTTTATTGACGACATTTTGATTTATTCGAAAACCGAAGAAGAACACGAAGGTCATTTGAGGCTTGTTCTAGACGTGTTGAAACGGGAGAAGTTGTATGCTAAATTTTCAAAGTGTGAGTTTTGGTTGCGGGAAGTACAATTCTTAGGTCACGTGGTGACGTGTGATGGTATTAAGGTTGATCCGTCCAAGATTGAAGCGGTGTCAAATTGGGAGCCTCCGAGGACTCCTACCGAGGTTAGAAGTTTTCTTGGATTAGCCGGTTATTACCGGAGATTTATACAAGATTTCTCGAGAATCGCGATTCCACTCACGAAGTTAACGAGAAAAAGTGAGAAGTTTGTGTGGGAAAAGAAGCAAGAGGAGGCGTTTAATTTATTGAAGGAAAAGTTGTGTAACGCGCCGATTCTTGCGTTACCGGATGGTATGGAAGATTTTGTGGTTTATAGTGATGCTTCGAATCAAGGGCTCGGTTGTGTGTTGATGCAAAGAGGAAAGGTGATCGCGTATGCCTCGCGACAATTGAAGAATGCGGAATTAAGGTACACGACACACGACTTGGAGTTGGCGGCGATTATCTTTGCCTTGAAGTTGTGGAGACATTATTTGTATGGTACTCGGTGTACGTTGTACACGGATCATAAAAGCCTACAATACGTGTTTACTCAAAAGGATCTTAATATGCGACAAAGAAGGTGGATCGAGTTGATAGCCGATTATGATTGTGAGATTGTGTATCATGCGGGAAAGGCGAACGTGGTGGCCGATGCCTTGAGCCGAAAGGTTTATGAAAATCCGAACCGAGGAATTTTAACACGTATAGAAGTCGTCTCGAGTATTATCGAAAGAATCAAGAATGCCCAACGGGAGGTCATGGGAAAAGACGAGTTAAGACAAGAACGGTTAGGTAAGAACCAACATTTCCTCGAAAATGCACAAGGGTTGAAGACCGTAGGCGGTCGTATTTGGGTTCCTAAGTTCGGTGGTATCCGAAAAGAGTTGTTGTATGATGTGCACAAATCGAAGTATTCGATTCACCCGGGAAGTACAAAGACGTACCAAGATATGAAACGGGTTTATTGGTGGCCCGGAATGAAAACGAGAGTGGCCAAGTATATTTCTAAGTGTGCCACGTGTGCACAAGTGAAAGCCGAGCATCAAGTACCGTATGGGGTAGCTCAATCATTGGTGGTGCCGGCCGGGAAGTGGGAAGATATAACTATGGATTTCATAGTGGGTTTACCGAAGACGAGTAGAGGTCACGATGCCATTTGGGTCATAGTTGACCGGTTGACCAAGAGTGCGTTATTTCTAGCAATTCGGGAAATATTGCCACTTGAGAAATTGGCTAAGTTGTATGTTGATGAAGTGGTTCGACTCCACGGGGTTCCGTTATCGATTGTGTCCGATAGAGACGCGAGGTTTACCTCGAGATTTTGGCGATCTTTACAAGAAGAATTGGGTACAAAGTTGCGGTTGAGCACGGCTTATCACCCGCAAACCGACGGTCAAAGTGAAAGAACAATTCAAACGGTCGAAGATATGTTGAGATCGTGTGTGTTGGATTTCGGTGGTAAATGGGATGAACATTTACCGTTAGTCGAGTTCTCGTATAATAATAGCTATCACTCGACTATCAAGATGCCGCCTTATGAGGCGTTGTATGGGAGAAAATGTAGAACTCCATCTTGTTGGTTGGAAGCGGGAGAGACGAAACTCACGGGTCCCGAGATCGTGAGAGTGACAAATGAAAAGATCGGTATTATTCAAACCAACATGAAAGTTGCCTAAGATAGACAACGAAGTTATTCGGGCTTGAAGAAAAGGCCATACGACTTGGATGTCGGTGATATGGTCATGTTGAAAGTGTCACCTTGGAAAGGTGTAATGCGGTTTGGTAAGAAAGGGAAGTTAAGTCCAAGGTATGTTGGACCGTTTAAAATATTGAAACGGGTCGGGCTTCAAGCTTTCAAGTTGGAACTTCCACCCGAACTTCAAGGTGTGCATGACACCTTCCACGTAAGTTATTTGAAAAAGTTTATTGGAGAAGTGGAAAATATTATTCCATTGCAAGAGTTGCGGGTTGACGGCCCGAACCGGTTGATCGAGGAGCCCGAGGCTATTCTAGAAACGAAAACAAAGTTCTTCCAAAGACGATTTAAAAACCCTAGTTCTTCCAAAGACGATTTCCAAGTGCAAGGGCAGTTTTGGGTCGGTTTCTTCATCAAAGCTTGGTAGATTTCACTCCTAAGTGAAGATTTAAGGTATATCTTCACTCCTTGATCTTTGTAGCTTTAGATCTATGTATTTTGATGCTTTGGTTTGGAACCCTAGTTCTTGGGTTGGTGATTTATGGTGAAATAAATGGTGTATGCACTTAATAGATGGTATATTAACAAGGAAAACAAGTGTATGATTATGATTTGTAAGAATCTTAAGGGTTGGTTAAACCTAGGGTTTGGTAATCACCATATTTGGGGGAAATGGATTGTTGGGTGTTATCTAGAGATAGATGCACACATTGTTAGTAGATTGTAATGTTGATCATATTGTGATAATTGTATTAGGCTTTTGGTGAAGTCTTGGAAAGTTGATTGGTTTGTGAAGCAAGAGATTGGGTGTCAAGAACACGATTTGAGCATCATATTGCTAAGGTGAGTACGTGTGGAATTTACTGAGTACATAGCCTTTTAAATATTTTCATTACTTGTGTTATGGTCTATTTGCTTAAATGTGTAGACTGGTAGTTG
Source organism: Calendula officinalis (assembly GCA_963853835.1). NCBI lineage: Eukaryota > Viridiplantae > Streptophyta > Magnoliopsida > Asterales > Asteraceae > Calendula > Calendula officinalis. The sequence goes on from OY970835.1 coordinate 2,530,864, forward strand.
ATAGTTAGTTATACCGATGATAGTATTGAACTAACTTGTGAATGATGAAAGTGATAGCCGAGAGCTAGATTTTTGCATAACCATAGGGTTATGATGAGATTGAGATGATGTGATGATACGGGCTACTCCCGATCATGAAGTGTGGATTGAGGGGCAGTTGGGCGTATTCCCATCGACTCTTCCACGATAGTCATGAGATGACACGGGCAACTCCCGGTCATGAGGTGTGGAGTGAGGGGCAGTTGGGTGAATTCCCATGTGAATTCCCATCGACTCATCCACGTTAGTTATGCGATGTCACGGGATACTCCCGGTCATGAGGTGTGGAGTGAGGGGCAGTTGGGGTGAATTCCCATCGACTCATCCACGTTAGTTGTGATTGCTAGATAAGCAAGAGTGTAGAGTCACACTGAGGTGACTAGACTGGATAGATGGATATATATATGTATATTGATTGATTTTATGAAACGTGACATTTCATTTTATTATCGGGTCTAAACCCATGTAGCTCACGAGACGTTTTTGTCTCACGTACTCCTTGTTTTGTTTTGCTATGTACTCAGGTTCGGGATCGAAGGTTTAGGTACGCATGGATAGAGATGCGGGGCCTAGAATAGAAGAACTTTAGATTGGATTTATGCTTAGCTTTGGTTTTGATCTATTTTGTAACACCAAACTTTATACTCTGATTTTCATACCAAAGGTTTTTGTAAATCCATATTTTTGGAATAGTTCTTCTATTTATGAAAAATGTTATATTTTGGGCAAATGTTTTGTGTTTAAAATATGAGGTGTTACAGCTAGAATATTCACCTCTGATTATACGAAGAAAAAAATCTCTCAATTAACAAAATTTGCATGAGTCAAGATTCAAACTTAGGCGCTGTTTGTTTTTTGACAAAAGGTCTTCCTGGGGTCTTTTCTCTTCGCGGCACAGATGGCGGGCAGAAAAGCCCTTCAGAAGATGTTTGTTTTTTAGAAGCTCGCAGACATAAAAATGTTTGCCCCACATCTTTTCCATACAGACTTGGACTAGTGCTTCTTGGGTCTGCAGACCTAAAAATAAAACATATCTCCTTCTCCTATAAAGACCGTCGTCTGCTCCAAATACCCAACAACCTTCCATCTTCGAAATCCCGTCGTCTCCTCAACAGCTTCGCCTCACCGTCTCCGGCGACACTCCGCCTCACCGTCGCCGCCTCCGTCTACCCCTGAACCGTCGCCGGTTTCGTCCAACTCAACCGTCATCGTCGCCGTCGAAGATCTCCCTCTAGCGTCGATCTTCTACCAAATCAGGTATCTTTTCTCGTATCTTTCCCCACTCATTGTCGATTTTCATATGGAATTGATTTATATGGTATGTGAAAAATGGATTTCATCTTATGAATCTCAAAGAAGTCACTGTCGATTCTTTTGGATTTCATATGGAATTGATTTATGCATAAATTTGATATATATAAATATGATATGAATCTGATTTATATGCACAAAATTGTCAATTTTTATAGTGAATATTCTGAATTCTTTCATGGTTAAAATTGAATAATTTTGTTAAATTCTCTTCACGGTTTTTGTTGAAATGTGAACTTGGTGTTTGATGAACCTCTGTTACAATTTTCCCATCATAGTATAACCAAGATAATTTGTGTCAATTTTGAAGTTAAAGAATGACTAGTTTGACTTGTTATGCATAATATGAGTTTGCAAAATGGTTATAATTGATTATATGTTAAACTTGTTGCATAATTTGGTTTTGCTTATGGTTTTTTAGTATGTATATGGTTTTCTGGTATGCATAATTTGGTTAGGAATTTAAACTGAACATTTAAATTTGATATGTATATGGTTTTTTGGTTTTTAGAAATGGGAAGAAAAGTTCTTTGGTCTATGTGCAATAAAAATACTTATTGGAAACTTGCATTGAAGTCGTAAAGAATGTGGGTAGAAAAGGTTCGAGTTTGCAAAAAGAATTATGGATCAAGATAGGAAGAGTTCTTAAGGAAAAATTTGGAAAGGATTTGACAAAAAAAAAAAAAAAAAAACATATTGTAAACTGCTATGACAATGTTGTAAGACTGAGAATATTTTAAATTTCTGATTATATAAGCAGTCTGCAGATGTTAAAAAACAAACAACAGTTTTCTTACAGACCGCAGACCTTTGGTCCACCTCAGAAGCTGCAGCAGTTGGCAGATATGATCCGCAGACAGCAGATCTTTTTGCTCAGAAAAAACAAACAGCACCTTAATCTCAGTAAGGTTGCTACTCCTAGGAGGGGCAACCCCCTTTGACCCTGTTTTTTTATCCCTATAAAATGCTACTTTTCTAGTTCCGCCTAAGTGAAACTCGAAGAAAAAAGATTAATGTGTATGCCAAATTGCTAATATGTTGATACCAAAGATGCTGTAGTCTGATGTTTTTTAGTCGAACAAAATGATTAATTTTAGTCATTCTTACTTCTTAACATAATGATACATTAAAAAAATCATAAAAGACACAAAAAATCAAACAACATACATTCGTGACACAAACAACAATAGAATATAAAATCCATGATTATATTGGATTCTGATGGCATGGGGACTTAAAAGACAAAATAATAATAAAACAACCAACTACTAATAGATTAATAAAGCCTCACTCACCTGAAAAACATAGCTTGCAGTTCAACTTGGATCTTCGCAACTTAACATATCATGTGTGACTGTGTGTAAATCGTTTGTATGCATGCCACGTGTACATTACAACCGATGACTAGTAATTAGTTAAGATACCGTGCATGCATGTAACCATACTTCAAATTATATGAACAATTTCACCCGTATATGCACTCAGCAATGAATAATTAATTAACATCAATCCATATATAATAATACGGTTGAAATCATCAATAACACTTATCTGATTGCCATGTGAAATACATGTTGTCTACCAAGGGTTGAACTCTGAAGCTACATGACAGGTGTCACCAATGATGACATGGACGGTCAATGTATTACACGTCAGCAGGTTACAGAAGAATATTCAACATCACCTATTTTTGAGTTCTCACTTATTCCTAACTTTTGTTAAATCAAATTCCAAATTTGAAATGAAACTGAAACATAATTTGTTACGAGGCAACATGGCCCGTGCGATGCACGGGCTTTATTCATGTTAAGTCGTTTTTGGTATCGGATGTAAAGTAAACAAAGTAAAGTGTGTCGAATGAAATTGTGAAGTAACAAAACATGAATGCTTATATTAGCATAACAAAAAAATATTTTATTCATGAAACATAAGTGCGACTAAGAATGTATATGCAGTGTATCTATTATAAGCACTACTATGTATATAAAGGATAGTATATCTTCAAGTGATACCGGTAAATTAGCACTTCCTGAAAAAAAAAGTGTAGAAGTTTATTAAAAATGAATAATTATAAGTTATTTGTTTGCAGCATGAAATTATTTTTTAATGAAACGTGTTTCATTTTATGTGTTTGAACAAAGAATTATTAAAATGTAAAATCAAATAATGTGTTGATAACAAAAGTATTAAAAAGAGAATAAGTTCAACTATGTTGGTCGTCAAATTAAGATATACCTTTGTTGTTAGTCTAGGTTGTTAAATGCTTCTTTATAAACAATGTTTCTTGTATTGTGGTGTAAGCTGTTGTCATTGTCTTCAATCGTGAGGATTTTAGATGATCTGGTAATTCGGGTAGAAATACATTTGTTAATTAATGTGAATTTTCATGTTCTAATTTTGCGCAACATTGACTATGAAGGTAAACTAATGGACTTGAGAAAACATAAATATAAAAAAGCTAGCACCAAGTACAACAAAACAAAACACCCAAATAAACTAAATACACAAACAACACCAAAACTGAAAAAGATGCAGTAACACAAATTAAAGCATAACATAAACAACTCTGTTAGTCCCAAGACTAAGTAAATAAGATTTGATGATCGATAGCCAAGAAGAATAAAATCAGCTGAAGTACGTATCTCAGCTGAAACAAGTATATACAATAAACCTTCAGTTGAGTTAGTACTTAGCTCTAGAAGTCAAGTCAAATCAGCAGCAATTCAAGAGTGATCATTCGAAGTCTATGGCCAAAGGACAAAGACAAGAAGAAGACCACTCAGCTGATTGTGGAATCAGCTGATGGTACCGCTGCAGATAAAGACTTGGTGGAAAATATTTTTGACACTTTGAATATTTTCCTTTCCCGCTCAAAGAAGAAGAAAACGATGAGGATCTTCTATTTCGGTAATAGAAGATAAGTTGTCAGAACTTCATCGTTTGTCCCTCCAAGCATGTATAGAGAAAGTCAACATCTTTTGTACTATCATAGTACTTCTTTTCACTGTGCGTCAGAAAAGGTTACAAGAGAAGTTGACACAAAGTACAATTGGGACTATAACGTATGCAAGAGCATTTAATGTCTCATTGGACAAGTCTACAACGACGAATAATATGTTTACACGTCGATTAACTTGTGGACAAAGGAACATGGATCTTGGGCTATAAATAGAGACGTAAATGCTTGCATTTAGATACACCTTTTAACATTCATAGCACAAGAACATTCTCTGAGAGTTTGTTATTGTCTAGTATTAACTCCCTCATAGTTATTACTCGGCATTCAATATCAGCTGTTAGTATCGGCTGATATTACTCTCCTTGCATAATCTTTTCTAGTTTGAGCTAGTTAAAGTGTCATTCAAGTATAAAGTTTTAGTTAGTGTGTACTATCTATTTCCGCAAACTTTGTACTGTATTTAGTTGTTTTAACAAAACTCTTAATCATTGAAATCTTGTGTGTTCTTTATTTGTAAGTCTACACTTAGCCATAACACAACACGTTTGTGTTGTTGGGGACCAACAAACTCCTTAGCCCACATGGAAACAGGCAGGAGGCTCGCTAAACCACAATGCCCAATTGTGGCCTAAGTTAAGCTTGGGGATCTCTACTTTCCAGAAGAAAGAAATGGCCTGAATACGGCTAGTGGACAGATCCAATTCGGACCTGCAGCGACCCATATGCGATTCCAGCAGGAAGACTTTTCTGTTTCTGTACTGCTAAATCTGCCAAAAAAACTGTGAAAATGACCCCTGTAAATACTTCCAAGCAATTTCCTTTGAGACCCCGGTTGTAAATGCTTCCACCATCTCCCGATCTCTGCAAAAATGCCAATATTAATCAAGGGGCAATTTGAGAATAAATGATCCTCTGATTCATCATGTAAGATTGACCTTAGTCGGTAACCTACGTTGAGCAATTCTCTATGTGTTAATTCAGACCTTTATAGGCACCCCTTTAATCCATGATTTTAAAGGTAGAACCGTTTTTAGTAGATTTTAATACATGATAAATGTAGAACCACCTTTTGGTTTCAAGTTTTAAATGTTTAAACCTGCATAGAACCGTTACACATTATGTTTGGAATTTTAATACATGATAATTGTAGATCCGTTTCTAGTATTTGAATATTAAAGGTAGCCGTTTCAAATTTTAAACATTAAAAGGTTTTTGGTTTCATAGAAACACGTTTTTAACTCTTTGGTTTCAAGTTGTAAATGTTTAAGTGTACATAATTAGTACTACACCAACAAACATTTTAAATACACCAACAAACGTTTTTGGTTTTAAGTTTTAAATATTTAATGTTAGGTAATTAATACTACATCAAAACTTGAAACTCGTTTTTTTATTATATATAGATAAATGCATTTGCGAATGTTGTCTAGTATTATTAATGAGCAACTATAACTTAAAGCAACAACTTTGTATTGTGGTTATGGACTACATGCTTTGTAATTTAAGAAAGAGAGACAACCATACATGTACTATGATTTAGAATATACAAACATCATGATTGAAAGAGGGAAAAAATAGCTAACTTGTGAAATTTCAACTGTACGTTCAGGATCACTCACATACGTGTATGAAAGGACTTGTAGTCTAACAGTATAAATTATTAAAAGATGATTTCCATTAATATGCGATCACGGATTCAAGTCCTATTGTAGACAATATAATGTAAATTTAGGATTAGTTTATAAGATGTGTACTTAATTAACCACGAACGCTAGTATAATAAAATAAATACGCAATCTCGAGTGACATCATCAATTATTCTAAATTGATTTCCACATAAAAGACATGTTGCCTACCAATGATGACATGAACAAACAACTTCGCCAGCCTGTCCATTTCTTATTGGTTAATAACATTCCACATCAGCAGACTCGCAGCACAAGCAAACATCACTGAGTACCTCACCCACATGTCTGACGTGGCATTTATTTATATTATATGACAAAAAATTTAATAGATTATAGCTCTCATAAAGCATTATAAGCCACTAGCTGGTACCCGCGCAATGCGGCGGCGGGTACCATAGAAATAATTTTTGCGGCGGCGACAGATTAGATTACAGGTAGTGATGGTGGGTTGTAGAGAAAATGATTGTGGTGGCGGGTGATGGAGGTGGTTGGGAGACATTAATGGTGGTGAGTCACAGGTTCAAGTCTTTATTAAAGCTGTCAATTTATTCAAAACGTAAACATTTTCCGAAATATAAGTGTCTTGGCTAAAAGTCTTATGACGTAGAAGGCCTTTCGAAAATCCTCAAAATATAAGTTCATAATCATCCTTGAACACAAAATTATTTTAACTGAATAGAAATGCATGTAAATGATAAAGTTAAACAATTTGACATACAAGACTTTTTAAGTTGTCTAAATTTAACTATAGACTTTTTAGTTATATGCAAAAAGGGGATGATTTTTATACCATATCTTTTAACCCATCTACCACAATTTATGCTTTAGGTGCTTGTACAGTTTACAGGAATATGTGTATAGTGTGGTAGGGTTTTCAAAAAGTGTGGTGTGAAAACTAATTCCCAATGCAAAAGTATTAAGCATCACAGAAGATGTCCTTCGCATTTACCTAAATCCAGAAAAAAGAAATAGACTGATGCTCAAGATAAATAATAATGTGTACGATAGACGATGACACAACAAAAAAATTAAATCAGACTATAATGAAAAAAAAAGTCGTATGCATAACATAAGATTCCGTAATAACATCAAATTAATTAACCTCCATTGACATCAACCATCTTATAATATCTTCTAGACAAAATTGACACATTTTTTAATTCACACGTAAAGACTCTATATAATTCTTTAGTTAAAGCATATTGGCAACAAGTAACCGAGCACAATAATAAATCGAGAGTGTACGAGAATGCTGGAGAGCAGGGCTTGAAACTAACACCATTAACTTTTTTTCAATATCCTTCACCCTTTAAGGCACCAAATACATCAGCAGCAAATATTTGATCTCTTTTGTAAAAGAATACTTGGTGACCTTTGTACACTATGATCACAAAAACCTATATCATTGTCAATTAACTAATAGTTTAGCATTTCCATTTTTATTGTCAATTAATATAGCATGAAAATGATTAAATAGAAGTACCTTGAAAATGCCAGGCAATAAAGGAAACAAGTTTTACAGCTGATTTTTCAAAAAATCCACCAATGTTGGAGGCTTTTACACATCTTCGCTGCAGCTCAAACCCAACCTAAAGCATAAGTTTGGTTGAATGTTGGTTTTTTATAGTATAAATTATAACTAATATAAGTATACATAAAGAAGAGATATGCATTCACAACAGTTTCTTATAAAATGCTGAAAACTTGATGAAACTACAATAACCACCTTTTAAACACATTTTAACATCTCCTAATAATAACAAAATCTCAATGCCTACTATCCAAAATAAACAAAACTGAATCCCATATTTATCATGAAGTGAAAAAAGCACAATCAACAACACAAAAATTTCAAAATAACATCAAAGATTACAACTTAACTGATAATTTCAAACATATTAATGTATCTCACATAGACCTACACAGATAAAAGATCAAAACTTTATTGCTATTTTCACACAACTTCATATACATAACACAAACTCACACACACAAGATTACAATTCAAAGATATTACTGTTGACCTTCTTCAAAAGCAGGGAAGGTATTTCTTCACCAATGTAATGAGCCACAACCGTAATGAAAAAATAAACCACAATCTCCCTATTTGCAGACACCATTTTTCCTCGAAATATTTTAATCACAAACGTTGTTCGAAATCGCTTTGATAAATTCCCAAAAGTACTGAAACATTGTATGATCTCGAAAAGATGTTATACACATTAAAATTCATATCAGTAGCAAATAACAAACCTGAATGAGATTAAAAAGTAGAGCAGAATCGAAGAAGATAAGACCGAGCTGCTGCTGCAATCTACATGGATGAGGGTAACCCGTAACATAATGGGTTTAACCTATTGACGATCAAGAAAGAGATTGGGAGCTTACTACGGAAGAGAAGGTTTGTAATCCTCATTTGTAGCACGCAGAGTGATCGACTAGGAGTGAATCGAAGAGATTTTATGGAATCGAGGAGGTTGTTATTGAGGAGGTTGAATGATTAGGGTTAGAGAATTGAAGAGACGGATACGAACATGCAAAAACGAAGAGACGGAGCACGCTGCTTTGTGCAGATGGGCCGAAGTAAAACAGAGTAGGCTTAACCCGCGTTTTAGCAGTTTTATTATTATTGTTTGGAATAACCAACCAGTCAACGGCTTGTCCTACCGGTAGTATAGCCGTTATCTAACCTGCAGGTGGCGTGTTCGAATCCTAGCTAGTATTTTTATTTTCCAAAATGATTATAATTCCATAATTAGTAAGTGTGTTGGCTGAATTTTCAGCCTTGCTAAATGTGGAAGGGGTAAATGCTTTATAATATAGTAAAGATAACGGTGAGAATCGTTTAAGGTAGAATGTCCTTCTACATGTTCCATGCCTAATTATGATTTATCAACTAAAATAATAGCATACGAAACCAACAAACAAAAAGTCATATTTTGCTACATCTTCACTTGCTAGTTTAACAATGAAATTGAATAGGATCCAATCTTGAGTGACTTCATTGATGATGTCATGATGTAACACTGAATGTAAGGATCTTTACATACATTAATTAACAAATATAAATGTTAACAAGTTTACCAATTTGATCAGGTTGGTTGCCTTTTACAACTTTGACAAAATTAAAACATAACTTTATTTTGAAAAGGACAATCAAATACTCATAAGTTACAAAATATTATTTTTAAAAAATAGTTTTTGAATTTGTTTATTTTGTTTGGAATTACAATAAATCAAATAACCAGATTTTTATAGTGTTTGTCAAACTTGATTATTTCTTTAGTTAATAAGTAAAATGAAGATAGTAAGCTTTCAAAACGCAATACGAACCTCCTCACTGGCTTTTCCAAAACACCATTTTGGATGAACCAAAACGCAAATAATTGATTTGTTCAGACCTTTTTTTTTTTTTTGTTGCCAAACACTCATTTTAGATTATTTGCATTTCCAAAACGCAATAAAATATAATCTACTCCAAATCGCAATCCCAAAACCCCCTAATAAAGTAGTCATTGAGGGCATATATTAAATACTATGTTTTAAACACATAAACCAAAATCTTAATAATCGAAGATCAAAATGGGAATATGTGTTGAGTAAGATAATATGTTTTGTTCATGTTTGGTTGCAAGAAGCTAATTTAGGGTCAAAGTTCTTAATTAGATTTTGGGTCATTTGAGTTGCACATTACTCACCTATCGGGTATGTTTGGCACAGAGTTTTTACGGGCTTATCAGATTAACAGAGGCTTCTTGAAGTTTATAAAACATAAGCTGAAGCTTTTAAAAAAACAAAATTACCAGAATACCCTTAAATAATCGCGTACCTCCCGTGCTTAACACTCTTCCACTAAACGTGATTATCAGATTAACAGAATCTTGCATCTTTCTTCGGTCAGCACCTTCGTAACTCGTACGCCATCTTTGGCAGTTAACAGCTGCGTATATAATTATATAAACGTAGATACGTGTCAAAATGTATGTATACGTGCCATATATCCCTTCTTAAATGGATGCAATGAATGTAGAGTTTTTAACACAAAAAAAACCGTTGCAGTTTTCATGTACCAAGAGATTGAGTATCTACTAAATGCACACAGAACATGAATTGCTGTTTAAATTCGGTCATGGATGACCGAATAAGATTCATATATATTTCTAGATTTGTTACTCTTGAAATGTATGCAACAAAAATAAATCTGAGCCACAAATCCAAACAAGGGGAAATGAGACACATAATCACAACTATTTTATATTCTGAATTCACGAAACCGTTTTGCCAGCAATACAGAAGCTGTATAACCTAAAGAAGCTAATGATTTTGTGACTTAATAAGGTAAAATCATGAGTTGTGAAACAGTTAATCTGATCCTAGACTTACAAAAAGGGAGCTGATTCTTATAGAGCAATTTTTATCTATACAGAGTAATTTCTATTACGAATGACAATTATGCCCTTAATTTCCTTTTATCGCAGTTGATTTCACCCCTCCTACTAAGGGCATAGTTGTCCTTTAATATGAAATTGCTATGTATGGATAAAAATTTATCAGTAAGGATCAATCAACTCCCCTACAAAAACCATATAAAGCAGCTGACTTATATATAGAGATAGATTTACATGATTAGAATCTACAATCCAGTAAATTAATTTCCTTCAAAAATACAGATATGCAAATTGTATGTGGCCACATTGAAGTTATTGCATTACCACCAAATAGCAAGCATTATTAGGTAGCTGGCTTCCATGAATTTGTATATGCAATTATGCACAGAATCTAGGTCAAAATGGAAACCCTAATTTAGCAACAAAATTGGTGCACCAAGTCTATCAACCAAGAGCGACCATAATCCTCTCACTCAGGATCTCCTCTTTCACAATTCTCCGAATATCAAATCAGTTGGAAGTATGAGCATTTGTATCATCAAAATTACGAAATACTATATCTTAACAAAATGTAATAATACGAGTATATAACAACTAGCTCCGACTAATAAGTCATAAAATTAATCAAAACAGATATAAGCTGGTGGAGAGACAGATAGAGGAAAACCAGGGCGGCAATCGAAGACATTTTTACTCCGATTGTGTTCCGAAACGTTACCGCCATTATAATCTAGGGCAAAGGTCAGTGATAGATTCCGGCGGGAAGACGGTGGCGATGAATAGTTGAAAACCTAGACACAATCCCATTCGCGCCATTGGAAACGAAACAACAATCATCATCATTGTTTCTCCCTTTGTTCAGTTTTTCCCCTCAGATTTCTAATGTTTCCGTATCAACCCCTTGGACTTTAGGGAGTAACTCATTCTCCTAAGACTAGTCAGACCATTTCACCATACAAATCATTATCACATCAGTCTTCTCTCTCCAATCACTTTAACCTATTTTTTTAAATAATACTCTCTTCATCCCATAAAAAAAGTTTACATTTCATTTGGGCATAATCTTTTACGACATAGTTAGTGGTGGGGTCCTTTATAATACTTTTGATTATAATATAAGATTTGATTGGAGAGAGAATGTGTTTTATTGGTGGAATAATTAGTAATAATATTTTTTTATTAGGTGGGCCCCCCAAATTTGAGAAATGTAAATTTTTTTATGGGACAAAATTTTATTCAGCCTAAGGGGGTGTTTGGGATTGCTTATTGAAAATAGATTATTCGTTTTCAAAATGGATAATCAGATAATCAGCGGTTACAAAACGTGATTCTAAATAATAGTGTTTGGATTTGATTATGTTTTTTGAAATCGTAATAATCAGATAATCAACTTTTGAAGTGTTTGGCAATTGAGATTATTAATGGTTTAATATATAAAATTACCAAAATAGACATTTGATTTCATTTTTGAAAGGACAAATGTCAAAATAGACGTAAGGACAGTTTGGTAAAATCATATTTTGAAGAAATCACGTTTTGAAAAAGCATGTACACACATGCTTTTACAAAATGGCGTTTTGATACCTCAAAAAAGCAAATAAGTGATTTTCACTTTTCATTTGCCAAACACTCAATCTTAATTTTCTGCGATTTGAAAACGTGATAATCAAATAAGTTGGTTGAAAACTCAATCCCAAACACCCTCTAAGAGTATGATCTACTTTGTTTCGGTCATCAGTTTTGTCAGTTCAAATCTAGTTGGCACTTGCTAGAGAAACACATCCTATTATAATTGAGATAGATGTTTATTTTCATCGTTTGCGCCTAGTAACATAGAGGATCATTTCAAATTCATGGTCTAGTGTTGACACATGCAATATATGATGACAAATAAAAATACCAAACCCCCTTCAAACAATCATAACTCTACTAAGAGATAGATACACAACTTATAAGAAGACCTCTATATATTTAAGAGAAGTTCAGAAGAAAGAAAAAAAAAAAAACAAATAACAAGCTCATCTCAAGCAAAAGGATATATAAATGTAACAATTATACAAAATGTATCATCTTAGTTTCCAATGACTATAAATCACCCACACCAAAACATTTCCTACAAAACTGCCAATGCTAATCCTCAACATTCGATACGCTTCAGTGCATCAAGAAGCACAAAGAACACTGGAAATAAATAAAAAAATCCACTGGTTAGTTTTGCATAACCACTACACACAGTGTATGTGTGTGTAATATTTACCAAAATGGGTTTCTAACCGTTAATCCTCTTCCATGGGAACCTCTGGAATATCAAATCTGTCTTCATCTATAGTTTTGTTCATCACAGACATAGGGGAACGTGATTCAGAGTTAAGGAACAAAAAGTAACCAAAATAATAGACAAGAAAAGTAGTGGTATATTGGTCCGACCCAATTTGACCCATTTTAACCCAACCCATTTCGACCCGTTTTCTGCTCTGCCCATTTTGCCACATATACTCCAAACAGAAAAAATAAAATATTAATTAATATTGAATTAAAAAAAAGGATATATAGAGACATAAGGTCATCTTCTTTCTCCCCACGATTACGGCTATTATTCAGCTCTCTTAGAATTTCAGGTGTCACCTGCATAAAAAAGGGGTACCTTTAATTTAAGTATCTCTAAATATTATTAAAAATTTATAATACCATTTTATGTCTCTGCTTCTTCACAAGATAACCAAGGTCATCTTTTTGATCCTTGGTCAGTTCATGTTTGTACCTGCATATAAAAGCATAATTAATAATTAATATTGAAAATAGGTTAGGAAAATTTCTCCAATTTTACAGAAAAAGACGAAACTAACCTTTGCATAAATGCAAGAAGTGACTGATGCCAAATTACGGGCATGTCCCTTGAATCCTCACAAAATCGCATAAAATGTGCAACCATTGCATCAATAACTCGATATGGTAAAGCATATTTCTTTTCAACTAACAGCTTTATGAAATAACTGCATCACAACAACCAGTAATTTAACAACTAATAAATTTACTTTATTTTATATAAAAATCATTAGAAATTATCCACAAAAAATACCTTGTTGTGCCACCATACTCCATCTCTGCAAGTTTCATTAATGCAAGACTGCACATTAAAAAACAATTTTTTTGGTTATATTTCTATTCAGATGACATAGAAAACTGAACTTTTCACTTATTTCTGTTTTTAAAAAAATAAATTAACCAGATTTGGTAGTTATACCTGGAATGAAGTGGTGGGATAGACACTTTTTGAAGAATGCTTCCAATAATAACAGCTTCTCTCAAATTGCAGGTTCTTGACTGCAAACAAGATACAATTTTTATTTATTAAACTCTACAGGAAAAAAATAAAAATAAAAAACAAAATTTCAGTTGAGAATCCATACCTCACATAACGGGAACAATATTCCTTTATTGAAGGCAGCTGGTTTGTATACCGATTTTTTCAAAGCTTGATATAACGCAAAATGAAGTTTTCTGTTTTTCTTAATATCTTGTCGAATACGAGGAAGTAAAACGAATTTATAAAACCGTTCAACTTTTTTTGAACTCATATTTGAAGCAAGAATTCTGGTGGCTTGATACACTGCATTTGGTGACCATTTTTCTGGTTCGGTTAGATACAAAAGTTCCTCCCAGTGTTGTTTTGCAGGTATGCTTTTGAATGCTAATGGCAATTTTCCTGAAGTATATTTTTTGAAAAGTTCTCCAACGCTGCATACACAGATAAAAGATTTAATATTTTTCATGATATATTGATATACAAAGAGGTATATAAAATAAATATGTATAGGTCACCTCTTGTATATTTCTATGATGGAATCATCCAATTTTGGTAAAGGTTGACTTCCAGCAGGTAAACCTATATAAACCGGTTCAATCCAATTATAAGCAAATATGACCAGTTTACCACCTTTAGATTAAGACCTAATCATAATATTACATAAATAAAAAAGTATGATAATGTTAAGTATGCCATAATATACCTGAAGACACTTGATCTTTTTGTTTAATCTTTTCCACAATTATATCAGCAAGTGTTCTCTGTGGTCGAGCATCCCTTGAGAAGAAAGCTTCCAGTAATTTCTCTTCATCCTCATTAATTTCTTCCTGTAATGTTCCCAGATTATTTGAATGTTCATGAACAATAATTTTATACAAAAATTCATTTGCTTGATTATTGATTACAGGTATTTACCTCATAACCACCAAACTGACTATGATTGTCAGAGAATCCAGCAAAATTATCAACATCATCATCATCGTCTAATTGAGCCTGAGTAACAGGTTCTTCAGGAAACACAATATTATTAGGGTTTTCTGCATCGGTTTCTTCCTGAATCTCCTTTTGCTGAATTAAAGCCTCCTTCAAAATCTTCGAGCTCATGCCCGCAGATATAAGCTGAACAAACACAGATTACATACATATATGTTATCAATTGATTCAAACGAGAAGACAATTTATGTACGGAGATATACCTTTTCTTCAATCTGATGCTGTTTAGCAGGTTTCGTGCGCTTTTTGGAGACTGATTTGTTGGTGTCATCGGAGAGAAAAGGTTCCGGATTTTGATGTCGCTCACGTTTTTTCGCCATTGATGATCGGAGAATCGAATTCACGGCGGGATTCCTACTAGTGCTGTTTTCAGTGTTTTAATCGCCGCTTTAAACACCCTAGCAAAACCCTAACCCCTCGTTTTCAGTCGTTAGTCGTTAAAAAACGTTTCATCTGGCTTTAAATAGTAGTCGCATAAAACAGGGTAAAGTTGATCATAACCTTTTCTATTAGGGGCCTTTTTTGCTATTTTCATAAAAGGGGGTGATTTTTTAATGCTCATACCACAATGGTTGCTTTATATACTTGTACAGTGTGCAGTAATATTTATAAACTGTGGTATATGCATCAAAAATTGTGGTACCATAATTAATTCCCTTTCATAAATATCAGGGTATTTTGGTATATTTCAGTCTAGGCTCGAACTACTAACTTGCTAACTTGCCGTTCAAAAAAGAAAAGAAAAAAAAAGCACGTAAAGTGTTAACGAGTTGAGTAATTAACAAGATACTCGAATTCAAGTTCGAGCATAAATTAATGTTTGATTAGTTTCACGAGTTGAGTTTAGAAAAATAAACATTCGACTGGATTTGGTAAAAGCTCGTGTATTCGAATCGAACGAGCTTATGGAGCTTAGTGAGTCTAACGAGCGAGAAAGCCTAGTTTATATAAGGTTTTTGTATTCTGAAACTTGAAATATATGTTGGTAATATGATTTGAACATATTCGAGTCGAGCTAATCAAGCTTAAGTTTATAAATGAGTTTTTTCAGTTTGTAGATTAGTTAATTTCATAAAAAAATATAGAATCATAAATGAGTATCGAACTCGAGCTTAATTTTAAATCTTTTTTGAGTTCAAATCGAGCTTAAACCGAGTAATTATTAAACGATCTCAAATTGTAAAAAGCAAGTTTTACAAATTTTGTAACAGACCAAGAGAAACTCTTACTTCCTCCGATCCAAAAAATAATAGGACTCACACGAGCTACTCGAGCTCGAGCTCGTTTAATCGAGCTCGAGCCTATACTAATTCGATCTCTAGTCGAGCTCGAACATAAAACAATACTCGATTAATCTCACGAGCCGAGCCTAATAATTTAATACTCGACTCGGCTCATTCGATAGCTCGTTTAGTCTCGAGCCAGACGATCTTAACGAGCCGATCCTAATGAGCCGAACAAGTGTTGTATACAATAAGTACAAGTGTTGATATGGTAAGTACAATATTATACATATGTTGTTAACGATTCGAGTAATTAACGAGCTTTTCGAGTTTGTAAATTAGTTATTAAAAAAATGTGGACACATAAACGAGTATCGAGCTCGAGCTCGAACACTATATAAATATTCGAGCTCGAGCACAATTTTAAAAACTTATTCGAGCTCGAGTCGAGCTCGAGCCGAGTAATTGTTAAACGAGCACACCAACTAACTATTTACTTTAAAAAAAGTAAAATACCCCTTTACCCTTACTTCTATTTTTAAATATATTATTCTCACTTTATTCAAAAGTGGAGAACTCGTTATCTACTAACCATCCGTTAATCAAATTTAATTATTGTTATAACTTTTTTCTTAAAAAATCCTGAAAGTGTATCACTTACACTGTGTTCCAGAGTTTTAATTTGGAGAGAAGAGAAAAGATTTAAAAAGTAAATTTAGTTTTTGTTGTGTTCCAAAGTTTTTTTAAAAAAAGAGAAAGGAAGAGGAAGGAAATTTTAGCTCTTTATTTCTCTCCTAACTTTCCTCCCAAAAGTGGGAAGATTTGGAGAGAAGATAAATTATCATTAATGAAAAAAAATTAAACTTACCAAATTACCCTTTATATTTCCTAATTAATTTACATTTTAAGGGTAGCAATGTAAATTTATTATTTTTTTTCTTTCTCTCCAACTCGAAAACACACAAAAAAAACATTTTCTTTTCTTTTCTTACCGACTCAGGAACAAAAAAAAAAATAAAATATTTTCTTCCTAAATATCTACATATTTAGGAACACAGTGTTATGTATTTTGAATCAGGTGAAGTATTCTGATTCAGAAGCAAGAACGGACTCATCGGCTGGTAGCCCTAATTTCGTAATTCAGTCAAAATTAGTATAGATCATACTCCAATTTTCAACAGCTCCCCCCTTTTATGTTACACGATAGTGAATCAACTACAGATCACTTCAAATCAGTTATAATTTCAATAAGAATCCGTTGAATTAGGTCAAAAAGTAATGGAATTCGGTAAAAGACGGCGAGCAGCAGTTGTAGTACTCGGTGATATTGGCCGCAGTCCTCGTATGCAATATCATGCCCTTTCTCTTGCTCGTCAGGTTTGTATTAGAATTTTAGAGTTTGATTCGATTCAGTTACGTTTCATTATTAAAATCAAATTTGAAAATTTTATTATCAGTAAACATGATGATTAATAGTGTTTTATCAATTATGTGCTTCAAGTTAGATATTGAGTTCAATAAACTTATCTCAAGTTCGTATCTTATGTTCGTTTCTCACATGTTGACTTTCTATAGTCAAAATTCATCTCTAATTTTTCAACAGTTGTCTAATGAACATATGAAAATGGGTTTTCTGCAGGCAAATCTTGAGGTCGATATTGTTGCATATGGAGGTTCTGATCCACATTCTGCTCTACTAGAGCACAAATTTATACATATTCATACAATGGTAATGTTTCTGTTAGTGTTAGCATAATAAACTTGTAAATTGCAAAACAATCCTATAAACTCAACTTATTATATTAAATGTATATTAATTCTTATTTGCAGAAGCAATGGCCATCAAGAAATGGAGTTTTACCAAAACTCTTTCTTCCGTTTATGCTTTTACTAAAACCGTTGATTCAATTCATTATGCTTCTTTGGTATCTTTGTGTTAAAATAAAAGCCCCTGATGTATTCATAGTGCAGGTCAGTTTAAGATTCTTCTTAAATAATACAACACATTACTTTACAATTCTCAAATGATTTCATTAAAGTTGGCAATTTCTACCCGTTTAAAATGTGGATATTTATGATTTTTTAGAATCCACCATCTGTTCCAACTTTGGTTGCTGTGAAATGGGCCAGCTGGCTAAGACGATCCTCCATTATTATTGATTGGCATAACTTTGGATATACTTTGCTTGCATTATCTCTTGGAAGAAGTAGTCGTTTTGTAGCAGTGTATCATTGGTAAAAAATAATATATTTAATATATTAATCAATAATTCAAGATATCTTTTTTTGTTTCAAGATAACCCAAAATTTGATTTTTTTAGGGTTGAATTACATTTTGGGAAAATGGCGAATGGATCTTTATGTGTCACAAAAGCAATGCAACATGAGTTAGAACAAGTTTGGGGAATCAAGTGAGACGGTTAGCTTAAGTTTAAGATTATTATTATTATCATATACTGCATCAGTACCATGAAAATTTTAAGAATATTTTTTCGGGATTTTGACACTTTGGTTTACTTTCGACCCGTTTGA
Organism: Calendula officinalis; assembly: GCA_963853835.1. Lineage (NCBI taxonomy): Eukaryota > Viridiplantae > Streptophyta > Magnoliopsida > Asterales > Asteraceae > Calendula > Calendula officinalis. The sequence goes on from OY970835.1 coordinate 2,549,304, forward strand.
CATTTCCCTTTTTCGCTAATTTTTAAAATCTTTTAACTAACTAGATTAAATGCAACTTTTAAGTAAAACAAGCAGTTTTAATGGTACAAAAGGAGCGTTTTAAACTGATTATATTTATTTTTTCTTTTATAATAAATAGAGCTACAGTGTTATACGATCAGCCTCCCGAATTTTTCCGTCCAGCTCAGCTTGAAGAAAAACACAAGGTAAACTAAAAGTTAAAACATGTAAAGAATATAATTGTCAACTGATTGCTCGAGAAATATATATTTATTTTTTCTTGAGTGCAGTTGTTTTGTAGAATTAAGAAAGATATGTTCCGGTCAAATAGTCCTCTAGACTGTATCAGCTATGGTAATATACACAACACTTTGTATTTCCGTTATTTATTTATTTTCATAATTAATAATATTTATTTTTATAATTATTATTCTTCGTATTTTAGGAATAACTAGCAATGATATGCAAGATCCTAATATAACTATATTTACAAACAAGATTAGAGACAATTATCACTTGAAGCAGAATAGGCCTGCACTTATTGTTAGCAGTACAAGCTGGTGAGTTTTATTAATATTTTAGCTAAGTCTTAAAGTTTTACCCGTTCCCAAATCGACCCGTTTTTAGGAAAACGGGTCGAAGCAAACCCTTTTTTTAATCAAGAACAAATTTTTTTATTTTTTATTTTTATTTTTAGGACACCAGATGAGGATTTTAGCATTCTTCTAGAAGCAGCAGTTATGTACGATAGACGAGTTGCTGCATTACTCAATGAAAACGATTCAAATGGGGACCAGGTGTTATGGAAAGCCATTGATGAAGGGAAAACATTTTCATATCCAAGATTATTATTTATCATCACCGGTAATAAATCAATTCTGTATTATTATTATTATCATCATCATTTACATAACTATAAATTAAATAAATAAATTTCGAGTATTTTTTAAATTCGTGAAGGAAAAGGGCCCGAGAAAGAGAAATATGAGGAGAAGATAAAGAAATTGAATCTCAAACGTGTAGCTTTTCGTACCATGTGGTTATCACCTGAGGATTATCCCTTGCTTCTTGGTAAGCAAGTTTTAAATAGGGACTATTTGCGTAATAAAAAAAGTTGAGGGACGAAATCCATAATTTCATACAAACTGCATGGATGATTTATGTTAGTTACTCATGATCTATTTAAAGATCTAGATTATTATTGTAATATTATGGTTTTTATTATAATAATTAACACATTATTTGTATGACTTTTTTAATAAAAAGGTCAAAAGTGGATCAACTCAACATTACCCGGCCCGTTTTGTCCTGTTACCCAACCCTTGCCACCTAATCATGTCTTGTTTTTTATTTTATTTTTTTATAGGATCAGCTGATCTTGGTGTTTGCTTGCATACTTCATCATCAGGGTTGGATCTCCCAATGAAGGTTTACATTATAATCCGCTTAAATTTATTATTTTATTTCTCAAAAAATTATGATTTTTTGTATTTAAAAATTCTGTTATTATCTGTTCTCAGGTTGTAGACATGTTTGGATGTGGTCTGCCCGTTTGTGCTGTTTCTTATTCTTGGTAAGAAAAATCCAGTTTTTATTAGTTTAAAAGATAAAATAAAGGTTTGACTTTTCTGTTGACTTTTATGAAGCATCACAGAGCTTGTAGAAGTGGATAAAAATGGTCTACTCTTCTCATCATCATCAGAGCTTGCTGATGAACTCATGGTGAGCTCATAAATTAAAAAAATAATTAATTTATTTATCTGTTTTTTAATTAATTTTTGAATTGGAAACCTTTACAGATGCTTTTTAAGGGTTTTCCTGAAGAAAATGATGCTTTAAAAACGTTGAAAAACGGCGTTCTGGAAATCGGGTTGTCTGCAAAGTGGGCTACTGAGTGGGAAGCAAATGCAAAACCATTAATATCCAAGGTATATTGGGCGGGTTAGTAAACGGGTCGGGTTGGGCCAACCCGTGAAAATATTTTTATCCGATTTCAGTTCTTAAAATAATTAACGTGTTAAATATGATTAACAAAGTATAGTATTATGATGAAAATATAACCAATTTCTAGTTTGGATGACTTTAGACCCGGTTGATCCGTTTTCCTATTAGTAGAATCTTTTAGCTGTATTCGTTGGGGAAAAAATAACCTAAATTGTCAAATTTGCAGGTGATATCTGGTGACATGAATTGATTTTAAGTTCATCTTGATAGTGAATGATGAAGAACTCTACTTTTTTAATGGATATTCAGTTCTAAAGTTGGAATTTTGTATATTTACATATAATATAATATAATCTTTTTTAATCGGAGTGTGATTTTTAGCCCAGTCGTATTTGTGGATTTAAATTTTGTAATAGACAAAAATGGTGTAAATTTAGTGTGTGTTAACCATTAAAAAAATATATACAGCTCAATTGTGTCGCCACACCGCCTTACGTTATTTTAGAACTTTAATATTGTTCATTTTATTCTTTTGTTATTTCACTCTCTCTTACCAATCACATCAACATGATATCAAAACATTCATAAATTTATAACTTTATTAAGCATAATAAATACTTGAGACATAAAATTCTATCTTCAAATTTACTTCAATAAATTAAGGGGTTATCTAATGCATTCCTTAAAGACATGAGATTAAAAACACTAATTGAATAACACATTTCTTAATATAGTGAAAAATACATTAAATGGAGTCATATTTTTACAACAATTAAAGACAATTTTCAATATATTCAATTAATGCTTCAAATCTCAGTCATAGAAAAACTCATAAATTAATACCTAACTATTCATTTTCCTAAAATTCATGTTCAAATTTACTTCGATAAATTGATACTCCCTCCGTCCCTAAATAAAGTTCCCATTTCACCTTCAAGTTTTGTCCCTAAATAAAGTTCCCATTTCTAAAACTTAAGGAACCCACTTAATATAATAATATTATTACCAATACTTTCACCACTAACTATCTCTTAAAACACTTTCTCTCTCCAATCAAACCTTATATTTTATTCAAAAGTAATACCAAATACCCACCACTAACTATCTCCTAAAATATTGTGCCCAACACAAATAGGAACTTTATTTAGGGACGGAGGGAGTACCAAACTATTTATTTTCCTAATACAGTATAAAACAGATAATATGAATGCTTTTTGGGGAAGTAAAGTGCAACTCTTTTTAAATTTCACATATGATCCCACCGACGTGCAAACTCTTGCCTTTCGCATCGTTCTATGAATCTATGATATTAGCCGTACGAAACAGAAGAAATCAAATCGAAAATGGCGGATCAGAGTAGCAGCAGTTCTTCAGCCAGGGAAGGAATGGTGACCTATTCGTACATCCTTCTTTACATAGCTCTTTCCAGCGGTCAGATCTTCTTCAATAAGGTCCGTACGTTCAATTCATTGCGAAATAACGAGATCTGTTAGGTTTTCTCATCTGAATGTTTATGATTTCTTCAAATTAACGTTCATGAGTTTCGGATTATGATACCAGAAGCTGCAAATTCGTTTGTTTGTTTGCAATGCGTAGTTGCATACCTAGAACACGAGTTGCAATAGCAAAATGTATGATCTAACTTTTTTAATTTTAGGTTTAGATTACTGAATTCAACCGAATTGTGAAATATGATATCAAAAGCTGCAAATTCGTTTGTTTGTTTGCATTGCATAGTTGCATATCTAGAACACGAGTTGCAATAGCAAAATGTATGATCTAATTTTTTTAAAATTTTAGGTTTAGATTACTGAATTCAACCGTAAGGTTGCACATTACACAATCAAGTTCGCCAAATTTCAGTTACCTAGAACTTATGCACAATCAAGTTGCCCAAATCTTGTATCTATTGTGAATTTGTGAAAACTGAGATTTAGACATGTGAATTTATGATGCATAAAGCATATTCCAGTAGTGCTTTTGATTGGCTTGCAATGATTATTTTACACTTTTTCTAGCCAATTATGTAGTTAAAAGGTACAACAGTTTGTAACTGGGTACATATCATATGTCAAAAGGATATTAGTAAATGAACAATAAGTATTGTATACATATGTACGCATTTATATTTATGAATTAATTAAATAAATAAATAGGCAGACTTATATTTTCAAAAAATGTCGATGCAGTGGGTTTTGTCATCGAAGGAGATAAACTTTCCATATCCACTTGGGTTGACTCTTCTTCATATGATGTTTTCTTCTGTCCTCTGTTTTGTACTCACCAAAGTTCTCAAGGTAATAAAATATTCAACATCCACATATCAATGTTGTAAAAATCGCTCGGCGGTACCTCGGCGGTCGACCACCTTCAAGCGATTAATCGGTCTCGGCGGCGATTAATCGGTTTCTAGACGGGTACTATTAAATACAAAGAAAATTAATTTTTTTAGAAAAATATATATAATATCTTAACAAAATAATTAAATTAGTCAATAACAATATATAAAATACGAACAATAAGTTTGAATACTGGATTTTGGAAACTTAAGTTGGATCAGGGTGTTTTGAAATATAATAAAAAGAAGCCCAATAATGAGCCCAACCAATCTATCATTCTAAAACAGGCCCACTCCAACTTATTTATCAATTAATATACCAATGAAAACCTAATTTCTTCATCGCCGTCTTTTTTCCTCTTCAACATAACGACTGAAACAAAAAAACAGGCCCACTCCAATCTTCTTCATCACCATTTTTTTTGACCGCCAAGGGCCGCCAAGGACCGCCAAGGACCGCCAAGGGCCGCCTAGGACCGATTAGGACCGAGTATGACCAAAACCTTCAAACTCCAACGATTAGGCAATTTCTCACTCGGCAGCCGACCGCCAAGCGCCTAGGCGCCGCCTAGGCGGCCGCCAAGACCGATTTTTACAACACTGCCACATATTAATTATATACTTTTTATTCAATATGTAAGTATGTAACATATATTTTCAATTTTGCATTTACTTACAGATTTTAAAAGTTGAGCAAGGAATGACTCTTGAAATGTAAGCATTAAGTATGTGTTTTAAACAGTCGCTCTTTAATGGACACCATAATATATTTCTTTTATATTTTTATTTTTTTGTATAATTAATGATGATTACTTAACATACAGATACACTACATCAGTCATTCCAATTGGTGCAATGTTTGCTATGACTCTTTGGCTTGGAAACACTGCATACCTCTATATATCTGTTGCATTTGCTCAGATGTTGAAAGCAGTCAGTAAGTTCTAATAACCAATTTTGAAATTTGTCTAAGATAGCAACAAACTTCAAACTTTTTGCAAAAATAGCCATAAATTTTTTATTTTGTTGAAAAATATCTACAGTTTACCTGGTTGCCAGGTCAATTTTGTCCTTTTCTGTGAAATTTATGTTTTTTTTATATTCATAGAAAAGTAAAAAGGTCTACTAATTAATAAAAATTAGAAATTTATAGTTATTTCTGGTAGTTGGAGTGTACAATCTTGCTATTTAATGCAGTTTTTAAAATGTTATAACATTTTTTTTAATTTTTTAAATAATATGTAGTGCCTGTAGCTGTTTTTATACTCGGTGTAGCAGCTGGACTTGAAGTAATGAGCATTAGAATGCTTTCAATAATGTCGCTAATAAGTTTCGGAGTTTTAGTGGCATCTTATGGAGAAATCAACATTAACTGGATTGGGGTGGTTTACCAAATGGGAGGTGTTGTTGGAGAAGCTTTAAGACTTATATTTATGGAAATCTTGGTTAAAAGAAAGGGTTTGAAATTAAATCCAATATCCATGATGTATTATGTCAGCCCTTGCAGGCAAGTGCTTTTTATCTCTACACCTAGAAAATATAGAGGTGATAGTTTTGACCCGTTTATTTGTTAAACGGGTCGAAATCAAGAAAATTAACTAAAAGGGGAACGGGTCAAATGGGTCAAAGTATTGAAACAAGTTGGAATTTGCCCAAAGTCTAGTTTAAGTGTATACAACCTCCTAGATCATTTTTACTTAAAGATCTTAATTATAATTGTGGCAATAGTGTTTTTGTAATCATAGTTAATGTTAATGGCATTGATTATTTAATAAATATAAATAGGTCAAGATACAATTTACTACCCTGAAGTTTTCTGACTAGGTCTTCTACTACCCTGAAGTATTAAAGGTCCAACATGGTATCTGAACTTGACAAAATGGTCGATTTATTACTCAGACTCATTAATTTGATCATCTTACTTGAGGTACTTTCGTTGATGTTTTTGACGGACTAAAAAATATACGTTCATCTCAATATATTGATATTAGAAGCAAATCAAGTGAGAAAATAATACCAAATTAGTGAGTCGGGGGTACTAAATCGACTAATTTCATTTGTCAAGTTCAGGTAACCATGTTGCACCTTTAATAGTTTAGTTTAGTAGAAGACCTAGTTAGCGAAGTTTAGGGTACTAAAATATATTTTTGCCTTGATTATTTAATAAAAAATAAAAAATGTATATGGACGCCACCCAAGTATTCAACCTTTACTTAAAGATTTGGGATTTTGGGTTGTGTTTTTATCTCAAATTGGTCGAACGGGTCAAATAGGTTGGAAGTCACCCAAAGTCTATTTTAAACGTATGCAACCTCCTAAATTGTTTTTTATTGAAAGAGGTCTTCGTGGGTCAACCCAATGGGGCCCGTTCGACCCGTTAACCCGACCCGCCCATCTTGCCACCTCATAAAAGAACCCAATCTCTGTGTATGTGAAACAGAATCTTGATTGGGTGTGCAGCGCTTTATGTTTGTTAATCCCATGGATATTTTTGGAGAAACCGAAGATGGATGCACAAGGAACATGGGATTTCCAACCGTTTATATTAACACTCAACTCTCTGTGCACTTTTGCTCTCAATCTTTCGGTTTTTCTCGTGATCCAACATACGAGTGCTCTCACGATTCGGGTTGCAGGCGTTGTTAAAGATTGGGTCGTTGTTTTGTTGTCTGCACTTTTGTTTGCTGATACAAAGCTTACCTTGATAAATATCTTCGGTTATGCCATAGGTAATAATTACTTTCCAGTTTTTGTTTCGTGTAGTTTTGTTATTAGAGGTGGGAAAACGGGCGGGTCAGAGGGTCGGTTGGGCAATGGGTCGAAACGGGCGATTCTCATATCTAATCCTAATCAAATTTGAATTCCTAATCTTTATCTAATATAAAACCTATCTACTAAATATTTTGATTTAAACTAAATATTATCTAATAATAATAATAATAATAATAATAATAATAATAATAATAATAATAATAATAATAATAATAATAATAATAATAATAATAATAATATAATAATAATAATAATAATAATAATAATAATAATAATAACCATAATAGTTATCATGTATAATTATTATGGTTCGTATCAGACGCCACCTAGGGTGAGTATTTGGGCTGAAAGAACCGAACCAAATCAAAAACCAACCGAAATTGAACCAAAACCGAAAACATGTAATTGGTTCGTTTCTGGACCGCGCTCACCCATAATGCCACCCATTTACTAGAAAAATGAATAGGAAAAACTTATGAAATTTTCCTAAATTTAGTGTGTAGACATTATTAAAAAACTTATACTTCTCGAATTAATAATCTGTTTTTTTTAAATAGCATGATTTTGGAGGTTTTATAATTTTTATAAATAAATAATGCACTTCGAACGAATTTCAACCTGGTTCAACTCATTCGACTCTTTTTTTAGCTATATTTAAAATTATACCCATTATGGCCCGTTGGATATAAAAAAAATCACCCAAATCAATAAATTTCATATTTTCTTATATGACAAAATTTCAAATCTTAAATGAAAAATCTTATTCTGATTATTCAAAAGTTGAAATTTTTATATATGATAGCTACAACCCATTTGTTTTTGTTTATGCAGCCATTGGTGGTGTAGCAGCATACAACAACTTCAAATTAAAAAAGGAAGCCACTCGAGCCACAACTGTCGCTAATAGTCCCAAATCATCTTCTATACCAACGACTTCAGCCACAAAAGCGTTCAGTCAGTAAATGCATAAATTTCTTTCACTCAATGAGTTACATGTATTCTTCAAATATTAAAGATCACACGGAAAATAGTAGAAGCATTTTGCAACTGTAAAATCTGTTTTATTAGATGTCATAAACTTGTATTTCTTCACCAATTAGATTTCATTTCGTTACACCCCAAAACTTGCTAAAAGTAGAATTGATAATGCTCGTGTTGTAAAAATTTTACACCTTGGATTTGGTTTTGTGAAATCTGAAACAAAAAAGAAAAAAAAGGTATTACTGTTTAGGTAGTTAATTGTTCCCTCTTTTGATGTTTCTTTGTTTCTTTCTTATTTTGGTAATTAAGGTGTTTGACCTTTGACCAAGTAAGTTTAGAGTAGCCTTGTGCACGGTCTAATAGCGAACCATCGAGAACATGATGTCTTAGACTGGATTGAGAACCGGTTTTCCAATTGGTTTTTTTACGGGATCAAAATCGGAGAATTGGACTGGTGTAACTCGATTTGGTTCGGTGGTTTCATCAGCTCTCGATCTAACAAATGTTTAATAAACGGGTCAGTTAAGTCGACCCGAGACTGGCCCAAAACTTTTTTACCTCAACCCAAACCTGTTTTTTATCGTGTCGGTTTCAAGTCGGGTTTTGTGTCGGGTCAGGATTTGTCACCCCTAGATGTCACTGTCCGACTCGAACCACTAACTAACTTACCATTCAAATTTCTTTTGTAATGATTGACTAAACCCGGATTTAGTCACCAGTACCACATCACTGTCACATTAGCTTTTCTCTTTTCAGACTAAAACATGAACAAACTCCTGGTGAATAAATTAATGGCTAAACATTAAAAGTGATTTTATTGGTACATGTACCACTCATCATACATAATGTACAAACGACTATGGCATACGCACAAGCGACCATCACCTCCTGATATAAAATGTTAACAATCCTTAACCAATCCTACAAGACATAACAGTTTTATAATTAGTTTGAAAGGTTAAAAATCAGGAAGTGATAAATGTACCTCTTTTAATGCATACACCATAATTAGTACTTTATATGTTTGTACAGTTTGCAGTAATATTTGTATGATGTGGTATATAAACCAAAGTTTTGGTGTAGAAATTAATTCCCTTATAAATCACGTATTTCCTCGTTAATCTATTAAATTTGGAAATAGTTTAGAATTGTTGGCCTAGTTTGATGAAATTGGTTTGCGGGTGAGTGTGTTGAGTTGAAATTGGTAGTTGTGATCAAAAGAGAATATGTGACCAAAGCCTATGATTGGTAAATTGTGAGTTGTATTTAGGTACCAAACTAATTAGATTCTATTCCTTTTATTATAATTACCCATCCTTATATCGGGTTAACATTGATATCGAGCCACCGAAATTCCATGATATATTCTTCTTACCAGATATTTGTGTAATCCAGACATTGTAAAAACTAGAAATGTGTTCAGTTTCGGAACCGGCACAACCGAATAAGAAGAGAAAAAATCGAAAAAGATAAAAAAGAAGAATTAATAACTGACCGGGAAACTGTAAACCGGGTCCAACCAATTCTAATTCAATTTTATGGTCAAAAAACACATCCCCTAGTATACACTGATTTAAAAGAACAAAAACATTTCCAAACAACATATACAAATTGCACATTGGCATTACATTTTATATTTGTTATAAGTTTTTTAAAAAATATAAATAAAAAAGAAATAAACATGCCTCAGCCCGAATTAGTATCTTAATAAGGAATCCAATAAAAACAATACATGCAACTAAAAATAGATCATAAATAAATATCAAAGGTGATTTCAAAACTATAAAAAGAACTATATAACTATCATAATCTAATGAATTAGGTGTTATTTGTTTTTTTAAACCAAAAAGATCTGCGGTCTGAGTACCACATCTGCAATAATCTATACCAAGAAGTTGGACCAAAGGTCCGCACAATAAAATTTTCCGTTGTTTGTTTTTTGATCTGCAGAAAGCAAAAGCTAGCTTTTGTTTCTTTCTCTTTCACAAAAAGGTCTTCATCTCTATCTCCAAAAGTTCATCATCTCTCTCTTCAAAGCAACAAAGATTTCTCCATATTGCAACAGATTCATCATTAACAATCAATTTAGGCTAAATCATAATTGCTTCATATTGCAACAGATTCATCTTCATCATCTCCCAATTAAGAAAAAACCCTAATTTCTTCAAATTACAACAGTGTTTCATCTTCATCATCTCCCTCACCAGAAACCCTAATTTCTTCTTCTTGTTGGAGCTTCGACTGGTCGGAGAAGGCGACTGGCCGGAGAAGGCGACTGACCTTGGACGGCGGAGGAGCACGGTGGAGAAAGAGGCGGCGGTGACTTGGCGAGGGCTTCGATGGTGGAGGACGGTGGAGAAAGAGACGGCGGTAACTGGTGAGGGATTCGACGGAGATGGTGAATGGTGAGGGCTTCGACAGAATGGTGACCGGAGGAAGTCGACGGTGACTGGTGGCGGCGGTTAGGTGGAGAAGTCGATCTGCAGTGAAGGGGAAGATGAAGCTTTAGGGGGAGGCGTGTTTTGTTTTTAATTTTTGGCAGACGCAAAAAGCTTCTTTCCATGTCTGTGTGAAAAGGACCCTAGGCAGATGTTTTTTTGTCTGCGAGCTTCTGAAAAACAAACGTCTGCGTGAGTGCTTTTCTGCCCGTGGTCTGCGCCGCGCAGACAAAAGACACCACACAGACCTTTTTTAAAAAAACAAACAGCACCTTAATGTTTTTCATTCAAGAACTAAACAATAAAATAAAAGAAATATATAGAACCACAATTTACTGCAAAGTATAAAGTTTCAATTGTTGTATAAATTCTTAAATGAAATATTACATGTAAAATCCTGTTATTTACAAAAGGTAAACCCACCCAACAAAATTGTAATCTTCGTTTTGCACTTCTATTTTACTAATTTTACAAATCTTAACTAAATAAACTAACTCTTTATTTTATAGTTGTAATAATTGTTCTTGAGATTTAAATTACTTTTAGATCCCTTGTTTTTCAAGAATATACAACTAAGCCCCTTCCACAAGGAACGCCTTTTCTTATGGGATGATAACCACCCATTCACGTGACTAACGTGCGCCCTGCTACTCTTCTTCACCGCCAACCCCCTCACCTCCGGCGGCCGGTACATACGGATCAACGGCCACTTAATCCCGTCGAAAAATGGGTGCCGTTTAATATCCGTCGCACCTCTGGCGCACCCTAGCCTCTCCTTAGGATCTTTTACCAGCAACTTTAGTATCAAATCCTTAGCCTGCGCCATTCCTCTTGTATTATCCTCATCGAACCTCACTTCAGTGGTTGATGCTATATTACACAGGGTTGACTCTTTACACCCTCCCCTAAACGGTGTCGTTCCGTACAATAACTCGTACACCAATACCCCAAACGCCCACCAGTCGACACCGTTGCCGTGACCGTTGCCGCTGATTAATTCCGGTGCTAAGTACTCGTGAGTACCGACGCATGATCTCGAAAACGCCGTCGTTGGCTCCGCTACGAATTCCGTTAACATTTCTTCTTCTGTTCGTTTTCCGTTACTGCCGCCGTAGTGGCCGAAACAGTTACGGTGTTTTTTGCTTGTTATGTCGTGAATCCGGTGATCCAGCTTTGGTATGACGTCGGCGTTGAAGCACAAATCGAAATCTGATAGCATAATGTGACCGTCTTCACGGATTAAAATGTTTTCCGGCTTCAAATCACGGTACACGATTCCGAGCGAATGGAGGTATTCGAGAGCCACCAAAACCTCCGCCGCGAAGAACCGAACGGAATCGATTGGCAACCGGTAATTAGGTTGCTTCCGGAGCAAGGAATGTAGATCTCCGTTCAGACAGAAATCGATTAGGATACACGTGTAATGAGATGCTTCAATGTGAGCATAGAGCGTAGGGAGGAACGGGTGGTCTAGCGACGACAGGATCCGAGCTTCCGTCTGCACATGTAACAACTTCTTCGACGTGAGCAAATTATTATCAACAACTTTCAAAGAAAAATTCGCGTTATCGTAATCACGTAATCGGCACAAAAACACACGGCCGAGATTTCCCGATCCGACGTGGCGGACGAGCTTCAGGTGACGGAGGTGTAACGCGCCGTCGGATGATAAATTAGTGTTGAATATTTTATTCTGTAACAATATCAAATTAGCCAAAATAACCAAATGAAATGCACTAACCTGAAATTGACGAAGACGAAGAACGCACCGCACGGAATGAGGATTCCTGTCCTTAAAGGTTTATACGTGCTTTATACGCTACAAGCCTCAAAACGTATACACCCAGGATTTGATGCAGTTGGACGGTATGTTTCTACAGCAATGAAAGACCGAACAACACAAAGTCGAGTACTTGGAAACAAGAAGAATCGAAACAGCAAGAGGGAGAGAGTATTCTGTGTTTTTGGTGTGTTTCAAATGATCTACTCGAGTCCCTTTTTATAGCCTAGCAGTGATACCCAAAGTGATAACTGTCGTCTTAATGTGGAGACATAAAACCGTAATAAATAGTCAAGGAAAACGTCTTAGAGTATCAATGCATGGAATAAAAACGTATTCGGTAGTCAAAAAACGGACAGGAGTATTAACAACGTTTAATTCCCCGAACGTTACAACTTTTCACAGAATCGGCCAAAAAGAAAGCTCCCCAGCTCCCCGCGAAGTGCAAAGTGCGCCTAAATCGCGCCATTTCGCGTCATCGGTCTCGGCTCGGCGCGCGTGTGGGTTTAGCCATTCATCCTCCACTAAAGCCTTTGTAAGCTTAAGATATGAAAGACATTATAAACCCACAATTAATTCTTCCTCCCACCAATGTGGGAACTTGCCAACTTGCAATTTATTAATTAACACTTCTATTTAATTAATAATATTTCCAACAATCCCCCACCAAGTTGGAAAGTTTCCTTTCGTTCAGACAGATGCTGTCACATGGGTGTCACGAAGATTAAACCCATATATAATGTGAGTAAACAAGAAGAGACTGATTCGTGGTATCCTAATAGGTTTAAACCAAGAACCTTAATAGCCTCATCGGTTTACCCCCACACAACATATGTCATCTTTGTGTTCTCTCTGAGCACTAATATGGCCATGTGCTAAAATCCTTTTCATGACCCTTTAGAAGACAAACCAACAATCTTCATTTGAGGCGGCACCACCTCTAGATCATATAGGCAAAATTTTACAACATCTTCGTTGCTTAGATGTCTCCAAAATTTTGTTAAGAGTGTTAACTCATCCTCGTTCTCGGCAACGACGTACTATCCTACCTCACATGGATCTATCTTTGATTGATAGTACCTTCTATCGTTAGTAATTTCGTTGTTACCCATTAAACTTGAAAATAGGAGCACTAAGTTCAAGTTGGGTTTCCATTACTAACGATTATAGTTTGGTTTTAGACCCATGACTCTCGCGGTAGATGTTACCAAATCTCTCGTCAGAGGTTTGGTAAAGGGATCTGCCAAGTTCTTCGATGTCTTGACATAAACAACTTTGATGGTACCACTTTCAATAAGTTGTCTCACAGAATGATGACGAAGACCTACGTGTCTCGTCTTCCCATTATACACAGAATTATATACTTTAGAAAGTGTGGCCTCACTGTCACAGTACATGGGAATTGATGACATTGGAGTATCCCACAAACGAATATCCAAAAGTAGATCTCTAATCCACTCCGCCTCTTTGCCTGCAGCGACTAAAGCAATAAGCTCAGCTTCCATCGTTGAGTGAGCTATACATGACTGTTTCTTGCTCGCCCAAGAAATAGCCCCACCAGCTAGTGTATAAATCCATCCACTTGTGGATTTAGAATCACTCCTGTTATCAATCCAGCTGGCATCTGAATACCCTTCAAGTATACTAGATTTTGACGTATAAGTCAACTCAAGATTACTAGTCCTTTTTAGATATCCTAGTACTCTTCCCACTGCCTTCCAGTGCTCTGTACCGGGGTTGACAGTATATTGACTTAGCTTGCTTACTGCAAAAGCAATGTCAGGTCTAGTGCAATGTGTAGCATACATCATGCTTCCAATTGCACTAGCATATTCTAGTTGAGCCACTGCTCTACCTGAGTTCACTTCAAGTTTTACACTAGAATCGAAAGGAGTGTTAAATTCCTTAATATTCAAGTGTTGAAACTTTGTCAAAATTTTCCCTATGTAATGAGATTGACTTAGAGAAATTTGACTATCTGTCCTTTTAACCTTAATACCAAGAATGGTATCCACTTCCCCTAAATCTTTCATCTTAAAGTTCGAGGATAGGTATTTCTTCGTATCAAGAATACCTTTCAGGTGAGTGCCAATGATCAACATATCATCAACATAAAGACAGATAACTACGGTGTATTCAGGTGTGCATTTAGTGTAGATACATCTATCAACACTATTATGCTTAAAACCGAATGCAGATACAGTGGTGTCAAACCTCTCATGCCACTGCTTTGGAGCTTGCTTCAATCCGTACAGTGATTTAATAAGTCTACACACTTTGTTTTCCTGTCCGGATACTATGAAACCTTCAGGTTGCTCCAAGTATATCTCCTCCTTGAGATATCCATTTAGAAAGGCTGTCTTCACATCCATTTGATGAATGTACAATCCTTTCAATGCTGAGATTGCTATTAGAGTTCTAATTGAACTAATTCTAGCAACCGGTGCATATGTATCGAAATAATCAATACCTTCTCTTTGCCTATAACCTTTAGCGACTAATCTCGCTTTATAGGCAGATATTGATCCATCTGGATGATACTTCCCCTTGAAGATCCATTTAGAACCTATGGGTCTCTTTCCCTTGGGAAGATCAGCTAACTCCCAAGTTCCATTTCCCATAATTGAATCCATTTCATCATTAATAGCATCCTTCCAGAAAGGAGCATCTCTCGATGTCACGGCTTCAGTAAAAGTCTTAGGATCATCTTCTAAATTAATTGCTAAAATGACCTCTCTCGTCACTTTAGATTGAGATCCTTCAACCAAGTATGATAGAAAGTCGTCTCCAAAATTCTTTTCCTTTCTCACCCTTGTACTTCTCCTTGGTTCTTCTACAACAGAAGAAGGTGCTTCTTCTATATTAGAAGAAGGTGTTATAATATCTCGAGAAGTACTTGGTGCTGGAACAGGATTAAAGGTAGAATTTGAGTTTTCATCATCTTCTATTAGCTTATCCTCGAAGAAATCCACATCTCTGGATTCTACGACGACACCTGATTCTTTATCCAACAATCGGTATGCCTTGCTATTCTGAGCATATCCAATGAATATACTTTTCATAGCTCGAGCTCCCAACTTGGATCGTTTAGGATCAGGTGTACGATAATAAGCTAAACACCCCCACACTCTTAGATAATCTAAGTTAGGTTTTCTACCTTTCCATAACTCATAGGGACTAGAGGGAATCACACGACTAGTGATTATGTTGTGCACATAACATGCAGTCAATAATGCTTCCCCCCACAGATTGTGTGGCAAACCCGAATGATTCAACATACAATTGACCATCTCAACAAGGGTTCTATTCTTTCTTTCAGCCAAACCATTCTGTTGGGGAGTATATGGTGATGTTCTTTCATGCTTGATACCATTCTCTTCACAGAATGTATCAAACTCATGATTAAATATTCTCCGCCTCTATCCGAGCGAAGAATCTTTATATGTTTTTCATGTTGATTTTCAACCTCGGCCTTATATAGTTTAAATGCATTAAAAGCTTCGTCTTTTGTATGCAATAAATAAACATATAAGTATCGGCTCGAGTCATCACAAAAGGTTATAAAATATCTCTTTCCTCCACGAGTGAGTATACCATCCAGTTCACAAATATCCGAATGTATTAATTCTAGTAATGTTGTATTTCTCTTAACGCTTGGAAAATGTTTCTTTATAAACTTTGATTTTACACAAGTTTCACATTTGTCAAAATCTTTATTATTTAATTTTAACAAGCCTTTAGTTTGCATTTTTTCAATATTTTTAATATTAGTGTGAGCTAAACGTTTATGCCATAAAGAAATTGAACAAGCAATATAATCAGAAAACATTATTTCATTAAGTTCATAACCAACAACATTACTAGTGGTACCGTCACTATCACTTGCGGTACCATCACTCTCACTTTCAGAAAATTCAACATTCAAAACAGAATCACCATAATGGTGACTACTACCCACATCCCCCTCAAACAATTGAAGCCGATACATACCACGCGTATTAACGGCTTGTCCCACATACACCCCATCTTTATAAAACAAGGTCCTACCACCCTCAATCACCAACTTGAAACCATTATCATCAAACTTGGACGCCGACACAAGTCCTTTTGACACTCCCGGCACATGCAACACATCACGAAGGGTGACCATACTCCCATTACGGAAAGTTAGCAACACCGTGCCAATACCTTGAACACGCACCCTGTGACCATCAGCACACGCCACCACCATTCCTTCACGAACCGGGCCATAAGTTTGGAAGCTGCTACGATTCCCACAAACATGAATCGTAGCTCCAGAATCAAGAAACCATCCACGAGCTGCTATCACACGAGTCAATGTGGAAATCATGTTTGATTCCCCAAGATCCACATTGGCAATCAAGTGAGTTAGATCCGCAACAGCATTTGCAGATCCACCAACGGGCCCCGATTTCCGTAGTGGACATTCTCGTGCATAATGCCCTGTTTCTCCACAAACATGGCACTTTCCTGTTTTCTTGGATTGATTGTTTTGATGATGATTATTAGGCCTCTTGAACTCCTTCTTTTTAGGTCCCATGTTCTTGTTCATTTTGAACACTTTCTTGCCTTTGTACCCAGAACCCGAACCAGATGCAGAACCATGACCCCCACTTGTCACGTGGTGAACACTCATTCCGACTTTACCCCTTTTGTCCCTGTTGCGAGTTTCCTCCTCAATACGGAGATGTTTCAACAGGACATCCAAGGAGTAGTCCTCGGATTTGTGCATCATTCTTTTGGAAAAGTCTTTCCAAGAAGGTGGTAACTTGCAAATGATTGCTCCAACCTGAAAAAGCTCGGGAAGATTAATAGATAGAGAATTCAACTTATTCACTATCACCTGGAGTTCATGCACTTGCTCCATAATCGGCTTATCATCCACCATTTGAAACTCGAAGTATTTAGACACAAGATACTTGTTGGTACCTTCTTCATGTGCCTTGTACTTGAGTTCAATAGCTTTCCACAACTCTATAGGATTTGTAATAGGAGCATACAAATCATAGAGACGATCGGATAAGGAGTTCTTGATGTGTCCCAAGCATAGATGTTCGGACTCTCTACGCAGAGCCCTTTGCTTATCAAGATCAGCAATTGCTTGCACATCAGGGGCAGCTCCTTCGGCAGGGACTGGATTAGCGGGAATTGGTGGCAATTCAGGATCCAACACAAAGCTTAGTTTAAGCACAGCTAGCATAAACAAGACTTTTTCAGCCCAACGAGTGTAGTTCTGGCCATCAAAACGATCAAGCTTGATGAATTCTTGATTCATCAAACGGAAGTTGGTGGAGGAGATTTCAGTATCCATTCTTTTTTTTTTTGCTGAAATTTGGCTAAGAGATTAGTCACAGAATATATAATATAAATAATATAAACCTTTAAGATTGTTGAATATTTTATTCTGTAACAATATCAAATTAGCCAAAATAACCAAATGAAATGCACTAACCTGAAATTGACGAAGACGAAGAACGCACCGCACGGAATGAGGATTCCTGTCCTTAAAGGTTTATACGTGCTTTATACGCTGCAAGCCTCAAAACGTATACATCCAGGATTTGATGCAGTTGGACGGTATGTTTCTACAGCAATGAAAGACCGAACAACACAAAGTCGAGTACTTGGAAACAAGAAGAATCGAAACAGCAAGAGGGAGAGAGTATTCTGTGTTTTTGGTGTGTTTCAAATGATCTACTCGAGTCCCTTTTTATAGCCTAGCAGTGATACCCAAAGTGATAACTGTCGTCTTAATGTGGAGACATAAAACCGTAATAAATAGTCAAGGAAAACATCTTAGAGTATCAATGCATGGAATAAAAACGTATTCGGTAGTCAAAAAACGGACAGGAGTATTAACAACGTTTAATTCCCCGAACGTTACAACTTTTCACAGAATCGGCCAAAAAGAAAGCTCCCCAGCTCCCCGCGACCGACGCGGCGTGCGAAGTGCAAAGTGCGCCTAAATCGCGCCATTTCGCGTCATCGGTCTCGGCTCGGCGCGCGTGTGGGTTTAGCCATTCATCCTCCACTAAAGCCTTTGTAAGCTTAAGATATGAAAGACATTATAAACCCACAATTAATTCTTCCTCCCACCAATGTGGGAACTTGCCAACTTGCAATTTATTAATTAACACTTCTATTTAATTAATAATATTTCCAACAATTAGTAGCAGCTTTAATGGCGGACCAATTGGCGTTGGACTTCCGGTGAGGTCGAGCATGGAGGTTGGGGTTTTTCTGTTGAAGATGTAGCGGCGGAGACGGAGGAGATTCTAGAAGAATCGTTGAAACTTAAGTGTTGAGATAAATTAGAGTTATTACTGATTCACATGCTAGTTACTGATATGCAAATACTACTGATCAATGACTTAATGCTGCTAAGGAATTGATACAACTTACTACTGATCTTGGCTTATACTACTGGTCGACTTATTTACTACTGATGTTCAAATATACTACTGCTCGATCAAAGTTGATACTGCTATGCTTATTTATTGAGTATATTGAATCCAAGATCTTATGAAAGTTTGTTTAGAATATCGTATCTTTTGTAATTCAATTGTAATCGTATCCTAGAATAACTAGGGTAAATGTTAGGCTTCAAGGACTATTATATATAGTTCCTTATGAATTGTAAACATACGTGTGTATTGTAACTCATTCGATCAATATACATTGAAGCTTTTTGTGATAAACTGTGTTCTTAATAATTCTTATATTACTTACAGTTTATTGTTCTTGATTAAATCAACATAGTGTTAATCCGCTGTAACTTCTATCGTTGAGCAGATCATTGTGTTTATTAACTGTTTTGGTTAATCGATCTTGACAAGTGGTATAAGAGCTTTGTACTCTAGATCTACGAATCAAGAACTCACAAAAGGTTTTCAATACATTCAAAACCACGTTTTTCATCATGTCTGAAAATAATGAAAGCACACAAGCAAACAAGATCCCCATCCTCACTCCCTATAACTTTGGGATGTGAAAAAATAGAATTAAGCAATACATGCTTATTACTGATTATTCCATGCGGGAAGTTGTTTTGGAAGGTAATAAAACCATTCCAACTGCCTCAACCAGCACCACAACTGAAACTGACAAGATCAAGAGTGACAAGGAAAGGAAGGACAGAGGAACTGAACTAAAAGCTTTAAATACCTTATTGCTTGCAATTCCTAATGATTATCAACATCTGTTTGTTGAGTTTGATGATGCAAAACTGCTATGGCAAGCCTTGGAGAAAAGGTTTGTGGGTACTAAGAGCACAAAAAGAAACATGAAATATGTGCTGAAACAAGAGTTTGAAAACTTCAAAGGACAAAAGAATGAATCTCTGTCACAAGTTTTTTATAGATTCAACAAACTTATTGGTAAACTCAACCAAGTTGGAGTTCAACCAGACAGAGATGATGTCAATAGGAAGTTTCTCAGATCTCTAAGTGAAGAATGGTTTATGTACACTGTAGTATATAGACAAGGTGGTGCTTTAGAAGAGAAGGAGCTTGATGAACTCTACAATGACCTAAGAGTGTTTGAATCTGAGGTAAGTCAGAAAACTCCTACTTTAAATTCAAATAATACTGCTTTTGTTTCCACTGCAGGTACAAATCAAGATGTTACATCTGGAAAGATGAAGGAATCAGAAGATATTGCTAGAGAATCCTTCTTTACTAGTCATGTGCATACTGCACTAACTAGTGAAGATCTGGAGCAAATCAATCCTGATGATCTTGAAGAGATGGATATCAAATGGCAGATGGCTATGCTCAGTTTTAGAACCAAGAAATTCCTCAAGAGAACTGGTAGATCAAGCTTGAGCTTTAACAAAGGTGACAGGGTAGGGTTTGGCAAAACTAAAGTCAAATGCTACAATTGTAGCAATCTTGGTCACTTTGCCAGGGAATGTCCCAACAAAGATAAAATGACAAACTCAACTGCACTTGTATCTCAAGAAGCTCAAGGATATGACTGGAGCTTTCAAGCTGGAGAACATGCTCAAAATCAAGCACTTATGGCCTTTTCTGAACCTAAATCTGAGGTAAATCCTAAACCATGCTCTCCTGAATGCATTAAATTATTTAAAACTCTTGAAAAAGAAACTAAAGAAATTAATGAGGATTTAATTAAAAACAGAAAAAGAAGAATATAATTTAATGGTGTTATAGCTGACTTAGAAAATCAAATTAAAGTTTATCAAATAACAGATCAAAAACTTAAAGAAGATTATTACAAGCTGTTTATGATAAAGAATATGCTGAATTAAAAGCAAAAGAAGCTATAACTAAATTAGACGAATGTCAATTAGAATTAGAACAAAATAAATTAACAATTAAGAAATTTGAAAGAAGTTCTAAAATAATTGATGAATTAACCAGCAATAAATCCACAGAAAAAGTAATTCATGGAATTGGATATCATACAGTCCCTCCTCCAACAAATTTTATTCTTCCACTAAAAGCTAGTTCAGAAAGAATTATATATGAATTAAAAACTGAATCTAGTGAAGAATCTTCTGATGAAGAAAATTCTGTTAAAACAAATGATACAAGTTTCCACACAACACAAAGTCAAGAATCTCCAAAATACAATTCTGAAAATATTCCAACTATTTTAAAAAGGGGAAATCAAAGAAACTTGAATCAGTTAAAAGAATAAAGAAAACTAGAGTCCTTAAAATCAACCAAACCAAAATGTATAATTTGCAATAAAGTTAATCATATAGCCAAGGATTGTCACTTCAATCCAATAAATTGCAAAGAATTCAAGGAGTTTAAAGAAAACAAATTAAAACTAAAAGAACAGAAATTAAAAGAATCTAATCTAAAACATCAATTTAAAACTCCACAAGTTAATACTCCAAAATTTGGAAGGACTGCCAAAAATTTGTTCAAAATACCAGACATGGTAATCCAAAAACAAGTCAAAATTTTGAAAATAAAAGAAAATTTAGAAATTATTATAATTACTCAGCAAATATAACCATAAATAGAAACAATCAAAGATATTCTACTGATCAGATCCAAGATACAATGCAGTAAGATATAACTACACACATACTACTGATAAATTCAGAAAATACTTTCACAAAGTTACTACTGATTCATCAGTAGTAACCAAATGAAAGCAGAACAAATGGTCAACAAAACAGATTTCAGTAGTAACACCAAAGAGCAGTATTAACCAAATCACTCATAGCATCTTCCTCATTAAAAAGGATGAACCCAAGACAAAACAAGCTTGGGTTCCCAAAAAGAATTAACTTACCCTTTTTATGTGCAGAACATCCAGGTGAATACATGGCATATTGATAGTGGATGCTCTAGGCACATGACTGGGAATCTACAAATTCTCAGAAGCTTTGAAAAATATGATGGTGGTTATGTTGCATTTGGTGAAAATCCTAAAGGTGGTCGTATTACTGGTAAATGTATAGTATCAAATGGTAAGATTACATTTGATAATGTCTTTTGTGTTGCTGAACTTAAATATAATCTGGTTAGTGTCTCACAAGTATGTGATAAAAAGAACAAGATTCTTTTTACAGATACAGAGTGCATCATTCTTTCTCCTGACTTTATTTTAGATGAAAAATATGTTGTTTTAAGAACACCAAGGAGAAACAATGTGTATTGCTTGGATATAGGGGGAGAAATCATTTCTCCAAATGAAATCAACTGTTTTATATCCAAGGCAAACACAAATGAATCAGAACTTTGGCATAGAAGGATGTGTCACACAAACTTTAAAAACATGAATAATTTGGTCAAAAAGAATTTAGTAATTGGTTTACCACAAAAACAATTCATGTGTGATCATCATTGTGTTGCTTGCCTAAAAGGTAAGCAGCACAAGACTTCTTATAAGTCCAAATCAATCAATTCTATTTCTAACACATTGCAGCTACTTCACATGGATTTATTTGGGCCTACAAATGTGATGAGTATAGGAAAGAAGCAATATTGCCTAGTTATTACTGATGATTTTTCCAGATTTACTTAGGTGTTCTTTCTCAGGACTAAAGATGAAACAAGTGAAATCATCAAGAACTTAATAATCAAGCTGGAAAACACAAGAGATCTTAAAGTGAAAGCCATTAGATGTGACAATGGCACAAAATTTAAAAATGAAAATCTAATATCTTTTTGTGATCTTAAAGGTATTGACAGGCAGTATAGCTCTCCTAGAACTCCTCAACAAAATGGTGTAGCTGAAAGAAGAAATAGAACAATCATTGAAGCAACAAGATCTATGCTTTCAGATGCAAAACTACCAATAACCTTTTGGGCTGAAGCTGTTAATACTGCATGTTATGTACAAAACAGAGTATTAATAGTCAAGCCACACTTTAAAACACCATATGAACTTTTAAATAAAAGAAAACCGTCCATTAGTTTTCTAAAATCATTTGGTTGTCCTTGTACTATCTTAATCACAAGAGAATAAATTGGTTAGTTTGATAGCAAAGCAGATGATGAAATCTTTATAGGATACTCAACTCAAAGCAAAGCTTACAGAGTATTCAATAAAAGACTAAGGATCATTGAAAAAAGTGCAGATGTATCCTTCAATGAAAATCTTATGAATGAAAAAGGAAATGGTCCAGATTTGTTGTTTAATATTGACTCACTAACAAAATCTCTTGATTTAAGTTTCAATTTGAATGCAGGTGACTCAAATAATCAACCACCCAAAGAAGGTTCATCATCATTCAATAAAAGTCAAAATCCATTGCAATATATCATTGTTAATAATGATCCTCAAGTTAATACTGAGAACAGTAACAACTCTGATAATGCAAACAACATTAATGTCAGTAATAACTCAGAAAATCAAAATTCTGAAAACACAAGTGATAATACTGACACCAGTAGGAACTCAGAAACCCTAAATGGTGATGTTGCAAGAAATGATACTGATATCAGTACCAAATCACAAACTCTTGATAACAATGAACTTGTTGTTACTGATAACAGTATCAATGAAGAAGACCAAGAAGACCAAGAAGATTCAGAAACTTAAGAAGAAAATTGGACAGATGCACAAATCCCTGAATCAAATGAATCAAATCTTGATAGTCAAATAGTTGTTGACAAAACTTCCAACACAAGAGCTAAAAAGAATCATCCTTTAGACCTTTTTCTAAGTGATGTCAACTCAAATATGCAGACAAGAACAAATTTAATTCAAGTTTAAACAATAATACTTGTAATATAAGTCTAATCTCTAATGAATGTCTGTTTGCATGCTTCTTATCTCAGGATGAACCTAAAAATATTCAACAAGCAATGAAAGACTCAAATTGGATTAAAGCAATCCAAGAAGAACTTCTTCAGTTCAAGTTACAAGCTGTTTGGACACTAGTACCTCTTCCAAAAGGAAAAAGAGCCATTGGAACCAGATGGATCTTCAGAAATAAGAAAGATGAAAGAGGAATAGTAATAAAAAACAAAGCAAGACTTGTAGCTTAAGGATACACTCAAGAAGAAGGAATAGACTATGATGAAGTATATGCTCATGTTGCAAGAATTGAAGCAATAAGAATATTTCTAGCATATGCATCATACAAAAGGTTTAAAGTCTATCAAATGGATGTAAAGAGTGCATTCCTATATGGAAAAATAGAAGAAGAAGTGTATGTTTGTCAACCTCCAGGATTTGAAGATCCTGAGCATGATGATTATGTGTTCAAATCAGACAAATCTCTCTATGGCCTACATCAGGCACCAAGAGCTTAGTATGACACACTATCATCATACCTGTTAAAGAACAAATTTCAAAGAGGTTCCATTGACAAGACTCTTTTCACAAAGAAGGTCAAAGATGACATTATACTTGTTCAAATATATGTAGATGACATCATCTTTGAATCCACAAATGATCAACTATGCAAAGAATTTGAAGAACTTATGCAAATCAAATTCAAAATGAGTTCTATGGGTCCAATTAACTTTTTTCTTGCACTCCAAGTTAATCAAAAATCAGATGGCATTTTAATTAATCAATCAAAATATGTCAAAGACATATTAGAGAAGTTTGCAATGAAAGACTACAAAAGTGCAAGCACTCCTATGGAAACACATAAACACCTACATCCTGATATTGAGGAGGAGGATGTAGATGAACACTTATATAGATCAATGATAGGTTCTTTAATGTATTTAACTACATCTAGACCTGATATTATGTATAGTGTTTGTGTGTGTGTGCCAGGTATCAAGCAAAACCAAAGGAACTACACATGCAGACAGTCAAAAGAATTGTAACGACCCGAAATTTGTAAATAAATAAATTTATAAAAAATATGATAAATAAGGATAAATCATTTAGAGAACGTAGAAATTGGTTTCGTGTCATTTGGACATCGTATGAGAAAGTTATGGTCGAAACCGGGTCGAGGCAAGGAACAAAAGTTGCAGCCTGCCTGGGGAGCAGAGTTCGCGACCCGAACTATAGTTCGCGATCGCGAATGGTCGACATAGAATTTTGGGGTTTCTGATTTCGAGAGTTCACGACTCGAACTCAAAAGTTCACGACACGAACTTCGCGCGTACCAAGAGTTCGCGACTCGAACTCTGAAGTTCGTGAAGCGAACTTCGTCAGACAGCAATAAAGACGGGTTTTGGCTCATTTAATGCCATTGTTAACCCTAGTTTCTCTCCCAACAAGTGAGTATATGTTTTTGAGTGTAAACCATCATTTGGAGTCGATTTCTTGGTCAAATCTCGTGAATCTTCACTCCTAGTTGGAGATTAAAGGTAAATCTTCACTCTTTGATCTTTGTAGCTTTAGATCTATGGATTTCTTGGCTTGGGTTTGAAACCCTAGTTCTTGAGTTGGTGATTAATGGTTAAATAAAGGTTGCATACACTTAATAGATGGTATTTTAACAAGGGAATCAAGTGTATGGTTTGGATTTGTAAGAATCTTATGGGTGGTTCAACCTAGGGTTTGGTAAATCACCATAATTGGGGGAAATGTGTTAGTAGGTGTTATCTAGAGATAGATGGACACATTGGTAGTAGTATGTGATGTTGATCATCTTGTGATTATTGTATTAGGCATTTGGTGAGGTCTTGGAAGGTTGACCGAATTGTGAAGCAAGGATATTGGCGTAAAGAATACGGTTGGAGCATTTTATTGCTAAGGTGAGTACATGAGACTTTAAAACTGAGTACATAGTAAATGGTTTTGAAATACATATGATACTTTATGGGTCTTTATTAATAAATGTTTTGGTAAAGATAGTGATCGAAAAGATAAGAAATAGGTATAATGTGATACTGGAATATATCTAGTATAGTTGATGAATTTGGAAGTGAATATGATGAACTAAGTAATGATGAAACCTTTATTAACGAGCCTTAATAATAAGGTTATTGAGTAAAAGAATGTATATTGAATATTTATAAATAAGTATGTATTAGTAAAATAACTAATAATGAGTTTATAGTAATGAGTACCTAATTGGTAAGAGTTACTAATAAGAGTGAGGAACGAATATGCATGTAAATGAATATGAATTGACTAGTAATAAATAAGTACTATAGTCAAGAGGAGATAAAAGAATTATGATATCGATAAATAAGAAATGTATCTTATGAAATAAGTAAGTATGGACCTCATAGGGTTCATAGATGTAGAAGTAGACGTGAGTTGCTTATGATCGGGTCTATGGGACCATACAGGTACGTTCATACTATGTTGAACTAGTTATATGTAGTTATTATTGGATAACTAACTTGTGTGATGATTTATGTGATAGCCGAAGGCTTGATCGAAATAAGCGTTGAGTTATGGTAAGAATGAGATGATGTGATGATGCGGGGGACCCCCGGTCATGAGGTGTGGAATGAGGGGCAGTTGGGTGGATTCCCATCGACTCATCCACGTTAGTAGTGTTGCTAACTGGACGTATTCCGGCGAGTAAGGCAGGTATCGGTAGATTGGGCGAATCCCTCTTGCCGGTATCTTGAAGCTTATTAATGGCGATGGATTTCGGTTAATAAGTTAACGTGAAGCTTACTAATGGCGATGGATTTCGGTTAGTAAGTTAATGTGATTCTAGTACATATATGTTTATGTATTAGGTATGTTTGTGCTTCTAGCTAGTTCGGGGGCAACCCGATAGCTAGATATGATTGTCAGGAGAGCAGAAATTGATAGGGTCACAATAGGGTGACTAGACGGTATTGATGTAGTATATATATATATATGTTTATATATTAATGAAATGATATTATTTTTGGGGTCTAAAACCCATGTATCTCACGAGACTATTTTGTCTCACGTACTACGTTTGTTTTTGTGGCTATGTACTCAGGTACAGGTTTGAGGTGATAGAAGGTTGCACTAGAAGTGGCCTAGAGATGTTTAGCTCGGGAGCTAATAGGTAGATCCCGTTGCCTATGGTTTTGATATACTTGGTGACACCGTATTTTTGTAAACTCTGATATAAGTTTTAAATTTTTTGTTAAACTGTATTTTGGACAATATGACAAATATTGAGAAATGGTATTTTAAATGATTTAAAACGATGTTTTAAAAATACGGGTGTTACAACTTGGTATCAGAGCTATAGTTTAAGTGAATTAGGTTGGATGTCCATCCAAGTCTTAGACTGTAGCAATAAGAATGTAAGATTCCTTGAGATCGATAGGTTGACCTTTAGACTTTATGTTAAGTTTAGGGTTGAACCTAGGGGACCTATAGAAGTTGTTATGAAATGTGCAATGTGAAGTCTTTTGAGACCGTAGGGCATTGGTATGATAGGGTCGACCCCTATGAGAAATGCCATGTTTTCATCTAATTGTATTGTTTTCGACTGTTGAGTCGACTGTTTGAATCTTGTTTGTTGAATACGTTGGTATGGAGAAGGAATGAATCTGAAAAGTGGACGAGCTCCATTAAATTGGAAAGAGTTGTGAATTAGGATATGAACAAGATTTTTGGATGATCGAATGCATGAGGGTAGATGGAATGATTCCAATACCCGTAGGAAGGAAGAGTCATCGAATGGCGAAGTCCGTAGTGATAAGTAGCTACATAAAGAGGTAGCAAGACCTAGTCGGAAGAAATGGGAGGATGTTGTATAAGGTTTTCATAGCATGTAAAACCGTTGAGTAATTCGGAAGTTCTGAACCGGAGGTCATGATTGGTGGATTCGGAGGATTGAGCAAGTACTAGAGAGTAGCAAGCGAAGAAAGAAAGATATGATGAGTTTGACATCCATATAATTAAAGGGTGAGGCGTTGACACGGTGGAACGTGTAGTATGAAAATTTGGGAAAGAGAGTGCGGTACAATATGTTGTGAAAGGAACTCACGAGTGAGTTGAAAGGGGAAGTCTTCCCGGAAGGGAATCTAGAGGGGGGTTCATGATGCAACCTCGGAGATCTTAGGTGAAGACTGATGTTATGTGATTATGGATTAATTGTTTGGTTGTTGCACGAATTGGTGCTTTTAGAAATTGGAGACGAGTCGTACGACATGGGGATTTATTTTTGGGAATAGTCTTCCTGGTTAGTGATGTGTGTGGAAGTATGTATTGGAAAGGATTGTAGACAAGTGTGTCGCATGTAGTAAGGATATAAGGGTTGATACTAATATGTAGTATAAAAGGATGAGACACGAGATATGGTGAATATTTCTAACAGAAGTGTAGTAGTACAATGAAGTACTAAGTCTTGATAAGAATTGTTAGTATGGATGAAAATTTTTGGAATAGGATCCTTGGAAATGGAATTTGGATATTCGGCGGGAATCCGGATAAGTAATGTAATATTATACGTGAACGGTAAAGGAAAGAATGACTAAGGTATAGTGATACCTTAGAATTTATAAATGAAAAATATGTGGAAAAGAATAAGCGTCGGGGACGACGAAATTTAATCGTTGAAAACAATTGAGTAAAAGTTGGCGCGTAGCCATAGCAAGTTATGTGACAGGATTGATGGATTCGATAATCTAAGGTGAGAAGAAGATTGTCGGTAAAAGTGTCATAGCAATAGCGTGATAATGTATGACGTAGTGTAGTGTAAGACTACGATTGGGAAAGGAATAGTCCTAAGTCCCACGATGTATGAAAGTAGAAAATCGAGTGTTAGGCCATTGGGTGCTAAGTCATGGGTTGCAAGTGTAGACCAGAGTCGATTGGTTGAATCAAGAATGACCGGGATGACCGGCGAGTAATGGTTAATGGAATGGAGTGATAGTTACTCCCGTAGTGACAAAAAGATTTGGAAATGTGGTAATAAGGAAATGAACCGGTTAATGGTGGTTAATGTGTAAGAGAAACGAGATTTTATTAGTTATCCGCGGGATACAATGCATGTGCATTATATGACGGCTTCAAAGGCATATGACAATGAAAAGGTAGTGTCATGTGGATCGTGTTGAGTAATATGTCAAATGAGAAATATGTTAGATATGAAAGAAAACGATAATGTGATATAATGTGAATGATGCTAGAATGCATGATGAATAATTGGGCGATTGAACGAATGAGAAAGTAGCAAAGCTACGCGATGTGAAAAGATGGATACCAGATGGTATTGATGTGACATATACATATGTTTGTATATGTGCACAATAGAGATATATAGATGGTATTGGTGTTACATATACATATGTTTGTATATGTGCACAATAGAGATGTATAGATGATATTGGTGTGACATATACATATGTTTGTATATGTGCACAATAGAAGTGTTTAGATTGAATTGGCGTGATATATATGTATATATATATATATATATATATATATATATGTGTGTATATGTTTATGTGTTTACATGATGAATGTAGAACCATGTGGTTAATGAGTATTGCTATTATGTTATGGTAAATGTGAATTTGGTTCGAAATGCGGGTTACATTTAGGTCATGTACGTGTAGGAGATGCCTACGATTTATAGAATAGGAGCAAAGAGAAACTCCTAGTGGGCAAACCATCATTTGATAACCAAGTTATGATAAACTTGTATAAAATTGAGGAATGTGTCGCGGTAGGAGATCTAATACCGATAATTGAGAATAAAAGTTATGAAATTGATCGATGTGATGCAAAGATGGTTGAAAGAATACTAAGTGATGGTATAAATGACCAAATGATGGTCAAGAATCGGTAAAGGTCGGTGTCACCTTAGGTAAAGGTGCGACTCTCGGATTAATTTGGGAGAAATTGAAAGTTTGGAAAAACGGGAACGATTGTTAAGGACACAATAATGAGTAGAACCGGAAGTGATAAGTTGATGATGGTATCCCGTGAGTAGAAAATTGTTGTGGGATAAAGTATGGTTGGCTTTATGCATAAGTCAAGGTTAGTCAAATTGGGATTGGTTGACTTTTGGTCAAAATGGACCTTGACCCTTACTTTAGACGAATAGTGGATGTCGACGGCATAATGTGTTGTTTGCATGTATGTGAGAAGATTGATGGAATAGTTGAAAGAGTTGTAGTCGGATTATGCGACTTTGACCCGTTTGGGTGTTTTCGAGTTGAATTTGGGAATCGGGTATTTGATGATTGATGAATCATAATTAAAAGTCGATGGTAAATGATAGAATGATTGGTTAAAGGATTTGAAACGTTATGGTCAAATTGTGTCATCTTGACCCGTTTGGGTATTAAAGGCCTAAGATTGATTCTTTTGACCCGTTCGGATCTATCAGGGTTAAGTGAATGTTTATATACATGTAGTTGGCTAAATTGAAATGAGAAGAGTTTGATGGTAATGACCACAAGGGAATGAGAACGGAATGCTCGGATAAAATGTGGATTGGAATTCTTAGTGATTCCGAGGACGGAATCCTTTTAAGGGGTAGATAGTTGTAACGACCCGAAATTTGTAAATAAATAAATTTATAAAAAATATGATAAATAAGGATAAATCATTTAGAGAACGTAGAAATTGGTTTCGTGTCATTTGGACACCGTATGAGAAAGTTATGGTCGAAACCGGGTCGAGGCAAGGAACAAAAGTTGCAGCCTGCCTGGGGAGCAGAGTTCGCGACCCGAACTATAGTTCGCGATCGCGAATGGTCGACAGAGAATTTTGGGGTTTCTGATTTCGAGAGTTCACGACTCGAACTCTAAAGTTCACGACACGAACTTCGCGCGTACCAAGAGTTCGCGACTCGAACTCTGAAGTTCGCGAAGCGAACTTCGTCAGACAGCAATAAAGACGGGTTTTGGCTCATTTAATGCCATTGTTAACCCTAGTTTCTCTCCCAACAAGTGAGTATATGTTTTTGAGTGTAAACCATCATTTGGAGTCGATTTTTTGGTCAAATCTCGTGAATCTTCTCTCCTAGTTGGAGATTAAAGGTAAATCTTCACTCTTTGATCTTTGTAGCTTTAGATCTATGGATTTCTTGGCTTGGGTTTGAAACCCTAGTTCTTGGGTTGGTGATTAATGGTTAAATAAAGGTTGCATACACTTAATAGATGGTATTTTAACAAGGGAATCAAGTGTATGGTTTGGATTTGTAAGAATCTTATGGGTGGTTCAACCTAGGGTTTGGTAAATCACCATAATTGGGGGAAATGTGTTAGTAGGTGTTATCTAGAGATATATGGACACATTGGTAGTAGTATGTGATGTTGATCATCTTGTGATTATTGTATTAGGCATTTGGTGAGGTCTTGGAAGGTTGACCGAATTGTGAAGCAAGGATATTGGCGTAAAGAATACGGTTGGAGCATTTTATTGCTAAGGTGAGTACATGAGACTTTAAAACTGAGTACATAGTAAATGGTTTTGAAATACATATGATACTTTATGGGTCTTTATTAATAAATGTTTTGGTAAAGATAGTGATCGAAAAGATAAGAAATAGGTATAATGTGATACTGGAATATATCTAGTATAGTTGATGAATTTGGAAGTGAATATGATGAACTAAGTAATGATGAAACCTTTATTAACGAGCCTTAATAATAAGGTTATTGAGTAAAAGAATGTATATTGAATATTTATAAATAAGTATGTATTAGTAAAATAACTAATAATGAGTTTATAGTAATGAGTACCTAATTGGTAAGAGTTACTAATAAGAGTGAGGAACGAATATGCATGTAAATGAATATGAATTGACTAGTAATAAATAAGTACTATAGTCAAGAGGAGATAAAAGAATTATGATATCGATAAATAAGAAATGTATCTTATGAAATAAGTAAGTATGGACCTCATAGGGTTCATAGATGTAGAAGTAGACGTGAGTTGCTTATGATCGGGTCTATGGGACCATACAGGTACGTTCATACTATGTTGAACTAGTTATATGTAGTTATTATTGGATAACTAACTTGTGTGATGATTTATGTGATAGCCGAAGGCTTGATCGAAATAAGCGTTGAGTTATGGTAAGAATGAGATGATGTGATGATGCGGGGGACCCCCGGTCATGAGGTGTGGAATGAGGGGCAGTTGAGTGGATTCCCATCGACTCATCCACGTTAGTAGTGTTGCTAACTGGACGTATTCCGGCGAGTAAGGCAGGTATCGGTAGATTAGGCGAATCCCTCTTGCCGGTATCTTGAAGCTTATTAATGGCGATGGATTTCGGTTAATAAGTTAATGTGAAGCTTACTAATGGCGATGGATTTCGGTTAGTAAGTTAATGTGATTCTAGTACATATATGTTTATGTATTAGGTATGTTTGTGCTTCTAGCTAGTTCGGGGGCAACCCGATAGCTAGATATGATTGTCAGGAGAGCAGAAATTGATAGGGTCACAATAGGGTGACTAGACGGTATTGATGTAGTGTATATATATATATATATATATATATATATATATATATATATATATATATATATATATATATATATGTTTATATATTAATGAAATGATATTATTTTTGGGGTCTAAAACCCATGTATCTCACGAGACTATTTTGTCTCACGTACTACGTTTGTTTTTGTGGCTATGTACTCAGGTACAGGTTTGAGGTGATAGAAGGTTGCACTAGAAGTGGAATAGAGATGTTTAGCTCGGGAGCTAATATGTAGATCCCGTTGCCTATGGTTTTGATATACTTGGTGACACCGTATTTTTGTAAACTCTGATATAAGTTTTAAAGTTTTTGTTAAACTGTATTTTGGACAATATGACAAATATTGAGAAATGGTATTTTAAATGATTTAAACGATGTTTTAAAAATATGGGTGTTACAAGAATATTTAGATACTTGATAGGGAAACCATCACTAGGTCTTTGGTATCCACATGACTCACCTTTTGAACTTACCGCATACACAGATAGTGACTATGGTGGTGAATGCTTGGATAGAAAGTCAACAACTGGTAGATGTCAATTCTTTGGATCAAGACTTGTGTCATGGCAATGCAAGAAGCAAACAAATGTCTCAACATCTTCTGCAGAAGCAGAGTATGTAGCTGCATCTGCATGTTGTGCTCAAGTATTATGTATTCAAAATCAACTCATGAAATTTGGTATCTCTATCCTTAAAACTCCTATTTTTATAGATAATCAAAGTGCAATTAGAATTGTGAATAATCCAGTAAAACATTCAAAAACTAAACATATTGAAATTAGATTTCATTTCATAAGTGATTGTAATGAAAAGAAATTAATTAAAGTGATTAGAATTCATACTGATAATCAACTAGCAGATCTTTTTACAAAAGCATTTGATGTAGGAAGGTTTAACTTTTTAGTTAGCAGTATTGGAATGATTTTAATAAATTAATCATTAAATAAATCTCACATGTAAAGTCTTTGTAATTTATACTTAATTTCTTAGTTCACTACTGGTTATTCACTTGTTACTGATTCTTCACACTAGTAACTACTGATCAGTCATTTTAAGTATTAAAGCTCAGTTACTACTGATGTTTAAATACTACTGGTACTTAGTTACTACCGATCGGCGGTTTCACTCTAAAAATCAATATACTTACCAAATTAACCCCATGAAAATAGACGTTATGCTATGATTCGAATGGTATTTATGACTTTTTGCAGGTTGATTTCGAAAACTATAAATAACCGAAGTCGGTTAATGATACATTATCCAAACCTCGATCGGCTAAAACCCACGATAAACCCTTAAGTCGGCAATCTTGATTGAAACCCTAAAAACCAGTAACAACTTCAATTCAATCACAAACTCTCAAAAGAACTTAAAATCCAACCAAAACTCTCAATCTCAAATCACAAATCAATCAAAATGGCAATGAGGAAACCACTAGTTGCTCAAACAGATCTTCTCTACTCTGAATTTCACAACATGGTTGCATTTCTAAGGAATCCAGATGGGACAAGAAACTTTAGACAAATAGTTATGTTTCTAAAAAATTCTGCAATCAAATTTGCTCTCACAATAAATCCCACACTCTGTGAACAACATCTTATTCAATTTTGGGAAAAAGCTGAAAGAATAGAAGAAGAGAATATCATTAAAATCAAATCTGACATAGATGGACAATCTATCATCAACAAAAATTTTAATGTATCCAAGATTCCTTACACATATTTTTGATTGTGAAATCCCAAATTTAAATAAAACCAAAAACATTTTTCCTATTCCAGAACTAAAAAAAAGGTTTTCTCAAATATGAACAAAAAGTTCAAATTTTCTGGAAAGGTAACACCTTTATTTTCAAATATGATCCATGATCAACTCCCAACTGGAGAAGGTTCAAGTCACCCCATTGAACCCCAACCCACTCCATCACTAAATATTGCAGCCCAAACAGAACCCCAAGTCACTCAAACAACCTCACCTCATGATGTCCTGACTGTGTCCCAGGAACATGCAATAGAACCTCAGGGTGCTACTCTTCACCCTTTGGTAAACAAACCTAAAAGCCAAATAATATCCTCCAAATATAAACGGAAAAGATTTTCCAAAAAGGACACCAGGGGACCAACTGAGTCAGACCCCAGACTCCAAGAGTTGACTTCTAAGGAGGAGAGAAGTCATGAGGAAAGGGATTTCACTACTGATGCACCAAAGGTTGGTGCACATGCTAGTGAAAACATCATTAAGACCCAGACCTCGGCAACTTTGAGTGATGAGGGTAGTATGAAACAACCTGATTTGACGGATAGGATGGAAAACCTTGAAACCACTGTACAAAATTGCCAAATTCTGATCACTAATCAAGGTAGAACCATGAGCTACATGAAGCCCTACATCAATGTACTAAATAGAAGGATGCAAAGATTTGAGTACAGACTTCAAAAGCACTCATCCACAATCAGAAAATTGAAGAAGAAAATTGGTGTTAGTGATGCACAATAGGTTGAGATCACTAAGGGGGGAAAGATCAAACACAAGGAATGATTGATACCTCAATTGCAGCAGCAGCAGCCTCCCTCTTAAATATCAAAGAAGCTCATGGTGAAACATGTCAAACTGATGAAGACTTTGATAGAGGAGTTAGGAGTATGGATGAAGATGTATTTGTATCTGCACACCAATCCCCAACAGCAGATCCCATACCTCCTTCAATTTCTACTAAAGCACTTGAACCAACTGAAGTAATTATTACTGATCCAATTGAAGAAGAAACACAAGAAGCAACATCAGTAATAACTCCTTCAGTAGCAGCCACAAATGTTCAAGTTACTACTGATGATACACCAGTAGCAACTACAGATGAAACCACTCCAGTAGCAGACCCCTCAAACCTACAATTGGTACTTTACAAACCCTTTAACCTTCAAGAATTATTACCAGTAGTAACTACATTGGTTACTACTGAGTCTGTAGAAACAACAACACAAGTACCAGTTACTACTGATTCACCAGTAGTAACCACAACACCAGTAACAACAGAAATAACTGTTCCAAATTTTGATGCTAATGTAAATTGGGAAGAGGTAGATGAATGTAAATTACCTCATCACCCAAAAATTCTGGAAAATGAGGAAGCTCATACCTTTGCACCAAAAATCCAAATAAATGAGGTACCAGATATGAAATATACACCTCCACCACAATGCATAGGTAAAGGAAAAGAAAATTTTGATGATGACTATCCACACAGAGCACTTGGTCACTATATGATGAACAAGATGAATCTAGTCAGGCCTTTAAGACAATCACATTGGAAAGTTAAGAGAATGAGGTACCACAAGAAATGTGCCAAAACTCTTGAACTTGGAAACAAAAAGAAGGCTCAAGAAGAACAATCTACATCTAAAGTAATTCAAGAAATAGAAGAATTTCTTGAAGAAGGACAACAAGAAGAACTTGATAAAATCAAGAAATTTGAAGAAGAAAGAATGAATCTTCTTGAAGAACAAATAAAAGAATGCAAAAGATGTAAGATTGATATGCCTGAAGCCTTTGATGAAGAGAAAAGAGATATGATTGAATATCTAAAGTCAATAGGTCACAGTGCAAAATCTTTTGGTAGAATGAAACTTATAACCTTAGTTGAAAGGTTTTGCATTGAGAAAAAGAAAGAATTAAATGAAGATGTACAAGCTATTGAACCTTCAAATGTAATAAACATTGATCCCAAGCCCATACTTAGTAGAAAAACTGTATTTGGTGAATCTTCAGAACAAGCTTCAAAGAAAAGAAAAGTTATAGAAGGTGAAGATCCAACTACAAAGAAACTAAAACAAACTCCCCAAATCATTGAAGATCCACAACCAATTCAACAAGATAATCCAATTTTAAACTGGAGAGAGAACCAATGAATTCATGAAATCATAAGAACTGACAAAAGTGTTCAGAAATTCAAAGCATGGAAACCTATGTTCTTATCCTTCAACAGAAGTGATGTTCTTACAATGTTGGAAATTGGAAAACCAAGGATGTCAAACAAAAGGTGAAAAAACTCTGGAGCTGGATACTTAACAGAAATGATAGATGCTGCATTTCATCCAGAAAAATATGTTGAAAGGATTACAAGTGAAGACAACTTATTTGCATGGAATGTACTTCCTTCTGTAAACATGTATTTCTTTGAAAGAACTAACAGAAGATGTGAGTTGTATTTAATGGAAAGAGATTACAACCACTCAAAGAAAACTCTTTATCAAATCGTATGATGTGCGTTTGTAAGACCTAATGATCCAGGTATGTATACTGAAAAATACAGACAATTATTTCAAAAGGATAAAGCATATGTGGATGAACAAAGAAGACTGAAAGAGTTGAGAGAAAGAGAAGGAAGAGAGAAAAGAGAAAAAGAAGAAGAAAAGAAAAGAAAGAAACTTGATTAATTCAAAATAAATTAATAAGTTTAGGGGGAGATTGTTGAGATAAATCAGAGTTATTACTGATTTACATGCTTGTTACTGATATGCAGATACTACTGATCAATGACTTAATGCTGCTAAGGAATTGATACAACTTACTACTGATCTTGGCTTATACTACTGGTCGACTTATTTACTACTGATGTTCAAATATACTACTGCTCGATCAAAGTTGATATTGCTATGCTTATTTATGGAGTATATTGAATCTGAGATCTTAGGAAAGTTTGTTTAGAATACCGTATCTTTTGTAATTCAATTGTACTCGTATCCTAGAATAACTAGGGTAAATGTTAGGCTTCAAGGACTATTATATATAGTTCCTTATGAATTGTAAACATACGTGTGTATTGTAACTCATTCGATCAATATACATTGAAGCTTTTTGTGATAAACTGTGTTCTTAATAATTCTTATATTACTTACAGTTTATTGTTCTTGATTAAATCAATATAGTGTTAATCCGCTGTAACTTCTATCATTGAGTAGATCATTGTGTTTATTAACTGTTTTGGTTAATCGATCTTGACATTAAGCATAAAGTGGAACGAGCGAGACTTGAGCGAGCACTGGTTGCGGTGGTGGTGGTGGTGGTGGTGGCGGCGGCGATGGAGGTGGAGATGGTGAAGCTATAATCGAAATCGGAATCCTGATGAGAGAGAGTGTTGTAGGTATCGTCTTCCATTTTCTGTCTAGAAGAATTATGAGCAATGTGAAGAAGGTGATGTGCGTTTACTTATAGAAACAAATGACTATTATAATTTTCTTTTTCTAATAAAATAACGACTTCTTTTTATAAAAATTATTATTATAAGGGTTTTGTTAATGACAACCCAGAGGGCTGTTATTGATTATTGTACAAGTTTTTGATACGTGTTTTAACGTGTTATTTAGGGCTGTCATTATCATTTTCCTTATTATAAAATTAAATATGTAAATAATTTATTAAAAAAAAACTTTTAAATATAATGGAGGTAACGTGTATGGTCTGGTTGACCCTAACTGCAGATATAGAAGGTGTTTGGTTGACTTAATGGTAGCTGTGGTAACCACGTTGTTACTTTGGGACTATCAATTTTCACTTATCTGTATTATCTTAGGGTCATTCTAAATACACTCCTTAGTAAAACACAATTATTACATAAATGATTAGAAAACTTATTACCCTACAGAAGGCTATCAACCTATTTAAAGGTTTTTAAAAGCCCTAGATTATCAGTTCCTACTTTCATCTAAAAAAACCACTCTCTTCTATTGTCTTGCAGCCACCGCCACACCCGCCACACCACCACCGTCCACCGCCTCACCGCCGCCGTCCGCCGCCGCCGCACCACCACCGTCCACCGCCTCACCGCCGCCGTCCGCCGGCGCACCTCCGCCGTCCGCCACTGCACCACCGCCGTCCATCGCCGCACCGCTCTGTTGTTCGCTCTCCGCCACTTTGCTCCGGCATTGGTTTTCTCAACACCACCGACGGTGTTGGTTTTCTCCGGCTTCTAACACCACCATCTCCTTCAACTTCTCCGGCGGGAGAGAGAGTGGCACCACAAATCTGAGATACAATCTCTCTCTCATTTCTGGTTATACCCCTCTCTCCAGCTCTCTCTACTGTCTCTCTCTCCTGATTATACCTCTCTCTCTCCGGATCTCTTGACCGTCTCTCTCTCCATATAAAAATAATTTAGTTAGAAAAGTAATGAATCACCAGACCTAAATATTCCGATGAGCAGAGTATGAGTGAGAGAAAGAGAAAGAGAAAGAAATTCCCATGTGCAGAGTATGAGAGAGAGAAAGATAGAAAGAGATTTTTTTTGGAACCGGCAAATAGATTAAAAAGGATTCCAGCAATAAAGATAGAAAGAGATGGTGGTGGAAGACAATAAGGGAAAAATATTTATTTAAAAAGGGTAATTAAATGACTATAAATTTGAATTGAAATATGACTCTGACATATACGCATTTTCCCAATGCACATACTTTCCCAAGATTTAACTTTTTTGTTTTGTTAGGAGTCTTTTTAGTAGGACCCTTATCTTATCTACTACGGAGTACTTTGTATCAAAATAAGTCATAATTTTAAAGTTAAAAGATTAAAAGAATGTTTATGATAAATTAAAGTGGATATTTAGTGGGGAATGAATTCTAGTTTTTTTTAATAAAATGATATTAATAATATTTAAAAGTAAATAT
Source organism: Calendula officinalis (assembly GCA_963853835.1). Lineage (NCBI taxonomy): Eukaryota > Viridiplantae > Streptophyta > Magnoliopsida > Asterales > Asteraceae > Calendula > Calendula officinalis. Next base: position 2,588,021 of record OY970835.1, read on the forward strand.
AAGGGTAAAAATATAATTTTATTTTATTAAAATAGATAGTTAATTAAGAATATGACCTATTTTTTTACTAAACAACATAAGTTTTAAAAGAGAAATAATATTTGTGCCTATCATTTGTGTCTACCCAATCTCTACTCACTTCTAAACTTGACATATGTCATCCACTAATTCTCTTTACTCATATAATCTCTTGATTTTGACACATGTCATTATCAAATTCATAGGCATATGAGTAGGACCAAATGAAGGCACAAATACCATTACTTGTTTTAAAAATGTATCCCTTATTTTAATCTACTCATAAATAAAAAATGTATCACTTATTTTGATATGGAAGTCGTATTTATTATTATTATTATCTTTGCAAATTGCAAATGATACCATAAGTGTCCTTTAATTTAGGCCTCATGAGACCGACCAGCCTACTTAGCATTAGGCATGTATACGGTCTAAGAATCGGACTGAACCGACTAGGATCGAGAATCAAAAAAATGATTTCTGTCGGATTGAGGACCGGACCAATGTTGTTCGGAACCAAACTGAGAACCGGCCGGAACCGAACCGAACCGAGAACCGAAGTAATTTCTTCGACTTTTTTTCGGTTTTTCTCGGTTATGGACCGAACCGATTGGAACCGAGAACCGATTTTTCATAAAAATTAGAACCGAGAACCGAACTGATGTAGCTCGGTTCGGTTCGATTCGGTCTGGTCCGATTCTGCGGTCCCAATCAGTTCTCGGTCTAATTTGCAAAGTTAGCATCCAACGTGGATAAATCTCCAAAAAATCTACTCATATGGAAGGAATACTAATACCATAAAAATTATTTATTCTATCACATTATACAAGCTCAAAGCTACAAAATAAACATATATTTACATGGATTATAATATGTATTGAAGTTTTTGTGATGTAAAAATTATTTTTTTTACTCGAATGATAATTTTTTTTATTTGAGAGTACAAAAATAATTTTAAAAATATTAATTTGGTTGCATTTTTTATATAATTTACTAGTCTATAACCTAATCACAGATGATTTGCAAAATCTTTCAAAACAAAAGTTCAAAATATTGTTAGAATCTTGATGGACTTAAAATTCCAAAATGATGGTTCAAGTGAGATACAAAAAGAAAAAGATTTGTAACAACTATTTGCAGAAATATGTTGCGGGAAAAGCAAAGGAATATCATCAAAATTAGTATGTCAAAGTTTTAAATTAATTATGTTTTTAAGTACAGATTGCATACTTATTAGTTCAGAGTAGTAAAAATTCAATCAATTAAGTTAAAAGTAATAAAATATATTTTGACTTATTTACTTTGGTCTAAGTTCGTATATACCAATTAACCTCACTGTTATAACATAAAATTTAATCGTAAATAAGTGTAAAATTAACATAAAATGAATAAATTAATTAAAAATAATGCTTGCCGAAAGTTTCTTGAAGTGACCGGCGCCATCGCTCTTGCCGACATATGCCAATGTAGAAGCTCATATAAAAAGTTCATATTATATAAATGGGTTTATGTGCATGTGTGTATTTTTATATAAATGCATGCTTAAAAACTACTCATTCTATCAACACGAAAACTACAATCAGAAATTAATATTGATTAATATATTAATCAACTAATAGTGATGAAATATGCAGGTATTTAAGTAAACTTAAGAGTTTTATTCGATGGTGTTTGTTGCATGCATTATTTTAGGATGGTTAAAGGTGGCAGGAGTGACGATGACGATATTTCGTCGATGGTAGTAGGATACAGCCAGTGGCCAATGGTTTTTGGTGGAGGTGTTCTTCGTTGTTCATCATTAATGGTCCAGAAGTGGCTTAATAAAAGTTTAAATGGGTTAACAAAATAATAGCAGGATATTTGCTTTAATGCTGGTAAATATATTTTATAGTAACGATATATAGTGATTATGGTGGTAATAGTAGTGATTGTGGTGGGTGGTGTGTGTAGTGATGGTGGGTGGTGGCAGTAGTGGTGGTGTATACTGGCGACGGTTGTAAATAATTCCAGTCAAATAATGAACATCTGTCATAGTAACTTAGTTGATTATAGTTTCTTGCTAATAATAAATAATAAAATTAAACAAAATTATTTAAAATTAAAAAATAAAATTTATGTGAGTGTCAAATGATCAAAGTACCGCTCCATATATAAAATATGTAATTAATTTTAATCATGGATTATCATTGATTAATTGTTGAGATTTGTTCCTTGTGACTAAAAAAATTAAAGAATACCTTGAACATATATGTACACTTTATATAATAAAAGTAAAAATTAGGGATGCTATTAATGATTAATGTAATTGTTTAAAAGATTAGGAGCAATTATTTTATCTTATCTTACTCCTTCTTAAAATATTTAGGGATTCTAAATTTAGAAGGTCTTAATCTTAAACTTAATCTTAAATTTCTACTTTGGGAAAAACATCTTAAACAACACAAAATAAAAAAATATTACTTAGGGGATTCAAACCCAAGACCTTTTGCGAGTACGAACTGTGTGTTAACCAATTAATCTACTTGATACTTTGTTTTATCCCAACAACTAATATATATAACCTTTAACTTCAACATAACTAAAACGGCTCATAATTTAAAAAACGTAAATTTCGGATTTAAGGAAACTTATGAAATATTCAACATAGCTAAAAGAACCCATATTTAAAAAAACACCAATTTTGGATTTAAGGAAACTTATGAGATATATTCATTAATCTTTACAAAATTAAAATTAACATCACCCACCATCCGCACGACCACAACCAGCAGCCATTATCACTATCGTCGTCACCACCCACTACTTGATCGCCGTCAAATTTAGTCACATGGTACCCACCGTCGCATTGCGCGGATAACCTGCTAGTATATGGTAAAAATTATGAGAATGTTGAAAATACGTTATATATGAATTAGTTTAAAGGTAAAATGGATATTTACATTACCATGTAATTGGGATTTTATAGATAAATACATTTTTAATTTTTTTAACTAACGAGCAATGTGATTCCCCGCGCGTTGCTGCGGGTTTTAAAATTCAACCTTTTGGGCGTAAATATAAAATTTGATATTATTCGGATTTAATTTATTTAAGTTATGGCCTACATAGAATAGCCTATATTCCTATATATGTTGAATGTGCTCATTAATATGTAAGAGTGTGTGTAATTCTTGTTAAACAGACTTCTGATAGAACTCTAAATATCATGTTACATATATAATATTTTAAATAACATTTTTAGATATTTAAGTAATCTGAATAAAATCAATAATTCTATGTAACTTTATTGGTCTTTTAATTTTAGCCTTGTAGATTATTAATTAAACTAACAAATAGTATAAAGTTTAGTATAAAGTTTTATGTAAAAAGAAAACGATTTTCCTAAATTAGTAACAAAAATCAAAGAAATGTCTTAAAAGTATAAATTATAAAATTTGAGAGGTTAAAGTTTAGAGTGAAAGTATTTTCCGGTAACTAAAAATTAACTTTATTTTTTGAATGGGTTTGAAAATATAATATATATAAAAGTTAATAGTGTTGTGTGGTTGTTTCTCAAAGTTTAAAGGGTTGTGATGTAAATTTGTAAAACCATAAATAGAAAATTAATGTCACCCTTGCCGTTTGCCATGCACCATTTTAATTCTACCTATCCACTCTTCATACAGAATCAAAAATTTTGTGCGCATGTTAGCACACTTGTTACTGTTCATAGTTCATGTTAGTGGTATGAGAATTGTATATAAGTAAAATTCTAAAATTGTTGGCCATACAAGAAACAACAAAGTTTATATCAATTATGATCCTTATACCTTTTGTTTTTTTATTTTTTAGAACGTACATTAAATTTATATGTTAATTAAAATTAAAATGTGTATAGTAGCTCTCAAATGGGCCTAGTTGGAATATGTCAGAGTAATTCAAAGTCATGCATAGTTGATGTTTGACGAACGACATCGCACGATGATTGTTCAAAAAAATTTATATAACAAGATGATTACTTTGCGATATATCATATTTTGGAGGCGGACATGTTATATTATGTTTAGTGGCGAACCTAAAAAAAAAAGTTAAAGGAGTCATCATTTGTACATTTTTTTCTCAGGAAGAAAATTTAAAATTTTTAATGTTATTTTATCACTATTTGAAAAAATTTTAAGGAGTTATATGGACAACCACACATACCATACTAGATCCGCCTTTGATTATGCTTTAGTTTCACACCTTAGTATTATATTAATACATATAGAAAATATTATATAGATATTGTCATCCATCAACGAAACGTTCAAGAATATCTATCATTTTTACGTAGTCCTGAGAGATAAATCTCAACCCTTTGATCAATCAATCCCTAAATCACCACCATCACTAACATCACATGTGATTCAACACATCAACACCACCGCCACCACCACCACAACATGTGTATTAAATCACATGTGATTGCACACTTCCGACCACCACCACCACCACCACATGTGTATTAAATCACATGTGATTCAACACCACCGACCACCACCACCACCAACCTCTGCCGATCACCGTCTCCACCACCGGCAACCCCTCGTTACCGTCGGCTGCTTTCAGTCACATGTGATTGCGTATCCAATCAGATGTGATTGCGACGGCCGGAGCCGGCGGCCGGCGACGGTCGGCAGCGACGGGCAGCGACAGGGGGCGTCGAGCGGCAGCGGTGGGTTGCGGCCGGAGGTGGTCGGCGGCGGCAGTGGCCGGCGGTGGTGGTGGTGGCCGGCGGTAGTGGTTGTATATTAAATCACATGTGATTTGATGCTGGTAGTGGTTAAGAGATCTTTTAATCCAATGTTTAAGATTTATCCTTTAGGACTTTACAAAAATCAAGGAATTCCTTGAATACGACTTTGTACACATAGGATAATTTGAATATATGTTAAAAACTATAATATTAAGAAATAAGAGAAGCATTCAACGTAGTCCTTGATTTTTATGTAGTTACAAGGGATAAATCTTAGCCCTTGAATCAATTAATCCCCAAATCACCGCCGCCATCACATCTGATTCAATACATCAACACCACCACTCTCATGTGTATTAAATCACATGTGATTGCACACAGCCGACCACCACTTAATGTGTATTAAATCGCATGTGATTCAACACGGCCGACCACCACCAACCTCTGCCGGCCAGCGTCTTCACAACCGGCAACCCCCCGCCACTGTCGGCTGCTTTCAATCGCATGTAATTGCGTATCCAATCACATGTGATTGCGTCGGCGGGCGGTGGTCAACGGCGGCGGGAGATGGTCGGCAGCGGCAGTGGCCGGCGATGGTGGTGGTGGCCGACGGTGATGGTTGTGTATTAAATCACATGTGATTTGAAGATGGTAGTTGTTAAGGGATTTTTTGATCCAATGATTAGGATTTGTCTATTAGGACAATGTTTTTAAGATGGATTACCTAGAACACAACCTTTTCTTTTTGGAAACGACAAATGAAATAACGGAAACATACTCGCAATTTTTCTAGAACACAACCTAAGCAATAAATCAGATATATATTTTTTGTATATTTAACCCAAAGTAAAACACGAGTCTGCATATTAAGCCATTATAAAAAATTGTCATTTTGACCCAAGTATAATATTTGTTTTTAATAATAAATTTGATTTATATAGGTCTAGTCAAATTAATGAATGTGTGTATAATTAGACATGAGGAGCCACCAACCATTTGCTTTCCCTAGTGCAATGTATGTATCTCATACATAGCACATCATCTGGTATTTAAATATTTAAATATACGGTGGTGATTTACGCAAGGAATTAATTTATTTTTGTAACGAAATATAAATTAAATAGACAATTTTATCCTTGAACATCATTTTGTTTTAACTTGAAAATGTCAAATTTAAGGGTGGAGTTGTCAATTTACTTTAATTTTCCTTGCAGGGATAAATTCTTTCCTTCAGTAAATCACTATATATAGTTCTATTAATCAACTCTATAATATTATGCAAAGTTGTTTTGAATTGTAGTATAACAAAAGTTATTTAGTAGTTAGGGTTTATAAAGAGTAAATGTGTCTAAGAAAAAACTAGTGTTTTTTTATAACTTCTTCTAACTATTATACTTCCTCCGTATCAAAATAAGTGACACAAATTGGCTTACACGTTTTTTGAGGTAAAAGATTAAAATAGAGGTTAAAATAGATTAAAGTACATAGTTAGTGGAGAATGGGTCCCACTTTTCTTGAATAAAGTAATATTAATGAGTTTTAAAAGTAAAAGTAAGGGTATAAGGGTAATTTCACTTTATTAAAGTGGATAGTGGGTATGAGTCCTACTAACTTTACCAAATAAGAGAATTTTTCAAAGTGTGTCACTTATTTTGATACACCCAAAAATAGAAAGTGTGTCACTTATTTTGATACGGAGGAAGTACTAGAATGGATTTTAACATTGCCAAACACCACACGGCTTTTTGTGCCAAACTCATGCCAAAAGTCATACACCAAACCTATAATGCAAGCAATGTTTTATATAGGTTGATTATTTGGACGCCCCAAAATATTATTTAAACACCCTAAAATTACCTAATAATTTAAAATTTATAAAATCAATGCCCGAAATTAAAACCTAGACTCATTTATCTAAACCTAAAATGCCGTAAGTCACTTTTATGTCACCTTATTCACAACCTAAACTTCTATCTCTCTCTTTGAATTCTCTCACAACCTCAACTATATTTCATCGTTAACCACCGTCACCACCAACTCACTCGCATCAAAAATTTGCCGGAGGTAGAGGTGGTTGGCGGTTGTTTCCGATGGATGGTGGATAACCATGTTAATTAATTGTTTATGATCATAATTTTCAAGGTAAAAAATATTTGATTTTTACTGAAGTGTTTATTTGATACTCCCTCCGTCCCACAAAAAACTTCTCATTTCACTCTAAATTTTTGTCCCACAAAAAACTTTTCATTTCTCATATTTGATGGGCTCCACACAATAAAAAACTATTATTACTAAAAACTCACCACTAATATCCACTAACTATCTTTCTCTTTCTAATCTAACCTTATATTTTAATCAAAAGTATTATTAATGACTCCACCACTAACGATCATCTAAAAACTTGTGCAAAAGCCAAATGAGAAGTTTTTTATGGGACGGAGGGAGTATATAGGAATGTTAAAATAGTAACACTAAATAAATGTTAAAAAGTAAGGGATAATATACGTAAAGACTCACAGATTCTTGTAAATTGTAATCGTATCATTCATGTCATCGACACAGCTCGTGCCATTAACACCTAATCCAGCCAAAATTGACTAAACTTTGGAAAAGACCCTTGCTTATAGTTATTTGATAGTGAAAATACAAGATTATATACTTTAGGTACTTGTTTTTTTGTTTTTCTTTTTTTTTTTTTTTTTTTTTTTTTGTGATTAGAATAAAAAAAGCTAACACATTGAATAAAAATGAGGCAATGGTCGTGTTGGGATTGGGTAGATGATGAATGTTTAGGAGTGGTGGAGAATCACTAGGTTGACTACGAGAGGCAACCCGCGGTTGCCAATGCGGCTCGGTGATGGTTGGGTATAGAGTGAGGATTTGGGCTGAAAAAATCGAACCGGATCAAAAATCAACTGAAACCGAATACGTGTAATCGGTTCGGTTTTGGTTTTGAAAATTTATATTTTCAATTTCGGCTATATCAGTTTAATTTTAGACCGCGCTCGCTCCTAGTTGGGGATGAGTGTTGGGTTTAACTTGTGTTCCACAAGTAGTTTCAGTATTAAATTTTATAATACAGTCTTTGCGTTACATATTCTAAAATATATAATAGAAACTCTATAAATTAATACTCATTTCCACAAGTAGTTTCAGTATTTAATTTTATAATACAGTCTTTGCGTTACATATTCTAACATATATAATAGAAACTCTATAAATTAATACTCATACGACCATCAAATTTTAATAATCAAAAGAGTTTAAATCATCGTTAGGATTAATAATTACTCCCTCTGTCTCACAAAAAAATTTATATTTCCCCTATAAATTTTGTCCCACAAAAAAGTTTACATTTCTCAAATATGATGGACCACTTAATAAAAATACTATTATTTTTAGGAAAATGCTAACCATTGCCCTTAGGGCAATGGTTAAGAAATTTCTTTTGGCTTAAAATCATTGTACAATAACTAATAAAAAACCACCCTCATTTATTTTAATAACCATCTTTAAGTAGTTATGCATCCTTAATTGTACATAAACCACTTTATCCATTCTTAACCATTGCCCTAAGGGCACTAGTTAGCAAATCCCTTATTTTTATGTACTTTACCACTACCTTTCTCCAAAAAGCACTTTCTCTTTCCAAATAACTTTATATTTTAATCAAAAATATTACAAAAGACCCCACCACTAACTATCACACCTATGTGCCTAGGAGAAATGTAAATTTATTTGTGGGACGGAAGGAGTATTAATTTGTATAATCGATTAATCAAAAGAGTTTTATTAATTGTATAATTTATGTTATTTAAATAAAATTTATTTTTAAGTTCCTTAAATAATGTAAATTTCTAGCCCATAATTAGGCCCATTAATAAAGCAGACTAGGGATGCAAATTTAACCCGCGGGTTTGGGTACCCGTGGGTACCCGAGTCTTACGGGGCAGGTATTACCAGTCTAAACGGGTAACGGGTCGGGGATGTGTTTAAATTTCATACCCGAGAGCGGGTACGGGTCGGGTACGGGTTTTATAATACCCGCACCGTCTATACCCGACCCGAATATATATATTAATGTGTAATTTTTTTAATACTGATTTAGTTCATTAGTCACTACTCAAACTTAACCCAACTCTTAATCTCTCATTAGCCCAATTTAATAATGGTTAAAATATGGCTCTTCTCCCTTTAGTCCATTACGTATTGAACGAAATAAGCCTGAACGAACTAAGAGTATTAAATGTTTTAGCTATTTTGTTTAATTTTTTTAGAGTTTTGATAATGACAGCCCTAAGGGCTGTCAATAGACACGCATCAAAAGCTTGTACATCAATCTATAACTACCCCATGAATTTTAGCAACCTCTTCCTCCCATGATTTAATGTACAATTTTTATGCGCTTAGAGACAGCCCTAAGGGCTGTCATTATCAAAACTCATTTTTTTATAGAACGGGTACCCGTCGGGTTACCCGTAACCGGCGGGGATTTTTCTACCTGAACCCGACGGGTATTTAACCGGGTACGGGTATGAGAATAGCGGTCGAGTACGGGTACGAGTTTTGTAGTACCCGCTACTACCCGTACCCGTTTGCATCTATAAAGCCAGTCTAACGTTATGGTGCAACTACAAGCTACCTCCGTAAAAGAGCTGTGATCTGGTGATGGCGAGTGTACCCAATTCTTGCGTACAAGTGCATGGCCGCTTCCAGAACCAACGGTTTTGTTCTTCGAAAATATGCCTGTAATGTTGCGTTACAAAATAATCACCGCTAAAAGTGTAATTCAATGCTCACAGACGATAACTATACATAATTTTACCATTGATTCGGAAGATTTCTTCACATACACACACTAATTGCTCGATCGATTTTAGGTTTTTCATGAAATTATCGTCAATAAGGTTTTTGTAGGTTTATAGATTCGATACATTGGTGATGGTTGAGGTAGATAGCAAATCGAACAATGGCGGTGATAGAAATAAGATGAAGAAGAACAGATGGAGCCGATTTAGAGTTTTTGGAGCTCTGATTGCAGTTTTAGCTTCCATTTATTTCAATCCATGGAGGCATTCTCTCAATATTGGTTTTCTCAGTAAAACCTATCTATGTTCTCAGGTAATTTCTCAATATGTTTGCAGGGCGTTAATCTATCTATTTCATATTGTGGAAAATTGCAGTAATTTCTTAAGTTTATTAAAGTAATTTGACCTGCGATTAATTACATTATTTTGTGATTTTAGTGTAATTCAAAGGAATTTTAGGTTTAGTCAGCTATGATCAAATCATCAATCACCATAAGTTAATCAGAGACCAACCCTAACACAATCACCCGCCAAAATAAGTGTAGGAAGTTAGTTATAACTGTTTTTGGCGCCAAAAACAAACTTCCAGAAGCTTGTATTTGGATAATCCCAAATATAAAGGTTGAATTATTATTCTACTAATTTTAATTTTTAAGCAGGATACTTGTGAAAATACAGGAATCACTGAGGAATGTTGCTGTGACTATGAAAGCATTGATAATATTAATCGGGCCGTTTTACATCCCTTATTGCAAGAGCTTGTAAAAACACCATTTTTCAGATATTTCAAGGTCAAATTATGGTGTGATTGCCCGTTTTGGCCCGATGACGGGATGTGCCGATTGCGGGATTGCAGTGTATGCGAGTGTCCCGAAAATGAATTTCCAGAATTATTTAAAAAACCAAAAACATTTAATAATATTCTTCCAAAAGATGATCCTGTTTGTCAAGAAGGGAAACCTGAAGCAACTGTTGATCGAACTCTAGATGCTAAATCTTTTAGAGGTTGGGTGGAAATTGATAATCCATGGACTCATGATGATGAAACTGATAATGGTAATTAATAAATCATATTAATTTATATGTATATTTATTGCTGTTAATGATTTTTTAATTGGTTTTTCTTTTGGAATTTATATAGGTGAAATGACGTATGTAAATCTGCAACTGAATGGTGAACGTCATACGGGTTATGTGGGACCATCAGCAAGAAGAATATGGGATGCGACATATACAGAAAATTGTCCAAGATGTAAGTATATTTGTGTCTATTTTTGCCTAAAATAATTGCGTATTTTTACATTTGTATTTGTTTAGTCATTTTTACGAATTTCTGTCCAATTGGGTCATCAAAAGATGGATTTTTGTCCTAATTGGATAATTAAAAGATGTTTTTTTATATATAATTTTAATAAAAAAGACATGTGAGTTTTTAATGATTCAACTGAGACAAAAAACATCTTTTAATGACGTTTTTATTTTTAGACAAAAGAAACTGTATATATTATATAATTAACTCTAAATCATCTTTTTTGTACAGATGCATATGGAGAAATGTGTCCAGAAAAGAAAGTTTTATACAAGCTAATATCTGGTCTACACTGCTCGATTTCAATCCACATAGCTGCTGATTATTTACTTGATGAGGCTAACAATCAGGTTCATATTATAAATTTAATTAATTTAATAATGGTAAATTAAAAACATTTATTGTGTACAATTATAGTGGGGCCCAAATCTTGAATTAATGCATGATCGTGTGTTGAAACATCCTGATCGTGTGGAAAACTTGTACTTCACGTTTCTATTCGTTCTTAGAGCCGTAACAAAAGTGAGATTTCTCATCATTTATTTATGAATTTTTTTACGAATTAAATCATTTGTTAAAAATATTAAAATAATTATGTTTTTGTTTGTTTTAGGCAGCTGATTATTTAGATCAAGCAGAGTATGATTCTGGTAATCATGTGGAGGATGTAAGAGCACATTTGTTGATTCGACAAATTGTTCATGATTCTGAATTGCAAGCTGCATGTGCTCTGCCATTTGATGAGGCTGAATTATGGCAGGGTCAAGGTGGGCCCGTTCTCAGGCAGCAAATCCAAAGTCAATTTCGAAATATCAGGTTTTTATTCTATCGTTAGGTCCGATGGAAGTTGGGTTACGGGTCAAAACTGGTTTGGGCGGGTTGAAATGGGTCATCTTTTTATGTGAGTAGGAACGGGCCGGGTCAGATTGAGGTGGACCTACTAACACTACTTTAACTTGTTTGACCCGTTTCTTTTGACTAGAATGCATTTTAGTACCCTGAACTTGGCTGACCAGGTGTTCTACTACCTTGAACTATTAAATGTGCAACATGGTACCCTGAACTTGACAAAACGGTCAGTTTAGTACCCTGACTCACTAACTTGGTCTTGTTTTCCACGTGATTCGCTTCCAATATCTGTATGATGAATGTATATGTGTTAATCCGTCAAAAGCTCCAACGAAAGTAAGTCAAGTAAGAAAACTCGATCAATTAATGAGTCAGAGTACAAAATCAACCATTTTGTCAAGTTCAGATGTTTGACATTTAATTGTTCAGGGTAGTAGAAGACCTGATCAGCCAAGTTCAAGGTACTAAAATGTATTTTGGCCTTTTTTATTTGACCTGTTTTAGATAAATAATTAAAAAACCAAATAGACCCAGTTGTAAGTAAACGAGTCAAAATTGATATATTTGTACACGTGGCAGTGTGCTAATGGACTGTGTAGGGTGTGAAAAATGTCGTCTTTGGGGAAAACTTCAAGTTCTTGGTCTTGGAACTGCTTTAAAAATTCTGTTTTCTGTTGATGATCAGGGAAACCCGGACCCACAAGTAAGTTTCTTTGTGTATTTTGTGTTTTATATAAGTAAGGTTAATAAGATTTTGTTTGTTATTACAGTTGCAGTTACAAAGAAATGAAGTGATTGCTCTAATTAATCTACTAAATCGGCTATCGGAATCTCTTATATTTGTTACTGATATGAGAGATACAGCTGATCCTGCCGCTAAAGGAATTGGAAATTGGGGATCATTCATTGCTCATTGGTACGCTTTCTTGTTCATAGTTGACTTTTTCATCGTTGACTTTTATCGGATTTAAATGATTGTAAAATTGAATCTTTTTTCAGGTGGAAAAACATGTTGAATAAAAATGGCCACCGTTAAACACGTCAACATCGATGAATGAAGAAATGAATGATTTGTAATGTTGATGGTGTTTTTAGATGAGATTGTGTACCATTTTTGTTCCCGGTAGCCCTGTAAATGAACTGAACGTTCAGCGAACTGTTGTGCGAGAGTTTGTCTATGTTCGTTCGTTTAGTTAAACGAACAAACACGAACAAATTTTTGTGCTCCTTTTAGTTAAACGAACACGAGCAAAGGTCCCGTTCGTGAACATGATTTATGTTCGTTCGTCAGTGTTTGTTTACTTTCGTTCATTAGTGTTTGTTTACGTTCTCAATGTTCTTTTATGTTTGAACTTTATATCAAATATTAATTGTTTGTTTATGTTCATATCTTTGCTTTTTCATTTATACTAATTGGAGTTTCGTTTTACAACATATTTACTTTGTTTAGATGATTTTAAGTTGTTGAGTGGAATTCCTTCAAAATTTACATCATTATTCCATTGGCTTCTTCTTTCTTCATCAATAACTTAAAGTATTTTTATACCTATAAGGCCTTCCCCAATGGTTCCGTTAGTTGAAATGTGAGTTTGAGTGGTGGAATCAAACCATTGGCACACCTAGATTAGTTGAGGCCGCCAGTTTGCTTCCGCCACTTTGGAGACGAGAGTGAGGAGCTTCGTGAGTTGGTGGGTGGGGCCGAAAGGGGTATTTTGTGTGTGTGTATTTTATAATGGTGGGTCCCAAAAAATTAAAGGGAAGATGTATTGTTAGCATAGGTACGTCAGTTTAATGTCAGTTGGAGGGTGAGCTGACGTGGCGCTGATTTGACAACAACTGACGGTATCAATTTCCACCACCATTGGGAGCAGTCTAATGATCAGGGATTACAAAAATCTTAAAGAATTGTTAACAAAACTTGTGAAGATTCTTTTATTCATTTACGTTCGTGAACGTTCTTCGTTAATTCACGTCTGTGAATGTTCATTAATTCTCACAAATTTTGAGCTCAGATCATCATTTATTTCAAGCTCTTGAGTTGAGTCAAGCTAGATAAAAGCTCGTTTATAGCCTTATTTATACGTAAATGAATTCAAAATGCCAAATCTAGTGTTAGATTTAGATATGTATAAAAACCACATTATTCGCTAGCAAAAAAACGTTTCGACATCCATAAAACGACAAAAACGAGCAATTTGAGAACAAAATGTTTGATCCAACACATCAACTTTAATCACCAAAACGACATTCCCCTACAACTTTTACAGTTTCCCACTACCATTACAAGTAAAGTAATCATCACCATTTCCTCTTAACTCTAGAGCTTTTTAACCAACGTGAAATGTCGATTTTGTCCCTCCTCTTTACAAGCTCAAAATTCTATTTCTATGTACAATGTACTAGTAGCAGCAACAGCCTCAAGTTGTTCATATGACTTGTGCCAAAATGTTGGATCTTTGAGAATCTTGTACGAGTTTTGTTTTTATCGAATCTATCGTATTTTAGTTATTATTATTATTTTAAATCTCGATTCCAGCTTCTTTAAACGCTGCAGTCATTGTACTTGATGCTTCTTCAAGTGTACGTCTCTTTTGAATAGAATTAAAAGATTCGATGACATCACCTTCTTCCCATTCGTTGAAATCATCAACGCCAATTCCACATTCTAGTCCCGCATTTACCTGTTCAACAAAACAAAACAACACTTTTTATAAACCAACGTGGGTGCCACCTAAGCAAAATACTGGTTTTCAGGTAAACCGACACATTAAAATCTAAGTTTTGAAAGTTTAGTACATTAAAAGTTAGTCAGATACATTCATGCATAGTTTGCCCACTATTATATTAGGGTTTTTGTTAATGACTGTCTTTAAATGCATAAAAAATTGTACATTAATTTATAGAGCAGTAATTCCTAAAATACAAGGGTTGGTTATAGATTAATGTACAAATTTTTTATACATCATTTTCCTTATATTAATGATCTATGTTTTGAATATATCTCATTAACAAATGATATACTTCGGGCACCTTTCAAATTGTTTAACCTATTTTACCCCTTAGATACAAAACATAAGCTAGATCGACCCATTCCTTAGTACATGGGTCAAAAGTTGTCTTTTTTGTTTCTTACGTTTATTTTGAGCGATAAATCCATTGGAGTATAAAATAAAATAAATAATACCTCTTTAACATCCTCTTTAATCCGCCTTAAAGAATCAAGAACACCAACAAATATTATTTTTCCTTTTCTTAAAACCCGAACTCCACAATCTTTAGTTACTTTTCCCTCAGTTACCATGCATCCCGCAATACGTGCACTACCACTGCTGAAAATCGCCCGTACATCTACCCTACCAATCGGCACTTGATCCTGCAAAAAGATTCAATTTTTTTTAAAAAAAATATTAATTTATAAAAAAAGAATCTAAACTATCGTAGAAAACGAAAACCCACGATAATTTCGACCCATTTATTGGGTACGGGTCAAGATACAATTTTTTTAAATAAAATTATTTATTTATAAAAAAGATTCTAAAATATCCTAAAAACGAAAATCCACGATAATTTCGCTCATTTATTGGGTACACGGCTCAAGATACAATTTTTTTAAAAAAAAATTATTTATTTATAGAAAAAAGGTTCGAAAATGTCGTAAAAAAGAAAATCCACGATAATTTCGACTCATTTATTGGGTACACGGGTCAAGATACAATTGTTTTTTAAAAACAAATATTTATTTATAAAAAAGAATCTAAAATATCGTAAAAACAAAAATCCACAATAATTTCAACCTATTTATTGGGTACACAGGTCAAGTTGGGTAATACTAAACTGACCCGGCCCGTTTTGACCAAAACCCATTTTGACCTGTTACCCGACCCGCCCGTCCGAATGCCCGATCTATTATAAAGATACCTCAACAGGGTCTAATAATCCCTCCATTGCAGTTCTCATATCATCAAGAAGATCATATATAACTCTATAAAGCAGTATCTCAACGCCTTTATTATCAGCATAACTTTTAACAGAACCAGATGCTTTTACATTAAACCCGAAAATAATTGCTTTACTGGCAACTGCCAGATCCACATCACTATTGCTGACATCACCCGTTGCTTGTAAAATAAATTTCAAAGTGACATTATCTTGTGGAAGCTTCTGTAAGGCTTGTTTCACAGCTTCAGTTGACCCCTAATCATAATTAACAGATTGTTATTTGGTCAAATCAACTTCATTTTTATTTTATGTAATTTTTTTTATAAATAAAATCGAAGCTATTTTATTTTTTCAAATAGTTGTAATTACGTTTTTATAGAAAATAACTGTAGTTATATTTTTGTTTTAAATTTTATTGAAAATTTTTGTTTATCTTATTATTACTTATGTTTTGATTTATATGTTTATTTAAAAAACTAAATATAATTTGTATTTAACTCAAAGTCACATAGTTCGCGGTTCGCTCCGGTACGGAAAAGTGTACCCGGATCGCGGTTCGGTCATTTCTAAAAATCGGTTCGAAGGGGGGTAGGCTCATTCCGGTTCGCCCGGTTCGCCTCGGTACGATGTACCATATATCTCGGTACAATATACTATATATCATAATATATATAATATATAATTTTTAATAAATTGAAAAACTTCATATTATTAATACTACTACATAATATATTAATTTTAATAAATTGAAACACTCCATTTAAATAGAAGTTGGGACTTGGGAACGAGAGGAGTTAAAGCAGAAACGTTTCAGTTTTGAGTTCGATTGCCGATTGAGTTGAGTTGACCATCGTTTTGGACAATTTCACCGTCGACTTATTCTTCGATTTGGTACACGACTTCGCTTGAATCTGGAATTGACGTCCAATTGAGCTTCAATTCGACGTTCAAATAGAAGTCAGATTGCAAATTGACTTTCAATTGCTCTTAAAATCGTCCAATTGGAAAATTTTGGTCGGCATTTTGAAAGATTTGACCATCAATTGGATCGACTGCTTCAACGAACCAATACGCGACCTCAGCCAATTTTGGATCGCGACCCAACTAGCGATCGGATCGCAAACGACCCGCGATTGGGAGCGCACGATCCAGATCGGAGATCGTGGCTACCCTAGCGAATTATGTGACTCTGATTTAACTTATTATAAATAAGTGTATGTGACTAATAACAAATTTGAACAAGATAGAAATATAATAAATATCTTTTTAAAAAAATGATTTTTATTATTAATTACATAAACCATTTAAAAAATCTTTTATTATTATGTGCATACCTGTAGGTCAACCTTCATAACAACATTCAGTTGGTGCAAATCTAAGCCAGAATTTTTGGCAGTTGTAACTGCAGAAGCAAAGGACGAAAGGGTAATTCTACCATCTCCTGCCTTTGCTAATATTCGTTCATCTCTTAAAGAAATTGCACATTCTTCTGCTCTCTCTCGTGCAATGTCAAGAGAGTCAACTACCTCAAATTCATCACCAGCAAATGGGACATTGTTTAATCCAATCACCTGAAACGGGTCAAATACGGGTCGGTTTTAGTACGGGTCAAATAGATCCGGATTGAAATGGGTCATTTTTGGTATGGGTCGAAATGTGGGGAAATTTTTACCTGCACTGGTATTGATGGTCCAGCTTCATTAACCTGTTTTCCACCGTTGTCAAATAAAGCTCTGACCTGCAATAACCCGAAAAAAACGAAGTTCTTGAAATTAATCCAAGAAAACAATTGAAAGTCGAGTTTTTTTTTTTTTTTTTCTTTTAAATCTTGATTTTGGTCTTAAAACTAATCCAAGAAAATTCCTGAAAGTCTAAAAATTTTACAAATCTTGATTTTGGTCTTGAAACTAATACAAGAAAACATATGAAACTCTAAACATTTATGAAAATCTTGATTTTGGAACATTTATGAAAATCTTGATTTTGGTCTTGAAACTAATCCAAGAAAACGTCTAAAAGTATAACATTTTATAAAAATTTTGATCTTGGTCTTGAAACTAATCCAAATAAACATCTTAAAGTCCTAAATTTTTTAAAAATCTTGATGTTGGTCTCAAAATTAATTCAAGAAAACGTTTGAAAGTCAAGATTTATTCAAAACTTTGACTTGGGTATGAAAATTTATCCAAGAAAACGTTTGAAAGTCAAGATTTTTTCTTCAAATAATATTGATTTTTGGTAATTTAATTAATAAATTACCAACCTTTCCAAAAGCTTCACCACAAACTAGAACATCCCCCTTTTTTAACGTGCCATTTTGCACAATAAAAGTAGCAACGGGTCCTTTTGATTTATCAAGACCTGCTTCAATCACAGTACCCTTTGCATTTCTATCAGGATTTGCCTTCAATTCTTGCAACTAATATAAAAAAAAACTAATTAATATACATAAATTAAAGTTGTATATTGATTTATTGACTTGTATCTCATGAAACGACAGCTGTACATTACTATATTGAATAAATCATATAACGTTTCTACCTCTGCAACAAGCATGGCGGTTTCCAACAAATCATCAACATTCAGTCCTGTTAGAGCACTGATCTGCAACAGAATTTTACCAACAATAATAATTTAAAAATTAAATAAAAAATAAATTAAATAAATTAAATAAGGGCTGTTTGTAGCACCTGAACCATAGGTACATCACCACCCCAATCTTCAGGTTGACAACCGTTTGAAGAAAGCTCTTGCATAACTTGCATAACTCGATCTGAAGCTCCCTCTTTATCTATCTACAATTATAAAAATTTATTTTAATGTAAAAAATTAGCAAAATATGTAGACAACATTTATTAAAATTAATTTTCTAGGTAAAAAAAATATTAGCAAAATCTGTAGCCAACATTAAGTAAAATTAATTTTGACAGTAAAAATATTAGCAAAATTTGTAGCAAACATTGCAAGTGAATCATTTAAATATGAGTAAATTACATAAATCGTCCTTGTGGTTTGTACTTTGTATTTTTTTACTACACGGGTAGTCCCTGTTTTTTTTATATTAAAGTAATTTAAGAATGAGTAAACCACAGGGACGTTTTATGTAATTTACTCAAAAACTATATAATCACACTTATTATAATATATTAATACCTTATTAATTGCAACAATTATTGGCACACCAGCGGATTTAGCATGAGCTATTGCCTCAATTGTTTGAGGGCGTATTCCATCATCAGCAGCAACTACAATAATAGCAATATCTGTAACCCTAGCTCCACGTGCTCTCATTGCACCAAACGCCTGTAAAAATTAAAAAAAAAAAGTTAATTTTTTTAATAAAAATAAAAAATTGGAAAAAATGTGTTTTGGGTCGTTTTCCCGTTACCCGACCCGCCCATATTTCCATCTAATGTAATTACCTCGTGCCCAGGAGTGTCAAGAAAAACACATGCCCGCATGGTACCATCAATTGGAACTTGAACTTTATATGCCCCGATTCCTTGTGTGATCCCGCCAGCTTCAGATGCTGCCACCTGTACAAATTATTTTTTATAAAGTTTAAGTTTTTTTCATTCTTTTAACAGAAAACTAACTTATAACTTAAACTATGATCCATCGGTACCTTGCTTTTGCGAATATAATCCAAAAGCGTCGTCTGTCGAATGCAAAAAAACACAAAAAAAAATGTTATAAGAGTGAATTACAAGAATGGTCCCTGAGATTAATACCAAATTTCACCTATGGTCCTTTACATTAAAAAATTACATTGGTAGTCCTTTTTTTGGAAACTTTTTGCACCTATAGTCCTTTAAAAGTACACACGTAGTCCTTTTCTTGTTAAAGGACTCTGGGTACAGAAGGTTCACAAAAAAAAGGACTACTCTTGTAATTTTTTGAACTAAAGGACCATACATGTAATTTGTCATAAACCTCATGTTATAATTAGCACAAGTTAGTTATTAAACAAAGTTAAAACACACGTACTTTTCCATGGTCAACATGACCCATAATGGTCAAAACCGGGGGGCGATCTTGTAAATTATCCAAATCTTCTTCATCAAAAATTTCTTTCTTTTTGGCCATTTCTGACACGTTAGTAGGGCCCACATCAATAACTTCCACATCATACTCTCTACAAACCATTTTCACCATTTCTTTATCAAGTTTTTGTACTCCATCGGGCTTAATACCCTTTGAATAAAGATGCCCTAAAATCTCACCTTCACTAACCGCCAAATTAAATGCCAGCTCATCAACCAACATTCCTTCTTCACTAACTTCCATTAAGTCAACTTTGACCGGCTCAGCTTCACGGGCTAACTGCATTCTAACCGCTTTTCTTCTAGCTTTACTCCATTTTCTTCCCTTTTTTGCCCCTGGGATTGACACGTTTAAATCTGATGTTTCTTCATCGTGTATTTCATCATCTTTGTTGACTTTGGGCCTGCGGGCCCCGCCAGCTGGCCCACCTTTTTTCCTGAAATCTTCACGAAATTTTGTGGGGCCCACACTTTTTCCTCGCTTAGGTGGCGCTAAAACCGCCTGAGCCATTAACGGGTCAACAGCTGGCCGTTTTGACGCGAATTTGTCGATTAATATCGGCCCGGTTCGTTCTTTTGGTTTTGTATCGGTGACAGGTGGCGTGACAGCTGGCAGTTTCGGGGCTGCTCCTAAATCTTTTAAGATTGTTGGTCTTTTTACAGGAGGTGCTGCAGATGGTTTTGATTGTAATTCTGGTTGAACTCTTTGAGGTGGTTTTGATTGAATAACGGGTTGACTTTCGACTTTACCGGTCACCTCCAATTTTGACTTTTCTTCCGGAAGTTTCTCGGTCTTGGTAGCTTCTTTCACAACTCTTTCTACAGTTGCAACCGGATTCCCTTTTCGCCACACACTTTTTAAAGTTTTAACCTTCCCACCAGGTGTCGAATTGTTACGGGCTGCATCACCGTTTGTGTTTGTGTTTGTTCTCAAAGGTGGTTTTCTATTCGGGACATCTGTGTTCTTATTTATTTCTAATTTCTCAGCTTTTTCCAACACTTCTCCTAACGATTCAATCACCTTATTTCTCTCTTCTTGTTCACCCGATTTTGACGGGTCCTGCCCGGATTTACCCGAGCCCGAAACTTGCTCTATCTTAGATTCGGGCGGTTTCAGCACAGGCCTTCGGGCAGGCTTAATTAAAATATCAGCAGCATCATCTTTGCTACTTCCATTAGTGGCATTTAGTGATACTGAAGTCCCTTGATCAGCTAAAAAATCAGTAGTAACTGAATATTTACAAATTGAAACATACCTCCATCTTTTAGTAACTAACAGATTATGAAAACCGCAAGTAGTATTTGGAAAATAAACTTTTCTAATCGATAAATGGGTTCCTTCCAATTGACCAGAAGAACAAGTGCAAGTACTTCCCAGACCAACTAAGGAAGCAAAAGAAGCCATAATTGAGGTCTAAATAGACTCCAGCATTACTTTCTCATTCACTGAGGCATTTTCACAAACACCTTATCTGCAATAGCTTGATAACACTATCTTTAAACCAAATTCACCACAATTTGAGCCCCAAATTATACAAATGGGTCATACAATACTACGAATTCACCAAGAAATTGAAAAAAGTGGGGAATTTCGGAACAAATTGAATAAACCCACACGAAAATATGAAATTTTACCTCGGGAAATTCGGGGTTTTCCGTTCTTTGTGGATGGATTGGATATTACTGTGTGTTTGTGTTTTGTGTGTGTGTGTGTGGAGGGAAGAAGAAAGGGTAACCGTGTGGTTGTAGACGAAAGGAAATGGGATGAAACCAAGAGATTGTTTTGTGGCCGATTTTATGCCTCTCATCAAATGATAACATTCCATGTGTCTGATAAGGTTTCAAGATTTCTTTTTTGTTTTTTCGTCTAAAAATACAGATTTCCTAATAATAATACACGTTTATGGAGTATTGATGTTAAAAATAAATGAACGTATCTTTTACCCTTTTTAGGGTGATTACGGTCTAAAAATAGATAGAATCGAAATCAAAAAAGATAAAATTTTAAAACTGAAATTTAACCGATAACATGTTATTGAATTCGGTCGATTTTCAGTTCGATTTGGTTTTTTCATCTTAGATGCTCACTCCTATTGGCCTTTCTTATACACACTTTTATAGAATTAATCTTTAGGTTTTGATAATCATTAAAACATTCAAATATGTATAAGAAATTTGTATATTCATCTATAACTAATTCTTAAATTTTCAGAATTATTCCTTTATAAATTAACTAGCAGGTACCCGCGCTATGCGGCGGCGGGTACCCAGTAACTATATTGTGCAGCGAGCAAATGTTATTCAGTAGCATCATATCGTTTTTGATATTTTACTTTGAAAGTCAACATACCATTTTCGATGGCAGTAATTGCATTCGACAAAGCAAAAACAATAAACAAATTTAGACATTTAACTTTTGCATCACTCACAAACAAGTTACAAAAAGATTATATCAACAACACACGATTTAATTGCAACCACATAAATATAATATGAAGAAACTACCAAATGTATTCTTTAGAATACAAAATTCAAATTTATCATTCTATACAAAAACTAATGCACTCCTAACCAACAAATCCATTCATGTATCGTTTTTCATTTCCCAATTACCATCTCTGTTGCTTCTTAACAAATAAATTACTGACTTAAGTTTACATTTTCATATGATCAAGATGGCGACCAATCGTTTTTTAAGATATTAAATAAAAAACAAGTACGGGAATTTTGAAGATATAGCTGATAATAAAGGATCAAATGCTCAACAAGAGAACTTACAACCTTTCTTGATTTTGCATATAGCCATAACAACCTGGTTATAATAAACAATGGACATTAAATATACATTTAAGTAGGTATACCAATCACCTAAACATAATCAAAACAATGAAATTATTCAAATTAATCAATAAGTAGTTACACATTTTACCTCCCCAATGTATTTAATAAGAAACCTTCCTCCAGGAATATCCTCCTGCAACTGAAGCCCAAACCACTTATTTCCAGATGGAACACATTTTGGTTAGAAACATTTGCATTATTGGAGCTGCAATCATAGGCATTTTTAAATAAAAACTTAGTTATTAGAACATCAAATAAAAAAATAACCTTTTGATTCAAACAAGAACCCGCACAGGGGTAAGTTCCTTTTACACATTCTGTATTAAACATACAAATAAGGCATTCATAACTCAATTTACATAAATTAAAATTAAAAATTCTACGAATGATTAATTTGACATAGCTTTAACTTGAATTATAAACCACAAATATTAAATATCAATAACTTTAACTGGAATTATTTTAAGAATATGAACTACATAGCTACAAATGTATTTGTAAGTGCCGGTGCCCATAATGAACATGTTCCTCTTGAACAACTCAAACAACTTTTACATTATCGATGAATAAATTAAAAAAAACAGTAAATATGAGGTTTATAAGGAATCAAATAACCATGGGATCACCAATTGTAATCTCCTTAACTGCAAAATTTCTACCTGACATTTCAACAAACATCTGATGGGTCAGTTTTCTACTAATAAAACAATCAAAACGACTCTTCAATCTCCACTGTTAAGTACTGCAAATCGTCACCATTTTGTCCAACCAACCTCATATTTAGACACCACGGGCTCCATTTTGGATACACTTTACCAACGAATATTAATAGTTTCTGCATTGATGCACTAAAAAGGACAGTATTCGAGTTAAACCCGATTAAGCTTTTGAAGTTTGTGTTTCTATAATTTATTTCAGGTGCATCAGTAAAATGGGGATTAATACTTTATTAAATCCTTTCGCTTCACTTGATTTGATTCAACAAACCAAATACCTGTTTCAAACATGAACTCTGGAAGAGCATGTCAAAGACATTTCAAGCATGAACCCTATAAAGATTAATACTAAATAAGAAAGAAGTAGATAAAAAATGTAAAGAAAACGTACATACTTAAAGATATGTGCCAATAAATCGCAGAAGCCATTACCTACGCAGCGTCGGTGGTCATCTTGGTGGTCGCTGGTGATCGCAATCGAAAGAGTGAATTACGAGAGCTGTGAATGTGATTGTGAGAGACGTTGAGACTTGATATAATGAGTTTCGAGTTCCAAAAATCTGCTTTCCACTTCCCGATTAGCAACGGTTCATAATCCAAGATTATAGAGATTTGAATTTTGAAATTTTGGATAATCAACCGTCTGAACATGAATGGTCGAACAGGCAGATAAAACAAGCAGATGGGCCGAAGCCCACATATTTACTGCGTGATACATTTAAAGCCCACGTCGTAGATAACCTGTGTGATAACATTTAATATTGTTGTGTTTAGATGTAAAACGCAGCCGTAGGCTTGGCCTAATGGTAATTGCGTTGTTATGTAATGTCGAGGTGGGTTGTTCGAAACCTGGTGAGGCCCTTTTTTTTCTTCCAAAAGTTTAATTCCATAATTAGCAAGTGTGTTGGCTGAATTTCCAGCCTTGCTAATTATGGAAGGGGTAAACCCTTTATAATATACTTCCTCCGATTCAAAATAAGTTATACACTTTCCTTTTTGGGGTGATTCAAAATAAGTGATACACTTTGAAAAATTTCCTTATTTGGCATAAAAAATGGGACCCACACCCACTAACTATCTACTTTAACAAAGTGAAATTACCCATTTACCCTTACTTTTTACTTTTAAACATCATTAACCTTACTTTATTCAAAATATATGGGACCCATTCTCCACTAACCATCCAATTAATCTAATTTAACCATCATTATAATATTTTGCCTCAAAAACCGTGAATCACCAAGTGTATCACTTATTTTGAATCGGAGGAAGTAGTAGAGATGTACAATTTTTAATATATTTAAAGACAGTTCTTAGAATTATCATTATCAAAAACCTTTATTTATATTATGCACTAGGATTTGAATTTGAGACATATGTTATCTAACTAACTGAGCTTTTAAATTATATATTCATTAGAGCATCTCAAATCATACGAGTTTGTAAAAAATCACTCTATATATAAAGTGAGAGCATCTCCAACCATACTCTATCCCTTATGCCATCTCTATTTTTGAAATTTTTTCTTCTCCAACTCAACTCTATCTTTATCTTCAAATATAGAGTTTCTCAAAAATCACTCTATATTTGAAGTGAGAGGGTATTCCCTCTATCCATGGAGTCCACGTATAATAATTTACTTTCTATTTAATTTTTCTAACATTTATATTGAGCTTCTTGTGATACGTCAAGAAATTCATGACATGATTGTATATCTTCTTCATGTGAGTAAGTTTGTCCTCGAAATGTTGACATTTTAATAAAAAATAAGATGATAAAAATTGATGAATTGTATTTATGGACAATTAACTAACTATAATGTTAGTTTTGACGAAAATTACATGACAAAATTTAGCTGACGGTATATATCTAAAATGGGTCACACTTGTTCAATCTATTCATGATCCACAAGGCCACAAGGGAAAAAAAATTGCGATGAGGCAAGAAACATGCAAAATAAATTAATGTATTTTCTGTTGTAATGTAAAATAAATTAACTAAAAATATGATTGTTATGGGTCCCACTAGTTTTAAAGGGATATATAGAGTTTATGATTGGAGGTGAAGTTTTGTTTAAAAGGAATGAACCCACTAATTATAAAGATAGAGTGATTTTTATAAAATTCATGGTTGGAGATGCTCTGAGAGGGTGTGAGGTGTTAAATTTATAAGTGTTAGTGGAATGTGGATCTCATTAGGTTTTGAATAAAAGAATAGAGTATTAGAGTTTATGGGTGGAGTTAGGATATTATTTAGAGAGAATGAACCCACAATTTATAGAGATAATTTTTTTTATAAAGAGTATATGACAAGCAATATTTGGCCCGTGCGTTGCTACGGGAATTTAAGGCGTTTATTTTTCTAAGCAAAACTAAAATTTGTTTATATTGAATTTAATTTTTTTATTTATATTTATAATAAAAAAATAGTAGGGTCATATCATATCACGACAAAAATAACAATAATTGTTTTTACAATTGAATAAAAACGTTAAAGAAATAACTTGAAATATTAATTTGCATGTTTATTGGCCCACATAAAAGTGAATCTCATAAATTTTTAGTTTATTTGTTTGTTATAAAAAAGTTAATACAAATTTAGAAAAGACTGCATAAAGAATTTGGATTTTTTCACAGTAAAGAATTTGTAGTATTTAATTATTTATTAGAAACAACATATATGTGAGTTATAGGAATAATATTTTATATTATATTATATGTATATAAGTGGAGGGATGTGAATATCAAAGTTCTTAAAAGAGTAAGGAGTTTAATTTAGAAAAAAAAATTCTAACATTTAATTATGAAAAGGCCTGCAAATGCTATTGCAAATGCTATGATATGTGAACTGGATACCAAAAAGCGCGTGTGGTGTCAACCCCTTTTGTGGATTCCTCTTTTCTCCGGCATCGAATCAACACAGCATTAACTTTAGCCTGCATCCAATTAAAGCATGCATCCCACACACATTTAGCAACCAATCAGGCATGAGAAGCACATTTAGCAACCAATCAGAGATGAGTGAACAGTAAAAAAATATTTTTTTACTACCACAAATGTAATATAGGTATAATCTGAGATGGATTATTATTATATTTATTAATCTTTTAAACTTTATAAATACGGTTGCCCTTGGCAACCATCATGATATTTGACACTACAAAAATTCCTAAAATGTTGAATTCATACGGACAAGTCAATACACGATCACGCACGATTCACGTGCCATTGGGGGAGCTACAAATCATGTAGTCTTACAAAGATCCATAATGTAAGATAGCAGCAACACATAAATTTTAGTGATCAAACAGAAGAAATCAACGACACCCAAAGAAATAGAAACGAGTGTGTTTTTGCACTCGAAAGAATCAATGAGGGAAGAAGGAATCAGTTCATCGGGGGACCCATTAGTTTCCCCCAATTCTCCTCCTCATACCGCTGCTGCCAGGTAACCCTAACCCTAATTTTGCATCAATTTGTTTGAATTTTGTACTCACATAGCTTCATTTTGACTATCATTATGGGGTTTTGATTTGTGTATGCGTAATTATCTACAGTGTGCTGTTCAATTGCTTAATTTCCGATTCGTGAATTCCCGATTTGAAATTAGGGATTTCGGGAGATTTTATGTTTTGTTGTATGATGTCATGGTATGCTAATTTCTACAGGTAATGAGGTTAAAACTGCCCGTTGATTTCATTATTGGATATAATTTCAAGCATCTAGCTCAATTGGGAATTTTTCGTAATTTGTCGTACGTTTCATGAATCCAAATCGTATCAATTGATGCCAATTTTACTCACCTAGTAGATTTTGTTCCTACATTATCGAATTCCTTGGTTTTAAAGTCTGATAAACGTAGGATTGTAGCCATTTTAGACTAACCATTACATTTAGATAGCATCTTTGTATATCCAAATCTTTGGACTTTCAACCTATGAGCTAAAATTGGGTAGTTTTAAATACATCAAAATCAAATTGTGTCATTTGCATGCAAATATGCAATGTTGACTTCATCAGTTGACTAATAATAATTTCTCCACAAATTTTATCAGTTCGGCTGGTGCATCATCACCAGCTGTTGCCATAAATGCTGGCAGTACAGATTGGTTGGGTCAGGGTCAGACCCATGGGTCAAAAGCCGGGTCACTATCTCGTATCAGTTCACAACCCGTTTGGATTTCATTGAGTACAAGTGCATGTGGGTCAGCTCTCGGGTCATCTCAACCTTCATGTAGACCATGGGAACGGGCTGATCTGTTAAGAAGATTGTCCACGTTTAGGCCCGCAAATTGGGTTGGGAAACCTAAGGTTTGATATTAATTTGTATAAATGTTTAATTTAATAATTAATCCATTTAATTTAATGGTAATTTAATTTATAATTGTTATTCGTGTAGGCTGCTAGCTCACTTGCTTGTGCTAGAAGAGGTTGGGTGAATGTTGATGTTGATAAGATTCAATGTGAATCTTGTGGTGCAAGTCTTAAATATAATTCATCGGTTTCTTGGATTCCTACAAAAGGTGAATCTTGCTATGCAAGTTTTCAACTTTTTTTTTATTAAGGTCAACTATTTATTAAAACAGTTTTATAGGCCAACCAAGTATGTATTTTTTTATTAATTTATTTATACCAACTCTGACCAAATTCATGACGGGTAACTATAAATCTAACAAAAAAACCAAACTTTAATATATTAACATAAATTAAATATAAATTCAAAGGTGGGATATTAGTTATACCCCTTTAAATCACTTTCAACAAAATATAGATGCCGGGAAACGGGCCCATCCGGGTTGGGTTGACCCACAAAACACCTTAAGTTTGAGATATAATTACCCAAAAACATGCAAATGACAAAAATGACCCTAAGTTTTATTAAAACAGGTGAAAATAATGGAGATGAGTTTGCAAATCAGCTGGATGAAGGACATAATGCCACCTGTCCTTGGAGAGGAAACAGTTGTGCTGAAAGTTTAGTGCAGTTTCCACCTACTCCACCATCAGCACTTGTTGGCGGTTATAAAGACCGTTGTGATGGATTACTTCAATTTAATTATTTACCCCGTGTGGCCAATTCAGTTGTTGACCAAATGAAGCTTTCCAGAAGTCAAGAAGTTGACCGTTTTCTCATTAAGTCAACTGCTTTTTTACCAGATGTTGTTACACCTGATTTTGAAATATGTCTGTATTTACGGGCTCAGAAGCTGATTAGCCTATGTGGATGGGAACCGAGGTGGCTTCCAAATGTTCAAGATTGTGAAGAAAATTCAGCCCAGTCAGCAAGAAATGGTGCTTCTTTTAGCCCAATTAAAGATCCATGTGGGCCCGCATCAAAATCTGAATCTAGATCACCATTGTTGGATTGTAGCCTATGTGGGTCCACCGTAAGTATCATGGACTTCATTCATGTTAACCGCCCTCCTCATTTTGCTCCTAATAATACCGATGTTCCTGAAACGAGTAAAAAGACGGTTATTACCCGTGGTGTGAGTGCCGCCAGTGGGATTGGTGGTTGGGCGGTGGCTGATGGCGGCATTGATGAAGCTGCAACCACCGGGCATAAACGACCCGTATCTGAACTATACCAAGATGGAAATATCGGGCTCGGGCAGCCCGCGGGCAGCGGGGTTGGTGATCGGGCAGCTTCGTATGAATCCCGTGGTCCCAAAAGAAACAGGGATGAAGGTGGGTCAACTGTGGATAGACCACACGGGTCGGTTCGACAAACAGATAGTGTTGAAGGTGATGTCATTGACCATGAAGGTGATGAAGTCAACGATAGTCAACCGGGCCCGAGTCAAACTGTATATTTCAAACCCTATGAACAAAGTCAACAAACAGCAACAATAGCAAGAAATTCATCGGTTATTGCAATCGATACTGTTTTTAATGAAGATGATGATACTGATTCGATGGAAAGTGTTGAAAATCATCCGGGTTTTATCGATGACGTGTCAATTAAAAGCCCGGATTTAAATGAAAATGAAAATGACACGTCAGATTTGAATTTAAATTTGGACCATAGTATTCAGGCTCAAGAATCTAGGGTTCGGGTCACGGGTCAGTTAGGTGGTATTAGTAGCACTAATGATGAAGAAGTACTGACCCGCACCGAAACGGGTCGCGGGCGGGACCCGGGTGGTGCGGTTAGTGGTGGGAGTGTGGGCATGGGTGCTAGTCATGAAGGTGAGATTCACGGGTCGGGAGGGTTGATGATTCAACGGGCTGGAAGTGTTGTTGGTGATATGGAACCGGTTACTGGGTTGACCGGTCAAACGGAAACCGAAACGGGTCAACAAGAATGTTCCGGAAGGGGGGATAGCGGGTCAAAGGTTGTCGGGTCGGTCAAAGGGGAATCGGTTACTGATTTGAATCTTTTACCAAATGAGCAAAGTTCTCATCCTTCGGTTTCTTGTAATGCGGTTGTTTGTTCGGGTTTTGAATTATCAAAAGATGAAGTGATGCAGGATGTTAAATCATCTCCTACTGCAAACGGGCTAGGTTAGTCCATTCGGGTCAAAACTTATATATAATTAAAAAGTAATATATATATTTGTTTTTTATTTAATTAGGGCCTCCAAATGGAGAAAGCAACTTTGAAGAAGCGATGGAATTTGACCCGATAAAACATCACAATTATTTCTGCCCGTGGGTCAATGGAAACGTTGCAGCAGCTGGAGTAATTAACAGTAAAAATGGTGCAAGTTCAAGTGATAGTGGTCAAAGTCAAACTCTTTGTGGTTGGCAGTTGACTTTAGATGCTTTAGATGGGTTTCAAGATCCTCAACAAAATCAAACCGTTGAATCTGAATCAGCTGCTTCTTTATATAAGGTACTAGTTATTATTGTTATTATTATACTCTTATTATTGTTATTATTATTATTATTATTAATTTATTGTATCACACAAATGTAAATTGATTGATAATGTTGCATACAATTTTGCAGGATGATCATCAAGGTTCGGGTAAAAAACTCATGGCACGCCACTCCTTCAACAGACGTCGTGGCCAAAATTAAAAAAAAAATAAAATCACAACTTAGGGGTAAACTGGTAATTTCATCAACTTTATCTACAACTTGTTTATACTTTATAGTTATGGGAAATTATCAAAAAACACACATAAGTCCCTAGGTTTTTTTATTTATTAAAAATGCCCGTAACAAAATACAAATTCTTTATCATGCTAGAGACTTATGTGTGAACGTCTGTAGGGTTTTTATGATAAATTTAAGATTAATTCATATAAAACATTTAATAAAATACGGTAATAATAAAGTTACATCGATTTATATCACATACAAAAACCAATTTTAACCCTATTTGTAATTTTGTATATTTTCATTGCACCCTGTTTTAGGTATTCGAGACTATGAAGATGCTACAAAACTAGAATAGGAAAGATGCAGACTTTCAGTATTTGTGTATTTGAATTTTGATCGATTGATCCTTGTTTTCATATACTTTTGAATCTATTGTTAACGTTTATATTAGGTAATTGGGTCTCGTATGTTTATGAGTTTGTATATATTAGTGATATCGGCCTGATTGGGAAATGAAAGTATGCCGGACTGAATTCACCGGGTTAAAAGTCTGTTTATGAACTGATTCGAATCGGACAAGTTAACTGTGAACCCAAACGCGGTGATCAGAGTTTTATTTTAACTTATACGTTTTGAAGTTTAAAACACCAAGTAACAAAGTATCTAGTTAAATGTTAATTGTTTGATATCATTTTCTATAGTTTATGAACTCAAAATTGTTAAATTTTGTTGGATAAATAGTTTCCGTAATTTTTTTATTTGTTTTGTATTTTAATAGTTTTTTTGTTGTTGCATTTATGTATCTTTAACATAACTAATTTAACATAAATAGTAAATAGTATTGTAATCCGGTTGAACTAGTCCGATAAGTTTGACAATTTTTAGAATATTGACCGGTTCAATTTAAAATCGGAGTTTTAAAACATTGCAAATATTACACTTAAGTTCACACCTACGGAAAAAGCTAATATATTACACGCATACTATATATTCTATGGTATAGGATTCAAAGATTAAGCTACAAACAAAAGTACCTATGAAGAACATTCATGATCATATAGAACTTATTTATATTCTTCATGAAAAGGAAACATGCACATACTTTTTCAAAAGTCAACTCCCTTAATTCCCAAAGTCAACGATCTCGATCCCCTTGTTATGATTATGATACCCAACGGGTGCATCATACTTGCTAAAAAGCTTGTACGACGAGATTAGCGACAACAAAACGTAACAAAGGACCACCACAAAAGTGATGATGATTGATGCGGTTGCTTGTCTACAAAAGTGGCCGTAGGTCCCACATGCCTCACTCCACGTCACCGCCACGTCACCTTTGTATGTCAGATATGCCACCT
This sequence comes from Calendula officinalis, assembly GCA_963853835.1. NCBI lineage: Eukaryota > Viridiplantae > Streptophyta > Magnoliopsida > Asterales > Asteraceae > Calendula > Calendula officinalis. The sequence goes on from OY970835.1 coordinate 2,619,662, forward strand.
CAGTTGCCACCGCACCAGCCGCCAATATGAGATATGTTAAAACCTACAAGTGCATTTTATGCATAGGTTAGTACATGTGATTCAAGTAAAATTTTAAGCGGGTCAAACTATTCGGGTCGGATGGAGCTGATTCTTTTTATCTTTATATAAACTTTTATCAAAAGAATGAGGTATTTTTTTTATTGAATTATTTAAGAGGCATAAAGGAACTTAATACACTTTGAATGACATTTAAACCGACCTTATTTTTTATTAATATTTTTAGAATTATTAGTTGTACTTGTTAGAAATAAAGTATAACCGAATTAATATGGTATTATGTGAAATAGTTCGGTGCAAATTGGACCAAAAATCGATCAAAACCCTCGGATTGGACCAGACCGAACAAGACCGTAACTGAGCTATATCGGTTCTCGCTTCTAATTTTCATGCGAATCGGTATCGGTCCTGAGTGGTTTGGTCCGATTCAAAACCGAGAAGAAATCGAATAAACTTTCTCAGTTCGGTTATAACCAGTTCTTATTCCGGTTCGGTCCGTCTGGTCCGACCGAAAAACATTTTCTTTGTTCTCAATTGGTTCTTTTCTTGGACCGTGCATATGCCTAATTTGAAAAAAATAAAAACAATTTTGAGTAAAAAACCTGGTCAAGGAGGAAGAAGGTCCATGCTCGATGCATGGTTATAGGTCGAGGAATTGCGGTAAAAGCAGCCGATAGTAGCGAATAACCGGCACATATGCCGTTAGCGTGCACCAAAAACCTACATAAATTTATGCATAACAATTTCGACTTATTATATGAAAATAAATCAATTTAAATTATATATATGATTAAAATCGAATTGTTTAGCATAATCAATTCGGAAAAAATGAGAAAAAAATAATAATACTAAGAACGGCGTCGTATAGCCACAAATGTTATTTTTAAAAGAATCAGTTTTGCAATTCAAAAAGGCATAGCGACGCAGCTTGTTGCCCGCTTGCCTTCTTTATCTATGTAAAAAATGACATTTTGAAATAAAATACAAATGATTTTGGAAGAAAAATAAAAGCAATAAATCAAAGAGATTAAAGTACCTAAAAGCGGTGATATTTGAGAAAGATAAAGAACCATATTCATTAGTTTCCGAATCCTTAAGCATGACGACTAACGCCGCCACACACAACCCCACCGGAAACAACCTCAGCAGTGTCTCCGCCGTCCTGATGCCGGAGCTTGCATCTTCTTGACCCATATTAGAGCTTTCGGTAGTCACAACACTTGTTTTTTCTATGATTTTGTCAGCCATCTTTGACCACAAGTTGCAAAGTAATTGTTTGTGTAGGGAATTGCGTAGAGAAAAGGGAAGAAGAGGTAGTGAATATGAGTGTGAGAGAGAGATTGTGATGCTGCATTTGCATTATCATTTATATGTGTAATAAATGGTGGATGTAAATTATAGGTGAAGATAGGTAATGTCTCATTGAATGATTTCTTAGAAATGAGGTTGTTCTTCCCCATATAAACCATATCATATGGAAGGTGTTTTGTACACATTATAAATTACTTTAAATATCATAACTACATTTGTTATAATAAATTGTACAATATATTAAACTGAACCGAACAGAAATGGATAGAATCGAAACCGAAAACGATGGATTTCTAAACTGAAACCGAACTGATTACACGTTTTCAGTTTTGGCTCAGTTCAGTTTCAGTCCAGTTAGGTTTCAGTTTGGTTTTTTTAGCCCAAATGCTCTCCCCTTTCGGAAAACCAAACCGGACCGAAATTGAAACGATGAATTTTAATTTAAAACAATATTTTTCATCTCAAGATTTAGAAGAAGGGTACTGAAACCACACCGATTACATATTTTCGGTTCGGTTTCCATCGATTTTCGATTCGGTTTAGTTTTTCTGGCTCAAATGCTCACCCCTAGTCATATCATATGGACATGGATAACTCTCTACAATTTATGTAAATTTAGTAGATAAGGATGACAAATGGTAATGATGGAGTTAGCTAGAATAAGTTAAGCCACTTTTATGTGGATATATTTGTAAACATTTTTGTTATATTTTTTAAATTGTAGTTACAAAAACATGCGGGTTTACCCGCACTCAAGCGTGGGAGTAACACAAAACCTGCGAGTGGATCCTGGTGATTCATGGGCGCGAGAAAAACCATGGGCACGAATGGTGGGTGAAGGTATCCCGTTTCTAACGGATGCCATTCCTAATAATTTGATATACATCATTTAATGGTATAATGTGTAAGAGAAAAAGTTTTTATTTCATGTTACTATTCATCATAAGATAATATGTATAATTTATTAATTCTTTTTACTCTATCTTCTATTAATTTTGATATTTATCTTGATCAAATGAGTAGATATATAAGTAGACATAAATATTAGACATAAATACTATTATGTAAATTTCATTTTTTTATCAAAATAAAATTTATTGCGAGCCCGTAGCATTTCCATTAATGTTATCTTTTTTGAACCCATTGATCTATATATAGAAAAACTATTAGCAATTGGTACACGAAAGCAGGTCATCAACTATTATTAGAGGTGTTTCGAGTTTGGAAGTAAAGGTTATTAATTAATGTTTTAAAAGTATAGTTGAACGGGTCGGTCGAACAATCAGATCGGAAATTATGAAAGGGTGCTGATTTGCACAAGGAGATATATTATTGTGCCAAGAATATTTACTAGCAAAGACGAAAATGCCCTTATGTTGGGTCGCTGAAAAGCATCCCCCACTGAAGAAATTTAATGAAGACAAAAAGGTAAATAGTTAGAAGACAATATGAGGATTAGTTTCTCAGATTGTGGGTAACTGTATCTGATCAGTTCAGATTTCAGTTACCCAGTTACACTATCTGATCACTATCTGAAACAACGATCAGTTCCCCGTGCGGAATCAGATACTGGTTAACAGATCAGATAGGTGTAACAGGTTCAGCGTATTGGACAAAATGCTGAACCATCAAACAGATACTTCTCTAAGCAAAACTCTTAGTGAAGGTCACTGAAGCTGAAGGCCATCTGAAAAAGCATGAGTATCTAAAGACTCATGGCTGCCAGAAGTGTACACAGGCCAGAAGTTTCAGTGTCACAGAAGAAACACAAGTAAAGCACAAGTCACTGGATCGCTGATAAAGGGAATGTCCTGCAAATCCTCCAGAAGATATCGGCGATCACAAGATGACAGAAAGTACTGTCAGAATTCTGTTAGTCGTGCTCATCCCATGATATATATATCCTCTGCACCAACGAAATTCTCACACGTGGAATCGATCGATCATTCTTTTGGCTCTACGTTTCCAATGTTATAAATTGAGGACTTGAGCGATCAATTTCGGTGTGCACCCAACAAGATTGATTACACGCTGCTAAAATTACTCCAAACTTTATTTCTTTGAAGCAGAGTGTATATCACCAGTTAACATCACGTTATTTGATTTGAGAATTAAATCTCATAACGAAGGTGTTTGGTCTTGTGTTTGATCATTTGTTGATCACAAACTTGTCTTAGATGGTATTTGTTATTGTCTATCACATGCAAGCAGTTTAGTTAGGATTTGTTCTTAGCTATTCTGCAAGCTGCTTGCATATTTATTGTATCATTATTGATTAATAAAGAAAAGTTTAAACAGTGTTGAGTGTTACCAATTGTTAGTCCCGTAATAAGTGAATTACCGCACTTATACGCTTTCTAAAACTTTTAATTTTTAAAAGTCAAAACTAAAATAAATCTTCCCTTAAATAATATAATGGCATTATTGTCTTTACCAATTTACCAGTAAATATTCCTTAGATTTATAATAACACTCATTGTGCAAATCAGCACCCATTATGAAATTAACTAGTTGGAATGAGCTAGTTAAATTGATGATTATAACTCGATTGAATTGGCCATTTGGACATAAAAAGTTAATGAATAGATAAAAAGTAACCGGCCGGCCGAACCGGAAAAAAAAGTTTTAAAAAAAAAATAGATAAAAAGTTAATGAATATGGATTTTTTTTATAACTTTAAGAACAAAAAAAATTGATAAAGTTAGTCGAAAATAGGTTTTGATTTTTTTTTTATGTTATTTTTTTATATTTTTCTAGTTTTTTTGACATTTGTCTATCATTTATTTATATTTATAATTATAATTATAATTATAATTATTGCATCGTAAATAGTTATGACATTGATATCTGATTATGGACCGGTTCAGTGGTTTTTAGGACTCAATGTTCGGTTCAAAAATTGATTTAGAATTGTTACAAACTTAAAATAACCTGTTTTATGATTTAACTATACAACTGTTCAAGTAATTTGATTTTAAAATATATTCCGCATAAAAATGATAATGACAGCTCTAAAGGTTGTCACTAAAATGTCAAGACACGCATCAAAAATTTGTACAATAATCAATAACCGCCACCTGCATTTTAGGAATCATCCACCACTACTAAAAGTACAAACGATTTATGCACGTAACCACCTCTTATTGATAACCCTAAGGCTCTCATTAACAAAATCCAAAATATATTACTCCCTCCGTCCCACAAAAAAGTTCTCATTTCCCCTCTAAATTTTGTCCCACAAAAAAGTTCCCATTTCTCAAATGGTGAGGGACCATTTAATAAAATAATATTAAAACTATGGACCCCACCACTAATTATCTTCTAAAAGCACTTTCTCCTTCCAGAAAACCTTATATTTTAATCAAAATATAACCATGGACCCCACCACTAACTCTCTCCTAAATACTTGTGCCCATTAGAAATGGGAACTTTTTTGTGGGACGGGGGGAGTACAATTTTATAAATATATTTAAGTGTGATCACCTCCGACGTAGTTCCGATCGCCTGAATTCCATGGCTGGAGAGCGAATTTTTTTCAAAAATAGGCCTAATCGGCGTTCAATTTTCACAAATAGGCTCGATTCTTTTTTGTTTTCAAAAATAGGCTTTCCGCCGTCCCCGAGGCCGGCTTCCAATTGAACCCGGACTCCCCGAGGCCGGCTTCTGCTTGTTGATGTGACCACTGGGAAGAAGGCCTCCCCGAGGCCGGCTTATAAAAGAAGGCCTCCCCGAGGCCGGCTTCTAAAGAACAATTATTAAATAAAAATTCACATACTTTCCATCCCATCTCATTTCACCAGTACACCACCGAAATTTTTATTTGTTTTTAATATTTTATTCCTTATAACATTTTAACCAATCAAGATTCAACACATAAAAACCTATTAAAACCCTAGTACCCTACTTCCAACCTTAATACCCTAGACACCCCATGGCAGCCTACGTTTTACCGGCGGCAACCAACAAACACGGCATCACCTTGTTCTTAGTTATCTTTTCCGGCAAAGCATAAATCCGGTGAGCACAGTATAGTGATTTCCAGCGATAAATACAACCTCTCGCAAACCTTCACGTCCCTTCGGCTCTCTCTCTCTCACAGAAAAGAAAGCCACCATCATCTTCTGTTTCGAAATTCCGGCAACCACAACCATGAAGTCGGCCATCATCACGTCCCCGGAAGCAGCTTTAGAAGCCGGCCTCGGGGAGGCCTTCTTCTCAGTGGTCACATCAACAAGCAGAAGCCGGCCTCGAGGAGTCCGGGTTCAATTGGAAGCCGGCCTCGGGGACAGCGGAAAGCCTATTTTTGAAAACGAAAAAAAATCGAGCCTATTTGTGAAAATTGAACGCCGATTAGGCCTATTTTTGAAAAAAATTCCTGGAGAGCGTCTGACAGTCTGACACTCTCACTGAATGGACGTCAAGTTTTATAGTGATTTTATACCAAAAGAGTGGTCAACGTTGACGGCTGCGTAACAAAACCCCCGTCGTCGACCGGATCATCGTTCTGATCATCACTTTGCTACTCTTCCGGATCGCTATCGGTGGCTCACGGTGGTGATAATGGTGGCAATCCTCCAACAAAAACGCTAGGGCCGATCGTATCCATACTCAATTCGGATAGCCATACCCCACACATAACTGTTAACATTAACGAGTGGACGAAAAACAATCACAAAATTACAATTTACAACACCACAATCGTGTGTTCTGTTACAGAGAACGATGGCCACTAACCGCATCCATGGCGTCAATCACCACCGCCGCCAGATATCACCGCAACAAATTTTCAATTTCCACCGGAGCTCCGTGAACACCGTAATTTCAAATCTGAAGCAGTCAATTACGGTGCGAAAGCAAATTAGGGTTCCCAAATCACCTAAATCATTCTGTAGATTTACTAAAATTTCTGCATCGCTTGACCTAACTGAAGACAATGTTTATCTGGCGTTAGATGATGCTAGAGCAAAGGCAAGTTTTAATCGAAATTAATCAATCAATCTTCATATCTATAACAATAAATCTATAAAATTCCGAATTTATTGGCCAATTTTTCTGCAGTTTACGCATTTGTTCGATACATCTGTTGGAATGACAGGTAAACTAGCTTACGATTTATGTTTCATTCATTGAATCTATAACTAACATCATTGTATGAATTATGAAACAGGAGTTGCAGAATTAGCTGAAGTTGATGGACCATTTGTGAAGATCAGACTCAAAGGTCGATTCTGGCATGAACGTTCGTTGGTATTAGCAACACTCGGGAACTATTTAAAACAGAGGATTCCAGTGAGCTTGTTAATATATATACTATAATTAATAATAATAATAATAATTGCAATCTAATTATGAAAATTATTTAATAAAAAACTTGATCAACAAATAATGGCGGTTTGACAGGAGATATTGGAGGTAGATATTGAAGATGAAAAGCAGTTGGATGATAGCCCTGAAAACTTTTGAAGTTGTGTATTCAAAACTCATAACTAATACATGCCACAATGTTGTAACTTGTAACCATTCATCTATATTTATACATTGAATGCGAACTATTTACATAAATAAAGAATCTTGAAGGAAATCATATCAGAAAAAATATATACTTAATCAACTGGGAAGGAATTCTAGATCTTGGGTTGATAAGAACAATTTATTATTTGTGGTGGCAATTTCAACCTATTTACTTTAAAATATTGAATTTTGGGTAGTGTTCATCTCAATATCGTCAAATCAATAAAATTACCTAAAAATGAATAGGTTGAAATTCGTCCAAATTTCATATTTTAATACATAAAACTATTGAATCCTTCTATTTCAAAGCTTTCAAGGGTTTTTTTGTGTGGCTAAAATAAGAACGTAGTTGTTGTACCTTAGTCCCTATATAGTTGGTGCGCAAAACAAATACAATAGATGGTTTTGTAATTTTTTTTTTTTTACTTCATATATAAATATGTTAGATTAAAATACAACGGTAACTAATATGTAAAAGCATTAACGAAAGTAGTATTGATGCCAACACTTTATAAGAAAATTACTGTATAAAAGTTGTCACTATAATTTCAATCTTTTGCCCTATCTATTTTTACACTACATAACTTCTTATAGTAACCATTGTCAGTATATATGTATCTTATAAAATTTTAAAGTGATGCATTCGAGTTTTGCAGGCAAAATTAAGGTAAATTAAGATGTTAACAAAAATTTAATAAATCTTATATTCGTCTATTTCTTCAATGAGTATTTTCATATATAAGTTTAACAAAACAAGATTATTAATTTTCTAAGTAATATCTTGTATGGACCAAACATAAATATAATATGATGCATGCTAAGAATGATTAGAGAAATTATATGATATCATTCATTAAACAAAAAAAAACCTTAACAAGTGTAAAAATTGATTTACAATACTATCCTAATCAATTCAAAATTTCAGTTTCTATAAGACAAACTTTGCTTGCTATTATACCTTCAAAGCTTCACTTTTACAAAGTGGGCATGTGTTCTGTTGAATCAACCATTTATTAATGCACTCAGGATGATAATAATGGTTGCATTGAAGCACACCTACTTTATCATTCTTCTCAAACTCCAACTAACAAATAACACAAATTTCTCCTTCTTGTTCTTCACAATAACTTGTTAGTTTCATATGTTTTGAAATCTGGTCTTTCGTTAATCCGTTGTTAAGGCCCGATGACGACAATGCTTGTTGAAAACTTTCATTAATCATGTCTTGTTCTTCTAGTATAGCAACATCATCAATAGATTCATAGAGGTGATGATGATGATGATGATGATGATGATGATGATGATGATGATGATGATGATGATGATGATGATATTGTTGTTGTAGTTGTAGTTGTAGTTGTAGTTGTAGTTGTTGACTTTGATTTTGTTCTTGATCCGGTATATAAACTTGACGATCAGTTGCCCCGAGATACCGATACCGGATCAATTCTTGGAATGCAGAAACATCGGGTTGTTGTTGTCGATCATGGGAAAATGCTAAGTTGAATCGTTGGGTTTCATAGTTTATTATGTCGTTAAAATCGACAATAACGGCTTGATGTCGGTGTACGTACGTACCACATGTACGGGTACGGAAGTGGGTGGCTGGTTCGCAAAGATAGTCGGATGAAGTCAGATTGGTCGTTTGAGAAGTCAATGGGGCAAGAGAAATAGGTGCGTATTTGGGTGTCATCGAGGTAGATGTAGTTGTGATTTTGGTGTTCTTCATTGATCATCTCCATGGAAACGGGTTTTACAAGAAATAGAAGAAACAAATACGGTGGTTGTTGGTGGTTGAAAGAAACAATGACGGTGGTTATCGGTGGCTGAAAGAATAAAAAGTGGTTGTCGGTGGCTGGAAGAAACAAAGACGGTGGTGGTGTTGATCGATGAAATATGAAGATTAAGGGAATTGAATGAAGGGTTTATATAGAGTAAATATTAGGAGTAAACTTATTTTAGGAATGTTTCTTGAAATTCAATCTCTGAGATTTGTTTAATATATGTTTCCATATATGATTTGGATCACACGGTGACTAAGAATCCTAACTGTTTCCATATATTAATTATACTCCCTCCGTCCTATAAAAAGTTCCTATTTCACATGGACATAAATATTTAGAAGATAGTTAGTGGTAGCGTCCTTAGTAATACTTTTGATTAAAATATAATGTTAGATCGGAGAGAGAAGTATTTTAGTGGTGGAATGATAATAATATTATTTTATTAAGTGAGTCCCTTACATTTGAGAAATTAAAACTTTTTTATGAGACAAAAGTAAAAGGAGAAATTAGAATTTTTTTGGACAGAGGAGTATTTAGATTTAGACACGGTGACTTTATAAATCCTACAACGGTAACATTTTTAACTTAGAGGACAATTAAGTAACATTCTTACAGAAACACATTTCTTTTTTCATTACTAATCGAATATCTAGGGGTGAGCATGAGGCGGTTTGGGGCGGTTTTTAACTAAAACCAAACCCCGCCCCGAAAGTTCGGGTTTTGAGAATTACACCCCGTTCGGTTTCGGGTTTTTCGGTTTCGGTTTTTCGGTTTTTTCGGGTTTTTCGGTTCGGTTTCGGGTTTTTTTCGGTTTTCTAGTTTCCTTTAAATTTACCATTTTGTTACCTTAAAAATTAATATTATGATTTAAACTCCCAAACTTTAACTCATTTTGTTATAAATAAAAAATAACTAGTAAGTTTAATATAATGCAATAACAAATTCAACTAACACAATTTAAATAAGATTAATAATAGAATAACATTTAATAATCTTTCGTAACAATTTTAGTCAATGTCTTCATCCATAAAAGTTTCATTGCATGATTACTTTCATTTTACAAACAAATCTATATTAAATCTTTTAAAAATATAGGAATATTTTTATAAAACTTGAAATATATATAATGGCGGGGCCGGGCGGGTTTTTCAGTTTGGGTTTTCATATGCCCCCGAAAACCGCCCCAAACATTCGGGTTTTTCAAAAATCAAAACTGTTGATATCGGTTTTTCAAATGGTTCGATTTTTTCGGTTCGGTTGACTGACCAAATTTAGGAAAGAAAATGTAAGCGATCATTTTGTTCAGTTTTTTATTTTAAATATATTTTAATAGAATAATTGCATTAATTTATATTAAATATTCATATATAATCTTCTTATTATAAAATAAGCGACATATTAAATCTACTAATTCTCTTTACTAATACCACTTATATGATCAGATTCTCAGTTACGATCTTTTAATTCTCAATTGAACCGAATAAAAGATAATGGGAGATGATTCTTACAAAATAATTTTTATTCATATACAGCAATTTTATATTAAATAACAATCATATCCTTAAAGGGAGGGGTGAAATGCAAAACTTGGTAAAAGGAAATTAAATGACATAATTATCATTTGGAATAAAATTGTATGGATAAATATTGCTCTAAAAATCACCTCCCAAAAATAATACTTCGTACATGCTATTATCAGTTTCAGTTTCTATATATATCAATACAAGTCATCGACATAACACATAAGTTGGTTATCGTATATAGAGATGAAAAGTTTGGAAGTATCTACAATATGAACTGTCCAATAACTAAAAGTTATCAATGATTATTTGGTTTCACCAAATGACCGAAAATGAACATAAATACTTAAATTTATTAAAGGTTTTTGATAATAACTGTCTTAAAATAATAATAAATAATATACAATAATTTATCAGAGAGTAATTTTTTAAATGAAGGAGTTGATTATAAATTGATTTACAAATTTTTAATGCAAGTCTTAAAATCAGGCCCTAAATTTAAATAGAAAAAAGATCATATAAAACTGATTTTTAATTGAGTAATACGGTTCGTTTGTAGTTCGACCGACAAATAAGGCTTTTTAAAGATTTGGTGTAACAAATTTATTCCATAGATACGTTTTTAGTTGCAAATTTGTTCTTTGAACATTTTTAGTGAAAAACAAACTTTTTAAATATTAATAATAAATAATTCTTTTCATGTGATTTTGGTGCAAATTTACCCTTTTTTAATCTCATATAAACTAAGTAACTAACTCATTAAAAATTTATACAAATCCAAAAAAAATAATTAGGCGGACCATGCCCGCCCCTTGATACCACCCTTGCTGGTGGATTATGTTTTACACTTGAAACGGATTTTTAAAAGAACAACATTCTATGGTAATTCAAGAGACAAACCACTTTTAAGTTATTCTCAACAAGTTATTAAACTAATATCATTATAAAACATGTTACCCCCTTATACTTTTTCTTTGAAGTGATTAATTTTTTTTAACGACATATAATCTATTTCAATATATTCATATCGGGATTTAAACTCATACATTAAACTATGAGTAATATTTTATACATTACATCAATACCACTCTGTTATGTAACTCGAGTGCTTAAGTATAGTTGTTTGTTCTAATATTGGTCAAATTTCCATGGTGACAAAGAAGGCAGATAAAAATCTCTTATCCTAGCAAGAGATTGCCACGTGTGCTAACCTCATTGGAACAAAAGATCCAAACCTCATCTGCAAATTCAAATTTGCTCAACACAAACCACAACCACTAACTCACAAGGCCCACAACCCTTGACCCTCTCCCTTATGTTTCCCTCCCACCTTTCACTCACAAACAACATTTGCAACAAAAATGGCAACACAAGCTTTGGTTTCATCATCATCACTCACATCCTCAGTTGAATCAACTAGGAAAATCCTTGGATCAAGACCAATTCACACATCTTCAAGTAAAACTATCTTTTCTTGTCAAAGCTGCTTCCACTCCTCCTGTTAAGGTACAATATTATATATAAGCATATGCATATGTATCTCTATTTATTTAAAAAAAAAAATGTATCTCTATATATATGTATGTCAAAATGTCTTCTAATACCTCTACGACCCTGAATTATTAAAAGGTGCAACATGGCTAAACTTGTAAAAAAAAATCATTAATCTGGTCTTAAATTCATGCGCAATTTTTTTTTTAATTTCAGTATATTGAAATAAACTTATATTTTTACTACATCAAAAGTAAAAGTTACAAGTGAGGTAAATCATGTAGTGAACGAGATCAAAATAATAAGTCCGTAACTAAATTGACCATTTTTTATGCAAGTTCAGTATATAATGATGCACCTTTAATAATTCAGGATAATATATAGATGACCTAGTTAATCAAGATACTAAAATGTATTTTAGTCTTATATGTATTAATGTATAATCTATGTGTGTGTGTTTGATTATTACTTTATGGCTTATGTATGTATTTTATGTGTGTCAGCAAGGAGCAAACAGACAACTATGGTTTGCATCCAAGCAATCACTTTCTTACCTAGATGGAAGGTAAATTCATCACATAAATTCCTTATTAATTACTGCTTCATTTCAACAAAAGAAAGATATAGTTTGACTTTTAAAGTCAAACCTAAAACTTTGAAAAATATTCTACAGTCTACCAGGTGACTTTGGGTTTGACCCACTCGGTCTTTCTGACCCGGAAAGAACCGGATGATTCATTGAGCCCAAATGGCTCGCTTATGGTGAAGTCATCAACGGGCGGTTCGCAATGTTGGGTGCATCTGGAGCCATTGCACCCGAGATTCTGGGCAAGCTCGGGCTCATCCCGCCCGAGACCGCCCTGCCCTGGTTCAAGACAGGTGTCATCCCGCCAGCTGGCACGTACAGCTACTAGGCCGACCCGTTCACCCTATTTGTACTAGAAATGGCACTTATGGGCTTTGCAGAACACAGAAGGCTCCAAGATTGGTATAACCCGGGCTCAATGGGGAAGCAGTACTTTTTGGGTTTGGAAAAAGGGTTTTCCGGGTCGGGTCACCCGGCCTACCCTGGCGGAATTGAAGTCAATGAAGGAATTGAAGCTGAAAGAGATCAAGAATGGTAGATTGGCTGTGTTGGGTTTCTTTATTCAGGGTTTGGTGACTGGTGTTGGACCTTTCCAGAACCTTCTAGATCATTTGGGTGACCCGGTAAACAACAATGTTTTGACCAGCCTTAAGTTGAAATTTTTTCAAAAATAGGCTTAATCGGAGACGGATTTTCACAAATAGGCTCGAATCTTTTTTGTTTTCAAAAATAGGCTTTCCGCCGTCCCCGAGGCCGGCTTCCATTTGAAACCATGACTCCCCGAGGCCGGCTTCTTCTTGCTTGATGTGACCACGGGTTTTGAAGGACTCCCTGAGTCCGGCTTTAGCATGGATGGCCTCTCGGAGACCGGCTTCAGCTTTATGCCCTCCCCGAGGCCGGCTTTAGCTTTAGCTTCCAGTTATATAATGTTTACAGACTTCACCAAAGGGCACCTGCATTAAAAAAAAACGACTTCACCTCCATATCATAACACTTCAGACTTCACAAACCAACACAACAAAAAAAACGACTTCACCAAAAAAAAACATAATTCACAGATCATAAAATTAAGAATGAGTTCGTCGAATAACGAGTCTCCTCCATATCACCCCGTATATGATTCGCCTCCTTTAGATGAGGCTGAGTTAGAATGTTTGATAGCTATGGATTACAATGAGGTGCATGCGGAAGAACTTGCAGACGAGGAGCAACTTCTTTGGCTTGATGCAGAGCAAGCTCAATATGAGCGACATACTCAAATGTTGCGTGAAATAGGACCACCGGTTATTCATTTCTGGCAGTTAAAAGGGAGGTTTAAGAATTTTGACACGAGAAAGAAAAAAATGGTACGTTTAAAATTACAAGATAATATTTGTTCAATTAACTAAAATCATAATTTTTTGGTATTTTCAGCTTTTACCGCCTCGGTTTGTGAGGCAGCATAACCACCTCCTTCAGAAAAGACATTGCGTGATACGAAGAGGTGATTCTGTTGAAGTCATGGACCTCCATGCTACTCGATTTGGGGAAGTTAAAATGAGTGGTGATTTCAAGCATTTCATGCATGAAAACGGAATTCTACCTGATGAACTTTGTACTTTTATCATAAATGATGACTATCAGACTAATGGTAGAAATGTGATTTTTACTGTTAAACGTGAGAATGAATGATATGTAATATAGTTTGATATATCATGTGAAATAAAACTGGTCTTACCATATTAAAACGTGCATTAAAAAACTATTACATATTTAATAATACATTAACTTAAGTACCAAAAAAATAACTGAAAAGCACAAAATGCTTCTACACTCTTCTTTCTCCACTAATATTTGGGCATGTGGTTCTGTTATGCCCTTCCCGGTCGCAAATTCCACAACGGTTTCTGCCAGATTGCGTTGGATCTGCCTGGTCCATCTCCATAGGGAACCTATTCACCTGTCTCCTCCCTCTTCTTGTGGAAATTCTTCCACTTGCGGCTCTCAATTCCCAATTCGGGTCGTTCCAGTAAAAGACATGGGCTAGCGGGGTAAATGCTTTTCTATATTGACGTTGCCAATAGTGTGTTGTGTACACCCGATTCGCGAGAAGGTTCGGGTCATCACCTCTATGACGACAAACGGCAATAGCATGTGAACACGGAAATCGCATCATTTGCCACTTCCCGCATGTACAAGAACCGTTTCCACCGTTGTAAGTCACCGTTTGATCGTTCCCACCACTTTGGCCCGGTTGAACCCTTGTCCTCACCCTGTACACGCCCTCCGTGTAGTCAAAGTTAAGAATATCGTGCTGCCGTCCATATCTGTCGCGCCTGGTGAAAAGATCCCACATACGCGGGGTTAGTGGCGTGTTACATTTAGACGCTTTCTCAGCACGCTCTCTGAAGAGGTTGACAGTTTTTGTGTATGTGAAGTCAACCATTGCCTTAATTGGGAGAAGCCTAGCCCCACGCAGTACATTGTTGTAACTCTCGGCGATGTTTGATGTCGTGTTCCCCCAACGTCTATGGTCTGTGTCTCCCAAAAGAGTCCACTTATCAACCCCGATCTCCTCCAGATACGCCCCCGCGGACTCGTTGATAGATATGAGTTCGTCTCTGGCTACCTGAAACTTACGCAATTCAGTCGTGGCACCCATCACCCAACATAGTTGTTTCATTCGGTGGTTTTTGAAACTCTTGTGGAGGTTGCTTCTGACGTGCCTCAGACAATATCTATGAAACGCATTTGGCTCCCGCCACTCTTCAAGATTGTTCATTGCATATAGAAGCCCTTGGTGCCTGTCAGAAATGACACATAACCGACGTAGCCTGCCAGATTGTTGATTACGTTGATTGCAAACGTACTGCCGTAGGTGGAAGAAGAACCATGCCCAATTTTCGTTTGACTCCTCGTCAACAATGGCATACGCGAGAGGTAGAATCTGATTATTCGCGTCTTTTGTGACGGCAGTCAACAGTTTCGCTCTGTACGAGCCTTTTAAAAATGTCCCGTCTACACAAATAACAGGCATGCAATACGGAAAGGTTGCGATAGCAGGTCCAAAAGCCCAAAAAATAGATTTAAAAATTTCCCGGGTGTCATCAGCACTCTCCCTCTCCCTAATTGACCACTGAACGATTGTGGAAGGGTTTGCCGCCAATAAAGCCTCAATGTACTTGGGCAACTCTGCAAAGTTGCTTTCCCAAGTCCCGAATAGCCTCTCTATAGCAATATGCCTAGCACGCCAAGCCTTGATGTAAGATATGTCAACGTGAATATTTTCTTTGACATCTGCTATAATGTGTTTTACCGGGAATGCGATATTGATCCTTACGTGGTGGAGGATTTTGGTGGCTATGAACTCGGACGTCAAACATCTGTTGTTGTTTCCAGAAACCGTACCCTGATGACAATTGTGTTTGCCTACCCATTTTCGTAGTTGCCACAACCCTTCCTTCCGCTTCTTAGTTGCACGAACATACCATTCACATGGGGCGTCCGAGTTCGAGGGGTTGCTGGTTGATGGGTTTTGGTTAGAGGGGTTGTTGGTGGATGGGTTGCTGGTGGATGAGTTGCTGGTGGATGGGTTGTTCTGTATTTTTTCTGGTTTAAGAGTAGAGCACCTAGCAACCCACCTTGTAGTTGAACTATCAACAACCCAAAGCTCTTTATTTTGGTCTATATTCCAAGACCTAACCGCATCAATCATCTCTTGCTTGTTAGAGAAGAACATACCTATTTGTAAGTGGTAAGGCCTGTTTGAGTTCCAAAATATTATTTCATCGTGTTCATCAGATATCGGGCCCTGCTCATCAACCTCAGTTTGTGCATTTGTTTGAAATTGGCTGTAGTCATACAAAGCCAATTGAGAAGGTTCGTCAACGTGCGGGCCGCCTTCATCCGCCTCACCATTGTCATAAAATTCGTCCCTCGTGTCATCAGATTGTGGCTCGTCTTCCGATCTATCCAAGATGGCATCTTCATTGTTGTCAAGGCCAAGATTGGTTGCTGGTGGAGGGTGCGAATTATCAAACGAGGGGGCAGTTGTCGATGGACCAGCCATGTTTGCGGACTCATAATAAGTTGGAGCTTCCGGTGCAGTTGGAGCAGTAACTACTTCTGATACTGACCAATGTTGCGTATTCACATACTCGATTTGTGGAGGTTGTGAGGGACCCATATTTTGCATATCCACAAAAATATGACCCATGAATTGTTCAGTTACACTGGCAACATAGTATAATGTTGCTAAGCTTTCATCACTTGTTATTCTTGAAGTGTATCTTAAACCATTGTAGTCATAACATAAATAGTATTCTAAGTTGTATTGGTCTCTCGTGACTCGAAGATGGCTGTAAGCCAAGTTTTCAAAACTTTCGTAACTAATTTTGTTTACAAAGACAATAGAACATTGCAGGTACGAGTCACCTGATACTAAGCCGTTTGAAAAATCAAGGTTACCACCCCAATATAGAGTAGTAATAAAAGGTTTCGCCAACAAAGCCATTTGAAAGATATGTATTTAGTGGAAGGTTTTTTAAATAATATTTGAAGAAATTGAAAGGTTGAAAGTTATGGTTGGTGATACTGGAATGAGTGTGTATGAATGATAAAATATGAAGCTTAAATGACAAAATATGAGTGTGTATTTATATTAGTTTGTGAAGCTCGATTAAATTTTCCAACCATATATTTGATGTTGACTACACTTAAAACACATCTCACTGAAAAGGCTGAAGTGTATTTATATTAGTTTGTCGTGTTTCTTGCCAATTCAATGAACACATCTCACGAATTCACTTTGACAGTCGATGTAAACTTTATGTCACTTTTTCTTCCAATTTTATTCACGGACTAAAGAATCTCTGCAAAACCTGAAATTTATTTTTCTGTGATGGTCAAACCTGCCCCCAACCACCAACATCACCTTTTAAATTCACGGACCACTTTTACGGTACAAAGAAGCCGGCCTCGAGGAGGGCAAACCCGGACTCTAAGAGTCCGAAGCCGGTCTCTACGAGTCCCCGTGTCAGTGATGCCGGTCTCGGGGAGGCCACCATCCGCATAATTTAATTCACGGACTACCAACAATTAATTCACCTTTAATTCACGGACCACACTTAATTCAGTCAGTGATACCGGTCTCCAAGAGGGAGTTTTCAGCCAAATTAAATTCCCTCAATTACTTTGGTCAAAACGTCCAACAACCATTATTTATTGAAGCAGGTCACGAGGAGGCCCTCTTCACCTATAAAAACCCACACCACACTCAACATCAATCACACTCAAACTCAATTCCTTAAACTCTACTACAACCAAATACTTCAAAAACGTTATTAGCTATTTCGTTAAGAAAATGAATAACATGCAAGTTGTTCTCGTACCTATTAACCCGGAATTATTATATTTAGCTACTGAGCACAGAGCTTATAGTTTATTTCAAAATCAGCTCCCTGATAATGTTTTTCACATTAGACGGGCTGATAAAACATTTTTTCGTATTCACAAAAGTGTGAAAGAGTCACTTCCCGATGTCTTCTGGAACTACATCCGTGTGTCAGGTTTTGCAGGAGTGCTTCACTGTCAATTCAGGGAAATTGATCACGGTCTAATCACAGCACTCGTCGAGAGGTGGCGGCCGGAAACAAACACATTCCACCTGCCAGTTGGAGAGGTCACAGTGACCCTCCAAGATGTTCAAGCCATATGGGGGTTGCGGACTGATGGCGACGCTGTTACAGGTGTTGAACCACAAACCGATTATGAGCACATAATTGACAACTTTCAGCGGTTGCTTGGTTTCAGGCCGGCAAGTGGTGATTTCAGAGGCAGTCAGGTGAAAGTAACATGTCTTACTACATTTATGGCGGCATATACCCCGCAGAATGATTTCGAGTGGCTACAAAGGGCAAGGCTATACGTACTGCTTCTACTGAACGGTACTATATTTACGCATAACACTGACAATTACTGCCATTTGTATTTGTTACACTTACTTGAAGATCTAGAAGACTGCGGTCGATATAGTTGGGGTAGTGCTGTTCTGGCCAGTCTCTACCGAAACCTCTGCAAAGGAACTGATCCTAAACTATGGAACATTTGCGGGCCTATGAGTTTGCTTCAACTGTGGGCATGGACTAGGTTGCCCAATTGTTCACCGATTCTTGCCGATAGAAATATAGCATTAAACGGAAAAACATTTGGTGCTAGGTACGTAATCCGGTATCATTATATTAAAATGATAATAGCATAACTAATTTCATGCTATATTAACATTCAGATGGAATCAACCGCTATCGTTCGTGCACCTATCCAAGAACTGTGTGACAGGGTATCGGACATCGTTACAACATTTGACAAGGGGAGAGGTATTTTACTAGTTAAATCTAATCTACAAATGTTATACAAAATATTGAGCTATAACAAAATTTTGCAGTTCTTGTGGACTCCATATGAACAATTTGCCCAAGTTCTATCACAAGTGTGTACATACAACCCGACTACCTGGTTATGTGTAACATATATTATTCATTGGGAAGTAGTGGAGCAGTACTTACCCAACATGGTATTAAGACAATTCAACGTTTATCAAGGTATTCCAATGGCGCCCCTCTTTACTATAACAGATCATAGGAGGTTACGTAAAGAGAGCCGTAGAGGAAACGCAGGTCTAGATTGGCGTGTCAAGCGTGCCGTTTATGTGACACATTGGAACAACCGTCTTGCTAATTCCATTACTCCAGACCAATGGATGGACATGCCAACAGCTTCAAATGATTATATGCCTTGGTACTTTCAGCGTACCGTAGGCTTTATTAGAAATCCAAGGCCTGTTGGAGACAACTTATCACGTGGCCATAATCTGGGAGGAGCTTTAAATGTTGCGGTAATATTTCATAATAATGTTTATATGTACAATTAGTCATAATATATTAATATTTGATATAACATGTATGTAGGCTGATGGGTTAGCACATCTTCAATCGATGATGCAACCGTACCTGGGACAACAGGAGTTTCAGCCTGTTATAGGTGACATGTATCAACTGTCCCATGATTACTTGTACCAGGCACATGAAGAAGAACGTCCAAGTTATTGGGCTCCTCGTGTGGCACATATTCAGCCTCAAGCGCCACAGCTGCCACAAGAGGAACTAATGCCGGTACCGAGATGGATGCGGGGGGCTCGTAGGGCCCAACAAACGCAGACAGAAGATGAGGGCCCATCAAACCGGGGGGAATCTAGTGTCCAACAAACACAAACCGAATATGCTGCTGGTGCCGGTACATCATACCAACAGGGGGGGTCTAGTACGCAATTTCAAAACCAAAATCCACTTAATATGGATGGGATGTCTCAAAATGATTTTATCTCGGATTTGTTTAGTACCCCCTCCGCGTATGCTCCCCAGCAAATGACAAACGAATTCGGTTTCACACATTCCCCTCATAATTATTTCGCGGGCCAATCTTCTGATCAGCCACCTAATAGAAACGTGAGTCCGATCCATCAGTTAGACATGAATATAGACCCAGCTCAACAAGATAATCAACAAAGGCCGACAAGAAACAGAAGACCACCGAATTGTGGGACAGGTGGAAGAAGGGGCCACAATCATTAGCTTATATTTTTGGCCAAAGTTGTATTATGAAATTAACTATATATATATATGTTTTTGGATTACAAAAAACTATTTCTTTGCATTTTCAGATTGTCATAACTCTTTCATTACTTATCTTTTTGCTATAATTTTTTTTCATATCTTTACACTATCATCAATACTGCAACTATCATTTAGAAAGTTATATCTGAATACCTTAAAAGTGTACTGTATCAAGCTCCAAAGTTAGACATTTATTTTTTTTAAATTTTTTTTAAATACTTTATTTTTAAATGACAAATAAACACTAATTTTGCATTTTCATAGATATGTATGTTTTTGGATTACAAAAAACTATTTCTTTGCATTTTCAGATTGTCATAACTCTTTCATTACTTATCTTTTTGCTATAATTTTTTTTCATATCTTTACACTATCATCAATACTGCAACTATCATTTAGAAAGTTATATCTGAATAACTTAAAAGTGTAGTGTATCAAGCTCCAAAGTTAGACATTTAATTTTTTTTGAAATTTTTTTTAATACTTTATTTTTAATTGACAAATAAACACTAACATCACGATTTTATAAATTAATACCAAATACAATTGAAATTTTATTCCAAATCATCAAACAAAACCTCGGATCTAAAATGATAAATTTCGGGTTGTGATTCTAAAATACGATAGCTATACAAATCACGAGCCATAAGTTGTCGATAACCCGTAGCGATCTGATTATTATCGACGACTCCATCTTGCTTGATTGATTTCCCTGTTACCAGATAATGCATAAATTTACAAACAAACACAGCAGAGTCTTCTTCCCTTCCTTGAGGTATGCCTTTGGCGAAACCAAGATTCGCCTTAACTTGGGGGTTTCTTTCTTCATAGGAGAAACTCCTTTTAAAACTGGGCAAAACATCTCGCCAACGTTTTAAGGTTGCCTTAAGCACGTCATGGTTTATGGAACGGCGACAACTACAAATTAAACATGTATCGTTGCTAACAAGATCCATCTGCACAAGCAACCAAACGTTATCATTTAAATGTAACGGGATGTATAAGACATCCACGTCCCCCCAAGCGGGGTAAGGTGTCAAACTGCCGTCTGCATATTTTATAGCATCTGATCCGTGATGTGGTAAGAGTAGAGACTCAAACTTGGTAGGCATTATTGTCCATCGCTTATATTCTCCAGTATTATAGCCAAGATACAACCGATAACGCATCCATCTTCTAACCCAACAATCTATATGCTGTAATGAATATACAATTATTTACATTTGAGATTCGATTAAAAATATGGATAATAACATAATTAAATTACGTACCGCACGGAACAAAACAGAGCTGGAATTTTCATCTAACAGGGTACCCCAAAACTCCCTAGGTACCTGGGTACGACCTAAGAATACAATATAGCAAAAGGTTTCATTCTCGCGCTTATCCCCGTTCAAGTAAAATTCCTCCACACTCCTGGCCCAACCATACTCCTCAACCAAGTCGATTGTTTCTGGTTGTTGATTACGTATTGAGGAGTTTTGAGTTTGCTGCTCCACAACCGCCTCCTCCAATGCCCCTTCATAAGCCAGGTTATCCATTTCACATATTGTACGTTGCATTTCGTCAATGATAATTTGAAGTTCACGGGCTCGAGCTCGTTGACTCATTTGGTCAATACTCTCTTCTAACATCTCAACCTGTAGGCGAATTTCCATGATTAAGACTTTTTGACTTCGCCACATAGTATTAAAAATATGTTTTTTTTAGTTGTGAAATATGTTTTTTTTTTAGATGTAAGGGTAGAAGGTTTTCTTTTTTTTTGGATGTTGTTATTTAACCCGGAGTGTGATTTATATAGAGTGTTGTTCATGCTTAAAGCCGGCCTCGGGGAGGGCATAAAGCTGAAGCCGGTCTCCGAGAGGCCATCCATGCTAAAGCCGGACTCGGGGAGTCCTTCAAAACCCGTGGTCACATCAAGCAAGAAGAAGCCGGCCTCGGGGAGTCATGGTTTCAAATGGAAGCCGGCCTCGGGGACGGCGGAAAGCCTATTTTTGAAAACAAAAAAGATTCGAGCCTATTTGTGAAAATCCGTCTCCGATTAAGCCTATTTTTGAAAAAAATTCCCTTAAGTTCCATTAGAGAGTGTATTTTCATCTCTTTGTGTATTAATATCATGTGCAGACTTTGGTTGAAATACTATTATTAATTTGTTACAAGATTAATGATATGTTAATTAAGGAAACTAAACCTTATTACTACGATCTACTTCGTAAA
Organism: Calendula officinalis; assembly: GCA_963853835.1. Lineage (NCBI taxonomy): Eukaryota > Viridiplantae > Streptophyta > Magnoliopsida > Asterales > Asteraceae > Calendula > Calendula officinalis. Next base: position 2,641,770 of record OY970835.1, read on the forward strand.
ACCCTAGTTGTAACTTGTACAGTGTTAATTTATGCATATATTTGTGTGTACTTTTTACCTTTGTGGTCAACCGTTTGAAGTCTCATTGTGTACATAAGTAATATTTAGAAGTTGATTAATATTTTCCATTATAAAAAAATAAACACAGGGTAGATATAGAAACCTGAAAAATAAGACGACCAATTCGAGTTCTATAAAGAATAAGCTCGAGTAACTTCCGTGAACCCGTGATTGCACGATATGCGACGAGGAGTTCAAAGAGAAGGATTTGACCATGATATCATGTGAGCACTCTTTTGATTCCGGTTGCATTAACGAGTGGTGCTTTAGGCTTGTGGGTATGAGTACTATCAGTACCATCAGCTACATCAAAATTATTGACTTATTGTCACATTAGATGTCATTAAGTAATCACACCATATTATTTTGGGAGAAATACTTACCAACCCACCAAAATGTGAAGGGTGGCCCTCCAAATATGGATAAAAAAGCCTACTACAAGCTGTGATACTGATAACCGTAGCCATTACCACCTTCACATCACGAAATCTACCCACGGCTTGAGGGTGTGGTGTTTTGCTTGCTTCCAAATTTTTAATTTGTAGCTATTTGGTCATTTTGGTATGCTTTTATTAACTATAAACCTACTAAACATATGTTTTATATCATATGGTACTAGTTGTTTTATTAAATAGTTTATCTAACTTATGCCATGAATTAAGAGACTTAATGCATCTCATAAATTTGTAAAATTCCCTAAGGATATAACTTTATGTAGAAATATAGATCATTACTTTAGTTTAGGCCAGTGTACAGTCTAAGAATCGAACTGAGAACCGAGAAAAATGTATCGGCTAGACCAAGTACCAAACAGATGATGCTCGGAACCAACGGGAACCGAACCGGCCCAAGAACGTTTGTTCGACCTTTTTCGGTTTTTTCTTGGTTTTGGACCAAACCGAACTGAACGGAACCGAAGCGCTCGGTACTGAAAACCGATTTCGCATGAATATTAGAATCGAGGACAAAACCGATATAGCTCAGTTCAGTCCTATTCGGTCTTGTCCGATTCAATTTTGCAATTAGGGTTGGTTTTCACTTTTCAGTTCAGTTTGAACAATCCTACTTTAATAAATAAAAAAAAAAAAGAAAATGGTTTATAAAGGGCGACAGACAACACATAGATCACATCTCGAAAACAAACTCACACCGACCATCCCCAAATTCATTCCCGATTTCCCTCTGGTTATCAAATCAATTAACAATCATCTTCTTCATATAAACCCTAACGAATTTCACTTCACCGACGGTATCATTCCAGTCAACTTCTCCGATCTACAAATGGTGCATTTCTCATCTCCCAATCTTCAACTTCTTTTTTTACAGTATATGTATATGTAGCAATGCATTCGCAAGTATAATGAACTAGGTTTTGTTGCAAATTTACATTATATTCGGATTTTGGTATCTTCGTAGCTCTTGAGCTATCAGTTGCTACTCCAGATTTGTTTGCTTTTTTTCAACTTTGAAATTTGTTAGATCTGTGTTTCTGAATTTTTACTTCTAGATCCAGTTTTTTTAGATGTGAATGCAAAATGAGCAGAATAAATTTTACTCAAAAAGCATTTGGAACAGAGGAATGTAAGACATAGTGGTTGATCTAATTGAACTGATGGATAGTATTTATTTTAGATTCTCAAGGTGTATATGTTGTCATATTCTCGTTTAGCACTGGAATTTGTTACACAAAAAATTGAATATTCTAGTGTGATTTCTTAAGTCTGTTAGATTTGATTACATTTGAGTTCTTCGTTAAATTTAGGAAAAATTGCTAACCAAAGATTCCAAATTTGACAATGTGGAGTATGAGTAATTTTCAGCAAAATGATTACAGTTTTGACAAATTAGGTTTAGAAGTATAATTTTTACAAATTTAGGAGTAGAAGTATAATTTTGACAAATTTAGGACTTAAAACATGCGATCTTTGGTTGCTTTTACTTGACAATATTCTCTAAAGTTTCCCTATAATATTAAAAAACAAATTTCACTCCTTTTGATGAGAAAGAACTTTACTCATACCCCACATTTTCAAATCTGTATCTTTATTTACCTTTATTAACAAATTTCTGTTAATTCTATTATTATATTTTTGCTCTATATGTGAAGATACATTATATTATACTTAAGACTGAATAGAACTAAAACCATGAAAAGAGTAGTTGTAGGTTTTGTGATAATCACTTAAATAAACACGATTTCAATAACTGAACTGTGATAACTATAAACTATATTATAGTTAAGACTGAAGATAAACACTTAAATTCAAATAGGTTCTCAAGATCCCAATAACTGAACTGTGATAACTAACTATTAATTTGTCCTTGTAGGTTTTGTGATAATCACGATTTCACCAGTGGGCTAAGGATTACCGATTTTGACCAAATTTTCAGATATCCGTTTTCTGTTCCTTAAGACCAATGGCTATGTCATTGATCTCAAAAGGGACTAATTACCAACTTCTTTTCATATGTGTGATCTTTATAATCTCACATCTTTGCAACGGGTTTTATTTACCCGGAAGCTACATGCACACATATTCACCACGTGATGAAATATTTGCAAAAGTCAACTCTTTGACTTCTATTGAAACCGAGCTTCCTTTTAGTTACTACAGTCTACCATACTGCACGCCACCTGGCGGGATTAAAAAAAGTGCAGAAAATTTAGGAGAATTACTTATGGGTGATGTCATCGATAACTCACCGTATCGTTTCCGAATGAATGTAAACGAATCGGTTTTCCTATGCACAACACGCCCGTTAAGTGAACATGAAGTTAAACTTTTAAAACAAAGAACCCGTGATTTATATCAAGTTAATATGATTTTAGATAATTTACCCGCAATGAGATTTGCAAACCAAAATGGAATTAAAGTTCAATGGACCGGATTTCCTATCGGTTACTCGCCTCAAAAAAGTGAAAATGTTTATATAATTAATCATTTAAAGTTTAAAGTTTTCATACACGAATATGAAGGCACGGGCGTGCAAATCTTTGGCACGGGAGAGGAGGGTATGGGCGTCATTTCAACAACCGACGATGAAAAAAAAGCATCCGGATACGAAATCGTCGGGTTCGAGGTTTTCCCGTGTAGCGTAAAATACGATCCCGAGAAAATGTCGAAATTACATCAATACGATGACGTGGCGCCGGTCAACTGCCCGCTTGACCTCGAGAAATCACAAATTGTGGAAGAACACGAGAGAATTTCGTTTACTTACGAAGTTGAATTTGTGAAAAGCGATATAAAATGGCCATCTCGTTGGGACGCGTATTTGAAAATGGACGGTGCTCGAGTTCATTGGTTCTCGATTTTGAACTCGTTAATGGTGATTTTCTTTTTGGCGGGAATTGTTTTTGTTATTTTTTTAAGAACGGTGAGACGGGATTTGACGAGATACGAAGAACTTGATAAGGAATCGCAAGCACAAATGAACGAAGAGTTGTCGGGTTGGAAGCTTGTGGTTGGTGACGTGTTTCGTGAACCGAATAACTCACGGCTTTTATGTATAATGATCGGTGACGGGGTGCAAATCATGGGAATGACAGGTGTCACGATCGTATTCGCCGCTTTAGGGTTCATGTCACCCGCTTCACGAGGCATGCTTTTAACCGGGATGATAGTTTTGTACCTTTTTCTAGGAACGGGTGCGGGTTTCGCGGGCGTGTATTTATACCGAATTATTAAAGGTACATCGGACGGATGGCGGTCGTTATCTTGGTCAATCGCGTGTTTTTTCCCTGGGGTCGTTTTCGTCATTTTAACCGTTTTAAATTTCATTCTTTGGGGAAACAATAGCTCGGGCGCAATCCCGATCTCGTTATATTTCATACTTTTATCGTTATGGTTTTGCATCTCGGTCCCGTTGACCTTATTAGGCGGTTACTTAGGCACCCGAACCGAACCGTTACAATACCCGGTTCGAACCAACCAAATCGCTCGGGAAATCCCGGCTCGAACCTACCCGTCATGGCTACTCGTTCTCGGTGCGGGTACACTCCCGTTTGGAACCCTATTTATCGAGCTTTTCTTCATTCTCTCGAGCATTTGGCTCGGAAGATTCTATTACGTGTTCGGGTTTTTGTTAGTTGTTCTTTTGTTATTGGTTATTGTTTGTGCCGAGGTTTCGGTTGTGTTGACTTACATGCATCTTTGTGTTGAAGATTGGCAATGGTGGTGGAAAGCTTTTTTTGCTTCGGGTTCGGTTTCGGTTTACGTTTTTCTTTATTCGATAAATTATTTGGTGTTTGAGTTACAGAGTTTGAGCGGGCCCGTTTCGGCTGTACTTTATCTCGGGTACTCGTTGATTATAGCGATTGCTATAATGTTGGCTACGGGTACTATCGGTTTCATTACATCTTTTGTTTTTGTTCACTATCTTTTTTCGTCGGTTAAGATCGATTAAGGTTATGTTTTTCGGTTTCGGTGTTATATTTGTTTTTCTGTCATCTTATGATAACTTGTATGTTTCGTTATAAAAAAACAAATCTAGATACTTTTATGTATTTTAATTTTAATGATTAAAGTGTTGGTATGGAAAACACATTCCTCTATTTTTCTTCATACCATTGGCAATCAAATTGTCTGAAACAAGCTGCAAAGTGCAATTCACAACATAGTTTGACATACAACAATGAAATGCAGCACAGAGATGAGATATAAGATGAGATATAAACAGTCATATATATACTCAGGAGTAGAGAAACTGCTTCTCGAAAGATCTCCGACAATCATCTATGTTGTGGAAGTAAAAAATTTATATCATTGATACATAAATACCTTAGACAGATAAAATAGTGTGAAACATATATGACATATAAAACATGTAAAACTGAAAATTAAAAAAGATAAAAAATTAAGATATGGCGTAACTTATGTCGTTTGTGAAAAATGGGTTATCGATCACACGACACAACCGCCATCACCGACAGGATTCACACGAGCGTTATTTCTCTCCCTTTGGTTATTGTCATTCTCGTCAGCTGTGAAATATTTAAACATGACGATCATGGAGATGATCCATACGAGCACTAAAACAGTAGCAAGAACTGCAACTCCCATAGATCGACCACAAATATATAGATGATTCGATCAAGACTCTTAAGTAACTATAGGTACTAGGTAGCTAAAACGGATATAATTTGCACATGTCTCGTGATAAAACATTCCCTTTGCTTATATAATAGAAATGTAAATGTAAATTGACATATATATTAAAAATTTAATGGTTTGTTAATGACAGTCTTGATAGTTGTCTTTAAAGGTAATTCCTAAAATTCAAGGGTTGGTTATAGATCAATATACAAATTGTACATTATTTTAAGTGATGTTGTTATCATTTTCCAGTTATTAATTTTGGAAACGGCAAATGATACCCCGGGTTCGAGCTCCTTTACAGGTCAAACCCAGCCCCATAGGGATCTCCAGGTAAAAACCCTTCATATTTGGCACCACAAAGAGGTGTTTACAAGATTTGAACTCCAGACCCCACGCCTCATATGGGAGTAAAACTCATGCATCAATCCAGCTGAGCTAGACATCATTTGCATTTTCCAATTATTAATGCTTTTGATAATGGCTACCAATACGAAATTAAGAATAAATATTCTATATTTAAAAAATAATAAATATTTAGATTACAAACCATTAAGCCATGTTTATCTCTATTATTCGATTTTCTTCATCTTTCTAGTACAGGGTTTTAAAAAGCGCCATGGTGTCGCCAAGGCACGGGGTGCGATATCCACGTTACGAAATACACCATGTCGGCTGTGTAAGGCGTTGCGTCAGATAATGCACAATAAACCATGAAGGCACGCCTTACGACAAGTTTTTTGAAGTTGACTACAAAAATTGAATAATATATGTAATTACAAATTTAGATGTAACACTTTTTTGATAGCTTGAGGCTTGAAAATGTCAATACACCACGCCTTATGCTTTTTGAGAACATTGTTGTGGTAACATCAATCTATTCTTATGATCTAATTAAAACATGGTTTATGCCTTATAATCTAATAAATTTATTATTTTTTGAAACATATAATTTATTCTTTTTAGAAATACTTCCCCGATTCAAAATAAGTGATACACTTTCTTTATATGGGTGATTTAAAATAAGTGCTACACTTTCCTGATTTGGTAATTTTTTGTATATAAGATTACCATTTTATCTTTACTTAATTTTATTAAACATCATTAAGATTACCTAATTTACTTTCTCTTTCTTCAATAAAGCCAAAGATTATATTGTTGGACCCTTCTTCACTAATTATCTCATTAAATCTATCATAATCTCTATTATAATGTTTTACATCAAAAAATGTGTAAGTAAAAATATAGCACTTATTTTGAATAAGAGGAAGTAGCTTTTAGTGAAAAATATAACAATTGCTAGGAAAGTTCAAGGAATATTCATGCATGAAAGCTCTCTTATGTAATTTGTTAGCTGTAGTAACAAGATGACGTCAGCAAATAATGACGTGTTCTAGAAATTTACAAAGATTTACTTCTAAATGTTCGAATTCTTCTATTACTTACACATACAATTAATTTGTGAAATATTAGAAAGTGAATAAATTTTAGTTTTAACTCTCAGTTATTTCCCTTGATTTTGACACCTGTCATTATCAAATAAGTAGTACTATTAGTAGGACTAATAAGTAGGAAGAAATATCATTTCTCTTATATGTAGTATCTTGTATATCTGTATTTGTCTGATTTTCTGTTTTTATTATTTCTGCTGTACATGCCGGTCTTGCATTTGTTTGATTGCGTTGGCGTTTTACTAAATAATCATAATTAACGTTAACTGTCGTCGCTCAAAGTCGTCACAGTTTTGTCCACTACCATTACTCATCTAGTCCAGATAAGGTACGTACGTCCGTGCACATTTTAAAAAGTAGAGATAATTGTATAATCCGTCGTATTTGATTAACTAAATGTAGTATTATTATTAATTTAAGGGTTTTGATCATCATTAAAAATGGATATTCTGTTTTGAATAGAAATAATTAATTAAATTGTAAACCATCTTATACATATTTATCTTCATTGGCCAAATTTGTTCCATATTTATAGGAATATTCAACTAGTTTAGTAACTAATTCAACTAAAAGTTTCCTTTTCAAAACATAATATTCATTTTTAATGACAGTCATAAAGATTATCATTATCAAAATCCTTAATTTAATATGTGTGTTTGTGTGGAATAAGGGTGAATACTGAATACTATATATGTGACTACACCCATACCTCGATTTGGGGTTGGAGGCCATTAGGGTTGTAATCAAGTTGAGTCGAGTTAACACAGTTCTAGACTTGAGTTCGGCTTGATTATAGAACTCAAAGCTCGAAACGCGACTCGAGCTCGATCGAACCTTTACTTTCAAGCTCGAGCTCGACTTGATCAAGTAATCAAAACTTTCGAGCTCGACTCGATTTGGGTCGGTTATCAGTGTAATGTATTGATTAACTCAATATTTCAAGCTCGACATAACTCGACACGAAACTTTCGAGGTCGACCTTGTTAGAAAATATATAGTAATTATGAAGAACATACATACAATGTGAAGTTGTAAAATATGAAGCTTAAATTTTTATCGATAAAGATCATCTTTTTACATAGATAAAGAAGGTAACCGGGCAACAAGCTGCGCCGCCATCTCTTTTTGAATTGCAAAACTAATTCTTTTAAAAACAACATTTGTGGATCTAGGTGTCATAACATTGCTATGCATAACACGTTGGACTCTATTGAGAAGCCCCACCGCCGCAGGTGCAAGGAAATCGAAAGTATCAAATGCAAAAAGAATAAACACAAGCTCAATTAGGCTCGCGAGTCTTACGAGATGAGTATTTTCATATTCGAACTCGACTCGAAAGTCTGCTCAAGTAGCTCAACTAAACTTAAATCGAGTCGATTTTGATTATTTTATGAGTTGATCCTAAATAGCTCACTTGTTAATTGGCCACGTTTACATCTCTAGTTGCAATGGATACGGATTTATTTATTGACGACGCTTCATATACAGACTTTAGCTCTCGAATTTATATTGAAAACTTGACGAAGGACATGGAAAAGTAATTACTACCTGATGAAGTAATAATTACAGAAATATTGGTGTTAAACTTAAACATGGAACAATAGAAGTTTTTACAAGCATACAAATTATTTGGATATAATCAGCTGAATAATACGAGTGATCGAGTATAAAACTTGATGTTGTATAACTGAAATGTTTACAAAGTAATGTATCTTTTGGGCGTATGAAAACCCTTGTGCGTAATTTCTACTAGTTGTAACCATATTCGTAAGAACTAACGTTGTGTTCCTCACAGTTTTGAATAAAACTCATAAAAGAAAAGAAAAGTTATTTAGAAGAAAATATTTATAATTCGTGTTCTCGACAAAGAGAAACCTAAGGATATTTTGTATTCCTGAACTGGAAAGAACGAAAAAATATTATTAAATTTACAATTTTACCTTTAGTATGTAATTTAATTAAGGTTGATATGGTAACTTTTTTTTGGAAACGGTAAATATAATATAAAAACCAACTTAGCAAGAAACTAAGAAGGAAAAGTACAAAGGATTACAACGTAAATTAGAAAGGAAAAATACTCCAACCCACCCAATTACATACTAATTTGCTTCTATGTTTCACCCACAAATAGGAAGTGGTAATGATATCTCCTGCGGTTATTGTATACGCCTTATGGACTTTGTTGAACACCACATCATTTCTTGCCTTCCATATATGCCATAAGAAACATTAAATTATTGTATTTAGCACCACCTTTTCCTTGTTACTATTTCGCCATCCAGCCTCAAACTCGATAAGTTCATTCACCGAATTAAACGAAGGGAAATGAGACGTTACACCAGCTGGATATCCATGCAAGATTATTTTCTTAATAACTATTTTTTCTCTCCAAATCTTCACATTTTTTTGAGGAAATTTATGAAATAATTTTTAGTGAAATTTTTTCTATCTTTTTTTCTCTTCTTTTACATTATGTTCTCAACTTTTAATTTAAAAACAAGAGAAGAGAAGATGAATGAAATTTAGGTCATTATTTATTGAATTATTTCCTAATTTTCCTTCCAAAATTAAGTGGGAAGATTTATGGAGAAAATAAGTTATAATTAATTAAAAATATTTGTAATTATCAAATTATTCTTGATTTTTCCTAATATATTTATACTAGCTTCATAACCCGCCCGATGGGTGGGTATGCTTCAAAATTTAGTATGTACAAATATCAAGTGAAATAATGTACTATTATTCCCATAACCATCACCTGCAGATTACAATAATTAATAACCAAACAAAATTATATATATATATATACATATATCTGTAAGCATATATACACATGTGAGTGAGTACCTTGTGACATTTGTTGATCAAAATGCTGTGGCATTATTTTGGAAGTATTTTCATAATGAGAAGCTGTGGCAAAGCTTTCTGAAAATCTTGAATTATTTATCATTGGTATATTACTTCCCATAATTCCTAAACCATTATTTATCGACCCGTAAGCTTTCTGATGCAAACTGGACCTAATTCCACCACCCATATGGGCCCCAAGATTATGCAATATGCGACTGTTTTGACCACCAACTTGTTGCTTTTGTTGAGAAACAGTTGTAGAGTCAATATTTGATGACCCAACAACACTGTTTGATGACCCAACAACCCAGCATATAATTCTGCAAACCACCAACATCCAAAAAGGCAGAATTTGATTCCACAAAAGAATGGTCAAATCACATCTTTGACTATTTGTGTCCTGACTTTGACCATTTCTTGTGAGCCTCAAAATGCAAGCTTTGCAAATCCAATAGTTGATCCAAAACGCTTCAGAATTATAACCTGCAAAATACAAGACAAACAAACTGCAGCTCACAATTGCAACGCACAAAAACAATAAAGTGATACTTCCCTTTATCCTCTTTTTGTCCATGCAATTAGGGTTAGAACAACCCAAGAGGCCAACTCTTCCAAATAAATTAGGAAAAATCCCAAAAAATCCAGAAAATTGGAAAATATAATTCCACTGCTGCAGAAAAAAATCTGGACTGAAAGGCTTATCCGAATTGCCCAAAATGCCCTTTTTCCACTTATTAAAATGGAAAAAATGGTACCAGCGGCCAAAATCTTCAAAAAAATTCCTAAAAATACCATAAAATCCAGAAAAATGTAAAAACATATTCCAGTCCTGGGTAAAAAAATCCAGTTTGAAAAAACCCTAGGAAATGACCAAACTGCCCCTCTGCCAGCAATAAAAACATAGAAAAGGGATAAAAATTAAAAAATACCAAATAATGGTATTAATACCAAAATATAATTCCACTGCTGCAGAAAAAAATCTGGGCTGAAAGGCTTATCCGAATTGCCCAAAATGCCCTTTTTCCACTTATTAAAATGGAAAAAATGGTACCAGCGGCCAAAATCTTCAAAAAAATTCCTAAAAATACCATAAAATCCAGAAAAATGTAAAAACATATTCCAGTCCTGGGTAAAAAAATCCAGCTTGAAAAAACCCTAGGAAATGACCAAACTGCCCCTCTGCCAGCAATAAAAACATAGAAAAGGGTTAAAAATTAAAAAATACCAAATAATGGTATTAATACCAAAATATAATTCCACTGCTGCAGAAAAAAATCTGGACTGAAAGGCTTATCCGAATTGCCAAAAATGCCCTTTTTCCACTTATTAAAATGGAAAAAATGGTACCAGCGGCCAAAATCTTTAAAAAAAATTCCTAAAAATACCATAAAATCCAGAAAAATGTAAAAACATATTCCAGTCCTGGGTAAAAAAATCCAGCTTGAAAAAACCCTAGGAAATGACCAAACTGCCCCTCTGCCAGCAATAAAAACATAGAAAAGGGATAAAAATTAAAAAATACCAAATAATGGTATTAATCCCACTGATTAGGCTGTGATTAAGTATCATTATCATCATTTTTAGGAACCATTATACTTGAGCTCCCAGTTTGAGGCATACCAGGATTTGGAATCATACCAGGAGTATTACTATTTCCTTGTTGCTCTATTTCCTTGTTGCTGATAATGTTGATTTTGATTATTTAAAGGGAGGCGTTTGATTAATATATGTAAACGCTTTTCTACTTAATCTAAATTCATGTATTCCTCCTAAAAAAATGATACATAGTTATATTCTGTCAAAAATCAAAATATGTAAATTTATTCAAAAAAGAGAAAAAGAAAAACCTTGCTGGTTGCAGTTTTGAACAGGCCTTCTTCTAAGCGTCTAACAATGTCCATCACCTTTTTTGGAGCTATCTCCTGAGTTTGTTGCCTTTGCATTAAGAAGTCATAGCTGCAGAATGTAAAAACGTTCTGTATCATATTATATTATTATATCATATAATGTGAATATGCCCCTATGTTTGCAGACATGATTCACATCGAGTTTGTTGATCTTTGTTTTCTAAAATGTGGAACATGTGTATCTATCATGTTTTAGGAATTATTCAAGCTTATCTAGAAAAAGACCTAAACAATACAAGATAATATGCATGCACATATACACGCAAAAACACATATTTGAAGTATTAACCCTAAATACATATGCTCATCAGCCAAACCAATTGAATTGAAATAGTTTCAATTTACCTGCTCACAAAGAGCTCCTAATCTTCCAAGCGCAAGTCTTCCATCATCTCGGGTCACAACAGCTGTCCCAACCTTGAAACAGAAAAGCATAAATTTGCAGCCATTTGTATTAGATTTATGCCAATATCCTTTAGGAATATTCTTTTGAGGATTGATGAGACCAAAAGCATAAATCATTGGCAATTATTATCAAATTTCATTGCATTTTCACCAGATAATCTACAGTGGTGAACTCATTTAAGTTGTAATTAGCTTCGCGAAACCCTGGCATGATTGCTATTAACATGCACAAAATTAAACATTGAATTACAACAGGAGCCCGAATGCAATCTAAAAACTACATATCATACGATTTAGGGGTTAAGCATCGTGAAAACCTCAATGAACTCCAAAAACACTAATCAAACACAACAATCGATACGATTCCACTGAAAAAATGAGAATCAATGAAATCAGCAGTCACCTTGATAACGATACGCTTAACATCCTTGAGAAACGCACAATTTGGATCAATCGCAGCCATTGTTGAAGGTTTAACCTCTGCGCGCGTGTGCGTGTGTGTATGATGATGAAATCGACTCACTTTCAGGTGAGACGGAACTGGAATGAATTTCTGGTGGGTGAGCGATCTACTGCGGTGGGTTTCGTTACGGACGTCGCTCGATTTTCATCGTCGGGAATGAATTTCTGGTGGGTGAGTTTAGTGGCGGAATTTGTGAGGAGCGCAATTGGCAAAAGACGTAGAGGGATTAGGGTTTTGTGAGGAATCAGTCGACGAATAGCTGAATTACACGTGGAATTAACATCCAATAGAAATTGAGCATGTAGGTGATGTGGCAAGAGTTCATCATATGTAGCCTCATATATAGTGTAGGATTTTAAAGATAAAATTGTAAATTTGTTTATTTTTTTCATTTCTCTCCAACTCGGTAACACAAATAACAATGATTTTTCTTTTCTTTTCTGTCCATATAAAAAATATGAGAAGAAAAATATTTGTTTTTTTTCTTTTTTCTTCTCTTTTGTATCTTCTTCTATTTAAAAACTCAGGAACACAGTGTAACAAAAAGAACTTTGAACACAAAACTTGTTTTACATCTTTCCAAATCTCTTCTCTTCTCTCTAAACTAAGTAAACTACTAAAATAAGTGATACACTTTCTATTTTGAAGTGTTTCAAAATAAGTGATACACTCTAAACACTTTCCTTATTTGGCAAAAAGTAGAAGGAACCACACCTACTAACTATGTCATTTATTAAAGTGAAATGACACATTTACCCTTACTTTTACTTTTAAACATCATTAAACTTATTTTAATCTCAACATCCACTAACTATCTAATTTAATATAATTAACCTTTGCCTCAAATAACGTGTAACCCAAAATGTATCACTTATTTTGAAACGTAAGAAGTAATGGTTTTTACAAACAGTTGTTATCTTTCATACTATAGGTACTACTAAACAACCAACGCATCCTCCTATGCAGTTGCAGTCCCCGCCTCCACCGCAGTCACAGCCACCGCCGCCGCCACCTCCTCCACCTCCACCTCCGCCACCGCCGCCGCCGCCACCACCGCCACCGCCGCCTCCTCCAGCAGCAATATGTATACTTGGGGCAACAGATAAGATATCAGCATTTGGAGGGTTGTTAGGAGCATTTTGAAGATGTTTTTTACGGGAATCATGATCATTGAAGCCAACACAAACAAAGATCCAGAAAATAAACACATAAACCAAAATCATGCATAGCATGATCAACACTACCATATCCATATGCGATCGCTCAAAATTCAGATCTTTTCCTGATCATTCACTGCTGCCAAAACCAATCAACCTTGCAAGGATCGAAAGCCGCCAGTTTTTAATTTAATGAAAAGTGAATGACAAAAAGGCTGTCATTAGACATGCATCATAACCTTGTACATTAATCTATAACCACCCTTCTGAATTTTAGTAAGCTCTCCCATTAATTAATGTACGTTTTTAAATCTTGAAAGTTATTATTATCAAAACTAATTATAAAAAAATCTCCCAAAAAAAGGTAAAAGTGAGTTATGACCGTCGGATCTATGCAACTAGTTTAAATCTTGTCCGTATCACCGTATGTTATCATATGTCAGCCGTTCATCACCTATTTAATTAAGATTATAGCTCAATTAAATCTTGTGTGAATAAAATTAGGTTATATTTTAGAGACGTTAAAAAAATACATGAAGAACTTGGGATGAATCAAAATCGTAGCATGATACATATATATACAAACCATCATTCGAGTAACTACGTACCTTCGTGATTCGAAATCTTGTAATAAAAGGTATTGATTGTCCGATGGATCTCAACGAAATAAAGATGAAGAACATTTTGGAAGCTCTGTTTATTTGGCTATAATTATTAATTAATATATGGTTCAGAGACCAGTCCGCTACTTTGAAGCCGAAATGCAACCGCAATCCTTGGCTTGCACTTTAATTTTATTTACCATATCCTCATTTTGAATCTTACTTAAAAGGTTGTTATAAAATAAATGAAGCTTGAGACTAAGAAAAAATATTCAAATTCCTTTCAAAATACAATTTTATTATCTATCTTTGATTTTTTTTTTAAGTAACATACATTTCAATCAAATTATTTGTTCTAATATATTTTTAGAAAGGTTTTCAAAATTATAGTATCTAAAAATTGAAAACTCGGATACTCCACACAATGTACCATGTGTCCATTATCTATATCAGCACTCAATTGACTTGTGTCACATTGTAGAGAGTATTCGGGTTTTTCAAATCCCGGATACCCTACTTTGAGAACCTTTCTAAAATCACATTAGTAACTGTTGGATCCGAATCCTACGTTGAGTTCACCGAACGCTTGCTCACTTGAGGAACCTGAAACAACCAAGCAACTCTAAGTCAGATGCTCCCCTGGAGGTTTCCCGTGAGAACACTCTGACGGTCAAGTTAGAAATCGATTTATATGACGTGAGGTCGTGATCGGTGAGAATCGTATTGAATACAAGTAATTAATGACAAGTGTAATAAATGTACCGGAAGCTTGATGATCGTTGTTGGTCGTAAGACGGATGTATTTATAACCGGTCTTCTTTAGGCGGGAAAGGGAGGTATCGTTCTTCGGACCGGTCACTCCTGAGCCTTGTGGATAATAGGTCGCCTCAGGAGGCTTTAAACCGGAGGACAATACCCTTTCTTCACGCCAAAGCCGCCCTAGGGACTTGGTCGCATTTAATGCGCTCGCATCTGTGAACCGCCTCTCCATAATTCCCGCATTGCTCTTGGATCATGATTATTGGGATCGGCGATCCTTCCGCGTCCGTCTCTATCTTTCGTTCACGAAGATAGCGTTCGGTTGGGATGGTATACGATGTACCTCATTAAGTCCCCCAAGTTTAAAGAGGGTTATCGTTGGAAACGTTGTTTGAACTTGTTTTTCGCCGACTGGGTGCCTGTCACTTCGGGAAAAAAAACGACCGTTACCCTTTTTAAGACCGTTGGGCTTTAAGCATTGCCCTATCAAAAAGAAACGCCTCTTTACATTCCTCCCCTATATATTCCTTATTCCGACTCTTCTTCTCCATACAGATCTCCTTATTTACTTAAAATTTCCTTCTCCATAGATTTTTTTCTTTCGGTTTTCCTTCTTCTCTATTTCCTTCTTGATCATGAGGAAAGATAAAACTTCCAAAGAGAAATCCGAAAAATCTGTTCAGAGAACTGCCGCCAACACACATACCAATCTTACTCCTCCTGATTTGGAAGCGATCTATGATGATTATCATATCGATCGTTGCTACCGGCTCCTTCTTCCCGGCCCTTCTGATACCATTCGTTCTGCTCCGAATGGGTACGAGCCGGTATATCTCCAGTTTCTCCTAGGTGGATTGAGATTTCCCATTGATGACTTCATCTTGGTTCTACTCCAGGACCTTGGTCTTCATTTGGCGCAACTCGCCCCTAACTCTTTCAGAAAAATTATCGGTTTTATAATGTCCAGTCGTGCCCTTGGTATTTCTCTCTCTACATGACTGTTCCGCAACTTATATGTTGTTACCGGTCAGGGCGACTGGGCTGTATTCACCCACCGACCCGGCAGGAGTGAGCGGATCTCTGGGTTAAAAGATTCCATCCGTGACTGGAAATATGGATTCTTCTATGTCGATCGTATAGCTTTTAACGACGTTTCTCTTACTTGGGGGCCTATTACCGGACGGTCTTCCGAGCTTGCTCCTGACTTGACCGCTATCGAGAGTCAACAGGTTGAGAGTCTGTTGGGGTTGGAGATGGAATGGGAAGATCCGGACGAGTACTTCCTTGGGATGGCTGACCTGAGCCCTCACTTCTTCGTTCGTCGAGTTCGCCCGGTCTGGCAGGTAGACGGGAAAACTATCTCTCTGCTGCAACGTTTAAAGATGTCGAGACCCCCCAGAGAGTCCGTGAAAGTGACCATGGGGGACATAACCCCCTTCCTTCCCCCTTCCGAAGTTACTCTCAGCTCCGAAGGCACCCCGGACGTGTTAGGGGGTGATGCTGAGGGTACTTCAGATATTTCCACACCTACTACCGGATCACTAGGTTTTAGGACGGAAGATACTATGATCCCCGACTCACAATTGGAATTTTCCAAACCTGCTAAGGTGCGATCCGTTCGGACCCTATCGAAGAGATCCCGTGACACGTCCACCTCTTCACCCTCAAAACGAAAAAGAAATGAAGGTATGATTTTATAATTTGGATTTTGTGTGTATGCCCCTTTCTACCATAAGACTAATGTATGTATTTTTGCAGGAGAGAAACTTGATACACCTCCTTCATCCGTCGAAGTGCCCGCCACAGTTTCCTTCGCTCCCGCAACTCTGGTTATTCCAACCGTTATTACTTCGAGTATTGTTCCACCATCTTCACCTGTCGGTCAGCGCGTGCCGGAATCCTTATCAACACCCCCTAGTGCTTCAGCGATGGCTATGTTTAGCAGCCTTTGTTTAGT
Organism: Calendula officinalis; assembly: GCA_963853835.1. NCBI lineage: Eukaryota > Viridiplantae > Streptophyta > Magnoliopsida > Asterales > Asteraceae > Calendula > Calendula officinalis. The sequence goes on from OY970835.1 coordinate 2,658,477, forward strand.
TCCAGTATGCAGGCACCAGTAGTTAGCAGGGGTTTCCATCATGTCCGTCCCTCAAAGCCTCAGTCGTCACTTCCTAACTTTCCGTTTCTGCGTGAGATCCTTATTTGACATGTCTATATATATATATATATATATATATATATATATATATATATATATATATATATATATATATATATATATATATATATATTTACTTTTTATGCGATTTTGACTTTTTTCCTCTTGTTTTTAGCTCGGCAAGCTCGTACCACTATTTCCGAGTCTACACGGGAGATATCCGTCACTAGCCTTCCCGATCCAATGGGTTTAGCTACTACGCCAATATCGAAAGAACCAAGTTTGCAAGCGACCATTACTCCCACCCCTCCAATCGTGCACGTAACTGCCAACCCGCCCGCTGTTGCTTCGGACCTATCTCAACTATCTGATGAAGGAATCTTTCTTCAAGCACGGTCCGGTTTACTCAATGCTGTTGAGCTGCTTTCAGAATTACAATCAAAGGGAATCCGGAACCAGCAAACGTTACTCCAACGCCGCAATGAGTTTGCACGAATGGAAGAATTGATCCAGACCGCCCGGCGTTTGCACCAGAACGATGTTGGCGAGAAGAACCGTTTGTCTGAAGAAAACAAAGACCTTTCTGCAGGTTTAGAGGAGATGAGACGTGTTCTGGCTGCTAAAGATGCCCGGATTATCGAGTTGAGCGCCGAACAAAGCTCCTCGTCCGCCCGTATCGCAGAGCTAGAGATGGCATTGGTTGAAAAAGATAACCAGTTGGAAGAAGTCGTGCGTTGCCACGGAGAGTTGGATGTTTATAACGACAGACTGAAAGAAGAAGTTGCCGTTCAGTCTCATCAGATAGGTGCCTATCGTGAGGATCTTGACTGGTTGGTTCGGAAAGGGATATCTGGGCTATTCGGGAATTTGTTGAATTCTTCTGAGTTCGTGAGCAGGAACTCTCAGCTTCAATTGGAGAGTGTTAAGTTTGGCCAGTATTGTGGGTGTCTGGACACTCACAAGGAGTATGCCGAGCAGCTTCAGGATGCTAGGCTTGTGCATGATTACCCCGAGGCCTAAATGAACATCATGAGTCTCTTTGGCGAGCTGGTAACCCCCGATTACCCTCTCCTTCGGTCGCTTGAATCTGGCGTGACATCCTTAGAAGAAATAAAGGATCTTGTGAAGAAAACGAAATCTGGCCCGGAGGATACGGGTGAAAGTTCCAACCGGGGAGAGGTTCCTCCTGCTCCGTAGTCGCAATGTTTATCCTTTATGTTTTAGCTTCTTGTAATCGCTTATTTTGCTGTTAGTAACGAATGGTAGTACTGTATTTTGGGTCTGATGACCTTTATTTACTCTTTTGTTTACTTGTGGTGTTTATTCGTTCGTTTACTTAATGTAATTGTTTACGTATCGTTGTGTAAGTTCGTTTTCGAATAGGCCTTAGTTTTCTAATGAGGCGTCCCCCATAGAATTGGGATTGGGAACATCATTCCCATTCCGACCTACGCATGCATGCTTTTCGTCGACTTAACCGTTCGTTTGGCTTTTTAGGTGCTGTCCTTCCTTTAGAAGGAAGGTACCTGTTTACCCAGTTATACGAGTCTTCCTGATTTAGTAAGTTATGAAAAAGAAAAAACTTGCTCGGAAGAAATTTCATCAATCATTCGTGACTTTCTATTTCATTGATAGTGGAAACACCAGACTACCAATTTAGACAATATTCGCATTAAAATCACTTAAACACCTTAATAAACAAAAACGACAAGCTAAAAATAAAACTTCCGTAGGTTTCGCATGTTCCAAGTGCGCGGAATGAACGAACCATCCATCGTTTCCAGAACATAAGAACCGTTCCTTCTTGCTTCCTTGACTCTGTATGGTCCCTCCCAATTGGGGGATAGTTTTCCAGGCTTGTATTGGAGGCTTGCTTCATTCTTGCGTAGGACCAAATCTCCTACCTTACACGCCGTTCCCCGGACCTTCTTATTATAATAAGCTTCCGTCATAGACTTGTGCGCCGCCTGCCTTAGCGCGGCGTTCGCACGTCGCTCGTCTATGATATCCAAATTATGCCTTAATGCTTCTTCGTTCCCTCCCAGATGGAAATTTTCCACTCGTGACGAAGGGATAATAACCTCTAAAGGCACCACAGCTTCGGAACCATATACCAAGCTATATGGGGTTTCTTGCGTGCCCTTCTGAACTGTCGTTCGATAAGACCATAAGACATTCTGCAATTCGTCCGCCCAGCTCCCTTCCGTTCTACTCAAGCGAGTCTTGATTCCTTTTACAATGGTTCTGTTTGTGACCTCCGTTTGGCCGTTGGCATGCGGGTGGGCCACAGATGTGAAGTTTTGACATATGCTCAATTCCGCACACCATTTTCTGAACGGGTTGTTGGCGAGCTGCTTTCCATTATCACTTACAATGGTGTGGGGGAGACCAAAACGACATATGATTTGCTGCCATACGAATTTGACTATGTTAGCTCCTGAAATACATGCCAAAGGTTTGGCCTCCACCCATTTCGTGAAATAGTCAATTGCTACTACCAGAAAGCATAGTCCTCCGGGGGCTTTAGGGAAAGGTCCGACGATGTCGATTCCCCATTGACAAAAGGGCCATGGGCTATTGACGCTAGTTTAGTTTACGGAGGGAGCATTCAGAACATTGGAATAAACTTGGCACCCTTCGCACTTTTGTACGTACTGTTGAACATCTTTAGACATACATGGCCAAAAATAACCCATCCGGAGTAACTTCTGGGTTAGGGATCGTGCTCCTGAATGTGATCCGCATAATCCCTCGTGGACTTCCCCTACCGCCTTTTTTGCTTCGTCATTTCCCAAACATCTTAACCAAGGGGTCGTATACCCCTTCCGGTACAAAACATTATTCCTGAGAGTATACCTTCCGGCGTTCATTCTCACCTTACGGGCTTTATCTGCCTCGGATGGTAATATTCCTCCTTCCAAGTACAAACGAAAGGGGGGTCATCCAGCAATCCGTTTCACTCTCAATTTCCGCCACCTCTTCCTCCTCTTCGATGCCCCGTCTAGCTAACACCTCTACCAATACTTTCTTCGTAAGGTGGCAATATAACATTGCCGCCAGCTTGCTAAGTGCATCGGCCTCTTTATTTTTGGTGCGAGGGATCTGCGTGATTTCAAAGCTGTCAAACCAAGTGACTTGTGTACGAACTCGCTCTAGGTATCGCTTCAAGTGTACCTCCTTCGCTTCATAAGATCCCTTGACTTGATTTAAGACCAACATTGAGTCGGCGAACGCCTCCACCATTCGAATCTCTAAACTTTTAGCCAAACCTAGTCCCGCTAGCAGGGCTTCATATTCGGCTTCGTTGTTCGAACATGTGAAATCAAACCTTAAAGCGTAAGTGACCCTTTCATCATTTGGCCCAGTCAGAATTACCCCTGCTCCACATCCGTCTGCTCCTGTAGCCCCGTCCGTATACATTTGCCAATTGAAAGATGACTTTCGGCGTGCACTCGTTCCTGGGCCCTCCCTTTCGCCCTCTTCCATTGCTAGAACCCCTTTGTCGTCTGGCATTTCGACCAAAACATTCGCTAGAGCCTGACCTTTGATACTAGGCCTAGGTTTAAACGTGATGTCATGTTCGCCCAGCTCAATTGCCCACTTCGTCATTCGTCCCGACCGTTCTGGTTGCATGAGTATATTCTTGATCGGTTGGTTAGTCAGGACGGTTACTGAATGGGCTTGGAAGTACCTCTTTAGACGTCTGACTGCATATATTAAGGCCAAGATCAACTTTTCAATAATCGAGTAGTTGAACTCTGCTCCATGTAGTGCTCGGCTGACGAAGTAAACGGACACTTGCCTCTTATCCCTTTCGGCGATGAGTACTGAACTGACTGCCTCTCTGTTAGTGGAGAGGTACATTACCAACGGTTCTCCGGGTACGGGACTGGCCATGGTAGGAAGGTTCTTTAAATGTTGCTTAAGCTTTTCGAAGGCTTCCGTTGCTTCTTCCGTCCACTCGACTTCTCATTTCTTCGTGCATCCGTGCAATGCTTTGAAGAAAGGGATGGACTTTTCGGCGGATTTTGCAAGGAAACGCCCCAATGCGGCTAGCTTTCCATTCAGACTTTGTACGTCTTTCACCGTCCGGGGGGTATGCATTTTTAACAGTCCCCCACCTTGTCGGGGTTAGCTTCGATTCCCGCCACCGTAACCATGTGCCCTAAAAACTTGCCTTTACTCATCCCGAAAGAACACTTCTTCGGGTTTAGCTTCATGTTAATTTTCGAGAGTTGTATCAGGGTTTCTTCTATATCTTCGATCAGATTCAGGTCGCCTTTGCTTTTGATGACCATGTCATCAACATACACCTCCAATTTCCTCCCTATCTGTTTTTCAAATGCCTTATCGACCAAACGCTGATAGGTAGCCCCAGCGTTCCGGAGGCCGAAAGGCATTTTAACGTAGCAGAAGGTTCCCTTCTCCGTGTGGAATGCTGTATTTTCCTCATCTTCCCGAGCCAACTGGACCTGATGGTACCCTTTGTAGGCGTCCAGGAACGATTTCCATTGGTATTCGCCTAGGGATTCCACTTTTTGCTCAATCTCCGGAAGGGGGTAGCTATCTTTTGGGCAAGCTTTGTTGAGGTCCTTAAAGTCTACGCACATGCGCATGGACCCATCCGCTTTTTTGACCAGGACCGGGTTCGCTATCCATTCGGGATACTGGGCACTCCGCAGCACCCCCGCTTTCACCAAACTCTGCACCTCTTCATTGACAACCTTGTTTCGCTCTGCCGCCATTCTTCTTTTTGTCTGTTTCACCGGAGTGAAACTTGGGTTGATCATGAGTCTGTGTTCGGTCACCTCCCGAGACACTCCGGTCATGTCCCCGGGATTCCATGCAAACACCTTCTTGTATTTCTTCAGTAGAGCCTCTAGTTCAACTTTTAGCTGTGTAGGTAAGCTTCCCCCAATTCGAATGGGAGTATCCGGGTACTCCGAATTGATCACCACCTGCACTTCTTCATGTTCCGTCCAGCTGTCTTGGTGTGTGATGCTATTACATTCCAGCGGAGGCATAGGCATGCTTCGAACGGTGATCACCCCACGATCTGAGGGGAATTTGAGCAACCCGTGGATCGTGGATGCAATCGCTTGAAATTGCCACATCCCTGTTATTCCCAAAATGGCATTGTATCGTGAAGGTGCCTCGATGATGATGAACTCTGCCAGGATAGTTTTACTGTGGAGACTCTCCCAATCGGCCAACATAAGTGGCAAATGGATCTTCCCCTAGGCCAAACGAACTGTCCGGAGAATCCGATCACCGGAGACTTTGCTGGTTTTAAAAGAGCTCGGATGTCAGGAGGGAATTTCTCAAAACAATGGCTGTACATGACGTTCGCCGAACTCCCTCCGTCAACATATATTCTGCGGACCATCGTTTTAGCCACAACCCAAAAAATAACCAAAGGTTCCGTCCCAATGTATCCATCAGGAACCGGTTCTCCCCTTCCGAACTCCACGACTCCTCCTTTCCTTTTGCCCAGGGAAAGAGGTATCGTTTCATCTTCAATCGCAAAAATTTCCGCATTGTAAGCGGCTACATCCTTCTTAGGTTCGACAATGTTAGCCTCCGTTCTCTCTTTCCCCTGTGCTTCCTTCTCCCTCTTATAGCTTTCACAAGTTGCAGTGGTGTGACCCATGATCTTGAGAAACTCACAATAAGCATTCGGGTCTCTGGGATACTTTTTCCTCACCGTCCTTCCTTCTGCCCTTCGGGCTTCCGTCGCGGTATAAACTTCTGGACGATACGGACCGTATCTGTCGCCTTGAGACCTTCCCTCCGGGATTCTTGCTTTGTAAGGTGATCTTTCGGAAAAAGCGGGCTTAACGGAAATCTTCCCCTTGTCTCCCCCTTTGTACGAACTGGATCCGGTAGTGTTTCGTCTTTCTTAAGCCTCAAAACGCAGCTTTTCAGCGCTCTCCTCTTCTTGTTTCAGCACTTTGTTCACTGCGTTAATCATGTCGTCAGCTTTGTTGAAATCTTTTTTCGATAGTTCTCGGAATAGCTCTTCCTCCCGAAGGCCATACGTAAACGCAGAAATGATCAGAGAATCTTCCCGAACCGGCATCTTCCGGCTCTGCTCATTAAATCTCTTAAAGTACGACTTGTTAGACTCTCCTTCCCGTTGGCGACAAGCCATAATGGACTGAGATCGCTGCTGGTATTTCTTCTGCTGTATGAAACTATGACTAAATTGCAAAACCAGGTCTTCGAAACTGGAGATGCTTCTCTGAGGAAGACTTGACAACCAGTACCTTGCGGACCCCTCAAGTGTTCCTGCAAAGTACAGACACCAGAGTCTAGGGTCCATCGGGATCATCTTTACAGCCCACCGAAAGCTAGCTATAAGGTCGTCGGGATCCCCGGTTCCGTCGTACGATTTGACTCTGGGACCTTTCAAACCCGGAGGTATGGGCATTTCGTTGATGTCATCCGTAAACGGAGACCGAAAATCCTTCGAACCGGAGGCAGTGCGGCGATGGGGAGTTTCCCTTTCGCTTCTCCGCAGAGGGTTTCTTCTTTCTTCCCGTCCCTCGACTGGGACAGTTTCCGTCATGCGAGCTCTCCTCGGAGGGGACGGGTCTTTGTACACCTCCTCTATCGGCTCATCGTCACTTGAATACGTCAAATTCCTTTCTACTCCGAGCACTTCCCCCTTCCGTTTCGCCTGAGTTTTTTCCATCTGCCTCATTTTTCTAAATTTGCAGAAGAGATTGTATTCTTCTAACTCCTCGATGGCAGGTTCATTCCCTCCACCTTCGGGTGGCGGGCATGTAGAAACCGATGCCGGGGTAAGCACCCCTCCTGGTGGTTCTTGGAGTCGGAGCGGCGTAACTTGTTGTCGATTAGCGTCATTTAGCGGGTTTTCATGGACCATTTCGTTCGAGGTCCTACGGATGGCGCCAAATGTTGGATCCGAATCCTACGGCGAGTTCACCGAACGCTTGCTCACTTGAGGAACCTGAAACAACCAAGCAACTCTAAGTCAGATGCTCCCCTGGAGGTTTCCCGTGAGAACACTCCGACGGTCAAGTTAGAAATCGATTTATATGACGTGAGGTCGTGATCGGTGAGAATCGTATTGGATACAAGTAATTAATGACAAGTGTAATAAATGTACCGGTCGTTCTTGGTCGTAAGACGGATGTATTTATAACCGGTCTTCTTTAGGCGGGAAAGGGAGGTATCGTTCTTCGGACCGGTCACTCCTGAGCCTTGTGGATAATAGGTCGCCTCAGGAGGCTTAAAACCGGAGGACAATACTCTTTCTTCACGCCAAAGCCGCCCTAGGGACTTGGTCGCATTTAATGCGCTCGCATCTGTGAACCGCCTCTCCATAATTCCCGCATTGCTCTTGGATCATGATTATTGGGATCGGCGATCCTTCCGCGTCCGTCTCTATCTTTCGTTCACGAAGATAGCGTTCGGTTGGGATGGTATACGATATACCTCATTAGTAACCAATAATATGTTTGAATTGTATATTAATTTTGAAAAGAGTTCCCCATCTTTACATTTTTGTATGTTCCAAAATATTGTCTACTTTTAAAATCTAACCGATCAAAAAGTCTATAAATGATAAAGAGGAAATTAGATTGGTGTTACTAAACTTTTATTAAAATATGTGTTTTTGTTTGATTGATAATAATTTAATTATAAACGGAGGAAGTATTATAATATGACTCAAGCATATATCCATTTCGTTTTTAATGGTATAAGCATTCCTTCCATAAATATATGTAGCACCCCTAATTTTGGATGTCATTTTAGACAAAGTATTAACTACATGTTTTAAAATCTCATGTGAAGAACTATAAGAACAAACTACATGTATCCACTAGAAAATTAACTTTAAACTTTATCATTATTGCACTAAAACAAAAAAGAACTATTCATTATTCAGCCTTAAATGACAAAAAAAGAAAAGACCGTGTAACATAATTTTTTTACATGAGAAAGTGCACGCATGTAACCATATCAATAGATATATTGTCAACTGCCACAACGACCTCCCCCACCGCAACCACCGCCACCACCACCGCCGCCGCCACCACCGCCGCCGCCACCACCACGACCACCACCTCCACCGATTTCAGCGACACCTCCAACATCACCACAACAACCAATAGAAATTTCATGTTCATTACCTTTTCCGTCTTCTTTGTTAACGTTGTCAACTTGATCGTCTTTTTTTGCGGTAGCTACATAGTTACTGTTGGAGTAAATTACAGATCAACTTATTACTGATGCTACAGTTAGTACTGATCATACTTAGTACTGATGGGGCAGAAACTTATTACTGATGAAGTTGATACTGGTGAAAGACTATAACTTAGTTACTACTGATCAAGGCTTATTGAAGATACTACTGATCAATAGTAGTTACTACTGACGTTGATATTGGACTTACTACTGATCACCAAACTTACTACTGATGATATGGATTTACTACTGGTGATTGCAGTTTACTACTGATACGGGTTTTGGAAGCATATCAAGTCCGAGATCTTCGTAGAGATAGTTATAGAATGTAAATCAATGTATATCTTTATAATTCGAATGTAAATCAAGTCCTAGAATAACTAGGGTAAATAGTTTAGCTTCAAGGACTATTATAAATAGTTCCTTACGAATTGTAAACGTACGTGTGTATTGTTAACTTGATAATATACATTGAAGCTTTTTGTGAAACTGTGTTCTTAATATTTTCGTTTATTATTTACAGTTCATCGTTCTTAATATATTGATATAGTGTTAATCCGCTGCAACTTCTATAATCAATTAGATCTAAGGTGTTTATTAACTTCATCACAGTTAATCGATCCTGACAAGTGGTATCAGAGCGTATTGGTTCTAGATCTACGATTTTAAGAACAACAAAAAGTTTTAATCTTTAAAACACACAGATTGTCAATCATGACTGATAACAATGAAAGCACTCAGGCCAATAAAATCCCTATACTCACTACCAATAACTTTGGGATGTGGAAGAATCGTATTAAGCAATACATGCTTATTACAGATTATTCCATGTGGGAAGTTGTCCTTGAAGGAAACAAAACTGGTCCTGGTCAAGCAAGCAGCTCTGCAACTGAGGCAGACAAACTTAAGTGTGAGAAGGAGAAGAAAGACAAGGGAATCGAACTTAAAACTCTAAGCACTCTCCTACTGGCCATTCCTAACGACTATCAACATCTCTTCGTTGAGTATGATGATGCAAAGGTACTTTGGGAAGCACTGGAGAAGAGATTTGTTGGGACAAAGAGCACCAAAAGGAATATGAAGTCTGTTCTCAAACAAGACTTTGAAAATTTCAAAGGAAAGCCCAATGAAACACTCACTCAAGTGTTTGACAGATTCAACAAGCTAATTGGTGAACTTAACCAGGTTGGGGTTAAGATGGATCAAGAAGATGTCAACATGAAGTTCCTAAGGTCTCTAAGTGAAGAATGGGCCATGTATACAGTGGTATATAGACAAAGAGATGCACTAGAAGAAAAGGAGTTGGATGAACTCTACAATGATCTCAGAGTATTTGAAACTGAGGTAAATCAAAAGAACCCTTCTATTTCTTCTAATAATGCTGCATTTGTATCTAGTACAGGTCAAGGTCAGGAAACCTCCACAGGAAAGGCAGCAGATTCTGAGGACACTGCAAGAGAATCCTTCTTCACTAGTCATGTGCATACTGCACTGATTAGTGATGACTTAGAACAATTAAATCCAGATGATCTTGAGGAAATGGATCTTAAATGGCAGATGGCTATGCTGAGCCTAAGAACCAAAAGGTTCTTAAAAAGGACTGGGAGGACAAGCCTCAACTACAACAAAGGTGACAAAGCTGGATTTGACAAAACAAAAGTCAAATGTTACAACTGTAACAATCTTGGTCACTTTGCAAAAGAATGTCCTCAGCCAGACAAAAGATCAAAATCAACTGCTCTTGTTTCACAACAAGGACAAGGATATGACTGGAGCTTCCAAGCAGAAGAGCATGCTCAAAATCAAGCTCTCATGGCCTTTACTGACAACAAAACTGCGGTAAAACCTAAACCTTGTACTTCTGAATGTATTAAAATTGTTAAAAATCTAGAAAAAAAAACACTAAATTAAATGAAGATTTAGCAAAAGTAGTCAGAAGAAATCATGAGTTTGATGGTGTGATTGCTGATCAAGAACATCAAATAAAGGTGTACCAGATGATTGATCAAAGGATAAAGGAAGAATTGCTTCAGGCTGTGGATGAGAAAGAGTTTTATGAATTAAAAAATAAAGAATTAACATGCAAATTAGAAGAATGTCAACTTGAAATTGAACAGAATAAATTAACAATTAAAAAGTTTGAAAGAAGTACAAAAATTCTTGATGGACTAACTAACAATCAAACTACAGAAAAAGTTGTCCATGGGGTGGGATATCATGTTGTACCACCTCCATATAAATTCATTCCTCCACTTAAAAACAGTTCAGAAAGAATCATTAATGAATTAAAAACTGAACATCAAACTGAATCACATAATGAAACATCTGAATCAAATGATTCTTCTGATGATATCCAAACAATTGAATTTACAATTTCTCCAATTGAATCTCCAAAATCAATTTATACAAGTTTTCACACAGCACAAAGTGAAAAAGATTCTCCTAAATATAATGCAGAAAATATACCAAAAATTTTAAAAAGGGGAAATGAAAGAAATAAAATTCAACTCTTAGATCAAAGAATACCTGAAGGTGCAAAAAGTAAGAAATTAAGATGTGTTATTTGCAACAAAATGAATCATTTAGCAAAGGATTGTCACTTCAATCCAATAAATTGTAAAGAATTCAAAGAATTTAAAACTTTCAAAGAAAAGGCAAAAACACAGAAATTAAAAGATACTACTGGTCCTTCAGTAGTAAGTAAAAATAAAATTCCAATTGCTGAAACACCAAGATTTGGAAGAACTGCATCAAGATTTGTGCAAAACAGAAGAGTTGGAAGCCCAAAGAACAGCAATTACTTCAAGAACAATGGAAAATCAAATCAAAATAAACAATATTTTAAATTTTCCAACACCAGTAAAAACTGTAACAATTTTACTACTGGTGTTAACCCTAATTATAATGTTGTATGGTACCAGTACAAAAACACTACTGGTAAAAACCCTAATTACAAAAATACTACTGCTCCCAAACCAACTTTCAAAAATACTACTGGTGTCAACCCTAAAAACACTACTGGTCATTCTAAACATGGTAAGTACCCAAATACTGCTGGTTCATCAGTAGTAAAGCATTCAAAAGCTAAACATCATGGGTATAAACCAAAATCAGTAGAATATTCTCACACCAGTAATACGTTTAAAAGGGCAGTAGTAAAACTAAACACCAGTAATAAACAAGTATGGGCACCAAAAATGTTTAAAGTTAAATCTCCAAAAGCTTATTTCTCAAAGGATGAACCCAAGACATATAAAGCTTGGGTTCCCAAACTTAACTAATCCTTTACTCACTTGTGCAGAGCATTCAGATCCCAGAAGAAGGAAGAACATGGCATATTGATAGTGGATGCTCAAGGCACATGACTGGAAATCTACAAATTCTTAAAGATTTCAAGTTATTTGATGGAGGATATGTGGCATTTGGTGAGAACTCACAGGGAGGTAAGATTACAGGTAAAGGTACTGTTACTAATGGCAAAATTACCTTTGATGATGTATTTTATGTAGCTGAACTAAAATACAATCTTGTCAGTGTGTCTCAAGTGTGTGATAAAAAGAATAAAATTCTTTTCACAGAAATTGAGTGCATCATTCTTTCTCCTGACTTTATTTTAGATGAAAAATATGTTGTTTTAAGAACTCCAAGGAGAAACAATGTGTATTGCCTGGATATAGGGGGAGAACTCATTTCTTCAAATGAGGTCAACTGTTTTATATCCAAGGCAAACACCACTGAATCAGAACTATGGCATAGAAGGATGTGTCACACTAATTTCAAAAACATGAACAATTTAGTAAAAAGAAATCTGGTCATTGGACTACCTCAAAAACAATTTATGTGTGATCATCATTGTGTTGCATGCCTAAAAGGTAAACAACACAAGTCTTCTCATAAGTCCAAAACTGTTAACTCTATTTCTGTTCCTTTACAACTCTTACATATGGACCTTTTTGGACCTACAAATGTAATGAGTATTGGAAAGAAACAATATTGTCTTGTTATTACTGATGACTTTTCCAGATATACATGGGTTTTCTTTCTCAGGACAAAGGATGAAACAAGTGAACTCATAAAGAACTTAATTGTCAAACTGGAGAACACATCTGATCAAAAAGTTAAAGCAATAAGATGTGACAATGGCACAGAATTTAAAAATGCTAACTTAATTAACTTTTGTGATCTTAAAGGAATTGACAGGCAATACAGCTCACCTAGAACTCCACAACAAAATGGTGTAGCTGAAAGAAGAAACAGAACCATCATTGAAGCAGCAAGATCAATGCTAGCAGACTCAAAATTACCAATTACTTTTTGGGCAGAAGCTGTTAATACTGCCTGTTATGTTCAGAACAGAGTATTAATAGTGAAGCCACATTTTAAAACACCTTATGAGCTTTTTAATAAAAGAAAACCTTCTAAAAGCTTTTTAAAATCATTTGGTTGTCCTTGTACTATTCTGATTACAAGAGAACAAATTGGTAAATTTGACTGCAAAGCTGATGATGGAATCTTTGTGGGATACTCTACTCAAAGCAAATCATACAGAGTATTCAACAAAAGACTAAGGATAATTGAAGAAAGCATTAATGTATCCTTTAATGAAAATCTTCCCAATGAACAAGGAAATGGTCCAGATTGGCTATTTAACATAGACAATCTAACCAAATCCTTTAATTCTAACATGAATGTCAATGCAGGTGATCCAAACTGTCATACTCAAAAGAAAGGAACATCATCTGTTAATACTGGTCAAGAAGAGATGAGATACATAGTAGTTAATACTGCTCCCATAGTTAATATTGATGTCAGTAATAACTCAAATTGTGGAAACAGTAGTAACTCTGAGAATGAGGACAGTAGTAATTCAAATACTACTGATACCAGTAATAGTACTCAAAATACTACTGGTCCCAACAATAACCTAGATTCTCAAGATACTACTGATACCAGTAACAACAACAATACTACTGATCTCAATGAAGACAATAGCAGTAGTAACTCTGACCAAGATGATGATGAATCAAACATCAATGATAATGAAGGATCACTAGAGGAACAACTGCCTGAGACAAATGAGTCCAATCTTGAAAATCAACTAGTAGTTGATAAAGCTACAACCACAAGGACTCAGAAGAACCATCCATTAGACCTTGTTCTAAGTGATGTTAACTCACCACTGCAAACAAGAAGCAAATTAAACAAAAGCTTAACTGCAAATATGTGTAATATAAGTTTAATTGCTAATGAATGTATGTTTGAATGCTTTCTGTCTCAGGATGAACCAAAGAAGATCCAACAAGCAATGAAGGACTCAAACTGGATTGAGGCAATGCAAGAAGAACTCCTTCAATTCAAGTTACAAGCTGTTTGGACACTTGTACCTCTACCCAAAGGAAAAAGAGCCATTGGAACAAGATGGATCTTTAGAAACAAGAAAGATGAAAGAGGTATAGTGATCAAGAACAAAGCAAGACTTGTAGCCCAAGGATACACTCAAGAAGAAGGAATAGACTATGATGAAGTATATGCTCCTGTTGCTAGAATTGAAGCTATAAGAATTTTTTTAGCATATGCTTCATTCAAGAAGTTCAAAGTCTATCAAATGGATGTGAAGAGTGCATTCCTATATGGGAAGATTGAAGAAGAGGTCTATGTATGCCAACCTCCAGGTTTTGAAGATCCAAAACATGGTAACTATGTGTTCAAACTGGATAAAGCTCTATATGGCCTACATCAGGCACCAAGAGCATGGTATGACACATTATCATCATACCTATTGAAGAACAACTTTAAAAGAGGGGCCATTGACAAAACTTTGTTTACAAAGAAAGTCAAAGATGATATACTACTGGTACAAATCTATGTAGATGATATCATCTTTGGTTCAACAAATGATGTATTATGCAAAGAATTTGAAGAACTGATGCAGATTAAATTCAAGATGAGCTCTATGGGTCCAATGAACTTCTTCCTTGGACTCCAAGTCAGTCAAAGAACAGATGGTATTTTGATAAATCAATCAAAATATGTCAAAGACATCTTGGAGAAATTTGATTTGAAAGACAGTAAGAGTGCAAGTACACCAATGGAAACACACAAACACCTACATCCTGATGTTGAGGGGGAGGATGTAGATGAACACCTATATAGATCAATGATAGGCTCTTTGATGTACTTAACTGCATCAAGACCTGACATTATGTATAGTGTTTGTGTGTGTGCAAGATATCAAGCAAGACCTAAAGAACTACACTTGCAAGCTGTCAAAAGAATATTCAGATACTTGAAAGGCAAACCATCACTAGGTCTATGGTATCCACATGATTCACCCTTTGAACTCATAGCCTACACAGATAGTGACTATGGAGGTGAATGTCAAGACAGAAAGTCCACTACTGGTGGATGTCAATTCTTTGGATCAAGACTGGTGTCATGGCAATGTAAGAAGCAAACAAATGTATCAACATCAACTGCTGAAGCAGAGTATGTAGCTGCATCTGCTTGTTGTGCTCAAGTACTCTGGATTCAAAACCAGCTTCTAGACTTTGGTATCTCTATCCTTAAAACTCCTATTTTTATTGATAATCAAAGTGCTATTAGTATTGTGAACAATCCAGTAAAACACTATTGAAATAAGACTTCATTTTATAAGAGACTGTAATGAAAAGAAATTAATCAAAGTGGTTAAAATCCATACTGATGATCAATTAGCAGATCTTTTTACAAAAGCTTTTGATGTAGGAAGATTCAACTTCTTGGTTAGCAGTATTGGAATGATTCTGATAAATTAAAATCTCACTTAAAGTCATGTGTAAAGTTTTGTTGTAAAAAGTTATTTATTTGTTTAAGTGTTTTACTACTGGTAGATCTGTATTACTGATTGTAGGCATGTGCACAAAATACTACTGGTAGTTTATTACTACTGGTGTGTATTAGGTTTACATAAATACTACTGGTTAGTCAGTACTACTGGTATTCACATATACTACTGGTCGTGTGATTATTACTGATGTCTATAGTTACTACTGATGTCAAAATCGTTAGTCACTACTGATGTTAGTAGATACTACTGACGTTTTATTACTGATATCTCATTTACTACTGGTCTTTCAGAATCACAATTACCAAACTAACCCCCATGAAAATAACCGTTATGTTATGATTCGAAGGGCATTTTAGTCTGTTTGCAGGTTAAATCGAAAGATATAAAAGGCGGCAGTCGATTAATATAGCATTATCTTCACTTCGATTTACAAAATCCTCTCGATAAACCCTAGCTTTCGATCAAAAACCGCTCATCAAGAACAAAATTCTTACATCTTTATCTCAAAATCAACAAGAATGGCAACTCTACAATCTCTCGATGTGCAAACCGATCTTAAATATTCAGAATTTCATAACATGTGTGCATTCCTAAAGAATCCCGACGGAACCAAAGACTTTCGTCAAATAGTTAAATTTTTGAGAAATTCTTACATACAGTTTGCTTTAACTGTTAAACCAAAAGCATATCAACAGCACTTGGTTGATTTCTGGACCAATGCTGAAAGAACAGAAGGAACAACCACATCGATGATCAAATCAAAAGTAGATGGAAAGCATATAACAGTAACTGAACAATCAATCCGATACCATCTACAACTACATGATGATTCAGGTATGTCTACTCTTCCTAAGGAATACATTGCTGAAATTTTAAATAAAATGGGTTATGATGGAAGACTGAATATAGTAACTTTTCAAAAAGGTCTTCTCTCCCCACAATGGAAATTTTTAGTACATACAATTCAGCATTGTATTTCTCCAAAAAGAAGTACTTGGAATGAGTTTAATAAGGCAATAGCCTCTGCTGTTGTCTATTTATGCACAGACCAAGTATTTAATTTTTCTTACATGATTTTTGAAGGTATGTTGGGAAATCTTAGTTCCACAAAATTTTTAATGTATCCCAGATTTCTCCAACATATCATAAACATTGAATTGCAAAACTTGTCAACTCCCAAAAACATTTTCATAATACCTGAGTTGAACAAGAAAGTTTTCTCAAATATGAGAAAACAATTTAAATTTTCGGGCAAGGAAACCCCTCTGTTTCCTAATATGATCAAAGATCAAACACATACTGGAGAGGGTTCAATCAAAGATACAACCCAAATTGAACCTCAACCCACTCCATCACCCCCAAATACAGCCCAAACACCACCCCAAACAGTCACTCAATCACCCTCAAATATAGAAGTCCTGCATGTGTCCCAGGAACTTGACAAAAATCTAGAGAGTGCTACTCTTCACTCTGTGGAAGACCTACCAAACAAAACCAAAAATATTTCCTCAATTTATAAAAGGAAGAAATCTTCCTCAAAGGACACCAGGGGACAAATCGAGTCACACCCCAGACTCAAAGAGTTGTCCTCCAAGGAGGAGAGAGGACATGAGGCGAGGGCTCTCACTACTGATGCCCCAAAGGTGGGTGCACAGGATAGTGGGAACATCACTAAGACCCAGACCTCGGAAACTTTAAGTGATGACTCATTTGAGGAGTTACTTAAAGGACCCCGGTGCCAAGAAACCACAAGGGGGGGCATCTCTGCTTCTTCTAGGAAGAAGAGGATGTCTAAAAGACCCAATGAATCACCAAGAAGTGATGAGGGCAGATCTGTGGAATTGATGGATAGGATGGAAAACCTTAAAGCCAATGTACCTGTTAGTGAGCCCGATGATCTTGCTAGATGGAGTGAGGGCGGTATTAAAATCAAACAATTGACGGATAAAGTGGATTCTCTTGAATCCACTGTATAAGATTGTCTTACTTATCTCACAAATCAAGGGAAAACTATGGCTGCAATGAAAAGGCATATGAACACCATCAACAAGAGAATGAGATTCTATGAGCACAGGCTTCATCAACAAACTAAAATCATCAGAAAATTGAAGAAGAAGATTGATGATAGTGAGGCTCCACCAGTAGAGCTCACTAAGGGGGAGAAGGATAATATTCAAACAATGATTGATGAATCAATTGCAGCAGCGGCATCCTCTCTCTTAAATTTAAAAGAAACAACAATTGATGAAGGCCCAGAAATGATGGTCACTGAAGATGAGCCTATTACTACTGCTCCTATGGAAGAACAAGCTGAAAAAGAAGTATCAGTAGTAACTCCTACTACTGATATCATAGCAGTAGTAAATGAAGAAGAGGAAATGAATGTACCAAATACTACTGATGCCCTATCAGTAGTAACTCCTGAAGCCACACCAGTAGTAACTACTCTGGTTACTACTGAAGAGGAAGAATTACAGCTACCATAGCTAATTGAAAGAGAAAGACATGTAATCATCTCCAAACCACCAACACCTGATCAACCACTTATCATACCTGACATTGATGATAATGTGAATTGATTTGAGGTAGATGAATGTACACTTCCTCCACACCCTAAAATCTTATCAGAAGATCAACTACATCTGTTTTATCCAAAACTTCTGATGATGGGTATCCCTGATATGAAATACATTCCACCTCCACCATCTGCTTGCATTGGAAAAGGAAAAGAAGTCTATGATGAGGATTATCCCAATAGAGCATTAGGTCATCACATGGTAAACAAGATTAATCATGTCAGAGCAGATAAGCAATCTAGATGGAGAATAAAACATAAGAAATTTTTGGAGAAAGTGGAGCTGTATCAAGCACTTGAGGAAAACAAAAGGAAGGTTCAAAGTGAAATTCCTGTTCAAGCAGAGGAAATTCAGATAAAAGCTCAAAAGGCAGAATTCAAAAGGCTCAGAAAAGTTGAAGAAGAACATATACAATGCCTTGAATATTTGGTCTCTGAATGCAAGAAAACTAAAAGTGAATTAACTGATGATGTGTTTGAACAGAAGGCCAATATGATTGAGTATCTAAAAACAAAAGGACATAGTGCAAAGTCATTTGGCAGAATGAAGATGATGACAATAATTGAAAAATATTGCACTGCTAAGAAGAAGGATTTGGCTGAGCAAGAAGCAGAAGAAGAAAAGAAATCCAAAGCCTTAATCCCAATCAGTTCAAAATTAATCAAAGATGGTAGTATATCAACTACTGGTAATACCTCAACTCCCCAATCAAAGAAAAGAAAAATTGTTGATCAAGAACAAAGCACTCAAAAGAAATCAAAAACACAAATTGTACCTGTTCTTGAAATGCATGTTGCTCCCTTGCAGAACAATCCAATTATCAACTGGAGGGTTATGCAAAACAATGTTATAGAGGTCATAAGGGAAGATAAAATTGTGCAGAGATTTACTGGATGGTTACCATTGATCAGATCATGCTCTAGAAGTGATGTAATCAAGCTTCTGATTATTGGAAAACCAAGAATGACAAAGAAATCATGGAAAGAGTCTGGTGCTGGATACTTAACAAAAATGATAGATGCTGCATTTTATCCAGAACAATTTACAGATCCATGAAATGTGTATGCTTGGAATGTCATTCCTACTGCCAATATGTATTTTTTTGAATATCCACATTCTGAGAAGACTATGTATCAGATATTCATAAATACTTTGATGAAACCTTATGATGTTGTTATGTTCCAAAACAAGTTAAATTATTTTACAAAAAGAAACAGCAAATACATCATTGAGCAAAGACTTCAACAAAATCAAAGAACATTGGAAAGAAGAAAGAAAGAAGAAGAAGAACAAAAGAAACTTATGTGATTAAAAAGAAATCAATAAGTTTAGGGGGAGATTGTTGGAGTAAATTACAGATCAACTTATTACTGATGATGCAGTTAGTACTGATCATACTTAGTACTGATGGGGCAAAAACTTATTACTGATGAAGTTGATACTGGTGAAAGACTATAACTTAGTTACTACTGATCAAGGCTTATTGAAGATACTACTGATCAATAGTAGTTACTACTGACATTGATATTGGACTTACTACTGATCACCAAACTTACTACTGCTGATATGGATTTACTACTGGTGATTGCAGTTTACTACTGATACGCGTCTTGGAAGCATATCAAGTCCGAGATCTTCGTAGAGATAGTTATAGAATGTAAATCAATGTATATCTTTATAATTCGAATGTAAATCAAGTCCTAGAATAACTAGGGTAAATAGCTTAGCTTCAAGGACTATTACAAATAGTTCCTTACGAATTGTAAACGTACGTGTGTATTGTTAACTTGATAATATACATTGAAGCTTTTTATGAAACTGTGTTCTTAATATTTTCGTTTATTATTTACAGTTCATCGTTCTTAATATATTGATATAGTGTTGATCCGTTGCAACTCTCTATAATCAATTAGATCTAAGGTGTTTATTAACTTCATCACAGTTAATCGATCCTGACAGTTACACACCACACTGATTAAGAACACAACTATCACTACTACAACAATAACAACAACGATACTCATGAAAGAAAAATTAGCACGAGCTTTTTTAGGCAAATAAAATCTCAACCAGCTAGCCAACCAACTAACCGTTTCAATAAAATACCAGCCAGATCGTCTCGAAAACATGTAAAACATAAACACCTATTTTCATCCTCGAACCAATGTGTTTCCATGGTCTAACAAGTCCTTTATATGTATACTAGAAATGTAAATTGATGTATATCATTTTTTACTAATAAAATTAATATCAATCATCCATAGAGAAGTATTGGGAAACCACAAGGAATTTGCATGCATGAAAGCTCCCTTTTGTTTGTTGACTTGTAAGGTGTCAGACTGACAGCAACAAATAATATTGTCTACAATATATATTTTAAAATGTAAACAATAGAGTCATTTGTTTAAATATAAGTTTTTTTTTCTATTGTTTTGCATAACTGGATCTTTGACCCCATCATCATCCATCAACAACTTAATGTAATTTACAACTTTAGTCCCTATGAAGTTATACTTCAACCCTTTTAACTTATATAATGTATGATTTTTAATAGAATTTCATTCTAATATTAAATATTTTATTTGATACGTTAGCTACTTTTTTACATTCTAAATATCTATGTCGACTTGTTATTTCTGTTGATGGTACTCATTACATATAGAGGGAATGGGCCTCTTTCCATTGTGCATAATGACTCAAAACATGGGCCTAACTATAAGTTGATAGAATGATAGGGACTAAAGTCAAGCCCTACATGTAATATAAACATGGGCCTAACTATACATTGCAACGTGATCCGTTAACACTTATGAATGTTAGTAACTCAATTTTGAAATTCGAAGCACTTGATTCATGACAGAAACAAAGTAATTAGGGCCAAAATTCAACTAGTATTGGTACCTAAGAAGAAACCTGAAATTCAATTAGGGCCAAAAATTACACTTTTGGATCTTAATTGTGTATAATTAATGGGATATGATTTTAACACCAATAAAATTAGTTCAAACACCACAACTATTGTTTTAATATTTACAATAGATATACATTGTACTGTGTAAAGTGATTTATGTGGTGTTAAAATCAGCTTTAATTAAATAAATGGTTGTAGTCATTGCTATTCTCTTTTACCTTGAATAGGCACATGTTTGATGACAATGCAAGTCTGCAACACTGAGTTAATGAATCGAGTTACATATAGATTGACTATTTGACCATATGCATGCATATCCATTTTTAACGATTATAATTTGTTTAGAAACTGTTACACAATGTTAGAACATCATTATTCTCTTTTTATCTCCCAACTTTTTGTATCCACTGATATATGCTCTTTGTTTTGTTCTAAACATTGCCATAATTTGTCAGATTGCAGGATAATTTATATACGAGTTTTGTACATTAATATCGAGGGGATAATTCACAAAACATATTTGATATATGTTTTAAAACCGACTTAAAACAGAGTTTGATCTCGAACTGTTTATGTATCGTAAGAGAATGTTTATAGTCAAAAGTTATTAAGATATTTACAAGATTTATATCACTCTAATTGGTCACAGTAGAGAATATTGTCTATTTGATTGTTGACTAATAATAATCATGAATTATCGAATCGTGATTCTCAATTTCTATGGTTGTATTTTGATGATTGAATCCAGTGGCTTAGAGTTTAAAACCGAGGGAGCATTTGAGCTTGTGGTTGTCTTCTTCATAAAGGTTCCCATCAATTTGATTTTCACTCAAATAATTAAATATATCACAAGCCTTTTAAAATTGAATGATTATATATAAAAATATATATTTCAGTTAATTAAAAAAAACACCATACCACTATAGTTAAACTGTTCTATTTTATTAAAAAAATGAACTAGTTATATTTATACACATGTAATTTTGTTTTTAGTCAAATTATCAAAGTAGTTACTTATAACAACTATATCCACAACTAGTTAGCACTT
This sequence comes from Calendula officinalis, assembly GCA_963853835.1. Classification (NCBI taxonomy): domain Eukaryota; kingdom Viridiplantae; phylum Streptophyta; class Magnoliopsida; order Asterales; family Asteraceae; genus Calendula; species Calendula officinalis. Next base: position 2,680,112 of record OY970835.1, read on the forward strand.
ATATAAAATAATAATATATGATAATTGCATAAATAGGAGGGTTCTAAAAATAATTTCATAACGCAAATCCTGACGCTCATGTTACGAAATAGACCATGGCGATCGTGTAAAGTTTGACGTTTCTTCACTCCCTATCTCAGCCCTAATCATCCCATATCGCCATTAATTCTCAACGGAGATTGAGGATTGTTGGTATCATAATAGATATATAACAACAATATACTTCATCCGATTCAAAATAAGTGATACACTTTAAAAATTATTTTATTTGGTAAAAAATAATGGAATCCACACCTATTATTTATCTACTAATTAGTTTGAAATATGTAGAGGGGAGAGATCGAGGTTAATACATTTGTTTAATATATTTAACTAATCGTTTAATTCTATTTAGAATGTAATGACGAATTACAAGTTTAGTTGTAGAAACAAGATACAAATATCTAAATTACACTCAATTGAAGGCTAAGTGTTTTTGCTTTCACTTTACTTCAACACCACATGCTAGAGATCATGAAACAACGCACAAGTAATCAAGGTAGCAAGTAAGTCCTTCGAGAAATACATATGTTACTTGCTTTTAATTCTTAATTAAATTTAAGCGTTAGTAAAACCTCATTTACTTCGGTTGTTATATATTTCGTTGGTCGTATATTAGCTATGCATTATTGTATCCGTGGAACTAATAGTAACAATTGTTGAAGATGCACACCAAATTTACGCGGAACTAATAATAACAATTGTTGAAGGACGTACACCATTCATCAAATTTACACTACATTGGTCGGATTAAAGTTTATGCCTTTTGATATTGGCCATCGAATGAAGGAGTGTCTTTTTCTTAAAAAAAATGTATTCCTGTTTATAACGGAATACCAACCGATCTTCCATATCCAATTATAGAAACTTACAAGCCTACAAATCGAGCACAAGTCGAGAACGATGAAAGTGTTTTCCTACATTGGAAAGAAACTCGAACAACTTTGTAGCTCTTCATGTTTTTGTCTAAAACTAAACAAATTTTCACTAGAGTTGTTATATTTTCTCTTCATTTCATGTATAGGGTTCTTTACTCTCCAATCATTGGATCCAAAAACCGCCACTTTTATCCCTAGAAACTTGGATTTATTCTTCACATCGGTTTCCGCAGCCACCAATTCGAGTATGTCCACCATTGAAATGGAGGTTTTTGTTGGAACTTATAAATGGTTTCTTCCCACATTGCTCAAAGTATGAAATATTGGCATATTTATAAACCCTTTTACCCATAACTAACTAAAATCATTGAGTTGGGTTTGGTAATGGGTTTAGGCTTATTTGGGCCTTGGAGCTCTTGGGCTCTAAATGAATTTTGGATATAAGTTTTTAGCCCTAACCCGATTTTCTTTTTGACGCTTTTTTGACCAGATATAATGTTTCATAATGACGGCGGTTGTTGACAGTTAAGGACGAACAGGTGTGTCGGTTAATTCGCACCCCTTCAATCAGTATAAATACCGAACCCGATTCCATCAAGAAGGCTAATCTTCAGATTCGTTAGATTCTTGTTTTTTAAACTTGAATTGATTGTTGTATCCTCAAAACAGTCGTACCAATTCGGGCGAAATTCTGTTTTAGGACACTGCAATTCGCAGGCCTCAATCAAATTGTTGTAATCGAATGATTTCTGAATTTGTATATATTATTACGATTATATTTACATAACAATCTAAAACAGAATTTTCAAAATGGATCAAACGCAAATATGGTTGGAGAAAGCTCTTCCAAATCATACAATAAACGCAAGAATGGTGGAGATTCTGAAAAGAATAATTACAAGGCTGGAAAGAAAGATTACCACCAACAAAAGAAGAATTTCAACCAACAAAAGAAGAACAACTTCAAAAGAGTCACTCATTGTTCGGTTTGTGGGAAACCTGGGCACAAAGCCAAGGATTGTCGCCACAAGAAAGATAATGGAAGTGGTAATTCTGGAGGAAATTCCAACCAAGCAAATAATGTGGAATCTCCTCAAGAATTTACTGGTGTAATTGAAGCCTTCTTCACCACAAATGTTGTTGATTGGTGGATGGATACGGGTGCTACAAAGCACATATGCAATTCGAAAAGAATGTTTACATCTTACCAAAAGGTGAATGAATCTGAACCAATGTTCATGGGGAATGGAACATCATGAAAGATTGAAGGAAAAGGGAAAGTTGTATTGAAGCTAACTTCCGGAAAGGATCTTGTTCTTTCAAACGTGTTGCATGTACCAAACATCACCAAGAATCTGATTTCCGGTCCCATACTTAGTAATAAAGGTTTTAAACTTGTATTTGAATCTGATAAATTTATAATCACCAAAGGTGGTGTGTATGTAGGAAAGGGTTACCTCAATGAGGGACTCTTCAAACTAAGTGTTGTAACCGATGACAATGATATTAATGATAATAACGAGGGCACTAGCACCGCTTCTGTGTACATGATTGATCCTTCTTTCTTATGGCATTCTAGATTAGGCCATGTTAATTTTCGTTCCTTACATAGAATGATAAACTTAGGCATGTTGCCTAAATGTTCTATAAATAAAATATCTAAGTGTGAAGTTTGTGTAGAATCTAAATACACAAGTCATTCACACAAATCTGTAGAGAAATCAAATCAAATACTTGGTTTGATTCATACAGATTTATGTGATTTTAAAGCAACTCCATCTAGAGGAGGAAAGAATTATTATATTACATTCATTGATGATTGTAGTAAATTTTGTTATGTGTACTTAATCAATACCAAAGATGAAGCTTTGAATATGTTTAAAGCATATAAAGCCGAAGTTAAAAATCAACTAGACAAAAAGATCAAAATTCTAAGGTCGGATAGAGGAGGAGAATATGAATCCAATGACTTTGCTGAATTTTGTTCTCATTTTGGTATTATACACCAAACAACAGCCCCTTACACTCCACAACAAAATGGAGTGGCTGAACGTAAAAATAGAACATTAAAGAACATGATTAATTCAATGTTAATCACTTCGGGGGCTCCTCATAATCTTTGGGGTGAGGCATGTCTAGCAGCAAACACAATATTAAATAAAATTCCTCATAAGAAGAGTGACAAATCTCCATGTCAATTATGGAAAGGAAAGCAACCTTCTTATAAAAGGATAAAAGTGTGGGGTTGTTTGGCAAAGGTTCAAGTACCCTTACCAAAAAGAACCAAACTTGGACCTAAAACAGTTGATTGTATTTATCTTGGTCCAGCAAAGAATAGTGCTGCTTATAGATTCTTGGTACATAAATCAAATGTACAAGACATAAGCAACAATACTATAATTGAGTCTGCTGAAGCAGAATTCTTTGAGAATACCTTTCCTTATAAGGATAAAGAGAAAATTATCTTTAATCCAAGGAAAAGAGTAATAGATAGCCAATTGTCTCAATCTCAAAGAGACAACGATTCAGAGGTTCAACAAGAAAATATTGAACCTAGAAGAAGTAAGCGTGCTAAAGTCTCTAAAGACTTTGGACCTGATTACATGACCTATAATGTGGATGAAGAACCACAAACATATAAGGCTGCTATGGAATCCACGGAAGCACCTTATTGGCAAGAGGCTATTCAAAGTGAAATAGACTCAATTGTGCATAATAATACATGGAAATTGGTTGACCTACCTTCGGGACATAAACCAATAGGTCATAAGTGGATCTTTAAGAAGAAACTAAGACATGATGGTACCATAGAGAAGTATAAGGCTCAGTTAGTAGCCAAAGGATACCGTCAAAAGGAAGGACAGGATTTCTTTGATACCTATTCACCGGTTACAAGGATAACCTCAATAAGAACACTAATGGCTATAGCAGCCATTCATAACTTAATTATACATCAAATGGATGTAAAGACTGCTTTCTTAAATGGTGAATTAGATGAAGAAATCTATATGCAACAACCTGAGGGATTTGTTGTCAAGGGTCAAGAGCATAAGGTATGTAAATTGATTAAATCTCTTTACGACCTTAAACAAGCTCCAAAACAATGGCATGAAAAGTTTGATAATACTCTCTTATCAAATGGCTTTCACATAAATGAATGTGATAAATGTGTTTATGTTAAACAAACCAAAAATGCATTTGTCATTATTTGTTTATATGTGGATGATTTGTTGATTATGGGTACAAATATGGATGTCATTAATCAAACCAAGAAAATGCTTCATTCTTCATTTGATATGAAAGATATGGGAGTAGCCGATGTTATTCTTGGCATTAGAACTGAAAGAAATTCCAATGGATACATCCTTACACAATCTCATTACATTGAGAAAACCCTAAAGAAATTTGGGCACTATAATGGTAGATCAGTAGTAACTCCATTCGATCCAAAGGTTCAACTAAAGAAGAACAAAGGACAAAGTGTATCACAATTACAATATACACAAGTTCTAGGAAGTCTTATGTATATAATGAATTGTACACGTCCAGATTTGGCATATAGTGTAAGTCGACTTAGTCGATACTCACATAACCCTGGAAGAGATCATTGGGATGCACTAGTAAGAGTGCTTCAATATCTTAAGCACACAATGACTTATGGGTTACATTACACTAAGTATCCTGATGTATTAGAAGGATTTTGTGATGCCAATTGGATTTCCAATCATAATGAAGGCAAGTCCACAAGTGGCTATGTATTTAAACTTGGAGGAGCTGCTGTCTCATGGAAATCATCTAAACAAATTGTGAATACCAGATCAACTATGGAAGCAGAATTTATAGCCTTAGATAAAGCTGCTGAAGAAGCTGAATGGCTTAGAAGCCTTCTAGAGGGTATTCCATTGTGGCCACAACCAGTGACTGCTGTGTGCATACATTGTGATAGTATGGCTGCTCTTACAAGAGCAAAGAATCAAATATATAACGGCAAGTCAAGACATATAAGACGTCACCACAATACAATAAAAGACTTGTTGAAAAATGGAATTATCTCCATAGACTACGTAAAGTCAAAGGAAAATATAGCTGATCCTTTGACAAAAGGCATTTGTAGAGAACAAGTCATATTTACATCGAGGGGTATGGGCTTAAAGCCAACACAAGAGTAACTACTCGACGGAAATGTAACCTAGCAAAACTGGAGATCCCATGGTCTAGGTTCAAGAGGAAAACTAGTTGGGTAAAACTCAAAAGTGCTAACACACAGGTATGCCCATTCCTATGATGAATTTAGTGTGTTTTTTCCGTTGATGTTTAAGGGATGAATTTTAATTCTTAATAATGTTAATAGCTTTTTACAGTGGAATACTACGGAATATTCTTGATTGGCATTACCTATACGAGATTGATGTGTGGTCGCATCTTTGGGAACCAGATGGCTAAGTTCTCTAAAAGTCTCATGAATAAGGATATGTTCACGACCGAAATGAACACAACGGTAAGAATCTGTTATTACAACAATATGACATGTGTGATACTTATTGTCTCGATTTACTACACAACATGGCTAGTTCAAGACTTATGTCCACTATCCATAAAGTAGATCCGATAAGTACTCACTAGGATAGGTTCAAGTCCAAAAGACACCTAATCTGATGCATGTCATATTACCTTTAAAGGAAATAGAATAATAAGTTACTTTATATTATCTTATTTTCTATTCAAATGTGGGGTATTATTGGTGTTTGAATAGAAAATGTGGGATATTCTTATAAATGGTTTCTTCCCACATTGCTCAAAGTATGAAACATTGGCATAGTTATAAACCCTTTTACCCATAACTAACTAAAATCATTGAGTTGGGTTTGGTAATGAGTTTAGGCTTATTTGGGCCTTGGGGCTCTTGGGCTCTAAATGAATTTCGGATATAAGTTTTTAGCCCTAACCCGATTTTCTTTTTGACGTTTTTTGACCAGATACAATGTTTCATAATGACGGCGGTTGTTGACAGTTAAGGACGAACAGGTGTGTCGGTTAATTCGCACCCCTTCAATCAGTATAAATATCGAACCCGATTCCATCAAGAAGGCTAATCTTCAGATTCGTTAGATTCTTGTTTTTTAAACTTGAATTGATTGTTGTATCCTCAAAACAGTCGTACCAATTCGGGCGAAATTCTGTTTTAGGACACTGCAATTCGCAGGCCTCAATCAAATTGTTGTGATCGAATGATTTCTGAATTTGTATATATTATTACGATTATATTTTCATAACAGTTTTTTCCCATACCCAACTTGTCATTTTGACACTTTTAATGTTTATTGGCGGTGAAGTGTTCATTTCAATGGTTGCACTCCATCTCCGAAAACATGGTAATAAAAATGACAAAAGTTCCGGTTTTCGGGATGCAATCGAGCTCGATAACATGACAATATGTCAATCTTTAAAATCTAACGATTTGAAATATAAATCCATCAAGTTTTTGGGTTTTGTAGTGTTGGTTTACCTTTTATGCGTCCAATTTTTGGGTGTGGTCTCTGTTTTAATATACAACAATGTCGTTTCAAGTGCCAAAACTATACTAAACGACAAGGGCTTACATGCACTCACTTTTTCCATCTTCACAATAGTTTCAACCTTCTCTAGTTGTGGGTTTGTTCCAACCAATGAAAGCATGTTGCCCTTCAAACAAAACTCCGGTTTATTGTTAATTCTAGTCCCTCAAGTTCTACTAGGTAACACTTTGTACCCTCCAGTTTTAAGATTTTCGATTTGGGCCATCGGAAAATTCACCAAGAAACCCGAAACAAGTTACTTGTTAAAGAACTCAAAAATACTCGGATATCATCATCTTCTTCCTCACGTACACTCTTGCCTTCTCGTGATTACCGTGATAGTTTTTATCGTGGTGCAATTTATCTTATTTTCGTTAATGGAGTGGAATTCAGACTCTTTGAAAGGTCTCAGTGTTTATAAAAAAGTTGTCGGGATTTTGTTTCAGACAGTAAACTCGCGGCATGCGGGTGAATCAATTGTCGACCTCTCCGCCATCAGTCATGCTGTTTTGGTGCTATTCGTAGTAGTGATGTTAGTTTCCTTTTCTCCATCATGATATCATTAACGTGATTTAATAACTCGGGCTAACGTTATAAAATAACAACATATATATGATTGATAACCATTTAGCAATTAGATTAGTAGAATGTTCCATCTTTGTCTTTTTCATATCATACAATACTAACATACTTCTAAAATTTCCAATATGTGTCATAGTAATTTCTAATAAAAATAACAATTGATAGGAATTTTATATATACCAAGTAAAAATGGTTTTTTTAAGTAGATAGTATTAAATTTCCTATTTATATATTCTCTCCGTCCAAAAAAAAAACTTCTCATTTCTCTCTAAATTTTTGTCCCACAAAAAAAACTTTTCATTTCTTACATTTGATGGGTTCCATGGCCTCCATATAATAAAATACTATTATTACTAAAGATCACACTACTAACTATCTTTACTTTCCAAACCAATCTCATATTTTAATCAAAATTATTATCAATGATACAATGACCCCACCACTAACTATCACTTTAAAATTTGTGTCAAAGTGATATAAGAAGTTTTTTGTGGGACGGAGAGAGTATAACTTAACTAGGAACTAAAAGTGCCGTTGTTAATCTCATGATTTTACGATCTTGATCAAACGAAATGCGTCGATCCTTCGTAGTATCTTTACAAAACATAAGATTGTAAGAACTTGATCCGATCGGATATTGATTGGATTCGGATAGTGAATCAAAAATTTTCAAATAGACTAACTTTGTTTTAATAAAACCAATGGGCCAACCAATAAAGTGACTCGAAATAATGAATTTACTTAAGACTTCAAATTTATTAGTCGAAGACCCTATAACGTAAGTCCTTAATAAATATGTAAAAATCTATATCCAAGTTATGTTTTAGAATCGTTATCGTATTTAAACTATGAATATTTTATAAATCATATATTGGCATATAGTAAAATATTCGAGGTAGTCTTTAATTTTTGTATAGTTTTAAAAGACAAATTTCATTCATTAATCAATAAGATCAAGATTAATAACATAGTTTATTCATGATGGGGTATTTTGGTCATTTGACATTTACAAAAAAAATTGATTTTTTTTAATTTAAAAATTATTTTATTTTTATTATTTATTATTTTTTCCTTAAAAAAATAATATTATTTTGATAATCACGTGTGGTATTAAAATCACATATGATTTTATTGTAAAATACATGTGATTGTATATTTGATTACATGTGACTTTTTAGTAAAATCAATGTGATTCAGTATACAATCACATGTGATTAACGCATGATATTTATTAATGAAAAATAAATATTTTAAAAAAATAATAAGATAATAATAATTCTAAAAAAAATAAAAATAAATAAATAACTATTTTTTTAAAAAAAAATGCCCCTCAATGTATAAAATATGTGATTAATCTTTACCATTAATTATAATTAATCAATGACTAAGATTTGTCCTTAGTAACTACATAAAAATTAAAGACTGCCTTGAATATATCTCCCGGTATATAACTAGTTTAATACTTCTTCCGATTTATAATAAGTGATACATTGTTGGTTTCACGTTTTTTGAGGCAAAAGATTATAATGATGGTTAAACTAGATTAATTGGATAGTTAGTAGGGAATGGGTCCCACAATCTTTGAATAAAGTAAGGTTAATTATGTTTAAAAGTAAAAGTAGGGGTAAAGAGGTCATTTCACTTTATTAAAGTAAGTAGTTAGTGGGTGTGGAGCCCACCACTTTTTACCAAATAAGGTAAATTTTCAAAGTGTATCACTTATTTTGATACACCTAAATATTGAAAGTGTATTACTTATTTTAAATCAAATTGGAGGAAGTATGAAGTACAATACGTTATGGAAAGGCCAGAATATGACCTTTAAATAGGATCTTCCAATCTCTTATAAGGAAGAAAACGATAATAAGACAAAAATGGTTTTTTTGAAGTGTTACTTTTATATACTTCATATGAAAAACTAAGGTACTGAATGCATAGTTTATAAAGAAAGGTACACCGTACAATCATATGGAATGAAAAATTGGTCAAAAATGTAGCACCCTTGAAATCGTATCATCGTAGAATCAGAATAAGTTCTGGTGTAACATAGAACAGTATAACTTAGAAACGTTAAAAGAAAGGCATTCTGAAAACGACTAGATCGATCAACTGTGTTAGTGTATATAACCTAACTTGATACGCTTCTAGAATCAAACATCAATCAGAAATTGTGTTCTTTTAACACTTTTCAAAATTAGTTATTTCGACCCTAGTATCTTGATAATATGAAATTCTAACTATTAAGATAATTACTGAAGAATCAAATTTGAAATCAGGCAATATTTCAAAGTTACATTTTGATGATTTTCAAAGAATTTGTATTTAAAATGTAAAGATTTCTTCAAGGTAGTTCTTAAAACTTTTGTAGTCCCAAATGACACATCTCAACCATTTATCGATAATAATTAATGCTCTAAGATTTATCACATATTTTATACATTAAGAGGCACTTTGGTCATGTTTACAAAAAAATGTTTTATAATTTTACTATTATTATTGTACTATTTATAAAATTTTTACTTTTTTCCATTAATAACACGTAATGGGATAATCACATGTAATTGTAATTGTATTGTTAAGCACGTGTAAAATTATACTTAATTGCATGTGATTAAGTATATAATCATATTTGATTGTACAATAATATCATATGTGATCAAGTATATAATCACATTTGATTATCAAATAATATTATTGTTTATTTACAAAAAAAAATAATAAAATAAAATAAAATAAAATTTTAAAAAATTAATTTTTTTAAGTGACAAATGACCAAAATACCCATTTATATATAAAATATGTGATTAATCTTAACTACTGTACTATATATTATTGATCATTGATTGAAATTTATCCTATAAGACTACATAAAAATAAAAAATTATCTTAAACATTTACCTTAAGATGTATCAAAGTTTTATGTGTTGTGTGTGTATTACTGTGTATTTTTGTTAGTTTAAGGAATATGCTTGTTTGCTCGTCTTATATACTTAGATCGATTGTGATGTTATCAAAATTAAATAATTATTAATTCAGAAAGATAAAAGAAGGTGTAAAGGTATTTAAATGATCAATTTTTGACAGGTATCTTCCACCTTACACCTCATTTTTACCGATAGCACAAGACAGTTGTGAACAAGGAAGCAATAGGAATGAAAAGTTTATAGATAACTTAATCTTTTCACAACTTACATATTTAGTCATCTTCATCATCCTGGTTTGCATAACCGAGAGGAGAAATATTATTCAAGATCCCCTCAACTTCAATGTTTTGAACATCGTGATTGAAGTCATAAGGTATTAACATTACCCTTCATATATACACATATATATATATTTTAATATAAATTGTATATATTATATAGAGTTAATTACACGGATGGTCCTTTAAGTTTATAGCAAATTTCACCAATGGTCCTTTAGTTTCAAAAATTGCACCGATGGTCCTTATTTTTGAAAGGTTTTTCACCGATGGTCCTTTACGAAAACAACCGTTTTATTTTTCACGTTAAATGACCTCGTGTGCAATGCACGTGAGGGTATTTTAGTCATTTTGTTTTCCCTTCTGTTTTCTCTAAAGTAAATTACACGGATGGTCCTTTACGTTTATAACAAATTTCACTAATGGTCCTTTAGTTTCAAAATTTACACTGATGGTCCTTATTTCTGAGAGGTTTTCACCGATGGTCTTTTACGAAAACATCTGTTTACGTTTAACGTTAAGTAGCATCACTCGTCATGCACGTGCAAAGCACACCAATACATCTCTTCAACAATGGGTATGCGAAATGAAATGAGGGAGATTGGTGGCTTAAAGGGGAGTAAATGAGAAGGGAAAGACAAATTGACCAAAGTACCATGTGCATCACACGTGATGCCACTTAACGTGAAAAATAATCGTCCGTTTTCGTAAAGGACCATCGGTGAAAAACCTTTCAGAAATAAGGACCATTAGTGTAATTTTTGAAATTAAAGGACCATTGGTGAAATTTCTTATAAACTTAAAGGATCATCCGTGTAATTTACTCTAGAGAAATGAGAAGGAAAAACGAAATAACCAAAATACCCCCACATGCATCAGTCTAGGGGTGTTAACGAGTCGAGCTTTTAACGAGCTACTCGAGGTCGAGCTCGTTTATATCGAGCTCGAGCCTATACGAATTCGATCTCGAGTCGAGCTCGAACATAAAACAAGACTCGATTAATCTCACGAGCCGAGCCTAATAATTTAATACTCGACTCGGCTCGTTCGATAGCTCGTTTAATCTCGAGCCGAACGAGTCTGGCGATCTTAACTAGTCGATCATAACGAGCCGAACAAGTGTTTTATACAATAAGTACAAGTGTTCATACAATAAGTACAAGAATATACATATATTGTTAACGAGTCGAGTAATTAACGAGCTTTTCGAGTTTGTAAACTAGATCTTTTCAATAAATATGGAATCTTAAACGAGTATCGAGCTCGAGCTCGAACACTATATAAATATTCGAGCTCGAGCACAATTTTATAAGCTTATTCAAGCTCGAGCCGAGCTCGAGCCGAGTAATTACTAAACGAGCCGAGCCCAAATTTCCTGATATTCGACTCGACTCGAATCGTTAACACCCCTATGCATCACACGTGAGGTCACTTAACATGAAAATTAAACAGACGTTTTCGTAAAGGACCATCGGTGAAAACCTTTCAAACAATAAGGACCATCGATGCAATTTTTGAAACTAAAGAATCATCGGTGAGATTTGCTATAATCCTAAAGGACCATCCGTGTAATTAACTCTATTATATATAAAAAAAGGAAAATGATAATGACAGCCCTTAGGGCTGTCAATAAGAAGCCAAAATCAACATAAAAACTGCCCCCTGCATTTTAGGATCACCCCTCTATCAATGAATGTACAACCATATTATGCATGTTAGTGACAGCCCTTAGGGCTGTCATTAACAAAACCCATAAAAAAATTCGATTATAGGATAGCCAATTTAAACATATATCGTAATTTCGGGCATATTTCATCTCACCTGAGGGCCGGTAGTTAACTTTTTAAGAAAAAAATTGCCAAAATTTCATCAAAGAGGGTCAAACATTAGTTAGTTTTGTTAGTTATATATTTGGACGGCAAGTTAATAAGTTAGTTATTCAAGTCATACAGTGATATTTAAGCGGACAATATGCTTTCCTCAATTATATCTCCTCTTTTTAAGGTCAAAAATTTGTTAGTACTTATCCACACTTAGAGGCAACGAGTATGGTGGGGTGTTAATTTTAAACCCACATTAAGTCCTAACTCAGTTAATGATAGGAGATAGACAATTGGTATGATAGAAGGGTTAGAATGGTAAAATACGTTAATAAATAGAAGAATAATAACTCGAATTGTATTGATAAGCTAAAAGTCGAAATTATAAAGATAGTAATCAATCATTCACAGTCAAATGATTGCCCGGGATGATCCCTCTCTCAAGACGCATACATCGAGAGCCAATCTCACTCTAAGAGACTAAATATAACCAAACTATATCAAAACCTAATTTCTCTCCCGTTCTCCTTTCCTAAATATAACCAAACTACTAACAACTCTCACTTATTTACCCTTTCCCCCCTTCTAGTTTACTACTCCCTCCGCCCCATAAAAAACTTCCATTTGACCTTAAATTTTTGTCCCACAAAAAAAAACTTATTATTTCTTACATTTGATGAGCTCCACATAATAAAATACTATTATTACTAAGGACCTCACCAGTAACTATCCATTAACTATCTTTCTCTCTCTAAGCAAATCATATATTTTAATCAAAATTATTACCATTGATCACACCACTAATTATCACCTTAAAACTTGTGCTCAAATTAAATGAAAAGTTTTTTATGAGACGGAGGGAGTACTATTTAATAACAACCAAAACCTACCAGTTAACATCCAAATTGAAGCTAAATTTACCCTGAATTTAATACCTCACCATACCCATTGTTCTAAACCCTTTAACGCTCCGCCAAGTTCTTAACTTTCGATTGTTGGCGGCATTTTGGCAAGACGGGCGGTATCGATTTGACGCCGCCAAATGCCCTTTAACGGCAATTTGGCGAGCAATACCGAGCACTCTTAGCAATAATTTACGAAATACCAATTAAGATTAGGATTATATTATTAACATGTAAATCACCATACTTTTCATAGGAAAAAAACTAATTTCTTTATTCGTTATGTGACCATGTACTTGCATCCCAAAATTTTATGCTTGCTTAATTACTCTTAAAAGTTTCAAACAACCTTAAATAATACTCTCTCTGTCCCACAAAAAAATCTCCATCCCACAAAAAAGTTCTCATTTCTCCTACAAATTTTGTCCCACAAAAAAGTTATCATTTCTCAAATTTAAAGAGTCCACTTAATAAAATAATATTATTCCCAATGATTCTACCAATAAAACACTTTCTCTCTCCAATCTAACCTTATATTTTAATCAAAAATATTAACAAGAACCCCGCCACTAACAATCTCCTAAAAGCTTGTACCCATGAGAAATGAGAACTTTTTTGTGGGACGAAGGTAATAATAAATAATAATATATATCTGATTCGAAACTTATTGCAGTGCATATGGAAATGTGGGATTCTCAATGGGCTACAATTGTGATCATCGGCTGAAACACGATGGAATCTGTGAAAACAAGTGGTACGGGTTCTCGGGTAAGTGGTCCGATGAGGGGAAAATAGTTATGATTTTAGTAATGATTTTTGGTAGGCTTAAGAAATTTAATATGAATGGAGGTAAAACATGGAAGCTTTTGTAATTATTAGTTATAACTTCATTTCCTCCAGATATAGATAATGGTCTTCGTGTTGGAACTTATGTCCTTTTTTTTGTGTTTTTTGTATTTTAAACTTTATATTATCAAGCTTTCTGAGCATATATATATACTACAAAGTTCATTTAAAAACTTAAAGAGTCAAATCCTCATTGACAGCTGGCAATGAAGACTTGTGATGTATCGTTTAGATTATGCTTCCAGAAGGAATTAATGCGTCTTTAATAACTGTCACAATTCCACTTTTTATAAAATACCCTTCTGTTTCTCTTGCTGCTTCTTGAACGTTATCACTGTTTATAATCTGTCATCATAAAATAAGACTGTCAATAGCAAGTCATTGTATGATAAAATTGGAATAATAGTATTTGAGGTGGCAATTTTCGACCCGCTTATAGGTAAACGGGCCGATGTTGACCCGTTACCCGACCCGCCCAATTTTCCAGCTATTTTTTAAAAATGTTGGTAAAATTCACCTTTACATTGTCTCCTATACGTGCATTTTTGTCGATAATTGCTCTTTTGATATGAGTGTTTTTTCCGATACCAATTGGAACACTACCTTTAGCAGCAAGAAGCTCTCTGTCAGCATCAGTCTGGAGATGAATTTAAATTAAAAATTTAAATTTAAATTAATTGGTTAGAATATTATTAATGTAATTAAAAGATTAATAGCATTACCTCATAATAATCTGCTCCCATCAGCAATGAATCTTCAATTACTGCACCTTCAGCTATGCAAGATCGAAGCCCAACAACAGAATGGTGAATTTTACAGTTCTGCACAACAACCAAGATTGAGGCAGAAATCCAAATTTATTATATGCAAAAAAAAAAAAAGAAAAAAAAAAGAAAAAAAAAGAAAAGAAAAAAAGGATTATCTAACCTTAATTACACACCCTTCACCGATAACACTATCGGTGACATCAGCATCAAGCATCTTTGAAGGAGGCAAGTATCGAGGTTGTGTATAAATAGGGGATGAACGATCATAGAAGCTGCATTAAAAAAATATTTTATAAATAGTTAGTTAATTATATAATTGAAATATATATAATTAATTAATTACCTGAAATCTGGCACTGGCTTTTTGGTTATTCCCAAATTGGCATTATAAAAAGCCTCAATTGTACCAATGTCTTCCCAGTAGCCATCATAAAGATAAGCTTGTACCTAATATTAATATACATGGAAATTTTAGTTGTGAGGCTTCTGCATTATATTTATAAATTATAAAAATATACACTCTACATTCTAAATTATATACTCCTGCACATTTATTGGGTGGGTCCCATTACTAACCTATATATTCTCTGTCACATACATAATAGATTACCAGATAATGTTGTTTAATATAGATTTTGGATATCAGCAATGAATATTAATTTGGGTTCAAATTGAAAATATAAAAATGTTAAAAACCAAATACTTACGTTCTAGTTCACATATTATATGATTTGATTACATGTGAATGGTCCAGACTTTTCACGTGTGAACATTTCAAAAAACACGTGATTTCAAAGAAAAGTTTTTGGGTTGTAACATTTTTAGGATTATAAAATACACATTCAATAATCAATAATATTCACAAGTGTATAAACGCGAATTATTTAGCAATTTTGTAGTTCTCACGGTTCACAACTTTTTGGTGGTTCTCATTTGAACCTCCACCTGTATATATACATAAATACATATATATTTATATATAATTATATCTAGAAATGAACAAATGAAACATACTCTTAGTCCAATAGAAGTTGCTCCAGGAATGACTTCACTTCCAAAATCATTTGCTCCAGGAAATTGATCACGCAATAAGTTCAACATTACATCTTTACTGACAACATAAATACCCATACTAGCAATATAAGGCATTTCTTTAGCTCTTTCTTCATCAAGCCCTAAAATTGTAGTATCAACTTTCATAGCTTTTAACTGCTCTCCTTTTGGTTTCTCTGCAAATTCAGTTATACGACCTTCTTCATCAATCTTCATCAAACCAAATGCAGTTGCACGTTTTTCATCCATTGGTAAAGCTGCTACAGTTATATCAGCATCAGTTTCTCTGTGAGCTTGAATAAATTTCTCATAATCCATACGGTATAAATGGTCTCCAGCAAGGATTAGAAATTCTAGAACATTGTGTTCTTCAAATAACCATAAGTATTGCCTTACAGCATCAGCAGTACCCTGCAACAAATTGAACATATTATTATTATGTAACAATTTAGGTGATATTTCAATTTCAAATTTCATGATGTTAAATTGGAATTTATGATTACTTGAAACCAATTTGGATTCTCGGGACTTTGTTGAGCAGCAAGGACTTCAACAAATCCTTCGTTTTTATAACCGCCCATGTTACTTGCATAAGCTCGTGACAGGTGGCGATTGAGTGATGCAGAGTTGAATTGTGTAAGAACATAGATTTTTGATATGTTGCTGTTCAAACAGTTGCTAACAGGAATGTCAATAAGCCGGTAATTTGCTCCCAAAGGAACAGCAGGTTTTGCCCTTTTCTTTGTTAAAGGGTAAAGACGTGTGCCAGCTCCACCACCAAGTATTATCCCCAAAACACTCTGCAAAAATTCGTACATTAATTCAACAAAACTACACCTTTATTTGATCATATTTTACATAATTTAATCAAAAAACTATACATTGAGATTACATTATTTGTAATGCAATCAAAATCAATATTTGTATAGCTTTAGGCTATTTATCTATGATTAATTTAACTAGATTAAATCATACCTACAACTTTACAATGAAGCTTCATAGCTTTCCACCCCCAATTCATAATTTAACTGGTTTATTTTCTTTTTATACTATCAATTATTGATTATATGATATTAATCAGTCACTCTCTCAGTCTCTTTTAGGTGACAGTTCATCTATCATCTCTTATGAATGATGAATGTTGCTCTGTATTTAAAACCTAGATCTCTAATCCTACTTAATTTCGATTTTCTAAGTGTCTCCTACAATCATTATAGTACTCTCGGAAACAATTAACAGATCATATTATACTCTCGTTAACAACATATTGTACTCTACTAGATCTAAACAAAACTTCAATTGAAATTTACTGAAAATTGCGGAAACAACAAATGGGCAATTAACGATCATACTTAAAACAAATAAGAGAACATGAGAGATCATACTTGACTAGCGTCAGGATCAAGACATGTCTGCGAATTTTTAGAATCGGAAACTGCTTTCGGTGAAAAAATCACCGGAGCTCTACCTCCAGAACGACGACGTCGTCGTACAGATGATGTCGACGATATCTTGTCGCCGGACAAGTGAGAAGACGAAAATGATAACGTCCGACAGGATGACGACGAACGGACGGGGAGAATGCCGGAGGAAGAGAAGAAATGAGGTGGATTCAACGCTCCGACGGACGCCATCGGTGACCGGAGTCGGTGAAAGTGCGTTTGTGAGCTTGAAAGTAAGAGAGTGTAACTCGTGAAGTGTGAGTGTGATGGATCTGTAACTGCTCCGTTCGTATCTATATTGGAGCATTGTCAATTCTCCATTTTGCCCCTAATATGATCTTTAGTGACATAAATATGAATATGTATATTTTTCTTATCCTAATAACATAATATAATTTTGGTAAATAATAACTACGGATATTAAAAATGGGAATTCATTTCTACACTACAAATTTAAATTTTGATACCACACTGTATAAGTTCCACAGCTAACTGTACAATTAATCTAAGCAATGATTGTGGTACATGCCATAAAAGTTGTGATGTAAAAATCACCCTATTAAAAATATCAAGATATTAAAAATACGTTTGAATATTATACATCAATTAATAAGCATTTTATGCATTTTAGGTATTTGAAGATATTATTTGCATGTAAGATATTTTAAAACAACTCTTAAAAGATATAGTTAACAAAACTCAATGATTATATGAGATATATGTATACGTATTCATAATATTTTGTTTCTGGATATTCAAAAATCCCTTTACTTGATAGAACAAATTCTATGTATAATATTTTTGTTTTTTAATGTATTTTGTCTCAATATTATTTGATATTAATACGACATTGACAGTAACTCGTCCATAAGAAAAAGGCCGATATAACACTACTGACGAGTTAGGGAACATGTCACGGTTGGGAGACACTTAATAGCTTGGGTCACGTGACCTTGTTACTTTGAGTGAGGGTGAGGGACACGAAAAGGGTATATTTGACTATTCAAATAATATATAAAAATGCCCTGTTACGTTAAAACGCGACAATGCGACTCTTAAGTTAAGGAATAAAGAATACTCTATATTAACGATAACAACAAATATATTTCATATTTATATTTTATTCTCTTCGTGTACACTAGTTACACGTCTACTTTTACACTTACACACGTACATAACCGTATGGGTCTCTTTTCCAATTTCCGAAAATTTATTTTATACATATAATATAAAGCACATGTTGCGTCTTTTTTTAATGACAAAGGGTTATTCGAAAAAGAGCTTCGACATAGTTATTACTCCCCGAGAAAACCTAAGGAATCAATTAAAACCACTAGCAAGAGACTAGCAAAAAAAAATACAACTAAATTTAAAACAAAGAATACAACAAAACTCAATCAAAGTGAAACCAAGAAACCAAACAACCAAGACAAATCCGAAACCAAAACTAAAAACAAGTAATAAGATTGGAAAAACAAACATACCAACTATTAACTAAGTCACTACACTTTGATTTATGTACATCCAAAACAAAGCATAAGCTTGAATGTTGTTGAAGACCTTTTCAGTCTTCTCTTTAGCCTGAACTAGAGGTGAGTGCGGTTCAAAAACCAAACCTAGCTACACCAAAACTGATAGGATCGAAACCGATAATGATAAATTTATAAAACCAAACTGATTACATGTTACTTTGGGTTTTTCAGCCCAAATACTCACCCCTACTCAGGACCGGACCGAACCGATATGGCCGAAACCGAAAATCATGAAATTACAAAATCGAAGAACGAACCGATTACATATTTTCGGTTCGGCTTTTTCAGCCCAAATACTCACCCCTAACCTGAACCGCAAACAACTTATCGTCGTGTGCTTCTTGTAACATTGTTGAAGACTTGAGGTTGTACATCGTTGACTCATTGTGAAATCGAAAAAAAATGAGATTCAATTTCCGAATATGTCACATAATAAATAGTTTTATCCGCAGATTCACTATCCACCAAATAATTTATATGTTAATCCTTGTAGAAAAAATTAATAACTAGCTTTAGCATATAGCCCAAGCAAAATGAGCATGCCAAGAATTGTACACCTCCTATAAGAACATGTACGGTTATTATATAATCTAAAAAAAAGAAAACAAAAATCTTTCTTCTTACCCAAAAAAAAAGATATAATCAATTTCACAAGCTCTGAGTCAAAAGTCTAGTCATGTGGAGCTTGACTTAAAGCAAGCCAATTTTAAATATTTTTTGAGTCAATCTCAAATATCTTAAGCATATTCATCACACAAAATAAAACATTAAGATACATACACATATAAAAACAATGCAACAGTTACAGAAACCCAAACACAAATATTTACCAATATCTATACTTCTTTACATTAAAAATTAAAAAAAAAAAAAAAAAAAGATTATGCATTCAATTCAGAAAAGATTTGTTCATGAAACCGCTGTTTTTTTTAACTGCAACAACCCCCGGATTGAGAAGTCGACCCGTCTCTTCCTCCCGAAGGCCCGGGAATGCCACCATATCCAACTTTAATCCCATATGACTGCCATCCATATATACACACACAATACAATATATTATTAGCTTATAATTTAATTAATTAATAACATGAAATTATGAAAATGTTGCAAAAGATATATGGTAAAACTTGCCTCATTTGATACGTCAAAAACCCCATCTTGAATCTTCTTATAGATTGTTCCAGCTGTGTTTATGAATGCCTGAAACAGAGATTACCAAACAAGATGTTCATACATATTGCAAGCCATATAATGATACTAGTATATACAGGTGGTAAAATGGGCGGGTCGAGTTACGGGTCAAGCGGATTTGGGTCTATACATGTTATCCTTTGGTGTCATTTATACCAAATTCGACCAAAAACATGTCAAATGATGAAATTGGCCTTAACTTATTTAAAAATATCAATACGTCAGCATGTTATATGTTAACATTATTGTTCTTTTCAAAAAAAAAAAAAATTAAGGGCATTTTCGTCATTTGACACGTTTTCAGGTGGCCTATATTAAAGTGTTAAATAGACGGGTGGCCTCAATGAAAAAAGTTGAATACTTGGGTGACTCCACATGCATTATCCCTTATAAATATAGGGGTATGTTAAATCCATTTCGTTTTAAGCAAATAAGAAGAATTATAATTATAATAATAGTAATAGTAATAATAATAATAATAACAATAATAATAATGTCAAAAAAAACATTTATTTACCTCTTCAACATTCTGAGCAGTTTTAGCGGAAGCTTCCATAAATATTAAACCATGTTCTTTTGCAAATTGTTCTCCTTCTTCTGTACTAACTGCTCTTCTATGTGCAAGATCACATTTATTACCAATAAGCATTATTGTCATATTTGCATTTGCATGTTGTCTTGCATCCTCTAACCAACTAGCAAGATGATTAAAAGTTTCCCTCCTACATTTTCACATAATTAACAACATTCATTTTTTAATAAAAAAAATGGTTACTTGTGTTTTAATCCTTAAATTTTCATTGATATGGCGTTTCAACCCTTAAACATTTGTTGATCTGGTGTTTTAACCCTTTTGTTGACGTGTTACTCGTCTAACCAGTCTTTTTATGTTGAGATGTAACTTTTCTCAGGATTACGGATTAATCCTTAAACTTTCACATATTTAACGATTTAACCTTTTTCTCAATGTTTCTATCTTTTAACATAATAACATACTATTATTTTTTTTAGAGTAAATTACATAAATCGTCCTTGTAGTTTGTATGAAAATGTGGATTTCATCCCTCGACAGTCCCCAATGTTGGAACTTGTAAGGGTTAAACCGCCAAATTGGTAACAGTTTGAGGATTAAAACATAACTAGCCCATAGGGAAAATAATAAAAAATAATAATATAAATTGGGACCTATGACCGGCCATACCTTGTGATATCATAAACCAAAAGTGCACCAGCTGCACCTCTGTAGTAAGACCTTGTTATAGATCTGAATGATTCTTGGCCCGCCTAACAAATAAATTAAAATTTAAATAATTAAATATTTAGATGTAACATTATCTAACATTTCAAGAAAAGAACGAAACATAAGTATAAACAAACCGTATCCCAGATTTGCAGCTTTATTGGTTTGTTGTCAATTGTGATCATTCGGGCCCCAAATTCAACACCAATTGTCAAATCATGAACTGGTTGAAAACGTTTATCAGTGAACTGAAGAAGAAGGCAGGATTTTCCAACACCTGAAAAATAAAATAAAAAACTTACATTTTCAGAAACAAACTAGATTAAATGCATTGCTAATTAATAAACACTTTCAACATAAACAATTCCTCTATATATGAAATTCAGAATATGAATGAATACCGTAAGCTTCAAACCTACAATCTAGGATTGATTGAGGTTCGTATCGCACCCAAATCAACAAAATCATTGTAAATTGCCCCAAATGACCAATCATTGATCAATTTCCTAGCTGATAATATTTTTTATCAAATAGAAAATACATGTCGATCACTAATTTTATGAATTTATGACACTAAAAGTCAAATACCTGAAGAAACTATTGTTCAATATGCACATTCATTAGTTATATCCAAGTACTAATTATGCTAAATTTTAGGTCGCCAAACTTGCAAATTTTATGTCGATTTTTTAAATAAGTTACGCTATACATGAACCGCCCCTTTCTCGTAGTGTCTGATTGAATTTTAAGTAACTCAAACTCGATCAGCACATAATTCGATACAGAAACTGCAATAAGAATCAATAATCAACCAAAATATGAAAGAAATCGAAGTTAATTACCAGTATCTCCGATGATGATGTACTTGAAGAGGTAAGCATACGACATGGCTACTCAGATCTTCCGATTTTCAATGAATAAGATAGTAAGAACACAAAATCAAAAGTCAAGTATACCTGAGGATTGACTTCGATTGACAGAATCAGTGATCGACAGGAAGAAGAAAATTGTGAGATTTTGATAAATAATTCTTCTCAAAAGATTTAAGAGATATCGAGAAAGAGGGAGAGAGATCAAAAGATGGATTATAAAAAGTGGAATTGGCGTGTACGCTTAGCTGTCACCGTACCACCGTCACGTTACTTGATACCAATGCCTTTGTTTAAGAGATAAACAATTTTAGAAAGAGAAATTTTAATCTTAAAATAATTTAATCCAATTTAATTTAATAATTTAATTAAAAAAACAGAAAGCCAAAAATTTTAAACTAAAAAAATAGAAATCCTATTGTTTTATATATATTTTGTATTTATATTTAGAAGGCTCACTTTCGTTTGTTTATAGAGAACCTTCAGAATTTCAAGACTATTGAAATTGAAATCTGTAATAAAAACTCACAAACAAAATTTAAACTACTACAATATTAATGCCTGACCTGAATTCGATGCTTTTATTGCATATAAATATATACATTTCTAACATTATACTCAAAATAATGTTCCATTCTCATGTTTCAATTTATTCTCTAAGCAAATACTCCCTCCGTCCCTAAATAAAGTTCCCATTTCTCCTTCAAGTTTTGTCCCTAAATAAAGTTCTCATTTCACAAACATAAGGGGGCCACTTAATATAATAATATTATTATCAATACTTTCACCACTAACTATCTCTTTAAAACACTTTCTCTCTCCAATCAAACCTTATATTTTAATCAAAAGTAATACCAAATACCCCACCACTAACTATCTCCTAAAATGTTGTGCCCAACACAAATGGGAACTTTATTTAGGGACGGAGGGAGTATTTATTAGATGATCAATTAAATATTCAGGAACAGAAAAATTAAGTTGTGTATATCACCCGTAAATTTCAATTAATCAAACAACTAGTCAACAATTTAATTTGGCTTGTTTAAATAATAAAAGTAGTCAAGTTTATAAGTTTGTTTAATAGAATTTCAATTAATCAAACAATTAGACAACGGTTTAATTTGACTTGTTTAAATATTAAAAAGAAAATGATAATGACAGCCCTTAGGGCTGTCAATAAGAAAGTAAAAATAGAGTAAAACCGCCCCCTGAATTTTAGAAACACTACTCTATCAATGAATGTACAACCGTTTTATGCACGTTAGAGACAGCCCTAAGGGCTGTTATTAACAAAACATATATTAAAATAGTCAAGTTTATAAGTTTGTTTTTATAGAATTTCAATTAATCAAACAACTAGGCAACGGTTTAATTTGACTTGTTTAAATAATAAAAATAGTCACGTTTATAAGTTTGTTTTCTATATAAACTAAAACTTCTTGGTTATAACTAGTGTATTAAAACTCCAATTGGCGGTTCCAAACCTGATTACTCTTTTTGTTACTTATTTCATTTGCATGTTGATTCAATTTTTTACCGTATTGGGCAAGAGATGCTGGGCTATCGTTTGTTATTGGGCCATATTTGGCTGCATTATCTATAATATGATTGGGCTTCAATACATAGGAAGTTTGCGAACAGAGCACTCGGTTAGAGGACACAAATGGGATTCGGTCAAACGGATTGGTTTCAAAACCAGTTAAGACTTAAGACTGGGTCAACAAAAGTAAAAAATGGCTTGGGTAAAACCGGTTCAGTTTAAACCCGGTTTCGGGAAGTGGGCTTTGTATCTGATCGAAATTGGTTCGGAACGGATTCATAGCGGTTTTTCGTTGAAATCCGTTGTTTAAACCGTTTCTAAATGCTATGTTAACAAAAATAAACTAATTTTCAAACCGGTTCAACCCTCAAACATCGATCCGATCTCGGTCCACTTGTTCGTGAACTGATCCGGCCCGATGAGGTTGAAACCGGTCCCGAACCAGTTGCACACTGGTTTTCAAACCAGTCCGGTTCAGTAACCGGTTTTCTTGTGATCTCTAACTATGGCTAATTGGCTATTCAATGTGGAGATCAGAAACGTATAAACCGAAGCCAAACTAAACAGTTTCCGATTCAGCTTCAACCAGAACTAAGTTACGGAATTGGCTTTGGTTAGGTTAGGAGAACAACCGAACAACTCGAAAAATGTAGATCAACGATTAATTAATATGTCACGTACTCACATGTATAATATATTTTTGTAATTCTGTAACATTAACTAGATATAGCTTTTTCGAAAAATGGGTTTCTGAATTAACGTATTATAATATAAATATAAATAATTAAACACGAATTCTTTTAAATTTTTGTTCTGCTTCGTTCAACTTTTTTTCATTTTTCTCCTAATAGATCTCGAAAACACAATGCTAGTATTGTAGGTAAGTTGTGTGCTAATAAAACAAGTTGACAAACTTTATATATCTAAAAGGAAAAGTTGAGTTTTGACTCCTAATTTATTTATTTCATTAAATGGTTATTTAATAATTACTTACTAGCTAAGTTCCTACGTGAAATATACTAGTCGATTTCAATAAAACTTAAGTATAATTAGCAGGTTACCCGCACAATGTGGCGGCGGGTACCCCGTGACTTAATTTGATGGCGATCAAGTAGTGGGTGGTGACGACGGTAGTGATAGTGACTGCTGGTTGTGGTCGTGCGGATGGTGGGTGATGTTAATTTTAATTTTGTAAAGATTAATAAAGATATCTCATAAGTTTCCTTAAATCCGAAATTGACGTTTTGTTAAATATGGGTCGTTTTAGCTATGTTGAATATCTCATAAG
Organism: Calendula officinalis; assembly: GCA_963853835.1. NCBI lineage: Eukaryota > Viridiplantae > Streptophyta > Magnoliopsida > Asterales > Asteraceae > Calendula > Calendula officinalis. The sequence goes on from OY970835.1 coordinate 2,704,858, forward strand.
TTTCTTTAAATCCGAAATTGGCGTTTTTTAAAATATGCGCCGTTTTAGTTATATAGAAGTTAAAGGTTATATATATTAGTTGTTGGGATAAAGTAAAGTATCAAGTAGATACAGTCCGTACTCGCAAAAGGTCTTGGGTTCGAATCCCCCAAGCAATATTTTTTTTACTTTTGGTGTTTAAGATGTTTCCCAAAGTAGAAATTTAAGATTAAGTTTAAGATTAAGACCTTATAAACCTAGAACGCCTAAATGCTTTAAGAATAAGTAAGATATATTAGTTTACGACTTCAAATTATTCAAGTAATGATTAAATGGACTAGAATATTTTAGAGGCGACAATTGCTGAAACGTTCTGTACATAGAAATAATAAAGTTTGGATTGAGCCTAAATGAGTACGGGTAATAACTAATTTGATTCATCCAACCCGTTTATAAATCAGGTCGTGTTCGGCTTATGTAAAACGGGGTTGACGTGCCCACCGTTTAGATATAAAACTTTTTATATTTTATTTTATTTTAAAATGATATAAATACTATAAAATCTCTTAAACCTGTCTAAGACATCTATGAATTTTTGTTTGACCTTTTAGTTTCTCATGATTACCAATTTTCGACTGACCAACCTGATTTTGATATGTTAATCTATTTGACTAACCATGTTAAGTTATATGGGTCAAATGAGTAGGATTTGAGTTACCATCATTTAAATATGTCCGGGTTATGGTTGATTTTCGGACCAGAAATTCAGGTTTGGGTTGACTGATAGCAACCACCAACCCGAACCCGCTAACCAAATACCACCGCTAGTATATTTCACAAAAAAATATGATTTCCTTATGATTCTATTTTTTTAGTGTATGCGTTATGCCCTTTAATCGCAAGACAAGTTTGGTTCTTTTGGGGTACATGTAGTTCATTTTAAAGAGCTCTTGGGCTTCAACTACCAACACAATATGCCTAGGGTAGTCTTTTTTGACATATGTAGGCGTTTTCTGCCAAGAAACAAGCACATGTGACCTTAGACTGACCTTTTGGGTAGACGATTTACACTTAGACATGCTGATATTTTGGTTTTTAATGGGTTGGGGGAAACACGTGTGTGGATCTAATCATAGTTTTTCCTCTCGTGGGTTTGAGTAGTCAGGGTGTTATATATGCTGGGACAAGTTGCTTTGAAATCCGCATAGTGCAAAGTGACAAAACACGAGAAAGAATGCATTGAAAATCATATTCCTTTTGCGTTTGATACCTTTGGTTTACTTGCACATGAAGCGGTGAACCTTTTCAACTGAGTCCAACGTGTTATGCGTAGTAATCAGTGGCGAATCCAGGACTAAAGTTAACCGGGGCTTTCGCAAAAATTTAACCGGGGACCATATATAATTTTTACACTAATTTTCTTTTATCAAAATTTTTCCACATGGAAGTGTCCCACCAAGTGGGGGCTTTGCACCCCCCTTAATAGCCTTGGATCCGCCAGTGGTAGTAATGATATGTTACCTAGATCCACAAATGATATTTTCAAAAGAATTAGATTTGTAATAAGGACTCGGGATACAGAATGTGCTTGTTTGTATTCCTCCTCTACACAAATTCTTTTATTTATTTACATAATGATTTTGTTTGCTAAAAAAAGTTGCAGATATATACCACCATTGTTAAATATACACATAAAATATAATTGCAAATGGATACTATACTTAAAACTCTAAATTTAGATGAAATATGATGTTTAGAGCACATGGTTTTGGAGATGGGTCAAGGATCGAAACCATTGAAAGTGACTCGTATTCACACCTTAACAACTTTTTCTTCTCTGCCTCAACTTCCATATTTCTACTGGTGGGCCTTCACCTCCCACTTTCACTTTTCAAGGTTTCTATGCCTAAAAAATAACTTATATTATTCGCTTCATCCTTCTTTTGAGGTGGTGTCAGGTGGAAGTTGGGAACATAATTCTTTTGAGCAACTTATTTACGGAATTGTTAATTGCGGTGTGTCAAAAAACAATAAGTTTTGCTGAAAGATTTTACTCATGTGAGTAAGTGGTGGAGTTTATATCTCACATTGAAAGGTTTGAGGGAAGACATATTGTCTCTTGTGGGTGTCACTGTCTGGCTCGAAACACTAACTTACTAACTCTGAAACTAAAAAAAATAACATAAAATTTTCAATTCCAGATATCCAAGAAGAGTTGCAGTCTATGGTATATGTTTGGATGAAATATAGAGCTAGACTTCTAAATATATCATGGTCTTTTTGGTGTTTCTAGGCTATGTTATGCTTTAAATCGTCTATTTATTACACGTACTTGGCTAATTCACTATCTCGTTGAAAAGTTCTATACATCTGCCCTTTCTCAACGCATTTCTTTAGACAAACACTCCTTTTTTTCCTCTTTTCGGATGGTAAATATTTCTCAGAACATGGAGTGTGAATCAAGCCCATGTTTGAATTGAAATTGAGATACTGATACAAGTTCTTCCCTTCTGAATCAGATAGATTCATATCTGAAATAGGTTGACAATAAGTTCTTTCAAAATTGACTATTTGTCCCTCTGTTAGAGGTGTTCCAGAAATGTCTGCAATCGAGTAAATAGCTCTACGAACGGATGGATTGGATCGACTTGGAAAATGGTTTGTACAAGTTATACGTTTCGTTTTATATTTATATTCAAGTTGTCTTGATGAGATGAGTGGCACTTTCATTTACCATTAAAAAGAAAAAGTTATCATGACGACACAGTTTAGACATCTTTCCAAAGTTGAAGGGTGCCGAATGCCAAGTTGGAAGGGACCCACCACACGACGAGATTCTATAGCCGACCACTTTGATTGCTTTTAACTTTTAAGATTTCAAACTATATAATTGATGGACCAGATAAGTCCACATCACATGCCACGTCTACCATGACAATTTGATAGAGACATCTAGGATAATGTGTCATTTGAGATTTTGGTTGACCAGACCAGATTTAGCACGTTAATTAGAAAATTTATAAAATTCAATACCGTTTCTAAGAAAGTGCTACGACGATTTATCGATTTCGCGGTGGTTCTCAAGTTTATTTATTAGGAGAACGGAATAGGAAAGAAAAAAGACTATAAAAAGTAATGTGTTGTCGAGTCTTTATGTGGAAAGAGGGAAAGTAGAGACAACAGGGAGTGTATAAAGTTTATAAGTTTTTCCTTTTAAAATCTTTTCCCCAAAATTGAGCTGATTTCAAAGTAAGTTAACTATGGAGTAAATTATACTATGTGAATTACATTAGAGATCATGTGGGTTGTCATTTATTATAAATTCAAACTTTTAAGTTCATTTATTACATTAAAAGTCTCTAGTGTATTAGTTTGTTACACTGATGGTTTCCTTATAGTTACTCCTTGAGTATTTTTCATACTTCACATGGGGTTTTCTTCAAGTTACTCCTTCCTGCTCTTGTAACTCCCTTGGCCCATCCTCAGATATTCTTCCTCTTTTGCCTCTGCTAGTTCTTCTTCAGACAGCCGAAGCCTCATGGCAGTTGTTCTGACTTCCTCTTCTTCGGGAACCATTGAACCTTTCCTCTTCTTGATTTTAGTCGGAGGAGGAGCAGCATGACTTTTTCCTTTATCAAGGTACAAATTTTGGATTTTTCTTTTGGGAACTTGGATTGGATTCCTTCCTATAGCAATCGAGGAAGGGGCTTTGGGGATACTGGCATTACCACCTAAATGAATTTCTGGGAGCTCCACAAATAAGTTAATCGACCTCTGTTCACGAGAGGCCATTGAATGCCGCTCAGAGGTCCCCATCACACTTTGATTCAAACCACCACTGCGACTAGCACCACCACCCTGAAACATGACACTGCCACCATCAACATTACCACCCATAGCTGCGTCTCTGTCGAAAGTTGTGTCCTGTTGAAACACTCCGGTCGGTTTACTATCGACCCTCTCCGTTGTGTTTCGTTAAGACATAAATTTCTCCCCCTGAAAATGTGGAGGAGTGGGCTTGGCAACTGAAACATTTTCCTTGAATACTGGTGGCTCAACACGCTTGAAGTTGACAAATTCAGCGACTATGATCAGGGGTTTTCCAATTGAATTAAATTGTTTTGAAATCCGAGCAGTAATTTCCCAAAACCTGTCACTGACTAAATTTGCAAAATGATTAAATCTGGAATCGAGATCCACAATGGACTATCTCAGATCAACGTTGCTGTTTGTGAGGTTGTTGATGGCAGAGATGAGATTATCGATTTTTTCAGATTGTGAACTCACAACCTCATGGATATTTTGTTGATCGGTGGCGAGAACGTTTTGAGCACTGTTGGTCATATGCTGAGATATAGTCAGATTCTTGATGTTGACGTTAATAACCCCACAGTAGCTCGTTAAAAGGGAAAGCTGCTTGAAAATTTCATTGAAATTTTCTTCATGACCAGAAAGATTTCGAGAAACTGGCACACCCGGGTTCCTGGAACCCTCTGGTGTGTCGTTTTTCCTGATTTTGGCGCCTGATTAGTTGCAGGGGAGGGGTCCTCATTTAAATTTTAGGTCCAACTAATGGGTAGATCATACTCAGCATCAGGATTGACAGCCTGGTTTGTTTCTTGAATGGGGGCTTTCTCGGATTCCATAATTGGATTAGCAAATTCAACCTCCTCGGTATGAGGTTCATCCATGGGATCTTTAGCACAAACATAAGGAACATTTGAGAGACCACGACTTGACTTAGAATGAGATGCATTGACATGAGACTTGGACACCTGATGGACCTGGGAGGGGTCCGAACCATCGTTCACAGTCTTTTGAGAGAATGGAGTGGAAGTGGGTGATATTTCCCTTATCTAGTTTGGGTTCGGGGGTGACGCAGCCCTGTGCCTTTAGGTTCTATTTTTTTGTAGCGGTGTGTCCTTTCAGTCTCGAGTGCTCAGATTTCCCAAGCACTCGGTTGGTCTTGTAGATCAGAGTCCCACTTGTTTGATTTTTAGGAGGTGGTGAGGAGTGGTCAGAAGATGAGTGGATGTGCATATCCTTGTCCTTAGAAAGCAAAGAACCAGCCGTTTGGGCATCTGAAGGGTGTGCATGTGAGGCACTATTTTCAGATCCCGTTTAATCCGTGCGAGAGGGACTGGATCGAGAGGAGTGAGTAAAAATTAACATACCTTCCGGAAGTTCGGGTGCAAACTCTATGTCCTTGGATGTAAAGTTTGACTACCGACCATTCCAGCTTTAAAATAGGGCCCCACATTATCATAGAAACTTTGTTCCCCCAAGGAATGTAAAAAGATCATACAAAGAAATCGGGGAAAAGGAATCACATGTTCGCTGTCCGATGTAGAAACCTTTTTCACAAGTTGGGAGAAGATGAGTGATGTGAAATCAATCCTGGTATCCGAGAATAAGGCAGCTCCAATGATTAGTTCGTGAACTACAGAGTCATACCCACCTGTTTTGCTTGAAAGGCACTGAGAGATGGTCATGAAAAAGGCGGACCAACGTGGACCCATCAGATTTCTTGAGATTCCTTTTGAAAACGAGCCCTGGTATTTGATATGTGGAAGAACAATTTGCTTTGCTTCTTCAAGGGATGGAGTAGGTTCAAAAACCTGTGGAGCACGAATGAAATCCATCTTCGTCGCAGTTCTGAAAGTTGAAAGAGACAGTGTGGCGACCATGTAGAATAGTTCCAGAAATATCCAGTAGCATTGATTTTGACAGGGGAACATCAAAATGTAAAGTATCCCTCAACGGATGTTGATCGAAGAACTTAATAAGTTCTTTAAACTCTGGTTTCAACTTTTTGATACGGGGGTTAAGATTGCTTCTTGAGTTGTTTTTGGTGTAGTAAATTTCAGTGTAGGGTAACAACATATTGGGAGCATGTTTAATGGAATAGGGTAAGGTAACTTCAAGAGGACTCTTTGTTGAGGAAGCCATGAGAGTGCAATAAGTGTAGATGATTTTGAGAAGAAGGTGAGATAATTTTTTATTGCGAGAGGAAAATATGCGTAGAAGGTGTATGATTTGATGGAAATGTGGAGTGAGTGGGGAGAGACGTAGGCGACGGTTGGATCGACGGTTGGAATTTGAATCGTGAAAATGATCATGTGGTGGAGATGTGGAGTTATTTATAGGTAGGCTAGGTATGATGATAGAAGTCAATCAATTTGCAAGGTAATGTCAGCAAGGAGTAATGACCAAAGGTACTTAGTATCTGTTTCAAGGAGAGGTCCAATGAGAGTGCTCCACCTCATGATTATCTGAAGGCGTAGAATATCCGATACGACATCAGATGGTCATTAACAAGGGATGGTAACTGAGAGTGCTCCACCTCATGATTATCTGAAGGCGTCCAACATCCGATACGACATCAGATGGTCATTAACAAGGGATGGTATCTGAACTCATGGACTATCTGAAAGTTTTTTGTTTTGTTTTTGTTTTGTTTTGTTTTTGTTTTGTTGTGGAAGAAAGTGCACATATATGATTTTTAAGGCACTGAAGACGATAGTTCGATAAGACATTAAAAGAGACAATAATTGGAGATCACTATTTCTTTCATGCAATATGATCCTTGTTTACCTGGATAACATGAGACAACATGAATCAGCGGGAGAAACAAGATAGAAACCACAATGGTTGGCTTGAGATGATGAAAATATCTTTGCTTTGCCTTATTGATGATATAGTGAAAAACGTAGGGGCTTACAACTAATCATAAATCAGATGTCTTCATGTTGTCTGCCCTGCACGAATCCTCTGCCCACTCAGAGACTTTTGGGCACCCATTGTGAAATGGGTACCGAAATGATCTTGAATTCATCCATGTCAGCTTCCTTCCTTGATGCGGTCTTCCCAGTGATTAAGACTTGCTTTGATGTAACTGATGATTTCTCAGATTTTGAAACCATTTCTCTTTCATAATTGTGGTTAGGACAATCTTTGCCTTCATGATTCTTACTACCATAGTGATAACATCTCTTCTTACTAACCTGAGCAGGCTGGAGTTATTTTGAAGGCTGAATAGGAAAGATTTGTTGGTTAGGTGAAGCTTCTTTTTCAGCAGATAGGAACTGAATAAATTGATCAACATGACTATCATGCACCTCCATCTCCTCAGTCACTTCTAGAATCACATTTTGCCTTACATAGTCTTTCATTGACAAATGTTGGATTGGTTGGAAGTCATCCACTTGAACATTTATCAGATCATTATCAAAGATCGGTTCATCCTGCACATCATTCTCCCCGTGACGAACTAATGGAGGCTGAGCAATCACCTCCACAGCTTCGACAATTTGGGGTGCAGGGTCAAGCTGATGAACTGGTTGAATGAAGAGAGCCAAGTTTTGTAGAGGCCCGAGAAAGGCTTGTAGCTGTTCATTTATCTGGGCAAACCCTTCATTCATTTCAGCTTGGATTTCGGTGGTGGTCTTCTTTAGTTTAGATTTCAGGTCAGGCAATGAATTGGTCAAACAGCTGACTTGATCGATGAGAGTGAGTTGAGTCGGGTAGAGATTATCTGAAATGATGGAGGGGTTTTCCACACGTTGCTCCAATCTGAAATGAGTCGGATCCATCTTTTCAGTTCGAGAGGGATCCTGAGTTATCTCTTCATCCCGGATCCTGGATCCCTCTAATGAAGATACTTGGTAAGTGTGACCAGAGTATGTGATGATCAGATTCTCTTTAACGAGCTGAGACACATCTTTACAAGAACGATTTTCTTTTTCTTTGGATCTGGTAGCCTTCGATTTAGGAGTGTAATCAATGGGTTGTCTAAACAAAGGATTTCTACAGTTTTGTTTAAACTTAAACACTTCAGGAAGAACTGGAGCTGGAACTTGTTCTTCCAAGGCCTGTTTTGCGAGTTCTGATGACTTAGATCATGAGTCACAAGTTTTTTTGAAGAATTTCATTTATATTAAACAATTCCATGTTATTTTTCTGGTTGACATACCGAAGCCCGACTATCTCAAGTTTTGAGTCTTCTAATTTGGAAGATTCTTGTTTAAGCTTTTCTAATTCTTCAGTCACTTTGGTTAGAGAAATTTCTAACTCACTGTGTCTACGATGAGCATATATTAGATTTTGTGTAAGCAATTTGAGTAGAGATGGATTATCTTTGGGAGAATCTTTATCGGATGTTAGTACCTCTTTCAGAATTTCAGCATCCCATTCTCTTGATGAGGAAGATTCAGGAATGTCACATTCTTGATATAATTTGAATAACTGATGTTCTTCAGTCTCTTCAAATTTGGCCATCAGACATTTGCACCCTTTGAGATTTTCTGACATGGATTCAGATTCTTCTTCTATTGCAGCAAATAGACTTTTTGTTTTAGTTTCAACCACTTCTTCATCACTTGATTATGAGTCACTCAACCATGTTTCAGCAGTTGCTTTTAAGGCTTTTGCATCTTTCTCAACCTTTGCAATCTGAGCTTTTAGATTTTGGTACTTCTTCTAAGTGTCTTCATATTTCTTCTTATAATTTGATGAAGAGTTTGAACTTGATTTCTCAAGACCTGAAGTTTCTCTAACTCTGCAGTCAGCTTTGATATGACCCGTTCTTCCACATTTGAAGAAAATCATTTCTCCCTTTTCATTTTGGCCTCCTGCTCTGTTTCGATTTAAAAATATTTTATATCTTGTTGCAAGCAGCGCCATACTTTCAGATAACTCCTTTATATCATCACTTTCATACCCGCCTGAATTTGATTCTTGCTCTTCAAGATTGTCATCCTCATCATCTTCAAATTTTTCGTCATCAGCATCATTTGGATCGGCAACACTTTCTACGTTAGCTTTGAGAGCCCTTCGAGACGATTTGGAGGATCTTGCAATGAGAGCTGAGGAAGTAGGTGTCTCATTCAGATCGTCATACATCTTGTTTTCATTTTCAAAATTCATTAACGTCCTGTAAAGACTGTTCATGTTCATATCTTTCATCTGACCAGAAGTTCTTAACACAGTAGACATAACAGTCCAATCCTTTGGAAGAATTTCCAAGAACTTGTACATCAGTTCCTGAACTTCCTTGTTGATTCCAAATTCTCTTAACTCGTTTATCAGAATGGTGAACCTTCTGTATGATTTTGAGTGATTTACCTCTGATAACTTTGAAAGCTTCATATTTTCGATTCAACATAGCTTTCTTGCTAGCTTTAACTTCATCTGTTCCGTCATAGGATGTGATTAAGATATCCCATATTTCTTTTGCAGTTCTACATTATTTTACCGTGATAAGAATGTGATTTGGGAGGGATGTTTGAAGGAGGAACATGATTTCAGCATCTAAACCTGCTTCTCTACTTCTGTCCATTGATCTTTGGGTTTAGGTTCTTCGGCGTTTGACAGATCTTGATCTTCTTCATCTTCGTCTTCTCCTTCCTTCTTCTTTTTATTTGAAATAGTTGTACTTGGAACAAACATTTTTGGAATCTATAGACCATTGATAAGAATATATATCCCCATGTCATTTTCATGTTACAAAGCCCAGAAAAAGTATTTTCCACATACCAAAATCATCATCGGTGAAAACGGGCGCATTAGTCTTTGAACCAAGGTTCATCTGTGATAGCTTCTTTTCACTCATTTTAATTAGTAAGTGAGCAGATCAATAATTATGAATTAATTTTCCCGCTCTGAAACCAATTGTTAGTCCCGTAATAAGTGACTTAATACACTTATACGCTTTCACTGACCAAATAAAAGTTATGGTAACACTCAACAATTTATAAACTGTTAGGGCAAAGTCCATGTCCCGTGTGATCTTATAATTACAAAATAAACAAGTGGGGTTTACTCAGTCGAGCTGCACTGACTTGCTCAGCGCAAGTCTCACACTGACCTACTCAGTGTTGATCTGACACTGAGTAGATCCGGTATGGCAGCTCGCATCCGTTGAAGACAATCACAACTGAGTTGCACTGACTGAGTTGCACTGACCTACTCAGTGTTGGTCTCACACTGAGCTACTCAGTGTTGGTCTGACACTGAGTAGAAGGACTGGGTAATCCGTTATTGATTCCACATGATTTACTTGCTTAATCAAATCCTTTAATCATGGTATGTATTTATTAGAATTGGGAAGTTACATTTGAATAGGGTTAATTGTAAAACCTCTATACTTATAAATAGAGGTTTAGTCTTTAGTTATTATTCATCCTTTTTGGATCTCGGTTGATCATATGTGTGGATCACCGGTAACCCAATTCTAAATGTAACACTTTGTGGAGTGTTCTTGGTCATTCCGCAACCAAGAACACATATTATACGTTTGTGCTTAATAAGATTAATCGTATGACGTATATGATCTTGTATTTACCGATGTTATTATCAATATTGGGGTTCGTTGTGACCTAACAATTGGTATCAGAGCGGTTCGAAGTTATCTACAACTTTGATGATCTTATAACCCTATATATTGTTGAAGATCAAGTCTTTTCATAAAGAAAAATTATGCAGAATTTTCGTCATATTCTGCGCACGGGTAGAAGAAATGTCGGATCTCCTTCGTTAATGGTAGAATCTGTGTGAAATTTGAATAGGAGGTTCTCAACACACGGAGACACAATCTGACCGTTCAGAATTTCATTTCGAGGTTCTGGTAGAGAGATATGTATGGCGCAAAAAGTCAGATTCTTTGCTTTTTATTCCTTACTTTCTGGGCAGCCATGGTAGAAAAATTTAATCTCTTTCTTCAAACTTCAAATAAGCATGAAATTTGGACAGAAGGTTCACCATAATGTGATTAACGTTTTCACCGTTCAGATCTTCAAAAGGAATCGTTTATTAAGAGATATATATCTTTGAAGATTATTGACGAATATTTATGGTATGTTTTTAATTCTGCACAACTGTGGTAAAACGGCTATTGTATCTTTTGTAACCGTTGGATCTTCATAAATTTTGGATATTATATCCATAACACATACATGTACTCAGTATCAAAATTTGAGAATGATCAGAAACGTATACTGAGAGATACATATTTTCAAAGTTGCTGGTCTTCTGATACTGACTGTCTCATACTGACTCGTCAGTATGAGACTGCTCTGATCGTTTCAACCGTTGGATCATTATGATTTTTGTATATGATGTTGAAGACAGGTATATCTATGTTTTGTAAAAAATTCATAATAATCAGAAGATTCTACATGGAGATATGATTTTTTGAACTTGCTGCAAAATTAGAGAAATGAAATTATGAAAGCTGAATTTTACAAGTCAGTATTTTTCACATGTTTTTCTCTTTTTAATCATATGAAATCATCTTAATCTGAGGAAATCCATAAGTTGATTGATTCTTTGGGGGTTTCAAGTCAAAGATAAAATATACCGAACAGTTTAAGGTGAAAGTATATGATTCAGGGGGAGAAAAACTCAATGCGATATATTTTCTATGAATGTGAAGCTAAAGTTCTTGAAGCTAAAGTGTTCATGCTAAGTTATTCAAGGGGGTACGTGTCACACATTATTTTACAATCATTTGAATAATTTCAAACTGAGGAAATCTACTAGTTGAATGATTCTTGGGATATGTTTCATTTCAACTCAAATATACAAGACAGTTTGAGGAGGAGTCAATGATTGTGGGGGAGAAAAGTTAATGTGATATATATTTTCTTGAAGTACTTAGTGAATAAAGAATGTGAAAAGATATCAAAAAGAAGACAATACGAGACAAGATAGAGGATTGTTTTGTTATCATTAGATAGGGGGAGATTGTTAGGGCAAAGCCCATATCCCTTGTGATCTTATGATTACAAAACAAACAAGTGGGGTTTACTCAGACGAGCTGCACTGACTTGCTCAGCGCAAGTCTCACACTGACCTACTCAGTGTTGATCTGACACTGAGTAGATCCGGTATGGCAGCTCGCATCCGTTGAAGACAATCACAACTGAGTTGCACTGACTGAGTTGCACTGACCTACTCAGTGTTGGTCTCACACTGAGCTACTCAGTGTTGGTCTGACACTGAGTAGAAGGACTGGGTAATCCGTTATTGATTCCACATGATTTACTTGCTTAATCAAATCCTTTAATCATGGTATGTATTTATTAGAATTGGGAAGTTACATTTGAATAGGGTTAATTGTAAAACCTCTATACTTATAAATAGAGGTTTAGTCTTTAGTTATTATTCATCCTTTTTGGATCCCGGTTGATCATATGTGTGGATCACCGGTAACCCAATTCTAAATGTAACACTTTGTGGAGTGTTCTTGGTCATTCCGCAACCAAGAACACATATTATACCTTTGTGCTTAATAAGATTAATCGTATGACGTATATGATCTTGTCTCTACCGATGTTATTATCAATATTGGGGTTCGTTGTGACCTATCATAAACTCTTCTTTATTAATCAATAATGATAAACAAAGATACAAGTAGTTGCGAAATAGCAAAGAACACGAATCCTAACTAAACTACTTGTAAGAGGTAGACAATAACAAATACTATCTAAGACGAGTATTGATCAACAAATGATCAAACACAAGACCAGACACCTTTATTACTAAGATTCAATTCTTGAAACAAAGTAACAGAAGGTATCACTGGTTGTTCACACTCTGCTCAAAGGATTCTCTGCTCAAAGGATATTATCTGACGAAGCTTTTAGCAAAGTGAGAACTTGTTGGGTGCGCACGGAATTTGTTCTTTAAGTCCTCTATTTATAGTGTTGCAAAAGCATGACAACTAAGGAATGTACGAACGAATCCATGTGTGAGAATTCCATTGGTGCAGAGGTTATTTCATGCGACGAGCACTACTAACGGAATTCTGACAGTACTTACTGTCGTTTTATGACCGCTGATATCTTCTAGAAGATTTGCAAAGGATTCCCTTTATCGGTGACATATAAACTTGCGCTTTACTTGTGTCTTTCTGTGTCACTGAAATTTCAGACCTTTATACGCTTCAGATCATCATGAGTCTCTGGATAATCATGCTTCTTCAGATGGCAGACACCTTCAGTGATCTTCACTAAGAGTTTTGCTTAGAGAAGTATTTGTCCTCAAGGCTCAGCGTTATTGTCAAGTGTACGCTGAACCTACTACAACTATCTGATCGGTTGATCTGTCTCCGATTCTGCACGGGGAACTGATCGTTGCTTCGGATGATGATCAGATAGTGTAGCCAAGTAACTGAAATCCGAACAAATCAGATTCAGTTACCCACAATCTGAAGAACTAATCTTCAGATTGTCTTCTAACTATTTTCCTTTTTGTCTTCATTAAATCTCCGTCAGTGGGGGATGTTTTCAGCGACCCAACATATATTCTTATTTTATATGTGGTTATATTTATGTTATGGCTCTTGTTCGCGTGATAACAAAGTTACATGGTTTAGTTAGGTCATATGGAGACCCTCTCAATACTACTTGTATTATTGAGGATATGTTAGTGTGTTGACAAAACAAGACGACCTTTGCCCATTGACCATCTTGGGCGGTTGGATTGATACACTAGTAGATGACGTATGCCCATTGACCATCTTTGGGGGTTGGGTTGAAGTACCTCCACTACGAGGTTATGTAACTTTTATTCTTTATTGATCCAACGACTCGTATTGCCAATAGAGGAACATAGGCTTTTATGTGGAGTAGTGGACCTTATACGATAGCTTGGTGGGTGTGTAAGTAATAGGGGTGAACATGGTACGGTACCATGTATATTTTCTTCATACCATGTACCGTACCAACTACAATTGGTACACTTATTTAGCTACCAATACCATACCAAGTTTACTTGGTACCAATTTATTTGGCTACCAACAATCGTGGTTGGTACAAATTGATAATGGTATATACCAACATCACAAACTTATATGAAATTAAAAAAATTAATAACAAAATAACAATTATATTTTATCATTATCGACTAGTTAAAGATATTAACAAGTTTTCCGAACACGGGAACGTAATAAGCAAAATGATATAATATGTTACATGTTATATAAACATAATCTAGCACGATAAAATAACAAAAGATGTAGCTATCTTGTCGTAATTGGAGTCTTGGGCACATAGGTTGGTAGGTTGGTACATTATATTTAACTAAGAATCATATAATATATATATCTTGGTTGGTACGGTATACCGCTGTATCTAAAATTTTTGTACCATTACCGTACCATGATTACATAATTGGTACGGTACTACCAACCAAACATGTTGGCTACCAATATATTGGCTACCAACTATTCCTGGTACGGTCAGTAACATGTTGTTTGGTTTTGTTCGGTATAAATTTGACACCCCTAGTAAGTAAGCTATATAAACATTCTCATAAGTACAAACCCATATATAATAATACTTAGTAGCTACATAATAAACTATATAAGTGGATTCTACCTAAGTAAATGCTCTATTAATATTGTAATTACTTTTCTTTTATTTTTATTAAAACATTTTCCAAAACCAAACCAAATCATTTTTCAACTTTACTTTTCTTTTTTTTGTGATAGAAGTAAGTCAACTCTTGTTTTCCCTTGGGTTCGAATATAAATTCGGTACTACCATAAAGTCTATACTATACGGTGGGTACACTGCCCTCGTGTGTGTAAACGCAACTTGATAATACCATTAAAACTCGGAAGTGTGAGTGAATTGACGCCTCGCTCATCCATTATAAATATAATAAAAATGCACACCATGTTCGTTTGGACGGGTTGATTTTATCCGAACCAAATAGGTGAAACCAAATGGTTTTGGTGTTTAAAAGTTCAAACTAAACCGTCCAAACTAATTCAAAAACCGAACTGATCCGAACCAAATTACAATTTGGTTGGATTGGTTTTATCCGAAACAAACTACAAAAGTATATACTATAAATAATATTAAGTTTAATATGTAAATCCCAAAACGATATTTCCACCAAATTTTAGTAGATTGCTTATTAGTAGCGTGATTGGAACATGTTTTAGTGAGATTAGAATATGTTTAAGAAGATTAGTGGTTCCATTGTTAGGACTTAGGATTGGAATCATCTTTGCCAACATATTTTCTAAAATGATCCCAATTAATTGATCTTTGTTGCATTCGATTTCTTTTTATGAAATTGTAGTCTTCTGTTGAGGTATTATCGAGGCACATGCATATCTGGAACTGGAAGACAAGAATATTTGGCAGGGTTACGTGTGGAATTAGGAAATGAGTCAATTGAATTAATTAATATTTATATTGTTGGACTATTACCTTAAATATTTGGGATAAATAATTAAATGGATTAAAGATATAAATAAAGAGGTTATACGTAATTAAAAAATCATACATATACATATACAAACACACACACACACACACACACACACACACACACACACACATATATATATATATATATATATATATATATATATATATATATATATATATATATATATATATATATATATATATATATATATATAACCTATATTTTTGCGAGAACTGCGAGAACCACTCCTGACCAATCATTTAAATTAATTAGTTTTTTAATTCTAAAGGGTATTGTAGTCTTTTTAACATTTTCTTAATTATGACAATCAACCAATTAAATTAATACATATATATTTTGTGTATTTAATTAAATCAGTTCATAGTGTAAATTGACAAATGTTCACTAATTCACAAAATTAATGCACAAAATTAATGAACAAACTAACAAGTAAATTGATGAAAATAATCACCGAATTCATAAAGAACAAACTAATACATACTAGCACATGCAAATACGTGAACAAAAAAATATATCCAAACTAATAGATCTAACAGATCTGGAACAGATGAACAAATTAAAAATAGATTTGAAACAAATGAACAAATCAGTAACAGATGAACAAATCAGAAATACATGAACAAATCAGAAACAGGTAAACAGATCTGAAAACAAATGAACAAATTTCCTCGGTCGTGATTTGCATCTTCACCGGAACCCTAGTTGTCGACTTCGCCGGAAACAAGATCTGGAATACTTTTTCTCCGGCGGCGCAGATGCAGGACGTCGAAACCATAGATCTGCAACCCTTTTATTTTTTGGCGGTGGTTATGTAGTCGTTTGGACAGTCAGAGGTGATCCGATGGTGGTTCTGGTAGTGGTGGTGCGGCGGAGTCTCTGGAAGCTGACGAAACCAGCCCCTGATCATCTCTTTCTCTGCTTTCATCTTGTAGTTGTTGGCGAAGAACCCATAGATCGTCGATTGTTGAAGCACGTCACCTAAAATCCCTAAAAAAAATGACGACCAAAACCTAGATCTGGAATACTTTTTCTCGGGCGGCGCAGATGCAGGACGTCGAAACCATAGATTTGCAACCCTTTTATTTTTTGGCGGTGGTTATGTAGTCGTTTGGACAGTCGGAGGTGATCCGATGGTGGTTCTGGCAGTGGTGGTGCGGCGGAGTCTCTGGTGGTCGTGCTGGCGGTGTTGTTTTCGTCGGAGGTTGGACCGCCGGCCATCAATTTAGTCTTGCCCAAATCGCCGGTTATGATATTGAAGAATGAAGAAGAAAACTGATTTTTTGAAGTGTTGATAAGAAAAATGGAGAGAAATTTTGGAAAACACACATATGTGTGTGTTTTGTGCGGCGATGTGATGTGCAAAATGGGGGTGATGTATTAATTTGACTCAAGTTACCCTTTTGCCCGTTCAGCATTAAAATTTAATCCTTAAAATGATTACTAATTTACGAAACTGCCACTCTTGATCTTAGCCATCCATCTCAAAATCTAAAGGCTATAAAGTGGTTCTCGCAGTTCTCGCAAAAATATAGGTTCTCGCATGAACGCTTACCTATATATATATATATATATATATATATATATATATATATATATATATATATATATATATATATATATATATATATATATGAATACTACTTTTCGGTTTTTTGGATAATCCGGATTTTACAATGAAAACCAAATCCAATCCAAAAATTAAACTATTAATTTGGTTCAAGTCCAAACCGATCCAAAAAATGAAATAACCAATCCAAACGATACAATCCAAATTGTCCATTTGGACAATCCGGTTATATCCAAAGAGTGAACACCCCTAGACTCTCCACCACCGGCAACTACTTGCCACCGTCGGCTGCTTTCAATCACATGTGATTGCGTATCCAATCACATGTGATTGCGGTGGCCGGCGGCGGCGGCCGACGAGGGCGGGTGGTGGTCGGCGGCAACAATGGACGACGATGGCGGTGGTGCCGGTGGTGGTGATTGTGTATTCAATCACATGTGTTTTCATGATGGTGGTTGGTAAGAGATTTTTTTATCGAATAGCTAGGATTTATTCCTTAAAATTATGTTTTAAAGGTGGAATACCTAAAACACAACCCTTAATCTATAATAATATGAATAAATGTGAAATTTCTTACCTTTTTATAATAAAAAAGAAAGGACAATAAAATTCCAATCGGTAATTTAGGCCTATAAAGTCTTTAAGACCCTAGGTCCAATTATATCGTTTCGTAGATTGTATTTTGACAATAACTAGAAAATAAATCATAAAACTTACTTTATAAAATCAGTCTAATGTAGTAATGAAGACAAATAATAAAATTAAATGTGGATATAAAAAGAGAATAAATAGATAATTGTCTATTAAATTTATCATAGATTATTGTTGATTAGATATGTGGTTGTATCATTTCCCTTGTTTATAAAGTAAATATAAAACAATCTAATTATCAACTTTATGAGAAATCAAATGTTGATATAAAAAAAGAAACCATTGTTGTAAATTAAGAGATATAGAAGAGTATGAATGATTTATTAATCCACCAAATAAGTATATTGAGTAATCGTATTGATATCTACTATTTAGTCTCATTCATAGTCCTACTCATTAGACTAAAAGATGTGTTAAAATCAAGGATAATATTATGAGATATAATTAATGAATTATACACGTCATCTTATCAAATAAGTAGATTATAAATAGAAATCTTCAAGTATATTTATAGGTTAGATGAGATAGGGATAAACCCATCTATACTTATCTCCTAACAAAGTCTCTTTCTCTCGGTTCAATCTCACCTAAATAAGAGTGTAAATATACTCTTATGTAATTATCAAAAATTTGAGGGGCTAAAATAGAAATTCTTAATGAACAGTAAAATCTGTATGGTTATTGTATAATAGTTGAAACTGATTTAAAAACTGTTGTACATATTATATAAAGATAAATCCAGGGGCGGTACCAAGGGGTGGGCAAGGTGGGCATCTGCCCACCCCAAAAATTTTCCGATTAGTATAAATTTTTTATGTGTCGGTTCATTTTTTGACTTGTTCATCCAAATATACATAATATATGAGCGATAACTAATACACGTCATATATTAACTCAGTGGCTAACTCATGTATCTTAAAACATATAACACTTAGTTTAAATCCCTTCCATATGCATACATTTTTTTTTAAAATCTTTTTTTTTCATTCCCGTTCTAATGTTTATTTTACTTTATTTCCTATTAAAATTTTCTTTTCTTTTTTGATTCATTTTCCCCTAGGTTTATTGGTTTAAAAATATGATGCTCGAATTAACTAACACGTGATTTTTGATTTTGACTAATTTAGTTTAGGTTTAGACTTTCTTCAAACTAAAACTGATTTGATTTGGTTTACGATATGACTTTAAATAAAACCTCACTCAAAGAACCTGACTTGCACTCTAAAATTTTGCCCACCTTTAAAAATTTGTCTGGTACTGCCCCTGGATAAATCCATCCGTAATAGTTATCAATAATACTCCCACCTGGATATATGTTATTTAAAGATTATGAAGATTTGGGGGCCGCGCTTCGCAGCGGGTTGTAAATATATACATCATATTTATAAATTAACATGCCATCAATTTCATTAGGGTAACTTGACATTTATATCCTTAAAACATACCCGAGAGCAAGTCAACAAAAAAGAAAGAGAAAAAGAAAAATTAAATGCTATTCACCAACCGTAGATGAATATCAAATGCTATTCATTAACTGTAGATGAATAGCATTTGACAAATGTTATTTAGGTAATGCCCCATTAAAGCCTTAGTTGTTAAAACCCAATGGGACAACAACCTAGGGAAGGAAAAGAAGCACATATTTCATTTGACACTGAGAAGTGGTATTGGTTCATACATTTTCTTGTTATCCATATGTTTACCTTTTTAATCATGACAAATGTTAAAATCAAATGATGATATGAAAAAGAGAAGAGTCCTACTATTTGAACACCCCTTTATATCAAATAAACACCATAACCAAAGTATAAACTTGAAAATTAAGATTACAAACAATTAATTAAGATGATTATCCACGTTTTTTCTAAAACTTAAAATCGGTGGTCGACGATAGTGGCGGTGGTGGTGAGTCGTGAGCGGAAGATTCGATGGTGGTGCCGGAGTTCACGGAGGAGTTAGTTGGTGGAAGCAGAATGAACAACAAAGTAAGTCGTTGATGGCGGAGTGAATGACAGACTGAGCGTCGACGCTGGTTGGCTGATTCCGATGCGAGTGAGTTGGTAGAAGTTGTGATTAGCGACGGAATATGGTGGAGATTATGTAAGAATTATTAGGAATTTTGGGGTGTCCAAATAGTTGAAAGGGGTGTGTAAATAGTCAATCACAAAGAAAATTAGTAGATTACACATGTCAAGTTTAAAAATAGGTAGACATAGAAATATCATTTAAGGATGTTGTCTCATTAAAAACATTGTAAGGAAATCTCAGTGGGATAAAACCATAACAAGAGAAAATCTATTGGTCTAAATTAATTGGTCATCAAGGACAACTTTTAAAAGTTTTATTTTAAAAGGTCTTGCGTTCAAGACTTGATGGGTACATTCTTCAGGAGATAAGAAAAAGGTGAGGTTTATTCTCCAAAAAGGAAAATATGTTCGAGGAATGCATATTGTCCGTTTGGATGTCATTATATGACTCGAACCACTTACTTACTGATCGTTCAAGAAGCGCACAACACGTAAATATTCTCTCTTGGGGAGTTTACCTTCAAAATGTTTTGGGTTCAAGAATTCTCGAGGGCAATCTTCAAGAGATAAAAAAAAGGATGTGAAGTTTATTTTCCCGAAAAAGCAGGGCCGGCTCAACGGGCTGGGCAAGCTGGGCGACCGCACCGGGCCCCCAAACGCCGAAGGGTCTCCTATTTTAGTAGTTCTCTATATATTTAGCCCAAAAAAATCATATCTTGCTTGAAACGCCCAAACTTAGCCCAAAAGGCCAAAAATGCAAGTTTATTTAGAGTTTTATTTAAGGGATTGACTATTGGGACACCTCATAGTTCTATTTGGACTCCCCATAATTCCATAATAATTAATTAATAAATTTTTTCATAGCCGCCACCGAACTTTGCCGTTAACAACCACCGTACCAATTAACTCACTCACATCGGAATCGGCTAACCGTCGTCACCACTAGCTCACTCCGCCACCACAATCTCGTTTTGATGTTCACTCTTTCGTTCATTCAGCCCCCCACCAATTACTCATTCAGCTACTAGTCTACCACCATCGCATGTGCCACTCACCATCACCACCGTCAACCACCGGTTTAAAGTTATAAAAAATATGGATAACCATGTTATTTAATTATCTGTGATTAAAATTTTTAATGTTTGACTTTAATTAGGGTGTTTATTTGGTAGTAAGGGGTGTCCAAATAGTAGCACCCTTATTTAATTGTTATTTTTATGTATTATGATTCGGAGCATGTTAGGGGCCCCATTTTATATTTAACCCCGGGCCCCAAATCGGCTTGAGACAGCCCTGCGAAAAAGAAGATATGTTTGAAGAATGTATATGTGCATGACTCGAACCACTAACTTATTAACTAAAAATTTAAAAAAAAAAAAAAAAAAAAAAGCACACAAGACATAGCACGTAAATATATCTCTCTCTCATAAACACATTAAGATAAAAGGTATGCGCAACACAACCGACTTTTTAATTACCGAGAAAGAAAATAACTTTGGAAAATAAATCTTCAAAATTTTAACTTGAACAAGTTTGTTGACATGAAGAACTAAGAAGTAGACACCCGGTCCACAATTGTTGAAAAATTTGAAGCTATAAAGAAAGTTAAAAGGAGAAGAAGAAAAAGGTTCTAGTGAAATTCGATGTACCATTATCACCGCTAGAAAGTCAAAGACTTAGCCACGTTCTAGGTGTAAACACAATCTTATACTATTTGTTAATCATAGCACTGATAATGAAATACCGTTAAAACATTTTTTTAATTTGAAGTTAGTTATTAAGAATTTGCTAATTGTAGCATCAACAATAATTAGAGGTTAGTTCATTTGTTAATGTATAAGTATTGAAATATATGCAAAAAATTGAAATACAAACTAGTTTCTAGTAGAAAATTGTGTACACACTTTATCTAGTTTTGACATATTACAGTTTATTTATGAAGATTTGGACTTGATTTATCACACATTATTCTTCGTACGCGTTTATTAGAAAAAAATATCAAAAAAGAAAGAAAGAATGTAACCTTCACAAAAAAGTTATATGTATGAAAATATTGATAATATTTTTTTTTTGCTTAAAATCATTGTACATTAACTAATAAAAAATTACCCTCATGAATTTCATTAACCACCTTTGACTAGTTATGCATTTTTAATTGTATATAAACCAATTTATCCATCCTTAACCATTGCCCTAAGAGCAATGGTTAGCAAAACCTTTTAATTTATATGTTGAATTTATAATCAATTTAAATTTGAATTATCGTAGTAGCAGAGGGTGGGGTTGGCGGACAACCATAGTTGTGGTGGTGGTGGTGGTGGTGGTGGTGAAGGTAGCGAAAACGGGTGGTTGACTGGTTGTGATGGTGTACATGGGCGGACCTTGTATAGGTCCCGCAGTGTCACGGGACACTACTTAAATTTTTTTCCACCGAGTATATATTTTATAATTTTTTTTGTATTATGGTGCAGTGCTTCTATCAGATTAAAAATCCTACAAATAACCCACAACAATCTTAAAAAAAGTAAAGCATCAATCAATAGTCCAAACTCAAAGCCCCCAAAAAAACTTATAAACCAAATAAAAAGAATCCAAAGTTTGTGTCTTGTAGTTTTTTAGTTGTCTATAAATTAGTAGTTGTCTTGTAGGTTTATGAAATTAATAATTAGTTATTGAATACTTGATGTATATAATCAAACATGGTGTTTATGTAAGAGAGTCATTTATGTAAAATTTGTTTTTGTTTCGACGCACTGCCACTATGGGCGCTGCCATGGCCATAATGTTGTTGAGGATAACCGTACTCAAATTGGGATCGGTATCTCCTTGGTCTCCTTTTTACTCGGGCCGATTGCAGTTGGTTTTGCGGGTTTCTTCATGAACAACTTGCAAGGGCAAGCCATGGCCATAATGTTGTTGAGGATAACCGTACTCAAATTGGATCGGTATCTCCTTGGTCTCCTTTTTACTCGGGCCGATTGCAGTTGGTTTTGCGGGTTTCTTCTCTTCAATCGGGCCAACACTTATAAGCTCAGTGTACCCAACTTTTTTCCGTAGCAAGCATGTAAGGTTAACCCCGTCAATTCCTTCTCCAATCACCACTATTTGCTCTTTATCCGGTCCTATGAAAGCAACCAATTCCACCCCTATTTGATTTATAAAAAAAAAAAAGAATCAACTCAGAAAGCCACAGATTCCCTGAACTCACCTCAGGGGTTAGGCATGTGTATGTTAAATAATTAAGTAGAAAAAAGCTATTAAAGATTAAAAAGTCCCAAAATGCATAAAATAAGCTTTCGAGTATCTCACCGGGGACGCTAACAGCGACCTTCATATGTTTACGAGCCATCTTTTCGTTCTCCATCATTATTTTCACCACGATTTTTTTCTGTACAACAACTCAAAGATACAAATTGAGATTAATTGATTGAAGTAAATGCAATAAAAATGTCGAATTCAATGACTATACAAATCGATCACTACCTTCACCATTTCCGTCAGTTAAATGATATGATGGCGATTGCCTCTCTCTCTCTCTCTCTAGATTCTTAAGACAGATTGTAAAGATATAACACGATCTTATAGATGAGTACAATACGTGGATGCACGCGCGAATTCATATATGTCCAAGGTAGGTCAGTTATATGACCTACCTTATTTCAAAAAATTTTAATAGAAAATATACAGTAAGTTTCTAAGGAACTAACTACTTTCAAATTATCTTAAGATCTACATCTAATGATTACCATAAAATAAATAAAAAATTATATTACATAAAAGTAATACATACATACCCCATATTATAGCCCAAATAAATTTGATAGTTTTGACCCGACCCACTTTATCTATTGAATCTTCATAGACAAATGCTCAATCCATTGCAGCACTTTATCACATCCAGAAGTCTCTTCTCGCCATTAATGGAGGCATTTTTGCTTTTTAAGACTCATGCCAATGACATATTTAAATGGATTGGCACATTATTTTTTTAATTTTCTTTTAGTTTTTGAAAACATACGACTCATCAACCAATGCCACAACCCAACCAATTCATTCGAAGCACTAACTAGATTTTGTCATTGGTTTATTAAGATAATTGTTTACCGTACGGAAATTTGGTACTTTCTTATTCTAATGTTTTGCCCAAGTCCTTGTGGTTTCCGTAAATAATTCCTAGTGCTTTAAAACATATTTTCCAAATCTTTTTTTTTCTTTTCAATTTTTCTTTATTCTTTCAAATTAAAAAAAAAGGTTTCTAACTACACAATTACAACAATAACGATATATAATCTAGTTAAAGACGATATATGTGGAAAGTGTAGTGTAGACAATCATACATCTATCGGGAAATAGAGACTGTTTCGTGAAAGAACTCCGAAAAAAGTGTATAGTGGAAATAAAAAATATGGTGATGTCATGATATAATGAATATATAAATGTCATAAAGAAATAAAAGAATGTGAAAATTTGAGAAGAATCTAAACATATATTTCTAAAAGGTCAGGTGATATATATATATATATATATATATATATATATATATATATATATATATATATATATATATATATATATATATATATATATATATATATAATATGTAAGGTATGTATGACATGTAAGATTTTAAAATATTGCGTGCGGAACAAGTAAAACCTATAAACCATGAAATGCATGCGAAGTATGTTAAAAATACATATCTAAACGACAATTAAGGTATATAAAACAGGTGAACATTAGGCATGTAAGACATGTAAATATATAGCTAGGTCTAAAAGTCCAAGGCTTCTTATTATGTATTTTTAGTACAGTTAAACCTAAGTCTCCTAATTGGCGCAAATGAGAAACACATATCCTATATTTGTGTGTCAAAATACTAATTCTTCAAGAACTCCTATTAGATATCATGTCCTCAGAAATTTCAAGATCCTATGGATCATTGTTGTTAACTTTCTCTTCATTACGGTTTGGTCTACCTTTTCTCGTCGTCCCGTCAATAGGGACGATTTCCACTCTCCTAATTGGTGTTGATTGTGGCCTCCTCTTGACATGTCTGTACCATCTCAGTCGTCCTTCCCTCAGCTTGTTGATGATCATAGTCCCAACTTCAAGTGAAACCCTAACGACAGTTCACTCGCTCGTATCCCATCCTCCCGATCGGCGATCACATCATCTGCCCCATCCCCACGTTGTCGGCCTTCACAACCACCGTTCACGCTGTCGATGAAATCGACCAGTGTTCACATATAGTCATCCTTGAGAAATTCTCATTTTGCCTTTCTTTTCTTGTTTACAGTAGGTTCTTTGCATTGTGATTGATAATTTCATACTTGTTGTTGGTTTTAATTGGGTAGCTTATTATTGGTGTTTACAATAGCTTTAGTTTCAATTTGCCTGTTATAATTTAATTGTACCCCTTTTAAAGCGTGTTTGTTTGTAAATTAAAATAAGTAATTTTAGTAAGACCAAGATAAATTTCGGTTTGGTCTGTAAGTTATTATACAAATTTTTCCTGCTTTCTGCAGTTTTTGGGCTGTGGGAGTGTGGGCTCTTGGGCTACATGGACTGCCTCTTGCTGACCTCCTCCCGTGTACTTTGTTTCGGCTCCTTCACCCAACTTTTATTTATATATGTATAGCTGTATAAAAAATATCAAAACAAATAAACACCTATAAAAACTAGTAGAGATTATTAAGACCACTTTAACCGTAACTGCAACTAACGCTTCCGTTTTTTGCTAATTCAATGTCACGTCAGCTGAGTTTTCGACAATCAACCTCTGCCAATAATATATCTTCACTTCATATTTTCAACACAACATATTATAAAATATACATACATAAAATACCAACTTTTATTCTTGTAAGCCCCATCCGTTCCTCACTTTCCCTGTCGTCAAATCGGGTCATTACAACCGACAGATGAAGTGAAGAAGTCTTGTCATCCATGTCACGAACTGACGACCCTTCTTAACCGACGGTACCATTGGTATTACTCTAATGAGCACTAGAGACTATTAACATGTGTCCTAAACATAAAACAGTTATGCATTGCGAATGGAATGAAGTGGTAAACTCTTTTGTTTATTATACTCCACAATCAAAAACAAGCAAGAGTTACATAATTGGTCTATGTTCTATTCTCAACTCCTAACTTTTACTAATTTCAAAACTCACTTTTATTCTGGTAAACTCTTTTTTTTTTGAAACGGCAAATCTAATCTACTTCTAATTACCACATATGTCCACGACGGGACTCGAACTCCTGAGCTCAAGGATGAGAGTCAGACACCATACCGCTAGGCCAAAGGCCCTTTGGTATTCTGGTAAACTCTTGAGTATCTTGTTTACCTATCTTATATTTGTATTAACTTTCAACTGACCCGTTTGATTTAAAGTAAGTAGTTCGATTCATTACTCTTGTCAACTTAAATCTGCTACAAGACTTGCTTCAATTTCACTCATTGACCCAATACATTCTACTTCCTCCGTTTCACACAAAAATTCTCATTTCTTATGGACACAAGCTTTTAGGAGATTGATAGTGGTGGGGACCTTGGTAATACTTTTCACTAAAATATAAGGTTAGATTGGAGAGAGAAAGTGTTTTATTGATGTAATCATTGATAATAATATTATTTTATTAAGTGGACCCCTCAAATTTGAGAAATGAGAACTTTTTTGTGAGACAATAGTTGAAGGAGAATTGAGAACTTTTTTGTGTGACGGAGGAGGTAATAAACATGAAACTTTCCATAATTACAAAGGTTTAAAAATTCGGCAAACAGACTTGCTTATTATAGAAAGATTTTCTGTTACTTTTGATTTAAATGAAGTTAGAGTAAGCCAAACATTTATACCCAAATCGCTAAATTCGTACAAATTATATTTAAGCCGTTTTTACAATGATATGAAAGATAATTATATTAATATTTTAACCGGTAATTTGCGCGACTACCCATCTAGTATAAAAATAATTTCATCATTTATTTCTACTCATTTCTATCCCCTTGCAACATAACAAAATCAAGAGATCAAATTGATATAAACTAACCCGAGGAAATCCTCACAAAAATGTCAAAATCTTTCACTTATTTCATCTTCCATACAAAACGATATATACATGAAACTTATTTAGGCAAAAATCCCCAATAAAAATCTCTAATCTGAGTTTATTCTAACAAAATTTTCACATCTCGTAATAATAATAGGGCGTGCTGCCATAGCCGTTATAATAGTACTCGTAAGGATACATTTGCATCGGCACAAATGTCGCCTTCGTTTCTTTAGATTCGGGTTTCTTCTCCTCAACAGGACCCACACTCACTAACTCAGTGTATCCTACACCTTTCCTTAACCAACTCGTTAGTTTGACCGAGTCAATTCCTTCACCAGTCACTGCTATCTGGTCTTTATCCGATCCAACAAAAGACGCTGATTCAACTCCTGTACATCGATTTTCAAATTATGGTTTTAATATTTATTGAATATTATATTCATTCGATGAATCAATTGATCATACTCCCAGCGTCACTTAAAAAAAATTTCATTTCCCCATAAAATTTTGTCACATAAAAAAATCTTATTTTTCAAATTTGAGGATCCACTTAATAAAATAATATTATATAATGGATCTCACCGCTAATTATCTTCTAAAAACACATCTTTTGAAAATAACATTATATTTTAATTAAAATTATTATTAACGACTACACCACTAATTATCTCTTAAAAAATTGTGAAAAAAAATAAAAAAATGAGAACTTTTTTATGGGATCAAGGGAGTATATAATAAGAAAATTAAGAAACAATGATTTTACCAGCAAGACTAACCGCGATCTTGAGAGCCTTGCGAGATTTTTTGTCGCTGTTCATGGTCACTTTTACCACAATCTTTTGCTGCAAAAATGATTAATTATACAATTTGAGATCTGGTGATTGAAATAAGTGCAAAACAGAACTGAATTGAATGATAAATTGTATATTTACCTTTGCCATTTCTGAGAATTTTATGATCTGATGATGAGTGTATGCGTTTTGGATTGAATCGCTCTCTCTCTCTAGATGGCTATATTAAGAGTATTCGACAATTGTGTTTGTAGAGTGAGAAAGAATGTTTAAGAGTTGCTGGAATTTATAGAAGAGATTAGCAGGGTGAGACGACGTCGTCAACGCCATGGCCAATGTAAGTTTGTGACTTCTTATTTGACGTTGATTAAATAATTATACTTCCTCCGATTCAAAATAAGTGATACACTTTCCTTTTTGGAGTGTATCAAATAAGTGATACACTTTGAAATATTACCTTATTTGGCAAAATAAGTATAAATAAATTCTCAATATATGATAAACGACAATTTTGGGTCCGCGCTTCGCGGCAGGTTGTAAAAATGCAAATTATATTTATAAAGTAACATGTTATCAATTTCATTAGGGTAACTTGGATAATCATTATCTTAGTTGACCTTTAAAAGATATGCAAACAGATTGAATTAGTTGTAAATTTACTTATCAATTTCATTAGGGTAACTTGAAAAATTATTATCTTAGCTAACCTTTATAATATATGCAGACAGATTGAATTAGTTGTAAATTTACTTAATCTATACATTACAATAATATAAAATAATTTTGGATTAACTTCATTATATACATTCAAATTATATAAAATAATTTTAAATAACAAAATAATTCAAATAAAAGATATAATAAAAAAATTATTATTATGTATAAAAAATATTATTTAAACACTATAAAAATAATAATGATAGAGTCACCTAAAACGTCAAAATCAAAAGACGGTAATAACTAAAAACAATAGCTTAAATGTTAAAATACTAAAAAAAAAAAAAAATATTAATCAACTATTTATGAATAGTAAAATCACTTGATAAATGTTATATAGATAATGTTGGTTTGATTATTTGACATACAAGAGATAATTATATAAATATGATATGTTAAATAGTGTCAAATAGCTAGATAGCTTTCTTTTTCTTTTCTTAATGTTTTTTTTAGCAGTTTTTTATTTTGTCGACTTTTATTTTCAGTTGTGAAATAGTATAATCTAAATGTTTCTAGTACGTATTGTTCGTGGGGATATGTATTTTGCTATTGACAATTAACAATTAAATCTTCGATGTTCTTTAATCGATAATATTATTAGTAAATAGTATTTTTGATATCATATGAAAATCTCTCACGGTACCTACTAGTCCATACACAACCGTAACAATATAATCGGTTGTAAAATTATATTTTTACGTAGTTGAGTAGTTCGCTTCTTGTAATTATTGTGTAAGGCTAAAAATAGTTATAAAGGCATCCATTTGCAGTGACGTGTGCCATTACTCAAAAACTTTTCATATTGTAAAATTTTGAACTTTCTTCATGTTACCGGATTAAAAATCCTACTACTAACCCAAAGCAATATTAAAAAAAAGAAAACAAGTATTAGTCAATAATCGAAACGCAAAGACCAACTCAAAAACTAAACCAAATAAATAAAACTCTTAAAGTGTCTATTGTGTGTTGTGTATATCGACTATCAGTGAACTCCAAAGGCTCAAACCAAAGTTGAAAAAAGTAAATATGAGAGCACACTAGTGAGAGGCAATCATTTATTGTCTTGTAAGTTTATGAAATTTGTTCTTATTAGTGTACATATAATCAAAGTGGGTGCTTTTGTATAACCCCACCAATTCTTGCCTTTTTTTTATTATCCCCGCAAAGTACTACTCTTGGTGGAAATATCTGGTTCCGTATGTATGCAGCACTTCTCTTTATATAGAGGTAGGGGCGGACCTAATATAGGTCCCACAGTGGCACGTGCTACTGCTTAAATTTTTTCACACAGGGTAACTTTTATAGAATTTTTTTTTTTTGGTATTACGGTGCAATGCTTCTACCGAATTAAAAAAACCTACCAATAGCCCAAACCAATCTTTTAAAAAAATTAAAATATTAACCACTAGTCCAAACTCCACAATCCCAAACAAAAAACTAAACCAAATAAAAAAAATCTAAAGTGTGTGTCTTGTAGTTTTAGTTTTAGGTCGATAAAATTAATATTTGTCTTGTAGGTTTATGAAGTTAATAATTAGTTATTGAAGAAATATGGTGTTAATAGAGTCATTTATGTAAAAATCGTTTTTGTTTCGACGCAATACCCATTGGACGCCATTAGGAGCACTGCTCCTAGGACTCTGTAAGTGAGAGCAACCCCCGTAACTTCCACCTTCTTTTATCCTCGCAAGTGTGCTACTACTGATGGAAATGTCTAGTTCCGCAGGAAATAGATAGATATGTACATTCAGTTTGATTCGATTATAGATTTTTATTTTAACCATATCCTTGGTTAACAAATCATTTTCACATAACCATAATTTTTCCCCTCGTGTGTGTGCAAAGACAAATGCCTATTGTGGCGGATATATCACCCGACTTTAGGTGCTCTAAAATAAAACTGTGATTTCACTACAAGTTGAAAAATACTGAAAGCAAAAAATCAGCCACAAAAATGTTAAAACATTTATTCATAAAATGTGAATAAATGTATTGTCGGAAAATATCTATATATATAGACCCAAAAAGAGTATATACATTTTTAGTTTACCGTGACAATACCTTTTTAATAACAATCTGTCGCTTTAAAACTAAAATTATAAAGTTCTATAGTTTTATTCACACTTTTTAGAAGTGTCACTTAAAATGAGATATACTGACACCTTCACTATGTCGCTATGTTGCTCCGATCACTATGATTGAAATTTGAACCAGCAACCAAAAATTAACAAACACGATTTGGAGCAACGTAAAGTGAAAATGATTGGATTTGGGAGGGTGAAGGGTTTTGGACTTGTGACGAACCTGGATTTGACATTCATAATAAACAAGTCAGGTAAAAATATTACGGGGTATATTTCACATAAAATATGATTGCAACTATATACAACCATCTTCTCCTATATATGAGACCTAATTTGGCTTGGGTTTGACAACTAGGCAATTCCTACCTCTCTCATTGGTCGGTCACGTGTAATTCTCCGATTGGCCCACGCATCTCATAAACAAATCCGTTTGGTTTTCTAAGATAATCAATTACTAATTTGCTCCGCTAAACACATCCTTTATACCAATTTAATTCTTTTTTAATTCATATAAATTCCTTTTTAAACCTCCTTATTTATCTCCACAATAAGTTATACAAGTATATCGACTTTATAACTACAAAAATTCGAATTTGAATTTATTTTTGGATTGATAGCATTACTTTCTTTCGAATTTGAATTTATTTTTGGATTGATAGCATTACTTTCCTAACAAACATTCAATCACCAATCTATAATATATTATTCCACTGAAGTTTCCGTTAATATTGTTCTTATTTTTAACAATTTAATTTCTTCTCTAACAAATTCTTATAGTATATATAGACAACACATAATTGCTTCCGTATTGTATTGAGCATCTCAGATTTCTCTGAGCTTAAATTTTATTCACAGGTACACGCCTTATTTATGCATCCTTTTATCATTTAATTTTATTGCATGTGTCGATTATTGTTTATTGTCTAATGTTTTGAGTGACTATATGCCGATTAAAGACTTCTGTAATCAACATTATTTAGAAAAAAATTGTTTAAAACTGATATGATTTTTGTGTGTGTTTTAAACAGATATTCACAGGTACAGCCTTCAGTAATCATAACTCGTGGAAATCACTATTGATATTTACTTTGTTTTAAACTGACATTTTAAATTTTTTGTGGAAATCATTGTTTCAAACTGATATTTACTTTGTTTTAAACTGATATTATAAAAAAAAATTAAAAAAATATTCTAAATATATTTTTTGGTTTATTTTTGACAAAAATGTTAACATAGTATGTACCATATCACTGTTTTCATTTTGTTTAGATATAGTTAGTGATCGATCTTTGCTAATAATTTTGATTAAAATTTAAGGTTAGTTTAAAGAGACAAAGATAGTTAGTGGCTGCTTTGGTATAAAAAAATTATTTTATTGAGTACACCCTATTAAGTTTGAGAAATGGGAATTTTGTTTGAGACAAAAATTTAAGGGGAAAGGGAGACTTTGTTATTAGTGAGTATTATTTTTGAATTTTTAAATAATTTTCTTTTCCTTAATGTTTTATCATTTGAGCTACTGATTATTTCTATCATTCAAAATTCTAAAAAATAAACAGAATAAAACTTGCATTCTATCAAGAAATAGTAGATTTATAGGAAATGTTACTTTTATGCATGAAGTGGTAAAGAATGAAGTCAGGCTAAGTATTTGTACTCTCAATTACAAAACCACTGTTAGATCTAACTAATAAATCTTGAAGCATCCCCGCCCATCGGGCGGGTTATGAAGCTAGTTGTTAATTATATACATAAAATATTATTGCAAATGAATACTTTGCTTAAAACTCTAAATTTAGAGGAAATATGATGTTTAGAATTGCAAATGGATACTATGCTTAAAACTCTAAATTTGGAACACATGGTTTTGGAGATGGGTTAAGCATTGAAATCAAGTTATAGAAAGCGTAAGACGTGGTGTGGCGGCACCATTAAGCCTCAGTCAAGGCAAGCCCATGGCGGGCCATGGCGTTTTTCAAGGCGTGATTTAAGGCGGCAAATTTTTTATATAGTTTATATATATACATATATCAAAGAAGTGGGATCGAGTGATGACTCTTTTTTCAGTGAGGACTGCGAGGACAAATCTAAGCCTTTAATCTAACAAAATTAATGGCTAGGATTCAATGTGAAAAAAAATAAACAATGGTTGAAGTTTGGGGGGGGGGGTTGTGTAAAGTTTACCAAAATAATGGGGGCGAAAACAAAATTCAGAGGGTTAAAATGATCATTTGCAAACACTTTCTCTCTCCTAGTGCCACATGTCAAGCCTTGATTTGATGGGTTTTTTTACCTCCACCTTTGTATTTCGGCCATAACTTTTTTTTTTCATTGTAAAAAAAAAAAAAAAACTAAAAATGTTAAAGTTCTTAAAATTAAATTTTCTACAAAATGAGTATAGCCATGAAAATTTGAAAAAAAAAAAACCCGGATAAAATATTGGATCATTTTGTTAAATTTAGATCATTATCAGAGTTTTGAATCATTTTATTAATTTTAGATCATTTTGTTATTTTTGGATCATTGTTAATCTTGCATAAACATAATTTTGCATAAATGATTAGTCGAATAATATATCATATATAGTTTTGATCATTTTGTTCATTTAGGATCATTTTATTTACTTTGTACGATTGTTAATTTTTGAATCATTTTGTTATTTATGGATCATTGTCAATTTTGGATCATTTTTTTTTTCAAATTTTCATGACTATACTCATTTTGTAGAAAATTTAAATTTAAAATTTTTGGCATTTTTAGATTTTTTATTTTACAAAAAAAAAATTATGGGCGAAAAACGAAGTGCGGGGAAAAAACTCACTTCCAATTATAGGAAGACAAGTGGCAAAATGAGGAAATGGGGGTTTCGAAAATGACATTTATGCCCTTTTTAAGATGAGTGGACGAAAATTGTCCTCGCAGTCCTCACCGGGTTTTGAGTCCTCACCGGATCCGGATCCTATCAAATTAAATAAAAATTATAGATATATTGATTTATATAACAATTCATATATAAAGCTTACAAAAAATATTGCATCTAAATTTATAATGAAATATGTAATAATTTTTTTTAAAAAAAAATCAATTTTTCAGCAGCCTTACAAAAAACTCGTCATAAGGCGCACCTTATCACGCCTTATCTCACGTCACGCCTAGCCTAGCCGCCATGGTCTGTTTTGTAACGTCGACGCTGCGCATCACGCTTTGACGACGCCATTACACGGTTTTTTAGAACCTTGATTGAAACCATTGGTGACGCGTATTCAGTATTCACCGTTAACCACTTTTTCTTCTCTGCCTCAACTTCCATATTTCTAATGGTGGGCCTTCACCTCCCACTTTCCACACACTTTTGATTTTTGAAGGTTTCTATGCCTAAAAATAACTTATAGAGAAATGATATTTAGTCCTACTATTTAGACATACTCATAGGTCTACTCACCTGATAGAATGACATGTGTATTCCACTAATTCTCTCTCCTAATATTGTCCATTGATTTTGACACGTGTCTTCATCTAATGAGTAGACCTATGAGTAGGTATACATGGTAGGCCTAAATACCATTACTCTAACTTATATTATTGGCTTCATCCTTCTTTTGATTAAAATATGCAATAACTAATGTTTATATTTATAATTGTTATCAACAAGTAAATGTTATAAACTGTAATATTTGACCCGTGCGTGATTGCGGGATTTTAAATCGTTTAATTTTCTAAGCATAAACTAAATTTTAACTTTTATTTAACTTAATTTTTTTACGTATTTATGATAAAAAATTTTTGTAAGATCATATCATACAACAATAACAATATTAACATTCAAAAATTATATAATAATACTATTATCGGTAATTTATTGAAGTTCAAATATTTTATAGCACCATATCACAATGAAAAGCTTTAATAATTCATGTTTGGAAATGTTAGTACTTTAAAATTAACCATTTTAATCATTTTTAATCATTACCCTAAATTTATAGGTAATTGCTCAAGGTGCTCCTTAAATTTTGTATAATCTCAACGGACTAGTCTCAATCATTAATCACTAATAATTAATGATTAAGATTAATCACATATTTTATACATATATAAATATTTAATAAAGATTAATCGCATATTTTATACATTTAAGATTTTTTGTCATTTGACACTCACATAAATTTTAACTATCTTATTATTATTATTATTTTAAGTTTATTATTATTATTATTATTATTATTATTATTATTATTATTATTATTATATATATATATATATATATATATACATATGTTCTTTCTAACTATATTTTAATATTCAAATAATTGAAGTTGATATGCCCCACTTGTTTCTAGATATAGACTTGCTTTCCTCCATCTAATATTTACTAACTCACTGAACTAACGGACATCAATTATCTATGAACAGTATACTAATGGAAATATGAATGCCTAATGTATATAAAGAGTAATTTAAGGTACACTAATTATAAAACTTGATAATTTTGTTACAAAATATTCGTTAAATAATTCAAGAATTATTATATTTACAATAAAATTTGAATATTACAATCAAACTTGTATATGTAAATAAAACTTACCAAAGTACCTATTATATTTTAAAGGTTTGTCTAAGTTATACTATAAGTAATTGAGATAAGATACATTTAATTATCTTAAAATTACCTAAATAAATGAAAGTGCATATAAAACAACTCATAAACTGATGAAAAATAGACTTCTTTAATGAAGTGGTGCTACTCTTAAATTTAATACAAACCGAATCACTACAACCGACGAATGAAATGAAGATGTCGTGTCATCCGTATCACAAACTGAAAGTTAATGAGCACTAGAGACTTTTAACATGTGTCTTTTTTTTTTGGAAACGGCAAATATATTAAAAAACTTAGCAAGGAGCTAAGAAGAACAAAAACTTTTAACATGTGTCATAAGCATAAAACACTTATAGATTACGAATTGAATGAAGTGGCAAACTCTTGTTTATTATAGTCCACAAACAAAAACAAGTAAGAGTTACACAATTGGTCTATGTTATTCAACTCCTAACGTTTGCTCTTTAAGAAATGAAAGAAATTATAATATTTCAATTTCGAAACTTACTTTTAATTCTTGAATATCTTGTTTACGTATTGTTTTTAACTTTTTTGTTGCTCTTATATTGTTGTTTACTTATTTCTAGCTCCTTACTAGTTTATTTTTACTCAATATATTAACCGTTCAAGAAAAAAATATATTAACTTTCAACTGACCCATTTGATTTAAAGTAAGTAGTTCGATTCATTAAACTACCCGTAATGGGTGACCGTTCAAAGTTTGGTCACCTCTGTCACCTTTGCGTCACATCAGCTTTTTCTCTCCTGATCAAACACATTACCACACAACGACCATTAGCCCGTAATGGGCGACCGATCGGATTTTTTTTTTAAATTTCATTAATAATTAAAATATTGCATTAAAAATAATTAAAAACATTACATTAAAAATAATTAAAAAAACATTAAAAAAAACTAGTGGTGGGTTTGTCGATTCCAAATGTGTTCCACCAAATCAGATCTAAGATTTAGATGAGTTTGTTGATTATGGATCTCCCTGATAACTTGCAATATTTCTTCATGTGATCGTACGGGGTCAAGTTCACTATGTCGCTCTTCCGGATGAAAGTCCGGACATATCGCTCATCCTGAAACGTTTACGAAAATCTTGCTCGTTATATGTCGGATTTTCAGCGAAGTAAGCTGCTACGAGACGGTCATTCGCACCGCCACGGTCCCTATGCACGTATCTTCTAGGAGTTCTAGGGATACTAGAAATGGAACCTTCAAGAAACGCGGCCGCCGTTTGTAAAAAAACAAGATGTATAATCTTGTCCTCCTCCTCGTCGCCAAAAATGAAATTAGCGACGTTCATTTCATCGTCGGAACTCATTTTTAAGATAGTGTGTGTGATTGAGTAAGTATGAATAAAAGAAATGAGAAGTGTGGAATTTTTTAGAAAAAGATTGGGTATTTATAAGGGGAAAAAAAGGGGTAAAAGTTAAGTTTGAAAGGGGTGTTGGTGGTGGAAAATATAGCCGTTTAGGGGTGTTTTGGAGCCGTTGGAGACGAGTTTGAACGGTCGACTACTCGACCGTTGGAGTGGGGGGACGCGTCGGCGGTGACCGGCCGTAACGGGGGAGGACGCGTCGGGGTGGCTAACTTGGCGGGTTACGACCGAACTTCCGGTCGCCGTTATGGGTGGTCTTACTCTTTTCAACTTAAATCTTAAGACTAATCTACAAATTCACTCATCGACCAAATACATTATACTCCATCTGTCCCTTAATAAAGTTCTCATTTCTCTTGGACACAACTTTTTAGGAAATAGTTAGTAGTGTGCTCCTTATTAATAAATTTAATTAAAATATAAAGTTATTTTTATAAGAGAACATATTTTTAGGAGATAATTAGTGGTGATTTACATGGTAATAATATTAATTTATTAGGTTAGTCCTTCCAATTTGAGAAATTAGAATTTTTTTTGAGACAAATATTTTGGGAGAAATGAAATCTTTATTAAGGAACACAAGGAGTAATAAACTTGAAACTTTCCATAAATACAAAGGCTTAAAAATTCAGCCAACGTATTTGTTTATTATGGAAAGATTTTTGTTACTTTTGATATAAATGCAGTTAGAAATACAGTTAGAGTAACCCGAACATTTTACCAAAACTAATAAATTTTGCAAATTCAATTTAATCGGTTTTTAAAAATGATATAAAATATAATAATTTTTGATGTTTTGCATAGGTACTCATCTAGTATAAAAATAATACCATCATTTATTTATAGTCATTTCTATCCCCTTGCAACATAACAAATTAAATTAATAGATCATAGATCAAATTGATATAAACTAAACATAGGAAATCCTCACAAAACAGTCAAAATCTCTCACTTATTTCATCTTCCGTACAAACGATATATACATGAAACTTATTCATGCAAAAATCCCCAATAAAATTCTCAAATCTCAGTTTACGCTAATAAAAATTTCACATCTCGTCATAATAATAGGGCGTGCCATAACCATTATAATAGTACTCGTAAGGGTACATTTGCATCGGCACAAATGTCGCATTCGCTTCTTTAGATTCGGGTTTCTTCTCCTCAACGGGACCCACATTGACTAACTCTGTGAATCCTACATCTTTCCTTAACCAACTCGTTAGTTTGACCGAGTCAATTCCTTCACCAGTCACTGCTATCTGGTCTTTATCCGATCCAATAAAAGACGCTGATTCAACTCCTGTTCATCAAATTTCAAAATATGATTTTAATATTTTAATTCGTTTAA
The DNA here is from genome assembly GCA_963853835.1 of Calendula officinalis. Taxonomy (NCBI): domain Eukaryota; kingdom Viridiplantae; phylum Streptophyta; class Magnoliopsida; order Asterales; family Asteraceae; genus Calendula; species Calendula officinalis. The sequence goes on from OY970835.1 coordinate 2,742,311, forward strand.
GTAATTCATATATTATAAGAAAAATAATAAAAATTTATCTTACCAGAAAGACTTACTGCGATCTTGAGAGCCTTGCGAGATTTTTTGTCGCTGTTCATGGTCACTTTTACCACAATCTTTTGCTGCAAAAATGGTTAATTATCCAATTTTAGATCTGGTGATTGAAATAAATGCAAAACAGAACATAATTGAATGATAAATTATATATATTTACCTTTGCCATTTCTGAGAATTTTATGATCGATCTGATGAGTGTGTATGTGTTTTGGATTGAACTGCTCTCAATCTCTCTTTAGATCGCAATATTAAGAGTATTCGAGAATTGTGTGTTGTAGAGTGAGAAAGAATGTTAAAGATTTGCCGTTATTTATAGTGAGATTATGAGGGTGAGACGACGACGTCAACGCCTTTGCCCATGGCAGGGAAGCTTCCCACCAAAGTTTATGACTTCTTATTTTGACCCTGTTGACTAAATAATTTTTTTTTTAAACGGCTAGTTAGTTAGTAAGTTAGTAGTTCAAGCCTATACAGTGACATCAACAAGGGACAATATATCTTCTCTCGAACCCTTTACATATGGGGAATAAACCCCACAATATGTTGACTAAATAATTATATACATACAATTTTAAAATGTTGGTTTGATTATTTCACATACAAGATTTTTTTTTTGGGGCACCTAATGTAATTCTGGGCACCAAAGGTCATTGACAACACTTTATACCTTACACATTTACCACTAGATTACAAGTCTTAGACTGAATGGAGTGGGCAAGTTAGGCGTGTTGTGATGATGACATAGCATGTTTTAACGGTGTGGTGAAGAGGTGTGACAACCCTCGGAAACGGGTCATTCTCCCACTCGATGTAACCGGACACTATTTTGTGAAACGATTATTCATGAATTAAGAATTTTATTAGAATCATTAGGTATAGCCAAAACACACTTTTGAATGTTTTAGTTATACATTTTACCATACGCAAGTAATACGATAATTATTGAATTTAGTAACTAACTTGTAGAAGCTTTAAATTAGCGAGTTAGTAATGTAACTCAAATCATACACGATTCAATTAAAAATATAAATTATATTTTTAGAATGTAAGATGTCCCAACTCAATAAATTTTTAAGTGAAATAAAAAATAAACTTAAAAATAAAGTGTTAACCGTTGCTCGTGTTAAATTACGGAATTGCAAAATTTAATACACGAAAACATAAACTAGTCGAAAGTTGACAGGAGCAAATATTTAACCTATCATACAATTACTAAATTTATTTGGTAATACACATTAAACAATTAGACTAAATATACTAATTTGAATAATACATAAATTAAAAATATATTTATAATCTAGTTATGTAAATGCTTCATCTTTTAAACAAGAAAAAGTCAACTTGATTTTGTCCCTTTCTTCCTTCTCTTTTGGCAGAGCAACAGACAATACCATCACCTCTCTTTTTCATTTTCATGTTTCCAATGACACCTTGATATCCACCAAAAAAAAAGAAAAAAAAAACATTTCCTTTGGATACAATCCATAGTGTAAATTTCCTGTACCCCTCTCGGATAAGTGATAAGACTATCCCATTATCAACCCAACCCAACCTAATCTTTTAATGAAAAATAATTTCTCTCTTCCACCTACACAATCCAATCCAACTATATTTTTCACACTCATTAACAACCCAACTCAACTCAATCAAATCAACCAATCAAAAAATTGCACATCATATTAAATGAATATAATAATTAAAGAAAGAGGTGGCCCTTACTTGTGACCTAGGCCTCTTCACCAACTTAGGTCACTACTTTTAGTGACCCCTCTTTTTTTTTCCAATATTATATTTGGTGACCTAACCCCATTTAACCAATGGGAGTAGTCTAAGTCCTTCAAGTGAAACCCATACATGAGTTATTATTATATTTATTATGTTTAAATATTGAACCAATCAGATTGAGCCACACTCCAAACCCTACAACAATGCACCTATTAAAGCCTACATCACCATCATCATATCTTATCCCCTCTTATATATTTTTATCATTATATTCAAAACCACGGTAACACAACTCTGAACCTATTTCTCCTACTCCCTACTCGATCGGAAACCACCACCACCTTCCTTCTTTTTGCTTCCGGTGAAACCCGATAACAAGCAAGCTGTTGGAGCAGATCACAATTCAACTTATTACTGATGCTGCAGTTAGTAATGATTATGGTTATTACTGATGGGGCAGAACCATTTACTACTGATGAGTTGATACTGGTGAAAGTCTATAACTACAGTTACTACTGATCATGCACATATTGAAAATACTACCGATCTTAGTAGTTACTACTGACGTTGGTTTTGGACTTACTACTGATCACCAGAGTTACTACTGACGATGCATATTTACTACTGGTGATTGCAGTTACTACTGGTACGCGTTTTGGAAGCATATCAAGTCCGAGATCTTCGCAGAGTTAGTTATAGAATGTATTTCAATGTATATCTTTTAATATTCGATTTAAATCAAGTCCTAAAATAACTAGAGTAAATAGTTAAGCTTCAAGGACTATTATATATAGTTCCTTACGAATTGTAAACGTACGTGTGTATTGTTAATCAATAATATACATTGAAGCTTTTTGTGAAACTGTGTTCTTAATATTTTTGCATATTGTTCTTATAGTTCATTGTTCTTAATCATATTGATATAGTGTTAATCCGCTGTAACTTCTATAATCAATTAGATCTAAAGGTGTTTATTAACTAACTCATAGTTAATCGATCCTGACACAAGCCAAACTCCGGCAACATCGTCTCCATCTCGTATCATCTCGTCTCTCTACTCTGTTTACCCTACTTCGAATCAGTCAAGGAAACCCAGCAACTCCCCGACGATCTTCACAATTTTCCGGCGAGCTTAACATCTTCAGCAACTCTCTATTTTTACGACGACCAAGAGCTCCCGACTACCTCTTTCTCTCCTTCGTGTCTCTCACAGAAGCAGAAAACTACAACTCCGGCGATACACTGTGAATTCCGACAACCGCAGCTCCGACAACCACCATCATCTCCATCTCGAAGCTCTCTCTCCAGGTATATCACACTAAACTCTTTTAAAATCTCTTATCATGCATGAATGTGGGTTGTATGTGTTGGTGTGTGTCAGGATCGATTAAATATAAACAAGTTAATAAACACCTTAGATCTAATTGATGATAGAAGTTGCAGCGGATCAACACTATATCAATATATTAAGAACAATGAACTGTAAGAACAATATGCAAGAATATTAAGAACACAGTTTCACAAAAAGCTTCAATGTATATTATTGAGTTAACAATACACACGTACGTTTACAATTCGTAAGGAACTATTTATAATAGTCCTTGAAGCTAAACTATTTACCCTAGTTATTCTTGGACTTGATTTACATCGAATAATAAAAATATACATTGATTTACATTCTATAACTATCTATACGAAGATCTCGGACTTGATATTCTTCAAAAACACGTTATCAGTAGTAAAAATCATCACCAGTAGTAAATGTGTAATATCAGTAGTAAATCTGGTGATCAGTAGTAAGTCCAGAAACCAACGTCAGTAGTAACTACAATGATCAGTAGTATCTTCAATCTTTGCATGATCAGTAGTAACTAAGTTATAGTATACACCAGCATCAACTTCATCAGTAGTAATATGTTCTGCCCCATCAGCACTAAGTATGTCAGTACTAACTGCAGCATCAGTAGTAAGTTGATCTGTGTTTTGCTCCAACAATCTCCCCCTAAACTTATTGATTATCTTTTAATAAATCAAGTTTCTTTTGCTCTTTTTGTTCTCTTCTTCTTTTCTCAAGAGTTCTTTGATTCTGTTGAAGCCTTTGTTCAATAATATATCTGCTGTTCCTTTTTGTAAAATAATTCAGTTTGTTTTGGAACATAACAGCATCATAGGGTTTCATCAAAGTGTTTATGAATATCTGATACATAGTCTTCTCAGAATGTGGATATTCTTTTTCATATAAGTACAATTCACACACTTTGCCTGATTTCTCAAAGAAGTACATATTGGCAGTAGGAATGACATTCCAAGCATATACATTACCTGGATTTGTAAATTGTTCTGGATAATTATCTGGATAAAATGCAGCATCTATCATTTTAGTTAGGTATCCAGCTCCAGATTCTTTCCATGATTTCTTTGTCATTCTAGGTTTTCCAATAATCAGAAGTTTGATTACATCACTTCTAGTACATGATCTGATTAAAGGTAACCATCCAGTGAATCTCTGTATAACTTTGTCTTCCCTTATGACCTCTATGACATTGTTCTGCATCACTCTCCAGTTAAGAATTGGATTGTTCTGTAATGGAGCAACTGGCATTTCAAGAACAGGTATAATTTGTTTTGACTTCTTCTTAGAGCTTTGTTCTTGATCAACAGATTTTCTTTTCTTTGATTGGGGAGTTGAAGTATCACCAATAGTAGAAACACTACCAGCTTTGATTAAGTTTGAACTGATTGGGATTAAAGTTTTGGCTTTCTTTGATTCTTCAGCTTCTTGTTCAGCCAAGTCTTTCTTCTTAGCATTGCAGTATTTTTCAATGATAGTCATCATCTTCATTCTTCCTAATGACTTTGCACTAATCCCTTTTGTTTTTAAATACTCAATCATGTTGGCCTTCTGTTCAAACACATCATCAGTCAAATCACTTTTAGTCTTTTTACATTCAGAAACCAAATATTCAAGGCATTGAATATGTTCTTCTTCAATCTTTCTGAGCCTTTTGAATTCTTCCTTTTGAGCTTTTATCTGAATGTCATCTGGTTGAACAAGTATTTGTGCAGGAATTTTACTTTGTACTTTCTTTTGTTCAAGAGCTTGATACTTAGCTACCTTCTCCCAATATCTTTTATGCTTCACCTTCCATTTAGACTGTTTATCAGCTCTAACAAGATTTATCTTGTTTACCATGTAATGACCAAGAGCTCTGTTAGGGTAATCTTCATCATATATTTCTTTACCCTTTCTAATATGTGCTGAAGGTGGAGGTGGAATATATTTCATGTCTGGCACTCCACTTATTATTACAGAAGGAGCAAATAACCTAAGTTCATCTTGTTGAAGTATTTTTGGATGTGGAGGAAGTGAGCACTCATCAACCTCAAACCAATTTACATTATCATCAATGTCAGGTATGATAAGTGGTTGATCAGGTGTTGGTGGTTTGGTAATGATGACATATCTTTCTCTTTCAATTAGCTCTGGAAAATGTAGTTCTTCAAATTCAGTAGTAACCAGAGTAGTTACTACTGGTGTAACTTCAGGAGTTACTACTGATAGGGCATCAGTAGTATTTGCTGCTTTTAATTCCTCTTCTTCATTTACTACTGCTATAATATCAGTAGTAGAGGTTACTACTGGTATTTCTTTTTCAACTTGTTCTTCCATTGTAGCAGTAGTAACAGGCTCATCTTAAGTTACCATCATTTCTGGGCCTTCATCAACTTCTGTTTCTTTTAAATTCAAGAGGGAGGATGCTGCTGCTGCAATAGATTCATCAATCATTGATTGGATATTATCCTTCTCCCCCTTAGTGAGCTCAACTGGTGGAGCCTCACTATCATCAATTTTCTTCCTCAACTTTCTGATGATTTTGGTTTGTTGATGAAGCCTTTGCTCATAGAATCTCATCCTCTTGTTGATGGTATTTACATGCCTTTTCATGGCAGCCATTGTTTTTCCTTGGTTTGTTAAATATGTAAGGCAATTTTGTACAGTGGATTCAAGAGAATCCACTTTTTCCGTCAATTTTTGGATTTTAATACTGCCCTCACTCCATCTAGCAAGATCATCGGGCTCACTAACAGGTACATTGGTTTTAAGGTTTTCCTTCCTTTCCATCAATTCCACAGATCTGCCCTCATCACTGCTTGGTGATTCATTGGGTCTTTTAGACATTCTCTTCTTCCTAGAAGAAGCAGAGATGTCCCCCCTTTTGGTTTCTTGGCACCGGGGTCCTTTAAGTAATTCCTCAAAAGAGTCATCACTTAAAGTTGCCGAGGTTTGGGTCTTAGTGATGTTTTCACTATCCTGTGCACCCACCTTTGGGGCATCAGTAGTGAAAGCCCTCTCCTCATGTCCTCTCTCCTCCTTGGAGGACAACTCTTTGAGCCTGGGGTGTGACTCGATTTGTCCCCTGGTGTCCTTTAAAGATAATTTCTTTCTTTTATAAATTGTGGATATGTTTTGAGTTTTGTCTGGTAGGTCTTCCACAGAGTGAAGAGTAGCACTCTGCAGATTTAATTCAAGTTCCTGGGACACATTCAGGACTTCTAAGTGAGTGGGTGATTGAGTGGCTATATGAGGTGGTGTTTGGGCTGTATTTGGGGTGATGGAGTGGGTTGAGGTTCAATTTGGGTTATATCTTTGATTGAACCCTCTCCAATTGGTGTGTGATCTTGGATCATATTAGGAAACAGAGGGGTTTCCTTGCCCGAAAATTTAAATTGTTTTCTCATATTTGAGAAAACTTTCTTGTTCAACTCTGGAATTATAAAAATATTTTTGGGAGTTGACAAGTTTTGTAATTCAATGTTTATGATATGTTGGAGAAATCTGGGATACATTAAAAATTTTGAAGAGTTAAGATTTCCCAACATACCTTCAAAAATCATGTTAGAAAAATTGAAGACTTGGTCTGTGCATAGACAGACAACAGCAGATGCTATTGCCTTGTTAAACTCATTCCAAGTACTTTTTTTCGGAGAAATACAATGCTGAATAGTATGTACAAGAAATTTCCATTGTGGGGAGAGAAGACCTTTTTGAAAAGTTACTATGTTTAGTCTTCCCTCATATCCCATTTTGTTTAAAATTTCAGATATGAATTCCTTAGGAAGAGTAGTCATACCTGAATCATCGTGTAGTTGCAGATGTTGTCGAATAGATTGTTCAGTGATGGTGATCGTTTTTCCATCTACAGTCGATTTTATCATTGGTACAGTTGCACCCTCCGTTCTTTCAGCATTGGTCCAGAAATCCACCAAGTGCTGTTGGTATGCCTTCGGTTTCACCGTTAATGCGAATCGTATGTAAGAATTTTTCAGAAAGTTCACGATTGGTCGGAAATCCTTTGTTCCGTCTGGATTGCGTAGAAAGGCACACATGTTGTGGAACTCTGAGTATTTGAGATCGGTTGGAACATTGAGAGATTGTAGAGTTGCCATTTTGTGGAATTTTGTGAAGAACAGAAGTGAATTTTGTTATTGACGAAGGATTTTTGATCGTAAGTTTAGGGTTTATCGAGAGGATTTAGCAAATCGAAGTGAGGATAATGATAAACTAATCGACTGCCGCCTTTTATATCTTTCGATTTATCCTGCAAAACTACTAAAATATCCTTCGAATCATAACATAACGGTTATTTTCATGGGGGTTAGTTTGGAAATTGTGTTTTTGAAAGACCAGTAGTAAATAAGATATCAGTAGTAAAACGTCAGTAGTAACTACTAACATCAGTAGTGACTAAGGATTTTGACATCAGTAGTAACTATGGACATCAGTAGTAACCATTAACACACAAGACTAGTAGTATATGTGAATACCAGTAGTACTGACTTACCAGTAGTATTTGTGTAAACCTAATACACACCAGTAGTATTTAACTACCAGTAGTATTTTGTGCACATGCCTACACACCAGTAGTACAGATATACCAGTAGTAAAACACTTAAGTAAATAAATAATATTTTACAACACTAACTTTACACATGATTTTAAGTGAGATTTTAAGTTATTAAAATCATTCCAATACTGCTAACCAAGAAGTTGAATCTTCCTACATCAAATGCTTTTGTAAAAAGATCTGCTAATTGATCATCAGTATGGATTTTAACTACTTTGATTAATTTCTTTTCATTGCAATCTCTTATAAAGTGAAATCTTATTTCAATGTGTTTAGTTTTTGAGTGTTTTACTGGATTATTCACAATACTAATAGCACTTTGATTATCAATAAAAATAGGAGTTTTAAGGATAGAGATACCAAAGTCTAGAAGCTGGTTTTGAATCCATAGTACTTGAGCACAGCAAGCAGATGCAGCTACATATTCTGCTTCAGCAGTAGATGTTGATACATTTGTTTGCTTCTTACATTGCCATGACACCAGTCTTGATCCAAAGAATTGACATCCACCAGTAGTGGACTTTCTATCTTGACATTCACCTCCATAGTCACTATCTGTATAGGCTATTAGTTCAAAGGGTGAGTCATGTGGATACCATAGACCTAGTGATGGTTTGCCTTTCAAGTATCTGAATATTCTTTTGACAGCTTGCAAGTGTAGTTCTTTAGGTCTTGCTTGATATCTTGCACACACACAAACACTATACATGATGTCAGGTCTTGATGCAGTTAAGTACATCAAAGAGCCTATCATTGATCTATATAAGTGTTCATCTACATCCTCCCCCTCAACATCAGGATGTAGGTGTTTGTGTGTTTCCATTGGTGTACTAGCACTTTTACTGTCTTTCAAATCAAACTTTTCCAAGATGTCTTTGACATATTTTGATTGATTTATCAAAATACCATCAGTTCTTTGATTGACTTGGAGTCCAAGGAAGAAGTTCATTGGACCCATGGAGCTCATCTTGAATTTAATTTGCATCAGTTCTTCAAATTCTTTGCATAATAAATCATTGGTTGAGCCAAAGATGATATCATCAACATAAATTTGTACCAGTAGTATATCATCTTTGACTTTCTTTGTGAACAAAGTTTTGTCAATGGCTCCTCTTTTAAAGTTGTTCTTCAACAGGTATGATGATAATGTGTCATACCATGCTCTTGGTGCCTGATGTAGGCCATACAGAGCTTTATCCAATTTGAACACATAATCACCATGTTTTGGATCTTCAAAACCTGGAGGTTGGCAAACATAGACCTCTTCTTCAATTTTCCCATATAGGAATGCACTCTTCACATCCATTTGATAGACTTTGAACCTTTTGAATGAGGCATATGCTAGAAATATTCTTATGGCTTCAATTCTAGCAACAGGAGCATATACTTCATCATAGTCTATTCCTTCTTCTTGAGTGTATCCTTGGGCTACAAGTCTGGCTTTGTTCTTGATCACTATACCTCTTTCATCTTTCTTGTTTCTGAAGATCCATCTTGTTCCAATGACTCTTTTTCCTTTGGGTAGAGGTACAAGTGTCCAAACAGCTTGTAATTTAAATTGAAGGAGTTCCTCTTGCATTGCCTCAATCCAGTTTGAGTCCTTCATTGCTTGTTGGATCTTCTTTGGTTCATCCTGAGACAGAAAGCATTCATACATACATTCATTAGCAATTAAACTTATATTACACATATTTGCAGTTAAGCTTTTGTTTAATTTGCTTCTTGTTTGTAGTGGTGAGTTAACATCACTTAGAACAAGGTCTAATGGATGGTTCTTTTGAGTCCTTGTAGTTGTAGCTTTATCAACCACTAGTTGATTTTCAAGATTTGACTCATTTGTCTCAGGTAGTTGTTCTTCTAGAGATCCTTCATTGTCATTGATATTTGGTTCATCATCATTTTGGTCAGAGTTACTACTGCTATCATCTTCATTGAGATCAGTAGTATTGATGTTGTTACTGGTATCAGTAGTATCTTGAGAATCTAGGTTATTATTGGGACCAGTAGTATTTTGAGTACTATTACTGGTACCAGTAGTATTTGAATTACTACTGTCCTCATTCTCAGAGTTACTACTGGTTCCAGAATTTGAGTTATTACTGACATCAGTATTAACTACTGGAGCTGTATTAACTACAATGTATCTCATTTCCTCTTGACCAGTATTAACTAATGATGTTCCTTCCGTTTGATTGTGACAATTTGAATTACCTACATTGAAATTCATGTTAGAATTAAAGGATTTGGTTAGATTGTCTATATCAAATAGCCAATATGGACCATTTCCTTGTTCATTAGGTACATTTTCATTAAAGGATACATTGATGCTTTCTTCAATTATCCTTAGTCTTTTGTTGAATACTCTATATGATTTGCTTTGAGTAGAATATCCCACAAAGATTCCATCATCAGCTTTGCAGTCAAACTTACCAATTTGTTCTCTTGTAATCAAAATAGTACAAGGACAACCAAATGATTTCAAAAAGCTTATAGAAGGTTTTCTTTTATTAAATAGTTCATAAGGTGTTTTAAAATGTGGCTTCACTATTAATACTCTGTTCTGAACATAACAAGCAGTATTAACAGCTTCTGCCCAAAAAGTGATTGGTAATTTTGAGTCTGCAAGCATTGATCTTGCTGCTTCAATGATGGTTCTATTTCTTCTTTCAGCTACACCATTTTGTTGTGGAGTTCTAGGTGAGCTGTATTGCCTGTCAATACCTTTAAGATCACAAAAGTTAATTAAATTAGCATTTTTAAATTCTGTGCCATTATCACATCTTATGGCATTCACTTTCTGATCAGATGTGTTTTCCAGTTTGACAATTAAGTTCTTTATGAGTTCACTTGTTTCATCCTTTGTCCTGAGAAAGAAAACCCATGTATATCTGGAAAAGTCATCAGTAATAACAAGACAATATTGTTTCTTTCCAATACTCATTACATTTGTAGGTCCAAAAAGGTCCATATGTAAGAGCTGTAAAGGAACAGAAATAGAGTTCACAGTTTTGGACTTATGAGAAGTCTTGTGTTGTTTACCTTTTAGGCATGCAACACAATGATGATCACACATGAATTGTTTTTGAGGTAGTCCAATGACCAGATTTCGTTTTACTAAATTATTCATGTTTTTAAAGTTTGTGTGACACATCCTTCTATGCCATAGTTCTGATTCAGTAGTGTTTGCCTTGGATATAAAACAGTTGACCTCATTTGTAGAAATGAGTTCTCCCCCTATATCTAGGCAATACACATTGTTTCTCCTTGGAGTTCTTAAAACAACATATTTTTCATCTAAAATAAAATCAGGAGAAAGAATGATGCACTCAATGTCTGTGAAAAGAATTTTGTTCTTTTTATCACAAACTTGAGACACACTGACAAGATTGTATTTTAGTTCAGCTACATAAAATACATCATCAAAGGTAATTTTTCCATTAGTAACAGTACCTTTACCTGTAATCTTACCTCCTTGGGGATTCTCACCAAATGCCACATATCCTCCATCAAATGACTTGAAATCTTTAAGAATTTGCAGATTTCCAGTCATGTGCCTTGAGCATCCACTATCAATATGCCATGTTCTTCCTTCTTCTGGGATCTGAATGCTCTGCACAAGAGATTAAAGGATTAGTTAAGTTTGGGAACCCAAGCTTTATATGTCTTGGGTTCATCCTTTGAGAAATGAGCTTTTGGGGATTTAATTTTAAAGACTTTTGGTACCCATACTTGTTTAGTACTGGTGTGTTGTTTTACTACTGCCCTTTTGGAGTTATTACTGGTGTGAGAATTTCCTACTGACCTTGGTTTATACCCATGATTTTTAGCTTTTGAATACTTTACTACTGATGGACCAGTAGTATTTGGGTACTTACCATGTTTAGAATGACCAGTAGTGTTTTTAGGGTTAACACCAGTAGTATTTTTGAAAGTAGTTTTGGGAGCAGTAGTGTTTTTGAAATTAGGGTTTTTACCAGTAGTATTCTTGTATTTGTACCAAACAGCATTATAATTATGATGAACACCAGTATTAAAGTGGTTAAAATTTCTACTGGTGTTGGAAAATTTAAAATATTGTTTATTTTGAGTGGATTTTCCATTGTTCTTGAAGTAATTGCTGTTCTTTGGGCTTCCAACTCTTCTGTTTTGCACAAATCTTGGTGCACTTCTTCCAAATCTTGGAGTTTCAGCAATTTGAGTTTTTATTTTATTTACTACTGAAGGATCAATAGTATTTTTTAACTTTTGATTTTTAGCATTTTCTTTAAAAACTTTAAATTCTTTTAACTCCTTGCAGTTTATTGGATTGAAGTGACAATCCTTTGCTAAATGATTCACTTTGTTGCAAATAACACATTTTAATTTATATTCTTGAGCCTTTATTATTTTTCTTTGTTCTAAGAGTTGGTTCCTATTTCTTTGGTTTCCCCTTTTTAGAACTTTGGGTATATTTTCTGCATCATATTTAGGAGAATCATTTGGACTTTGAGCTGTGTGAAAACTTGTATCAATTGATTTTGGTGATTCAGTTTGAGAGATTGTAAATTCAATTGATTGATCATCATCAGAAGAATCATTTGTTTCAGATGTTTCATTATGTGATTCAGTTTGATCTTCAGTTTTTAATTCATTAATAATTCTTTCTGAACTGTTTTTAAGTGGTGGAATGAATGTATGTGGAGGTGGTACAGCATGATATCCCACCCCATGAACAACCTTTTCTGTAGTTTGATTATTAGTTAATTCATCTAGAATTTTAGTGCTTCTTTCAAACTTTTTAATTGTTAATTTATTTTGTTCAATTTCAAGCTGACATTCTTCTAATTTACTTGTTAGTTCTTTATTTTTTGTTTCATAAAACTCTTTCTCATCCACAGCCTGAAGCAATTCTTCCTTGATCCGTTGATCAATCATCCTGTACACCTTTATTTGATGTTCTTGATCAGCAATCACATTATCAAACTCATGATTTCTTCTGACTGCTTTTGCTAAATCTTCATTTAATTTATTGTTTTCTTTTTCTAAGTTTTTAACAATTTTAACACATTCAGAAGTACAAGGTTTAGGTTTTACCTCAGTTTTGTTTTCAGTAAAGGCCATGAGAGCTTGATTTTGAGCATGTTCTTCTGCTTGGAAACTCCAGTCATATCCTTGTCCTTGTTGTGATACAAGGGCAGTTGATTTTGATCTTTTGTCTGGCTGAGGACACTCTTTTGCAAAGTGACCAAGGTTGTTACAGTTGTAACATTTGACTTTAGTTTTGTCAAATCCAGCTTTGTCACCTTTGTTGAAGTTGAGGCTTGTCCTACCAGTTCTCTTTAAGAATCTTTTTGTCCTTAGGCTCAGCATAGCCATCTGCCATTTAAGATCCATCTCCTCAAGATCATCTGGGTTCAATTGTTCCAAGTCATCACTAATCAATGCAGTATGCACGTGACTAGTGAAGAAAGATTCTCTTGCAGCATCTTCAGAATCTGCAGCCTTTCCTATAGAGGTTTCCTGACCTTGACCTGTACTAGAGACAAATGCAGCATTATTAGAAGAAATAGAAGGGTTCTTTTGGTTTACCTCAGTTTCAAATACTCTGAGATCATTGTATAGTCCATCCAACTCTTTTTCTTCTAAAGCATCTCTTTGTCTATATACCACAGTATACATGGCCCATTCTTCACTAAGAGATCTTAGGAACTTCATGTTGACATCTTCTTGATCCATCTTAACCCCAACCTGGTTAAGTTCACCAATTAGCTTGTTGAATCTGTCAAACACTTGAGTGAGTGTTTCATTGGGTTTTCCTTTGAAATTTTCAAAGTCTTGTTTAAGAACAGACTTCATGTTCCTCTTAGTGCTCTTGGTCCCAACGAATCTCTTCTCCAGTGCTTCCCATAGTATTTTTGCATCATCATATTCAACAAAGAGATGTTGATAATCGTTAGGAATGGCCAGTAATAGAGTGCTTAGAGTTTTGAGTTCGATGCCCTTGTCCTTCTTTTCCTTCTCACACTTAAGTTTGTCTGCCTCAGTTACAGAGCTACTTGCTTGACCAGGACCAGTTTTGTTTCCTTCAAGGACAACTTCCCACATAGAGTAATCTGTAATAAGCATGTATTGCTTAATACGATTCTTCCACATCCCAAAGTTATTGGGAGTGAGAATGGGGATTTTGTTGGCCTGAGTGCTTTCATTGTTATCCGACATGATTAACAATGAGTGTGTTTTAAAGATTAAAACTTTTTGTTGTTCTTAACAAATAGTAGATCTAGAACCAATACGCTCTGATACCACTTGTCAGGATCGATTAACTATAAACAAGTTAATAAACACCTTAGATCTAATTGATGATAGAAGTTGCAGCGGATCAACACTATATCAATATATTAAGAACAATGAACTGTAAGAACAATATGCAAGAATATTAAGAACACAGTTTCACAAAAAGCTTCAATGTATATTATTGAGTTAACAATACACACGTACATTTACAATTCGTAAGGAACTATTTATAATAGTCCTTGAAGCTAAACTATTTACCCTAGTTATTCTAGGACTTGATTTACATCGAATAATAAAAATATACATTGATTTACATTCTATAACTATCTATACGAAGATCTCGGACTTGATATTCTTCAAAAACGCGTTATCAGTAGTAAAACTCATCACCAGTAGTAAATGTGTAATATCAGTAGTAAATCTGGTGATCAGTAGTAAGTCCAGAAACCAACGTCAGTAGTAACTACAATGATCAGTAGTATCTTCAATCTTTGCATGATCAGTAGTAACTAAGTTATAGTATACACCAGCATCAACTTCATCAGTAGTAATATGTTCTGCCCCATCAGCACTAAGTATGTCAGCACTAACTGCAGCATCAGTAGTAAGTTGATCTGTGTTTTGCTCCAACAGTGTGTGTGCGCGTAATGGTGTGATTTATGTTGGGTATTAACCAAATATTTGGTTATGTGATTTCTGTTGGGTATTAACCAAATATTTGGTTATGTGATTTCTGTATTGAATTAAGAAAACAACGAGTTACAAGTTGAAGTTTGGTGAAAATATGGAGAGATTTAAATGGTCACATAATTTAAAGCAGTATTACGTTCGTGGGAGGTAACAGACTTTTTAAATTATGTTAATTTATTTTTTATCAAATTGTTGGGGTTGGTGAACTTGAGGTTGGATTAACAATTAAACATGAAGAATCTAGAAAGATGATGAATTTAGTAATTTACTACAATTTCACACGTGTACTTTGGGTTTTATGCTGGCAATTCAACACCAGATGGTCAATTTGAAATTCCAAAGTTAATTCATAAGGATAATATTTGGTGAACTTGGGAGGATGTGATAATTTAAACAATGGAGGTGAAGGCAGTAGGTGATTGGGTCTAATCAAAAGAGTTTATACTTGCTACTGCTCTCAAAGTTCAACGTATTTGTTACTTACTACTGATTAAAGTTGAAGGCAGTAGTTGATCTTATTTAAAGTTTTACTACTGATCTCCTCTACAAGCTTTACTACTGATCCAACATCCATCTTACTACTGATCCTATGAACTTTATAATTTTACTACTGATCAACTAAATCGAAAATTACTACTGCTCTATCATTTTACTACTGATCGCAACTTGCTACTGTTCTGATTCGAAAATACTACTGATCAGTAGTAAATGAAGAATCACCACTACTGATCAGTAATAGACTGAAAGTTTTACTACTGTTGCGTCGATTGATCAAGTATTAATCAGTACTGACCGAAAAAAAATTTAAATTTTTTTTACTGATTTCTTTTTGACTGATACATCATACTTTGGAAAGCATGACACACACCATGTTTGTTCCATACTACGGTTTATTGATCGTATCTGGTATACTAATGTGAAACGAATCACATTATTTACACACACAGGTTGAAGGCTTGATGAAGATAAAGGAAAGTTCTATAGTTGTTACATATTTGATCTTTATCAATTGATTACAGAAGATAATTGATTATATTTTATTTGAAGAAGAAGTGGAAAGTCTTACTACATAAGATGTTATGTATTGTTGTAACTGCAATTCAACACTCTTAACGAAAAGATCTGTTGAAGGGCTAAGATAAGCAAGTCCCTCATACAAGATATGATGTTGCTGATTACTATATTTAGACGGAATGTGATGCTTAGTTTGAGTTTCTACTTCAACTTCAAATAGAAGATAGTTGGTTTTCAATGTAATTAATATAGTCTTTAAGAACACAAGAATGATAGCACACTTTTAGGGAAAGAAAAAGTGTTGATCATTCAAGGGGAAGTTCAAGTTTCTCGGATTTATTTGATTATGTTAAAAAGGGGAAGAGACTTGAAGATTCCTAGCTAATTCTACAAGTTTTGTCAAATCAAATAGGGGAAGATTGTTATGAATATTTTTATTAATATTAATTAAAGATTTGATATGTCAAAACTATTAAACTACAAGGACCTAAGTCGGTGATATGAAGTTCAAGATTTGAATAAGATTTAGGAGATAATGATAATTGTAAAAGATATAGTATATCTTGTTTGAATTTAAAAGATTTAGTATTATCTTTTCCTTGTAAGTCTTAGGTTTTCTAGTATATAAAGAAACCTAATGACATAGAATTAGATGTTCCTGGAACCCACGTTTTAACGTGTTTGTGTGTAAAACCTAAGCCTCAAGATCGTTTGATCCTGTTTAACAAAGAACCGTTCTATATATTTATATGTAGAATTGAGGCTTTTAATGATGAAAACTTGTTTAGCTATACAAATATGTTTATCTAATTCCGCAATTTTATGTTTTGTATATGCTTATTCCAGATAAGAACTAACTATTCTTGAGCCTAAAGATCTATGTTTATGAAGAGTTGTTCTAAACTCAGCAATTGGTATCAGAGCATATTGGTTCTAGATCTACGGTTTTTAAGAACAATAAAAAGTTTTAATCTTTAAAACACACAGAGAGTTAATCATGACTGATAATAATGAAAGTACTCAAGCTAATAAAATCCCTATACTCACTCCCAATAACTTTGGGATGTGGAAGAATCGTATTAAGCAATACATGCTTATTACTGACTATACCATGTGGGAAGTTGTTGTTGAAGGAAATAAAACCGTTCCTGGTCAAGCAACAAGTTCTGCAACTGAAGCAGACAAGCTCAAGTGTGAAAAGGAGAAGAAAGACAGAGGAATCGAACTCAAAGCTCTAAGCACTCTTCTACTGGCCATTCCTAATGACTATCAACATCTCTTTGTTGAATATGACGATGCAAAGGTATTATGGCAGGCACTGGAAAAGAGATTTGTTGGCACTAAAAGCACCAAAAGAAATATGAAGTCTGTACTAAAACAAGACTTTGAAAACTTCAAAGGCCAAAAGAATGAATCTCTATCTCAAACCTTTGATAGGTTCAATAAACTCATCGGTGAATTGAATCAAGTTGGTGTGAAACCTGACAATGATGATGTCAATAGAAAGTTTCTCAGATCTCTTGGAGAAGAATGGTCTATGTACACAGTCATATATAGACAAGGTGATGCTTTGGAAGAAAAGGAGCTGGATGAATTGTACAATGAGCTTAGGGTGTTTGAATCTGAGGTAAGTTCTAAAACTCCAAATTTATCTTCAAACAATGCTGCTTTTGTGTCTAGTACAGGGACAGGTAAGGAAACTGCAAAGGCTGCAGATTGTAAAGATACTGCAAGAGAATCCTTCTTCACTAGTCATGTGCATACTGCACTAATTAGTGATGACTTGGAACAATTGAATCCTGATGATCTTGAGGAGATGGATCTAAAATGGCAGATGGCTATGCTGAGCCTGAGAACCAAGAGGTTCTTAAAAAGGACTGGAAGAACAAACCTTAACTTCAACAATGGTGACAAGGCTGGCTTTAACAAGACTAAAGTCAAATGTTACAACTATAACAACCTTGGGCACTTTGCTAAAGAATGTCCTCAGCCAGACAAAAGATCAAACTCAACTGCTCTTGTTTCACAACAAGGACAAGGTTATGACTGGAGCTTTCAAGCAGAGGAGCATGCACAGAATCAAGCTCTCATGGCCTTCACTGACTCTCCTACTAAGGTACAATCTAAATCTTGCACTCCTGAATGCACTAAAGCTTATAAAGATTTAGAAAAACTAAATAAAGAAACACTTGCAGAGATGATTCTAAACAGAAATAGAAGAATTGAATATAATGGTTGTATAGATGATCTTGAAAATCAAATTAAAAATTATAAAATAACTGATCAAAAGATAAAAGAAGAATTGTTACAAACCACTTATGAAAAAGAACATCTTGAATTAAAATTAAAAGAAACTTTGATCAAACTAGAAGAATTTCAAATGGAATTAGAACAAAACAAATCAACCATTAAAAAGTTTGAAAGAAGCTCTCAAATTGTCAATGAACTAACAAGTAATCAAACCACTGAAAAAGTTGTGCATGGAGTGGGATATCATGCTGTACCACCTCCATATAAATTCATTCCTCCACTTAAAGATAGTTCAGAAAGAATCATAAATGAATTAAAAAATGACAATCAAACTGAATCTAATAATGAAACATCTGAATCAAATGATTCTTCTGATGATGATCAAACTACAGACTCAATTGAATTTACAATTTTTCAAACTGAATCAACAAACTCAATTGATACAAGTTTTCACACAACACAAAGTCAAGAAAACTCTCCTAAATATAATGCAGAAAATATACCACAAATTTTAAGAAGGGGAAATGAAAGAAATAAAAATCAACTCTTAGATCAAAGAAAACCTTAAGGTGCTAAGGATAAGAAATTGAGATGTGTTATTTGCAACAAAGTAAACCATTTAGTAAAGGATTGTCACTTCAATCCAATTAACTGTAAAGAGTTTAAAGCATTTAAAAACTTTAAAGATAAAGCAAAAACACAAAAGTTAAAAGATACTACTGGTCCATCAGTAGTAAATAAAATAAAATTTCAAAAATCTGAAACATCAAAAGTTGGAAGAAATGCACCAAGGTTTGTGCAAAATAAAAGAGTTGGAAGCCCTAAGAACAGCAATTATTTCAAAAATAATGGAAAAACAAATCAAAATAAACATTATTTTAATTTTTCCAACACCAGTAGAAACTTTAACAAGTTTACTACTGATCCTAAACCTACTTACAATGCTGTTAGGTACCAGTACCAAAATACTACTGGTAAAAACCCTAATTTTAAAAATACTACTGTTGCCAAACCAATTACCAAAAACACTACTGGTCATCCCAAAAATGGTAAGTACCCAAATACTACTGGTCCATCAGTAGTAAAGTATTCAAAAGCTAAATATAATGGGTATAGACCAAGGTCAGACACCAGTAGCAAACACAAAAGAGCAGTAGTAAAACAAAACACCAGTACTAAACAGGTATGGGTACCAAGAATGTTTAAAATTAAATCTTCAAAATCTTATTTCTCAAAGGATGAACCCAAGACATATAAAGCTTGGGTTCCCAAACTTAACTAATCCTTTACTTACTTGTGCAGAGCATTCAGATCCCTGAAGAAGGCAGAACATGGCACATTGATAGTGGATGCTCAAGGCACATGACTGGAAATCTGCAAATTCTTAAAGATTTCAAGTCATTTGATGGAGGATTTGTGGCCTTTGGTGAGAACCCAAAGGGAGGTAAGATTTCAGGCAAAGGAACAATTACTAATGGTAAGATTACTTTTGATGATGTATTTTATGTAGCTGAGCTAAAATACAATCTTGTCAGTGTGTCTCAAGTATGTGATAAAAAGAACAAGATTCTTTTCACAGACATTGAGTGCATCATTCTTTCTCCTGACTTTGTTTTAGATGAAAAATATGTAGTTTTGAGAACTCCAAGGAGAAACAATGTGTATTGCCTGGATATAGGGGGAGAACTCATTTCTTCAAATGAGGTCAACTGTTTTATATCCAAGGCAAACACCACTGAATCAGAACTTTGGCATAGAAGGATGTGTCACACAAACTTTAAAAAATGAACAATTTAGTAAGAAAGAATTTGGTAATTGGATTACCACAAAAACAGTTCATGTGTGATCATCACTGTGTTGCATGCCTAAAAGGTAAACAACATAAGTCTTCTCATAAGTCCAAAACTGTAAACTCTATTTCTGTTCCTTTACAACTCTTACATATGGACCTCTTTGGACCTACAAATGTAATGAGTATTGGAAAGAAACAATATTGTCTTGTTATTACTGATGACTTTTCCAGATATACATGGGTTTTCTTTCTCAGGATAAAAGATGAAACAAGTGAACTCATCAAGAACTTAATTGTTAAACTGGAGAACACATCTGATCAAAAAGTTAAAGACATAAGATGTGACAATGGCACAGAATTTAAAAATACTAATTTAATTAACTTTTGTGATCTTAAAGGTATTGACAGGCAATACAGCTCACCTAGAACTCCTCAACAAAATGGTGTAGCTGAAAGAAGAAATAGAACCATCATTGAAGCAGCAAGATCAATGTTAGCAGATTCAAAGTTACCAATCACTTTTTGGGCTGAAGCTGTTAATACTGCCTGTTATGTACAAAACAGAGTATTAATAGTTAAGTCACATTATAAAACACCATATGAACTTTTTAATAAAAGAAAACCTTCCATAAGTTTTTTAAAATCATTTGGTTGTCCTTGTACTATTCTGATTACAAGAGAACAAATTGGTAAGTTTGACTGCAAAGCTGATGATGGAATCTTTGTCGGATACTCTACTCAAAGCAAATCATACAGAGTGTTCAACAAAAGATTAAGGATAATTGAAGAAAGCATCAATGTATCCTTTAATGAGAATGTTCCTAATGAACAAGGAAATGGTCCAGATTGGCTATTTAACATAGACAATCTAACCAAATCCTTTAACACTAACATGGATTTGAATGCAGGTGATTCAAATGGTCACACTCAAAGGGAAGGAACATCATCCTTGAATTCTGGTAAAAAAGAGAAGTAGTTGATACTGCTCCCTCAGTCAATACTAACAATAATAACTCAAATTCTGGAAGCAGTAGTGAGTCAGACAATGAGTACAATAGTAATTCAAATACTACTGAGACCAGTAATAGTACTCAAAATACTACTGATCCTAGCAATAACCTAAATTCTCTAAACACTACTGATCCCAGTAACAACCTAAATACTACTGATCCCAGTAGTAACTTTGAACCAACAAATGATGATGAACCAAACATCAATGACAATGAAGAACCTCAAGAGGAACAATCTCCTGAGACAAATGAGTCCAATCTTGAAAACCAACTATGTGTGGATAAGGTTCATGGCACCAGAACTGAAAAGAATCATCCTTTGGATCAAGTCCTTAGTGATGTGAACTCAAGCATGCAGACAAGAAGCAAATTACACAAAAGTCTAACTGCAAACATGTGTAACATAAGTCTAATTGCTAATGAATGTATGTTTGAATGTTTTCTGTCTCGGGATGAACCAAAGAAGATTCAACAAGCAATGAAGGATTCAAACTGGATTGAGGCAATGCAAGAAGAACTCCTTCAATTCAAATTACAAGCTGTTTGGACACTTGTACCTCTACCTAAAGGAAAAAGAGCCATTGGAACAAGGTGGATCTTTAGAAACAAGAAAGATGAAAGAGGTATAGTGATCAAGAACAAAGCCAGACTTGTAGCCCAAGGATACACTCAAGAAGAAGGAATAGACTATGATGAAGTATATGCCCCTGTTGCTAGAATTGAAGCAATTAGGATATTCCTAGCATATGCTTCATACAAGAAATGGATGTAAAGAGTGCCTTCCTATATGGGAAAATTGAAGAAGAAGTATATGTCTGCCAACCTCCAGGTTTTGAAGATCCAAAACATGATGACTATGTTTTCAAACTAGACAAAGCTCTATATGGCCTACATCAGGCACCAAGAGCATGGTATGATACATTGTCATCATACTTACTGAAGAATGATTTCAAAAGAGGAGCAATTGATAAAACTCTGTTTACAAGAAAGGTCAAAAATGATATACTACTGGTGCAAATTTATGTGGATGATATCATTTTTGGATCAACAAATGATTCATCATGTAAAGAGTTTGAAAATCTCATGCAAATCAAATTTAAGATGAGCTCCATGGGTCCAATGAACTTCTTCCTTGGACTCCAAGTCAATCAAAGAACAGATGGCATTTTGATAAACCAATCAAAATATGTTAACGACATCTTGGAGAAGTTTGATATGAAAGACTGCAAGAGTGCAAGTACACCAATAGAAACACACAAACACCTACATCCTGATGCTGAGGGGGAGGATGTAGATGAACACTTATATAGATCAATGATAGGATCTTTGATGTACTTAACTGCATCAAGACCTGACATTATGTATAGTGTTTGTGTTTGCAAGATTGTTGGAATATGCTTCACGCGTATAACATATAGTTATATGGCTAGTTGTTTGTGAGCCTAAAGGGTCACACACTTAAACACTAAACACCATTATATAATTAGTGTAATTAGTGTAATTACATTAATTATTAATATAAATAAGCTATAAGCTTGTCTATCATAAGTTTAATATTAAAAGTTAATATTGAAACTTTCTTGTGGGAAAACTAGAAGAAACAAAAGATAGGGACTTGTGGGAAAATAAGACTAATGATTTATGGAAATCATTAAAGGATTGTAATGGCACCATTAAGAGATATAATGGTCCATAAACTCCCTTTTTGACCACACTTTGGCCGTCCCTCTCTCTCTCTCTTTGGAGGTGTTTTGTTTTCTTTCTTTTGCTCTCAAGACTCTAGGACTAGCATCCATTACATTGGTGTTCTTGCAAGTGTTGTGTGGACTTGCTTTAGAGGTATTCCCCATTGGAATCCTTGGTTTCGGTTGCTCACAATATCCATCCGAATTCATCATTGATCAAAGGCAACTAGGGTATGATTCTTATACCATTCTCTTTGATTTTTCTTTTAGTTTAATTGTATGATTAATATCAAGATCCTTTCATGGTGATAAATACTTTCCGCTGCGTTTTGTTAATTGTTTTAACCGAAAATCACCATTAGTGGTATCACGAGTCATTAATATTAATCATATAATTAGCTAGATTTTGTGAAAAGTGGCAAAAATCAATAACTTTTTGTATTTTTTTTTAAAAATCCGATCGGACAAAAACAAAACCCTACGGGTTTTTTATTTTAATTTTCGGATTTTTATACAAATGTGGGTTAAAATATGGTATTTTTGGAACCCCATTGTCACTTGTTACAAAATCATATCAAAAAAAATTAATCTTGTTATTGTATTTTTTTTGATTATTTGGCTTGGAATTTACTTTTTAATTCCATTTTGTTGATATGGCAAAACATGTATTTTTGCCATATCCCAAGCCAAAGCCTTGTCAATTGTTGCTTGTTTGTGCAAACCGATGAAAGCCTAGACCTTTGTGAATGAATGTGTTGATTGTTTGGTTGTTTTGGTTGATTTGGGAAAAAAGCCTTGTTTTTTTGGCTTAATTGTTGTAATTTGTTTCATTTAGTTTTATTTTATTTTTGGTGCCATTTTTGGGGCAATTTGTAATGTAAAAGTAATAGAATAGATTGTATTTATTTTATCTTTTTATTGTAAATTGTTGACAAAAAATATTGAAGACAAATGAAGAAAACAACAAATTTCCGTCACAAAAGCGAGGGCTGTACGAAAACAGGTTTTCCAGAGGCATACGGACTCCTTTTTGGGCGATTCAAAAGCCTAAAATGCTTGCAAAGTCGTGGGCTACAACTTTCCAGAAGGCCGGGAAGACCAACGAAGACTCCTTCAGTGACTTTTCGGGCTTCAAAGTCTGCTGGAATTTTCTGGCAGATTACAATTTTTCACAATTTTGGGTTCTACTTGCTCAAGAATGTCTTGGAGCAAGTGGGAGCCCATTGGGTTTATGTAGGCCCGTTTGGGTTCATGTTGGCCCGTCCCCTAGTTTGACCCTTCGGTCCGTCGTGATGACTCACGTGACCGAACCTAGGATTTCATCGGTCGAGGTTTGCACAAAATTTGTTGCATGTTTTATTCTTTGTTTGTGGTTGTTTTTCTTTTCTATTAGATACAAGTAGTAAAACAATTAAAAAATGGTTTTTAGACACAAACATTAAAACATTCAAACCTTTAATCATCGATGATTACTAGTTAATCATTAATGATTAAACCTTTAATCTAAAATCGTTTTGAGATTAAACTAAGTTTACATATGATTTGAAACTTATCACTCAATAATCGCTAAAAGTTTTTACCGTTTATTACAAGACTTATGAAGTGGTATGAATGAAGTACATGATTCATTCATATCTTAATAAAATTTTATCAATTAAAATTTAAACATACCTAAAATTTAAGTCACGCCGTCCAATCGGTTGATAATCACTTGCTTCTATTTTTGAATTCACGTGAGACGTGGTTTGAATTTAGATCCGAGGTCATTATTCTCTACGGTGAGACCTAGATTTATTTTGACATGATTTCACATTGGATGACTTAATCAAGTTAACGGTGAGACCTTGACTTGAGGCGAAGATGCGACAAACATGCCACTTGACCCTAGATGCTTGTTCACTAGGTGCCATGAAGTCCCATACCTCTAAGAGTTGCACTTGTAATGCAATTGTTGATCGTCACCTACCTATTGGATCTATCATCTCTAGCAGATCAACTGATGCGATGATAGAAGCTCAATGGGATCTTAGCTTTTAATTAAAATTAATTGGGTAGTTAATTTATTAAAAGAAATTATTATTGAAAATACTAATTAATGAACTTTCTAATTTTGTAGATGACTTCAAACAATCAAACCCTAACACACACCACCATTCGTTCCGTTCTCGAAAAAGAGAAACTTGATGGAACGAACTTTGTGGACTGGTCTCGGAACCTAAGGATTGTCCTTAGGGCCGAGCACAAGTACCACCATTTGGAGGAGGCGCTGCCCCCTGCCCCTGCTGCTACCGCCACCGCTGCTGTTCGTACGGCCTATACCAAGAGGTTTAACGAACAACAAGAGGTCGCCGCGCTTATGCTAGTGAGCATGACTCCCGAGATTCAAAAGAATCTCGAGGACCTCACTGCATTTGATATGATACAAGAACTACAAGCCATGTATCAAAAGCAAGCCGAGCAGGAACTCTTTGACACTGTCAAAGCCTTCCACGCTTGCAAGCAGGAGGAGGGACAGTCTGTTAGCTCTTATCTCTTGAAGATGAAAAGCTACTTAGACCAAATGGAGAAGCTTGGTTACGCTATGCCGCACATCCTTGGGATTAGCTTGATTCTAACGTCCCTAAACAAGGATTTTGCACCGTTTGTCATGACTTATCATATGCATAGTATGGGGAAGACATTCGCCGAATTACATGCTATGCTGAAACAAACGGAAGCAAGCCTACCCAAGAAAACTCCGGCCCCTACTGTCCTTGCTATAAGGCAAGGAAAGATCCAAAAACCAAAACCGCAAGTAGTTGCGAAGGGCCAAGGCAAGGGAAAGCAAGTTTACAAGCCCAAGCCAAAGGTTCCCCCACCTACTCGTAAGGAGCATCCCGCTAAGGATCTTGCTTGCCATCACTGCGGTGAAACATGCCATTGGAGGAGGAATTGTCCTGCCTACCTGGCAGAGTTGATGAAGAACAAAGCCAACAAGGTTGGCACATCAGGTATCTTCACAATAGAACTATATGCTTTCCCTAAGAAATCATGGGTATATGACACTGGTTGTGGAACTCACATTTGTAATACCATGCAGGGTCTAAGGGGAAGTAGAAAGCTAAACCATGGAGCTTTGGACTTGTACGTGGGCAATGGCAATCGTGCACCGGTCGAAGCTATAGGAAGCTATGATTTAATCCTTCCTAGTGGTTTAATTATTGTATTAGACAATTGTCACTATGCGCCTAGTATTACTAGGGGTATAGTATCGCTTTCTTGTTTGTGGAATAATGGTTTTATTCATACGTTTACGGATTATGGTATTTCAGTTTCAAAGGATAATGTTTTTTACTTTAATGCTATTCCTCGTGATGGTATCTTTGAGATTGACATGCATAATCGTATCACAAACAGTAGTTCTATTTATACATGTAGCAATAAGAAATCCAAGAAGAATTTGGATTCTACTTACCTATGGCATTGTCGCCTTTGCCATGTTAACAAGAAACGCGTTTTGAAATTACAAAAGGATGGACTTATAAAATCAGATGATTCTGAATCATTTGATAAATGTGTTTCTTGCATGTCTGGTAAAATGGCGCGCAAGCCTTTCTCCCATGTAGGCGAAAGGGCCAATGATCTACTTGGACTCATACATACTGATGTATGTGGCCCTTTTAGAACTCGAACTAGGGAAGGTGCTACCTATTTCATTACTTTCACTGACGACTTTAGTCGTTATGGTTATGTTTACTTGATTAAACATAAACATGAAACCTTTGAAACGTTCAAAGCTTTCCAAAATGAAGTAGAAAATCAACTTGGCAAGAAGATAAAGGCTCTCCGTTCCGATCGAGGAGGAGAGTACATGAGCCATGAGTTTCAAGACCATCTAAAGAATTGTGGGATTGTCTCACAATTCACTCCCCCTTATACACCACAGCATAACGGTGTATCAGAGAGGAGAAATCGCACCTTGCTTGACATGGTTCGATCAATGATGAGTCCTACCACTCTGCCTCTATCCTTTTGGGGTTATGCACTCAAATCGGCTGCTCGCATACTGAATATGGTTCCCACCAAGAAGGTTGAAAAGACACCATATGAGATATGGCATGGGAAAGTCCCTAACTTGTCTTACTTGAAGGTCTGGGGTTGTGAGGCTCTCGTGAAACGAGACACGCCAAACAAACTTGAACCCAGAGCTGTCAAGTGCATCTTTATAGGATACCCTGAGGAAACGATGGGTTACTATTTCTACTACCCACCTGAGCAAAAAGTAATTATTGCTCGTTATGCTGAGTTTCTTGAGAGCAATCTCATTTCACAAGAAGCAAGTGGGAGTACCATCGACTTTGATGAGATTCCAAGCGATGAAGATGCACAACCTATTGTAGAGACTAGCGAACATCAAGATGAGGCTGAACACGAAACTGTTCCTGTTGCACCTCAAAATGATGTAATCCCTGTTCGAAGGTCCGCAAGGACACCTCATGCACCTGAACGATATGGTTTCCATGTCGATGATGAGGAGCTAAGTTTAGGGGATCATAATGAACCCCCTAACTATCGAGCTGCATTATCAGATTCTGAATCTGACAAATGGCTTGATGCTATGAACGCGGAAATGCAATCCATGAAAGATAACCAAGTATGGACGTTGGTTGATCTTCCTCCTAACAGTAAGACTGTTGGTAGCAAGTGGCTCTTCAAGAAGAAGACCGACATGGATGGCAACGTACACACCTATAAAGCTCGATTGGTAGCAAAAGGTTACACTCAAACCTACGGGATTGACTATGATGAAACCTTCTCGCCTGTTGCCGATGTTAGAGCTATTAGGATTGTCATAGCCATAGCAGCGTACTATGACTATGAGATTTGGCAAATGGATGTTAAAACTGCTTTCTTAAATGGTCATCTTGATGAAGATGTCTATATGGTTCAACCTGAGGGTTTTGTTAATCCAAAACACCCAAAGAAAGTATGTAAGCTTCAAAGGTCCATTTATGGACTAAAGCAAGCATCCAGAAGTTGGAACAAAAGATTCGATGAGGAAGTCAAATCGTTTGGCTTTACTCAGAATCCCGACGAGCCATGTGTATATGTAAGAGCTAGTGGGAGCATTGTCGTCTTTCTAATCCTATATGTCGATGACATACTACTCATAGGAAATAACATTCCAATGCTACAAGATGTAAAATCCTGGCTTGGGAAGTGCTTCGCTATGAAGGATCTTGGGGAAGCGGCATATATACTTGGTATAAAGATCTATCGAGATCGATCAAAGCGGTTAATCGGACTAAGTCAAAGTGCGTACATTGATAAGATTCTAAAACGGTTTAGAATGGATGCTTCCAAACGTGGAAGTCTCCCTATGCAACACAATGTACACTTGAGTAAGACTCAAGGACCGTCCTCACCTGATGAGATGAAACGTATGCGTGATGTCCCCTATGCCTCGGCAGTAGGATCTATCATGTATGCTGTGCGGTGCACAAGACCTGATGTAGCGTTCTCTCAGAACCTTACAAGCCGATATCAACAGAATCCAGGTGAGAGTCACTGGACTGCTGTTAAGAACATACTGAAGTATCTTAGGAATACTAAAGATATGTTTCTTGTCTATGGTGGTGAATCTCAAAATGAACTAAGCGTTACTTGTTATTCTGACGCTAGTTTTGAGACTGATAGAGATGATTCCAAATCTCAAACGGGGTATGTTTTCGTTTTGAACGGAGGCGCTGTTGATTGGAAAAGTGCGAAGCAGAGTACTATCGCCATGTCTTCTACAGAAGCTGAATACATTGCAACCACTGAAGCTGCAATGGAAGCTGTTTGGATGAGGAAATTCATTTCTGGGCTTGGAGTTGTCCCCAGTAATGAAAGACCTATGGATATGTACTGTGATAACACAGGTGCTATCATCATTGCCAACGAACCCGGTGTTCAGAAAGGCGCCAGACATTATCGGAGGAAGCTTCACTACATTAGAGATGCGATCCTAATGGGAGATGTACGCTTGCTCAAAGTTCATACAGATGACAACTTAGCTGACCCCTTTACGAAGCCAATGCCATGTACCAAACATATTGAGCATGCTAGAAACATTGGGCTTCGACCAGCTAGTAGTTTCATGTAATCTGTTTTAGTATTTGGATAATGGAACATTGAGCAGTTTTTATTGGAATAAATTGATATATTTGATATGATCGTTTTTATATGAATATCTACTGTGTTCTATATTTGCATGTTTATATCCATGAATATTTACTGCGTTTTATATTCTAAACTGTCCATTGTCATATTAATAATATGGGAATATTATTAAGACAAATCTGAGGGCATTGATGACATTATCTTAGTATGACTAAAGATGATGAAATCAAACTCACATGTTGTTCATATTGATGCACAATTGGACTGACCCAACCTATGAGAAATCACTTCCTGGATTTATGTCACAAGTGAATCTCACAAAGGCTTTGTCACTTATCCTCTGACTTGAGATGCAAGTTGGTTTGTGTATGTAGAGGGGCAAACTTTGATGTGGTTAAACGTTGACCTGAATAAGGCTGCTATAACAACCATTATCGGGTTTGTCATTAAGCATATGACAGACACGTGCAGTCAACAAAGAATTTGTTCCTCCACGCATGTGGATTAGATACTACTGGGCCCCTCGATGATTTGAATAGATGTATGTGTGGCCACACCCAAAAGGTAATCAAGATGAATCTTGATTGGTTTTGGTAATCTACTTCAATGTATAGATCGAGAAACAGAATCGTTGAAATTTTAGATTGACATTTATCCTTGTCTAAAATTCAACATAGTATCAGTAACAAAAGGATAACTGCTCGAAAAAACTTTGAACAAAGATTTTATGAAACTCCTCATGTACTTCTAGGGGCATTGGCGGGTTGCTAGACTCTAACCTTTGCTTGTATAACTACTTGATGTTATCACGTGCGCAAGTGGGAGCTGTTGGAATATGCTTCACGCGTATAACATATAGTTATATGGCTAGTTGTTTGTGAGCCTAAAGGGTCACACACTTAAACACTAAACACCATTATATAATTAGTGTAATTAGTGTAATTACATTAATTATTAATATAAATAAGCTATAAGCTTGTCTATCATAAGTTTAATATTAAAAGTTAATATTGAAACTTTCTTGTGGGAAAACTAGAAGAAACAAAAGATAGGGACTTGTGGGAAAATAAGACTAATGATTTATGGAAATCATTAAAGGATTGTAATGGCACCATTAAGAGATATAATGGTCCATAAACTCCCTTTTTGACCACACTTTGGCCGTCCCTCTCTCTCTCTCTTTGGAGGTGTTTTGTTTTCTTTCTTTTGCTCTCAAGACTCTAGGACTAGCATCCATTACATTGGTGTTCTTGCAAGTGTTGTGTGGACTTGCTTTAGAGGTATTCCCCATTGGAATCCTTGGTTTCGGTTGCTCACAATATCCATCCGAATTCATCATTGATCAAAGGCAACTAGGGTATGATTCTTATACCATTCTCTTTGATTTTTCTTTTAGTTTAATTGTATGATTAATATCAAGATCCTTTCATGGTGATAAATACTTTCCGCTGCGTTTTGTTAATTGTTTTAACCGAAAATCACCATTAAAGATATCAAGCAAGACCTAAGGAATTACACTTGCAGGCTGTCAAAAGAATAATCAGATACTTGAAAGGCAAACCATCACTTGGTCTGTGGTATCCACATGATTCACCCTTTGAACTCATAGCCTACACAGATAGTGACTATGGAGGTGAATGTCAAGATAGAAACAAACAAATGTATCAACATCATGGCAATGCAAGAAACAAACAAATGTATCAACATCAACTGCTGAAGCAGAGTATGTAGCTGCATCTGCTTGTTGTGCTCAAGTACTTTGGATTCAAAACCAGCTGCTAGACTTTGGTATCTCTATCCTTAAAACTCCCATTTTTATTGATAATCAAAGTGCTATTAGTATTGTGAACAATCCAGTTAAACACTCTAAAACCAAACACATTGAAATAAGATTTCATTTTATAAGAGATTGCAATGAAAAGAAGTTAATCAAAGTAGTTAAAATTCATACTGATGATCAATTAGCAGATCTTTTTACAAAAGCATTTGATGTAGGAAGATTCAGCTTCTTGGTTAGCAGTATTGGAATGATTTTAATAAATTAATTTCTCACTCAAAATCATGTGTAAAATTTTTTTGTAAAAAGTTATTTATTTGTTTAAGTGTTTTACTACTGGTAGGTCTGCTTTACAGGTATGTAGGCGTGTGCACAAAATACTACTGGTAGGTCCCTACTACTGGTGTGTATTAGGTATACACAAATAATACTGGTAAGACAGTACTACTGATATCCACATATACTACTGGTCTTGCAAGTTAGGTTAGTAATAAAATTCATTAGTTACTACTGATGTCAATAGTTACTACTGATGTCAAAATCCTTAGTTACTACTGATGTTAGTAGATACTACTGACGTCTTCTTACTGGCATTTAAATTTACTACTGGTCTTTCAACTATCAAATTACCAAACTAACCCTCATGAAATTAGCCGTTATATTATGATTCGAAGGGCAATTTAGTATTTTTGCAGGATAAATCGTAAGATATATATAGCTAAAGTCGATTAGTTTAGCATTATCCTCTCATCGATTTGCTAAACCCTAACTCACGATCATAAACCCTGCATCAGTAACAAATTTCATACTTGTTTCTCTCAAATCGAAAGCAATCAAACATCATAACATCGACAACAATGACAACTTTACAAGCTCTTGATGTTCAAACAACTCTCAAATACTCATAATTTCATAACATGTGTGCTTTCCTAAAGAATCCAGACGGAACAAAAGATTTTCGTCCAATCGTAAATTTCTTGAAGAACTCATACATCAAGTTTGCTTTAACTGTAAATCCGAAAGCATATCAACAACACTTGGTGGATTTCTGGACAAATGCTGAACGAACCGAAGGGTCGACCATGTCAATGATAAAATCAACTGTGGATGGTAAAACTGTCACTATAACTGAACAATCCATCCGACACCATCTGCAACTACATGACGATTCAGGTATGTTTTCTCTTCCTAAGGAATACCTTGTTGAAATTTTAAGTAAAATGGGTTATGAGGGAAGACTTGACATAGTCACTTTTCAAAAGGGTCTTCTCTCCCTACAATGGAAATTTCTTTTTCATAACATTCAACATTGTATTTCTCCTAAAAGAAGTACCTGGAATGAGTTTAACAAATCAATAGCATCTGCTGTTGTTTGCTTATGCACAAACCAAGTATTTAATTTTTCAAATATGATTTTTGAAGGTATGTTGGGAAATCTTAGTACTTCAAAATTTTTAATGTATCCCAGATTGCTTCAACATATCTTAAACTGTGAATTACAAAACTTGTGAACTCCTAAAAACATTTTTATAATCCCTGAGTTGAACAAGAAAGTTTTCTCAAATATGAGAAATAATTTAAATTTTCGGGCAAGGAAACCCCTCTGTTTCCTAACATGATCAAAGATCACTCACTTATTGGAGAAGGTTCAATCCAAATTACAACCTATATTGAACCTCAACCCACTCCATCACCCCCAAATGCAGCACAAACACCACCCCAAATAGTCACTCAATCACCCACTCAAACAGATGTCCTGACTGTGTCCCAGGTACATGAAATAAATCCTCAGAGTGCTACTCTTCACTCTGTGGAAGACCTACCAAATGTAACCCAAAATATATCCACTACTTATAAAAGGAAGAAAACTTCCTTCAAGGACACCAGGGGACAAATTGAGTCAAACCCCAGGCTCCCAGAGTTGTCCTCCAATGAGGAGAGAGGACATGAGGCGAGGGCTCTCACTACTGATGCCCCAAAGGTGGGTGCACAGGATAGTGAGAACATCACTAAGACCCAGACCTCGGCAACTCTAAGTGATGACTCTTTTGAGGAATTACTAAGAGGACCCCGGTGCCAAGAAACCAAAAGGGGGGGCACTACTGCTTCTTCTAGGAAGAAGAGGGTGTCCAAACAACCCATTTCATCACCAAGAAGTGATGAGGGTAGACCTGAAACTGTTGAATTGACGGAAAGGATGGAAAATCTCAAAGCCAATGTACCTGTTAGTGAGCCCGATGATCTTGCTAGATTGAGTGAGTGCAGTATTAAACAAAACCAATTGACGGATAGGATGGAAAACCTTGAAACCATTGTACAAGACTGTCTTAAATATCTTACTAATCAAGGAAAAACCATGTCCTATATGAAGAGGCACATGAACACAATCAACAAAAGGATGAGATTCTATGAGCACAGGCTTCATCAACAAACAAAACTCATAAGGAAATTGAAGAGGAAGATTGAAAATAGTGAGGCTCCACCAGTTGAGCTCACTAAGGGGGAGAAGGACAACATTCAAACCATGATTGATGAATCAATTGCAGCAGCAGCAACTTCTCTCCTCAATCTCAAAGAAACAAAAGTTGATGAAGGCCCAGAAGACATGGATACTACTGTTGAGCCTACTACTGATGAACATATAGAAGAACAAGTAGTAATTCCTACTACTGATACATACCAGTAGTAAATCAAGAAGAGGAAACTATTAAACCAAACACTACTGATGCCCTATCAGTAGTAACTCCTGAAGTCACACCAGTAGTAACTACCTTGGTTACTACTGAAGAGGAAGAACTAGTTTTACCAGAGCTAATTGAAAGAGAACGTTTTGAAGTCATCACCAAACCACCTACACCTGATCAACCACTTATCATACCTGACATTGATGATAATGTGAACTGGTTTGAAGTGAACTCATATTATTTTCTCCATCAATAATAATAAGAGGTGTACCTGATATGAAATATATTCCACCTCCACCTTCAGCTTGCATTGGAAAAGGAAAAGAAGTTTATGATGAAGATTACCCTAACAGAGCACTAGGTCACTATATGGTGAACAAAATTAATCTTGTCAGAGCTGATAAACAATCAAGATGGAAGGTGAAGCACAAGAGGTATTTAGAGAAAGTAGTTATGTATCAAGCTCTTGAAGAGAAGAAAAAGAAGGATAAGAATGAAATACCTGTTCAAATACCTGTTCAAATAACAGATATGCAGTTAGAAGCTCAAAAGGCAGAATTTAGAAGATTGAGAAAAGTTGAAGAAGAACATATTAACTGTCTTGAAGATCTGGTATCTGAATGCAAAAGAACAAAAAGTGAATTAACAGATGATGTGTTTGAACAGAAGACTAATATGATTGAATATTTGAAAACAAAAGGGCACAGTGCAAAGTCCTTTGGTAGAATGAAGATGATCACTATTATTGAAAAATATTGTGCTGCCAAGAAGAAAGAATTGACTGAACTAGAAGCTGAAGAAGAGAAGAAATCAAAAGCTTTAATCCCAATAAATCCAAAGTCAATTAAAACTAGTAGTATATCAACTACTGGTGAATCCTCAACTACCCACACAAAGAAAAGAAAGGCTATTACTCAAGAACAGAGTGCTGAAAAGAAGTCAAAATCTGAACAAATTGTTCCTGTGCTTGAAGTACCTGTTGCTCCCAATCAAAACAATCCAATCATCAATTGGAGAATTAAGACAAACAATGTTATAGAAATTATAAGGGAAGACAAAGCCGTTCAAAGATTTACTGGATGGTTACCATTGATTAGATCATGTTCAAGAAGTGATGTAATAAAACTTCTGATCATTGGTAAACCAAGGATGACAAAGAAATCATGGAAAGAGTCTGGTGCTGGATATTTAACAAGAATGATTGATGCTGCATTTTATCCAGATAACTACCCAGAACTATTTACAAATCCAGAAAATTTATATGCTTGGAATGTGATCCCAACTGCTAATATGTACTTCTTTGAAAGATCAAGCAAAAGATGTGAACTATACTTGTATGAAAAAGAATATCCTCATTCTGAAAAAGTTATGTATCAGATATTCACTAACACAATGATGAAGCCATATGATGCTGTAATGTTCCAAAACAAATTGAATTATTTCACAAAGAAAAATAGCAAATACATCATTGAACAAAGAAGGCAACAGAATCAAAGAACCCTAGAGAAAAGAAAGAGGGAAAAAGAAGAACAAAAAAAACTTAATTGATTGAAAGATGATCAATAAGTTTAGGGGGAGATTGTTGGAGCAGATCACAGTTCAACTTATTACTGATGCTGCAGTTAGTAATGATTATGGTTATTACTGATGTGGCAGAACCATTTACTACTGATGAGTTGATACTGGTGAAAGTCTATAACTACAGTTACTACTGATCATGCACATATTGAAGATACTATTGATCTTAGTAGTTACTACTGACGTTGGTTTTGGACTTACTACTGATCACCAGAGTTACTACTGACGATGCATATTTACTACTGGTGATTGCAGTTACTACTGGTACGCGTTTTGGAAGCATATCAAGTCCGAGATCTTCGCAGAGTTAGTTATAGAATGTATTTCAATGTATATCTTTTAATATTCGATGTAAATCAAGTCCTAGAATAACTAGGGTAAATAGTTAGGCTTCAAGGACTATTATATATAGTTCCTTACGAATTGTAAACGTACGTGTGTATTGTTAATCAATAATATACATTGAAGCTTTTTATGAAACTGTGTTCTTAATATTTTTGCATATTGTTCTTATAGTTCATTGTTCTTAATCATATTGATATGGTGTTAATCCGCTGTAACTTATATAATCAATTAGATCTAAAGGTGTTTCTATAATCAATTACATCTAAAGGTGTTTATTAACTAACTCATAGTTAATCGATCCTGACACAAGCCAAACTCCGGCAACATCGTCTCCATCTCGTATCATCTCGTCTCTCTACTCTGTTTACCCTACTTCGAATCAGTCAAGGAAACCCAGCAACTCCCCGACGATCTTCACAATTTTCCGGCGAGCTTAACATCTTCAGCAACTCTCTATTTTTACGACGACCAAGAGCTCCCGACTACCTCTTTCTCTCCTTCGTGTCTCTCACAGAAGCAGAAAACTACAACTCCGGCGATACACTGTGAATTCCGACAACCGCAGCTTCGACAACCACCATCATCTCCATCTCGAAGCTCTCTCTCCAGGTATATCACACTAAACTATTTTAAAATCTCTTATCATGCATGAATGTGGGTTGTATGTGTTGGTGTGTGTGCGCGTAATGGTGTGATTTCTGTTGGGTATTAACCAAATATTTGGTTATGGGAACAGTAGTGTAGCAGTAAAAGGACAAAAGATATGGGGTAATTTTCTGAGTTTTTTCATTCAAAGGGAAAGTACTTTCAATCAAATACGTACTATACTACTTCTTATAGATAATAAAATAACCATAAAGTAAACTACCTATCCACTATCTCAACTAAGCATAAAAATAGGAACTGATGGCCTACATGGCCTTGATTGAATCAAACATAAACTGAAAGCCATACTTGACTTGTTCCACTGTTGACTTGTTAAAACCTTCCGGTGAGTCTTCCTTGTCGCCGGCAGACAAGCAGCTGCCGGTACCTCGTTTTGGCGTGTTATCTTCTGTTTTCTCTCGCCGGCCATGGCGTTCCGCCGGCCAGATGGCCACTCGAGATCACTAAAGCAAAAACCCACATATCTGAGAGTGTTGTCTGTTTGTTGTTGAATTACCAAGTTTACGTGTGTGTTTTGTTTTTATAACGGGTATGGCTGTGAGTCTCCGGCGAGTCCCCAAGCCATCACAACCCTTTTCTGGTTCTCCGACAAATGACCACCGGCCGGCCAGACGAAACCCTCGACCCAAGGATGACGTTTCTTAACTTTGAGGTTAGATGAAGTCAAAGCATGTTAAAATATTTAATACTTATTTATTTACTTAATGATTTATAATAATATATTAAACCTCTCATTTATTAAAATAATAATAATTAATAATTTAGTTATTAATTATAACTATTTAAGTAGTCATCAACGGTACAATACTCGTTGATTTAGATCAGGCAAATCAGTGAATTTAAAACTTATAAAATATAATATAATCTAACCAAGTCACCAATATATCACTCATAGTTTACTTCTATGCATTTAGGGTACTAGAAGTCATTTGGTTGGACATTTGCTTAGTTTCATTTTTGGGAAGCTAGCATCAGGTGAGTATTCACAGCCCCACTTTTACTGTATTTTAACTGTTTTGGGGTGAGAAACATATTAATGTTTTATAAATACACGCAAAACTGTCATCACGTATCAGGTGTATTTTAATTACGATGAGTCATACATAAACAGTATTTTGGTACAACTGGTCTTTTGAAAGACATTTATGAACAATATTTTGCTACAATCAATCTTTGTAAAAACTTGGATAAACTATCATTTGAGACTAGGATAAAACCCGCGCTATGCGGCGGCTGCGAACTATATTCCTGGCGATTAAATGTCCATTGGTTATATATGTATTTTTATATCGAATACAGTATATAAACATGAAAACTGTATAAAATAGATGTAAAAATCAAGAATTAGCATTGGCGTTGAAATGTTGTTCGGTTACATGTTTTGATGTATAATAACACAAATGAGTCATCTCCAAAGTTTCTTGTTATAAATTTATAAACCTAATTAAGTATAAAATAGAGAGAAGAAAAGTCTGTTTATGCGTCTTACTCGTCATGTAAAACCTCTCGATACACGACGTTTGCTGTGTAAACTCCGTCGAGATTAAAAGTTTTCGCTGGAGTTACCAGTACTTTTGTCGTGTCATGTAAAATTCGTCTTGAAAGCGCAACGTAAAAAAAATGTCTTACTAAGTCTAAAAATTGACTTTACAATCAATTGAAACAGAAAGGTGCTCAAGAAAAGACAATCTTTTTTAAAAAGTACAATAATAAATTAAAATAATTTTTAAAAATTAAAAGACAATAAAATAAATATAAGATCAGAATAATTGTTTAATTGGTCAAAACTGTAAAATTGACTTTATAATTAATTATTGCAACGGTTTGTATATGTTTAGGGTCAGGGTTCTTAAATTGTAAGGTTGACTAAAAAGTCAAAACACGCTTCAAAACTAAAAAATAAATATTAGATAAGAACATTTTTTTAATATTCTAAAACTGTATAACTAATTCTAGGAAGGAATTTGTTAAAATTTAGGATTAGAGTTCTTAATTTCAAAGTTGACTAAAAACTCAAATATTCCTTTATATGAGATAATAGTAGTATCTATGCAGCATTATAACTAACAATCAGTTTAAGTTATTAAAGTATAAAAATCCGTTTTATATAAAATTAGGAATATTGAGATAATTTTCTTCATTTGAGGTTCAAACCCCATATGTAATATCGGATGCTTCTCATCCAACACACTAAGTAACCCTTTTCAAATTCGTATGATGAGATTCCAACATATCTTTATGCTTTTTCTTAGTGAAGCAATAACAATTTCAACACCTACATAAAAAGAACATAATACAAAAATTTATAATAATAATATGTTAATTACCTCCAAAAACTCCAATACAAATTCAAAATTTATCATAATTTTACATTTTCATGCTTTTTTTTCCCGGTGCAGCAATCACAATTTCAACACCTGCATAAAAGAATATAATAAGAAATTGATAATAAGAATATGTTTCGAATAAATTACCTCCAAAAGCTCCAACACAAATTCAAAATTATGAAGTAGTAGCAAGTGATTGGAAATTTGGGAGGTTTGCTAATCAATATTAACATATCTTATATAATTGCAAGGAATGAAGGTGATTTTAAACAATAAATGCTCTTAGCGTTTCAATATTGAAAACTAAATACACTACAAAAAGCATTACGTTTCTGTATTTGTAATGAAGGTGATTTGAAACAATAAATGCTATTACAATTTCAATATTGAAAACTAAATACACTACAAAAACCGTACGTTTCAATATTTGTATCGTTTGAATATTTGTGTATGTGTGGAATTCGTTTAATTGTGGGTTAAATGCATTTAACCGGAAGATGGTAAAGGGCAATTTATTAGACTTTTTTTATCAAACATGAAATTAAGGAATTGATGGTCAACGGGTAACATTTAAGGCATTGATGGTTTATTTTTTATTTTTGGTAACCAAATGGATTTCAACGTTTTTTTAAGTTAAGTTAGTCTAAACGTTTTTTCTTGGGTTAAGTTTGTGTAACGGTCATATTAATGACTACCGAATTAAATGCAACTTCGTTTTTGAAACTCGTTTTTTATGTAGACGAGGCAGCATAGCCCGTGCGATGCACGAGCTTTATTCATGATAAAAAGTTATTGAATTCATAATAAGAAGTCATATGTTATATAACATCACACATTACATGTTAACCTGAATATACATTAGGAACACGATTGTGTTGATACGGTGTTTGAATGAATTAACCATGTCTATTTATTTTGATTTAGTTTTCTGGTTACAGTCCGCCTTGCATCGCCTTCAACTTGAGGGACCAATTCTTGTTTCTTTGCAGCCGATTATGGTCCAATAATATTTTGTAAATTTATAAACATTACAAAATGAGATCTATAATTATTTTCTTAACTTTTATAAATATAACTATTAATGAGACAAAAATAAATTAAATATGGATTTGCACATTATCATATATGTGGAACATATTTCCGTGAACCGTCATTCACATATTTCTTTAATAAAAAGAGGTAAGATATTATATGTATTAAAAAAACACACATTTGGGTTTCATTTATCCGTTTCTTTTTGTATAGCTACTTTTATATTTTATTTGTTTGACATATTAAAAAAACAAACATAACCTAACCTAATTCAATCCAACTCTTACATAAACAAATGGGTAAAAAAGGTACTATTTAGTTTGTATGATGACACTAACATGTATCATTACATATTTTTATCAATTCCTCATGTAATTAATAAGATTTTAAAATTATGCTTGCAGTCATTAAAATGTAAGGATACAAAAAGAAAGTTAAAAAATTTCCATAGATCTTTTTCCATGAGTTTTCGTGATACAATATTACACGAAAATGTAAGGGTAAAAAAGAAAAATTATAAAACGACCATAGACATTGTTCCATAAATGGTTGTGATACACTTTTACACGAACCACTTGATGACAATCTTAATTGACCATTCACTTTTAGAACTTGCAATAACTCCTTCACACAAAAAGTTAAAATAATAAGGTGCACATAATTTAAATAAAAGAATTAATATATGCCACATACAATGGACTTACCTTAACATTTTCCAAGTATTTTATAGCTTAATCTAAAGCAAATGAATTCACGAATAATTGAATACAACAAAGTTCAACTGCCACATGAATCTTTCGTATTACCTGAATTATTATATAAAATAATAAAATGGTGGGATATTATCATCAAGTTAACCATGGGAGCTTATAAGCATCATTCACCAATATAAAGTAATAGTATTAAAAATTCATCGTTTTATATAAAAACAATAACGCTTACTGACATGAAAGCAACATATCTTACCAAAACCTCCTGAACTTGCAAGATGATACTTTTGCTAAACGGGTGATGAGGTCATTCTTCATTTGAACAAAATGCTTTCCCATTCATATATGTAGTTGGTGAAAAGTGATATACACCGTCATATTATATAGTGACTCATTAGGCCTAAAGTTTGGTTTATATTTTAGGAAATGAAAATATAAAATTAATGTTGCAACTCTTTAATTATTACATTTGAATACGTTTCAAATAAAACGTAATACGTTCCTACCATTTCGCTTTAATGCTTTAACTCATTATTCCGTTTCATGTATAAATGTTGGGAAAAAGAACAATAAATGTTACAAACCAATAAAAGATATATGTAAAACGTTTAAACCATTTAAGATGGTATTTATAAATGATAACATTTGAAGTTTAAACGTTTTGAAAGTAAGGAATTAAGTTTACGCATTTATGTATACATTTAAGTGACAACGTTTCATTTGCAAAAGACTTTTAACATTTGCAGGGGACGAAACTGATTTTTAAGTGCAAATTTAATGTTTAGAGTATTAATTGCAACATCAATTTTGAAACTCGTTTTTTATATATATATAGATAGATAAAGATATAGATTATAACAAATTCCTACAAAATAAAAACCAATTCCTACAATTATATTACTACGAACAATTCCTTTGAACAATTAAATTATAAACAATTTTTACAATTAAATTACTACAAACAAAAGATTATAACCAATTCTTACAATTAAATTATCAATGTATGAAACAAAAAGAAATTGAAAACATACCAAGAGTATTAGTCGAAGTGTCTGGACATTTGGGGATTTCCAAATCAACCTGTGGGGATGACAACGTTGGGTATTGAGTTGGTTTCTTTGAATAATATACTGCATCGTTTATCATTTTGATTCCGTTATCGGTAACAACAAATTCCTACAATTAAATTACTACAAACAATTAAAACCAATTCCTACAATTAAATTACTACGAACAATTCCTTTGAACAATTAAATTATAACCAATTTCTACAATTAAATTACTACAAACAAAAGATTATAACCAATTCTTACAATTGAATTATCAATGTATGAAAGAACAAGAAATTGAAAACATACCAAGAGTATTAGTCGAAGTGTCTAAACATTTGAGGATTTCCAAATCAACGTGCAGGGATGACAATGTTGGGTATCGAGTTGATTTCTTTGAATAATATACTGCGTCGTTTATGATTTTGATTTCGTTATCGGCAACAGCAAAGTTCCCGGCTTGATGAAAGATGGAATGGATGAATATGGTGAAGAAGAAATGAGGATATTTGGAAACGATATTGAAACTGTCGACGTAGGGTTTTGACCACGAATTGATGGCTTCATAAAGTGGGGCGTAATTATGGGATTATAAAAAAAGAAGGCCTTTTCAATCTGGTCATGACTCGGAAAAAAAATAGTAGTTTAGTGGTTTCGGGTATTAAACCAAATATCATTTGTGGCGTGGTGGTAAAACAGATATTCAGGGTGCTTGAGGTCTCGGGTTCAAATCTCGTGTCACGCAGTATTTTTTATTGCAAATTTCGGTTGTGGGTTTAAGACCTTCCATTAATGGAAAGTGTGAGTTTAAGACCTTCTATAATTAGAAAGTCATTCCCCTATTATATATAGTATAGATAACTGGTCATTGAAAATACATATTCAAACAAGTATTTTTACAGAAAGTCTTAATTAAAACTCTATGAAAAAGACTAAATGAGTTTGACGAATACTTGCCATGAGGTTGGTGAATACTTGCCATGAGTTTGGTGAATACTTGCCATGAGTTTGGTTAACACATGCCATCAGGCGATGTACGCAATGTGAGACTAAGATATGACACTATATTTAAAACAAAAGAATTCAAAGAATATTTAGCAAACACTTTGGAATAAATCAACGGTTTTAAACTCATAAACCTGTGAACTCACCAACCTTTGTGTTGACACTTTTTCTAATATGTTTTCAGGTACTTTAGCTTGAAGTATTTTGCATGGCATTTGAACAAACCGGATTACCACTTTTGGAAAATCGTATTTTATCTAGTACGAAGTCAACTTGAAGTCTATATAATAGACATTTTATTCAAATCGATTGCCGTAAACAATTTACGTTGTACTTGTAAAAGTTTAACGATTGGTAATCCATTTTTATGCTATGTTTTACTATGGATCGATTGTTGTGATATCCGATGTAAGTCGCACGCCCGCTCTTCCGCAAAACCAGTTTTGGCGGGGTGTGACAAGAGGGGAACACCACCCCCTCCCACATGTGGTGATGTTCAAGTGGTGTGGTGTGGCCACGACCACTAGCCACAACGGGGTGAGCTCGGTCCCAAAATCGAACCGAACCGAACCGAAACTAATAGAATCGAAACCGAAAACGATGAATTTTCAAAACCGAAACCGAACCGATAACATGTTATCGGTTTTGGTTCGGTTCGGTTTCGGTCCGATTCGGTTTTGTTAGGCCAAATGGTTTTATTTGAGCCCCGATACAAGAAATTTTTATTTGTTACCAAAAGAAGATGATCCGTATAGATGTTGCCAATCCAAAAGATTTAAGATTAAGGCTATGTTCATGGGGGTGACTTCTAAACCAATCTTAAATGTAAACGGTCAAATGATTCATGATGGGAAATACGACATTTTCCCATTTGTAGAAAAGGTACCAGCCAAGAAAAAAAGCAAAAACAGAGATACGAACACAATTGAAACTAAGGTTATTGAAAGAATAACTCAAAAGGTCATTATGGGTATGATAATTCAGCATGTTATACCATCTATCATGAGTAAGTGGCCTATAAATATGTCCAAAGACATATTCATTAAACAAGATAATGTTAGGCCACATATTCACCCGAATGATGTGGAATTCAATGCAGCAGCAAAACAGAATGGATTCAATATCCAACTCATACAACAACCTCCCTAATCCCCAGATTTGAATGTTTTAGATCTAGGCTTTTTTAGAGCAATACAAGCTTTGATGTATCAAACATTTCCCAAAAATATTGATGAGCTAATTGAAAGTGTAACTCATGTTTATGAAAGGTTTGAAGTAAAAATTATGACATACACTTGGTTACAATTACAATATGTTATGATTGAAATTTTGAAAGTATAAAAGGTGGAAACAATTACAAAATCCCACATCATGGGAAAGCAAGGTTGGAAAGGTTGGGACTTCTCCCACAATATGTACAAGTTGAACAACAGATTATAAATCAGTGTGTTAAATACTTGAATGCAAACCTCCCACCAACTTAAGAAGAAATGCTTTATTGAAATGCAATTAAATGTTTTTGTGCACTGTTTTTTTGGTAAAATCAGTTAACTGTAAATCAAAGTAGTCAACTGCACTTAATGTAATCATAGTTGTAACGCCCTAAGAATTTATGTAATTGAATTATTCACTTTTATTAAATAAATTATGTGATAATTATTTATTTAAGATTTATACGTATTATGTGCTTTTATGTGTATTTACTTCGAGTAAAATAAATACACATTTATTCTTTTAATGACAAGAGTGTCATTTAATCGGTGTTTAATTAATCATAAGAATTAATTATTTAATAACTAGAGTGTTATTAAAATATTGAGAAATTACCATTGAGCTAATTAAATGTGTCATGACATATCATCCCGAGTTAATATAATTAGACGTTAAAGATTCCGAAGGCCGACCGTCTAGGCCAAGGCCTTTTCTATATCGTGTTGTTCTTTAGCCGCTCCCTTTTAATCCTTCGAGAATATATTAATCCGGTTGAGGCTTGGACCCGTTTTCTTTCATGCTCGATGTTTTTCTCCCTTGCTCGATATTTTTCCCTTGCTCGATACTTTCTTTGGAGGCCTGAACTCAGCCCTCTTCTCATTGGTCCATCCTCAAATTAAAAGTTTGGCCCGATCGGTTTTGTGTGTGTGTGTGGGGGGGGGGGGGGCTTTGTGCATGGTATTTATATTATTAAACCCTAAAAGCTCCATTTTCAATTATTTTCCTCCTCTCAGCCGCTTAGGGCAATCCATCTCTCATTCGTGTCAATTCCACATTCGAACCAGTTGGTAGCTAGCATCATCAATTCGTGGTTTGTTTCTCGAGCAGAAAGCAAGTGAATAATCGAACAAGAAGGAGTTGTGGACTGTTGAGACCGAGTCTTTCCAAGCCGAATACCCTTCCACCTTACAATTCGGTAGCCCCAATTCTAGTTATTCATAGATTCATTCCTATTGTTGTTTTGTTGCTAATGTCGTGATTTGTTAGAACTATCAGCAGGGAGAGTACCGAGCCATTGAAGGCTCGGTTTTGTGCTTAACTCTTGGTGATTTGCAATCTAATTTTGTTGTTGTTGTAGTAGTTGTCTAACTCCGTTTCACTCAGTATTATCATCGAGTTTAGCATGTTGTAACTAATATTTTCCATCTCGAGCTGTATTGGTTAATCCCTGTTTGGGGTGTTGAAGGTTTGGGTCGTTTTAATTGTTTAATCATTTTATCCGTAGTCTCGAACCTTGTTTTAAACTGATTCGTTTCCATTTTTTTAATCGTATCGAGTAGCTACTGTTGGTTAGCTACTGTTTTTAGTATAATGTCGAATTATGATGGAGGGTTGGGTAAAAGCTGGGGAGAACGGCTAAACGTTTTAATCTACCGAAAAACCCGGAAACCGAACCTTTAGGTTCTTGGTTTTCCAATCGAAATAGATTTCTAATAAAAGACTAAAAAAATAAAGCAAACAGATTTCTAAAGTTTAAATGAGTCTCGGGACTGTC
Organism: Calendula officinalis; assembly: GCA_963853835.1. Classification (NCBI taxonomy): domain Eukaryota; kingdom Viridiplantae; phylum Streptophyta; class Magnoliopsida; order Asterales; family Asteraceae; genus Calendula; species Calendula officinalis. The sequence continues at coordinate 2,787,013 of OY970835.1, forward strand.
GGGTGTCTCGGGAATAATCGGGGTTATATCGGGATTCAAATCGGGATTTAAATATCAAATGGAAGTTGTGGCAGAACCTGCTCGTCCTGTTTACGTCTGTTTTCACCACACTTAAAAAACGTTCTTGGATTTTTAGCCCGTGAAGGTCTCTAGTTTTCTGAGCCGTCTTTCCAATGCCGCTGATAGCTCGTTGATCTGACTTACGGTTCGAAAGTTATCGCAGTTTAAAGAAACCATCGCAAAATAGTTTTCGGTTCAACTATTCTATCTTGTGAGCCTGTTTTGAGCCCTTTCTGTCTGGATTCAGCTTCGGATGTCTTCTGTCGAATTGTAGTCCTCTTAGTCAGTTAGCTACCGTAAAAATTTGAATAAAATCTAGTGAGCGGTTTGAGAGTTATAGCCGTTCCCGCGAAAGTGCCGAGTGATGTTTAGTTCATGCCGAAACAACCTTTGAGCCTAATCCTAACCCGAGCTTCCTTGTGATTTGTAGGACCTTCTAGGACCTGATTAGAGACGCTTTTCCGTGCAAAGGATATTCAGGAGCTTACATTTATTCGAGGTGGGTAATCTCACTCTAAACTTGCACTGACATTTGATTCATGATTACGTACTATATGTTATGAACTGTGATTGATTGAGTTGAGCTTGTTGTTGCGAATGATCTGTGTACTTGAGATTTGATTATGAGTTTATATGTACTTGGGTGGTGCTATGTGGTTATATATCTATGAGATGATATACTTGAGCTTGCGCTGTTAGTTTTATATGAGTACATGTTGTAATGAGTCAACACGTTAATAAAACTAACTTATTATATTTGAAATTCATGAGGTTAACCAACTCTTCCCAGAGTAAGCCAAGTACAATTCACGCTGTCAACGTGGTACTGCGGGACACTGGTGGGTGTTGGAAGGGGGTGCTGCGACGAGGCGCTGGTGGGCGTTGGGATCGTCACGGCATTGGCGAACCAAATGAGTTTTCATAAGGGGTGGATTCCAAACTCAAGTCGAAGCATGAGTTTTCAAATGAGTTTTCAAATGAGTTTTTCAAATGTTTTTTTATGAGTCCAAATCCAAATCGAGAAACAGCGCATCACGATGACCTTATGCCTCTAGTACTTATTAATGAGTTATTTAGTTTATTAAAAACGTCGCGAGTGACATTGATTACTAAGAGAATAAAAGAGAATTAACTTGAGATGAGCGTGAATTGTGCGACTATATATAAATATACTCTATGTACTGTTGTGAACTACTTGTTATGTAGATGGTATGAGGATGGGAGATCGTGGAATTTTTGAAACTGGCTTGAAACCATGACAGGGGTAGGTGCGGATAATAATAGAGGGCCCCTATTATTATACGCACATGACTCATGCCTATGTTTCGAAAAAGATTCAAGGAGACCATTGGTCAACCACCTGAGTATCATTAAAACCCCAATTATTATATATATAAGTCAATAATAAAGTCACTAAAAGAGATTTATGAGAAACCAGTGTAACCAATTGAATAAGAGAATTATCAAACACGAATTGATAAAGAGTTATCAAAACATGTCAATGGAGAGACTAATAAATCAAATTGAGTTGGATTCTTTAAATAATTGAGTTTTTAATAAATCGAGATTTATGAGAAAATAATAAATAAGTAAACAAGAGATTATTAATTTAAGTTGATAAGGAGTGATCCAAACAAATCAAGTGAAAGTTATTAAACCAATTGAGTGAGAATCACTAATGATAAATTATTAAATTGAGTAATATTAATTGGTCAAAAACCTAAGATAATAATTAAGTAATAATGATTAAGAATATTATAATTCGTATAATTGAGAAGTCATTGAAATTTCGAGAAAATTTATAAAGCAAGAACGATTGGACAATTATCTAAAATGAATCAAATAGAGAGATTTTAATTATGCATAAGCATTAAATTGAGTAACGGAGAAACTATGAGTAAACAAATTAATGAAGTCATAAGAGTTAATGCAAAATGAATAAAAGATTTGTGAATTGAGAAATTTTATGCGAAGATCTATGGAGTAAATTTTACGTTTATGTATCTGATGAGAGAAACATCGAATATATGAAATAAATGAGGAATATTAATTGAGCAAAGATATGAAAATTTATAAATTTAATGAAAGTTATAAATATTGAGACATCACTAATTGGATGAGATGAAAAACCCAAGACGAGTTAATTAATGAGTTAATTGACAAGAGGAAAATGTACGAGGTTCATTCGTGACAAATTTAATGAGAACTTTATCTAACGATAAATTTGTTATATGGTAATGATAATACCATATATGTTATGAGTAACCAAAATGATGATTTATACTCATACTTGACTAAGAGATGATCGTGAATGTGTAACACGAAATAACAAATTGTGGTACTAATATGTGTAATGAATTTGATTTATGAGGAGTTATAAAATGAATAATTATTAAATGACGAATAATTATGAAATTATTATTAAAGAATAAACAAGTTCGTATCGAGTTCTATGAGATTGTGAGTGCCACTTCCAAACTCGGGGACGAGTTTTCTTCAAGTGGAGTTGAGTGGTGGTAAAAGGGAAAACTACCAATATTAAGAGTGCAAATAGAGAATAATTATAAAGTCGTGAGTTATTAAATTCGTATTATTGAGCTAATGAAGATTAATAAATCGGGCTAAATATGAAAAATAAAGTTTGTAAAGAGTAAATTAAGAGAGTTACCAAGAGAAAATTTTGTTATGTGTTATTTATAATTGTTATGTGCATATAATTGGCTAGAGAGTTATAAGAGTGACTAAATGATCGAGAAACTATTCATATGAGAATATAATGAGATCTTAAGAGATTATTAAAATATGTGAACTTATTGTGAATTATTCCAAATCGAGTTAAATTAGAAAAACGTTGTTATAAGATGGTTAGTGGGGAATGAGTCCCACAATATATGAATAAAGTAAGTTTAATGATGTTTACAAGTAAAAGTAAGGGTAAATAAATCATTTCACTTTATTAAAGTAAGTAATTAGTGGATGTACAGACCACTAGTTTTTACCAAATTAGGTATGCTTTTAAAGTGTATCACTTATTTTGATACACCCGAATGTGAAAAGTGTATCACTTATATTGAATCGGAGGAAGTACTATAATTTTAGTCTCACGTAGTAATCTAATTAATTGTAAGCTTATACTTTATGTAGTTGATATTTCACTCTCTATTATTTGTACACTCAGACTTGAATTCATTTACATATTTTTATTTTAACCATATCCTTGGTTAACAAATCATTTTCATATAACCATAAGTTTTTCCCTCGTGTGTGCAGAGACGAACGCCTACTGTCATTTCTAACACATAAAAAAGTGTCGCTACAAGTTGAGAAATGCTTTTAAAAGCGAAAAATCCGCCACAAAAATGTTCAAACAATTATTATTGTTTTCGTAAAAAACTGTCGCTAAAACCCAAACCATAAACTTTTATTCACACTTCTTAGAAGTGTCACTTAAAATGAGATATTGACACCTTCACTATGTCGCTAATACCTTTGTCACCAAAAAACAGTCTCCTTGTAATTGTTGCTCCGATCACAATGGTTGAACCAACCAAAAATAATCAAACACGATTGTGAGTAATGGAAAGTGAAAATGATTTGACTTGCAAGTGTGAAGGGTTTAGACTATGCGTAATGGTGATCAAACTCAAATATGGTCACTGTTGCCACATCAGCACCATATCAGATTTCTCTCGTCAGACTAAACATGACAAATCATGACTAAACCCACATTGGAAAAAAAATTAAAATTCTAAATTGAGTGGCCAGCAACAGTCGCTGCAGCGGCCAAACACTTGGTCATCACGCGTCGCAGCGGTCGGGACGGGCAGCGAGTGGGGGGCGGGGGATGCACCATTACGCGTACTTTTATGACTTGTGAGTTGTGATGAACCGGGTTTGACATACATTGTAAACAAGTCAGGTAAAAGAATTAATTCCCACTGTTTAAAATTAAGGGGCTAATTATATGTTTGAATATTTATAAATGTTGTGTTTAAAACTTTAATTTGATTTTGGTCTCGATTTTATATTTGTTATTTGGTGAATGAAGATTTTAGTTAGCATTGACCTACATATTATCCAGATCTCTTTCGTTACAGAAAAGTATTTAAGATTATGTTAAACATTTATTTTTGTCTGTTAAAAAAAGTATCTTAAAGTTAAAAAAATCAATACATCATAATTAAACCAAACAAATTTCCTAAATAACATTTCCTCATACTATTCATCAATGGTTGATGAATAGTTTTTTATGATATCTTTTTTATGTTTTTAAATTATATGTTTTTTTTATTATATAGATTACATGAATTAATTTTTTTTATATACAATGGTGTATTTTGAAATAATATTTTATATAATGTTATGAATAAATTATTTTATAAATATAATTTGTATCTTTACAAAGACGCCGAAAAGTGTAGATACATTTTTCTCACATAAAGCATAGATTTTGTTACAGGATGAAAAACGTATAAGTATCCATCGAGCGACAAAGAGGTAGTTAACTATTAATTATGAGTAGTTGAGATACTTCCGTCGTTGTTCATTGTAATATAAATTAGATTATAACGGTTGACTTAGATTTATTGGTAAACGTCTAACGCGCACGTTTTGGTTACTATGAACACTGTTAAATTGATCACTATGACACCGTTAAACTAAGAGTTAGGCTAACACTACTATTTTATAATTTTCGTTTTGTTAATGACAGCCCTAAGGACTGTCTCTAACGTGCATAAAAGGTTTGTACATTCATGGATAGAATAATGTTCCTTAAATTCAGGGGCGGTTTTTACTTTATTTTTGCCTTCTTATTGTCATTATCATTTTCCTTTTCTAAATTATTAAAATTGCGTGTTACATGCATCTCAATTCTCAAATATTGATATACAAAATTTAGATCAAATATATAGTTTTCATTACAAGAAAGATAACATAAAAAATATATACATCTATAAAATTACAGTATCTAATAATATATGATCGGGGTTGATCCGATAATGTTTTGGTCTTTGTGCAGAATCTTAAAAATGAGTTCCAAAATAATTTTTTTTTTAATTAAAATTTTCCCGTTGAATTAAAATTATCCACCAAATTCCCAACTTACAAGTCTAGTTTTTTATTTTAAAACTTTTAGTCCATCAATTTTTAATATTGTATTGATGTGTTGTAGTGGTGATAGTGATGGTGCCTCATGCCAACATGCATGTCAGAATCGAATAACCAAAACAGTTTTTAAACCACAATGAATAACTCAACAATAGAAGTTATAGCGGATTAACACTATGTTGATTAATCAAGAACAATAAACTGTAAATAATATAAGAATTATTAAGAACACAGTTTATCACAAAAAGCTTCAATGTATATTGATCGAATGAGTTACAATACACACGTATGTTTACAATTCATAAGGAACTATATATAATAGTACTTAAAGCCTAACAATTTACCCTAATTATTCTAGGATACGATTACAATTTGAATTACAAAAGATATAATATTCTAAACTAATTCTGCAAAGATCTCGGACACGATCAGCACCATATATAGACATCAGTAGTATTTGCCATTGTCAGTAGTAAATCATAGCCTCAGTAGTAATACACGAGATCAGTAGTACCTTTGTAATTCTGCCCCATCAGTACTAACTCTTGTAAGCAGCATCAAGTCTTTGTTAGTACCAACTGTAGCATCAGTAATAAGTCATAGATCAGTAATAACTATGCTTTACATCCCAACAATGCATGTCCAATAATTAACTTAAATAGTAAGGGGATGATTTTCATACCACTACTTTTAATTCATCTATCATAACTGTTGCTTCACATGCTTGTACAGTTAGCTGTAAGATTTGTACAATGTGGTATAACAAGTAAAAGTTGTGGTACATAAATGAATTCCTAAGGTAAGAAAATCCATATTGATACAAGAAAGAGTTGCTAGGGACAGCCGATAGCGATTAGGACGCGGTTGCCAATCAGCTAATTTTATAATTGGCCCCTATACTATTCTCAACTCTTCAGTTTTGCCCTTCCCCACTTTAAATGCTTTTGAATTAAGATTGGTTTAATCAATATTTTAATTTTAATTTAGCTGTGTCGAAATATTACATGTGCTAAACGTGTTTAGCTCCTAGGACCTAGATAAACTTTAATCCAAAAAAATTAGCCGGTTTGAAAAGTATATATGGGTATCAAGACATCCGTAAACAAATAACAATTGCTTTCATCTATTTAGTAATATTATTGACGAAGCTTCATCAGTTGCTAATTGGTTGTCTCGTTAGTTTTATTTGTTTATTTTTTTCTTTCCGGTTAAGTGACGAGAATATAGTCCTCTTTGGTTTGTATGTATATCTTTGTGTATAAAATAAAGTGACGAATAAAGTGAAGATTTGCTGTTGATACAAGCATGTCAATTTAGAAGTACTGACATGACGCTGAGATCTCAAAACTAACAATTTAAAAGTACTGACGTGACGTTGAGATCTCAAAACTAATTTATGGTAATGTTGGAAATGGTCTTATACTGTTAGCATCAAATATATGAAACAAACTATCATCAATTCATTTTTTCATTTCTAATTATATTTTACACCTACAACACAACAAGTTTATAGATTAAAGACCGAATTACATCTAAGGTCCCTGTGGTTTATCACTTATTGCATCCACAATCCCTAAACTTCATTAAGTACACTAGGAGTCCCTGGTGTTGCCACTTTGTTGCACCCGTAGTCCCTGAAGCAGACAGACGTTAATTGAAGCCGTTAAATCCCCCATGTGCACATCACATGATGGGTAATATGGTAATTGTCCATCCCTTCCTCATATTTAAACCTGAGTAAATTACATGAAAGGTCCCTGTGGTATACTACTTATTACAGTCTTAGTCCCTCATCTTCATTTATTACACCGGAAGTCCCTGGTGTATACACTTTGTTACACGCATGTAGGCCTGTAAACGAACCGAACGTTCATCGAATCGTTTGCGAACTGTTCGGCGGGAGTTCGTTTATGTTCGTTCGTTTAGCTAAACAAACGAACACAAACAAGATTTTGTGTTCGTTTAGTTAAACAAACGAACACGAACAAAGTCCCGTTCGTTCGTTTGTGTTCGTGAACATCCGTTCGTGTTCGTTTGTTTACGTTCATTTGTTAGTGTTCGTTTGTGTTTGTTTGTATTAGTTTGTGTTTTTTCGTGTTCGTTTGTGTTTGTTTATGTTTGTTTGTGTTTGTTTCATGTACGTTTGTGTTTGTTTATATTCGTTTTGTGTTCGTTTATGTTTGTTACCCTAGTTCACCTACCGTTCGTGAACACTGGATTTTCTTAACATAAACGAACACAAACGAACATAAAGAAACACAAAAGTACACGAAACAAACACAAAAAAAACACAAACGAACACGAAACAAACACAAACGAACACGAAACAAACACAAACGAACATAAACAAACTCAAACGAACACTAACAAACGAACGTAAACAAACAAACACGAACGGATGTTCACGAACATGAACGAACGAACGGGCATTTGTTCGTGTTCGTTTGTTTAACTAAACGAACACAAAATCTTGTTTGTGTTCGTTTGTTTAGCTAAACGAACGAACATAAATGAACTCTCAAGGGTTCGCAAACGATTCGTTGAACGTTCGGTTCGTTTACAGGCCTACATGCGTGTAACAAAGTGTATACACCAGGGACTTCCGGTGTATTAAATGAAGATCAGGGACTAAGACTGTAATAAGTAGTATAGCACAGGGACCTTCCATGTAATTTACTCAGGTTTAAATATGAGGAAAGGGTGGACAATTACCATACTACCCATCATGTGGTGTGCACATGGGGGATTTAACGACATTAATTAACGTCCGTTTGCTTCAGGGACTACGGGTGCAACAAAGTGGCAACACCAGGGACTCCCAATGTACTTAATGAAATTTTGGGACTGTGACTGCAATAAGTGATAAACCACAGGGACCTTTGATGTAATTCGCTCTAGATTAAATTTATATAAACATAAAGCAGTGCAAAACCTCACAAAAGTATAAAAATGTTTCAATTATTCAATCTTTCATACAAACAATATATACATGATAATATGAAAGCTCTCTCTCTATTTATTCACGCAGAAATCCCCAACAAAACAAGGGTGATGAAATGAAGCTAATCGGCTTACATTTTAAGATCGATTTCTTGATTTCGGTTTCGGTTGATAAAAATCTCACATCTCATAAAAATAATAGGGTATGCCATAACCATTATAATAGTAGTAATCGTAAGGATTAACCAGCAATTGCACCTCTACGGGTTTCGATGGCTTGGCTTCGGGTTTCTTATCCTCAACGGGACCCACACTCACTAACTCTGTGTTTCCTACGCCTTTTCTTAACAAGGTTGTTAGTTCAACCGAATCGATTCCTTCACCAATCACGGCTATCTGGTCTTTATCCGATCCAACGAAAGACGCCGATTCAACTCCTGTGCCATTAATATTTGAAATATAATTTAGTTATTTGAGCATTTAGGCCGAAAAAACCAATGCGAACCGAAAACCAACCGAAACTGAACCGAAAACATGTAATCAGTTCGTTTTTCGGTTTTGAAAATCCATAATTTTCGGTTTCGGTTCTATCTATTTCAATTCGGTATGGTCCTGGATACGGATGAGCATTTGGGCAATCGAACCGAAACCGAACTTAAACTTCACAATTATCGGTTTCGGTTTTTTTGGTTTTGGTTGTGTTCGGTATCTAGACCACACTCATCCCTAGGTTTAGCGTTTAAGAACTTGTAGATTTGTCAAATATGATCCCCTGTATTTGATCATGTATGTGTGCATATTAAATTATAATCCAGATCTATCCGATTACTAAAATTTAAGCCTAATTCGAATGTAATATTTTTTAGTTCACATATAATTGAAATTAGATTTCTTCGATAAATTAGAGGTAGGAAAAGTAGAATTAAGCAATTGAACAGAGGAAAATTACGAAACATGATCTTACCGGGTAGACTAACGGCAATCGTCAGAGCTTTACGAGCTTTTTTGTTAGTGTTCATGGTCACCTTCACCAGAATTTTTTGCTGAAAAAACAATCAAGTATACAAAATTGAGATCAAATTGAGATCAGATCATTTCAAATAAATGCAAAACAGAGTCGAATTGAATGTATAAGCAGATATGTACCTTCGCCATTTGATATGATTTTGATGATGATTTTGAGTGTATTTGTTTTCGATAAGAGGATTTTGAGGTGATTGAAGACTTGAAGAGTGAGAATGTGTGAGTGGGTACTTTTATAGAGGAGTTTTCGAGTTCAGTGAGTAGATGATGTGGACGATGACGTCATTGCCGTGGGAAGGAAGCTTCGGCTATCAACTACTCCGTATTACGTAATAAACATGGAGAACTGATATTCATACCACAAAAATCACTTCCCACACCATACTGTACAAACTCTAAAGCAGACTGTATAACTATGTTAAAGCATAATGTGTGATAAATGAATTAATTTATGTGGTAGCAATATCACTCCCTATAAACATGACATATACGACATAATAAAAACTGACATAATATTGATTAATTGGATGTTTATATAATTTTTATATTGAGTGGATTTGTCCGAGTGTTGCAAGTTGCAAAGTTGTTTACTTGTTTACCAAGAGTCAATTTATGCACGTGAAGTTGAGATTAGAGTTTGATATTTTCTCATCCTCATATGGTTACCATTGATTCGTTTGTGTTACATTTTAATTTTTCATAATATAAGCACAAATTTAATTGATAATAATTTTTTTCCTTATATTTGAAAAAATCAATTCTTTCTAATATTTGTTTAAAATAAACTTTTCAATTACGGTTTTCCGTACTAATTTTATGTAGAAGTTTCCTCTCTATCATTAATAAAATATTTTATCAGTTTATTGTAGAATAAACAATGATAAACCTAGGTTAATACACAAGAAAAATATCGTACCACGTATTACTTGGGTTAATAATGATATACTCCCTCTGTCTCTAAAATAAAGTTCTTATTTCTCCTTCAAGTTTTATCCCTAAATAAAGTTCTTATTTCTCAAAATTAAGGGGCCCACTTAATATAATAATATTATTACCAATACTTTCACCACTAATTATCTTCTAAAACACTTTATCTCTCCAATCAAACCTTATAATTAAATCAAAAGTAATACCAAATACTCCACCACTAACTATCTACTAAAAAGTTGTGACCAAGATAAATAAGAACTTTATTTAGGGACGGAGTGAGTAATATTATATTAGTTGGCGCTATAATACAACATAATATTATTTGGGCAATAATGAAATTAGACTAATAATATGATGAAAAATATTGAGCCCCTTATTACTTGGGCCAATAATGATATAATATAGTATTAGTTGGGTCAATAATATAACCCAATATTACTTAGCATACACCTAGACTAATAATTATACAAGAAAAATATTAAGTATCTTATTATGATTAGGGGTGAACATGGTACGGTACCACACATATTTTCCTCATACCGTGTACCGTACCAATTATACTTGGTACACTAATCTAGCTACCAGTACCGTACCAATTATACTTGGTACCAATTTGTTTGGCTACCAACAATCATGGTTGGTACGAATTGGTAATGGTATATACCAAGATGAGAAACTTATTTGAATTATTACTAAAAACAAGATATTTTTCTATACTATTATATTTGGTAATGGTATACGTTAAATGTTATATAAACACTATCTACGATAAAATAAATGTTATGTAGTATTCTTGTCATAATACACTAGTTTGTAGCATTCTCGTTTGCTTCACACGCTTATTTATTAACATTATATATAAACATAATAACAAAGATGTAATATATTGATCGGTTAAGCTAAGAAGTTGTAACTTGAATGTTTTCATGTTATGATATCATATCTTGTGTTAAAAAAGAATACATACGTAGTTTACCTTTCGCGAATTCTTCTAAATAATATATATAAAAAAAATATTGGTTGGTACGATACTACCATGGTATTTAAATTATTGTACCATTACCGTACCATGATTACTTAATTGGTATGGTACTACCAACCAAACATGTTGGCTACCAACATATTGGCTACCAACTATTCTTGGTATGGTTGGTAGCATGTTGGTTGGTTTTGTTCGGTACAAATTTGACACCCTAATTATGATAGGTGGTCACGTGGATATTTAGAACATACCATGAGTCGGCCCTGACGACCACCATGGCAGCTGTGTGTGCTGACTGCTGAGTGCTGACCAAGGGGTGAGCACGTACTCATAGTGGGTGCTCTAACTAAAAAAAGTGTAACTTATAAATTAAAATTTATATATTTTATCGTTGTGTCTTTTATAATGTTTGTAAAAAATAGAAATAAAAATAAATATAAAAATAAAAATAAGCTGCTTAAAAAATGCTTAATCAATGTATGTCGTTGTCGCTAAGAAGGTTCCGGACCTGCGATACTCGGCTAAGTGAGGACCGAAGTCGTGTTGTTTATAGTAAGTGAAATAAAATAAAGAAAATAATTCTCAAACTTGTCAGCATACGTTCATACTACTTTAACTTTTGAATTAATTATTAAAATAGACCAATTTTAATGAGCAACTTCCATTTAATACTGATATACTTCAATCTTCCTAAAATACCCCGTGTAAATGGGAGACTTCATAAAGCAGCACTAACTTTGAGCAGCACTAAGTGGTGAGCAGCATAACTGGAGCAACACTAAGTGGTGAGCAGCACTAACTAGAGCAGCACTAAGTGTTGAGCAGTACTAACTAATAGTAGTAACAAGATTTAGCAGTATTAACTAGCAGTAGTAATAAGGTCGAGAGCAGTAGTAACAAGGTTGAGCAGTACTAACGAGCAGTAGTAACAAGGTTGAGCAGCACTAACTTGGACACGTGGCGGCGTTCTAGTGGAGTAGCACGGTCGCACAGTCGCACGGTCTATTTTGAGAAGTATTCAAACTACAAGTCTATACTTGGGGAGATCTTGTTTCATTTGGTCTATATTAAGAAATCACCCTTAACTTTTTCATTTTTGCCCTTCAATAATTAAGAGATTTATAATATGGAAAATGATAATGACAGCCCTAAGGGCTGTCACTAAGACGTCAAGACACGCATAAAAAACTTGTACAATAATCAATAACCGCCCCCTGCATTTTAAGAATCAACCCTATTACTGAAACTACAAACCATTTATGCACGTAACCACCTCTTAATGAAAGCTCTAAAGGCTGTCATTAACAAAACCCTTCTAATATTGATGATGAATGTTTTTCATTCAACGAACCCTTGCATTTCGATTGTTATAAACAAGAATTATTTGGCCCCCGCGCTACGCAGCGGGATTTTAAAGCATTCATTTTCTTAATTAAAAATATATTTTTTGGTTTATATCAAATTGATTTTTATATTTATGTTAAAACATTGGTTTTTATATCAAATTGGTTTTCTTAATTAAATAAATTTCTTATTTCTCCTTAAATTTTTGTCCCTAAATAAATCTCTCATTTCTCAAGTTGATGGGGTCCACTTAATAAAATAATACAATTACCAAGGACCACAATACTAACTATCCACTAACCACTTATTCTTCCTTAATCACTTAATCATCTTTCAATGTTTGATTCTTTTAATCCTTATATCTAGCAATTTTACATTTTAAACTCATATATATATTTATATGTTACTCATTTATTATTTGTAATGTAATATTTTTATCAATTTCAGTATTAAGGTCAAGCGTTATAATAGTTTTGTAAGAGACATTTTAAAAAAATGTTAAGTTTTATAATGCTATAAAATTGTTAAATTACATAAGTGAGAGACATTTATAACACGTACATTTGATACAATTAAAGGTAAATTAGTAATATTAATAAGAAAAAGTCTTTGGAAAAGTTAATCATGGAGAAGTTTTTAATTAATAGGTTATTAGATGATGTGATAAAGTAATAAGTCATTGGAGAGGTTAACCATTGTGGATGCTCTAAGGGAAAAAGTTGATTTTAATAAGATATACTCCCTCCGTCCGACAAAAAAGTTTACATTTCTCCATAAAATTTTGTCCCACATAAAAGTTTACATTTCTCAAATTTGGAGGGGCCACCTAATAAAATAATATTATTACCAATCATTCTACCAATAAAACACTTTCTCTTTCCAATCTAACCTTATATTTTAATCAAAAGTATTATAAATGACCCACCACTAACTATCTCCTAAAAGATTGTGCCCAATGAAATGTAAATTTTTTTATGGGACGGAGGGAGTACTACATTACCTACTATTTTCAGTATTTTATATCTATTCGTGCTTTGTAAAATAAAGTAAACCCTATTATACGTTTATATAGCATGTAACGCTTCAAACATCAAAATATATGATTATATAAATTTATACGATTTTTATAACGACGTCTAATCTACTCCAATTTTATGTAATAATGTGTATACTTTTAGTCAACCAAACATTAGTCATATCTCTAAAGTGTTGCGTATACAATGTTATAGATCTTTTAGTATTCCAAATAACTTTTAAAGATGTTTGATTATTTGAATAACGATAGTTCTAACAACAACAATATACCTTATTACATTAATTTTTTCTTGTACACGATAACTTTATCTCACAATTGTATTATATATTTTATGAGGTTAAATATAAATTATGAAAATTTGGGGACAAATATAAGTTTTCTTAAAACTAGAGGAAATGTATAAAATCTTAAAGTCTATTTTATAAAACGTAATATCTTAAAAAGAAAACTACACAAAACTTGCAGGGCCCACTGTAGAAAATGAAAATTCTTTTTAATAGAATGAAAGCATTAACTTAAACACCCATTCTAACAACCTTTATTTTGTTTATCACTCAAGTCTCGATGTTTTTTATTCAAAAAATATGGCGCAAGTTAGCAACATACTTACTGTTCATAGTGCTGTTTAGCACTATGGTGATTGTATATAAGAGTAAATAATATATTCAAGTTACACGTCTCGGGTAAAAAAGTAGAATTCATTTGTCTTATATTTGATATAGTTTAATGAAATATATCAAATGAAACTCGATTTAACACCTTTTTCTTATTGGGATAGTTATTTGGTTGACCTATTTGAGCCAATTATATAGCAGTTGGAATTCATTTTTTTCTGTTTAACACAAAATAATCATTTTTTCAGAAATCTTGCCATTTTTGTCAAGGAAAATGATACGTGCATAACTTTAGATAAATGTTATACTCAGTGGCGAATCCAGGACCAAAGTCAATCGGGGTCCATTAATAATTGACCAATTAAAAATTAAATGTCATAAAACATTAATACAATTGTTATCTATATATTTTCATTTTTTGGAAACGCTCTATAACATCATCGTTCAAAACACATAACCCTAATTTTTTCTAGTTTGATGTGAAGATATACAAGAAATGTTGATTTAAGTAGGATAGCACACTTACATTAGGTGCAACACAAGACGCAAATAACGATTCAATATTGAGCCAGAAGATGCACTTGAGAAGATAAGCCAGAAGATGAACGAAAAAGAATATAAGTAGATGAAGAAAAAGAAGTTTGGTAGCTTAAAGTGTCTAATTTAGAGATTAAAGAATTGTAGTAGGCCACGATTAGAAGATCAAAAGTTTAATTTCACAAATTCAACTAGAGATTTTAAAAGATTATAAGTGGGGCCACATAATAGTTTTTCACTAAAAAAAAGAATTTTCTCAAACTTTTTTACTTATGGACTAGCCCACCAAGGGGTGGCCATGGCCCCTCTCAACTCTATATAGATTCTCCAACCATACTTAGAAGCTACGTTGGGGAACTTTCATTGAAGCCTAGTCTGTTAGTATCTATGCATTGTCAGTTAAATGTTTCTAGAAAAGAAGTGGGCAACGTCCCACATTAGTATTATAGTTAATTGTTGCATGAAATTAGTATCTATGCATTGTCAGAAGAAGTTTCAATAATTCAAAAAAATGTTTAAAAATTTCAATTTTGACGTCAATTTGATTTAGTTAAATGCCAAAATAAAATTAGTTTGGTGATTATACTTTTTTTTTTTTTTTTACATTTTCTCTTAGTTTGGTGGCACGATTGAAGAAGCTTAAAGTTAGTAGGTAAAAAGTGAGAGAAACAGAAGATGAGTGTTGGCTTGTGATAAATATGGGGAGACTTTTGGAAAATAGGTGGAATCTTCGGAATTTCCAAAGTCGCGATGGAAAGTTACCCGTCCTTTACGTGGAACTGTGGAAGGACAAACCCACGCGAACGTCTTTAATGGTTTATAATTATATAAACCGTGTCTCCGTGTTTATCGGCAATAAATAATCATTATCTATCAAGATTTGCTAACTATAGTATTAAAATTTGGGTTTTGCTAATGACAGCCCTTAGGGCTGTCAATAACACGCCTTAAAATGTTGTACTTTTATTACCGGATGAGTGATACCTAAAATGCAGGAGGTGGTTGTTGATTAATTTACAAATTTTAATGCGCTTATTGACAGCCCTAAGGGCTGTCATTAGCAAAACCCTTAAAATTTAAAGGAAAATGATAATGACAGCCCTAAGGCTGTCACTAAGAAGTCAAGACACGCAAAAAAAACTTGTACAATAATCAATAACCGCCCCCTGCATTTTAGGAATCAACCCCCACCACTGAAAGTACAAACGATTTATGCACGTAACCACCTCTTAATGACAGCCCTTAGGGCTGTCATTAACAAAACCCAAATTTAAAAGCAATGCATAATGGTTAGTTAATTGATTAATATACATGTATTAAAGCATAACCACAATTGGTGATTGGTGATTTTCATTAGTTGATTTTTTATGGTTAAAGTACATTAACCTTAAGCAGTTGTTCAAAAAAAAAAAATAAATAAAAAAAAAAAAAAATCACATAGACGAGTATTATTTTTTAGTCATATCTTTAAGGGTAATGGTTATCATCTCTGAAATGGATATTGTAAAAAGTTAAAATACTTAATGAAATTGAAAATTGTGTTTCAGTTAATTTTGGGATATACAGGTTTCTAGGAGTTTGGTGGGTTATTACATGATAATTGACGTGGTATCTTTTGTAAGCTTTTGTTGAGAAAATAAGAATTAATGAAGAACTCAAACCATTGATGTGAATTAATGAAGAACCCACCACTCATCACCGACAACCACGGCTAGCCACCTTCTTCAGCTCGGCCTGTTGTCACCGCATGTGGAACTTTTTGTTAAGCATTGAAATGATAAATGTATTTGATTGATTCATAACTATTACAAGACCTCATATATATATAGCAAACATAAATCTGAATTATAACAAACCCTAATGGACTTTGTCCCATTTACACAATTGGAATGGACCCTCTAATACTTTTGTGAAATTAAAAAGACGTTCGGAGGAACCCAGACGTGTGAAATCGATGAACACCATTATATCGTTAACATAGCTACCTCCGTGTCCTTGATGATTGAGTTTTTTAGTGATTTTTTCTATAAATTTGTATGGATTTTAAGTATTTTGATTCAGGGTTTTAAGTATTTTTGTGTGATTTGTTCGATTTAGTGGTTTAAGTATTTTGTGTGGTTTTTTATGAAATTTTTGGGTTTTAATTTTGTAGTATTCTTGATGGATGGTGATGGTAAATATGAAAGTATATTTTTTAAAGCATATGATATATGTAATTTTGAGGAAAATGAGATAAAATATTATGCTCAAATCTTTCTCTCACCATTTACAATTTAAAGATTTTTTTGGGTTCTAAATCAGGAACTAAATCATAAACGAAATGCACTAATCACGAATGGAGGGCCCTATATTTTGAGACTGGCTGCACACAAATGGGCCTAAATTTTACGAATAGACTACCGTTACGTTAGTAGTTAATTGGGCATCTTGGCTTACCACTTATGTCAGTAAAAAAATCACAAATGGGCATTAAATTTTGAACATAGATTATTATTTGTGGAGGCCGCGGCCGGTGATTCATGTATGAGTATGACTATATTACTATATATATACATCTGACCTTACTTACGATACATCTTATTTGAAAGGATTAAGTATTGTTGTATCATTGATGTCATAAACAATGACATCAAGAGATAACTAGAACAACGACCAATTCTTTCGTATTTTTCATAAGGTTGAAGTTTTTTCTTTTTTCTTTTTTTTTTCTTTTTTTGAAACGAACGATTCTCAATAACTGAAAGAAAAACAAAATCTTAAGAGACTGAAAGTTGGGATTTATATTCAATAGTTGCTAAAAGGATCGCATTTGCATGAAATTGTGTTGGAATGAAGATGATTGTTTATATAATTTTTTTATTGAGAAAGTTATGTTATAATAATAACTAATTAATTTAAAAATAATCTCTTAAATTTGTTCATGATAAAAGATATTCGATTTTTGTATTAAAAAATTGTGTGGTTTTGTCTATTTGGAATTACTAATGATAGTCTTAAAGGCTAACTTTAAAAGTAACTAGCCTATAACCCGTGATAAATCACGGGCGGCTTATAA
The DNA here is from genome assembly GCA_963853835.1 of Calendula officinalis. Lineage (NCBI taxonomy): Eukaryota > Viridiplantae > Streptophyta > Magnoliopsida > Asterales > Asteraceae > Calendula > Calendula officinalis. Next base: position 2,804,643 of record OY970835.1, read on the forward strand.
AAATTTTAAAACAAAAGTTTAAATACGTATAAAAAGTTTATAAGAAAAGTTCAAATACATATAAAAAGTTTAAAACAAAAGTTCAAATACATAAAGTAATAAATATAATTTGTTAAGCAGGTATTACATCCTCATCACAAGAAATCACATCTTATGCCATTAATTTTGTGAGCCAACCATGATACAACATTCCTCTAAACCCAAAAAAATAACCAAAATTTTACTTTTATGAGTTCGTCCAATAAAATCATCTATGTGAACTTGAATCGAAAGTGACCCGATGTGGGATTGATCTTACGCCCGCTTCTGCTTCATGAAAAAACCTTTTTCATATAGAAGTCACGGCCCTTTTCCCCACAACCAACATTGGTTACTGAAACTGGGAGCAATAAAAGTAAAAAGCACAGATGTGTAACTTACATGACAACCCAAAATCTCCCTTTTACCAAATGATTTTTATATCTTCGATCATTGGTCGTTTCCATGTGATACATTAACTGCAATTAAAAACAAATTTTACCAATTGCTAATGAAATTTATTAACAAATGAAGAACATAAATTAAGGATCAACATCAGAATCAACAAAATACATAAAATTAAGTTTTTTAATAGCAGGTTAATGGAAAACCTTTAGTATGTCCCAGGGTTGCAATTACATGCAAAATTATGACCAATTACCTGCAAGAAGATAACCAAATAATAAAATAGAGATAACTATATGATTGTACAAACCTTTAAATAATAAGAAAATTCAAATTTGGCTCACCTTGCACCATCACCTACGTTTATTCCTTTCGAATTGATTTTAGTAGAAACTGAATTGTAGTAGTTGATTTGATGAAGTTACGAGCCATGAAGGTGAAATTAAATTCCGTATTGAGTTGATTTGATCAAGTCGAATTGCTTAATCGATCATCAATTTGCATAAGAAACTTACTCGCAGTGACAAAATGGCGATTGTAGTGATTAGATTTTCCCATCAAGAAAGCATCATTGCCTTTAAAAAAGAATCTGTTAAAAATCACTCTTAGATAACCAGTTTTGTTGCAGTTGATATAGAATTATTTTACCTGACCACCTTCTATACAACAACGGAATCTTGACTTACTCATGTTTGACCCAAAAGAAACATAGGTTTATCCCTAATGATTATGCGTATCCCTAACGATTATGCGTATCCCTAACGGGTCTGAATATTGAAAAGAAGTAGCAGTAACTTGATTTGAATTAGGTGTATCCCTAATGATTATGTGTATCCCTAACGGGTCAAATAAATAACATTGGTTCGATTAAAAAGTACCCAATTATGAAACAAAATAACAGATTGAAAGTCACCTAAAAGTGACCCACCTAGTGATTGAAGTAATGTAATAGCATCTCTAGCATCCTTTGTCACCACAAGAATTTAAAATTATGTTTTAGGTTGTCTAATTCTCATGATAACAACAAAACGCAAAAGAACGTTAAATTTAACATAATACAATTTACATGTATAATCATAAATGATTAATGTAGGAAATATAATACCTCCATTAAATAGAAATTCCATTCCTTTTGATAAATGAAAAAAAATTAATACCTCACATTCTTAAATAATCACATTCTCATAATAAGCAACTTAAGAGGTTGTAATCGTTACTTATACCATAATTGACTTTTAACCCACCCGACCCGTTTCCATTTAAGCCCTTTTTTAAGCACACCATTTGATTTGTTAGCATCCAAAAGGGTTAACATTAATCTTCCAATTTTGTTATCATCAAGGTGTCAAGCATATATTGACTTAACAAGTCAAAAATGATTATAGAATTAATACGTATATTTTAAGGATACCTTAATTCCAAAGTTTTAAAAACTTAAATATGAGAATATTCATATAGTTTGACTTAAAAAGTCAAAGATGGTTATATAATTTATACGTATATTTTTAAATCTCAATGGAAGTACTTACGAATGAATTTTTCATTTGAAGACAATGGGGGGAACAACTGCACCAAAGATAACAAAGGCTATGTGGAACTGCACACTCCAAAACAAATAAATGACAAGATGATAAGTATTGATTACAAAAAATTGTATTTCCATGATTCTGCAAAATGAAAAAACTTGTGCATTATATAGCATTTTCATAAGAAAAGTTTAGCAGTTTATGAATGCAAAACCTAGAAAAATAGGAAGAACCAACCAAACCTAAATACATAATGAAATTGCTTACAATGCGCTATATAAACGCAGTGAATTTTAATTGTGATTTAAAAAAATTAAGAGTATAGTGTACATATATCTTTGTGTATCTTTTTCACGGGTAATATACAAATTAGGAACTATAACCTTCACATTTTGAAACATCGTCTCTAAGTTATCAGCAAAAAATTGAGGTAAAATTAGGGCAAGTACCTTAAGATCTACTTTTTCAATTAAACCTTCTTCTACCAATTCTAACACATCAGACTATATGTGCACAAATTACGGCTTGCAAAATCACTCTAATGTAAATCAATTCAACAAAGTGAATTTCGAACAAAAAAACATAAACAGTAATGAAATCTTACAATTTTAGACAGGAATTTATGAATCATGAAGTTCAATTGGGTGCTAATAAACTGCTGATGGTACCTGAGGATGATAAAATCAACGGCGTAATTGTTTAATCAACGGCGATTTCATACATAACCGAATTTGGAGAAATTTTGGATGATACTGAGATTGTAGTACATTAATTTTGGATGATACGGATTTGAAGAAATTTGGAAGTGAATTCGCAATTGATTCGACCGTGTTTATCATCACGATTTGGAAACCGTGTTCCCTAAAAATACCGACGTGAATCACGGCATGTTCCCTACGATTTGATAGTAACTGGGCCAAAAATCACGGCAATTTAAAACTGCATTTGTACGACTGGCTACATGATGACAGTTTTAAGTGAGTTAACTACTGCAAATGCCAGCGTGGCAACACATAATGACGACACATAAGGGTAATGACTGCCACTTCATTGATGAGTCATCATTGAATCATCATATGTTTAAAAATCTTTTCGTTTATTATATATAAAGATATATAAAGATATTATACTACAATAAAACACGAGACTGTAAATTTAGGATATTATATTCCTTCTTACTATATATTTTTAATTATCTTCATACTCATTCAATTATTACAAGTGATCAAATTAAAAGATAAATTAGGAAAGAAAATTAGTATATTACATATGTTAATCATTTTATAATTAGACGAATAAAATATGAAGATTTAGTAGAAAAGAATAAAATTTAACTTTACGTATATACACCTTTTTAATATTGCTAAAACAATGGGATTATATATAACGGGTGGGGATCTATAAAAAACATTATTAATTAAAGAACATAAGGAATAGTTTATAGCCTTTAGATCAGAAACTGAATGGATCAGATTATACCCTTCTTAAAACCACGCATATCAAAATTTGGGGAAGGATCCGGATAAAAAATAGCCTAGAAAGGGTAGAATTGTAAAAAAAAAACACTCTCTCACCTCAGCTTTCCCATTTTTCACGTCCTAGTTTTTCAAACGAGCAATTCACAATTAGGGTTTTTTGTAAGCTTGGCCGACGCACCTCACGGTTTCAGGAAAAATAGTCGCCAATCAAGGGTTTCGATCGACGATTACGCCTGTCGCAATTGACGAAGGAAATACAGGTTCTCAATCACGAATCTCTGGTTCTGTCTCGAATCTCGGTCTCAATCGACGAAGGCCCAATTGTTTGGTTCTTCAAATAGGCGATTCATAGGTGATTTCAAGCATACTATTGGCGATTTAGAGTCATACGAGTTTCGACTCTATCACTGCTCTTTTGGTACGATTGCTAACTTTAGGAAACTTTTGCTAATGATTGAAATTTTACATGTTTAGCTGCCAATTGAAGACCACTGTTATGTTAATCCTAGTACTTAGTATGTAATGTTACATACTCTTTTGTTTCAGTAGTTGATATGATTTTAAGCAAAATTACTAATGTTTCTTATTGAGATTATAAATATGTTACGAATGGCTTATGCGTTACAAAGCTGTGATTTCGAATGGCTTCTGTGTTACAAAGCTGTGATTTTGAATGTATGCTCTTATTGTCTACTTTGTGTATGCATTTGCATTTTCATATGAGAAACGATTAGTTGCAGCCGTATTAAATAAGAACATGCATATTGATTGTTTGGTCCAGGATAGTGATATTTAAAGTTCATTGACCAAAAACCTACTAGCATTTGCATTTTCATATAATAATACCTTTATGTGCACTGCATAATCAGTTTAGGAGTAGGTCATTAACTGATTACAACTGATTATGATTATATGTATCACATAATCAATTTCAAGACGCATTGCCTAATAGGTGTGAAATCCAAATGTGAAAGTTATGTGATTGATTGTTACCAAATACAGATCATAGTACCGTCCCACAATAATATAATAAAGATTGTCATTAACTATGACTAAGATCCTAATACTAGTGATAAAACTAATTGAGTTTGGTTATCATGTTCATGAAGTGTGACCCAAAATCATGTAATGGAGTATGTTGGTTATATAACATGAATACAAAAGAATTTAACGTGATTTTTTATTTATTGTTTTTAATTGGTTAATTGTACTGATATTTTTTCAAGTTGGTTGAACTAAACTTGTGCTTTTGCAGTTGGATTTAGGAACTAAATTATGCATAAGGGACAGTCTGTACCATTTGGCTAGAAGTGTTGAGAAGAGGTGATGATCTTCGTGGCCCTTGATGGCTAATAGAACTAACAAGTATGATGACTTTCTCTTTATTTTTAAATTCATTATTCAAATTTTATCTATTTTTGTGATCTAATTGAGTTTTGCTTTTACCTGTCGAACCGAACTGAACTGAGCTATATCAGTTCGGTTCTCGGCCGGATCGGTTCAGTCCAAGACCGAGAAAAAACCGGAAAAAGGCGAATAAACTTTCCCGGCACGCGGTTAGATTCGGTTCGGCTCGGTTCTTGGACCGTGCACATACCTATACTCACATGATTGAGCAGTGGATATATGGATATGGAAACCGACACAAATCATATGCAACAAAGATATTGTTGTCTGATGTAAATGAAGGAAAGAATGAGGTTCAGAAAAATCTTGAAGAGTATCAAAAATTAACCAAGGAAGAAAGGGTTATGCTTGCAGAAGATGCGGAAGTGAGAATAATGAATAGACTACGTATGAATCATTCAAAGATAGATGTCGGTCAAACTGAAAAAGTAGGTTTTTATGTATAACTACACAATAGATGGTTGTTTTTTATCATACGGATTGTGGTGGTTGGTTGTTTTTTAGGTTGGTTGTTTTTTATATGGATTGATGGATTGTCATAGAAGTAATCTAGATTGTTAGTTATTTTGGGTTTTGTTGTATTGATTAGAAAATGCAATAGAACAAATGTTGGTACATTAAATGTCATGCGGGATTACATAAAACGCAAATGCAAATATGAAAATAGTATGTAACATTTCAAGAAGTAACTACAAAAAACGAAAATGCAAGTGCAAGTATGAAATTGCAAATGTAGATACCAGTATTGGAAACAGAATCAGAACAGGGAGTACATAAAATGAAATGAAATTGCAAGTATGAAAGTGAAAATGCAACTGCAAGTATGAAAATTGAGTATTTAAAACAAAAATAGAAAAGTTAAACTTCAAATTACATAAATAAAATGCACCTGCACGTATGAAAATGCAAAATGCAATTGAGTATTTAAAGCACAAACATAATATAAAATAAAAAAGCAACTGCTAGAATTCAAGTATAAGTATGAAAATGCAAATGCAACTGACATTATTTAAAACATAATCAGTATTTCAAAATTCAGGGAATAACTAGATATAATGAAAATGTAAATGATAAAGTATGTTTAACTACATTTGGTAAGAATATAAAAATAACTAATAAAAAATAATAATGTGGCACTCAAGAAGATCCTGCATCATCATCAGCTTGTGATCCATATAATTTTACATAATTTTGGTTTAAAGTCAGTCAGCATTACATACAATAGCAGAAACCTATATAAAAAAGAAATAGTTAAAACCACAAAAAGTAAAAGAAAATCTTAAAATGCATAAAAATGAAATAATAGCGGATACCTTTGTAGTAATGTTCTTCATTATATGTCACATACATAGCCGATGCCTCGACATGGTAAAGCAAGAGTCAATAGCGATTTTCATCGCGAGATCCTAATAAGTTAATACCAACTTACGCTGAGAAGGATAAACTTTAATAAAAGCATTTCATAACCACTTGTAGGACGCAACATTCTCTTTGCTCAACATACCAGCACCGAATACAACACATTTTTTATGGCTATCTATACCAGTAAATGATACAAAATATCATATATATAAAAACACGAAAAGTAAATAAAAAAATGTACAAGAATATGAAAATGCAAATGCATAGGAATACGAAAATGCAAATGCACATGAATATGAAAAAGATTTAAGATGAAAATGCAATTGAAAGTATGAAAATGCAAATGCAGTCACTGTTTAAGATCTCAGAGGAAAATGCGAATGCAAATTCCAGTCATTTACACACACTTACACCAAGAACACACACTCACTCAAATCTTCTATTTCTCACTTGAATCTTCATGGATTAGGTCAATCTAAGTGTAATACGATCTAACAAGTGGTATCATAGCAAAATCTCTCTGTGAGAAGATCCAAAATCGAGCTAAAATGATCTAGATCTGAGAAAAAGTGAAGAAAAGTTTGTTCGTCAATGAAAATTTAATGTTGTAATTTTTCTGTCCAAATCGAAGATTTGATCATGGATTAGTGTTTCTCCATTGTTTTTAAGAAGAATAGAATCAATTTCAGATCAATTCCATCAACAATCGACCTTCAATTTGATGATTTTAGAGAAAAAGTGAAAAACTCAAAAAGTGACTGTAATTTGCAAAATCTGAGCAAATGTGTTATGTTATGGATTATTTGATCGGATCAAAGTGTTAGAAAGTTGATTTCGAGTATTTAGAAAGAAGAATCATTGAAATCCATGAAGAATTGAGCAAAATCGGATTGAAACTGTGATGAAAACTACGTCTGAGTTCGTATGATGAAGAAGTTCGACATCAGATGAAGAACAACTTCGGCCCAGGTACAAGTTCGGCCCGAACTTGATTATTAGTTCGGCCCGAAGTTCATTTTATTTGTAGTTCGGCCCGAAGACTAAAACCTAGTTCGGCCCACACAGTATCTTGATTCTTTCATCTTGTTCGGCCCATTATTGTCAACCCAAGTTCGGCTCACATCTGTAACACATAGTTCGGCACATAGTTCTGTAACACAGTTCGGCTCTCATCTGATTCAATATCAACAAACAAAATCAAAATCAACAGCAATTCGAACAAACTCAAAATCAAAACATTGTTCTGCATCAATCTTTCCTGATCGATCAAACAACAAAATCGATTTTAGAAATTATTTTCAACAAACTCGTCTATTTTAATTTCAATCCACATCACTGTGTTCGGCTCGTTCAAAGTCGTCGCTTAATCAAAATCATCAATCGGAATCAAATGTTTAAATCGATATCGGCAATTTCATCAATCTCTGCAATTATTCAATTAAACCTAGTTCGGATTCAATCTGCTTCTTCAATCTAAATCAACACAAAAATCCAATACCGACTTCAATACAAGATTAAGCACAATCGATTTCAATCGTCTAGTATTACAATAATCTAGTGATTCCGGAAGAAACTAACAACGATTCGATTTGTATAACTTCCGACTCTTCCGATATTTGTTAATTCCGATCCAGATTTGTTCGGCAATTTCACATTCAAAATTAAAGTGTTCGGCTTCAAAATTCATACCGACCCAAACAGATTTCAACTTCGATCTCTACTCAAGGTTGATTGATCTTGATTCCGTTCTTGATATTGACCGGTTCATATTGATCTTGGCGTCTGCTTCGTGTTTTGATTTTGGCTTCAATTAATACGAACACCCCTGCTTGACACAAGCCTAATGCGAACAACAATTCTTGGCCCAAAGTGATTTTAACCTTACCAAAAGTGATCAGCCCAGAATTTTATTGGCCCAAAACCAATTACGCCTATCACATGAATTAGCTTAAAACAAGTCAAAATAAATTTCGTATTCCACAATCTAAATACATTTCTAAATAAATTTTTAACCAAAATTTTTAAACAATATTTTTAAAAAGAAAATTTTTACATTTTTTTTTCCAAGAACTATTACCCAAAATCCTACTCATAGCTAAAATGGAAAAACCTACACCAGCTATCAATGATGATATGGATAAAGATCTTCAAGCAGTGCTAAAGGCTATGTCGTTTATCTCAAGATATGAGAAAAAGTATTACTCAACTCCAACAAACAACAATCAGCGATCTTCATCCACCTTCAAGTTTGCATCATCTGCTTCAATCACATCTGACAAACCAACAATCACACCTATGGATCCTACAAAGAAATGTTATAACTGTGGACTTCCTGATCATTTCTCAAGTGATTGCAAGAAACCTAAAGTTCATAATTCTGATTATTTTAAACGAAAGATGTTGATGGCCAAGCAGATTGAGTCAGGCAAGGTATTATTAGCAGAAGAACATTCAGCTAATCTATGCTTCATGGCACGTGAAAATGCTGAAAATTCTGATCGTTTTAATGAAGAGGCTAACAAAGAAATAGAGGTAATCAATTCTTTCTTATCTCATTATTCACATTTAATTGATTCTGAAAATTGTTTTGTAACAAACCAGAATTCTGAAATTGAGACTTTAAAACAAAACATTTTGAATGAAAAAGAATTAAATGCTCTACTCCAACAAAGTTTAGCTGATTTAGAAAACGAACATGAACAAATTGTTGATCATAATACACAACTTGTTCATCTGATTAAACAAAATAAAAATTTTGAGAAAAAGAATCTGACGTTACAAAATCGAATTTCAGAATTGACTGTTAAATATGAGACTGATATTCAACATTTGTCTCATACTATTTCTGAAAAAGAAATTGAAATCATCAATCTCAAAAGCACACAAAGTTCCACATCTATTGCAGAAAATGATAAATATTACAAGTTATACATTGAAGCATGGAATGAATATCAAATCACTAAAAACTGGTTGGAACGTAAACAAAAAGAATTTGATGATAATGAGAATCAGTTTAAATCTTTAAACACACAAATAAAAGAATTATCTGAAACTTTACATGAAAACGACATTCAAACATCACGAGAATTAAATAGCAAACAGAATGTCATACATCAACTTCAACATGATAAAATTCAACTTTCTTCCCACGTCAAAAATCTTGAAGAAATAATTGCCAAACGAGGACAAACTGATCAAACTATTCACTTGAACAAGCTTAAAGATTTCAAATATTTCAATTCAAGAGAAGGTCTGGGGGCGAACAATCCTGTATATCTGAAGATGGCTTGTAATGTGCTTCCAACACTGTATGATTCTAAATACATACATGTTGATGTTTGGCAGAGTTTCATTCGTATGACTGATGAGGAAGAAGAGATTGAGACATTAAACAGAGCAAAGAAGGAGAATGCACAAATTAGTTTCAACTATGCTGAATTAAATAAAACCTATGAAACTAAAAAGGCTAAATTTGAAAATGATGATTATTTTCCAATTATAAAACCAGAAGAATTTGAAATTAAAGGAAATGACGTTCTTCAACAAAAAGTAACATCAAAGATTTATGTTCCATCTCTAATTCTAGAAAAGAAAATTTGTCAATTAGAAATTGAAATCGACGAAACAAATAAGGCATTTGACAAAGAAAAATCAGTTTTACAATCCAAAATTTTTGAATTAGAAACTAAAATTGATAAAACACATAAATCTTTTGATGAAGACAAATTAAAGTTGCAAACGACAATTAAAAATTTAGAATCTAAATCATCTCATCTTCAGATGTTTAAGAAGCCTAGTGCATCTTTGAAATTCGATTCTCCTTTACCGGCAAAGAATAAATGTAAAAACTCTAGACTGTTTTCTCCTGTCATGGCATATCGTGATTTATATACGATCAAGCAAACTGAGGTTGATAGAGGAAATTCTAAACCTAAACCGAAATCTCAAATAAGTTTCTCTACCAAACCTAAGCCTAGGAGATCCACGGTTCCACCAAACTCTGATAAGAAAATGAATGCTCACAAACAAGTTAATAGAGGAAATTCCGCACCTAAAACTCCAAATAAATTAGATTCCTCTTATCGACTTAAGCATTCTCAAATGTATAATACGAAAACATCAACCGTGTTGAAACATTCGACTGCTCCAAAGAAGATCCTTTCCAAAACTAAATTGTTAAAATATTCGAGAAAAGATTTACTTTCATTGGCACCATCAACAACTTTTAATCAAGTGCCAAACACAACTCCTAAAACATCAACGATCTTAAAAGCAAAATGGGTTCCTAAAACTCCAAAATCTCAAATAATTCCTCGGAAATTATTTGAAAGTGAAACATCAAGTTTCAGTTTTTCTTGGAATTCTATATCTTTAAATCAAATTGATACAACTTATCGATGGTTTAATTCTCAAACTAACACTGTCGGACCCAAACAAAAATGGGTACCAAAAGTTGTTTGATTTGTTTTGCAGGAGAATGACTTATATACACATCAGTATATGACTCAAACTTCAAAGCAATGGCTTTCAAGTACATCAGCTTGAAACCCGCACTAACCCAGATTTTCACATAAATGAATAAACTCTTTCCCACCTCTCTTAAACTGTATATTTTTCATTACCATTATTTTGTCGAGGGGGAGAAATATTAATTCTAGGGGGAGAATTAGTATTTCCAGGTGGAGAAACTTTCTAATATCAATACTTTTATACCCGTTTGAATTTTTTTTTTTATCGAACAATTTTTTTTTATCAAACGACAATATCTTCCCATGGTTTGCCAGAACCGGCCTAACCTTCCAAGGGAATTACTTTTTAGCCAAAATTGGTAAATGTGAGGGTATATGTCATAGGGTATAGATTTAGGTGAGTGCAAGGTGATGTGAAAACATGATAATTTTAAGAAAACACACCTTTGAGTGCATCCAAACCGACAATAAACCGGGCAACCTCACTAAATTGTGATCAATCATGTGTTGAATGATTCACCAGACTTAACTGGCCCAGTCAAGCATTTGCACTCCACCACCAACCACTCAGATTCCTCTCAATAGGAATTTGTTTCAATTCATCAGGGGACGTAGCACATAATCTATCGACTACTCATTTGGAGTATGTTGGTATTGAAATAATTAACCTTCTGCCCCGGGTTACGTCTTCAATTGAATGCACAATGTGTCTAGATTTCACCGACAAATATTTCCAATTTAGGACACATACACTTTTATAAATGAATCTCCGTGTATTCATCGGAACACTCATAGTGGCATCACAATCTGGTGTTTCACGAGGATTGAGTGGAAATCCTGCTAGAGCTAAAATTGCGCCAACTCTAATCGCAGGTCACACATTTGAATCAATGGTTGTGCAAACGACTATCGATTCATACCGTGTGTTAACGGATACTCTATGTGAGCCCGGTTTTACCTAATTTGTTCAAGTTGCTGTGCCTAAACTTTTCCATCTTAAAGGCAACAACTTATGCCGGAAAAACATACTTTGCCGATGAAAATTCCATGTTATTCTTAAAAAGTAACATCATATATGCTGATAATTTGCACATGAGCGTTATAGTTCACTCTCAAATTACTCCTATGATCTGCTATAACCGGTATGATCTTCCCCAGGAGCCACCTACAATATAGGACAATATGTAAGGGTACATAGGTCTAGGTGAGCAGAATCAAGTATCACGGGATCTTGATTGGGGTGCGCTGAGATAAAATTTGAGAGGGGGAATGTAGTATGGGGTGCAATTCAGCTATACATGGTAAAATGAAATGAGGGAGTAGTCGAAAAATGAAAAAGTAAGCTTGAGTGAGGAGGGTGTGACAGGGTTAAAGAAAACGAAAAACCCTTACCAAACTGATAAAAAGCCGGGTAGCCACGTCTCTATCAGATTGCATGTGTTGCTCTCTGATATTGAACAAGACATCATGGAACCCAGTGATGCAATACACAACCCCCCCAGCTACTCAAGTATTTCTTAAAAAGTACTTGTTTCATTTCCACGGAGACTATCTCATATGCTATCGACATCTCACTTGGAGATTGTTGATATTGAAATAGAGGACAAGCCTCTCCAGTCCTCGCCTTCGTTTGTCCACTAATTGAGTTTAGAACCGTAATACACTTTTAGGACACAAGGCATAATACCAAGCTTATCTTTGTGATAAAGCCGGAACATTCATAGTGATACCAACGCTCTTGGTATTCCACGATGATTGAATGGAAATCCTACCAGTGCTAACATCTATTCCAACACTGAACGTAGGTCACACAGTTTGTGTAACTGTTGTGTTAACGGGTAATCTATGTGATCCCGGTTTGCCCTATTTTGATTCGATCATTGAGATTAAATGCCAAACGATTTGATCGGATATCTATATCATCATCTTTGGTTCGGTTTTCGATGATACAATGTGCTGTATATTGATTCATTCAAAAGATGAATATATCATTCTTCATCACATCTGTATTCATGGGCTTCGAAGATTTTCTTCATTTCACCTCAACGAACTTCACATTTTTCATGATGATTCCGCTAAATCTTAATCATCATGAGGGGGAGAAAATTTATTAAGAAGTTCAGTTTATGAAGAAAAATCCTTACAAGACTTAAGAGATTATATTAGCCCAGTTTATTCCACATCAAAAAGACATATGTACCGATTAAGGGGGAGTAAACAAGAAACCGAAGAAGATTTGTTGAAGAATAATTGTTTGTTTGAGGGGGAGCGTAAACTTCATCAACGTTTTATCCTAAACAACAATTATCAATGTTCATAAATCGACAAAGCCACAACTTCGAGAAAAGACTTCCGCTACAACCAACTCTATCTATCTATGAGTCTACATTTTCGTCGATTAACATGAAATAATTTGTGAAGAAAAAGAAACCGACTTATCTTCAGATATTTCTCACAAATTCTCAATCTTTCCATTACAAACCTCAAACTGACAAATCATTCTATCCAAACCACGAATCACAATCATACCTACTCAAAATCTTAAAATTTCCAGTTCATTCATTTCAAAACACAAAACATCCATTTCAAACTGAAATCTAATCGAATAAATCATTCTTTCCACATCTCATAAACAATCACATCCATACAAAAGCTTAACCGTTCAAACTCTTTTGTATATTCAAATCTTAAATGTATATATCATTCTTTCCTATATACAAACAATCATACACACACACACATTCAAAACCTTTAACTTTCAAATCATTCTTTACATAATTCAAAACCATCATTATCCCATCCTCATAACTCTCTATCCAAAACTAAATCCCCAGCATTTCTAAATCCCAGTCAAATTCTTACCAAACAGATGTTTCATTTCCAGAATTTTCAAATTTTTAAATATACTTGTTTGAAGGAAGACAGGGATGTAGTTCTAAAAGTTCGAAAAGAGGGAAATTGGATAATGATCAAGACAAATTAAGTCAAGACTCCATGAAATCTTCTGAGATACTTTATATTGGTTGAAAAGCCGATTAAAAGTTTCATTCTTATCTGATTATCATAAGCTGAAACTAATACTACATCAAAACTACTTAAACGATTAATTCAGTTTCAGACTTTGCTCGAAAAGAAGATTTCAAGAACATGCTATCCAAACTATTGATACAAAGGGGGAGATTGTTAGGGTCAAATATATTGTATCTAATAGTGTAGGGACTAGTTATGTAACATTGACTAAATGGTAAACTAGTCTTAAGGCTTAATTAGTGAGTAGATAAGCATGTTTAGTAATGAGGTATAAATACCTTATGTTAAGGCTTAATTTGTAAGCTTTCCCTCACTTTACAGTATACACATTTTAGAAAGTTGTTTCATCTCCATCGTTCTCTCATTTACACACACTTACACCAAGAACACACACTCACTCAAATCTTCTATTTCTCACCTTGAATCATCATGAATTAGCTCAATCTTAGTTGTATATGATCTAACAATTTCAGATGCATCTGTAAGTGCAAAATCCAGACATGAAATGTAAAATCCAGTCAGTTGTTTAAGATTTCAGATGAAAATGCAAATGCAAATTCATAGTTTAGATGAAAATGCAAATAAACGACATGGACCCGGATCTAAATTGGTCACATCCATGAGGCGTTCTAGACACCATAACGCATTATCAAATATATAATTAGCAGTTTATAAAATAATTGGTCTATGTTATTTGAAAATGAACAATGTTTCTTCTAAACAAAATAGGTTAACTATTTATGACTTGTTAGTAACCAATCCAAAAATCAAATTGAAATAGTCAATTGATTAAATAGAGAATAAGAACTCATTCACACAAGTTAGATGATCTGTGACTTACCTGAAAATGGAATTGATTCATATAGATGACTTATATTGGATCTGATTCCCTCGTTTGTAACTTATTTAGGGTTCAAATAGGAGATGTGTAACCTGGAGTTATTGAGGAGGAGAACTCATGTGACTGGAGATAAATCAAAAGGAGAAATCATGTAACTAGAGTTGAATCAGAAGGAGAAATCATGTAATGGTTGAAGAATATACCTGGATTCAGATAAGAGCTGCTGGAAATCACGTACTTTACAAAACTTTTGCAGATCTGAATTCGGTTGAAGTAAATCACGTATATCCAGATCTAAAATCACGAACAACAGCTGATTGATCTGAAATCATGCAACGGTTAGGGTTCTAATTAAGGAGGAGAAGCCAAATCATGTAATGGTTAAGGAGCTATAGAGGAGAAGAAGCCATTGATGAAGCTATAGAGGAGAAGAGAAGAAGATGGGGCCATTGAAAATTTCCTTCAGGGAAAATAAGAAAGGAACGTATATATTGTTGGATGAGGGGGAAATGAAAATCATGCCCTTGAGTGGCCTTAAATGTTTTAATCAAATCAATGCTCCTAATTGCTTCTTTAAGTTCTTTAAATAAGCTAGCTTCTTTCTTGATCCATATTCTATATATAACTACTAAATAGAAGTGAATTGTATTAAGTGAACATAACAACTTTCTTAATTAACTATTTTAAAACTACTCCCAATAGGATTCTTTGGGGGAGACTTCTCCACAACCGATGAGTTCTCCCCCATTGGCATCATATATCGGTTGCATTCCGTTAGTGAGAGGCATCGTTTGAAGGAAGAGTGGAGAGGAGAAAAGGGGTCCAAGACAATTTAATATGGTATTTGGTATTTTGTGTGTGTAAAAGATCTTCGTTACGATACTTTCTATTTGCAAATGATGTCTAGCTCAGCTGGATTGATGCATGAGTTTTACTCCCATATGCGGCGTAAAATCAGGAGTTTGAATCCTATAAACACCTCTTGTGGTGCTAAATATGGGGGATTTTTCCCTGAAAATCCCTACGGGGACTGGGTTTGCCCTGTAAAGGATCTCGAAACCGGGATGCTCGCTGGAATATTATGAGTAGGCTTTCGTTGTTATCATTTGCCGTTTCCAAAAGAACGATACTTTCTATTTAAATAATGTTATTTTGTCGCATAGATTTTGTCGTGTGATCTCCATTTGAATATTTATTAAGACATGTTTAAAGTTTTATTTATTAAATTTTTTATTTGGTATGATGGTAAATGTTCAAGGTAGTCCAAGAATTTTATCTAGTCCCAAAGGACAATTAATAGCCATTAGATCAAGAAAAAGTCAAAGGTCAAGATCAAGATTCAAACCATACAAGCACATGTGCTTCAATACATCAATACCCCACCCACCTCCGGCGGCGGCTGGCGGCGGCGATGGGCGGCGGACGACGGCGGCGGACGGCGACCGGAGGTGGCCGCCGGTGGTGGTGGTCGTGACTGGAAGCACATGTGTTTGAAGCATATGTGTTTCGCCTTTTGAAACACATGTGTTTTGAAAATAAAGGAGTGTATTTGTACAGTCAAGCACATGTGTTTCATGACTTGAAACACATGTGTTTCGTTACTAGAAGCACATGTGTTTCACTAATAACAGTTGTTTTGAAAATAAAGGAGTGTATATGTACAACCAAGCACATGTGTTTCAAGTAATAAAGCACATGTGTTTCATAACGTCAAGCACATGTGCTTCGTGATTCAAACACAAATGACTTGCTTGTAAGTTACATGTGTTCAGGAACAAAAACACATGTACTTGGATTTATGAAGCACATGTGCTTCATAATGATATGTTCGTCACTTGTTTTTGATTTTTTTTCTTATTAGTGAAGCACATGTGTTTTATAATGTCAAGCACATGTGCTTCGTGATTCAAACACAATGACTTGCTTGTAAGTTACATGTGTTCAGGAACAAAAACACATGTGCTTGGCTTTATGAAGCACATGTGCTTCATAATGATATGTTCGTCACTTGTTTTGATTTTTTTTCTTGTTAGTGAAGCACATTTGTTTCATAACGTTAAGCACATGTGCTTCGTGATTCAAACACAAATGACTTGCTTGTAAGTTACATGTGTTCAGGAACAAAAACACATGTGCTTGCCTTTATGAAGCACATGTGCTTCATAATTATATGTTCGTCACTTGTTTTGATTTTTTTCTTGTAGTGAAGCACATGTGTTTCGTTACTTCAAGCACATTTGCTTCGTATGTTCCACTGTGTATTTAGAAACTCATGATTTTAATGACTTTAAACACATGTGTTTCGTGACCTGAAGCACATGTGCTTCGAAGTAATATGCTCTGTTTTAGTGAAGCACATGCGTTTCAATACATCAATACCACCACCAGCGCCATTACCACCAACACCTTCACTGTCAGCCACCACCACCACCGGCGGCCACCAGCGGCGGACGTCGGCGATCGGCGGTGGTCGGCGGCCGGCGGTGGCCGGAGGCGGCGGCCGGCGGTGGCTGTAGGTGGCTGTAGGTGGGGGTTTTATCTTGACCATCTTGATCCAATGGCTAGGATTTATCTTTTGGGACTATGCAAAACCTTTAGACTTCCTAGAATACAACTCTTGGTATGATTCTCATATTCTTAATGCCCGAGATGTTTATTTAAATAAAAAGAAAAATTGGAGCGTTACACAATTTAACCTCAGACGGCTCCAGCATCGATTCATGTTCATGAACAAATCCTAATTCCAAACTCTAACATCAAAATCCCCAATTTTCAGAACAGCGAAAATTCCTCATCTTCACCTATTCGCGCGATTATTCCTCATCTTCATTTCGCTACATCACGTTTCCTTCTATCAGGATAACAACAGATGTTTTCTACAGTTTGTTTCATATTCCAAAGTGATTATTTCGATAAATTGTTCAAAGATCAAGAACAAAATCTTGAAGTTCCAAAAAACTTGCATGTAACTCATTTAGGAATCTTAGATCGTTCTAAATTGCTAAAACTATTGCATTTTACTTGTTTAAATAGTGTTTTATCGTTTGTTCATTTTGCTGAAGTTTGTGATATGAGGAACTCGGATTTGATAGCTTGTTTGGAGATATATTTTATGTATCAATCGAAATTAAAACTTCATTTGTCTCTAATAGTAATAAAGCATTATGGGTGAAACTAGATCTATTTTGCTGTCAAATTCAAATAAATTTTCTTTTTGGTGAATCTTCATCTTCTATTATCATTATGCTTATAAGTGTATATTTTAGTGAAATAAAAATGGATTTGTTTTTTCTAAATAAATTTCTATTAAAGTGTGAAGAACCCAACTTACAAAGGCTAGTTTCGTCGTTTTATACAGAGCTATATACCTTTACTACAGTTACAATTAAGCCTTTAAATAATTGGTATAATAAACTAGACCTAACATAATATATGTATATTTGCTTGATATGAAAGAGTTCATAACATGCTTAAAAACTAAAATTTATAAAGGAGTAATAAATATGCTATTATTCATTATGTAAAACTAATTAAGGACTTGGTTTTTTCTTGTGTTCCTTAGTGGCCTTACCCATTTGTCTTTCCTCACACCGAATAGTTCATTGAACCAATTGCTACACCTTCCATAATGGAAGTTTCCAAGGATAACTCCAATTACTAATCCATTAGAAACTCCCAAGAATATGATGATCCAATCAATTTTGTCACTTGGGAGGAGAGATTCATACTGATTGCTTGTTGGTGAACGATTGCTTGTTGGTGCCTTTGAGTTTTGACATTCTTTGGATAAAGGCTTACCACACAATTTGGGGTTTCCCATGTAGGAATTGTTCTCAAATGTAGAGAATTGTTTTCCTTGAGGTATGGGCCCATGAAAATGGTTAAATGACACATTCAAAAAGGCAAGGAAGCCAAGTTGCAACAATTCTTGAGGAATATTTCCTGATAGGTCATTTTGGGAGAGATCTAAAGATTCAAGATTCTTTAGGTTCCCCAACGAAGTCAAGACTGAACCACTGAGATGGTTGTTGGAAAGATTTAGTGATTCAAGCCCTTGAAGATGTTTGAGTGATGGTGGGATCTCCCCTTCAAAGTTGTTACAAGACAGATCGATGGCTGTGAATATGTTTAGAATTTTCTCGTATTCTCTCTTCACACCTTTATTTGTTAGTGTCATCGAGTATGGAAACTCAAAAGGTGTAAGCGTACCCATTGAAATCACAAATCCCATAGTAGATAATTTGGCACCATACCCAAATTTCATTGCATCCCAAGTTTGGAAGGACTTGTCAGGCAAATGACCACTAAAATTGTTGTTCGATAGGTCGATGATCCGTAACTTGAGGAATTGTGGGCTAAGAGTTTTGAGACCTTGAATTGCACCATAAAATTTGTTGGAACTCATAATAAGCACTTGCAGCTCTGGAAGAGCTCCCAACCAAAGTGGAAAAACATCTTCTAAAGAGTTATCTCCAAGGGATAGAAACTCTAGAGTGGTACAATTAGCCAACGATTCTGACACCTGGCCCGTAAATCGATTTTCGCTCAGATCAATTGTCTTCAAAACGCATCCATGCGTGAATGAATTCATCATTGGGCCATGGAAGTTATTTTGTTTCAGATCCAAATTCGACAATGAATTGCTTAAGTTGCCTAAACATGGAGGAAGGGTTCCGGTCATGTTGTTAGAAGACAAATCGAGCACTCGAAGGGACGCCACTTCACATATCAATGGTGGTATTTCTCCTATTAGATGATTGCCTCTAACTTCATATACCCGTGTGGTATTGGGTGGAATTGGCAGCCGTCCTTGTAGCTCATTATAAGGGAGGAAAAGTACTTCCAAGCGAACCCATGGGATAATCAAGGGATGCTCGTGATTAAAGCCGGTGATATAATTAGAAGAAAGGGAAAGTGTCTGTAACGTTTCTCGGCTATTATTCCACATCCAGACAGGTACCAGACCATAAATTCCATTGTTACTGAGATCTAAGGTGATTAATTTACGTTGGAAGCGCAAGAAGGCAGGGAATTTTCCCAAATTGCATTTTGACAATATCAAATATTTTAGTTCAGGTAAGGTCTCATTGGTGTAGTTGTTACTAGCCACAAATGAGATGCTATTATCACCTAGACTAAGAGCTTCGAGTTTGTTGAGTCCTATGAACATGTCTAAGTACACCGTGCCGCTAAAGAAATTGTTATATAGGCCAAACAACTCTAGACTTTTGAAGTTGGAAAATGATCTTGAAATTGATCCGTGCAACTGATTGTGTCCAAGTTCTAATAGTCTTAGTTGGGTCATGTTCGTAAACGAGGATGGGATCGCACCAAAAATAGAATTACTACGCAGAGAGATCTTGGTAAGTCTCGTTAGGTTTCCTAGAAAAGCCGGGATTTCACATTTTATATTCAAATTGTTTGCATAAAACTCACTAAGCTTAGTAAGTTTCAATAGCCAATCGGGCACGCACCCTATCTCTAATTGGTTATCACTAAATTCCAAAATAGTTAATTCCGAAATACTTGCAAGCGAAGGAACTTGGCCCGTAAGCTCGTTCTGACCGAGTGCTAAATACGCAAGTTGTGACATGTTAGCGAGTGAACCTGGTATTTCTCCTGAGAAAGAGCATCCTCGGAGATTTAAGTAGGTCAAATGTTTTAGGTTGCTTATGGAGTCTGGTAGAACTCCAAAGAAACCGGTCGAGGCTAGAGATAGATACTCTAGTGAGTTGTTGTTATGAAATTCAGGCAAATAACCACTTAGATCTAAATTAAAACCTAGGTTGATGATTTTAACCTCCGGTAAATCAAGTATGCCTTTTGGGAACTCATTTTGGAGCAAACAATCTTTTAGCTTGATTGACCTCAAGGAAGAAAAATTGGCCAAGAAATGAGGTACCGAAGAGCTAATATTAACTCCCGAGAAATCAACTTCTTCTAGCATGGTCAAGTTTGCCATTAGATTCTCGAAGCTAGGACTTTGAAGCTTTAGTGCATTTTGTGACAGATCTAGCGACGACAACAGTATGAGCTCCGAGATTTCATTT
The DNA here is from genome assembly GCA_963853835.1 of Calendula officinalis. Taxonomy (NCBI): domain Eukaryota; kingdom Viridiplantae; phylum Streptophyta; class Magnoliopsida; order Asterales; family Asteraceae; genus Calendula; species Calendula officinalis. The sequence goes on from OY970835.1 coordinate 2,825,229, forward strand.
GGGATTTGACCAGTGAATTTTGAATTAGAAAGATTAAGGCTTCTCAACTGATTTAAACGACCAATCTCAGACGGGATTTGAGATTCACCAAAATCGTTCATTGCGAGATTGAGCCTTTGAAGATGAACAAGGTTGAAAAGAACGTTGCTAGAGTTGAGGGGAACACGGAAAAAGCTTCCGCTCAAGTCAAGACCGATAACGTGGCCATAATCTTTCTTCTTGCTACCGCATGTCACCCCGTCCCACAAACAACAATTAGAACCATTAATCTTCCAAGAATCAAATCTTGGAAACCAATGAGTAGTTGAATATGATTGGTCTTGATTAAGAATGATTTGCTTAAATTGGTATAAAGCTAAACACTCCTCATCATGGCTTAATAAAGATTCAGTGTATGTGATTGTGACTATGACCAACATATATAGCAAAAGAAGGTTTAATCGAAGCTGAAAAGATTGAAAATTTTGTGCCATTAAGAAGATAAGTCTAATTTGATTTGATAATTTGTGGGTGTTCAATGTTGTTTATATAGTGAGGTGTGAGTGGTTCTTAATTAGTATAATGAATATGGGACCATAAATGATAGATGTGTTTAGCTATATCTTCTTAAAGATTATTAAATTGCAAAATGTCATAGTACGTTGGTTTTATTTTAGGTGGTTTTCTATGTATTTGGTAGGGGTGAAAATCAAAGTCGGGTTTGTGTTAGCTGGTTTGGGTTATCACGTTGGTGGGTTGGAATCAATCGACCTAAACCCGACATGTTTAGCATTTCGGATAAGAAAAATCAACCTTAACCCGAAAACATTTAAACCATGGTAACCCAAAAGCCACCAGTGACCCATATAACTTAACAGGTTGTTACGCGAAATGGGTTAGTCAGTCGAAACCAAGTTGGTGGTTCATAAATAAAAAATGGACTCAAATACAACAGATTCAGATATGTTTTAGGTGGCTTTAGAAGATTTTATAGTACTTACAGGTTGACAAGTCGACCTGTTTATATATAAACCAACCTGCACCCGACCCGATATATAAACGGGTCGGACACGCCGATCTGTTTTTTACCCAGACCCATTTATTCTCAACCCAAACCTGATTATTTCCATGTTGGGTTCATGTCGGGTTTTAGGTCGCGTCGAGAATTACCACCTCTAATATTTGAGTCACCATACAAATATTTTTGGCAAGATGGAAAAAATTGAAACTTAATACGTTAAAAGTGAGCGAAAAAAAAAACATGGGAGAGTGGAAAAGTTAACAAGTAAACGACGGGGACGGCCGGACGGAAAGACTTCAAGTCTTTTGATAGGGATGTTCAGTTTCGACTTCTTGTGGTAACCAATAAAATTAAATGTCATTAAAATGGTTAGATTTTGTCCTTTTGCTTTATAACTTTTAGTAAACTCATAACCAATAATACAGTACATATTTAATTTGAAAATATTTGATATTAGTTCATAAATAAAATAAGTTGCAGAGTTAGCTATATAATCATCTGCTATCATAACAAAATATTTATGACTTTGAAGTTTAAGTAGTAAGTACTCCATCCGTCCACGAAAAAAAACTTCATATTTCACTTGGGCATATGTTTTTAGGAGATAAATTAATGGTGAGGTTTTTGGTAATAAATTTGATTAATATATAGGATTAGTTTAGAGAGAGAATATGTTGGCCCACATTTAAAAAGAGAAGTGACATAAAGTTAGTGAGAAAACATTTAAAAAGTGATAAATAATATATACATAATATTAATTTATTAGTGAGTCCCTCCAATTTCTCAAATGAGAAGTTTTTTGTGGTACAAATATTTTGGACGAAATATGAAGTTTTTTTTGGAATGGAGGGAGTAATTGTTAAGGTATATGTGTACGGATATATTTGGGTATGTGTGTCCTTATTATGTTATGTATATGTATATTTATATTTCTATTTATTATGTATATGTATAAATATCTATAGAACAACAATACCAAATTTTGCTAGAAGTAATCATAAATCTAGCTAAGAATCAAAGAAACTTCACGCAAAATTGAGTGGAGAATACCTGAAAACCCGAGATGGACCCAGCACCGACCCGAAACCGGAACCGGCCCGCAACCGGTTACTCGGTCTCGTTTTCAGTGGAGAATTGGGCATATAATCAAGAAACTCAAGTTTCGAGTTCTGTTTTTGTTAGGTCTCTGTTTCTGTAATGTGTTAACTGTTTTGTGCCCTGTTTGTATAAATTCAAATTGAGACTAGGTTGAAGACTTAGTTAAAAAGAGGGAGAATAATTAGGGTCCATTAGAGAATTTTCACAAATGAGAATGAGTGTGATTTTATGCAGCCATTGTGATTGTTGTTGTTGCTACTCTGTTTTTGTATGTATGTTTACAGAGAAAACAGAGTGGTTGGTCGTTGTTGGATGTGTACAGATTTTGACTGGAAATGGGGTTGTTAGTTCGTAATTTACAAAGAAAAAGAACATGTCTCCAAATATTATATTGAATTAATTAATACTATTGACATTTTGGTGATGTTTTAACACTTGTATAACCATGACTGTAAAGAAGACATTTGCACGGTCCAAGAACCGGACCGAACCGCTCAGGACCGAGAACTGAAAATCGCCTTTTTTGTGGACTGAGGACCGGACCGAAAATGACTGGTTCGGTTCGGGGTTTTTTCAGGCATGTTCGGTCTAGACTGATTTGGACCGTCTGGAACCGTATGCAGTTTACAATGTTTAAAAAAGATAGTATTTTTTTACAGTTTTTAGGTGAAAAAAAGCAGTTTTTAGGTATTGTTTTTGGCGCAGAATTGCACTTCTTAGCTGCTGAAAAATGCAATTTTTGCTACCGTTTTCAGCCGAAAAATGCTGTTTTTAGCAGCTGTTTTTGGTGCACAAAATTGCAGTTTTAGCTGCTGTTTTGAGCAGAAAAATGCAGTTTTTATCTACAGTTTTTTGTGTAGAAAACTGCAGTTTTGGCTGCTTTTTTTGTGTAGAAAACTGCAGTTTCTCGACTGCTATTTTTTGTGCAGAAAAATGCAGTTTTAGCTGATGTTTTTTGTGCAGAAAAATTCAGTTTTTATTGCAGTTTTTTGTGCCACACATTACGATTGGTAGGCTGTGATACACCACTGTGTTTTCGATTTTGGGCCAATGATACATTGCTGGGTTTTTTTACGAACCAAAAACACTAAGGGGGCGTTTGACTCAACGTAATCCTCCGTAATGTAATTGAAATCGGTAGTAATTGAATTCGGTTGTAATTGAATACGGTTACGCGTTTGGTTACCAAAATTTTGAGTTGTAATTCAAATCAATACTTATGACTTTTTATAAAAACTTTTATAAAAACTTTTTTAATATTTTATTATTTTTTATTTATTATTTTTATATCATTATTTTTTATTTTTTTTATTTTTTTTTAAAATTTTTTTATTATTTGTTTACTTTAAAAAATTAAATAGTTTTTATTTTTAAATATTTACAATTTTTAAATTTTTTTAATTTTTTTAATTTTTTTAAAATTTTTTAAATTTTATAAAAAAAAATTTAAAATTTTTTAAATTTTTTTTAGTTTTTTAAATTTTTTTTATTTTTTAATTTTTTTTTAAATTTTTTTAAATTTTTTAATTTTTTTAATTTTTTTAATTTTTTTATTTATTTTTAATGTTTTTTAATTTATTTAAAACAATTTTAAAATCTGAAGCATATAAAATATTCAAATTTGTTAGTTTACTAAAGGACCGTAATTGAATTCGTGGGATGTTGAGACGGATTTCAATTACAACGAATATCGTAATTCCAAATTACGTCGTAATTGAATTACGGAAAAAAACGTTCATCCAAACGTCCTCCGTAATGTAATTGAATTACAATTACGGAAGATTACGGAGGATTACGTCAAAACAAACGGGACCTAATGGTCCTACTCGGTTCCTTTGGTTTTTACCGAAACCGACCCGAATTCTCCAGTTCTCATAAATTCAGGACCGTGGATTGGACCCTCGGCTGCGTTTCATTTACGGTTCGGTTCCTTCGGTCTTCCGGTCCGTTCCGCACAAGCCTAAAGTTGGATAAGGTGACTATAGATCGATTACATCATGTTTCTTTCAATCAAGATAACATATGTTTTCTACATTTTATTTCAGATTCCAAACGTGATTATTTCGATGAATTGTTTGAAGATCAAGAACAAGATCCTGAAGTTCCAAAAGCCTTGCATGTACGTCATTTAATAATCTTAGATCGTTCTAAATTGCTAAAACTATTGCATTTTACTTATTTAAATAGTGTTTATTGTTTGTTCATTTGCCGAAGGTTTATGATATGAGGTACTCGGAATTGATACTTTGTTTGGACAGACGTTTTACGTATCAATCGAAATTGAAGCTTAATTTGTCTCTAATGGAGCATTATTATGGGTGAAATTAGATCAGTTTTTATGCTCTCAAATTCACATTTTTAAAAATCAATTTTCTTCAAAAATATTTTTTATGAATCTTCATCTTCTGTTGATCATTAAGCACATAGGTGTATATTTTAGTGAAAAAAAAATGGATTTGTTTCTTTAAAATATATTTCTATGAAAATGTGAAGAACCCAACTTACAAAGACTAATTTTAACTTAGCCATATACCTTTAGTACAATTACAATTAAGCTTCTAAACAATTGGTATAATAACTAGAGTACTAGACCCAACATACTACAACTCAAAATACTATAAAAACAGAGAGTGTATATTTGCTTGATATGAAAGAGTTCATGACATGATAAAAACTTAAATTTATAACGGAGTAATAAAAATGCTACTCCCTCAAATTGTTTGACCCACATTTAAAAGAGAAGTGACATAAAGTTAGTTAGAGAAATATTACAAAAATGATAGATAATATTAATTTATTAGTGGGTCCCTCCAGTTTCTCAAATGGGAAGTTTTTTGTGGGACAAATATTTTAGGTGAAATGAGAAGTTTTTTGTGGGACGGAGTGAGTATTATTCATTATGTAAGACTAATTAAGGACTTAGTTTTTTCTTGTTTTCCTTAGTGGCCTCACCCATTTGTGCTTCTTCATGCCGAATAGTTCAATGAACCAATTATTGCACCTTCCATAAAGGACGTTTCCAAGAATAACTCCAATTACCAACCCACTAGCAACTCCTGAGAATATGATGATCCAAGTCACTTGGGAGGAGAGATTCGTACTGATTGCTTGTTGGTGAAATATCGCTTGTTGGTGCTTTTGAGTTTTGACATTCTTTGGATAAAGGTTTACCACACAATTTGAGGTTTCCCAGGTAGGAATTGTTCTCAAATGTAGAGAATTGTTTCTGTGAAGATCTGCACAACTCTTCATAAACGTAGATCTTTAGGCTTAAGAATAGTTAGTTCTTGATCTGGAATAAGCATATACAAAACATAAAATTGCGGAATTAGTTGAACATATATGTATAGCTAAACAAGTTTTCATCATTAAAAGCCTCAATTCTATATATAAATATATAGAACGGTTCTTCGTTAAACAGGATCAAACGATCTTGAGGCTTAGGTTTTACACACAAACACGTTAAAACGTGGGTTCTAAGAACATCTAATTCTATGTCATTAGGTTTCTTTATATACTAGAACACCTAAGACTTACAAGGAAAAGATAATGCTAAATCTTTTAAATTCAAACAAGATATACTATATCTTTTACAATTATCATTATCTCCTAAATCTTATTCAAATCTTGAACTTCATATTACCGACTTAGGTCCTTGTAGTTTAATAGTTTTGACTAATCAAATCTTTAATGAATATTAATAATAATATTCCTAACAATCTTCCCCTATTTGATTTGACAAAACTTGTAGAATTAGCTAGGAATCTTCAAGTCTCTTCCCCTTTTTGACATAATCAAATAAATCCGAGAAACTTGAACTTCCCCTTGAATGATCAACACTTTTTCTTCCCCTAAAAGTGTGCTATCATTCTTGTGTTCTTCAAGACTATATTAATTACATTGAAAATCAACTATCTTCTATTTGAAGTTGAAGTAGAAACTCAAACTAAGCATCACATTCCGTCTAAATATAGTAATCAGCAACTTCATATCTTGTATGAGGGACTTGCTTATCTTAGTCTTCAACAGATCTTTTCATTAAGATTCGGTTGAATTGCAGTTACAACAATACATAACATCTTATGTAGTAAGACTTTCCACTTCATCTTCAAATAAAATATAATCAATTATCTTTTGTAATCAATTGATAAAGATCAAATATGTAGCAAATAAAACTTTCCTTTATCTTCATCATGCCTTCAACCTGTGTGTGTGAATAATGTGATTCGTTTCACATTATTATCAGATACGATCAATAAACCGTAGTATGGAATGAGCATGGTGTGTGTCATGCTTTCCAAAGTATGATGTATCGTTCAAATAAAGAAATCAGTATCAAAAAAAATTTCTTCAAAATTTTTTCGGTCAATACTGATTAATAATTGATCAGTCAACGCAGCAGTAGTAAAAATTTCAGTCTATTACTGATCAGTAGTGGTGATTTAATTATTCTACGTTAAAGTTGGGATCTTTGTTGTTGAAGCCTGTCTCTCTTTATTATGCTTCTCTCCCTTTTTGCGACTGTCCAGAATAATTGATACAGTTTTCCCACAATAAAATAAAATAATATAGTCCTTTCTATTGTGCGGGAATCGATTCTTTAACTTATGGTTTTTGTTGATTCTGCAATCATTGAAGCTGCTATAAATTTTGAATGAATTATTGAACTTGATCGGAATTAGAGCTTTCCTTAATTGGGTTGTTAAGCAAATTAAACCAGAGTCTGATAGTTGTAAAGATGGTTGAATCAATTGCTACAACATCCCTTTTAGGGCACAGTCCAATTTTGGAGCACATATACGATCCGAACAATACTGTGATTCTTCATGTGATCATAGATCCTTGTTATATTCCAGATCTGGAGCCACCCGCTCTGATACCAATTGTGAAGATCTGCACAACTCTTCATAAACGTAGATCTTTAGGCTTAAGAATAGTTAGTTCTTGATCTGGAATAAGCATATACAAAACATAAAATTGCGGAATTAGTTGAACATATATGTATAGCTAAACAAGTTTTCATCATTAAAAGCCTCAATTCTATATATAAATATATAGAACGGTTCTTCGTTAAACAGGATCAAACGATCTTGAGGCTTAGGTTTTACACACAAACACGTTAAAACGTGGGTTCTAAGAACATCTAATTATATGTCATTAGGTTTCTTTATATACTAGAACACCTAAGACTTACAAGGAAAAGATAATGCTAAATCTTTTAAATTCAAACAAGATATACTATATCTTTTACAATTATCATTATCTCCTAAATCTTATTCAAATCTTGAACTTCATATTACCGACTTAGGTCCTTGTAGTTTAATAGTTTTGACTAATCAAATCTTTAATGAATATTAATAATAATATTCATTGGAATTCATACTGATGATCAATTAGCAGATCTTTTTACAAAAGCATTTGATGTAGGAAGATTCAACTTCTTGGTCAGCAGCATTGGAATGATTTTAATCAATTAAAATCTCTTAAAATCATGTGTAAAGTTTTGTTGTAAATTATTATTTATTCACTTAAGTGTTTTACTACTGGTATTTCTGTACTACTGGTGTGTAGGTATGTGCACAAAATACTACTGGTAGCTCATTACTACTGATATGTATTAGGTTTACATAAACACTACTGGTATGTCAGTACTACTGGTATTCACATATACTACTGGTCTTGTGTGTTGGTGGTTACTACTGATGTCTATAGTTACTACTGATGTCAAAATCCTTAGTCACTACTGATGTTAGTAGATACTACTGACGTTTTACTACTGATATCTTATTTACTACTGGTCTTTCAGAATCACAATTACCAAACTAACCCCCATGAAAATAACCGTTATGGTATAATTCGAAGGGCAATTTAGTCTTTTTGCAGGGTAAATCGAAAGATATAAAAGGCGGTAGTCGATTAATTTAACATTATCTCACTTCGATTCACCAAATTCTCTCGATAAACCCTAGTTTACGATCAAAAACCTTTCATCAGTAACAAAATTCTTGCAAAAACTCAACAACAATGGCAACTTTACAAACTCTCGATGTGCAAACCGATCTCAAATACTCAGAATTTCACAATATGGTTGCATTTTTAAAGAATCCCGACGGAACAAAAGATTTCCGTCCGATCGTAAAATTCTTGAGAAATTCATATATACAGTTTGCCTTAACTGTAAAACCAAAATCATATCAACAGCACTTGGTGGATTTCTGGACCAATGCTGAACGAACAGAAGGAACAACCGTTTCAATGATCAAATCAACAGTAGATGGAAAGCACATCACAGTAACAGAACAATCCATCAGACACCATCTACAATTACATGACGATTCAGGTATGTTCACTCTTCCTAAGGAATACATTGCTGAAATTTTACAAAAAATGGGATATGAGGGAAGACTGAACATAGTAACCTTTCAAAAGGGTCTTCTCTCCCCACAATGGAAATTTTTAATACATACCATTCAGCATTGTATTTCTCCAAAAAGAAGTACTTGGAATGAGTTTAATAAGGCAATAGCCTCTGCTGTTGTCTGTTTATGCACAGACCAAGTATTTAATTTTTCATACATGATATTTGATGGTATGTTGGGAAATCTTAGTTCTTCTAAATTTTTAATGTATCCCAGATTTCTACAACATATCATAAACTGTGAATTACAAAACTTGTCAACTCCTAAAAACATTTTTATATTACCTGAGTTGAACAAGAAAGTTTTCTCAAATATGAGAAAACAATTTAAATTTTCGGGCAAGGAAACCCCTTTGTTTCCTAACATGATCAATGATCACACACATACTGGAGAGGGTTCAACCATTGCTACAACCCAAGTTGAACCTCAACCCACTCCATCACCCCCAAATACAGCCCAAACACCAATCCAAATAGCCACTCAATCACCAACTCAAACAGAAGTCATGAATGTGTCCCAGGAACTTGATATAAATCTGCAGAGTGCTACTCTTCACTCTGTGGAAGACCTACCAGACAAAACCCAAAACATTTCCACAATTTATAAAAGAAAGAAATTTTCTTCAAAGGACACCAGGGGGCAAATCGAGTCACACCCCAGGCTCAAAGAGTTGTCCTCCAAGGAGGAGAGAGGACATGAGGGGAGGGCTTTCACTACTGATGCCCCAAAGGTGGGTGCACAGGACAGTGAAAACATCATTAGGACCTAAACCTCGGCAACTTTAAGTGATGACTCTTTTGAGGAATTACTCAAAGGACCCCGGTGCCAAGAAACCACAAGGGGGGACATCTCTGCTTCTTCTAGGAAGAAGAGAATGTCTAAAAGACCCAATGAATCACCAAGCAGTGATGAGGGCAGATCTGTGGAATTGATGGAAAGGAAGGAAAACCTTAAAACCAATGTACCTGTTAGTGAGCCCGATGATCTTGCTAGATGGAGTGAGGGCAGTATTAAAATCAACCAATTGACGGCTAAAGTGGATTCCTTGGAATCCACTGTACAAGATTGTCTCAAGTACTTAACCAATCAAGGAAAAACTATGGCTGCCATGAAAAGGCATGTGAATACCATCAACAAAAGAATGCGGTTCTATGAGCAAAGGCTTCATCAACAAACCAAAATCATCAGAAAATTGAAGAAGAAACTTGATGATAGTGAGGCTCCACCAGTTGAGCTCACTAAGGGGGAGAAAGATAATATACAGACAATGATTGATGAATCTATTGCAGCAGCAGCATCCTCCCTCTTAAATTTAAAAGAAACAAATGTTGATGAAGGCCCAGAGATGATGGTTACAGAAGAAGAGCCTATTACTACTGCTACAATGGAAGAACGTGTTGAAAAGGAAATACCAGTAGTAACCTCTACTACTGATATTATAACAGTAGTAAATGAAGAAGAGGAATTGAAAGCAGCAAATACTACTGATGCCCTATCAGTAGTAACTCCTGAAGTTACACCAGTAGTAACTACTCTGGTTACTATTGAAGAGGAAGAACTACATTTTCCAGAGCTAATTGAAAGAGAGAGACATGTCATCATTACCAAACCACCAACACCTGATCAACCACTTATCATACCTGACATTGATGATAATGTGAATTGGTTTGAGGTTGATGAGTGCTCACTTCCTCCACATCAAAAATACTTCAACAAGATGAACTTAGATCATTTTCTTCTTCTGTAAAGATAAGTGGAGTGCCAGACATGAAATATATTCCACCTCCACCTTCAGCACATATTGGAAAGGGTAAAGAAATATATGATGAAGATTACCCTAACAGAGCTCTTGGTCATTACATGGTAAACAAAATAAATCTTGTTAGAGCTGATAAACAGTCCAATTGGAAGGTGAAGCATAAGAGATATTGGGAGAAGGTAGCTAAGTATCAAGCTCTTGAACAAAAGAAAGAACAAAGTATAATTCCTGTTCAAGCACCTGTTCAAACAGATGACATTCAGATAAAGGCTCAAAAGGAAGAATTCAAAAGGCTCAGAAAGATTGAAGAAGAACATATTCAATGCCTTGAATATTTGGTTTCTGAATGTAAAAAGACTAAAAGTGATTTGACTGATGATGTGTTTGAACAGAAGGCCAACATGATTGAGTATTTAAAAACAAAAGGGATTAGTGCAAAGTCATTAGGAAGAATGAAGATGATGACTATCATTGAAAAATACTGCAATGCTAAAAAGAAAGACTTGGCTGAACAAGAAGCTGAAGAATCAAAGAAAGCCAAAACTTTAATCCCAACTAGTCTAAATTTGCTCAAAGCTGGTAGTGTTTCAACTGATGGTGATACTTCAACTCCCCAATCTAAGAAAAGAAAATCTGTTGATCAAGAACAAAGCTCTAAGAAGAAGTCAAAACAAATTATACCTGTTCTTGAAATGCCAGTTGCTCCATTACAGAATAATCAAATTATTAACTGGAGAGTGATGCAGAACAATGTCATAGAGGTCATAAGGGAAGACAAAGTAATACAGAGATTCACTGGATGGTTACCTTTAATCAGATCATGTTCTAGAAGTGATGTAATCAAACTTCTGATTATTGGAAAACCTAGAATGACAAAGAAATCATGGAAAGAATCTGGAGCTGGATACCTAACTAAAATGATAGATGCTGCATTTTATCCAGACAATTATCCAGAACAATTTACAAATCCAGGTAATGTGTATGCTTGGAATGTCATTCCTACTGCCAATATGTATTTCTTTGAGAAATCAGGCAAAGTGTGTGAATTGTACTTATATGAGAAAGAATATCCACATTCTGAGAAGACTATGTATCAGATATTCATAAACACTTTGATGAAACCCTATGATGCTGTTATGTTCCAAAATAAACTGAATTATTTTACAAAAAGGAACAGCAGATATATTATTGAACAAAGGCTTCAACAGAATCAAAGAACTCTTGAGAGAAGAAGAAAAGAACAAGAGGAACAAAAGAAACTTGATTGATTAAAAGATAATCAATAAGTTTAGGGGGAGATTGTTGGAGCAAAACTCAGATCAACTTATTACTGATGCTACAGTTAGTACTAACATACTTAGTACTGATGGGGCAGAATTGATTAATACTGAGAAGTTGATACTGATGATACTATAACTGAGTTACTACTGATCATGCAAAGATTGAAGATACTACTGATCATTGTAGTTACTACTGACGATGTATCTGGACTTACTACTGATCACCAAGTTTACTACGGACGTTATATATTTACTACTGGTGATTAGTTTTACTACTGACAACGCGTTTTTGAAGAATATCAAGTCCGAGATCTTCGTATAGATAGTTATAGAATGTAATTAAATGTATATCGTTTATTATTCGATGTAAATCAAGTCCTAGAATAACTAGGGTAAATAGTTTAGCTTCAAGGACTATTATAAATAGTTCCTTACGAATTGTAAACGTACGTGTGTATTGTTAACTTGATAATATACATTGAAGCTTTTTGTGAAACTGTGTTCTTAATATTCTTGCATATTGTTCTTACAGTTCATTGTTCTTAATATATTGATATAGTGTTGATCCGCTGCAACTTCTATCATCAATTAGATCTAAGGTGTTTATTAACTTGTTTATAGTTAATCGATCCTGACAGTTTCCCTTCAGGTATGGGCCCATGAAGATGGTTAAAGGACACATTAAAAAAGGCAAGGAAGCCAAGTTGCACTAATTCTTGAGGAATTTCTCCTGATAAATTGTTTTGGGATAGATCTAAAGATTCAAGGTTCGTTAGGTTCTCAAGTGAAGTCAATATTGACCCAGTGAGGTGGTTGTTGAAAAGATTTAGTGATTCAAGCCCTTGAAGATGTTTGAGTGATTGTGGGATCCCCCCTTGTTGCAAGAGAGATCGATGGATGTGAGTATGTTCAAAATTTTCTCGTATTCTCTCTTCACACCTTTGATTGTTAATTTGATCGAGTACTGTAACTGAAAAGTCCCTATTGTTCCAATTTGAATCACAGATCCCATAAAAGATAATTTGGCAACGATTTCATTGCGTTCCAAGTTTGGAATGATATGTCAGGCAATTGACCACTAAAATTGTTGTTGGATAGGTCGTAACTTGGGGAATTGTGGGCTAAGAGTTTTGAGAGCTTGAATTGCACCATAAAACTTGTTGGATCTCAGAATAAGTACTTGCAGCTCCAGAAGAGATCCCAACCAAAGTGGAAAAACATCTTCTAGCGAGTTAGTTATCTCCAACGGATAGAAACTCTAGATTGGTCAATGATTTTGGCACCTGGCCCGTAAATCGATTTTCTTCAAAAGGCATCCATGTGTGAATGAATTCATCAATGGGCCATGAAAGTTATTTTGTTTCAAATCCAAAACCAATTGCTTAAGTTGCCTAAACATGGAGGAAGGGTTCCGGTCATGTTGTTAGAAGACATAAATTCCACATCCATACAGGTATCAAACCATAAATTCCATTGTCATCGAGATCTAAGGTGATCAATTTATGTTCAAACTGTCTGCATAAACTTCACTGAGCTTAGTAAGTTTCGATAGCCAATCGGGCAGGCATCCTATCTCTAATTGGTTATAACGAAGTTCCAAAAAAGTTAGTTCCGAAAGACTTGCCAATGAAGGAACTTGGCCTGTAAGCTCATTCCCACCAAGTTGTGACAAGTTAGCGAGTGAACCTGGAATTTGCCCTGAGAAAGAGCATCTTCGAAGATTTAAGTAGGTCAAATTTGCTTATGGATTCTGGTATAATTCCAAAGAAACCTGTCGAGGCTAGAGATAGATACTCGAGCGAGCTTTTATTACGAAATTCATGCAAATAACCACTTAGATTTTGATTAAAACCCAAGTCGACGATTTTAAGCTCGGGTAAATAAAATATGCCTCTCGGGAACTCGTTTTGGAGCAAACAATTGGTTAGATTGATCGACCTCAAGGAAGAAAAATTGGCCAAGAATTGAGGTACCGAAGAGCTAATCTCAACCCCCGAGAAATCAACTTCTTCTAGCTGGGTCAAGTTCCTTAGGAGATTCTCAAAGCTAGGACTTTGAAGCTTTAATGCATTTTGCGACAGATCTAGCGACGAAAAAAGTACGAGCTTCGAGATTTCATGTGGGATTTGACCGTTGAATCTTGAATTAGAGAGATTAAGGCTTCTCAACTGCGTTAAACGACCAATCTCAGACGGGATTTGAGAATCACCAAAATCGTTCATTGCGAGATTGAGCCTTTGAAGATGAACAAGGTTGAAAAGAACATTGCTAGAGTTGACCGGAACACGAAAAAAGCTTTCGCTCAAGTCAAGACCGATAACGTGACCATGTTTTTTCTTGCCACCACATGTCACACCGTCCCACAAACAACAATCCGAACCATTAATTTTCCAGGAATCAAATCTTGGAAACCAATGAGTAGTTGAATATGCTTGGTCTTGATTAAGAATGCTTTGCTTAAATTGGTACAATGCAAAACACTCCTCATCATGGCTTAACAACGATTCAGTGCATGTGACTGTGACTATGACCAACACATATAGCAAAAGATGGTTTGAACGAAGCTGAAAAGATTGAAAATTTTGTGCCATGAATTGAAGAAGAGAAGTCTAATTTGAATGGTAAGGCTGCTCGGTATGGGTGCACGCCCACCGGCGTGGGGGGTGACGTGGAGCAAGGCACGGCGTGGTGAGGCTGGGAAACACCACCCCCCACAACGACGTGGGGGGACTGCGTGGTGGAAGGGTGGCCACGGCCACGGGAGGCCACGGACGTGGGGGTTGCTTTTTTGATCGAAAAAGAGTCGTTGCAAGCATTGGAGAAGACAAACAATGTGAAGAAGCTGCCATTTTTCTTTTACCTGGAAGCATTTCATTTTTTTGTTTCTTGGCTGCCTTTTTTGTGAAGAAGACGACCTGCTAGGTTTTTTTTTTATTTTAGGCTTTAATTATTGGGTCTCTTTCTTTTTTATTGCTGCCCTTTCTTAGTTATTGTTTTTTAAAAGAAGACAACTATGTGATTTATTATTGGACCTCTTAATTATTTGGTATTATAAACTAATTATTTAGGTTATTGATAAATAAAAGAAAATGAAATGGTATATTTTTATGTTTAAAAAATATAAATGGAAATGAAATGATGAGATGGAAAATAAAATGGTGTGGTGTGGTGTGGTGGGTATTTCCACCAAATGATGTGGTGTGGTGGTGTGGTTGATGAGGTGGCGCTGATGTGGCGGAAAAGGCACCATACCCACTAGCCTAAGTTGTACTGTGCAATGTTGTTTATATAGTGAGGTTATAATGAACATGGACCATACAATGTGATAGGATATAATAATATGTATTATCGTTCACTATTATTTCATCGGTTAGATTGATTTTTTTCTTTCTAATTTTAAAGCTTATCGGGAGTGCATTTTGTATTAATAAATTTTAGTAATCATCCCTCAACTTTATATTGATTTGCAACATGAGAACATTGATATAAGCTTATGTTGTCAATCAAATGTTTTCAGCTCCATGATAGAATGCAATTCGGAGTTGTTAAAGTAAAAAGAGTTACATGATGGCCGGATTTGGACCTCAAGCTAACGGATCTCGAACATCTGAACGACTGGATTTTCAAACCTCTTGTTCCGACAAGTTTACATAGTTATGACGACCGATGACAAGTAGGCATGGCAACTAGCATCCGACACGAAGAGCATCCATTCGACCTGATATGTCGATGGTGGATACAGATGAAGTTAAATGAGTAAACACCGGATATAGAGAGGATATGGATGACTATTTTCAATCCATGTATGAATCCACTTAACCTGAAGTTTAATTTTTTTATATTATAATTGAGTTTTGCTAATATGTGCCCCATCATCATACGATAAAGAACGTTTAATAAATTAAAATTTCCTCAATTAGAGTAAAATTATATTCATGAGTTATTAATGTTTTTTTGTGTTATACCAATTTACCATAATTGAAAATAAAGTTTTTTAATGAATTAGATGGAGGGCATATAAGATATTTAACATTATTATGATCTGCTCCTGAAGACACATATTAAAAAACTACATTATAATTTTTTATAGTTAAAGAATATACGTCTATACATTTTTTGGATCCATAAAATTTATACACGCTCGAATTAGTTGGGAACAAATATTAATTATTTTAGCCATAAATTCATTTTTCTTTGATAACTTTTAATCTATAATATTTAGGAAAAAATCCAATACATTTTTGTGCCACATTAACTTTTCTCCACATGTTGACATAAAATTTGTCACATTGTATTTATTATTGGACATTTTTTGATTTTATAACTTACTTTTATTTATATATTTGAAATACTAACATTTTTAACTACGTTAATAGTACAATGATAAATTGATAAAGACACAATATTTAAACATTAATAAAAATATTAAATATAAAGACTAGTACTTTAATACATTACTCAAAGCAGATAAATACATCTCGAATTATTATAACATCACATCATATTAGAGTGGAAGACTTCAACGTAAAATCTTGCACCAAATCTTTTTCGCTTGCGTTAAATCTTCTCACATATGCATGACCTTCCATAAATAATGCCAATTCATGATTATGTGTATCACATATCACCATTAATGCCCAACAATCACCCATCTTCAAATGTTTACCTTCCAAATGGAATTGACAATTGATTCTTATTGTTGTACTTTTTCTCGTGGTGGTCTTTTTACTTTTGTTTATACCACCACGATTGGTCGTTAATCGGTGCCTTCAAACATACTTACGAGCCTTTGTATCGGAAAATCGCAATGATTGGTCCCGCTACTTGTATCTAGCGGAATTTTGGTATAATTCAAGTTTTCACTCGGCAATCAAAACCACACCATTCGAGGCCCTCTATGGCAGACCGGCACATCACCGCATCATGTCCCACCTCAAGGAAGCTCTCATCGAGGCACAACAAAAAATGTCCAAGTCAGCCAACAAACATCGTCTAGATAAACATTTTGCAACCGGCGACCTTGTTTTTTCTGAAGCTACTATACAAGTTGTACTTTTTCTCTTGACCTCGAGGACGAGGTCGGTTCTCACGAGAGGGGCAATGATACCGGCCCTACAGATACAAGCCCAACTGTGACAATTGCCAGGCCCAAACATCAAGAAGAAGCCCGTGAAAAGGTCCATAACCGGCCGGCCCGCTCCAAGAAGAAACCCGCACGTTTTGAAGAATGAGTTATCAATTAGCTTTGAATTAGTATTCCCATGCATGCATAATATTAGGAGGAATAAGTGGTCAACACACTCATGCATACACGTTTACAATTACTGCACCCATGTTTCCTTTTCAGTTGCATAGTACCTAGTCTTAGTGCTAAATAGTAGGAGAGCATGCATTTTATTTTCCTTATTTAAATGTATCGTTTGCATATGAATAGATCATCAGAAAATTGCCCCAAGTCCTTCTCTCGTTATCTTAATCTTCTTGGAGTTTTTGCCAACTCTACTGGCTAATATCACCCACAAACAACAATCGGAACCATTGTGTGATTTATTGGTTGTGATCATCTTCCAAGAGTTCAATTTTTGAAACCTACTAGAAGTGTTGAAATCTTGATGAAAATTGCTTTGCTTAAATCGGAATAAAGCGACACATTCGTCATCGTGGCTTAGTAACGATTTTGCGCATGTGAGAACGGAAAGTACGTATAAAAAGAAGATGATTTCCATGAAGTTGAAATGATTGAAGAACAAAGACATGAAGAGAATTTAAGGAGTTACTATATTTTGATTGTTTGTTAAAGTGTAATATTGTTGCTTATTATATAGAACAAGCGTAGGTTCAGCATTCAAACATAATTTCATCGACGTTTTTGAGATTTGAACTCATAATCTACCATAAGGAAGTCAAAGCTTTTGTCGCTATGTTTGAATTACATTTTTTTACAATATGATTAAATAATGGCATTCAAATGTAACATAATGAAAAAAATGAACCGGTACTTAATTTCGCAATCATATGATGTATCAACTCTCCATGTTTCCAAAAAAAAAAAAAAAGATAATAAATAATAATTGAGACTTTCAGTTAAATAAAACGAATTCCTAGTCTATTATATGAATGACTATATATATGACAAATTTATGAATTCACAATTTACATACAATTTTCATATTGCAATATAATTTATAAGAATTTAGCCTGCTAAATGTTTTTATTATAAGAATTCAAATTTAGAATGTTCAACTATTGAAGAAGACGACTTTATTAAATGTACTCTTATAAATCACTTATCTAGCTAACCGATTAGCTTTACTTAAAAAAAAATATATATATATACTCACCTTTTTAAGACCGAGCCTGATTTTTTTTTTTTAACGGCAAATTATTAATTTAGTGGTTCGATATATACAGTGACATCCAAACGAGCAGTATGGATTCCCCTAACATATATCTTTTTAAAGAGAATAAACCCCATCTCCTTATTATCTTCATGATTAGAATCCTACATAGATTTTATGTCTGCAAAGATTCTATAATGGATCGAATGTTTTCATTAACATGTCGTAAAACCGTAAAATCTAACAGAAAAAAGAATAATATACTAGACGACACATTATAATTAACTATCCTTAGTTTTAATTTTTAAATAAAGGATGCAAACTATGTCAATGGCGGCCGTTCAACTAAATACCAAATTCAACCACGGCTTACATCACCATCCGAACACATCATAACAATCCTTTATTAGATGAAAAATATACACTAACCTAATAAATCAATAATTGAACTGTTCGGAATTGAATTGAGAATATAGCTTTAGTCGTACAAAGGACCAAACAGATGAGAATATAGCTTTAGTCGTACAAAGGACCAAACAGATGAGAATATAGCTTTAGTCGTACAGAGGACCAAACAAGTGACATCTTGGACTAGACTGAGGTCACAATTTTTCTGATTTTTTTCGAATCGTTAGGTTTTGAACCGGACTGAGAATCAATTTTGGATGAAAATTAAAACTGATCGGTCCGGTTCTTGTTGGTTGTTGTTCCAGTTTGCACAAATCTAATTGTTTCCTTCTTGTGATGTTTTGAATTAAAGAAGACTAACGAATACCTCTTACGCTATTTTATAAGTGTAGCTTCCTTTCCTAGTAGTATGTTGAAATCTTATACTCCGGTGGGACTATGCGGGGCATAAGCAAATTGAAATTTTCTATAAGTAAAATTTTGAACTTTTGAAATTATATACTTCCTCCGTTTCAAAATAAGTGATACACTTTTAATTTTAGAGTTTTCAAAATAAGTAATACACTTTAAAACTTTCCTTATTTGATAAAATATAGTAGGACATATACCCACCAACTATCTCATTTAATAAAATGAAATAACACATTTACCCTTACTTTTACTTTTAAAAGTCATTAAACTCACTTTAATCATAATATGTGGGATGCATCACTTACTAACTATTTATTTTAACCTTCATTACAATACTTATTCAGGGCAACGTTATTCTCATTGCATAAAATGCAACCACATATTTGCAATTGGCTCATATATATTACTTCATTAAAGCATAACATATCCAAAATGCAAGAGCATATGCCATTAGCACATGAATATAAAACTTGCGATCATTCACAGAATCGTTATAATTTATTTATACGCACAAAATAATACTTCCTCCGTATCAAAATAAGTGACACACTTTCCATTTTGAGGTGTATCAAAATAAGTGACACACTTTGAAAACTTTCCATATTTGGTAAAAATAGTGGGACCCATACCCACTAACTATCCACTTTAATAAAGTGAAATTACCCTTATACCCTTACTTTTACTTTTAAAACTCATTAATATCACTTTATTCAAGAAAAGTGGGACTCATTCTCTACTAACTATATACTTTAATCTATTTTAACCTCTACTTTAATCTTTTGCCTCAAAAAATATGTAAGCCAATTTGTGTCACTTATTTTAATACGGAGAAAGTAAAAGCCAGTAAAAACGTCTAGATTGAAGTGAAAAACAAATGATAAATAAAACAAAACACTTACAGAAAACATAAAATATACATGATTTGCAGATAAGACTCTGCAAGATATTTGAAGTATCAAAAGAATTTAAGACTGTATTAATAAAGATTAAAAAAACTAAATCTCAGATTAGTGAAATGGTGTATTGAAATAGAAAATGATATGATTCAAATAGCTCAGTGGAAGGAGAAGTCGTTTAATTTGGGATCTCGGCAAATCAAAATTGATTGACTTGTCCACTGACCTAACATATCCTAAGGTGTTTTGCCTCATCACAGCAATTCATCATTTCATCACAAATTTAAATTATAAAAGGAGCGAATCACATCTAACGTCCCTGTGGTTTACCACTTATTGCAGCCATAGTCCCTAAACTTCATTAAGTACACTGGGAGTCCCTGGTGTTGCCACTTTGTTGCACCCGTAGTCCCTGAAGCAAACGGACGTTAATTAATGCCGTTAAGTCCCCCATGTGCACACCACATGATGGGTAGTATAGTAATTGTCCACCCCTTCCTCATATTTAAACCTGAGTAAATTACATGGAAGGTCCCTGTGGTATATACTACTTATTACAGTCTTAGTCACTGATCTTCATTTATTACACCGAAAGTCCCTGGTGTATACACTTTGTTACACGCATGTAGGCCTGTAAACGAACCGAACTTTCAACGAATCGTTTGCGAACCGTTCGGCTAGAGTTCATTTATGTTCGTTCGTTAGGTAAACAAACGAACACAAACAAGATTTTGTGTTCGTTTAGTTAAACAAACGAACACGAACAAATGCCCGTTCGTTTATGTTTGTTACCCTAGTTCACCAACCGTTCGTGAACACTGAATTTTCTTAACATAAACGAACACAAACGAACATAAAGAAACACAAAAGTACACGAAACAAACACAAATGAACACGAAACAAACACAAATGAACACAAACGAACATAAACAAACTCAAACGAACACTAACAAACGAACGTAAACAAACAAACACGAACGGATGTTCACGAACGTGAACGAACGAACGGGCATTTGTTCGTGTTCGTTTGTTTAACTAAACGAACACAAAATCCTGTTTGTGTTCGTTTGTTTAGCTAAACGAACGAACATAAATGAACTCCCGCCGAACGATTCGCAAACGATTCGTTGAACGTTCGATTCGTTTACAGGCCTACATACGTGTAACAAAATGTATACACCAGGAACTTCCGGTGTAATAAATGAAGATCAGGGACTGAGACTGTAATAAGTAGTATACCACAGGGACCTTCCATGTAATTTACTCAGGTTTAAATATGAGGAAGGGGTGGACAATTACCATACTACCCATCATGTGGTGTGCACATGGGGGACTTAACGGCATTAATTAACGTCCGTTTGTTTCAGGGACTACGGGTGCAACAAAGTGGCAACACCAGGGACTCCCAGTGTACTTAATGAAGTTTAGGGATTGTGGCTGCAATAAGTGGTAAACCACAGGGACCTTAGATGTAATTCGCTCTTATAAAAGAGTAAATTAGGTCCTTTACGAAAAAATCCGTCTATTTTTTAAGTTAACTAACATCACATGTGATGCACATAGGGGTATTTTGGTCAATTTATATTTCCCTTTCTCAATTAAATTACACGGATGGTCCTTTAAGTTTATAGCAAATTTCACCAATGGTCATTTAGGAAAGACAAATTGACCAAAATACCCCCATGTGCATCACATGTGATGTTAGTTGACTTGAAAAATAGACGGAGTTTTTCTTAAAAGACCATCGGTGAAAAACCTTTCAAAAATAAGGACCATCGGTGTAATTTTTAAAACTAAAGGACTATTGGTGAAATTTATTATAAACTTAAAGGAGCATTCATGTAATTTACTCATTATAAAATTAAATTAAAAAAAAATAGAGCCTCAATGTGTGTAACAATCAGATCATTGATTGAAATTATATTCAATCTCACTGAAATCCGCTAAGATAATTGTATATTATCATCATAAGCTCCAAAGTTAAAATGGAAACAAAATATACAAAAGTCAATTTGTGAATTCGCCATTTGTTTATGCTCAAAATCAAATCAATTTCACCATAACCGAGCCTCAGTGTGTGTAACAATCAGATCATTGATTAAATTTATGTTCAATCTCACTGAAATCCGCTAAGATAATTATATATTATCATCATAAGCTCCAAAATTATAATCAAAACAGAAGATTCAAAAGTCAATTTGTGAAAATCGATGTTTATTCATGCTCAAAAGGAATTCAATTTCACCGTAATCCTCTGAAAAGAGTGTAGATCTATGAATAAAATTGAAAAAAAAAATGTTGATTAATTTGTGCTCAGACAGCCAAGGGTTTTGTCGTCAAACTGAATGGGAAGAAGAGCCCAAGATCAGAAACTCTAGTCCACAAAATTGCTTCATCACCGCACAAAAAAGCACGAAATATTGAAAACAAATTACTTGGAAAACATAAATAAAACCTAAATTACTAACTTAACTAGTTAACATGGAAGATATGAATCACCAGATGATAGAAAGAAAATCTTTTGTCTCATGATTTTAAAATTAGCATCAAAATAACACCATGCTATTTAAACTAACAATGTACAACACTATCAATCTTGTTCTGTCAAACTATTACAGTCAAGAGCTGGTTTTGTGCCATTAGAATTCATGTAGCAGCTGCATAAACTTACTGTCTGGCTGTACTTACACCAGTCAGCTCGGCCAGCTGCATTTGAAGAAAAATAGAATCTTAATTCCAAATTCATAACATCACTGAAGCATAAAACGATGAAATTGACTCAATTCCATATACCGACATAAGTATTGAGCTGAAACTAAAACCTAATATATGAATAACCATGAAATTAGGGGGAAATTTCAGATCAAATACAACACCTAAGAAAGGAACTTTAATAGAATTGACGAATCAATCCGTGTTATCAGAAGATTTTAAAATATATAAAGAAGAAAAAATTGTGCCATTTCGATCCGATGGCTGATTGAACAACTATTTTATGTAAAATAGATACCTAAAACTAGAGTAGTTCATCTGGTCAGTGATGAAGCATGCTAACTAACAATGCGATTTTATAAGGGCGAAATGAGAAAATCAGCGATGACATCTGGAAGCATGGAATTAGGGTTTGGAATCGAACCGGAAACCGGATTATTATACTCCAGATTTTGGGCCATATAAGGGCCCAGCCCGGTAGGTGAAATTTAGCCCGACTGCTTTAATATTGTAATTGTGGGCTACAAACGGGTCTTGTTACATATTTTTTGTATGCATATATTCTCGAGTATAACCATCTAGAGGTAAGAACTTTTAAATAATTTATAAAGATTATGAGTTTAATCACTCATAATTGAGTAAATATTTATCAGATTGTCAGCCACTCAGGAGGATTGAGAAGTATGTTATAAACGAAAATATCCTTTTAAGAGAATTGGATCAATTCCATGTTAATCTCTGAACCCCAACCCAAACAAGACACACGACTCATGTTCGCTTTATACGAACACGAATTCAAATTTTGATTTCGTCTCAATTTTTTTTTTCATTTTATATATTTTTATCGTGTTTTGTTATGGATTAACATGCTTTAAGTAAATTTTATTGATAAAGTTATCTCGAGTACATTACACTAAAAAAAAAATTTGCAATTAAGCGGTAAAACCGTAAAAATATTCTAATTCTGATGAAGTTTGCTTGATGTAATATGCAATATTTTATAGAGTTACTAGCTTCATAACCCGCCCGATTGGGCGGGTATGCTTCAAAATTTATTATGTGAGAAAAAACAAAACAAATTTTAATAATTTAAAAAATGTCGTAACAATGGATGTAGCTGTAATGATGATTTGGTCGCAATTCGATACATGAATAAATGTTGCATAAATTTTACAAACGAAATAAGACTTCTTTGTAAACGACATTTGCTGTTGAATTAGTGTAATTCCCATCTGTGTCACAACAAATGACCTTCAATCCGTTCTTGTTCTTAACTCGTGATATAGCCACATAGCCATGTGAGAATACCGGTTTTTGCAGAAACAAACCAACCTGAGACAACGTCTGGCCTTGACTTTTATTAATAGTCATAGCAAAGCATACCTGAACAATTCTAGACAAAGAACATTACATACTTTCATTTCTCGGCATAAGTGGTTTTCTTCCGATAGGTCTTCCAGGTTTCCTAACCACATTTGGAATCTCTTTTGGCAAAGCTTATAGTATAAAAGAAGTTAAATTTGGTTAAATTCTTTAATTCAATATCGGCTCCACAAAAATATAATTTAATATAATAAGGATTAATTAAATATAATACTTACAATTTTTTAAAGGGTTTTCAGGCGGTCTATTAGTGATATCTTCAAATGGTGTGTTGGACGAAGAGAGATAACCATGTAATTGAGATTCAAATACGATTCGTTTACTGTTATCTGGTTGATTCTCATTGTTTACTACCGTGCTTTTTCTTTTCCCTCCGTTCTTTTCTTTAATTTCTACCATAGCTTGATTAATGGTGGTATTATACTTTTTGTTATATCCTTTATCAATAAAATCTGTAGAAAAATAATGATAAACAAAGTAACTCAACAAATTCATACAAAACTTGACATTAAGCAAAAGTATGTAGAAAAATAATAATAAGCAAAGTAACTCAACAATATATATGACTACCAGATAATTTATGTTAAAAATTACTTACAATTGGTATAATTATTTATGGGCCAGTAGACCATATTTATTGGGCTTAATAACCCGTATATCGTTTTCAATTATTCCGTGTATGTGGAACCTGATCACTTGGACGAAGTGGTCCCATCTCATTTTGACTGCAACACCAAGGTGGGTACGATCTAGGGTTTTGTTAGTAAAGTGCTTAGTTTAACGGGACTGCAAAATCGATAAAATGAGGTGTTGCTTCAAAAACCTGAAAATGTTATCGTATATTACAAACAAAGTAGAAACTGATCTTGATACGCATCGTACATCTCTGATTGCAATTGGATAGTTGATCAGTAAATTCAAATTGGTGGAGAACTATTCTCAGGTATGGTTCGGTCAATCGAAAACTATAAAATACATATATTATCTTATTAAGTTTTACGATATTTTCTATTAAGATATACCTTTGAAATAACGGTTTGGTTGAAATTGGGTGCTGAAGAAGAAACATTTCAACCCTAAATTATCGCATTCATCGTCTATGCAGGCGTTAATTACCTGGATTTGATATATAATCTGCACTCAAACATTATTGTATGCATAATAATCGTGATTAATATATAATTGATGTACATAATAACAGTTAGTTAATAAGCAAGATTATAATGTATGCTGATATTTTGCATTTCTGCCCAATATGATGTCTAATAAGGCTTGAACACCTACTAAATTGTAGCAAATTTTTTCGATATCATATATATTCTGAAAATTTCTATGTAAAACGAATAGCATTGACAATTACTGATATCTATGTAAAAAAAGGCTTTCATCATAATCTCTGATAGAAAGCGAAATATACCCTTGTTAAGTTCCATTAATTCTGGTAAAATAAACTGTATTTATTTATATATAATTATGGTATTCATAAAATGATTGACATATATAATCTACTAAATTTCTTTGTCATTTTATTGATCAAATGAGATGAAACAATTTGCTGTAATTTTTCCCACATTGCTTTCTTGTGAATATAATAAGAAAAGGAAATCAAACCTGAAAGTTTGACCGAATGCATTCATTTGATATTGATCGAAACCACCATTAGTGTTATTGTTGTTCTTGTTCCCCACCAATTCGGAATCTATGTGAAGCACTCCAAAAAACAATACAATATGATAACATGCATCAGTTTATATTAGTTTATATTAATAGTTGTTTGGTTGAGATTGCTCTAACCCTATCCAATTTTTACACAAGTATGGCGTTAATGTTTTTCTATTTGATGATGACTAATGAAAAGGGAGAGTTTTTATAGTGTTTACATAGAGGTACTTCTTAATCATTTTCATATTTAATAAACTTTTAAATAGCATACCTTTTCAATTCTGCAGTTTGAAGAAGGTATAGGGCTGCAAATGACGGTAGGAACTTGCTGCAGTATAATCGATTTTGCTGTGTGGATTTCATAGAGAGACTACATGGTTTATATAATTCCGAATTGACAGAGGTAAGTTTTTTGTTTCCATAATCTTAGGAAATATAGTTTACATTTTAGCAATCAGGAATCAATTATTTAAATATAAGATTACAAAATCGATGTTAAATATGGAGATACAGATTCCAGCGCCAAATTGTAGGGCTAAAATTTGCTCCAATTTGGTAACATATTTCAAATATCGCAAGTTTTTTTAAGAAATCATTTAGTTGATTTCAAATATAGTCAATACTGATTTTACAGTGATCTTCATCTATCGATTTTTAAAAAAGTTTGTATATATAGCCGGATATTGTTGACTAATTATTTGCAAAATCATTATTAATTATACATGTCATACTAATGAAAATGATTAAACATCAACAGTTTCGTAATTTGCCTAATGCCATGCCCATATATAGGGGAAGATAACTTAGAACAGTTTGGTCATTAATCAAATTACAAAATTCTTAAAATTTTATTTGACAAACAGTGTTAATATATATCGGGGATCTTGTTGTATTTTATATAATAAGCGTGCAGAATTTGTAACAGTTGAACAAAATTGCTACATGATGCAGGTGTTGCAAAAAGTTTGACTGTTAATAGTCTTATTAATTCAGTTTGACTATTTAAAGTCAAATTGATTTAAATTATAAAAATAGGTTAAATTAATCGGTTTTAAATTATAAAAATACTTACATTATACTTCAGTCAACATGGTATCATAAAAGGCAATCACAGTAATTACAAACTAATAATTATAAAATTCATTATAATAAATATTTTGTATTACATTATTAATCCAGTGATCTTTTGTATTATGATTGCTGAAGGTGATCTTTTGTAACCGAATACTGACATAAAGTCAAACTGATTTGACTTTAAACATATAAATAGTTTATAATATTCCGTTAATGTTCATAATTATTAGCTAATTCAGTAAAAAAATGTTTGACTTTATAACTGTAAATTATTACTGCGTAAATATTTAAATAAAATTATTATTTATAGTGTTTTAAAATAGTCCAAATATTAAAACTGTTTGACTTATAAAGTCAAACAGTCATAATAACATGTATTTAAAATATAGTCAAACAGTTTTGTGTAAACCGATTGAGTATCCAGATATACTTAGATTAAAAAATGGATTGAGTAACAAATTTATTAATTGGCATAGTAATTTGAATTACCTGCATGTATGACTGTTTATTTAGACAAAACAGTGTATCTGGTGCATGTTCATTATTTATAATTAATTAGCTAATAAAATATGAGCATACAAATTTTTAATCATACCTTTCCCTTGATTAAACTGTAGCTCTTTTTCAGTTCTACAATTTTCCTGCAAGAAAGTAGGAATTATAGCTTGATGTAAATAAGCATAGCGTAAATTCAGAATAAAAGATTTTAAAAGTGTATAATCAACAGTATCATAAAACACAAAAAAACCAATAGTAGAAAATATGAACATTAACCTTTAATGGAGTTGGTTTTGATTCGTGATGCATGTGAAAATTTTACGCTATGAATTATGCTGTGTTGTATTCCGGTTTATAAAGGAGCAAAATTGTTATTGATTTCCCGAGAAAGGTGGAATAGATTAGGCAATGATTTTTAAAAAAAATCGAAGTTTAATTGTGTTGGTTGTAAAACCAAATCTGTTTTCAAAATACAGCATAATTTGAAAAGGTAACTTGATATTCGGTTTAATGTGCATAATTAAATCTTAAATTATTTTGTTTAAATATACAGGTTGTTCGAGCTGGAATTCCGGACTTTCCGTAAGTGGTTGTTGGTCGAATTTGTTGTACTGTTAAGATTGTGCAGAAAAAAGTGGACCAATTGGTGAATTACACATGGATTTAACGACCAATCAGAAGCGTGTATAGTGATGATGTGTCGAATTCTAATCGGGTCTACCTGCATATATAGGGGAAGATTTTAAAATTCTAAAAATATAAAATTTCGTTAACATGCCATTCATTCAGCAAAAGGAAACTTCCGAGTTCAGAATTTCAGATATACTCAACGCCGATCGCCAAATCGGAGCAAGACTGTAGATCTCCGGCCACCATAACCGACAAAAGCTACTCAATCAAAACTCCTGCTGAAAATTACTGAAATACTTGAGAGCTCTACATACACAGCACGAATATGCATAAAACGGCGCAATCGTGGTTCACCGGCGGCCCGAGTCAGGCGAACAGCGACCTGAACAAAAAACCTCCTTCTCTTCTTGCTGATTGGAACGCCTACGCTGAATCTTCACAATCAAATCAAGATCTAGATTCTTCTAGCCTCGGTTTCGATCTCGAAGCTGCAGTCAGAACCGCCAACGATAAGGTTTCCGGTACTTTTAATGTGTAAGTCATACTACCTGAACGGATGAACTTGATATTGAAATTTTGGATCTGCATTTTGTTATGCCTTTATTTATATGGCTTAGTTTCAGCGAATTGCGTGTGTTTTTCTTAATCATATGTATCAAAACCCTAATTATGCTAATTTAGGGTTAGTGATCGAATCTGAAATTGATAATTGATATGGATTTCTGTACATTTGGATTACTGACAGAATAAACTCTACATAAAAATCCTAAGAAAATTTGGCCCTTTGTAGGGTTTAACGAATTTGTGGGAACTAGTTAGATGGAAGATTGCATAATTTGATCCTAATTTTTTTGCCAAACACATAACAATCAGAACGTGTTACAATTAGGTGTACCTCTTGCCATATTAATCATATTATTCACAACTTTTGTAAATCTGCTCAAATATGTAAAGTTGCTAGGATCTATTCTGCAACTAATTCTTTTTGATGTTTTATGCCTTTTCCGCAACCTCGTGTAATTTTCTATAAATTTTTTGTATTTCTTATAGAGTTTCACAGGGAGTTAGGGGCATTCCTGGAAATTTACAATCTGCAACAAGTAATGTGCCAACAGGAAAATCTATAGTAACTTTTAGTACACTTCTTGCTGTTGGAGTGTTTCTTGTGTTCATTGCAATAACTGTATTTCTACCAGTTATGGTGCTCGTGCCTCAGAAATTTGCTATATGTTTCACAATCGGTTGTGCTCTCATAATTGCTTCGTTTTTTGCTCTCAAAGGATATCGAGCTCAGTTTGAACATATGACATCTAAAGAGGTAATCTAATCTTCTGCTATTACATTTACAAGTAATAAAACTTAATTAATTAACTGAAGATCTGAAATTTGACAATTTTAGTTTTTATAACTTATTATTATGTTGCAACTTGCAAATGAATCTTACTTTCTAGAACTTTCTCATTTCAGAGACTTCCTATCACTTTGGGATTTATTGGCAGCATGGTGGGTACAATTTACGTTTCAATGGTTCTTCACAGTTATGTTCTTTCTGTGTTCTTCTCTATTTTACAGGTAATGATTCCAAATCTTTATTGTTTGTTTATGCAATATATTTATGGAAAATGTATACTGAAGTCACCCAAGTATGTCTCCAGTTTCGTTTAAATCCAAATCTGGGAAAAAAGCCTGATGATGAATATAATAAGTATAAAATTTTGAAAAACAAAAAAGTTTCCTTGGGTACTTAATCTATTTTGTAAATTAATAAACTAGCATTCGACATGTTTTTGGTCAGATTTTTGTTATATCTTTTTCCTTATGGGCATACCGTTGACCGAATTGACCATATTTTATAATTTGAAATTTGCCAGGTCATCTCATTGTCATACTATGCAATTTCCTACTTTCCTGGAGGATCGGCTGGCGTGAAATTCTTCACTTCCGCCATTACTTCTTCAATTTTGAGATGTTTTGGAAGGTGAAGTTGGTAAATGGTAACTAGATGTTTATAACTTCTAAACCGATCAATTTTTACAAAATCATTTAAAAACATCCCTTTTTATTAGACGTGTTATATTATTAATTAAACCGTAACTTCATTCTTTTGTTTAGATTGATACCTTGTTTGTTGAGAGTTGTATTAATTAATGATTAAGCATTTATCTAGACTATGTTCAAGATCATTACAATTCGTAATTGGTTGGTTTGATTATCTCTTCATCCTTTTATTTGCAACCATTTGGTGATTCTCATCAACATCAATTTAGTTCAGAAACAGAAATACTTTTTAGAAAATATTAATATATATCTGATTTCATTTCATTTGCCCCAAGTAGCTCAAATAATCTCTCGTTTTACGTTTTGATTATATTTATGGGTTTTGTTAATGACAGTCCTTAGGGTTGTCATTAAGAGGTGGTTACGTGCATAAATCGTTTGTACTTTTAGTAGTAGGGGTAGATTCCTAAAATGCAGGGGTGGTTATTGATTATTGTACAAGTTTTTGATGCGTTTTTTTACATCTTAGTGACAGCCCTTAGGGCTGTCATTATCATTTTCCTATATTTATTTGGAAACCAACAAAATTACCCAAAACCAATCGCAATTTTTTTAAAAATAACGAAAAAATATATTAACGTGCGCTATTTATTTGATGTCTGGCCATTTGGCTCCAAATTGCCTATGATGTGGATTTAACATAACACTGTGTGCTCTTAAGTTTATGTACAAAACACAACTTTTAACTTAGAAACCGCTTCAAGAATTCTAGAACATAACAATTACGTGGAATATAGGGAAAATGTGTGACAAAACCAATTTAGCAATTACATTTAGTAAATTTATTACACAAATAATTTAGGCGCCATTCAAAATTTACAAGACATATAATAACAACAACGCTATATAATGATAAGGTAAAGTACCAATCGTAAAGAGCGTAAAACATGATAGATATAACACGGATTCATGAATTTGTTAAACTGTCAGATGGCAGCAGCAACGTATTACAACTGTCATATATGTCGTCATTGTGATTTTGTTAAATTTTAACGTCAAATTCAAGGAAGACCAGTAAAGTAAATAACGAATATAAATCTATCAAGTTGGAAAGCTTCTACTCTTTCTTCGGCTGGTCGCATCATTTAATGCAAAACCGTTCTCGGATCTTTGGGTAATTATTATTTTTCTTTGTTTAAAGCTCCTGTTGCAGTTTTGAATAAACTAGAAAGCTTATGGAGAAAATTCTTTCTTGGCGGTGGTTTGGATTCAAAAAAGTTGACTTGGATCTTTTGGAACAACACCATTGCTTCCAAGGATCAAGGTGGTCTTGGTGTGGGTAGTTTAAAAGCTCTAAACATTGCTCTTCTTGCAAAATGGTGGTGGAAAATCAAAGTTGATTCAAATTCTCTATGGTCTGGTGTTATCACCTCTATACATGGGTTCTATCGTCGATCACCGAGGGATCCCACTCTCTCTAAAAAAGGTGGTTCTTGGGGAGCGATCATTTCTATTAACAAGCAGATTCTTGGTTGCAATCTTGACCTCAGATCTATGTTTTCGCTTAATGCTAATGGATTATGGGTTTGGTCCCTTGATCAAAGTGGTGCGTTTTTCGTTTCTTCTCTTCGTAGCCGGTTGGATTCTTGCTTTCTGCATAACAACTTGGGAGTTAAAACCTAATTTTATTCCAGGAAAGATTTTTATCCATGGTTGGAAAACTCAACATAGGAGGCTCGCTACTTTTGCTAATCTTTTCAATCGAGGTATTCTTGCAAATCCAAAACCTTGTCCTTTCTGTGAAATGTCACCGGAATCAGAAGAACACATATATGTTGATTGTTTTTATGCTAATCACATTTTGAGAGAGATCGCCTCTTGGTGGAGCTGCCCTTTACCACATAATTCTTTGTCTGGTATTCTTTCATGGGGAGATGTTAACGGCTATGTTGGTGACAAACTTCACATTTTTAATTCAGTCATCTATATTTTTCTTTGGCAAGTGTGGAAGGCTAGGAATGCATTGGTCTTTGATAAAAAAAAGGAATCGATTGATAGGATGTTCATTTTGATCCAAGGTTTAGCTTTTTTTTGGATCAATTCTAGGAAGAAACTTAATCGTAAGCTAGTTTGGAGTGTTTGGTGTTGTTCTCCTTATTCAGTTATTTCTTTGTAATTTACTTTGTTTTGTTTGCTAGCTTCTTGCTAGTTTGTTTGTTTTCCTTTTATTAAAATTTCTGCTGCCGTTCAAAAAAAAAAGTATCATATTTATAAATCATGTTTGATTTTATAATGCCCACCGGTTCTGACAGATATATAATATAGACGTTAGTTTAAACCTTGATTTGATATTACATAAGTACATAACTAATATTTCTTTTGAAAGAGAGAATATTAGATAATTAAATAAAATTATTATATTCATGCCGACAATTAATATAGACATATAAAACATATCCGATCTTTAGGTATCTCATATGGTTATGGATTCACGTCATTTTATGAAGAAAAAAATAATATAGATTTAGAGATGTGTTAACTATTAAAAAAATATAGAGCATATACCTATTGAATATATAAGTCAAGGCTTATTTATGATTACCTAAGCATAAGATCTGATCAAGAAGAACAATGGGCCGTCTTCATGGCAGCATAAGATCCGATCTTCTTAGAGCATTGGAAAGGAAAATACAACAATATTCAAGTATATGAGAAGCTTCCAAATTAAAGACATATCATATGAACTTAAGTTGAAAACAAACAAGTTTTATGTGTCGAGTTGGATATGTGATAGAATACTAAAAACAAGATATACACAAATTGAACATGTTAATTCACACGAATATTAGGAACAATTCTTTTAACTATCATAAGTTTAACGAACACCGATAATTAGTGTGATTTTCCAATCAAACACAGATTTTGTGAATTGACAAAAAAAAAAACAGATTTCATAAAACTAAAAATGAGTATTCCAGCAACAAAATGAAACCTTAAAATAGACCTACAATTCGAATGGAAGGGGGTCCTTAGATCATATATTGGAAGATATGTCTCAAATTCAGTATTTGAAAATGCACATGAAGATAAAGAAGGTACAAAGGTATTTTGTAGTTAACAGAATGTCAAAGATGTTTGATTTTTTTTTTCTTTCAATGAGCATAATTTAGGCTACAGAGTTTCATTTCAGGCCTGAGACCAGTCAAATTGAAGATTGCAACAAGCAAAACGTCATGGTAAACGAATGTAGGTAGTTTGCAGAATTTTCGGGTACAAAAACATTGTATTTCATGAGTTATTTGCGTTTTTATTTATTTTTTTCTCTAATTTATTGGACTTTGCATCTAGGGCTACGTTCACAACCGAATTAGAAAAGTATTATTATTACGAATCTTGGTACAACGTAAACAGATACATAGACCCAATGAATCTACGCAGAGGTTCAACATATCTACTGTCATGATCTTGGTTATTATATATGCACGATTCTTTAATAGTTTAATTATTTTGTTTATAGAATGTATTATTACTATTATTACGGAGGTATATATTAATTTAAATATATTTAGAAATTAATGGACTGATAACTATTAACTTGAGCATTGTTTAATTTCGCTTCCAGGTTATTGGTTATAATCATTGTTTTAAGAACTCGGTCGACCGCCGGTCGACCGGGATATGGGAAACGGGACGGTAGTCGGAAACTCGAGAGGGTCGCCTTTGGGTCGGAACGAGCCGGTTAGATCGGTAGTTATTACTCAATCGAGGTTGGCCGATTTGACATAAAAATCTTGTTAAACCAGTCTGCCGAATTGAAAAAACCGTTTTAATAGAAAAATTAGGTAAATAAAAGAAAATTATGAAATTTTTATACTTGTATATGTTTTCAAATATAAAAGTATTAAAATTAGTTGAAATATGTTTTGGAAAATTTTGAACTATTTATGATATTTGTCTTGTAGCATTTGTAAAAAATACCCAATACTATTTTCTAGCTCGATCGACCTGCTGATTCGATTCGACCATTTCAACCATATTCATGGCACGATAGTTTAATGAAAAACCGATTTTAAAACATTGTCTATAATTATTATTGACGGCAGAATCTCTCTTATAATTTCTAAATTTAGTAAATGGTGGCGATATAACTCGATCACTTGCAAATATATAAATTATTATTTTGGGTGTGATTATGGTCAAATGTCACACATATTCGTTATGTGTATAAAAATAAATTGCACATGAATTTATTAATAGAATACGAGTATTTATTTTTTCTTATCATTAAAAAGTACATATATTTCGATATCTTGAGATTTTTAATCTTGTCGGCATTAAATTGTTTATATTCTTACTCCTCTTTGAAATTAGTTTAGTTTATATATAAACTAGTAAAATAAGAGCATCCGTACTTTAAAAATCAGTTAATCTTCTAATTGGTTACCATCAAAAGTCAAACATATCCATGATGTATATAAACTAAGATAATTGGGATCTAACAACAATCAAACTAAACTCAGATAAAAAAAAAATATCATGACTTCATTCCCAAATCACTTCAAATTCTTGCAAAGCATCTCTTTCATATTCTTGTCGATCATAGTTACACTCACAAGCAATGGATCATCTTTGACCCTTGAAGAGGAATGCTTAGCTTTGTTTGAATTCAAAGAAAGCGTTCTTCCTCAAGATTATGAGCTCCAAAAGTTCGACTCGTGGAAGCTAAATGGATCCAACAACGATGTTGGTTGTTGTTCTTGGGATGGGGTGGAATGCAGCAACGAGAACCATATAACCAGTCTAGATTTGAGTGAAAGCTTTCTTTTTGGTCCTATAAATTCGACTAGCGCCCTTTTTAAGCTTGTTCATCTTCAAAGACTCAATCTAGCGATAAATGATTTCGCTGATTCTCAAATCCCGTCAGAAATCGGTCGGCTAACGAAGCTCAAAAGCCTTAACCTCTCTAGTTCCTACTTTACGGGACAAATCCCAAAAGAAATCTCACAATTGACGGAATTGTCTTCGTTAGATTTCTCATGGAATCGACTAAACCTTCAAAGCCCTAGCCTCGAGAATCTAGTACAAAACTTAACTCTTCTTGAAGAACTAGATCTCTCTTGGATTAACATTAGTTCTTCCGTACCGCGTTTCTTGGCCAATTTCT
Source organism: Calendula officinalis (assembly GCA_963853835.1). Taxonomy (NCBI): domain Eukaryota; kingdom Viridiplantae; phylum Streptophyta; class Magnoliopsida; order Asterales; family Asteraceae; genus Calendula; species Calendula officinalis. The sequence goes on from OY970835.1 coordinate 2,859,959, forward strand.
CTTCTTTAAGATTTGTACGTTTTGAAGAGTGTGAGCTTCAAGACGAATTCCCGATAGATCTATTTCACCTACCAAACCTTAAAATTATCAGTTTGAGGTTCAACGAAGACCTCACCGGTTTCTTGCCCGAATTTCGTAATTAACAACAGTTTACTCGAGCGTCTAGAACTAGTTGCCACAAATTTTGGTGGGATAATACCCGAATCCATCACCAACCTCAAATATTTGACCATGTTGAATCTAGATCAATGCTCGTTCTCGGGAATTTTCCGGGTTTCATTGCTAACATGACACAACTCACGTATTTGACGCTCGGCGAAAATAAATTTACTGGTGTGGTTTCTTCATTGGTAAGCCTTTCGGAACTCAATGTTTTAGGATTTGGTGGTAACAGATTTGAAAGGGGGCATGTGCCTGATTGGATTGGAAAACTAACTAAACTGAGTGAATTGTATATCTATGATATGAACATATACGAGGAATTCTCGCCCTTTATCGCGAACCTAACCAAGCTAAGTGTTATATCGTTACCGACAAATTTTATTTTTGGCCATATACCATCCTCGTTTTTTAACATAAGCCAATTAAGAATTATCGATTTTGGTTCAAATCGAATACAAGGAACCATTTCGAGCTTTCTAAATTCCAACTTTAAAAGTCTCGAAAATCTTCGCCTAAACAATAACAACATCACTGGGATTGTCGAGTCGGAAATGTTGGTAGGATTCGACAAACTCAAAAATTTGCTTTTAGGCGATAATCTAATATCATTTGTGCCCACCAACAACTACACTAATGACACCTTGCCGGCATTGAGAAACCTTGGACTTGCGACATGTAACTTGAAGGAATTTCCCGCCTTTCTGCGTTTCAAAAATAGAATGACGTCTTTATTTCTCGACCGAAACAAAATCGAGGGTCTCGTGCCGGTATGGATTTGGAACAACAGCCGAGAAACACTACAAACGATTGATATTTCAGACAACTTTATCATTGGATTTCATCAAAATCCTGAGTTTCTCCCGTGGGTTAGATTGGAAACATTACTCATTGCACGTAACCAGATACGTGGACAAATGCCGATTCCACCAATGACTACAATTGCATATGATGCTTCGAAAAACAATCTAGAAGGCAAAATATCGCCATTGATATGCGAGGTGACATCTCTTCGGTTGTTAGATTTTTCTTTTAACAACATGAACGGAACCCTTCCACCATGTTTGGGTAACTTAAGCAACTCATTGTTTGTTTTGAATCTTAAAAACAAAACAACTTTCATGGGAAAATGATGAAGGCATTTAACCATGGATGCTTGTTGAAGAAGATTGATTTGAGTGAAAATCAATTTCAAGGACCGATATCAAACTCATTGGCGAATTGTACCGGTTTACAAGTTCTATCTCTTGCCGATAACTACTTCGACGGCTTCTTTCCATTTTGGTTGAGACATCTAGCCGAGTTGCAAGTTCTCATTTTGCGGTCCAACAAATTTCATGGTGAAATTCAAGATCCGAGTCCGACTAGTATTGACTCGCAGTTTCCAAAGATGCGGATCATAGACCTCTCGAACAATGGTTTTAGTGGTCAATTGACGAACAAGTACATCCAAGGTTGGAATGCAATGAAATCTGCCTATGTTGGAATATCATCTATTATGCAATTAGAGATGTCTTTCTCGACGTTTACGCGCACCCAAGACTGGGCGTTTTCAATGACGTTAACGATCAAAGGCGTCAATACCGATTACGAGCGAATCCTAGACATATTCACGGCTATTGATCTCTCAAGTAACAAATTTGAAGGCGAGATACCACAATCACTCCAAGATCTTCGAGGGCTCGAATCACTAAATCTTTCCAACAACCATCTTTCTGGTCATGTATTAGCATCCTTCGGGAACCTAATTAATCTAGAATCTTTAGATCTCTCCCAAAACGATCTATCGGGTGAGATTCCGCAACAACTATTGCAACTTAGCTTTCTCGCCATTTTCAACGTGTCGTTCAATCATCTTAACGGGCTCATACCTCAAGGAAAACAATTCAATACATTTGATAGTAACTCATACATTGGAAATCTTGGATTGTGTGGATTGCCTTTATCTAGGAAATGTCGGAATCCAAACACATCAATACCTCCAACAACAAGCAGCAATGAGTCGAAATCGTCACTCCTTCCTAGCGACGGTGTAGATTGGATCGTTATATTCGCGGGATATGGAAGTGGTCTAGTAGTTGGATTAATTATTTGTAATTACCTTGTAAATACAAGGTATAATGAATGTTTAATTGAGACATTTGGGAAGAAGAAAGACAGATCGATAAAGCAACTCAGTAATAAGAGAAGAAACCATGTTAATCCACACCGACCCATTTAATTTGATATCATTTTTTTATGTTTGTTAGTGTTCTTCTGTTTTATATCTTCAAAAAGCATTTCACTTTCTGTAATTGTACCCCTCACACAAGTTTCTATATACTTAACCTTTTCTTATGTCAAATGTGAGATTACGAGTTGATGCAGACCAAGGAGGATCAGACTCTTCTGTTTTTTAGACCCATTCGTAATCAAGATCTATTTTTTATTGAGATCCATAACATTCAGTTTTAATTTTTATAAAAGTTAATTTTTTCTCTTAATTCACATAATTTGTGTTTGATTAAACATTCACCATGAGTATCGGTATTTTTTGAATCAACGATAATTATAATATTTGTATGAATTAAATTGTTCAATTTATGTTTATCTCATTTATACACTAAGGTGCGGTTTGGTAAGCCTCTTAATGATTCAATTAAGAGGCCAGCCTCTTAATTAGACATATTCAGAGCGTTTGGTAAGGCCTCTTAATCAGCCTCTTAATCAATAATCAACATGTTCTGCCTCTTAATCAGACAGATGTTAGGGGAAGTCTGAATAATTAAGACATCTACATCATTCAGATGCTACCAAACAAATCCTAAATCACAACTCTTACCGACTAATGGGTTAACATTGACTTGTCTAACTGTGAATGCTATATCTCAATAATCATGAGTGATTAACTCTAGATTTAGTGTCATTAGTGTGAGGTTAGTAATACGATTAGAGAGAGAGAGAGAGATTATACAGAGAGAAAGTAGCTTGTAGATTGATTAACGAGGATATTTTTGCCCGTGCGTTGCAGCGGGTTTTAAAATTCTATTTTTTCAATATAAATTTTTTATTGTGTTTAGATTTAACATTAAATTAAAGATGGACATAAAATAATAGGTATTCTTACATATGTTTGAAAGTATTCCTTGTGTGTAATAATGTATGCAATTATAATCAACCAAATATTAGATGGATCTTTGTATATCATGTTATTTATACAATTTTATAGGTCTTTTAATATTTAAACGACTTTTATGATGTTCAAGTAATCTCAATAAAAATAATAATTTTGTTGATTAAAAACAAATAAAATAAAACTGATTATATTATATAACATTATTGTTCTTTTAGTTCTAGTCTTTTTTAATAAAATTTATGATGGTTTAAGTAACCCGGATGTTAGGGTGAGCATTTGGGTTAAAAAAACTGAAACGAACTAAAACCTAAAATATGTAATCGGTTCGGTTTCAATTTTGAAATTCATCATTTTTTGTTTCATTTCTATTGGTTTAAGTTCGGTTCGGTTTCTAAACAGCGCTTACACATGCCGGATGCAACTAATAAACTTATATGATGTAGAAAAATTTACAATTAAAAGAGTTCGAATAGTAATAATACGCATAATATTTGCTAATCATATGTTTCATGGCAAAATATATGTGTTTATATTAAATTAATATTGATATTATAATATTAATGATAACAAAAAAAGAACCAAATCTTGTTTATAAAAAATACGTTTCTATACATATTAAAAAGAACTTATATATCCAAGGTATTAATTATAAACATCGAATTTATAATAATATTAGCACAAAAAAAGAAGATCAAATGTGCATGTGAACGAAATAGATAGTCGCCGACTCGCCGCACACTATTTCCTCTTAATCAAAAAAATATTCTATTATTGATTCGAACACTGGTTGTTTAGTAAGCAAGTGAACTATCTGGATCCCTTATTGCCACTTAGGCACATCTACGTTTGATAGCATCTTCAGAATAAATTTAAATATTTCCATTATGAACAGTAAACTTAGAATGGTAATTGTATATAAGGATAATTACATATTTGATCCTTGACCTTTCAAAAGTATAAAATAAGCTAACCTCGACAACAAATTAACCAATTAAATTCATTTATTTATCGAAATACTTAATAAAAATATTTACGAATTGCGACTATCATTAAATAATCCCTATTAAATTACTAATAGTTTAAATAATCGTTGAAGAGAAGAAACTAAAAAGGTATCAAAACTTCCTTAAGTTAAAACTCTTTGTGTTTGTTTAAAGTTTAAACAATATCTCCAACTAATCAACTTTACTTTCTTTCCTTTTTCTGAAGATTTTGTTAGCATTCGATCAATAAGATTTTGTTGTCCTTCTATTTATGGCCAAGTTTATCATGTGTGTCAAATATTGAAAATGGTATACCATGTTGGATTTTCCGGTCATCGGTTAAATTTTAGGGTTTTGTTAATGACAATCCTAAGAGTTGTCTCTAACATGCATGAAAGACCTGTACATTCATTGACAAGGTAGTGATCCTAAAATTCAGGGGACGATTTTATATCTATTTTGCCTTCTTATTGACAGCCCTAAGGGCTGTCATTATCATTTTCCTTAATTTGAAGTAGTATAATCAGGTTCCTAAAATTATTTGAAAATGCATAGGTGTTTGTATATTGATAATATCTCAAATGTGGAGGAACATACTCTTTTGTTCCTTGAAATCCACGATCGCGTGAAGAAAGAGGATCACTGAAATTGACATGATTTTGTCTTCGGTCTCCGTTTTAGATGTTCGGCGTATCAAAAGTCCCGTACCGATGACCGCTACGTCCTGACGGTTTACAGGACTTTCAAGCCAAAAAAGATAGTTGGAGAGTTATTTACACTTTTAGATTTTTTAGAACTTTGTTTTAGATCCATTATTCAGCTTATTTGTGCTTTTTTTTGGTTTATTTTAAGTTTTTTTGAGAATATGGAAAAGTAAGTTTTGAATTTTATGACAAATTGAGTTTTTCCTCTTAAAATTCGTGTTCTTGTGTTGAACATATTTTAAAGACCAAATTTATGATACTTTTTTTTAATCAACGTGGGGTTTTAAATTAGATTATCCTACATATTCTAAGAATCAACATGACGAATTTATTTTCTGTTTTTAATCCTACATCATATATTTGATTAATTTCGATTCCTTGTAGTCTACAATGAAAAGAATAATCTATATAAATGATTAAAAAGCCATTGACAACTTCATGAATACAATGAATTCTTTTTCTCAATATGTGTATAATATTTTTCAAACCACGTCATCAAACCATGTATTTACCGATTCACGTGGGCCCCACCGAGGACCCCCTTCGGAAACTTACATCCAATAATTCAGAAGTCAAACACCGTCACTACGATACGTATCATTATCATCACGTGCAATTAAACAAGATTGTTCGGTTTGTTTAATGGAGTTTAAACCGAATGAAGAGATTAATCGTGTTTCTTGTGGGCATGTTTTTCATAAATGTTGCCTTGAAAAATGGTTGGAATAACATGATGGTTTCTACACAAGTTGAAGAAAATGTGTGCCCGATGTGAAAATAGGAGAGTGTGATCGGGATAAAAGAAAAGTTACCGTTTTTTTGTGTGTGTGTGTAGATATTGATTTGTGTTGAGGTTTCCGGTGTTGTTTATGCATCTGAGAAACTGGAAAATGTTGTTGTTTTTTCCCGTTGGTTCGAGTTTTCGTTGGGGAAATGAGTTGATTGTTTGATCTATTTATGCTACAATAAATTGCATGAACTATGATTATGTCATCAACCCATCATAAAATGCAATATGGAATCTAATGCAATGGAACTGATTTCTACCTTTTCGTAAAATGCAATATGCCAAGATACACCACGGTGTGACTAGCCCATACCCATTTGTTTAAGTTTTAAATAAAGGAGTTTAATTTAAAATTCATAAACATTTAGTTGTTTTGTCACAAAGTAAAAAGTTAAAAGCTACCCTAATTTATAAAGGATTTTGATTATAAGAATGGATGATAGGTTTAAAAAATTAATAATTATGTACAAGGGTGTCTTTGAGGTGGTACAGGAGGTACAGCTGCATAGGGCTCATATTTTATAGAGGCCCAATTTTTATGTATATCTTATATATATAATATTAAAATTTAAGCCAATTTAATAATTTAATAGAAAAAAAATTAGAAAGTCTAAATTTTTATAAAGATCTTACATACAGAGGACTCATTTTCGTGTTTTCGCACTGAGCCTTCAAAATTTCGGAGACGTCCCTGATTCATTAACCAACTTTTAACTCCTTAAGTCAAATTCGTTTAATTCTTAATAATAATACTAGTTTATATCCCGTGAAAATTCACGAGATTTATTTTAATATTTTATAATAAAAATATAATTCATTATATGTAAGTGTATGAAATATTAAATTATAAATTTTATAATAGTAGATTCAAATTATTCCTCCAATTAAAATCAAATATGCTCATCTTTATTCACTATTATCCATTCTTTTAGACTGCCTAATAACTGTAATTATCAAAATCTATTGTAGTATAATGCTTAAAAGATGTGGTATGAAAATCACCCCCTTTTATAAATCATTCCATTCGGAAAAAGATTATAAATCACTACTTGCCCTAAAGTTAAAACTAAAAGCTACCCCTAATTATAAAGAGTAAATTACACGGAAGGTTCCTGTGGTTTGCCTCTTATCACAGTCACATTCCCTCGTCTTCGTTTATTACACTGAAAGTCCCTGGTGTATTCAATTTGTTACACCCGACGTCCCTCTGTCAAACGGATGTCAAAAAATTTCGTTTAGTGACCCATGTGCACCTCACATGATGGGCAAATTCGTAATTTCTCTTCTCCTTTTAAAGAGTAAATTACACGGAAGGTCCCTGTGGTTTCCACTTATTACAGCCACAGTCCCTAAACTTCTTTTTATTACACTGGAAGTCCCCGGTGTGTTTAATTTGTTACACTCGACGTCACTATGTCAAACGGACGTCTAAAAGATCTGTTAAGTTACCCATGTGCACGTCACATGATGGGCACAATGGTAATGCTCTGTAAATAAGTGATCATGAAGTTCGGTAAGAAAAATTTCAAAAAAAATCATAAATACACAAAACACATATCGTACAGTTCATTTCAGTCGTGTTCTTCATTATTCTTACCTCTTTTACTGCTCGATTGGTCCGCCATTGTTGGAAAAGAAGGGTTTTTGAAGAACAAATAGAGTGAAGAGAAGAGAGGGGAATATGAGAGGGAATAAGTGAAGGGACGGCTGGTGTAAATTGGGGAAGACACGTTTGAGGGGGAAGGAGAATTACCATTGTTCACATCATGTCAGGTGCACATGGGGTCACTTAACAGATCTTTTAGACGTCCGTTTGACAGAGGGACGTCGGTTGTAACAAATTGAACACCAGGGACTTCTAGCGTAATAAACGAAGTTCAGGGACTGTGGCTGTAATAAGTAGCAAACCACAGGGACCTTTCGTGTAATTACTTTTTAAAAGGAGAAGAGAAATTACGAATTTGCCCATCATGTGAGCTACACATGAGTCACTTAACGGAATTTTTTGACATCCTTTTGACAGAGGGACGTCGGGTGTAACAAATTGAATACACCAGAGACTTCCAGTGTAATAAACAAAGACCAGAACTGTGACTATAATAAGCGACAAACACACATGAAACAACTTCCGTGTGATGTACTCAATTATAAATTCACAATTCACAAACGCTTGGCCTATTTTCCACAGCTGCTTTCACAATTTCACATCCTTGCCCTAAAATTCACGAAGAACACAACCACCAAAATCTCCGATTCAACAACTGGATCTTCAATGGGTTCAAAGCGATCTGATTTCGGCGATGGAGCGAGTCCAGGGTTCGCGATTTCTCCACATTTTTTCTTCAATTTTACATATTGTTATCGATGAAACTCTAAAATTCGATTTATGTTGTTACAGGAAGATTTTTATAGGGGGTTTAGCGAAAGATACATCCATAGGTTAGTCGCTTCTTTTATGACACATTATTACAACTTATAACTTTATAAGTTATTGAAATTGTATAAGTTCATATACGCCTTTATCTGATTGTTTATATTTGCATGTTTATAGACACTTTTGTTAAGTACTTCGGAAAATATGGAGAAACTACGGATTCTGTTATCATGAAAGATCGATTAACCGGTCGACCGAGGGGTTTTGGGTTCATCACATATGCAGATCCTTCTGTTGTTGATACTGTAATTGCTGAAACACATGTGATCAATGGAAAACAGGTGAGTTAATTGCAAATTTGCAGGGTGTTTGTATTAACTTTGTGTATGCAGTAGAATTGTTCTAAAGTTGACATTTTTTAGCTCAAATTTGTGTTTACAAATTATCAAGGTTGTAACTTGTATGGATTAATCACAGTTAGTTAGGTTTAAATTGATAGATTGAAATTTAATATTTTACAGGTTGAGATCAAAAGAACTATCCCCAAAGGCTCCGCCGAATCAAAAGATTTCAAAACAAAAAAGATTTTTGTTGGTGGGATTCCGGCTTCAGTTACTGAAGGTTAGCATGCATTGAAAATTTGAAATGTAGTTGTTCTTAATTGTTCAGATTTTAATACTTTATTTATTTATTATTTATATATTCAGAGGAGTTGAAGGAATTCTTCTCAAAGTTTGGAAAAGTAGTTGAGCATGAGATTATTCGGGATCATGTTACAAAACGTTCCCGAGGGTTTGGATTTATTGTTTTTGAAAACGAACAAACCGTTGATGAAGTTCTCGTCAATGGAAATATGATTGATATGAATGGTACACAGGTAAGTATCGATGGTGCATGTATTCTTACCATGTGCCGAACACATTATATGATATATTTTTTAGTTATTCGGTGTTTAATATTGTTTTTTAGTGGAGAAAAAAACAGGGTAACATCTTCATTTGGTGTAGGTTGAGATCAAGAAAGCCGAACCAAAGAAATCATCAAATGCAGGATCTCATTCTTACAATAGGGAACCTAGGGCACGTGGATACAATGATAGTTTTGATGGGTTTGATGATTCATATGGCGGTTATGGTGGCGGTGGTGGTGGTTATGGGCCGCCATATAGGTCATTTGGCGGTGGGATTCCGGGTAGGTTTGGTGATTACGGGCCCTACGGGCCCGGATCCGCGCCCGTTGCGGGTGAATTTGGTAGTCGTTACGCCGACTATGGCGGCGACTACGGTGGTTATAGGGGCGGTGAGCCGCCTTTAGGTGGTTACACTAGTCGGTTTAGTTCATACGGTGGTGGGTATGGCGGTAGTGGGCTAGGTGGGTATGGCCGTGGTGGTGGTTATGGCGGTTATGGAGGGCCAGGTGGTGGCGGCGGCGGTGGTTATGGTGGGCCAGGTGGCGGTGGTGGTGGTTATGGCGGTTACGGTGGGCCAGGTGGCGGTGGTGGTGGTGGTTATGAGTCAGGTACGGGTTCAGGGTATGGTGGTAGGGCAGGTTATAGTGGTGGTGGTGGTGGTAGTCGATACCACCCTTATGGCAGGTAGAGAACTTACCATTTCAGGGTCAAAATTGTCATTTAGCACCCCTTACTACAACAAACAAGACTCTAGAAGACCAGAAGGAACATATTAGAGAATCAAAGTCGGCTTACCTAAGACTAAGATAGCGTGCCGGTGGTGATTTTATTTTAGCAACTGAGAAACTAGTTAGAATCTTGTTATTTATGTGTATTTTCTGTTAAGGGAGTGTTGCTCTTAGATGTATGTTTAATTTAATTATACCTAAGATCTTAAGTTCAGGATATTTTTGCTATAAGGTTGCATCTTTAAGGTGCTGTTTGGTAGCATCTGAATAATTAATATCTGAATGATGCAGAGGTCTGAATGATTCAGACTTCCCCTTACATCTGTCCGATTAAGAGGCAGAACATGTTCAATTTCTGATTCAGAGGCTGATTAAGACGCTTTACCAAACGCTCTGAATCTGTATGATTAAGAGGTTGTCCTCTTAATTGAATCATTAAGAGGCTTACCAAACAGCACCTTAGTAGCCTATATAATATCCGTTTAGGGTAACTTTATTTTAGGTTATTATCTTTAGTTGGCCGTCCCGTATGTGTTAAGGTTTCTATTTTGACGCTTATTAAACCAAAATTTTAGCTATTGTGTAGTATGTGGTAGTCTGTACAACCTCTTAAAATTTTTCGAATAGGTTTAAAAAATAATTATTTTAATTGTAACTTTTTGGTGTAGAAAAAATGTGCAACTGGTAATACCCCTAAGTTTTTTCTTTGGTTATGGTTTTGGCAAAATTGTTATTTTTGTATTACTCAATATTTGTTTTATGTATAAATCTTAGTTTCACCAAAAACGTGTTTACTGTCTTTAGTTGGTATATGAAAGTAGGTTGTATAGGAATTAATTTGTTTAGGTTTATTTTGGTTTTGTTTCTATAGGAACCGAATTAAATGAAGGTTAACTTAGGTTATGTTTAGTGAATTAATATTGTTGGATGTAAAGGCGCATGGTGATAAATGAACTCTAATGAAGATTTACAAATAATCATCCGGTGGTTGTCTAGTTGTAAAAGCATCTGAAATTATCTACTAAAGGTTATAAGTTGATTGTTTTCCTAGATAAGCATTTATCTTATGGTCAGGTGCCACAGTGGGTTAAGAAACGTATATGACGAGCAAAGTTTTGCCACTTCGGGGAATCAATTATATATGAGAATATCCTTTTTAGAAAACAATGAAGATGTACAAAAGTTGTGTCGTATTGGTAGAGGTTTTGAAGTTGGGTTTCTTTGAGGTTATGGGTGTTGTCTCCGTTTGTATCAAGTGTGTGTACTTTGTGTTTTGTGATAAACTTTGTACGACAATAATTTAATGAAATGGATATTATAATCAGTACAAAATATTAGTGTCTCCATGATACTATAAGATAATAACACTTATCCATATGAATAAATTCTTTCATCCAATTCAAAAGTAATATATTGTTAGTTCCATGATAGATAAATTAGATTAAATTGGATAGTTAGATTGATGAAAACTATAAAATAACTAACAACTTCAGTTTTTGTCACATCAGCGTAGTGGTGAGAATTTGGGCCGAAAAACCGAACCGAAAATCGATTGAAAACTTATAACCGGTTTTGGTTTTGAAAATTCATCGTTTTCGGTTCTATTAGTTTTGGTTCGGTTCGGTTTCTGTACCGTCGTCACCCCTGCATCAAAATCACATCAACTGATTCATAATTAATATACTCACACCAATAATAATTTTTTTTTTCAATTTTTTAGGCCTTATCATTTTAAAATGTATTTAATTAAAATTTATTAATATATCTAGGAAATAGCAAACTTCCGAAGATGCAAATTAATACTACTATATACCTTAGGGAATATGTTAAGAAAAAATTTAATAATAAAAGAAATGTACCGTTATTTAAGGAGGGAAAAATAAGGGTAGTTTTGGTAGGAAAAATATAAACTAAAAACATATAATCTATCTATATATCTATATATAAAAATTGAGTTTCAAGTTTGAAGTAGCATTAATTACTAGATATTAAATGTAGTGCTAAATTGTTTTGTAAATTCTATGTTAATTAATAATAGTAAGTTTAATTAACTAATAACATCTATAATAATAGTAAATTAAATAATATAACCAATTTAATTAAATAATAACATAAATAATAGTAGTATATTTAATTAAAAAAATTAAAAAATAATAAGAAATAAATAACCTAATAAAAAACTATATAGTAAAATTAACATTGAGTTCCAAGTTCGAAGTACCATTAATTACATATATATCAAAAAATTAATAGTGTTGAAATAATATAAGAAATAATGTAATAAAAAATATAGTAAAAAACGGGCATACCAACATGACATAAAGTTCTAATTAAGTATGAATTTAAAATAAATAAATGAAAGAAGTTAAAACAACTTTATGTTACTTTTTTCTTCCTATATAAACATATGTATCCAAAATGAAAGTGACAATTTCCACAACAATTTACTCAGTATTTTCTCTTCAATATAAACAACAACTAGCTTTCTAACAATATGGATTAAGGTTTGTGTTTGGTGTGATCTAATTCAATATTCAACTTATAATTCTAATGTATAACTAGAACAACCATTCTTTTTATTTTGCAGATCCAAGCAAGAATATCAAGACCTTCCCATCTCTCTCTAATATGCTACACAACTCGATTATTGAGTGTGTGCGTTTACCATTAAAAAAGGTAAAAAAAAAACACACGAGAGAGTTTTCTTATAGTTTTTGTTTTAGATAAAGATTTTTTTCGTAATTTTATTAGAGACACACATGTTTTTGTGTATTTGTGTGTATTTCTATTTTGTATTATGTACTTTTGGAGAGAGAAAAAGGTACAATTAAAAGTCTTACATCATGTTTGCATTAACCACATTAGTTGACGATATCGCCGTTGATTCATAGTTTTGCTTATAAAAGACAAACTATGAAATTATTCATAGTATCACTTATATGTTATGAATAACATGTTTTGTGTTGCGCTAATAAAAACAATAATGATTTAGTTACTTTGCATTCTCCTACAACACACTTTGCTTATTAAGTAGAGTACTTGCAATCAACGCTAAACATGTTAGCGATCTTTCTTATAGTACTTTTTGAATTCTATGTTAATAAAACTTAACATAATCAATTTACCATTTCAATTCAATATTAGACATCTCATCCGGTTATAGAGGCTCAGAGGTTGAATGGTGCTAAATAGGAAGAATTACAATAAATATAAATATTTAAACGTAATATAAAATAAATATCCGAATTAAAGCAAGAATTATTGTAGTATCGTTTCACTTCATATACAACCCAATCAATTTACCGTTCAATATGCGTTTCACTTCATATACAATAAATAAATATCATAATCTACAATAAACATGTACCTTTTGTTGGATTGGAAGAACTACATGTTGCATTTAATTAAAAACAAGTTCGAAATGAAAATTGAGTTTTTTTCTATGATCATGAATAAATGTAATAAACCATACATAAAAAATAATCAACCCTGAATTAAATAAGACAAAGAGTATAACATAAATAACAATAGTAATTTCAATTAAATAATAGTCTTTTCATTTAACTAAAAGTTACATATTATAAATTATAAATAGCACACTATCAAGATGCAAATAACGTTGAGTTTTCAACTGATTTTAGCTTATTACCCTCAACGAAACATCCACATAAAAAAGAGTGTGATGATAACGATTTTGTTAGTATTTTTATTAGAGAAATACATGTTTTTTGTGTATTTGTATGGATTTCTATTTTTTATTACGTACTTTTGAAGAAAACATTTACAATTAGAAGTCTTACATAATGTTTGCATTAACCGACATTAGTTGGAAATATATTGTTGTTGATTAATAGTTTTACTTATAAAAGACAAACCATGAAGTTCTTCATAGTATCACCTATATGTTATGAATAACATGTTTTGTGTTGCTATAATAAAAATATGATAATGGTTTTGTTCTTTGCATTTTCCTCCAACAAACTTTGCTTATTTAGTAGAGAACTCACAATCAACCTAAACATGTTAGCGGTCTTACTTTTAGTACTTTGCCCGTTACACCAATACAATGTATATGATTTACCTTCAAATAACGTTTTATCATGAACAAAGTCCGTGCATCGCACGGGCCATGTTGCCTCGTCTTTACTCTATAAATTAGTTTCAAAATGTATATTAGCTATTATTTTCTCCGTTCTAATTTTATTTTTCACTTTTTTAATTTGATTTGTTTTAAAATAATTATTTATTCTTAAATTTTAAACAATCAAAAAATATTTACGTGAAGAAGATAAAATTTGATTGATGATATAGTATAATTAGTATTTTTTTTAAATTATGTTTTTATTTATTGAATATAGAAAAACCCTAATAATCTATACTACTTTTAAATGGAGCTTGATCATTTATAAAAGAGGAAGTCTGAATTTCAACCCTTCCATTTTTAGCAATGCCCAAACCCACTTTAAAATCAAAATTTTAAAATTGCTTCTGCCGAGATTCGAACCCGAGTGGACAGGTACCTCAAGCAGGAAGCTTACCACTAGGCTATAAGCAACTTGGTGACTATGTTTCGTACACTTTCTATACTAACTCTCCCGAACCCATTTCACGTTAAACTTAAAATTTTAAAACCCGCGCTTGCCAAGATTCGAACCCAGGTGGACAGTTACCCCAGGCAGGAAGCTTACCACTAGGCTATAAGCAACTTGGTGTTTGTGTTTCGTACACTAAATATACTAACTGTCCCGAATAGATGACTATTTTCTACATTTAACATTTTTATCTATACTACTTTTAAATGGAGCTTGATCATTTAACATTATCAACTTAAATTTTTTTTGGAGCATTTACGCCATTACACGGACTTATTATTTGGGTAAGTTCATGAGTGTTTGGTTATTAGGGTCATTTTAATTCCTTTAATTTTTATTTTTTTTTTGCTGTTACTTGGTTATTTGAAAACACTTGATGACCCTAATACGTTTTTTCCTCCTGACTATTGATTTTAATTCAATGACTTTATAGACCATCGTCATCTTCTACAATATATAATTGTCCATTTGTTTAGCATCTCATGCAACATAAATCACGGAAAACATTGACTTTATTCTACCGTTTATATAATTGTCCAATTTGTGACTTTATTTCCATTGCTATATTAATGGAAAACATTGAATTTGTTTTCACCCACAAATATGCAACACTTTTAATACTTACACGAAATATGTCTATACTATTTTTACAATGCGTTTCTCTTTATTTACTAAGCTTGACTGATTTTTCTACCATTATTGTGATTTCAAGTACTCCTTTATTGTGGTTTCCATAATGTCAAAATGTTGACCATTGAAATTAACAATTTATAAATTCCTTCCCCTTTTTTACGCCTTCCCTTTTTTAAGAATCAAATTGGAGTATTATTCACGAATTTTTTGGTCACGAATTTATTAACAACAATGTTATTGTCTAATATTCGGTCATCAAAACCGGAATTACCATAGTTAAAAATCTTTTAAACATCCGTTTTATAGACATTTTTATTGACGCTTAAATATGGCAATTACGTTTTCAAATCGTTTTTCTAGAAACTCATTAATATAAAAAACGTTTTCTACATTTAACTTACAAACGTTTAATGTATTAGTTTAATATACATTGATGAGATATTCAATTAGTTTTAAATACGTTTTCTACCAGAAAAGTAGAAACGTTTTTCAAAATATTTATGTACATTCATAGCTTTAAATACGTTTTATTACATTTAATATAGATATACGTTTTATAAACGTTTTTATTGACGGTTAAATATGGCAATTACGTTTTCAAATCGTTTTTCTAGAAACTCATTAATAAAAAAACGTTTTCTACATTTAACTTAGATACGTTTAATGTATTAGTTTAATATACATTAATTGGCGATTTAAATAGTTTTAAAAACGTTTTCTACCAGAAAAGTAGAAACGTTTTCTAAATATTTATGTACATTCATATCTTTAAATACGTTTTATTACATTTACTATAATATATACGTTTTTTTAGTGTATAAATAGACAAATCAACCTTTATACCTTTGCATTCACGATACGAGAATTTCAATACCACCAACCATCACCCGTCATTCTTTTTCATCATAATTCGGCAAACCATGTCAACAACTGGATTGCACTTTGTAAGAAGCATTCATGATTTCAAGGATAAAATTCACCTCAAGGTCAAGGTTCTACGGATTTGGCCCCACACAAACTTCAACAACAAAAACGAGATAATATCACTTGAGATGCTTTTAATTGACGAGGAGGTATTACTCTTAATCATATTCGATAAATCATCACTAGGTATATATATTATCTCGACAATATTAACTTACAATTAACATCATTTTGGTTACCCATTTTTTGAAAGGAGACAAGATTCAAGGTTCTATTTACGTGAAGTTGATGAGTAGATTTCAAACAAAACTGAAGGAAGACGGTGTTTACTATATCAGAGGAGGCAAGTTGTGGGAGACGACGTCAAGTTTCACGTTTACTGGCCTGAATGAAAAGCTTTCATTTCAATCAAACACAACGGTTAAAGAATGCGCTGAGTGGTCTGGCCCATTACATGGTTTTGAATTTGCCGCATACGAGAAAATTTTGAATAACTCATTACTAGCCTCAAAGTCAATTGGTACAGTTTACTCAATTTATAATGTAGGAGTTCCTAATATTATAATAAAATTATTTAACCGCCAATTAATGATGTTTTTTTCAGATGTAATCGGAGAAATTTGCGTCGTTGACAACCTTAATTCTACAAGTGATGACAGGAGCAAGCACAAGCTGCCAATCGAAATAAAAATATGTACTGTATTCATTATAAAAATATGTAACCAATGGACTTTTAAGCGTCAAAAATATGTAGTTCGCAGTCCGCCGCATCGCGCGGGTTTTAACCTAGTAATATAATATTTATTAGGACGGAGGAAGTATTATAATTTGGAAGTTAGAAAAGTACTAAAATCGGAAAAATGGAAGGTTCCGACACCCAAACACCCAATCAAAGGATCGTGCCTGGACACATTAGTGCCACGTGGCTATGATCTTATAAATAATCATTAGGACATTTTTATTTTTTCTCATAAAATTTAAATGAGTTTTGATAAATAACAATTAAGTTTTCTGTTTATGCTTTCTCCGCCTTCCTCCAACCATATATATTCCCTGGTTTTCTCTGCTGATAAAAGGGAAAGAAAAACACCGAAAACAACAATTTCATTTTCTCTTAAAGGTATGTATCCGTATTTGCTTTCATTTTGTTGAAACCTAAACAATTTATTCGTCGATTTTTACGTAATAATTCAATTTGTTTTCTCACATATTTTCAATTTCTCACCAACATATTTTGATCTTCTGTGATCATTAGTTTGTACAATATGATTCGCAGTTTTTAATTTCTAGGGTTTAATTTGATCACCGACTGATTTCTTCGCTCTTAAACGTATGTCGTAAGGTTTACGCATGCAATTGTTAGTTTCGTACGAGTTATGTGATCAGAGAGGAGTGATTTTTCAGGTAATAGATGAATGTTTGTGGTTTTTTCAATTGGCGATCTGTGATTTGGTGAAATTAGATGAGATTACTAGCTTAAATGTTTTTTTTATGCTTGTATTATATCTAATTTTCATATTTCATCCATATGAGCTGATTCTGCACTTATTTGTAGCTGTTCTTCTTATTAATTGAATGCATATATATTTGCGTTGTTGGATCATTACAATCGGTTCCTGATGCTTATATTATATCGAATTTGCTTTTTTATGATTGTGCAATTTTTTGTGAATGCAATTGGTAGTTTTGATTGAATTTCTGTGGTCAGAGTAGTAAATATTCCCGTTTGATTCTTACAGGAGTGATTATTCGGGTTACAAACCTAAACGTTTTTTTAGATATAAGTTGATTGGATCATTATCTAACTTCTACAGTGATTAACTAACCTGTTTGTAGATTTCAGGTTACTATCGTGTACACGTTTTGGATTACATAAAAAATGGATGATGCAAATGCAGAAGTAAATGACATTATTATCTCTCCCACAACTGAACAAATAGGATTCTTATCCAGCATCATGGAAGACAAATCTTACAATACTGCAATTGCAATAATCGTTGCAATTGCAGTACCATTAGTTCTTTCTTCAATGTTGGGAAAGAAAAAAGTCAAACAACGAGGTGTTCCAGTTGAAGTTAGTGGCGAGCCAGGTTTTGCAATGAGAAACATAAGATCAAACAAATTAGTTGATGTCCCATGGGAAGGAGCTACAACAATGGCTGCACTTTTTGAGCAATCTTGTAAGAAAAACTCACAATATCGGTGTCTTGGTACAAGAAATTTGGTAGAAAGGAGTTTTGTTAGTGGGAATGATGGAAGGAAATTTGAGAAATTGCATCTTGGGGAATATCAATGGGAGACTTATCGGGAGGTATTTGAACGGGTTTGTAATTTTGCATCTGGACTTATTCAAATTGGTCATGATCCTGATACTCGTATTGCTATTTTTTCTGATACACGAGCAGAATGGTTAATTGCATTTCAGGTAAATGACACATTATTATTAGGGTTTTTTCCCCCTAAACTAACCACCTACTTTTACATTTGTCCATGTATAGTCATTATATAAAAAGGTTTTGTGTCCCAATTGGATCATTAGAAGACGATTTTTACAAATTTTTTTTTTTTTGGTAAAATGATTATTTACCAAAAAAGTGTTATGTTAATTTTTTAATAATGATAAACATTATATAAAACATTTCATTTAAAAAAAGTTTTTAATGATCTAATTGGGACATGAAACCATCATTTAATGACACAATTTGATAAAAACCTGTACAATGACTAAACATGGACAAATGTACAAATACATTGTTATTTTGGACAAAAAATCCTTAATTTTTTAATTAATATTATTGTTTATTTATTGATAACTGGTAGATATGAACACTAATTACAAGTATCTATGGTTTCAGGGGTGCTTCCGGCAAAGCATCATTGTTGTAACCATATATGCATCTTTAGGTGATGATGCCCTAATTCACTCTCTTAATGAGGTAATTACTGATTTTAATTTATTTTATTATTTTATTTTATTTTAATTTTAACTCTTATAAGTCCTTGTGATGGTATAACCTTTTTACAGACAAAAGTATCAACC
This sequence comes from Calendula officinalis, assembly GCA_963853835.1. Classification (NCBI taxonomy): domain Eukaryota; kingdom Viridiplantae; phylum Streptophyta; class Magnoliopsida; order Asterales; family Asteraceae; genus Calendula; species Calendula officinalis. The sequence continues at coordinate 2,878,908 of OY970835.1, forward strand.
TTGATATGTGACTCCAAGCTATTGAACAAAGTGGCTGCAGTTAGTTCGAGTCTGAACACTGTGAAAAACGTTATTTACTTTGAAAGTGATAATACCGAAGCTTCCAATAATATTGCTGATTGGACAATTTTACCCTTTTCCGAAGTTGAAAAAACGGGTCAAAAGAATCAAGTCAAACCTAGACTGCCTGTTAAGAAAGATGTGGCGGTTATTATGTATACAAGTGGCAGTACTGGTTTACCAAAGGGAGTAATGATGACTCATGGGAATGTTGTAGCAACAGCTGCAGCAGTTATGACAGTTATCCCAGAACTTGGGACAAATGATGTCTACATGGCATACTTACCATTGGCCCATATTTTTGAATTGGCGGCTGAGGTAACATCATTTCATGCGTGAATTCTTATTAAATAATTATTATAAAAAATTACACAAACGGTCCTTTAGGTTTGTATCATATTACATATTTGGTCCTTTAGTTTCATAAATTACACTGGTAGTCCTTATTTATGAAACTATTGATACTTTTTTGCTCCTTTACCTATATAGATGTTTATTTTTCCTGTCAAGTATGGCCACGTGTGATGCACGAGGGGGTGAATTTGTCATTTTCCCTTTCCCTTCAACAATTTGAAACCCATAAAAACCCGTTTGTTTATGGGAAAAGTTAACGTCTATTTAGGTAAAGGACCACACGTGTCAATAGTTTCGGAAATAAGGACTACCAGTGTAATTTATGAAACTAAAGGACCAAATATGTAATATAGACTAGTACAGACCTAAAGGACAATTTGTGTAATTTACTCTACAAATTTATATTTTTTATTGTTGTGCAGACTGTGATGTTAACTGCAGGTGCTTCAGTCGGTTACGGTTCAGCCCTAACTTTAACTGACACATCAAATAAAATTAAAAAAGGAACCACGGGAGATGCTTCTGCATTAAAGCCAACTTTAATGGCATCGGTTCCCGCCATTCTAGATCGTGTTCGGGATGGAGTTGTAAAGAAGGTATGGTTTATTATAGTTAATTATGTTTTAATCCTCTAATTACAACTGATTTGACTTTTTGGCAATGATTTTATCCTAAACCTTGGTTGACTTTTGTTCCAATTTTGAAATTTGTATATTATTATAGGTTGAAGGAAAGGGAGGGTTGACCACAAAAATTTTCAATGTAGCATACAAAAGACGGTTGACTGCAATTGAAGGAAGTTGGTTTGGTGCATGGGGGTTAGAAAAGGTATTATGGGATGCAGTTGTTTTTAAGAAAATACGGTCTGTTCTTGGTGGAGAAATACGGTTCATGCTTTGTGGTGGTGCTCCTTTAGCTCCCGAGACCCAACGGTTTATTAATGTTTGCATTGGGTAAATATTACATTTTTTACACACATATTCAGTTTAGGCCATAATGCATTTTACTACCCTGAACTTGACAAAATGGTCGATTCAGGACCCTGGATCATTAATTTGATCGTGTTTTCTTACTTGACTTACTTTCGTTGGAGTTTTTGACGGAGTAAAAAATATACGTTCATCTCAATATATTGATATTAGATGCAAATCACGTAAGAAACAAGACCAAAATAGTGAGTCAGGGTACTAAATCGACCATTTTGTCAATAGTTCAGGGTAGTAGAAAACCTAGTCAGCCAAATACATGGTACTAAAATGCATTTTGGCCATTCAATTTAAGATAGTATGTAGCTAGGGTCTTTTTTTACAGGCCGAAAATAAGTCATTCTACAAATTTCTCTCCAATTTGGACATAAAAAGATGGATTTGTGTCCTTTTGGGGTCATTCGGGGAAACCTGATAAAGCGATGACATGGCGGTAACTTGCTAAGATGGAAAGCGAGATGTTGTTTTATGTGTCCTGTTTGCGTCATTTGTTTACCGCCACATCATCGGTTTATCGGGTCATCAAGTTGCTGAATGACCCAAAAGGGAGATAAAACCTCATTAGTTATGACTATGTGTTATTGTAGGCAAAAAGAATTAAAATAACTATTTAAATTACGTGTAAATGTTATTTTTATTTTACTAAAAGACTACTATACAGGGCTCCAATTGGTCAAGGATATGGGTTGACCGAAACATGTGCTGGAGCCGCTTTTTCTGAAGCGGATGATAATTCGGTTGGGCGCGTTGGTCCACCTCTTCCTTGTGTCTATATTAAGGTATGAGAATGAGAATTTGTGATTACAAAAAGGTATATTTTTAAAAAAATCTAATATTCTGTTTATTTTAATATTTATATTTTAATTACTTAATTACAGCTTGTTTCATGGGATGAAGGCGGATACTTAACATCTGACAAACCAATGCCACGTGGCGAAGTTGTGATTGGTGGGTACAGTGTAACCGCTGGTTACTTTAACAATGAGGAAAAAACCAATGAGGTTTACAAGGTTTGAATTTTACAACACGTTGACTTAATTTTATATGTTTTTATTTCTGATGTTGACTTTTTCTTTTTTTGATTCAGGTGGATGAAACGGGTATGCGTTGGTTCTATACTGGGGATATTGGGAGATTTCACCCTGATGGATGCCTTGAAATCATTGATAGGAAAAAAGATATTGTAAAACTACAACATGGAGAATACATCTCTTTGGGAAAGGTAAATGTTTAAAAAATCTTTATACTTTTGCTTTTAGTTATTTCACTATTTACGAGTCAAATAATTAGCTTTTTTTTTAAATTTATCCTTTTTGGGGTTAATATCATAAAATAGTAACTAAGTTCAAAAAATGTTCCAATCATGTGAAATTTACCTTTGATTATAGGTTACTAGGTCACTTTATTTTAATTTATGTATAAAACCCATTAATAATGTAAAAACTAATACTTCCTCCGATTCAAAATAAGTGATACACTTTAGGTTTCATGGTTTTTGAGGCAAAAGATTATAATGATGATTAAATTAGATTAATTGGATGGTTAGTGGGTAAGGGGTCCCACACTTTTTGAATAAAGTGATGTTAATGATGTTTAAAAGTAAAAAGTAAGGGTAAATGAGTCATTTCACTTTATTAGAGTAGATGGTTAGTAAGTGAGGGTCCCACCATTTTTTGCCAAATAAGGTAATTTTTTCAAAGTGTATCACTTATTTTGAATCAGTCCAAAAAGGAAAGTGTATCACTTATTTTGAATAGGAGGAAGTATATACATTTAATTAGGTTAAAATGTGGAGGATAATTTTTTTTAACAATTAAATGAGAAAACATTGTTTATGAATTCATCAATAACGTATGGTACAGATGATTGGAATGGTCTCATACAAGAAACAATTCAAACCCCTTAAGATTTATTTGTCATAAATCATAAAATTCAAGAAAATGAATATATTTGCTTTTTTATATTATTAATGGGTTTTTTTATATATAAATTAAATAAGGTGATCTGAAACCTATAATAGAAGATAAATTTCACATGACTGGAACACTTTTAAAACCTGGCTATTATTATATAGTGAAAGCAAAGTTTGAGTGACCAAGATGAAACAATAATGAAATTAACCCGTTTGGAAACCCTAATTTAACATTTTGAACATATTTATATTTTAATTATATTATTATTATTGTATTAATTATTTATAAAACAGGTTGAAGCAGCACTTGCATCAAGCAAATACGTAGAAAGTGTGATGTTACACGCGGATCCGTTCCATAGTTACTGTGTGGCCTTAATCGTACCTGTTCGTCAAGTAGTTGAAAAGTGGGCCCACACTGCTGGAATTAGTTTCCAAGATTTTGCTGAATTATGTGACAAAAAAGAAACCGTTTCTGAAATTCAACAATCTCTTAACAAGGCAGGAAAAGATGCAAAATTGGATAAATTTGAACTTCCTACAAAGATCAAGCTGATGTCAGAACCATGGACTCCTGAATCAGGGTTAGTTACAGCTGCTCTTAAGTTAAAAAGGGAACAATTGAAGGCCAAATTTAAAGATGATCTTGAGAAACTATACGGGTGATTTTAAGTTTTTTTTAAAAGTTAGGAACATGGTTGTTATCGTTTTCTTTTTTTAATGTTTTTTATTTATTTTTGGTTCTTTCGTATGTGGTAATGTTGTTCATCTTGTACGAGATTCATGTGTTTGCTTGCGGTTTTTGCTTATAATCTATCTTTCCTATTTGAGATGGTTCTTCTCCACTTGTTATGAATCTTCATGCAAATAAGCTACATATAACGAAGTGTCGTACGAGATTCAAACTTTGTCAAAAATCAAATATTTTACTACCTATAAAATATGTATACTATTTCTGAAAACTAGGAAAATTTTATGTATAAAATATAGGATTTCACTATCTATATTATTGCGTATATATATAGGGTCCGATCCGGTGAGGACTGCGAGGACTCTAAAAAAAACACTAAAAATGATCCAAAATAAACTTTTTTCAAAAAAATTTCTTTTTTAAATATCTAAATCGCAGCCTATAAGATCCAAAAAAAAAAAGTTTTTCAAAAATGATCAAAAAAAAAAATATGGATCATAATAATGATCCACAAAAAAAATATGGATCATTGTTATGATCCGCAAAAAAAGTGGATCATAATTTTTTTTTCGAAATTTTTTTTGGTCAAATGTTGTAATTATCATGGTAAGTTATATATATTTTTTTTCGGAATTTTTTGAAATTTTTATGAGGTGTCATCGCAAGTCCTCACCGTTTTTTGAGTCCTCACAGGATCCCACTTCTATATATATATATATATATATATATATATATATATATATATATATATATATATATATATATATATATATATATATATATATATATATATATATATATATATATATATATATATATATATATATATATATATATATATATATATATATATATATATATATATATATATATTGATGATTTGTCTGATTCATGTTATTTGCGCGCTTATACAACTCACTCACGCGACATGTGCACATACACATTACATGTTTTTGCATAAAAATCCCAATCCGCCTAATAATCGAGCACAAGCTCTATGGTTGTTCACGTCGAACGTATGAATATTGAATAGCAAGTTATACAACATCAACAGAAATATAATCATAACAAAAATAGTACTCACCTTTTTTATTACAAAAACTAAAACCACTTTATTGACTTTGTAAACTAGCGTACAAACCTTTTAACTATGGACAAAACTATTACAATTATCAACATATAATACAAACCAGAATCTGATCATTAACCGCTCTTTAAGAAAGATTTGCCGAAGCTCGTTCTGGTTCCTCTGTTTGCCGTTCAAAAAAAAAAAAGAAAGATGAAGTCACTCGTCCTTTGATGCAACAGCGACGGCCTCAAGAGAACATATAAAGCGGGACCCACAAATGGAACCACTGATAACGGAAGAAGCCAAAACCCCTTATCGGTCCTACAATTGCAAAACAAATGATATCAGTTGTTCGACAAATTTTGATTATTTAATAAATTAATAATTAGAAAATTGTTGCCTCAAAATCAAAATTGTCTCACCATTTTCGAGCACTCATGTCGTTATAAACCCAAAAAGGAGCCAATGTAGATAGCAATGCAAAATCGATGGTAGTTCCATGTATCTGCAAGAAAATAAAAATAATAATTTAATAGCCTCTTATTTTAATGTAATAAATTTCTACAAAAAATGATCAAGAATACAAGACTTACGAGTCTACTCCCTCCAAAATACTGGAAATATTCTCTCCAATTGTCCCCATTTGCTAATCCCGCATTAACGATTAGACCTAATCCTACATCAAATACAACCTGATGCACAGTTATTGAATTGGATTATGGAAACCAACTAAAAAAGCAAAACAAATCGTTTGGATTATGGAGACAAATTAAAACTACAAATAAACCCTTTTTATAAAGTTCTATAAAGTGTAGTGCCGTTTTTTATATGTGTTGATATATACACCACGGCTTTTATTGGATACACCACAACTATTCATTTATTTAGTCTATGTGGTATAGACATTAAAACTTGTGGGGCAAATATAAATTATTATTTTTTTTATTGTTGATGATGTTAAATCGTTTCTTTTGTGCAATTAATTACATACGCAAATATTGCATTTTAGAGAAATTAAAGTTTCACATTTAGAGTCTTACCCCAGCCGTCAACTTTGACTCGAGAAAGTTTAGTGGCCATTTTTTGAGGTCGGATTGTTTGGTAGGTGGTGGTGGTGGTCTCCAAAGAACAAAATAGGGTATAAGACCATATGCACCCAAGAAAAATGAAAGTATCAGAAATGGGGACACTGGAACATTCCCTTTTGAGCTGCAAAATCATACACATTTTAAGTGTCACAATTCTAAAAAATGTAAAGCTTTTTCACTGTCTTGCATAATTTTAATATGAAAGAAAAGAGAAGAAAGGTAATAGAGAGGAGAAAAGAAGAAATTTGTAGAAGAGATTAATTTTGTTATGTGTGTTCCCGAGAAAAGGAAAGAAAAGAACGTGTTCCCGAGTTGGAGAGAAAAGAAAAAATTTAATAAATTTACAAATTTACACTTAAAATGTAAATTAATTTAGATATATAAAGGGTATTTTAGTAAGTACAATTTTTTTTTCATTAATTCTAACTCTCATCTCTCCAGGAAGATTATGAGAGAAATAATGACTCAAAATTTCTTTCATATTCCTTTCTCTTTTTTAAAAAAGAGATTCTAGAACACAATACAAATTAGATATCCTTCCAAATCTCTTCTTTTCTCTCCGAATTTATACTCGGGAACACAGTGTTAGGGATTGCATAATTTTGAGGACAACTTGAATTACTATTATGCCCCTACACCCTATTAATTATAGTTTCGTTATAAAATAATTAACCTTGATATTTTATGTTGACCAATATATTCTTAAAATAAGTTAAAATAATTAGAAATTACAAGTAAAGAAAAATTAAATTTTCATTCAAAAATATACGTATATCAAAATCATACCAAAATTAAAGATAGTTATAAAGAATACAATATTTTATATATTTAGCCATATAATCTTTTTAATTTGTTGAAAAAATACGCATAAAGTAAATCGAGGAACAGAGATATATAACAAAATACCAAATTTTTTACTTACTATATGTCAAAAAACCGATAAACATGACAAAAATATAACATAAATTTATAGATGTTCCCAAAATCATAATTATCGTGTCAATTTGGTGTTAATCTCTGAACACGACTTGACTTCGTGTTTGTTTTACACGGCACACACACGAATTCAAATTTTTATTTCGTCACAATTTCATTTCGTTTCGTGTATTTTTGTAATGTCACAAGGTTCTAAAAAACGCGCCATGGCGGCGCCAAGGCGTGACGTCGACGTTACGAAACAGACCATGGCGGCTAGGCTAGGCGTGAGATAAGGCGTGATAATGCGCGATAAGGCGCGCCTTATGACGAGTTTTTTGTAAGGCGGCTGAAAAAATAAATTTTTTTTTTAAAAAAATGATAACATATTTAATTATAAATTTAGATGTAACACTTTTTGTAAGCTTTATATATGAATTGTTATATAAATCAATATATCTATAATTTTTATTTAATTTGATATACGTATATATATAAATTATATAAAAAATTTGCCACCTTAAGTCACGCCTTGGCTGAGGCTTGATGGTGCCGCCACGCCTTACGCTTTCTAGAACCTTGTAATGTCATATGAGGTTTTGACAGCCCTACTTACAATTAAGAAATTTAGAAAGATGCAGTCCCAATTCCCAAACACCCTCTATTCCTAACCAAATAGTGAGCTAGGGTTACCTTCTACCAAAAGGCCATACTCCCATGATAAACCATAGAGACACAATTACTCTGTTCAACTGAAAACCATCATCACCGATTAAAAAGCAAACAGTAAATACATATCCGTTGACTGCAAAAATCAAATTAATCACAATTACACCAAATTAATCACCATTACACCAAATAAACAAAAGGAAATGTTTTCAGAAATTACCGGAGTTTGGTTAGGTGCAAGAAGGAAAACATAATACATGAGTCCACTCCATAGCAAGAAGATTAGAAACGACATCGTTCGACCACCACCTCCGCCACCGTCGGTTTTCATGGAATTTTCTTCCTCCAAATTAAGGTTTTCTGTTTTTTGATTGTCTAATGAATTACGAGAGATTTGAAGGTGAATCCTTTTCGTTAATTGTGGGAATTTAATTCTTGTGGTGTTAATTTGGAAAGAAAGGTGGGAATTTGATGGGATTAAAAATGGGGGTTTTAGTTTGGGGTTTTGTGAATGCAGGGAAATTGCAGGAAATTGGGGTAGTGTGAGCAAACATAGTACAAATGTTGATGCAGAATGTACAAGTGGTGGTGTATAGATGTAGAAGATTGCAATGGCACAATCTCCGATGGCGTTGAGGATGAGTATGAGGATGATTCTTGATGTTCCATTGCTTCCAAATATGCTACGTCATTGCCGGCACCGTTGGTAGATTCTTTCTAGTTATAACCAAATTTAATGTTTAAAAATATGAAATTTTTGTATGAAATAGATTTTTGGTTTCTTGTGTTTTTAATTATTCAAAAGAAAGATACCCATTCAAAATAAAGATGCCCTTTTAAGAAAGGGGTGATAATTACAACACATTTTTTAATGCATATATTATAACTAGCTTCAAAGCCCGCCCGATTGGGCGGGCATGCTTCAAGTGATAAAATACATAACGATAAAAAAACACAGTAAATAATATAGTTGCTTTTGATGTACCTTGTGAAATTTAAAATCCTGCATACTATTTACTTGAAATGGATGGTTCAGGTCTTGACACTTTAATCGTATAGACTTTAGAGAACCCCAAGGGTGGTTTTGATCTCTAACTTGCATCCTATTTTCGTATTCAATCTATGAAATTAATACAATTACTTGCTAAATTGAAATTTGATTTGATCAATCTGCCAGTCTACAGGATCTTCTTTGCTTTGAGGTAGTAGTAGGTGAGAAAATATGCAACTATAGCACCAAATATAATTCCTAATCCAAAACACAAACTACATATGGTAAATTGGTTGGTGCTGACTATTATTGTAACTAAACTTTAAGAATTTATAGAAATTACCACATGTTCTTCGAGGTAGGATCTTAAATTCATGCCAAATATACCTATCAAGAGTCAACCACTTTGACAAATACATGAATACGTATGATTTAAGCAAAATGTAATACATGCTTTGACTAATACCTGAAACCAAAGCACCAACTGCAAAGACAAAAGATCCCATTGATACAACCATCATCAATAAAATTGCAGGATGCTTTGACTAATACCTATGATTTAAGCAAAATGTAATACATGCTTTGACTAATTATGATACCTTGCAATTGTTGTAACTACTCCAACAGCCACAAGTAAACATCCTGCAATTTTATTCCATGAATACCTTCTTTCTAAAATTAGAGCAGGAAAACCCAGTTGCCACAACAAAAACGTCTGCAAAAACATCCCTTACCCTTATGTCAATCACTAATAATATTAATATATTAATAATAATCTATATAAATAAGTCGTCAAAACTGATAGTACCTGATTCAGTATTGGTATAGCTGGTCCAGGGAGCACTGCTGTAACAAAAAACATAAAATTAATTACACAAAAATAAAAGTAATACTTGTCTAATTAAAACAACTTAACTTAATTCAAATATAAGTCAACCATGCCATTACCTGCAAAGGATATCCCAGTAACAACTCCTAGGGCTTCTTGCATACCAATCACTGCAAATCGCCATTTTGGGATTCTCATCATTTCATCACTTGCAATTCCAGCTCGATGCCTTATATACAGTATACTAAAATAAATTGCAACATACCTGTTTTTCAAAAACAATATTAGATCAATAATCAACTTGTTTCTCTAAGAAATTAAACTATCTGTAATGCCATTTGACCAATTATAAATTCCCAAATCAGGAGCAATAATGCTACAGGAAATTCAAAGTAATATGACTACTATTGATCTTTATATTATAGATAAAATTTGATGTAACTTGATATAAAAAAAAATTGAAGCAAAAGGAGAGAATGATAGTAACCTTCAATTGGGAATTTAACCATCGCCGACAAAGAACAGACATTTTGCGTGACGGATATAGCAATCGAAGAACAATACATTTATAAGAAAAATTGAAATCCATTGAAAATACCTGATAAAATTAAAAAATTAGGGTTACGGCCTCCATTAGAGAAGAACACAAGTTTGAAGGAGAATTAGGGTTACACCCCACACCACCATCCCGGTCGACTCCAAAGAATGATTAACCGAAAACAGTTATGAAGATGATGGTAGAACTCAGTAAATAAGAACGGTAAAACAATAATTTGATTTGGGGAAGGCGATTTCGATCTGGCGTTGTTTTTTTATAGTTATTTGCAAGTAAGAAATAATACCTGTGGGCCACTAACTATTGGGCCAAATCTACAACCTTCTTCTAACGGGTCTGAAATTTTTATATTTCTAGTCCATTTAATAAGCTTGTTTATAAACTCATCATCAATACTTTCCTGTAAAAAAACATAACATATATCATAATAATAATAAATATTAACATGGTTTTATTTTTAATATGATATGGTATACTTACATGCACCGCATATTTGACCATTTGTGGAAAAACAACCAAACAAAGTCCACTCAACAGCTGTGCTAAAAAAAAATTGTATCATATTTTTCCTTAAAATAAACTTAAACTTGAGAAAGAAGAAACCTTTATCAATGTTAGCATCATCAAATACAACTATTGGACTTTTGCCACCAATTTCAAGTATAACAGGCTGCACAAGTAAAATAAAAAATAAATACAAAAAATATATAAGAATAAAATATAAAAAAACCAAGTTTAAATATGGATCCATGATTTTTAAATGATACCTTAAGATTTTGAGTGGCAGCAGTTGAAATTTTGACTCCTTTTGTACTGCTTCAAATGATAGCTTAAGATTTTAACTGATTTTCCTATTTCAAGAATGGAAATCAGTCTTTGAAGATCATCAGCTGCATGTTTATAATCTCTAATCATTTCCCATAATGTAGCCCTTCTAGAAAGTGCCTGACAAGAGCAACAATATGTTATGTTAGGGGTAATATAGTACAATATAATACTAGGGCACAAAAACAATACGGATACCTTTTGGTAAGTTGCATCTAGAGCTATAGCTATAGTGCAGTCTCCAATTGCATCACTAATTTCACCCAAAGATTGGTGTGCAGCAGCACGGTTACAATAACACAACTGCAAATGACTGTGATCCCATACTTTCTGATATTGCACCACTGTAATGCTCTACTGCTTCTGTATGCTTACCACTCTGAAATGCCTCGTTTCCTGCTTTCTGAAATTAAAAAAATAAAATATAAATAAATATTAAAATATAAATATAAAAAATAAGGCCACAAATGTCTAATGTCTCACATACCTTGTAGTGTAAAAGCTGACGTATAGTAACAGCTAAAGAAGCTAATGATGACTCATCAGAACCCACAATCCTGTTTTTACACCATATAATAATGTAGATATATATTAGTAAAAAAATCAGGATTTACTATAATAATTTAAAAATATGCATACTTGTCTGCAGTGGGCCTAAGTTGCTCATGTTTCTCAATTATGTCAAGAGCTAACTCAAGCCTGCCCAAATGAAAATAGGATTTGGACATCAATTTCCATCTCCAAAGCTTTAATGAGTCAGTTGCAAAATTCATTTCAGCTGAATCTAGGGTTTGTTCACACAGTTGAACCACCTCTTTATGCTTCCCCAACTGTTATATATTAGGGTAAACCAATAAATAATTAAATATTAATAACTAATCAATTTAAAGAATGAATTAAGTCGTGTAGAATATCACAAACCATTAGAAGAGCATCTGCTTTCATATTAAGTATCGCTAATATCGATATCTTCTGCTGTAGCAGCTGGAATATCCCCTGAACATGAAATCAATCATTATTAGCTTCCGATTTTAGCGAGAATTCAGAATAGACGTCTAGAAATTACTGAAAATGATGAGATAGGAAGACCGGCGTAAACTGAACTGAACATGATTATGAATAAATTTCGATGAATAGATGAAATTGAAGTCATTAACCATTTGAATGAGTGAAGAAGAGAGAATAAGAATACCGATGATTTGCTCGGTGGCGGGATTGATGACAGGGATGCGTTTCTTATGAACAGGTTCTCTCCACTCGCCATCAATGAATAATTGACGTGACGGTAGTTCGATCGCCAATGAATAATTGATTGAATACCAAATTTTGGATATCATGGAAAATCATGTCGGGCGAATTCGATTTGGAGAAGGGACGACCATGGAGATTAAGGTCTGGCGTTGGTTGCATCGGAGCAGTTGAATGAGGCAGTGGAGAGGTCGTATGGGGAATTAGGGCACGTAAATGAAAAGCAGTCAAAGGTTCGTATGGGAAATAGGGAGGAATTCGGTGGCCAATGATAGAATTACATGTGACATTTTCCACCAATGAAGAAGCTTCATGTTGTCAAAACCCAATCAAATTAGGGGCCATATATAGAAGAAGATAGTTGCATCATATATTTATACAGTCTACAGTTTTACCTGTACTGTCTTATATATACATCAAAAGTGGTATCAAAATTAATTCTCTTTTAAGAAAACATGATATGATAAGAATGTTATAATAATATTAGAGCGCCAAACTACCGTTAAGTTGCAGTGATGTTAAAGGCATCAAAGTTACTTTGACGGTTTGGAGTAATTTTCTTTTCTTTTCTTTTCAATAAATTGTTATTGATTTTCTGAATTTTTTTCAATTGTCAAGTGGATTTTATAGAAAATATTCAATGAGAGTACAATTTAAAATGTGGGTTAAAAGTATTTTAAAGAAGTAAAAATACTTTAAAGTTTTGAGATGATATATCAAAAATAATAAGTCATTAAAGAAGTTAATTTTTGTGGAGAGTTAGTGTTGACATTAAACTAACTTTAGTGGCCAAATTGCAAAAAAGTAAAGATATGGTGGCCAAAATAGATTAATGATATAATGTTATCCCAACGGGCAATCGTTACAACAACCGTCGAAACCACACTCGTATACTGTGAAAGCTTCAGTAGATAAGGTTTTCCATCTCCTCCACCCTCCACCACCGGCAATGGCGGAAGCTTCCAGTATCTTCCATACGGCACTGATTCCGTCATTATCCAAAAGTTTCTCTCACAGAAACCCTCGCTGTCAAACGATTTCCTTACGAAGAACCTCACCGGCGATCATCCGGTGCACGATCTCCACCAGCAGCAGCGATACAGCTAAGTCAGCTACCGCCGCACCTCAGCCGATACCTTGGGGCTGTGAAATCGATTCCGTGGAGAACGCGGCGGCGTTGCAGAAATGGTTGACGGATTCCGGTTTGCCGCCGCAGAAAATGGACATACGGAAGGTTGATGTCGGAGAGAGAGGTCTCGTTGCTGTTAATAACATTAGGAAGGGGGAGAAATTGCTATTTGTACCTCCCTCGCTCGTTATTTCAGCCAATTCGGTATGGTATTTGATTATTATGCTACTACTGAATTTGCTTGTTCGTTATACGAATTTATCGATTTGAATTATGCAATTATGTTACTTGAAGTTGATTTGATTCGAAGTATGTCTAGTTAGGGCTTTGAAACGAAGGTTTACTGATGTACGGAACTAAAATCGCCCAAAATGATCTATGAATCAGAACGTGTGTACATATTTTTGTTCGTCATTTCTATTGGATTACATTATCCATATGAAATTAAGTTGAATTTGTAGTATTTATCTGATTAACTGATTTTGCTGATGAACAAGTATGAATATTTGAAATTAGGAGTGGAGTTTTCCAGAAGCAGGGGAAGTTTTAAAACGATATGATGTACCAGATTGGCCATTAATTGCAACCTACCTAATTAGTGAAGCAAGTCTTATGAAATCATCTAGATGGAGCAATTATATATCAGCTTTACCAAGACAACCTTACTCACTTTTATACTGGTAACATTTTCTTGATTTTATTGCATTTTTTGTAAATAATATAAGGATCTATGCTCAGTATTTTTCCCTACAGCGTATTTGTATTATTTCAGGACACGTGCTGAATTAGATAGCTATTTGGAAGCATCTCAAATTAGAGAACGGGCCATTGAAAGGATCAATAATGTAACTGGAACGTAAGTGAACGTTTTTTTTTTTTTTTTAAGGTCAACTAAGTGAAGAGCTTCGGCATTGCCATCACCCCTCACCAAGAAAACCATGAATATATTAATTAATCAAATAAAAGAGTACATAACCACCACAATAATAATCAAATAAACGTAAGTGAACGTTTTCTTACACTTTTGGTCAATTTTCTGTAACAGATGTTAGTTTATACTTTTGAACATTCTTATAGTGGTTGTCTTTTTATTATGGGTAATTTTTTTATACGGGTAATTGAAAGGATCAATAATGGGTAATTAATATACGGGTCGGGTTGTCCAGAACACTTTTTCTCCAATTTCTTAACATAAAAATATGATATTAGTGTGTTTAATATGATTAATAAAAATTATATAATTACATATTATTTAATTTCAGATACAATGATTTGAAGGAAAGAATTTTCTCAAAGCATCCTAATTTATTTCCTGAAGAGGTATTCAATATGGAAACATTTAAATGGTCCTTCGGCATTCTTTTTTCACGTTTGGTAAGTTTCATAACAAATTATAATCATTTTTTTATAAAAAATTATAAATTTATAATAAATTATTATTACAGGTTCGGTTACCGTCTCTTGATGGTAGGGTTGCGTTGGTCCCATGGGCAGATATGTTGAATCATAGCTGTGATGTATGTTCTAGACCACTGTATTTTTTATAATTTAATATATTCTTTTTTTTTTTTGTTGAAATAACTTGATAATGAGTCATTTTAACTAGTTTCTTGTATTTAATCTCTACAGGTGGAAACATTTTTGGATTATGATAAATCGACCAAGGGAGTTGTATTTACAACTGATCGTCCTTACCAGCCAGGTGAGCAGGTAAATATGTTTCTAATTTTTATTATTTTTTTAAGGATACTTTTTTATTTATTTATATAAAAGGAACCTCCTACTAAATTAAGATAATGCTTAAAAATCTACTTTCATGATGAGAAAATTACAAACATAAATATAAACAGGACACATTTTGACCACATATTTGAAAATTTATACAAAATAACCGCACATTTCGCACGCCAGCTATGCAAAATATTTATTTTCTGGTAAAAATGTCAATTAATTTTGTTTATTTTTGTAATTTATTCGTTTAAAATTTGTTGTAGGTATTCATTTCATATGGCAGGAAATCTAATGGAGAACTTTTGCTCTCTTATGGATTTGTTCCAAGACAAGGGACAAACCCACGTGACTCAGTTGAGTTGCAATTTTCAATTAAAAAATCAGATAAATGTTACAATGAGAAATTGGAAGCATTAAACAAGCACGGGTTGTCAGCGTGAGTATTATAAATAAATTTATATTATTTTTGTCAAATTATGATTTTTTTTTTTTTTTAATATATCAGATCACAATGTTTTCCTTTACAAGTCACGGGCTGGCCATTGGAGCTCATGGCATACGCGTATTTAGCTGTTAGTCCACCTTCTATGAGTGGCAAGTTTGAAGAGGTAAAACAACACAACTTAAACAAACTTTAGTTAAAGCGGGCCGGGTTGGGTTGGGTTGACCCACAAATACTGTTGTTAATTACTTAATAATGATTACAAAAACTATGTTATTGCAATAATATTAATCTTAATCTTTGAATAAGAACGTTTTAGGAGGCTGTATTCATAAAAAAATATTTTACTTAAATTGACCCGTTTAAAACATAACCCATATCGACCCGTTCATAAGTAAACGGGTCAAAATTGCCCTCCAAAGTCTAATGTGATGGTTATACCAGATGGCTACTGCAGCATCAAATAAAAGCAGCAGAAATAAGGAAATAAAATATCCCGAACTAGAAGAACAAGCATTCCAATTCATCTTGGACAGCTGTGAATCCAGCATATCAAAATACACCAAGTTCCTCCAGGTCAGAATTACTGTTTTTGCCATTGTTGGAGGGCGTTTTAGTCATTTCACTCATAGTCAACAATTTCATTAAAACAGGCAAGTGGGTCAATGGATTTGGATATAACATCACCAAAACAGCTCAACCGAAAACTGTTCCTGAAACAATTAGCTGTGGATTTGTGCACCAGTGAACAGAGGATTCTGTTTCGTGCTCAATACGTAAGCACATATTTTTCACTTTTTAATGTAAACGGGTCGGGTCGGGTAGTCCCGGAGCTTAATATGGGTCGGGCTCGGGTCAATAGCTTAATAATCTGTTTGAGTTTGTTTTGTGGGAATTTGCAGATATTGAGGAGAAGATTGAGGGATATGAGGAGAGGTGAATTAAAAGCCCTAAATTTGTTTGATAGTGTCACAAAGTTCTTCAAATGAGTTTGTATTAATGGCATCAAATCTTTACAAGCTTCAACATGTATGTGTATATCAACCATGACCTATAAATTATATATCGTAAGCATGTTGTTAAATTTGTAATCACGATATCAACATTTCAAAAAGTTGAATTATGATATTGAACACGTTGAAAGGTTTTATACTAAGGTATTTACTAAATTTATTATAAAAAAACGGGATTATGAGCTTTTCAAGAGTTACATAAGCCAATAAGCCAGTTAGATAAGGTACAATAAACACCTTGACTTTGTAAATAGGCAGTGATGTTCACACCACATCTTTTAAGTTATCAACCATACTTAATGCTTTAAATACTTGTACAGTTTACTGTAAAACTTGTACTATGTAGTATAGAAAGTAAAAATTATAGTGCAAGAATAAATTCCCTTTTATAAATATACCAAAACTTACTCATTACTATACTCGGGTAGATAAAGTATACCAAAACTTAAGTCATTACTATACTCGGGCAAATAAAGTTTTTGTTTTTGGGTTGTTATTGTTATATTTGTTTTAAACGAGGGAAATTGAAGCCGCGTTTCGCTGTGGATTTTTTAATTCATATATTTAACGTTATATATTATTATACATGTGAGTTTGCTTTGTTTATATATATTTTTTTAACACTATAAACATAATCATTTAAATTATTTAATTATTAATTGTATGTTAGTATAATAATTCATTTTGATAATGTTTGACTTTCTTTTTTTTACTTACAATTTGAATAAACTAAATATTTTAGATAGGATAAAAAGTGGAAAACGATCAAAAGCTCAAGGAGTATTTTGGAACTTCTTATGAACAGTAATCAAGTCTACCACAAATGTATATATAGTATTATATATTTTTTTTAACATTATAAACATAATCATTTAAATTATTTAATTATTAATTGTATGTTAGTATAACAATTCATTTTGATAATGTTTGACTTACTTTTTTTCTACTTACAATTTGAATAAACTAAATATTTTAGATAGGATAAAAAGTGGAAATCGTTCAAAAGCTCAAGGGGTATTTTGGAACTTCTTATGAACAGTAATTAAGTCTACCACAAATGTATATATAGTACAATATAATTAAATACTCAAAACTATCGAAGTGTATAGATTTCTTACAACTTGACACATTATATTAACTACAATCGAATACACTAAATATGTAGCTTTATGCTAAAAAGTTAGTTCAATTCTTTTCTTTTTACTGACGGGAGGTAAGATATAGACCATCATACCTTTATATGAAGATAGAGAGACTATTTCTGAGGATATCATCGTTAAGAATCTAGTGAGAGAATATGAGTGTTTCTGAATCCTATACTTTTTGTAGGTTTATTCATTGACATAAAAATGTAAAAAGAAATTAATTTTTTTGGTCTAGTCAAACTGTTTAAAGTAAAAAGACAACACAATTTAATTCAACTGTGAGGCTTAGACCAGAAAGATGAGCATTAATATAATATTTCTTCTTTTGCAAAAAAAATGATCCGTGTTTTATTGATACATAGTAGGGGTAAACATGGTACGCTATTATGTATAATTTCTTCATATTATGTACCGTACAAACTATAATTGGTACACTGATTTAGCTACCAATATCATACCAAGTTTACTTACCAATTTGTTTGGCTACCAACAATCGTGGTTGGTACAAATTGGTAATGGTATATACCAACATCATAAAATTATATGAAATTAAAAAAATTAATAACAAATAACAATGATATTTTATCATTATCGACTGGTTAAACATATTAATAAGTTTTCCGAACACAGAACAAAATAAGCAAAATGATACAATATGTTACGTGCTATATAAACATAATTTAGTACGATAAAGTAACAAAAGATGTAACTATCTTGTCATAAATGGAGTCTTGGGCAAATAGGTTGTCATAAATGGAGTCTTGGGCAAATCTTAGTTGGTACGGTATACCACGGTATCTAAAAATTTTATACCATTACCGTACCATGATTACACAATTGGTACGGTACTACCAGCCAAACATGTTGGCTACCAACTATTCTTAGTACGGTTGGTAGCATGTTGGTTGATTTTGTTTAGTATAAATTTAACACCCCTAATACATAGGATACAAAACAAGAAAATTGTTATTTAGATTACTTTATATGTGATATGTTCAAAGTAGTCCTTAATTTTTATGTAGTTTTAATGGATAAGTCTCAATAATTAATCAATAATATCTAATGGTAATCACATATTTTACACATGAAGAGTATTTTGGTCACTTGGCATTTACAAAAAAGTTCAAAAATTTATTATTTTTTAATTATTATATTTTTTTGTTAAAAAACAGTATTATTTAATAATCACGCGTGGTACTTTATCACATGTGATATTATTGTACAATCACATTTGATTGTATATTTGATCACATGTGATGTTCTAGTACAATCACATGTGATTAAATATATACAATCACATGTGGTTATTACATTATGTGTTATTAATGAAAAAAATAATAATAATAAAAAAAATAAAAGAATAATATTATTTTTGTAAAAATGACCAAAATACCCCTATGTATAAAATATATGATTAATCTTGACTGTTAATTATAATTCACCAATGATTAAGATTTATCCTTAGGACTACATAAGGAAATAAATTGACTATTAATTATAAGATTTAGAATACTTATCTAGTTTATAGACCTATAAATTGATATAGAGTAAATTACAGTTTTTATCCCTGTGGTTTTCCTGATTCTACGTTTTTATCCCCGTATTTTTTTTCTGTTTTTTTATCCCTGAGGTATGCAAAATTTCGTTTTTTTGTCATTCCGTCCACCTACCGTCTCATTTTGGCCGTAAACCCCTCATGTGCTGAAAACGTGAGGGTACTTTAGTCATTTTATCATTTTCTTTTATATTTCTATTTTTATATAATATTTCTTCATCTTCTTCCTTCCCTCACCAAAAACTAGGGTTTTCAAACTACCTCTTCAATCTAACAAATCAGAGCCGACAACATCATCACAACACAATCTTCTTACTTGAAGAAACCCTAATTCCTTCAATTCTAATTATTAAATATTAATCATCATAACTAGGGTTTTGAAATGTTCGGCTTCAATTACTCTTGACGAATCGTATAATTCTCCAACATGAAAATCCATGTGGGATCGTTGAAGCATCAGGAACTTCAAAAATTCAGGGCTTGAAATTCCATCTTGAGAAGGAAGCCGGTTCAGAATTTCGGGGTCAACCGGAAATGGTCCACCGATTTTTTCCCAGTGGGTGGAGGCTCTAAAAAAAGATGGCGGCGGTTGAAACAGATAAGTCTCGACGTTTGGTATGGATTTCACATCTTGAACAACGTAAGACATGAGAATATCATGGATGACGGCTACTCTGGTGGCTGTTTGTGAGAGAGAAAGGATGAGATCCGCCATAGGGCGGCGGAGATGAAGGGTGGATTCAAAGCTGGATTGGAAGTGAGAAGGGAAGGCGGTGGAGGGGTTTGGTGGCCGGAAGCTAGCTAGATCTCGCCGGAGAAGACAACCTCCGCACCACAGACACAACCTCCGAAGCTGGATTGGACGGAAGATGTGATTTTTGAATTTGGAAATTTGGTAATTGTATTTACTGATCTTGATTTTTGAATTAAAACAAGTGTAAAGAATTCGTGATGCTTGTGAATCAAATTTTGATTTGTGAATTTGGAAACCTGTTACAGATTATTAGATGATGGGGGTAGGGTTCTTGATGAAGATGGTGAAGAAAATAAAAGTACAATTTTTAATGCACAAGATACAAATAATTTGGGGAAGGAACTAAAATACCCTCACATGTTTTGGCATGTGAGGCAACTTAACGGCTTAATTCTAACAGAGTTGGACGGAATGACAAAAAAATAGAATTTTGCATACCTCAGGGACAAAAAAATAGAAAAAAAAAGTACAGGGATAAAAACGCAGAATCGGGAAAACCACATGGACAAAAACTGTAGTTTACTCATTGATATATTTACGCACGATGATATTTTAAGGAAATAAGGGGGAGAAAAGTGAAAATAAATTATGTCATTATCTTTTGAAATATTGTTTTATTAAATTAAATGCATATATTAATGTATATATTAGAAAAATCAATGTTAAAAACCAGAAGTTGGGCGCGCGCTTCGCGGCGGGTTGCAAAGTTTTCTGTTGTGGATAAATTGGAGTAGATTAGGTGTCGTTAAAAAAATATTATAAAATAACATGTTGTTAATTTTGTTAGGGTAACTCGGATAATTATTATTATAATTGACCTTTTGAAAACGTGCAAACATGTTGTCATAGTTACAAATTTACTTAATTTGTACACTACAATTATATAAAATTATTTCAAATAACAAAATAATTTAAATTAAAGATATAGTAAAAAAAAACTACTATTATTGTGTATAAAAGACATCATTTAAACACCATAAATAATAATAATAATAATAATAATAATAATAATAATAGGATCATGTGAAAGATTCAAAGAAAAAGACGACAATAGCCGATAAACAGCTTGAATTATGAAAGAAAACATTATTTATCAACTGTAAATATCATTTAGTAAATGTTATTTATACTTTTATATATGTTGACTTTTGTGAATATCATAGTACTATACCAATTATAAGTGAAAATATTTGTGATTTAAATAGCATATAAAATTCAGTCAAAGTATCATTTCGTTAATACACACAAAATAGGAGTTTATTATTAAAATTGTGTTTTGAAAATAAATATTTACTAAATAGGTGTGATTTGAGAAATATTTACCTAATAGGTGTTTTTGTCACTTTTGTACCATTTTTCCATCTTTTGAAATTCTCTCTAGTTTTTTTCTTTTATTTTTTTTTTCCAGATTTCATCATTTATTAGATACTCCCTCCGTCCCACAAAAAAGTTCCCATTTCCTTTGGGCACAAGTATTTAGGAGATAGTTGATAGTGGGGTCTTTGGTACTATTTTTGATTAAAATATAAGGTTAATTGGAGAGAGAAAGTGTTTTTAAGAGATAGTTGGTGGTGGAGCCCATAATAATAATATTATTTAATAGAAATGAGAACTTTTTTGTGGGACAAAGGCTTTAGGAGAAATGGGAACTTTTTTGTGGGACGGAGGGAGTATATCGTATATACAAACATATTATAACTCATATCATGATAATAAAATCACGTCAATTGATTAAAATCAGTAAATTGCTAATAGCTACAACTAATAAGAATGGGGCTTGTAGAGAGAAGTGATGATTTCGTACAGAAATCAACAAACCCTTTTCTTCTGATTATTTTTTTTAAAGCCAACATTTAAAAAAAATGATCTGATCACTGATGCAATGTTTAAAATATACGACTCTGATTCCATTCCATTCCATTCCATCTATTTGTTTATCTTTTGTTGATTTGATTGTTTCGCATTGAAGGAGCGGTCAAATTTATTGATTCTAACTACTTTTTGTGAACTTGTGATCATAATTTGAGATCTATATTTAGGGTTATATATGAAACATGTAAAATATATGAAATCGGGAAAAAAAATGAAGGAAAAAAACTGGGAAAAAACTTAAAAGATAGAAAAATGGTACAAAAGCTACAAAAACACCTATTAGATAAATATTTCTCAAATAACACCTATTTGGTACATATTTATTTTTAAAACACCATTTTAGTTTAAAAAAAAACTCCACAAAATAGCTCCATATATGTAAACCTAATGATAATTAAGGTATGAAATATGTAAATTACCACCATCTGCAAATCAAAAATTTTGGAAAAGAAAAAATAAAAGCAAGCCACCCAAATGTTTGGATTTACTTTTTAACCCTAAAAGTCCTTTCTACCAAGGCTTTTGCCTCATTTGTTTACCGCCCCTCTTTTATCTCATCCCCAAAATTACCGATCATCAACCATTTTCGCTCATCTTATCCGATCAGCAGCAAATTCCAGTCTTATAGCATCTCCAACCATAAACTCTATCCAAGTCACTCTATCTCTATATTTAGTGGGCCCATTAACTCTAAACAAAACTTCAACTCCAACCATAAACTCTATACATCCCTTTAAAACTAGTGGGACCCATAACAATTATCTTTTAACTTAATTGGATGGATTGTTGGCTTGCAAACATAAAATAAAATCAATTAAATAGAAATAATTATTAGATAATTAAATAGAAGTGGTGGGGTCCATTGATAGAGGGGGCATTCTCTCACTTCAAATATAGAGTGAGCTTTTCTCTCACTCTATATTTAGAGTGAGAGATAGAGGTGGGTTGGAGGAGAAAAACTTCAAATATAGAGATAGAGGGAATGATAGAGGTTGGTTGGAGATGCTCTTAGCAGCAAGTTCCGGTTTTGTAGAGCTGCAATTTCTTTCTAAATAACTTATGACAAACTTCAGTTCATTGGTTGTCGTTTCCTCCTTCAATAAACAACTGGTATCCTTTATATCTTTTGTGTGCTCACTTTGATACCATCACCAGGAGTTGAGAAATTGTGATTCTGATTTTCCTACTTCCTCTTCCTACAATTCAAAATAAGTGATACACTTTCTTGTGATTCAAAATAAGCGATACACTTTGAAAAATTACCTTATTTAGCAAAAAAAAAAGTGGACCCATACTCACTAACTATTGAAATGACTCATTTATCATTACTTTTACTTTTAAACATATTAACCCCACTTTATTCAAAAAATGTGAGACCCATTCCCTACTAACCATCAAATTAATCTAATTTAACTATCATTATAATCTTTTACATCAAAAACCATAAAAACTAAAGTGTATCACTTATTTTGAATAGGAGGAAGTATATTAAATTTCTTCATCAATAGATATGCTTTAGCTTTCAGACGATTGAGCATGCAGTTCTTTTAGTGTAAGAGGATTATCATTGTTGGCATTTAAAAAAAAAACTAATACTCCTCATCAACTGTAATGTTAATAAGGTAATGTATGTTAACTCGATGTACTTTTAATTACTTAGAGCATCCTCAATGGATAACTCATTTTAAAGACTTATTGAATTCGCACAAAGACTTTCCACTTAATATTGATAGATCGTTTTTAAAAAAGTTTTTGCCCCAATGTATATAAATATAGATAAAACTTATTTTGTGTCTGCATAAGACTTGTAGAATAAAAATCTTTTGTAGCAAAAGCTTTTTCACATATCATTAAGTGACTTTTTCAAAAGGGAAAAAATCTATATCTATATATACTTAAAAAATGAGTTTCATTTTGAAGTAGATATTAATTACCTTGGTATTAATTATCATTTATTAATTACAAATTTTAAGCAACCTACGTTTCGCATCCAATTATCTTCTTTAATTTGGGCGGTTTCGTTCTTCACCCGGCGCTTCCATCACCACCGTATTAGTTTCTTCTCAAACCATATCTTTCAATTAATTTCTGTTCAATTGAAGAGGTGTACACCGTTTCGTCAACTAATGAAGTTTCAAACCGTCAATTGGAGTTTGCCTTATAAATCAGAGCATCTTCTCCCAACCCTTTGCCTCATCTCATAATCATCCATCATCTCCTTCAGAACCCTAATTTAGTTTTGGTATTACCCTAACCATTGCTCTTATACTTTCAACATCTTCAAAATGCGGTGCAATTTCCTTCAACTGATCAAGCGTCGACCATTAGTCGATGAGCCTATTGGCCCTCAATCGATAATCCAAACAAACCAGTAAAGGATGTCTTCTTGCTCACTTCCTTTCAATTAACTCTTTAATTTGGCATACAACGGTGAAACATGGTTTCAATGGGATGCCACCTAATTGATGCAACTTAATGGAAAAACCATTTCAATTGTTCCATTCGTTATTTGTAGTCTCTCTGTTGCATGTTACTTTTCTGATGAGTTGATCAGGTATTTCTTTGTTCATCTTAAGACATTCTTTTATCAAATCGATTATATATCTTTATTTCTCTCGCTAATTCACCATATTGATCAATTTCTTTGTTAATTTTGATTTGCTTATATGTGGATATTAGGAGTTTGATAAAATGTTTAATCCTGAAGTTATCATGTTATCATGCAAAGGACTAATATGTAAGGAAATAGATATATGATTAATCCAGAAGTTATCATGTTTGCATATTAACATAAAAAAACATAATACCATTTGGAGGATATTTATATATTAATCATGTTATATATGATTATCATATTAGTTTATATCACTATTGAGTTACAATGTTCTCAGCAAAATTGTGTACATTAATCATTCTGTATGTGATTTCCATGAATGATGATGTTGTCAATACTGTAATAAATATGTTGTTTGATCACATGCCCTGATGATGATGATCTAGAGGTTTTTTATATATTACATCAGTATATTTGGTTAGATCATTCTCGATTTGTTTGGATAAAAAATTTTTAAATTTCTCTTTTATTTTACTATAATCATATCATATTATAGATAGGTTCCAAAATATTTTTTTTTGTTTATTTGATGGTTACAGGGTTGAATCACGTTGGTGTAAAGCAAAGATCAAGAGTTCCGAGTCTGTTTTTTATTAATATTGTTTTAAAACGATAACCGTTTGACGTATTCACCAATTTGACCCGCTTCCAATTTATTTAGTTTCATAAAGGCTAACCATTTGACCAATTTCACTTATTGTCCTTTCCAGCCGCACATTGATAATATCAATAGTCATAATCTTTGTTTTCATTTTCGCATGTATATCGAACAAACGGGTTAAAAAATCTAGATTTTTATTTTTATTTTCCGATTTGACCTGTAGGACTGTTTGAATTTTAATTGAAACTATTGATCTTTGTTTTAACATGTTCAATGTGTTTGTAATGGAAATCAGATCTGGAATCAAATTATTGAAGGAGAATATGAAATAGTATAACAAGAAAGATGCTAAGTTCTATGGTCAATAAAATTTGGTTTTGTCAATTACCTCTTTAGGTGAGTGTAACTTATGTCATTATTGCTTTGATTATTAGTTATAAAGATATATTATGTAGTACATGAAAATGGGTTGTTCAAAGACTCAATTATTATATAAGTAATTGTGTATTTACATATGAATGTAACTATGCGAGTCACAAATATAAAATTTTGTAAGTAATTTTTTGAATATTTATGTAAATATGATGATCGGGTATTCCGTTAGTAAGTATTCAAAATATATTATTTCATGTTGTGTATTACAAAATATATACAGTTTTGAGGAAAAAAAATTTGCACACTAATTACATGGATTTAAACATGTTACACTATGGAACAACATTGATTATTCTTTGTGCACTTCTATTGTGCTAAAATCATTATAACGTATGTTCAATGTTTGTTTTAGTCATGACACAAGTTGTGCACTTGTGTTTGTGCTTATGAATTATATGCAGGTGACAATTGATGTTGTACTTCAAACTAATCCATGGGACACACTCTAAATTTGTAATGGAACACAACGTGTTTGCGTCATATGGCCATCAAGTTTGTAATGTTTACCCATTTGATACCCACAATCAAAGTCAAACATGTTAGCGTTCATGCTTTAGGTACTCTGCCCGAAACGCCAATACAAATTATATGATTTACTATATGATTTACGTTCAAAAAACTTATTATCCTAAACAAAGCCTGTGCATCGCACGGGTCATGTTGCCTCGTATATATAAAAATTGAGTTCTAATTTTGAAGTTGTAATTAATATCATGCATTTAATAATAATAATAATATTATATAAACTCAATTTTAAAAATAAACTCATTAAATTGTAAGACCAAGAGTTTTGAAATAAATATAAATAATTATAATAATAAAAAGTTCAATAAATAAAAGTTCAATAAAGTTTTGAATCTTACAAATTAGCATCTATAAATACTCATTCTCATATTGCAAAAAATTTCAACACTCTAAAGGTGCATCCAAAAGAAATACCTAACAAGTGGAGTCAACAACAAAGATCTATATGGCTTTTTTTATTTATCGTCGCTATTAATTGGTAATCAAACATAATGTTTATTATTTGTATTTTTTGAAGAAAAAAAATCATAAAGATGAACTCTTTATGATTTTGTTTTAGAGACAGTATGTTAGTTGTTTTCGTTTAAAATTATACAAACTATTTTGTATATTGTTTGAACAACGATTGTCCAACACGTTATGTGAACCTTGGATCTCCCGTGATAACCACAGTGCAAACCCAACAAGTTCTTGGCGAACCTAGGGTGATCAAGGTTAAGTGTGAAAGTGAAAGCGAGAGTGTACGAACTCTGTGCTTTAGGCTTTCTTGGTCTGTTTCAGTGTGTCTTTGCGACAATGAGTAGGCCATGTATTTATATGGCCAGTCTCAGGTATATGGACGTTGGCCCATTATGACTGCAATAAAGCAGTCATGAAGCGCCATTATGAGGGCGTCGTGTAACGCCTTACTATTATGACAGTCATGAAGCGCCATTATGACGGGACGTCCGACTCTAATGACAGGCGCTGACGATCCTTGACAGGCGGTGTTAACTTGACAGCGGTCGTGACTTGACAGGCGGTCACAGGCGGTCGACCAGTCCTGACTTGACAGGCGCTCATCGGAAATGTGACGTGGGCCATATTGGTAGTAGATCAATTGTGACGGGCTATATATGCAGGGTAATCCCTACTAACCTTATCATGCCCCCGAGTTAGAATTTGCCAAAACATCGATTTGCAAGTCGTAACTACCATCATTCGTAAGTTTTTTTTTTTTTTTTTTTTTTTTGTGTTCGATCGAGTGCATCGGTTGCCCTAGGCAGACCGGCACGTTGTAGGGTTCGATCGACACCGCAAGCAATATCGTTGGCAAACCGGAGGCGGACTCGAGTCGATCGTTTGGACCGGCTGTCTAGTTTTGACCGGCGGTCAATTTTAGACCGAGGGGCAGTTTTAGACCGGCGGTAGGGGAGACCGGCGGTCGAATTATTCGGCGTCGATCATCATTTAGACCGGCTCTTATGGGAGTCCGGCGTTTGATTAGGTGACCGGCGGCAGCAGCTTTAGGGTTTAGACCGGTTGTAGCTTGAGGGTGCCCATTTGACCGGCGGTTTATCCGCCTTGACCGACAGTTTATTGCCTTAACCGGTGGTTTTATGGTTGAGGCCGACCGGGTGTATTAGGTTTTACGTGCCGGCTGTTTAAGGGTTTGGCAATCGGTTTTACGGGCCGGCGGTTTAGGGTGGTCGGCCGACGGTCGATCGCAATTACCGGCGGTACAAACAGTTCGATCGCCAAGTTTAGAGGCGACAGTCGATCTAGAACCGGCGGTCGAATGGCAGGTGATACAAAACGATCTAGAACCGGCGGTCGAATGGCAGGACAGGCGGTCCGCTGGTCCGGCGGTCGCAAGGTGATTGGAACCATAGGCGAAACCGTCGGTATGGTTTAGGCGGTAGGGTTTCGACCTATGTGGACCGGGTGTACCCGAGGGTTAGAGTTTAACGCCGGTTTAGGGATATGTTCGGGCCGGCGGTTTTGGTTGTGGTGGACCGGCGGTTTTGGGTGTGGTTGACCGGCGGTCTTGGGTATTCGGCGGTATAGGGTTGTTCGACTAGTTTAGGGTTAGGGTTTGACAGGCGGTATAGGGGCTACGGGCCCGCGGTTTAGGGTTGTATGGGCCGGCACTTATATCGCAAGCCAAAACTAGTCGGCTGGCTAAATTGAACCGCGGCTGGCCCTGACCGGCGTACTGTTTTATATGCTTTAAATCGTTAACTCCTCTCCTAACTGTAATTGTATGTTGTTTGCTGCAGGTTTTAGCTGAGTTGCTCGCTACCTTACAGGTACGTACTTGCTTGTCCATTGCTTTGCTTTGAAACATAATGTTTTATTGGATGATCAAGCCAATAAACCATTTTTGTTTGTTATCTTTTTATTATGGATGTTGTGTCTATGACACCGTCTTGGGTGTGCGTGACAGTGTGTATATTTGGTTGTGTACATGCCTTTGTATGCTTTTGTACGCCCAGGATGCCTTTGTACGTCCCTGACCTGGGTAGATTTGGGTATCTCTGATGTATGCTTCATATTGTGCCTGTGACACTGTGCCAATGGCACTTTTGTTGGTTAACCTTTACTTTGTTTACTCGCGAGGATTGTCGCTTCCCAGTGAGAAGTGCTTATCTTTTATCAAGTAGATTAAAAGACGAGGATGATTGTATGTTATTTGGCCAAACAAGGTTGTCTTTCTTGGCTTCATACATGTTGTATTTGAACTATGTTCTTAGTTGTGTACATGCACATGCGTGTTCAAGTTGTAACATTGTACGTAATGAAAGTGCATGTTTGGCTTTAGACTGAGATGTCTATTGTAGCCTTATGCTTTTTGTATTGAATCTTTACTTCAATATTTATTTGTTTATGCAAAAACCATAGAAAAATGATATTTTGAGATAATATTGGGATACAAGATCAGACCAAATGCTATTATCGCCAGTTTCATGCATGACCATGACATTCCATGTGCTTGGAAACATGTATTGAAAATATAAAGGAAAAAATGACAGTAAAGACTATCGCACCTTGATAGGTCAGTTAATATTGGCTCCCTCATGTATCATGAGGATATGACCATCAGGTGGTCCGGGATGTTCTGTGTCTTCCCCCTTCTTTTGCCAGGCATAACTCTTCTTAAGTGGAGGTTTATTTGCTTGCTGCTTAGCGCCAGGGACAAGGTGTTCTAGTTTGCCATCTTCCAAAGCCCGCCTGATTTCCCTTTTTAGCTCTCTACAGGCATTCGTGTCGTGTCCATGATCTTCATGGAAATCACAGTATTTATTCATGTTTTTCGTACCCGACCTATGCTCCATCTGGGGTGGAGGTGTGAAGGTAGCGCACACCTGCTCTGTTATCAAGATTTCTTTTGGTGTTTTGCTAAGAGCACGCTCAGACGGATGTTTATCGTATGGGCCAAACCTCCGGTTGCTCCTTTCATCTCGTTGATGGTCACCAGTTAGAGCATCATGCCTGCGATCTGACGTGTCGGTCCATGACTTGCCGCCTACCTCTCTTGTCAGGGAGACAGTTTCTTTTGACCTTAGATAGTCATATGCCCTGTCCGTGGCTTTTTTGAAAGTAATTGGAGTTCTCTTGATTAACTTTTCTTGCAGTTGTCCTGGAAGCAAGGAGAGGGTAAAACCCGAAATTTGTTGGCTTTCGGGTAAGGTGACAATTTTCTGGCACTCCTGCGTGTAACGCTGAATGAAGTCGCGTAACCCCTCGCCTTCCCTTTGTCGCAGCAAATGTGCTTCTATATGAGTTCGCTGCTGCTTCTTTTGCTGGATAAAGTGAGTCACAAATTTAGCCTTTAGATCTGCAAAGTCTTGAATACTCCTCTCCGGTAAGTCAGCAAACCAATCACGAGCGAAACCCTGCAATGTGCCAGGGAACATGTGACAAGCGACTGGGTCGAGCCATTTCTCTGTCATAATGGCCTGTTCAAAAAGAGCAAGGTGGTCATCAGGATCTCGTGTACCGTCGTAAGTACCAACGATGGACGAAACTTTTTGTTTATCAGGGAGTGGGAATCGGGCCACCCAGTCACAGAACTTCGAACTAACTACCGACAAAGGCATAGTGGCTGCTCGGGGTGGGGCGGCTGCGGCCACGAGTGCTTGCAACACGCGCAACATGTCATTAGATGTGTCCTGTGGTGGATGTGGTGGTGGGGTGTGAATGGGTGGTTGTCTTAACTGCTCCAATAATTGTGACAACGGATCTACTGGTTGAACAACCATTGGCTGCGGTGCTGGGCGCAACACCGCAACCAACTGAGACAACAGGTCCGATGAAGTAGGTGGTGGGGGAGGCGGTGGTGGCTGAGTACTCCGAGCCAACCTTCGGAGTAGCTCCAAAACTGGATCCTCCTGAACCCCCGGCATAGCGGCCTGTGGGAAGTTGGAAACAGGCCGGTTGCCTGACCGGATCCGTGCCATCCTCCTGAGAGCTTGTCCCGTGGGACAAAAGAGGCTGACATGAAGGGATGGGCGTCACTGGCTGTGGTGAGGTAAACGAACTTGATCCAACCAGCCTTGTGGAGAAAAGTGGACTTGTTAAAGAAGGATACCCTCGTGTCCTGACATCCGACACCGTCCACTCAGAATCGACGTATGGTTCCATGATAGGACTAGGCGAGGTTATCACCGCCTCGGGTATAGTGGTAATCACGGTAGTGGTTATTAATGGCGATGAAGAAGTGATCAGCGATGGCTGTGTATCCGCCATAGGAATGGTTGATTATTGAAGAAAAAAAAAGTTTGAGAAGTGAAACGCCGTTTAAAAACGTGTCCCACGGATGGCGCCAATGTTTGAACAACGATTGTCCAACACGTTATGTGAACCTTGGATCTCCCGTGATAACCATAGTGCAAACCCAACAAGTTCTTGGCGAACCTAGGGTGATCAAGGTTAATAATATTATATATAATGATCTAATAGTTATCATTATAGTATATGAGATTGTGTATGATATTATCACAATTATTTAAGATGGATATCTTATCATGTTATGTCACAAATTGTTGTTCATTTTATGGTTGTTAGATTTATGCTTACTTCTTTTGTATATGTATAAAATATAAAAATTGAGTTCCATTTTGATGTTATTTATGTACATTTTGTATAAAAATTTTATTATATAATGATCTAATAGTTATCATTGTAGTATATGAGATTGTGTATGATATTATCACAATTATTTAAGATGGATATCTTATCATGTTAATGGTCACAAATTGTTGTTCATTTGATGGTTGTTAAATTTATGCTTACTTCTTTTGTATATGTATTAAAATATGTAAATTGAGTTCCATTTTGATGTTATATTTATTATAATATTTAATAAATCATGTTAATAAAGATTGAGAAGCTCATATTTATAAAATCAAGAGTTTTAACATAAATTATAGTAATGAACTCATTTTAATAACAATTTGACAAAACTCATTAAATTGTAAGACCAATAGTTTTTTAATAAATATAAATAATTATAATAATAATAAGTTCAATAAAATAAGAGACTTTTCAAGTTTTTATGAATCTCACACATTAAGATCTATAAATACTTATTTTCATGTGGCAAAATTTTAACACTCTTAATGTCCATCCAAAAGAAACATCTAACAAGTGAAGTAAACAACAATGACATTTAACGTTTTTATTCTTTAACCTCGCTATTAATTTATTTAATTGATTTGTATAACTTATTAATATCTTAACATCTATATATATATATATATATATATATATATATATATATATATATATATATATATATATATCTATATATATATAGATTATGAAAAAATTGAGTTTCATGGTTTATGTTGTACTAGCCTATAACTCGTGATGAATCACGGGTGGCTCATAAAAATTTTCATAATATTTTCAAAACTTTCATAATCTTTCACTTCTTTTAAATACATCATTTATTGATACTTTTATACATTTAGAAAATATACATGTTCAAACAGATGAATTTAAGTTTTTGTTTTCTAACTCAGTTCCAACTCCAAGACATAGTCGACATAGTTTAAGTAGGTTTCTTATATTCTGACTTAAATGTTTTATCTTCATAAGTTCCAAGTAATGTATCTAAGATAATCATACAAAAGAATAATTGAACTTCATTAGCATGGGTGGAAAAATGGCAGGTTCGGACCAAGACATGTGATTTTTGGTCGGGATAGATAAGGTCATAACAATTTTTGTCAATAAAACTTGGATTTATTTACAAATACTTGATGTGTCAAATATTTTTACAAAAATCAAAAAAATTCGATTATAATCTAATTTTTTCAATAAAATGATATAAGAGGTTATATGCATTACAAATACATCCCTTGACCCGTTTTAGTATACCAATTTGACCCGTTTGAGATAAACATTACCCGAACCAACCAATAAGTAAATGGGATTGACATTCAATTTTTGTTGCACCTTGTATGAGTTGTCGTAAGAAACTAATTATTTGACGGCTAACAAATCCAGAAGCATAATTTGTTCCTGGAGTAATTGAAAAATAATAAAATATTAAAATATAGTGGTAGATAGAGGATAGCTTTAGTGCTGCATGATATAAAGGTAAGGCTCGAAGATAGTATCACACCAGCTAACCACCAGTCCTCAAGTCCTATATTAACCTAATCCTGAAAAAACCACTAATTAAAAACAAAAAATGGGTTTTATAACAAAAATGGATTATTTCGTAAAAAACAGAACTCATATTTTTATAGAAACACAAAAAATGGGTTAAACGGCTTAGTCTGTATTAACCGAAATGGGTCAAATGGGTATTATCCGAAAACGGGTCGGTGAATATTAGTACTACAATTTATGTTTATTGTTTATTATAGCTTTTATTATTATATCATCCTAAAATTAGAAAAATTGCTGCAATTCAACACTAAATTAGTATTTTTAAGAATCATACATCATGATTGTACTGTAGCATCTGAACTTGGAACTCAGGAAAGCAATAACTTACCAGATCAGTTACTTTAAAGGCAACCATCTCATATCGATCTTTAGCTTCCACTAAAATACCTTTATAAAAAAAATATAACACTATAAAAGATCTTTAGCTTCCTCTAAAATACCTTTATAAAAAAAAATATATATAACATTATAAAAGATCAGAAACAGTACAATCATAAAGTATGCGTCCATAATTACAATTACAACTATTACCTTACACATGTGCCAACTTTTGTACCTTTGAAATAATCTCTTAAAGATTAATTTGCATTTTTTATAAATTTTTGTATAATTTATTGTACCTTGGTCAAAATTGCCACATGTACGTACAGATCTCGAACATCAAGATAACTGTCATTTAGGGTTTTATTAAAGCACAAAACCCCGGTCCAAGTGGATACACATGGATCTCCATATTTCCAACTATCAAGACTTTTTAATGGATCATTAAAACTGCCCCTAATAACCCGATTTGAGATTCAATGCAATTACATAATGCTTATTTTCTACAGTTGCGATTTTGTGACTGAAATGTGAAAATGGACATTTGATTTTTTTATAGTTGCGATTTTGTAACTGAAATGTGAAAATGGGAAGAAATAGTTTGCGATTTTTTTACTTTTCTACATCCTGCAAAAAATGAATTACAGAAATATTAATCGAACCAAATGTAACATATAACCATGAAAGACGTTCTACAGTTGACCAAAGTACATCAATGGAGAACATAGGTGACAAAATGTGCAGGTCGGGTAGCAAATCAAAACGGGCCGGATTGGCCCAAAACACTTTCCCTGAATTTTTTGTGTAGATTTCTTAATTTGATCCATTTAAAATAAAACACAGCCCAAAAATAATACCTTTCATAAGTAAATGGGTAAAATTACCACCTATCGAATTGTACCTCAATTAATAATAACACTTTAATTGCAGGTTTTAAATGAAAGTCCTTTCACGGATACCTCAATTATCTGCAGCGGAATCAAAGTTCGAATAATATGTCATAATTTGGAATGGTAACAACTTATTTTCTGACCCTTCACCAAGTGTTTGTCAACGAACAAATCATGAGAATAGGCTGACCTCCCAACTGGAGAATACCTAAATAATTCCCAAAAAAATAATAAGTTAGTATTTCCTTAAATATGTCAAAAAAAAAATATTAGGCAGTTCCCTTAAAACAATATCCAGAACCTGAGCACTAAATAAAAATCACAAAAGAACACATAATATAATTAGAGGCTTAGAGCTTAACTGACCATAAATGATCACCATTTTCTTTATAAACAACTTTACCACAATTAATTATAATAAAAAATAGAAAAGAATCACAAACATACACATTTCCTCCAATCCGAAAAAGCTCAGCAAGATCAAGAAATTGACCATGAACATCCCCACAAATCGTCACAACAAATATTTATTGACACTGTGTACCAACTGTTTCCATCAAATTGATGCCTATTTAAGATAATTAGGATTTCTTAGTAGTATATATTTGAGCGGTATTTTGTAATGGCAGATCGAGTCTCATATATGGTCTATGTGTCTGTAATCGATACATGTTCCGTAACTTAAAATGTATTAAATGGTAAGGAAAAATTATTGTAACCTGATTGCCCTTAATTTAATTCTGTATACTAAGTAAATTGAATATTTAAGACACAAATGACCATAGCATTTAAGACATTTCAGTTATAATTCTTATTTCATTCACGATTCTTATTCCATTTAATTTTAATTAGACATTTCAGTTACGATGGAGACGCAATAACTGAAAAAACCTATAAACTCAGGCGACGGAGAGCCTAACAAAACAATCCATTGCGGTGGAGCTTATGACCATACAAAAACCCATTAAACCCAATTAATTTCTAAATAGTCAATGACTCATTGTGGTTAATTGAGCTGGATTTACATACCACATCAGCAGCACCATGCAAATATAACATTTTGGAATCTATGATATTATTAGTTCCATAACAGACCAT
The DNA here is from genome assembly GCA_963853835.1 of Calendula officinalis. Classification (NCBI taxonomy): domain Eukaryota; kingdom Viridiplantae; phylum Streptophyta; class Magnoliopsida; order Asterales; family Asteraceae; genus Calendula; species Calendula officinalis. Next base: position 2,913,886 of record OY970835.1, read on the forward strand.
ATAATCATAACATCATACCTGTTCAGATTGACCGTTACGCTCACCAAATGTTGTTCTTATTACATGTCCCAATTCAGTAGTTGCTCCATGAATTATATCTGGTTCGCTATCCTGTAATAGATAATTCCATGAATGAAAGAAACGTTTGTTAAAAGCGAGGTATGAAAATTGAAATATGGGATGAATGGTACCTTAATTTGGCAAGATTTCTTAGATTTCCTCCCCATTAGAAATTTAGGGTTTAGGTTGAAGAAACAAAATAAAAGGCACACCTGAAATCACAATGGATTGAAATTGGCCATATTAGGGTTTATGGATTGAAGTTGAAGAGAAGAAGAGGGTTTGTGCGGTTTTGATGAAACGGTTGGTAATTGATGATTCAGTAAACTCAGCCAAAACCATTACAATACGAAAGGGTAGGGCTTAGCTGGCTGTGAGGTGGCATGTACACATGGCTTCAATGCTGACATGGTATTATGACATGGCTTTAGAAATTCAAAAAAACTTTGGTTTAATATATATAGAGATTGAATTTTATGTTAAAAAATTAAGTTTTTGTTTTAAATGATGCTCATGAATAAATGTAATAAATTATACAAAGTGTTTAACATAAATAATAGTAGTATATTCAATTAAATTATAGTATTTTCATTTAACTAGAAGTTAGATGTTAATTAAATAAGACAAAGAATTTAACAGAAAAATAATAGTAGTAAATTTAATTAAATAATAGTCTATTCATATAACAAGAAATTACATATTATAAGCACACTATCATGATGCAAATAATGTTGAGTTTTAAAATGATATTATCTTTTACCCGAATATCCATTAATAAAAATTGAACAAATGATGCTCAGAACCGAACCGCACCGGACCAAGAATTAGTCGGAACCGAACTAAACTAGGAACCGAGGCAATTTCTTCGACTCTTTTTAGTTTTTTCTCGGTTTTCGACCGAATCGGACCGCTCGGAACCGAACCGGTTGGAACCGAGAACTGATTTTTCTTAAAAATTAGAACCGAGAACCGAACCGGTGGAGCTCGATTCAGTCGGATCCGGTTCTGCGATCCTGGTCGGTTCTTGGTCCAGTTTGCACATGCCTACTTACGCATACGAAATCTATTTCAAGCTAAAGAAATAATTGCAATTAACATACACAATCCATATAACTCAATAAAGAACAACAAACCTTAAACATCAATATGCATAAGGAATAATTTCGCTCATTTAGTAGAATACCCGCATTCAAAGTAAACATGTAACCGATCACATTTTTCGTATTTTTCAGGTGATACCAGTAAATTATACACGATGTGCACTCAAAAGAACTCATTATTGTGAACGAAGCCCGTGTATCGCACAAACCATGCTGTGTCGTTTTATAAAAAACTTGCATGGAATGCTGTTATAATAATTAATAAGACTCTTTCTACTCATTAAATGTTAGATAAAGACATGTGACAATTCTCTACTTTTAATGGTTGAAGAAAGAAATATCAATTCTCTACTTTTAATTGTCTGCAAATCCAACCCCCTTCCCCCCAAAATCCGCTGTATAATAGCTTTGATTCTCAAACCTTATTATATATTTTCAATTTTCAATTAACATTTTCAAATAACTTCTGAACACTGAACTGCTGAAGTGTTATTTGCCGCTTGAACTGTAATAACAAATGGAGGCTTTGACCTATGTTCGATTTGGGGTTTATTCTGCTTCCTTCAATTCTAGCTCCACATTGAAATCGAAGAGGTCGCCATCAATCCAAATGCACGGCAGCAGAAATACTCTTCCTTGTATTGGAGCTCAACAGGTGAATCGTGTAATTTGTTTTTTGTTAATTTACTAGTTGAAACTTTACGATCAATCAAATTGTACGAATCGGTGCCATGATTTATTCATCTGATCTGGATATATCGTTTTTATATAGTTTTTGTAGTTCTCAT